>CM060418.1:26445495-27765532 GCA_030545235.1 Helianthus tuberosus
TTTAGTTTAATATTCAATTAAAACATGAGCACCCTAGTAATTCAAGCACAGTTTGCAATCAATTTTTGATGGAAATTTTGGAGCAAGCCTGAGTATGACATGATCATGACATATGTACCATTTCCTTTTGACCCATTTATGAGGACACAGATACCACCAAAAATAAGGTATTACATCCTGACAAGAGCTGAAACTATTGCCAACAAAAACAAGCAAGAGTTCCAAATATATTATTAAAAAAAATGAATAATATATCCTGGTTATTTGAGAAAATCCTTTGAACAACAAAAAATAGTTAAAGAATTTTCTGAGAAAAGTATCAAAAAGGATCTGGTATAACTTCAATAGAGTATATAATCATATCATTCACAAGTTTTTGAAAATGGTCAGTGGTTTGACAACAGTGGTAGGAAACTTTTGGATACATTTTGACCACTGTTTGGAACCATTTTCTTTGTCAGTTGATTGCAAACCTGAGGACACATGGAGAAAATTTTTGAACATTTGTCTAGTCCTCTTTGGAGTTCATTTACTGGAATCAAAACCTTTTTCTGAACAGATAAATGCACATAGTTGCTTAATTACCATTATTACCCTAAACTTTGACTCATAAGTGTTTTATGTTTATACTCTTTCCTTTTGATTTCAAAAGTTTTGAGATAGACACACTTCTGAGTTTTTGTGAAATTCCTCAATGTATTTTAACAAAGTTGATTTTGTCCTTTTGAAGGACTCAACCTGTTTTAACACATAGGATCTGAATGACTAAAGTTTTAATTTCCCTCTTTTAGTGTTAACAAAACAACAATGCTTTTATGAACATAGGTTTTGTTAATCTGAGGTCCATGCTTTAGCATTTTAATAAGGTGACATCACAATTTTCATAACAGCAATTGAAATCAATTTTGAAAACATGAAATAATCCCATAGTTTACCAGATATGTTTTCAGATCTGAAAACTATAAGTGATTTGTGAATGAATTCATTTGTTGTGTGAAATTTGTGTGTCATATGACATCTTGGTTGATTTACAGAGTTTTTGATTAACCACTTTGAGCATGATTTACTCGTTACTCTGTTTTTCAACTAAATACAACCAACCTTAGTATCAATGAATTTTGAGCTGAACTATTATGTCAAATTGATTGTTAGATCGAATTTGACTGTCCGGGCTCTGATACCAATTGTTAGGATCGAAGGCTCTCGTGATTGTGTTTGTTTGTTTGTTTAAAAATGAATAATCAATGAATATGAAAACATGTTAGGTGCAGCGGAAATGAAAACAAACTTTGTAAGCACAATCAAAGGAGAAAATAGTTTGATAAACAATTGCTTCATGGAGTCAAAAGATTACAAATCAAAGCAAAAGATTACAGTCAAGCTTACAAACTATACTCCCCCTCAGCCTGATGCCCCAAGGTAGGTTGCACACAAGATGAAAGGATTAGACATGAGGAGAAGAACTCGCTCAGTCAAATCAAATGTAATAGTACAGGGTACTGTTACATTTATAGGCAAACCAAACCACTGAGGTATCTCAGCTGACGTCACCATGAAAGCGACGTTTAACAGCCTAACAACCTGTATCTACTGTTCTTATACAAACACTGCTATCCTAACCACTGACTATACATAAAACAAACAATTTACTAAACAGCTGCTCTCCCTTCAAGTCAGTGCTTTCCTCAAGGTTGATCAATCCTTGACTGGGCAGTGCTTTGTCATCAGTAGATAGGACCAGCAGTGTTAGATACTTCAGGGTTTTCATCAGCAGTTGAAAGGGCAGCAGCAGTTGAATATGAGCAGCAGATAGAGACCATCAGTTGTTATAAATCACATCCAAGGGGAGAGCAAAGTGTAAACTGCTGCTTATTATGAATCCACTGTTGTGACCTGGTTTTGGCTTTACATTATCTGTTCCTTTGGTAGGGTTCAATCCCAACATTGAATTTTCAAAGTCTTTATTTATAAACTTTGATGTCACACCCCAACCGATGGCGGAATCATCGGGGCGCGGCACTAGGCGAATCAGATTGCTCAGGAGAATCCATAACAACTATTTTGCGACAATAATTAATGCGTTCATTATCCCATACTAATAAACAATCATAATCACATACGTCGTCACAGATTACATGTTCTCTCGAACAATATAAATCCGACAACCTAGATTTTAGTTGAGTTTCTAGACTTCCTAGCTTGGTTTAAAATAGCCTGTGATCTAACCTGCAACATACGTTAAAATAATGTCAATACAAAAGTATTGGCGAGTATACAGGTTTGATATGTAATAGCATAATAGATTAAAAGTGCTGCGAATTCCTACATACATAAACGGGATACACGACATATATACTCACAAAACCGATACTACCAGCTAAGTCCTCGATGCTCGAATACGCGATGGCAAACTAGACCCCGTCGGGCGCAATAGTACTATACTAGTCATGGTGGGACGTCGCGAGTATAAGTCCTATCACATATGTAACTAGCATCACGTATAACTATGCAAGTAAGTCATTCGCAAGTGATAAATAGTTTAAGCGTTTGATATGATTTGATTCGATAGCAACGTATGTTACACCCAAAAGTGCAAAAGCAAAAAGGGTTCAAGTATACTCACAGTGCGTGTTCAGCAAGTAAACACAGCTTGATTGGATGGATTGAGAGCGCGTCTGATATTAGCCTGAGTACAAATTGATAGCGTAAGCGTTGAACAGTGGGTTAAGCGGTGGCGGTTGAACCAAGTGTCGGGTGGTAATCCGATCAGGTGGCAATCCGATCGGATGGTCACTCGATCGGATGTCAATTCGTTCGGGTGGTAATCCGGTCGGATGGCCACTCGGTCGGATTGACACTCGTTGAGAATGATGTGTTTGTGTATGATGGCTTGTCCTTTGAAGTTTTCGTAGTAGCATTTTGAAAACAGGGAGGTATCTCTACCCTTCAGGTCGTTCGATCGAACGGCGGTTCGATCGGGCGGCGATCCGATCAGTAGGACACCAAGTGGGGGACAAGTAGGATTGTCACTCGATCGGGTGGCAATCCAATCGGGTGGTAATCCGTTAGAAATTGAACATGTTGAAAATTGTTTAAGTGTTGAAGTTCCAAACATCACGTGGTCGGGTGGTCGCTCGATCGGATGGCAATCCGATCGGGCGGCAATCTGTTCGATGTTCAAACTCTTGAAAGTTTGAAATAAAATTTAAGTGTGGGGCCAAGTGCAAGCCGATCGAGCGGCTGTCCGATCGGGCGACAATCCGATCGGGTGGTAGCCCGATCGGACGGCAGTCCATTCCGATGGCCTGATCGTCTTGATACTTGGTAGTTTTGATAGGTTTGCGGTGTTGATCGAGACGGGGTGATAACGTGCTAACCAATAGAGACCCCATCTTGACCCAAGTGACCCGTTCGGACAGGAATCACCCTGGCCCAACCAGTTAACCCGTTCGAGACGGTTGTCCATGTTTAACCCGAAATCGGCAGTCTCTCTGATAGAAACCAGATCTTGAACCGACATGTCACTAGAAGGAGTAGAAGGTCAGAACGAGCTCCGATTCTATCGGTTTCGAGTACATTGAGTGTAAAAGAGTTGAAAGAAGGTTGGAAAACCATCTTTCAATCCTTTTAACCATTAAAATGTTTAGATTTGTGCAAAAACTTTGTTTAATCTTATGGAAATCCTTCAGATCTGAGTTATTCATGGTGGAATGATGCCAAAACTTGAAGTTCATATGAACTTCATGATGACATCACCCTAGAACACCTCAAATCCGTTGATTTCACGGTTAAAAGTTGAGATTTAAAAGAGAGAAAGGTGGAGGAGTGTGTGTAGATCATAGAAGTACAAGATTTAGGTTGAAAACTTACAAGAATCGCGAGAAATCGAGAGAAAAGAGCCCCAAAGCGTGTTGGTCGAGTGGGAGCTGTCACATCACTGTTCAAGTAATGTGACAAGGGCTATTTATAGGTGAAGAGGAGAGGAGACGATAGAGTGTCACGGATCGGGTGGGTCACCGATCGGGTGACTGTCCGATCGGGTGGCAATCCGATGGGTGGCAACCCGATCGGGTGACCGTCCGATCGAGCTGTCACTCGATCGAGTGGTTCCGATGGTCAACATTTCGGCGTTTCGTTTCGATCGTTAAGCGTTGCGATAGTTTGGTTACACATTTTCATATACATATTTATTATAATTAATCACAGAAGGTCGTATATACGTATCCACACTTTCAAATGTACGGTGCGATAATCGAGTTGCGCGTGATTGTGGGTGCGCCTTCGAGTTTGCGATGCGTTGTGCCACAATGAATGACGGGGTACCACTCGCTTGTATTGTCATCATCGTTACGATGACCGATGGGGTAGTACTCACGCGAAAAGTCATCGTTAGCATTAATGTTTGCGTCGTGACACATCACGGCTATCGAGGAGGGTAGAATAGGTCCTTACTCAATGACATCGTGAGTGTTAGTGTAAGCGATGTGATGCGTTATAGCGATAAAATATGCGAAAAATGCGAATATACTGCGAAATAGCGATGTATGCGATATAGTTACATTATGATCCGAATCTCTGGTGCTAGGCGTAACGAGTGTAGCGAGTAGTAACAACGCACGAACGTGCGGGTTGTTACATTTGACTTTAATTATATATTTTTTGTGTTATATAAAACTTGATGAAAATTAACCCGATGAAAACACTTGTAAAACACACTCAAATCATATAACTTTCATCAAGTATTATCTAACACAAACAAAATTATTTAAGGTCAAAGTTTACAAATAAAGACTTTGAAAATTCAAAGTATGACACTTTTAATGGGACGGAGGGAGTAACTTTTTTTCATAAATGGTCCTTGAAAATAATAATAGAATAATGACATAAATTGTCCTTTTATGATGAAAGGGTATTTTAGTCATTTTACTAAAATTTAACATAAAAATTAACCAAGTTTGGTATTAGTACCCAAATGTGTTACAAAATTGAAATCATGAAATCTGAACCTGTTAAAAACAAAAGTTAGTACGCAAAGGCGAAACTAGTTATAAACTATAAGGTCCATCTGTGTAATTAACTAAAAAATAAAAAAAAAATTTGAATGATTTTGGTAGAAGATTATTGAGTTGATTGAAACATTAATTTGGGAGAGGTTAAAGTGAACTTACTTCAAAGAGTAGCTAGTTTATTGTGGATAAAACCAAATTTAAACGGCCTAGATTGAACAATATATTGATCCAACATTTTCTAGCATTTGGACCATTCACTCAGTCATGTTCAACCATATATATCTACAATATAAAAATCTAATTAAAAAATAAAACAAATATAAAAACAATTTCACCTAGTTATGTGTTTCATTGCCATCTATTAACAAATTTATTATATTTTAGCAAGCTAAACCTGTTTTAAAATATTATTTAAATTTGAATGGCTTAAATAAATAGTGAGTGGATCATCGTCTTCTACATTCATCTTTCATTACTTGATTTCAGAAAGCATTTCTCGTGACCTAATTCTCTCATTATCACACCCTACTTCAATCACCATTACTACGTGAACAATTAAGAAAATCATCGAATTCGTCTGTGCGATCATCAATTGGTTAGCGTTGGATTGATCGGTGAAATGAGGATGAGTAGGAGAGCGGCAGAGGAGGAGGAGTATGTGGTGGAGGACGTGCGAGATCTGGATGATAACGGGAGGTTAAAGAAGCGACGGAGTAGGTTTACGTTGTTGGCTGGAGATCTAGGCCTTGATCCCAGTCGTAGAGGCTTCACCCAAGACAACACCAACTTTATTCATGGATGTTCTCCTGCCCTCTTCTTCATTCATCCTCAAAACAGGCACGTTCCCTCCCTCCCTCTCCCTCCTCCTACTCTCTCTCTCTCTCCCCCCCCCCCCCCCTCTCTCTCTCTATATATATATATATTATAATATATGAGATAAGATGTTAGTTTTTTTAGCCGAATCTCAACCGTTACTTGTTTCGGCTCTTTTCCTATTTCTTAAAAATAAAAAATAATGTTAGTTAAAATTATTTACCGTATATATAAAAGTATAAACAAAACAACTAATATTTAGGATTCTAGTTTTGGTTACGGATCATTTAATTATATTAAAAAAAATTGTTTCTTTGTTTGTTTATATTAAAAAAATAGAGTTAAATGTCATTTTAGTCTTTGTGATTTGGGTCATTTTAACAGTTTAGTCTAAAGGTTTCATTTTTCATATGTGGGTCCAAAAAGGTTTCACTGTAGTCATTTTAGTCCACTGGGTTAACTTCATACATTTTTTTTGTTAACGATAAGGGCGATTCGGTCATTTTATATGGCCGAATTGCCTTTCTAGTTAACAGAATTATTACATATACAATGACCGAATTCCTCTTCTGGTTAACAGATAAAATGATGAAGTTAACCCAGTGGACTAAAATGACAACCGTGAAACCTTTTTGAACCTACATGAGAAAAATGAAACCTTTAGACTAAACTGACAAGATGGCTCAAATCACAGGACATAAAATGGCATTTAACTCGAAAAAATATTAAGGCTTATCATTTAATTATTAAAAAATTGTTTCTTTGTTTATTTATATTAAAAAATAACAAGAATTATCATATTTAATTATTATCAATAGTTGTGTATAAAAATATAAAAAGTGTCAATCATATATTGTAAAAGTTGTAATATGTACCGGTAAAATGTCTCCTGTCTATCGTAGAGATGTAAGATTTATTTCGTACGTGTAGGTAATAGAAGTATTTTGGGCGTTAAAACATGTAATTTATCAAAGTTAAATATTTAGCCGCCATTGAAGTGTTATGCTAAAGGTTGTTTTAAAATGCGCATTTGAACAATACTAATTCCACGATTGCATACTAGATAGATGGTTTGCTCAACATATATTTTACATTAAGTTTAAAAACAATAATAATGATTTTGACGACGTTGAGATAATCTACTTTTCATTTTTTAATTAGTTAGACATTCATTCACGTATTTCAAAGACTTAAAAATGCCTATAACGAACACAAAAGCGAAGTTGATAAAATGAGATTATCTCATCAATAAAGTTTATATTTATAATTAATTTTATCCTGCTTATTGGGCAAATTTTAAACAACTTTTAACAAAGTCAAACCTAGAACAAGAGATGATCCTGCCATGTGTGTTACCATATACCGATTGTTTTGGCTGCGATTGTTAATAAATTATATTATTAATTTATTATTTATGATATAATTAACAATATTTGTCCAACTCACAATCAACTTGCTTGGCAAATCTAATAAATTAGCTGGATTCATTTGTTAACGTAGGAATTATGATATTTTACGGGCTCTGACGTCTATATAAATAGATGAAAACTACGATTGCCTTGTTATAATTAATAATTATATAAATATCATCAAATAAAAATATTATATTGAAGGGTTTGTAAGTTAGCGGTTTCAAAGAATGATGGATTACCCCGTTAAAGAAGATGAGTTGTGCTTGTCCTGTTTGTTTTACCAGATTTGGTTTGGGCAGTGTGGGCCCCAAAGCCCTCCAACTTTAAAAAATATATAGGTATAAATATTTAAAAAGAAAACTAAATAAAAAAACATATATACATTAAAATATCTTACATAAACCTAACTAAAACAATACTTAAATGTTAAATCTAATTAACTGCTGATTAAATATACATAAGCCCAAAATTACTTAAGTCCCAATCACCTTGAAAGGATTTAGGACATGACACATCCAATTAAACCTAATTTATTTTATCATTTAAGATTTATTTTTTTATTTAATATTTTTTTTTCTATTTTTAGTTTATTATAAATTTTTTAATTAAAAAAAATAAGAAATAAGTAACAAAATTTTAAAAATAAAATTATGAAACATTAAATATAGATTAAATTAAAAGAAAAGTAGATGATGAGTTGCATGGATAATAAGGTGCAAGTTTGGAATGATTTATTGTCGGAGTAAAAGATAGGTTTGGAATGATGTGTCGTGCTAGTATAACGGGTTTGGATTTCAAACCAACATAACCGTTGGAGATGCTCTAATAAGTGATGGAGGGTTATACTCTCATAATGAACATTGGTCTAGATTTAGAGTAGGTTCGGTAGTTGTGTGTGTTAGCCGTAATAAAATGTTATGTTATGTCAATACGACTTCATGGGTAGTAACACCAGATTTTATTCCCATCAAAGTGCTACTACTTTAAGTCTTAGAGACTGAACAATAGATGAATTTTAGGAGTCAAATTTACGGGGTGTGTTGCTGTTAAAAAGATGTTATCAAATAATTTATTTTTTATTTGTAATTTTAGATCGGTAATCAACAAAAAATATTATTGTTTATTCTTTTATTTTTTGGATAACATACATTAATAATAAGTTTTGAATGTAGCAGCTGGTACCGGGCTTGGGAGAAATTCATATTAATATGGGCAGTGTATTCTTCTTTCTTCACACCAATGGAATTCGGATTCTTCAGAGGATTACCCAAAAACCTCTATTTTTTAGATATTGCTGGACAAGTAGCTTTCCTCATTGACGTCATTCTACAATTCTTTATAGCATACAGAGACACTCAGACCTACAAAATGGTTTCTAATCGTAATCTCATTGCTGTTAGGTTAGTTTTTTCCTTTATTAAATACCAAAATTCATGATGGGATGTGGAATGTGAATTCGGATTGACCAACAAATATATGGGTTAGGTTTGGGTTCAATTTTTCTAACTTAAGTTAACCCATCAACCTGACACGATTAAAAAACAATCTTACCCATTATAATCCCGTCAATAACTAAGCCAATGGTGGGGTTTGGAGGGTGTGATCAACCTGACACGATTGATACTACGGGTGGCAATTCCTAACATGACCCAAAATCCAACCTGAACCGGACAAAAAAAATAAACAGGTTTTTGGGTCAGTGAACATGACTTATTTTTTAAACTGGTTGGGTTTAGGTTGACTTATTTTAAAAACAGGTTGACCCGTTAAAAAAATGCTTTTATCATTTTCATTTTGCTAAAGATACACTCGCAATTTCCAATCCACTTTTAAGATTCTCAATACTTTTCATAAAGAAGACTATTCATGTTACTCATTTACAACCGAAAAAACCGGCTTATTATTCGTCAACTTGTATGACTCATTTAAAAAGTTGGTGAAACAGGTCATGTTCGGGTTGACCCGAAATTATGTGTGTGTGTGTGTGTTAGTGTTGAGATTTTTTATACGAATAATAATATGGGTTGTTCGGGTTGCACATTTCAACCAGCAAACCCACCAACCCGACACCATTGACACCACTGATTGACACCCTAGATTATTGGCAGTGGAGTAGTTCATGAGAATGTACTGATTCCGGCACTGATTTTATAGTCGATTTTTTGTCATTGCAGGTACCTCAAATCTCATTTTTTGTTTGATATACTTGCCTGTATGCCTTGGGATAACATCTACAGGGTATGCTACTCTATCAACTTTATATATATTTCTTGTTTAATTTGCTCAAGATTCATCAAACAGTAATTTATATCCAAACACAAATCTCACATGTTTATTATGATCAGTTTTTCCTCCATTTAACAACTTTACATGTCAAAATATTCATTTTTCAAACCATATATATTAATGGAGCAATATGAAATGATATCTGAGAGGAAAGTGTTTGAATATATCAGGCTTCTGGAAGAAAAGAAGAAGTGAGGTACCTTTTGCTACTTAGATTGGTTCGAGTACGCAAAGTTCTAGAATTTTTCTCAAGGCTGGAGAAAGACATACGCGTGAACTATTTGTTCTCGAGGATTATAAAACTTATAGCCGTTGAACTCTACTGCACACATACTGCAGCATGCATCTTCTATTATTTGGCTACAACATTGCCAGCTGTCGAAGAAGGATACACCTGGATTGGAAGTCTAAAACTTGGAGATTATAGCTACGCAAATTTTAGAGAGATTGATCTCTGGAAACGCTATACAACATCATTGTATTTCGCAATTGTTACTATGGCCACAGTCGGTTATGGTGAAATCCATGCGGTCAATCTGCGAGAAATGATATTTGTAATGGTTTACGTCTCATTTGATATGGTTTTGGGTGCTTATTTGATCGGTAATATGACAGCGTTGATTGTGAAAGGATCAAAAACAGAAAGATACAGGGATAGAATGACGGATCTTCTTAAGTATATGAACAGAAATAGACTTGGGAGGGACATACGTAATCAGATCAAAGGTCACCTAAGATTACAATACGAGAGTAACTACACTGATTCCGCTATTCTTCGTGACCTTCCAATTTCCATTCGTGCCAAGGTCTGATGAATAAATATGAAATTTATATATATTGTTATGCTATGTATGTTAAATTATGTTTTCATCTTTTGCAGATATCTCAAACTCTGTATAAGTCATACATTGAAAAAGTTTCTCTTTTTAGGGGATGCTCATTGGAATTCATCAATCAGATTGTAAGTCATTTTTGAAACTAGAAATGGTAACTTAGATATCTTGCCTAATCCCAAAGTTTACATCCTTAAAAGTGTTGTGTGTGAATATGCATAGTAATGGGTCAAAACAGGTTGTTCCAAAAAATATTAATTGGGTTCGGGTCAAAACGGGATTTACCAAATATGGTCTAAGGTTAAAATGGCTCAATGGGTTCACCTGCTACATTTGTTTTTGTAGCGTTGGTGGTTAAGGCAGTGGTGGCGACGAGACCAAGGCCTTTTGTAATACACTAATAGGACTTTAATCCAACATCCCATTAGAGCCTTACTAAGAATATATATATATAGGGGTTGGTTAACGTACAATTTGTGTTAACGTACGGTGCGTACAAGATTGATTTTCAACATGCAAGTTTTTTTTTATAATATGTGATTTCTTATTTTATATATATATATATATATATATATATATATAGTGGGGCGCCTTTAGTATAGACAATCTAAAGTAGATGAACCACATAAGATTTGTTATGTATATTTCACCTTTTTCCATGGTAATATTCATAAATCTTAAAGCGTTAAATTCTCTTTTCTTTGATGATGAAGTAATACCTCAACAAACTAATTTTGTTTCAGGTAACTAAAGTGCATGAGGAGTTTTTTCTCCCAGGGGAAGTAATCATGGAACAGGGCAACGCAGTTGAACAACTTTATTTCATCTGTCATGGTGAACTGGTATAATATCCTCTCCTAATGCTATTTTTTTTAATTTAATATCCTTTCCGAATGCTTTTTTTTTTAATTTGGTATTCGTAATATTAGTTTTGTATGATATATTAATAAAATCAAATCTAATACAGGAGGAAATTGCTATATGTGAAGATGGATCTGAAGAGACTGTATCAATTTTAAAACCTGACAGTTCATTTGGAGAAGTTTCTATATTATGTAACGTTCCTCAGCCCTATACGGTTCGAGTTTGTGAGCTTTGTAGACTTCTTCGAATCGACAAACAATCTTTCTCTAATATTCTTGAGATATATTTTCATGATGGTCGGAAAATTCTGAATAATTTGGTAGAGGTAATAAATATTGAAAAATCCATAATCAAATATATGATTCGTTTAAAATTCAGATTCTGAAATAATATATGCATGGTGGCAGTTTAAAGCAACCGATGACCGTTTGAAGCAATTAGAGACTGATATCACATTGCATATTGGAAAACATGAAGCTGAGCTGGCACTGAGAGTCAACAGTGCGACTTATTATGGTGATTTGTATCAGCTGAAAAGCTTAATTCGAGCTGGAGCTGACCCAAACAAGAAAGATTACGATGGAAGGACACCACTGGTATGTACGAATATGTTAAATTTAAGCTTTGTTCTCTCTAACAGGTCAAACGGGTCACCTCTACTGCTGAGTGTTTGCTAACATAACAAGTTGTTGACATGAACAGCATCTTGCTGCATCAAAAGGATACGAGGATATCACTCTTTTCCTTATTCAAGAAGGAGTTGAACTTAACGTGTTAGGTAAATTTCCTTCCGTTGGTTACCAAATCTATTTTCTCGAGTTTAAGATTCACGTTCACCCAACTAATTTATTATTACTTCCAGATAATTTTGCGAACACGCCTTTATTAGAAGCCATTAAGTATGGTCATGATAAAGTGGCTTCATTACTAGTGAAAGAAGGTGCAACATTAAAGATAGATGATGCTGGTTGTTTCTTATGTGCGACCGTTGCAAGAGGAGATATTGATTATATTAAACGAATACTATCCAACGGTATTGACCCGAATTCGAAAGATTTTGACTTTAGAACTCCACTTCATGTAGCTGCCTCACATGGTTCTTATATAATTGCTAAGTTGCTAGTTGAAGCTGGAGCTAGTGTTCTATCAAAGGATAGGTATATTTTATGTTACAACTTAAAAAAGTTCTTTATGTTACAACTTAAAAAATTTGTTTAGATATACAAGAGCCAGGCTGAACCCGAGCTAGATCTCTCAGCTCGCTTCGAGCTTCGTTTAATCTCGGCTCGATTCAAGTTTTTGGCAACCCAGCATCGAGTAGCTCACGAGCGGCTAGACTCATATATACTCTATTTGGATGTGCATTAGTAAAGTACACGGATGGTCCCTGTGGTTTACCAAAATTTTGGATTTGGTCCCTAGCTTTCAAAAAGTACACTGATGGTCCATGTGGTTTGCACTTTGTAACGCATTTAGTCCTCAACTTTGCCAAAAGTCACATGGATGGTTCTTGTGGTTTGCACTTTGTAAAACAGTTAGTCCTTAACTTCGACCTGTTAAATCCTTTAGATTTGTTGGCCGGAGACTAAATGCATTACAAGGTTCAAACCAAAGGGACCATCAGTGTACTTTTGGAAAGCTAGGGACCAAATCCTAAATTTTGGTAAACCACATGAACCATTTGTGTACTTTGTTCATTGAAGAATCACAACCAGAATCTAGATTAGATTTATTTACTTGCAGCTAAAACATTATATGTTTTGAATATACAGATGGGGTAACACTCCCCTTGATGAAGGGAGAATGTCAGGAAACAAGATGATGATCAAATTACTAGAAGAAGCAAAATCTGCTCAGTTGTCAGAACTTCCAGAAGGTTTGCAAGAAATAACAGGTGTTTCATTTTTACTTTTTTTACCCTACTTTAAAGTTAACATATAGACTGACAGGGACAATTTCATACATCCCTTATTAGGGCTGTAAACGAACCGAACGTTCAGCGAACAGTTCGTGAACCGTTCGGCGGGAAGTTCGTTTATGTTCGTTCGACTAGCTTAACCGAACGAACACAAACAAAAAATTTGGTTCGGTTAGCTTAGCGAACGAACACGAACATAGGTCTCGTTCGTTCGACTGCGTTCGTGAACGTTCGGTAATATGTTTGGTTACGTTCGTCCGTGTTCGTTTGATTATATTAAAAAATAATAAATAATAAATCTTTTATCTAAACATATTGAAAACTTGAAACCCTATTTTTTTCTAAGTTAGCTAAAATTTGGACATGCTAAGACATTTTTGGGGATAATTATGTCTAAGTTAGTTAAAGTTGATTCATCGTTTGGTGGTGTATTAGACTTCTTGTGTTTTGATTTATCATTTGATGGTTGTATTTAACTACTTATATCCAATGTTTAAGGATAACAATATTTTTATTTTTTTATTTTCAAGTTAAATGTTCGTTTACGTTCTTTTTTATTTGCTTGCGTTCGTTTGTGTTCGCTTGCATTCGTTTGTGTTCGAGACCAATGTTCACGAACTGTTCGTGAACAACTGAATTTCCTTAACGAACGAACATGAACATAAACTTATGTTCAGTATGCGTTCGTGAACAGTTTGCGAACATGTTAATTTCCTTAACGAACGAACACGAACATCGCCTTGTTCATGTTCGTTCGGTTCGTTTACAGCCCTATCCCTCATAACTTGACATAATATATTGTATATACATCAAATTAAGGATTTTTAAATGTAAGTTATTTATAACCTTCCCTTGAAACATACATGTGGATATGTATGCTATTAATAAAATGTGTAAATATGAAGTTGTGAGTTTTTTGGATGGATAAATATGATTTTATGCAACTTTTCAGGGGTGCATAAATGATACTGCCATGTGTTTTTACTATTCGAGATTGTAATAATCAGTTTAATTGTTGCTGATATGAAAGTAATTATTGACAGATAAAATGCACCCGAGGAAATGTACAGTATACCCTTATCACCCGTGGGATCGAAAAGAAAATGTGTTTGGAGTAGTCGTATGGATTCCCCGCACCATTGATGAACTCGTAAAAGTATCGGCAGAGCTGTTAGAGTTAACCGTTGATCCCACTTGTTGTGTAGTGAACGAAGATGCAGGTAAAATTCTTGATGTTGATATGATCATAGATGGCCAGAAGGTGTATTTGATAAGTGAATAATAATTGTTGTTGTTGTATGCTATCATTTTCTGTATCTCTGTGAGAATGTCACACGCAGTTTGGACTGCAAGATAAATAAATAAATAAACTTCATCTCATGGTTCTTTGTTAAATACCAAAAATCTTTTGTAAGTGAATGAATTGTTTGCATCCACAATTTCTTAATGCAAATCACCTTTCTAAGTTTAAACTTCCTTTTACCCACAAAAAATCCAACTGTCTGGTTACTTGTTTGTAAAGTGATAACATCAACCATGGCTCGGACACACTTAAAATTATGTAACCCGAACACAACACATATAACCCATTTATCTAATCGAGTGACTGATATAACAACCCATATTTAATTATTATGTTGTGACATGTGGAAATTGCCATCTCCAGCCTATAATATGTCAAAGGAATGTTTGTTTGAGCTATTTAAATTCAAAATGTCATTTTTAATAGCACACTAAAGATTCTTTTGTTGTGCATTTGATCTTAAAATCAGATTCACTAATCTATGAATGTTCACTTTTAATCTTACAAAGAAACAAATTATCTCATCAAATCCATATATTTTTCCATTTACAAATATATACAAAGGTTTTATATATAATCTATATACTATATAATAAAGTAAATCATATGTGGGACACATGCCACTTTATAGAGGAATCTCATTTATGTTTTCCGGCCTAAATAAATAGATATAGATAATATTTGTTAATAAAATTAAAAAATATATATTATTCTAATCCATGAATTTTGTCTTTTTATCCTTTACCCTAAATAAATTGATATAATATTTGTTAATTAATAAAATTCAAATATAAAATATATTATTTTAATCCATTAATTTTTTCTTTTACTATTTTGTTTTTAATCCATAAATTTTATCTATTTATCCTTTACCCTAAGTAAAAAGATATAGATAATATTTGTTAATTAATAAAATTCAAATAAAAAATATATTATTTTAATACATTAATTTTATCTTTTTATCTTTTTATCTTTTACCATTTTGTTTTTCATTTATATTTTTCGTGTTTTTTCTTTATAATAGAGATTAATAAAATTGAATTATAATAAACTAAGCATAAATAACTCCTGGCCTTTACTAAGGTTTTAGACTTTTAATGTAATAAAATACAAAAATAATAACCTATAACAAAATAGTTTATAATAATACTCTAACAATCTATAATATGTAATCTTTTATAATAAAGAGTTGAGTTCATTTCATAACTTTAATAAAGGATTAAGTTCATTTCAGAACTTTAAATAATTGAAAACTTTCAGAACTCTTAAGAAATAACCAGTTTATTTATATACTATGACATATGTGTCTCTACGACCATCATACAAATACAAAACCAATAAAATCTTGTGTTTCATACTTGGGATTTGTATAAATACGTGTATCATTTGCACATATCAATTCTTGTTCAATTTCGAGCTTTAAATCGCTTTCTGGAAAGTTATACACGAACTGATACGTAAACGTAATCAGTTTAATGTGACAAACACTCTGAAACAGTGACATAGGTTTAGCATACCTTAAATAACCTTTACATAACTTAGAAATAAGTTTTGGAGGGTTTGGTGTGTCGAAATCAAGTTTATTCGATCGTAGGGACTATTTGCATCAAACTGCGAAAGTATGCCGATTCGTATAGTAACAAACATTACGGAACTTAATCATACCCTAAATATCCTTTACAAAGCTTAGAAATAGGCTTTGAGAGGTCCGGTATGCGAAAAGTGCTTATTTAATCAATAGGGACTAAAAGCGTCAAAAAGTGCATAAGTTTGCATTTACGCGCATATCTTACGTTCTGAACATATCCGGACATCCAAAAATTTTTGTAATCATTAAAATATTTTATTTTAGTGATTGGAAAGAAAAAATACCATTCGTCGTGTAATCTGGATCGTTTTCGCGTCCATTCGAGTTTTCGTCGTAATTAACCGAATAACGCAACCGTACGACCAAACGAACCGACATCCGAGATGTTTTCAAGCATATTTCATGTTTCCTATGCTTTAACTTCATTGTAGAGCCTTGAAATGGGGTTAACGGGGCTTAAAAACATCAAAAACTGAGTTTATAGCTTGCATGGACTATTTTTGACAACTGCTGATAGTTGGTCGCGGGGCGCGACAGAGCATCAGATCAGAAACATTGTATCTGGCCACAGCGGTTGTTTTCATGGAATTTTACCATGGTGTTGGGATACCATTTGTTTATTTTTGAGTTCCCCTTGTATTGTAATCTATGGGTAACATGTGTATGGTTGAGATCAAGCTTTGATTCTTACAAAAATACTTGTAATCATCCTAAGAACTCAAGACTTCCTATAAATACCCACCAAGTTTGCATTTGTTCCTTGCTCAAATTGATTTAATCTGCTCTAAGTTGAAGCCAAGGCTTCATACCTGAGTATTTTAGATCAATTCTTCCTAGCTTGGACCCTTTGTAAGCTTCTTTCATGCTTGTTTATGCTTTTCAAGCATGAAAGTTAAACAGTGTTTGACTTTCTGCTTTGACCATGAATTGGTCAACACAAAGTTCGTTTGAACTGTGCAACATGAGCGTAATCACGATGGTTATAGTCCCTTGTGACTATACCTACTGATTACCACGTTGATTAGTCGAAGTGACGAGTCAAAGTATCAGCCAAAATACGTGTTTATGCGTATTTTGAGACGAAGCTACTTTCGGGTATCAAAACACTTTGTTTTGATATCAAACCTGTTTTCTAACTTAGTTAAACATGTTTAACTTGTCACTTTTAGTCTAGTGCTTGTTTAGGGTCGTAAGTCAAGCGGTCTTGACAACCGCTTAGACTTTCGAACCCGACCCGTTTGGTCGATCGTTAGGATCCAATCAAACATATTTTGTGACCATAGTTGTATAGGGAATAACCTTCCAAGGTTCTACCTTATGGTCACTTAGTTTAATTAGTTGTATGATAGGTATTTTATATGTCTTGGGTAAATGACAAAAATGCCCTTTTCATGCATAATTTGATATTAAGCATATGTAACTTAATTTTTGTCACTTAAACTGATTATGCAACATATTTAAACATGTTAGGGCATATAATACTTGTCATAGGACTAGTTAGGCGTCTCGAACGCGCTTTCACGCGAACGACGCTTTAAAGTAGCATAGACTACCTTAACGGATCGTAACGGGTCGTAAGCACTTAGGATAGGTTCTAATTTAGAATGTAGGCTTTGTTAAACCATAGCACATGAGTTCCAATACTCATTTGGTTTACGAGACCTCATTCTACCCGATCTCCCGATTCAGGTGTCGATTTATTAACATAGCGATCCGATTACTAGGTGCCACTTGATTTCCTTGGTTTGCCCGAGCTTTGTTAAGTTCATTTAATCGAGGATACTTTGCATTCAATGTGAGTACATAGTTCCCCTCTTTTACCGTTTTCAATTGTTTTGGGGTGATTCATATGTGTTAAACGATTTCGAGTTTTCTAAAACGAATCTTGTGGTTTATATTAAACACAATGATTTCAATTATATGAACAAACTTGTTGGGGTGTTAGTCGAAAGACAACTGAATGACATTCATTAACTATTTTTAAGCCGACCAGTAGTACGTTATGGTACCATAGGATATTATGATACCATAGGATCTGATAAATCCCGTTATCGGACCTTCACCATGGTTATGGGGGTAATGTGGGTAACGACAGAACCTGGTGATTGTTAACTTACCCTTTGGTGGTTTGTTAATACAATTTAAACGATTAGGACGAGTCACACAGGTTTGAATGTATTCAATAAAACGACCAAAAGTTAGTTTTCACAATTTAAACACGAACCACTGGAACTATTGAATTATGCGAACTATTTGAACCACTGGAACTATTGAACTATGCGAACTATTTGAACCACTGGAACTATTGAACTATGTGAACTATTTGAACTATTTGAACCATTGGAGCTATTTGATCTATGTGAACTATTTGAATTATTTGAACGATTGAAACTATTTGAACTATTGAACGATTGGGTTATGGTAAGAGATTAGGTAACGGGGCGGGTGTAATGTGATAAAAGCATGGTGGATACGCCGCTGGTACTTCCTATATATAAGTGCTTTTAACACATTACATGTCGTTGCGTTATCTAGATCACTTGTACGAATGTTTTCAAAACGAAGTTACACTATAAGTTTTTCTTAACGATATAAACCATACAATGTTTACTTTCAACAATGATTTACTACTTGGTTTACAAAGACAAATGTTTTCAGTTAAGATTCATGGCTACAATGGTTTTGGTTTACACACATATCAACTTGTAAAAGTTGATAGAATCATACTGCAATATCAAACTCTTTTGTTTTCAAGGTACACACTTGACAACTCTCGTAATTGAACGAGGTATTGCAATATGAACTCAAGGCCATGAATCTGACACACTCACAAAACCTATGTACTATCCGGCATTTTTATGTTGACGTACTTTCACATATGTTTCAGGTACCGTTGTTTGATGATATTTGATGATGAATATGATGTATGCTCACACAGGGATGGATGAGGCCTTAGTGACTTAACAACAATAAAGGACAATATGTTCATGTTTTGCTTTTAAATTTCGAGACAATGTAAAACTTAATTCAATAAAACGAAACTTCAATCCATGTGTTGTGAAACAATGATTCTGTTATGACACTCCCCGACGTTTCCATCGGGGTTTGTTATTTTAACACGGTCGGGGTGTGACAGAAGAGTTGGTATCAGAGCTCATGGTTATAGGGAATTAGGTTATTAGTAATGCTTTGACCTAGACTATAACCTTCCTAGGACCCTAACACAAGTTATCTTGTGTTTAGTCTTAAAACAATACCGTTGCCTATCTTTAGGTGACAACCACAACAAGAACACGAATTATGAATCCAACTTGAAAACTAATCATCTCCTCTTAGATGATTTATTATAAGGTTTTGAACCTTCAAAGTTTTCAAAATCTCGTCAAAGTTTGGGTCTTATTAATGTGAACACGTGCAATCTGGAAGGGTGGGTGCCTGTATCCCGAGTTTTCTGTCTAAGGCTAGAGTGTTCGTACAAATCCACATAATCGGACCAGTCACTCTTACCTGTGAACTCTTGGGGTGAGTATCCACTTATAGGCTAAAGCATGTCTTCAGGATACATTATAAGGACCTATTTACTTTGTTCAGCCATTGTGCGTCGTTTGTTTGTGCGAGGTTACGAACGAATGATCGCCTTCCTATTGTTTCGTCGATATCTTTGATACCTCTTTTGTCCATTCAAATGTCAATCTCACTCGTTTCTCATGTTTTCTTGTTCTTTTTAGAAAATGCCTCCTAGACGCGATCAAACTGAGAATGCTGCCCTCGCAGCCACAATCGTTCAGCAGATGGCTGCTGTGATTCTGAACCTCATTACCTAGATAAACCAAGCGAATAACAATAACAACAATAATAATGCTCCGTGTGATTTCAAAACATTCAATTCAGCTAAGCCACTGAAATTTTTAGGGTCTCAAGGAGCAACTGCGCTTCTACAATGGTTCGAGAGTCTAGAAAGCACATTCAGACATGTTCAGTGTCCAAATGAGCGAAAGGTTGAATTCGCATCTAGTGTCTTTGATAAACGAGCATTAACATGGTGGAATGGTGTGATGAGAGATAGGGGTGCCGATGTGGCATTAGCTCAAACCTGGGAAGAGCTTCGAGCTCTAATGATGAAGGAATTCTGTCCATGTCATGAAATCAGGGCATTGGAAAGGGAATTCGACGATCTTAAGCAAGATAGAGCATCGAGCCTACACGGACCGATATGAGGAGCTAAGTCTGTTATGCCCAACCATGGTTACGCCTTTGGATAAGGCAATTGAAAAGTATATTGATGGCCTCCCTGACTCAGTACAAGACATTGTTACTGGTAGCAACCCTACCACAGTTAGACAGGCCATTGAGCTATCCGCTACCCTGACTGAATCTCAGATCAGGAAGGGTAAACTTTTCTGAAAGGGCGACAAGAAACCAACCGACGAAACGAAACCAAAGGATAAGCAGACTGAATCCTCCTAGAAGTCAAAGAAGCGTAAGGCTTCTCAGAACTTCGCCGTGGTTGCTCAAAACAATCAGGTTGTCCCTAACCAACCAGCTCAACCCCCTACTAAGAAGCCATACAACAGAACTACACCTTTGTGCAACCAATGTAATCTTCATCATCACACGAATGTGCAATGCCGTAAATGCCTAAATTGTGGACTTGTTGGTCATACAGCTAGGGTTTACCGAGCTGCGGTTGCACAAAATCAAGCTGATAACCACCCAGCACAAGCTCGTTTTCCACCAGGATCTTGCTACAACTGTGGCGAGATGGGCCATTTCAGAAACAACTGCCCAAAGATCGTTAATGTAAATCCATCCCGTGGATAAGTTCCTTTTGTTAACCTAGAAGACGATGTTGTTTAGAAACAATCGAACTTTGTGTATTATTTTCCTTTTGTTAACCTAGAACTATGAAACAAATATTTTTTTTATAAATAAACATTTATTTGCATTACGATGTACGAAAACAAGTGTGGTTACATGTATGAACGACATATCCCTTCGATGCCGACACCAAGGAACTGTGTTCCTTGCAAGACAAACTATTCTCGTGATTCTCCTATTTTAAGATCACTAGCGATTCCCAAATCCTAAGTACTCGTCTCTTCTAAGAAACGAAGTACAAGGTACAAGTTACAACTCTGGACGAATACCCAAAATACCACTTTAAATCCTTATTTGGATACCCATGGGTACTTCTGTGAGTCCTTAAATTGGTCTGACGCAATATACATATTGTTGGTGCATATGTATGTCGACTTCGTCTTGTATCGAGTCTTGTATCTAGATTGGATAGAATGGAGCTCAGTAGGCTAGTTGATAGGATTTTAGAGATGTTGGCCCAGTTCGCACGAAATGGAAGAGGCCATTTCGCACGAAATGGACATTGTCCATTCCGCACGAAATGGGTCATGCCCATTCCATGCGAAATGGCCATCCCTATAAATACCTGAGCTTTGTCATTTCATTTAGAACTTTCTGATTCTTGTACCGATGTGCTGCCGAAGTGTCTCTAGGCTGTAAAACGTTGTTATATCAATAAACAAGGCAATTAGAGTGTATATCAAGCTGATTCAACATCGGTACGTTTGTTTCCGCCTCTCGTATTGATCGAGATCTCTTCTGAACGACTCATTTGGTTGTGCAAACGATCCTACAAGTGGTATCAGAGCTCAGGAGGAAGAGTTCTTACCAAATCAGCTCGATTTCACCAAAATTTCTGATTTCTACTCATTCTTCTTCACATTTTTCAAAATTAAACAAGATATTACGGTTAAAATGGATTGAATTTCTCATATAACAAGCGAAACACTGTTTTAAACAATCCTTGAAAGAATTAGACCTAAAATCAAACTAAAAGTTGATCAATTTGACAAAAATCCGCCCGATTGGGTGACATCAGCATCTCATTTCGTACGAGTTGGTAACATCAGTATTCCATTTCGTATGAATTGGACCTCAGTTTGCTTGGATTGTATCATTTCGTTTGAATTTGACCCCCATTTCGCACAAGTTGAAGCTTGAGACCTCCAATTCGCACGAATTGCACATTGAGACTTTCATTTCGCACGGATTGGACGCATTCCACTTGAAAGTTGCCATTTCGCTTAAATTGAACTTCCATTTCGTACGAATTGGACAAAATCATCACCAGTTCATTTGAAAAGAGCCATTTCGCATCAAATCCATTTCGTTTGAATTTCCAATTCGTTTGAAAGGCTGAGTTTGTGAACCTTCAAAACCGAAACATGGAAGAAGAGTTTTATAACGCATTTGCTACAGCTCCAGTTGCTCCAATTACAGTTGCCGAGACTCTTGAAATCGAAAATGAAACAGGAACATCTCAAAAGCCTCCAAAGCTTATGTACATCGAGGATTTTAAAGGATGGCAAAACCGTTTTGAAACATGGGTGCAAGCTTATAAGTTTGATGCATGGGTTTCACTAGACAAAGATTATGTTAAACCGACAGATGACCGTGGAAATGAAAAATCTTTAAGTGACTATTCAGCAAATGAGAAGTTAAAATACACCAGTGAGAAAATGATGATTAGCATTCTCCAACAAGCAGTAAAAGAAGATATCTTTGTTTTGCTTCAACATGAGAACACTGCTAGATCAATTTGGTTGGCATTGCTTCAAAAGTTTAAGGGAAGTGCTGATATCATAAAAAATAAACGTGCTTTACTAAAGAAATCTTTTGATATGTTTACAGCTAGTAAAGGTGAAACGACTAAGAAGACTATCGATAGATATTGTCATCTTGTTCAGGAAATGAAAAGATTGGGGATAGTAAAAGAAGTTGATGAATGGGTTGATAAGCTATCTGACGCGTTACCACAAGATAAATGGGGAACTTATCTGTTGATCTTAAAACATATGAGAAAATCTGAAAGTATGAATTTGTGTAAGTTCATTCAGAAGATTGAAGAACATGAATTAGATGTTCAGAAAACTGCTATCATGAATAATCCCAATGCTCAACAAGACGAAAGTTTATACTATAGAGAAAGCAGAGTTGAGACTACTCCGAGTCCGAAGATTCAGACTGCTTTTAGTGCTGATGGTACTTCCGGAACAAATGTTAGCACTACAACTCAGAGTGGTGGATATTCTTCATCTTATTCAAGTTTTGACCCGAATTTCTCAACACCAAGTTCTCAATGACAGAGTTCAACAAATCTGCAATGCAATGTGACATTAAACATACAAAATGGTCAAAATCTCTCTCCAGAAATAGCTAAGCAACACATTGCATCACTTGTTACTATGTTAGAGTCTTATGAAAGCTTAGTTTCTGGAAGAATTGGAAATCTGATGCTTACTAAGGAGGATTATGACCAGATTGATCCTGAGGAACTTGAGTTGATGGACCTCAAGTGGTGTTTAGCCAGTGCTATAAGAAGAGCAGAAAAAATCAAACAAATCACGGGTAGAGATGATCTTCGTGATGTTGCTACATCTCCGTTAGGGTTTGATAAATCTAAGGTTACTTGTTTTCGTTGCCGAGAAAAGAGGCATTTTAAATGAGAGTGTACAAACAGAGAAGCAACCGGAAGACAAGATCCGTTTGGAAACAACGATTATCATCGAAAAGTGATTTATCATCAGATTGCTCAACAATCATCATCATCCCGTGCTATTGAAGATGGAAAGAAGAAAGCTTATCCAGTAAATCAAGATGATGAAAGATTGGCAGAAGGATTTAGCTGGGACAAATATGTTCCGGCTGATTCAGCCTTTGTTGCTCAAATCTTGGAAGAAGCAGTCAAATCTAAGCCAAAAAGAGTGAAGATTTTCAAATCATCAGAAAGTGATGAAGACACTGATGATGAGGAAGAGTACATTAATAATGATATAAAAAGTTTAGACTCATTCAGTTTTAATTTTTTTTTTACAGATAAGATCGAAATGTTGAATGAGAAGAAGGCTGCTAGATTGAAGAGAGAATTGGAAGCAAGAAGAATTGCTGAAGAAAAGGCAAAAATGGAAGCTGAAAAAGCAAAAGTTGAAGAAAATTCGACAGAGAAAGCCGAAGTTGAAGAGAGTGAAGTAAAAATAGAATTTGATGAAGAACATAATGTGATTGAGAAGGTGGTGGAGAAAATAGTCGAAGTTGAGAAAATTGTTGAAGTGGAGAGAATAGTTGAAAAAATGTTGAATTTGAAAAAATTGTCGAGGTTGAAAAGATTGTCGAAGTTGAAAAGATTGTTGAGGTCACAAAACCTTGTCTGAAATGTTTGGAACCTTGCAAACATTGTGAAGAGAAAGACAAGAAGTATCGTGAACTAGACGAGTTGAAAGAAAAATTGTTGTTTGATGTGAAGTATGTAAAAGAATCATATGATGTGCTGAACAGAACGGTTGATAGTTTGAACAAAACAAACCTAGAAATGAGAGCTGCTGAAACGATGATGAGTTCAACAATAATGACTAAACAGAAGGTCATCAATGAGTATATTGAAGATTGTGCAAAGCTGAAGCAAGAGTTGGAGACTGAAAGGATTGAGAATGAAAGAATCAGATGATTGTTGCAAAGTTATTCAAGTTCTGATTATTTGATTGATAGAGTTTATCTTACTGTTGCAGGTTTTGAAGCATTTCAAGAGAAGAAGTCTGAAGATAAGGATACTGGTAAGAAACAAAGTATCAAGTATAACAAGTGTCCGCCTCCGATCTGGGAAAGTTATTCTCCCGGAAAGCCAAATGAGGAACAATTAAAAAAGGCAGTCAACATAAAGTTAAAGTCTGAAACCATTGATGAGTTACCAGACAATATTGACGTCACATTCACAGCGTCTGACACTGATCATGAGTCTGGGTTATTAAAGAAAGTGGTCGATCAGGTGTTGGATATGGATGAAGAATTAAAGTCGGAGTCTAAATCTGAAAGTTCGAGTTCATCAGACAAGAGTCCGAGTCCGCCGGTCAAACGGGTTTACAATAAAGAATTTCTGATGTCAAATAATAATTTGAAAGACGAAACATTCAAAGTAGCATATACTTTGAATGATTCTGACAAATTATTTTCTGATGAAGAATTTCCAATAAGAAGTGTTAAAACTGAACAGATCAAACAGGTTTTCAAATTAACAGAAATAAATATTTCTGAAATAAAAGATGTAAATCTTACTGAAAAACCTAAAAAGTACACTTCAAGAGTTCAACAAAGATTGAACAAGAAAAAAGGTTACAGTTCTGGTTCTGGTTTTCAAAAGAAACCAAACCATAACAATAATTTCAAAAAGAAAGGTTTAGGTTTTATTCCTCCAGAAAATCATAAAAATGAGAAAACTTATAAATCAAAAACTAAATTTATTTCAGGAACAAGTTCAGAAGAAGAAGAGAAGAAACCATTCTGGAGACAGACAAACAAAGAGTTTCTTGCTGAGAAGAAAAAGAATCTGGTGAAGGAATCTGAGAAAAGAATTGAAAGAAGAACTTGTTTCAAATATCAAGAAGTTGGACACATTGCTTAGAATTGTCCAAATCTAACCAACACAAAACAGGGAGTTTCTTCTAACTCAAAGATGAAAGAAAAGTGGGTTAATAAAACAAAAGAACCAACCGAAAAATTCAAAGTGTTCAAAAATTCGACTTTCGAAGTTGGTGAAAGTTCGAAACGTTTTTACAAAAGAAAAGTCGATTTGAACAAACAAAAATGGGTTGTTAAATCTGAAACTAGTTCTGACAATGAATCCGATTCGTCAAAGTCAGAGGAGTCATTTGTTGAGAAAAATGATGAGAATTCCGTTCCAGAAAAGAACGAAGAAAACTTTCCGTCATTGACAAGAGAAAACCTGAAATCAAAGGTTGGTAAAATTGAGATTTCAGATCAATTCTTCTCTGGTAAGGAAGAATTTGATGCTGAAAAAGTGTTTAACAGAAAAATAAAACATATTTTTTGGAAGATGGTCGATGGGAAGGTAAAGGGAGCAAAAGAATTTTATAAATAAAAAAGATGGTGGATTAAAGATGATTCACAATCACCCAAGGCTGGTCAGGCTTGGGTGACAGCATTTTCTACTTAAAATCCTGACTTGCCGGAGCTCCCAAGTTGGTAATCGTGGAGCAGGAATTGGCATCTTTCTTGAGATATTTCAAAATTGTTATATTTCATCTTACAAGTGGTTTTGTTGAGAAGAACCTACAAGTGGTTAATCAAGATCATTAAGTTAAACTTGTTTTAACTTTCATTCAAGTGTTTTTACAAGTGGTAATTCGAAAACAATGTGATGAATCCCCAATCCTACAAGTGGTGAAATCAACAAAACTAATTTTTCGGAAAAATCATTTTGATTAAAACAAACTTAAGTGTTTTGAAATCTTAATGGGAAAATAGTTTGTTGTCAGGGGGAGTTCTGATTGTTTATGCCAAGTGGATGGCGATTTGAAGCAATTCACATCTGTTTGTCACTTTACCTTGTACAGTTTAATGCTTTTATTTTCAATTTTTCCCGTAAAATCAAAAATTGAAACATATTTTGGATTTTAGGGGGAGTAAAAATTTTAGAGATTTTGAAAATTTGAAAAATCCAAAAACATGAGAAAATGAAAAAGAGTTTTGTTGTGAAAAAGAGGAAATGATAGTACATCAGTAGACAATCATAGTACGCTAAAGATTTGGAAAGTTAAAATGTGATAAACGATCTCACTGATGATGTGCCAGTAGGTTTTTACACACGTAGTAGACTGTGTTCGAGATATAAACCTAAATATCAATACTTACTTATTCCGTGGGGAACATCTCTCGGATATATAGGTAACCCCTGAAATCTTGTTTGAAGGGCTTTCTATTTCTGACATACTAGGTCTTTGTGCGTGGTGATATCTAGGGTATTATACCAGGACTTATGATTTTGCCGGAGCAATAGCCTAGTCCTCGTATAATACTTTGCACTGCTTTAATCTTAAAGCCCACCCTCAGCATAAAAAATGATTTAACATTGAAAAATGCTAATCATGTGCTATTGTAAAGAAGATCCCCAAGGGGGACCCATCTAAAGTCGAACCATCATCTCTCTGATTTTGCGGAAGCAATAGACTGAGCTCTCATGGTCTCGCATTTAACCCCTTACATATATCATTAGTGTACATTCACCTGTAAGACTGAATATAGGAGTCTGGATACGGGAGTATATTTTGAGGTGGGACACGCGAATAAGTTTAAGTCCTTAAAACATTAATCTCGTATCTCAAAACAGTTGAACTTTGTGCGAAAATTTAAGTGGATCAGTATACTGACAATCTAAGTGAATCGTTTAGAACTTAAAATGTTTAAAGCTTAACGGTGCTAGTGATTTATCTCATAAACTGATATGATCCTCTTACACAAACTCACAAAAATATTGTCTGTAAATATTTCTTTACTGCTTTTCATTTAAAAATCCAAAAAGATTTTAAGTTTGTTTTAGCATAAAATTTTGAAGAGTCCAAAAAGATTTTATTTCATCTTATTTTCGACAACTGATGTTGGAAAGCTGATTTTCAAAATTCCAAGTGCTAAACATGATGAACAACAGGTTGGGAGAGTGTGTATGAAATGAGATTTGATCTTGAAATGATTAAATGGTTCATTAAATTAAAACCAAATTTTGAATGGTTTTCTTACAAGTGGTTATCAGAGATTAAAAATGTAAAATCATGTTGAATAATATCTTCAAGTGTTTTTTTAAACTTGTTAAATCTTAAAATTTGTGAAATTTATTTTGAGGTAGAGAGTTGTGCAGGTCCCCGAGCATAAAGCCTGAGCAGAGTTTGAGCCAGGTTTCGATTCTAGAACAAAAGCTATGTCAGATTGCGATCTCAGAACAATTTAAGGGGGAGTCTGCTAGCAAAGGGGAGTCTGAAGATACAAGAGCCAGTTTCTGATCCTGAAAGTTTGTTAAAGATAGAGCCAGGATTAAGATTCTGGGAATGAATGAGAAAAAGAGGAAATTGAAGTTTAGATCAACATTCAAGGGGGAGGTTAGCTGCTGATAGAAGAAGAAAAAAGATTGAAGGAAGCTTACAGTGTCAGATACTTTGGAAAGAGCATGAAGACTAATCAAGACTGAAGACTGGTCATGTTGAAGACTCGACACCAAAGACTTCGTCAACATCCAAGGGGGAGTCTGTTGGTGCATATGTCTGTCGACTTCGTCTTGTATCGAGTCTTGTATCTAGATTGGATAGAATGGAGCTCAGTAGGCTAGTTGATAGGATTTTAGAAATGTTGGACCAGTTCGCACGAAATGGAAGAGGCCATTTCGCACGAAATGGACATTGTCCATTCCGCACGAAATGGGTCATGCCCATTCCATGCGAAATGGCCATCCCTATAAATACCTGAGCTTTGTCATTTCATTTAGAACTTTCTGATTCTGGTACCGAGGTGCTTCCGAAGTGTCTCCAGGCTGTAAAACGTTGTTATATCAATAAACAAGGCAATTAGAGTGTATATCAAGCTGATTCAACATCGATACGTTTGTTTCCGCCTCTCGTATTGATCAAGATCTCTTCTGAATGACTCGTTTGGTCGTGCAAATGATCCTACACATATCACATCTTCCCGACTTCACGATATTTTACACAGCATACGATTTTAAAAGATTATGCATGTTTTCAAAAACCTCATACATATTTTCAAAATCATCTCACATGGTTCTAAAACATTTCATAAAAATGTTTACTTAATATACTTAGTACATGATTTCAAAAACATTACAAAAGGTTTTCAAAAACATATTTTTAACGATTCCAAGCACAGCTTTCAAAAACATTTTGCTCGTATGTTGTCCTAACATACGTATTACACAATTTTCAAGAACACTCTGCTTCGTATGCTGACTTAGCATGCTTAGCACAATAATTTCAAGGATCCATTTTGCTTCATATGTTGTCTTAGCATATCTAGCACCTTGATTTCAGAAACACTATACTTCGCAGTGTTGCAGAAGTCGCTAGGCGCTCCCTAGTCGGCCGAGTGGGGAGTTGGGAGTACTCGGAGTACTCGGGGACTACTCGGAGAGTACTCGGACATGTTAATTATAAATAAGTTAATTATTGAATATTTTATATGTGTCAAAATAAGCGTAATTCAAGTCAAAACTATCATTATTTATGTCAAAATTAGCAAAACTTATGTCAAAATTAGCAAAATGCCGAGTAATCGCCGAGTAGGCCGAGTAGTTGTCCGAGTAATCCGAGTAGTCGTTGAGTATTCCAAGGTTCCCACCAAGTATTTGACCGAGTATTCCGAGTAGTCGCCGAGTAGGCCGAGTTTGACTGCCTCCGACTTATAAAGGCCGACTTGTAGTAACTCTCCAAGGCAAGGTTCCGAGTACCGAGTAGTCGCCGAGTACTCGGCCTTGGAATCCGACTTTTACAACACTGATACTTCGTATGTGGTCTTAGCATACCTAGTACAAAATTCCTAAACTCTTCCTGCTATACAATTTCCAAATCCTCATAAGATCATCGTATCTTTGTAGATAGAATTCTTGAGGATGTTTAAAGTGCTAGTTGAAGTCCATTGATTGGATTCCTGGTGTACTTTGAATGCACGTGTACAAATCAACGACAAGTTAATAACAAATTATAACAAGGGATAACGAGTTGATAAACAAGTTAACAATTATGTGACTATGTGCTTACGTGTTATGTGTTGACCTAATCAAAGAAGCTCTATGGTAATCTAGTCAAAGTTATTACAAGGTTGTTCGACTGATTCTATCCTCTACACATTATAAAATAAACTGTGCGGACTGTGCAAGGAATTACGTAATTATGGATGCATACATAATTATGGAATTCAGTGCACAGAAACCACAACAAGTTTTGTCATGTATCAACTTAAACAAGAAACAAAAGTTAACTATATTCATTTCCATTTCTGACGAAGTACCCACTGAGGAAAAATGAACTAGCTATTCATTTTTCGCTTCTGAAAGAAATATCCACTGAGGGAAATGAATAATCTATTCATGAACCGTGCTCATTTTTGTTTCTTATGAAGTAACCACTGAGGAAAATGAATTATCCATTCATTTTTGCTTCGGAGAAATATCCACTGAGGAAAATGAACAAATTCATTTTCGTTTCCGATGAAGTATCCACTGAGGAAAATGAACTATCCGTCCATTTTCGCTTCTGAAGAAATATCCACTGAGGAAAATGAATAAATTCATTCCGTTTCTGGTGAAGTATCCACTGAGGAAAATGAATTGATCATTCATTTTCACTTCTAAAGAAATATCCACTGAGGGAATGAATAATCCTGCATTAATTTTGTCATTTTCGTTTCTTGTAAAGTATCCACTGAGGAACATGAACTATCCATTCATTTTCACTTTTGAAGAAATATCCACTAAGTAAAATGAATAGATTCATTCCACTTCTAATGAAGCATCCACTGAGGAAAATGAATTATCCATTCATTTTCGCATCTAAAGAAATATCCATTGGGGAATGAATAATCCTGTATCGATTCTTTCATTTCCACTTCTGACGAAGTATCCACTGAGGAAAATGAATTATCCATTCATTTTCACTTCTGAAGAAATATCCATCGGGGAAATGAATACTCTTTTCAATAATCTTTCATTTCCACTTCTAACGAAGTATGCACTGAGGAAAATAAATTATCCATTCATTTTCACTTCTGAAGAAATATCCATCGGGGAAATGAATACTCTTTTCATTAATCTTTCATTTCCATTTCTGACGAAGTACCCACTGAGGAAAATGAATCATCCATTCATTTTCGCTTCTGAAGAAAAATCCATCGGGGAAATGAATATTCTTTGCGACAATCCTTCATTTCTAATCCTGACGAAATATCCACTGCGGAAAATGAATCATCCATTCATTTTCGCTTCTGAAGAAATAACCATTGAGAAATGAACAGCTTATCCATTCCTTCATTTCCGTTTCTGATAAAAGTATCCATTGGAGAAAATGAATTATCCATTCATTTATGCTTTTGAAGAAATACCCATTGGAAGTGAATAACCTATTCATCTTTCATTTCCATATCTAACGAAGAATCCATTGGAGAAAATGAATCATCCATTCTTTTTCGCTTCTGAAGAATATCCACAGGAGAAATGAAATACAAATCCTTACAAGATCTTTTTGTCTTAATAGTTATATTCTTAAGGGATACTCACAGAACTACTGGTTAGTTTGATCTTTATCATTAATCAAATCACTCGTTCCCACTTCCCACTTTATCTAAGGAAGCACCCACTAGGGAACGATAAAGTTATGCCTTACATGTAAATCCTTGATGGGTTACTCTATGCAAATAGATAACGCCCTAGATTCCCTGCAAGACGATTGTTTAACACAACTATACAGACAGACTCCTTCGAATAAATTTCGGGACGAAATTTCCTAAAGTAGGGGAGACTGTGACATCTGTGCCTCTACGACCATCATACAAATACAAAACCAATGAAATCTTTTGTTTCATACTTGGGATTTGTATAAATACGTGTATCAATTCTTGTTCAATTTCGTGCTTTAAATCGCTTTCTAAAAAGTTGTACGCGAACTGATGCATAAACGTAATCAGTTTAACGTGAAAAACACTCCGGAACAGTGACATAGGCTTAGCATACCTTAAATAACCTTTACATAACTTAGAAATAAGTTTTGGAGGGTTTGGTGTGTCGAAAACAAGTTTATTCGATCACAGGGACTATTTGCGTCAAACTGCGAAAGTATGCTGATTCGTATAGTAACGAACATTTTGGAACTTGATCATAAGCTAAGCATACCCTAAATATCCTTTACATAGCTTAGAAATAGGCTTTGAGGGGTCCGATATGCGAAAAGTGCTTATTTGATCAATAGGGACTAAAAGCGTCAAAGAGTGCATAAGTTTGCATTTACGCGCATATCTTACGTTCTGAACATATCCGGACATCCAAAAAATTTTGTAATCATTAAAATATTTTATTTTAGTGATTGGAAAGCAAAAATACCATTCGTCGTGTAATCTGGATCGTTTTCGCGTCCGTTCGAGTTTTCGTCGTAATTAACCTAATAACACAACCGTACGACCAAACGAACCGAAATCTGAGATGTTTTCAAGAATATTTCATGTTCCCTATGCTTTAACTTCATTGTAGAGCCTTGAAATGGGGTTAGCGGGGCTTAAAAACATCAAAAACTGAGTTTATAGCTTGCAGGGACTATTTTTGACAACTGCTGATAGTTGGTCGCGGGGCGCGAAGACCTGAGCATCAGGCTACGCGGGGCACGATAGAGCATCAGATCAGAAACATTGTATCTGGCCACAACAGCTGTTTTCATGCAATTTTACCATGGTTTTGGGATACCATTTGCTTGTTTTTGAGTTCCCCTTGTAATGTAATCTATGGGTAACATGTGTATGGTTGAGATCAAGCCTTGATTCTTGCAAAAACACTTGTAATCATCCTAAGAACTCAAGACTTCCTATAAATAACCACCAAGTTTGCATTTGTTCCTTGCTCAAATTGATTTAATCTGCTCTAAGTTGAAGCTAAGGCTTCATACCTGAGTATTTTAGATCAATTCTTCCTAGCTTGGACCCTTTGTAAGCTTCTTTCATGCTTGTTTATGCTTTTCAAGCATGAAAGTCAAACAATGTTTGACTTTCTGCTTTGACCATGAATTGGTCAACACAAATTCCGTTTGAACTTTGCAACATGAGCGTAATCACGATGGTTATAGTCCCTTGTGACTATACCTACTGATTACCACGTTGATTAGTCGAAATGACGAGTCAAAGTATCGGTCAAAATACGTGTTTATGTGTATTTTCCGACGAAGCTACTTTCGGGTATCAAAACACTTTGTTTTGATATCAAACCTGCTTTCTAACTTAGTTAAACATGTTTTAACATGTTTAACTCGTCACTTTTAGTCTAGTGCTTGTTTACGGTCGTAAATCAAGCGGTCTTGACAACCACTTAGACTTTCGAACCCGACCAGTTTGGTCGATTGTTAGGATCCGATTAAACATATTTTGTAACCATAGTTGTATAGGGAATAACCTTCCAAGGTTATACCTTATGGTCACTTAGTTTAATTAGTTGTATGATAGTTAGTTTATATGCCTTAGGTAAATGACCAAAATGCCCTTTTCATGCATAATTTGATTTTAAGCATATATAACTTAATTTTTGTCACTTAAACTGATTATGCAACATATTTAAACATGTTAGGGCATATAATACTTGTCATAGGACTAGTTAGGCGTCTCGAACGCGCTTTCACGTGAACGACGTGTTAAAATAGCGTAGACTACCTTAACGGGTCGTAACGGGTTGTAAGCACTTAGGATAGGTTCCGATTTAGAATGTAGGCTTTGTTAAACCATAGCACATGAGTTCCAATACTCATTTGGTTTACGAGACCTCATTCTACCCGATCTCCCGATTCAGGTGTCGATTTATTAACATAGCGATCTGATTACTAGGTGCCACTTGATTTCCTTGGTTTGCCCCAGCTTTGTTAAGTTCATTTAATCGAGGATACTTTGCATTCAATGTGAGTACATAGTTCCTCTCTTTTACCGTTTTCAATTGTTTTGGGGCGATTCATATGTGCTAAACAATTTTGAGTTTTCTAAAACGAATGTTATGGTTTATATTAAACACAACGATTCCAATTATATGAACAAACTTGTTGGGGCGTTAGTCGAAAGACAATTGAATGACTTTCATTAACTATTTTTAAGCCGACCAGTAGTACGTTATGGTACCATAGGATATTATGATACCATAGGATCTGACAAATCCCGTTATCGGACCTTCACCATGGTTATGGGGGTAATGTGGGTAACGACATAACCTGATGATTGTTAACTTACCCTTTGGTGGTTTGTTAATACAATTTGAACGATTAGGACGAGTCACACATGTTTGAATGTATTCAATAAAATGACCAAACGTTAGTTTTCACAATTTAAACACGAACCACTGGAGCTGTTGAACTATGCGAACTATTTGAACCACTGGAGCTATTGAACTATGTGAACTATTTGAACCACTGGAATTATTGAACTATGTGAACTATTTGAACCATTGGAGCTATTTGATCTATGTGGTATTTGAACTATTTGAACGATTGGAACTATTTGAACTATTGAAAGATTGGGTTATGGTAAGAGATTAGTTAACGGGGCGGGTGTAATGTGATAAAAGCATTGTGGATACACCGCTGGTACTTCCTATATATAAGTGCTTTTAACACATTACATGCGTTGCGTTATGTAGATCACTTGGACGAATGTTTTCAAAACGAAGTTACACTACAAGTTTTTCTTAACGATATAAACCATACAATGTTTACTTTCAACAATGATTTACTACTTGGTTTACAAAGACAAATGTTTTCAGTTAAGATTCATGGCTACAATGGTTTTGGTTTACATACATATCAACTTGTAAAAGTTGATAGAATCATACTTAACGCAACCCCCGCCCCCTATCTGTCCCGGGAATGGGCGGCCGCGATACCTGTTTTGGTGGTATCTTTTGTTTATCAATTTGGCAGCGGAAATTTCATCAGGACCGTAGTTAGGAAATGTTTATCAGAGTAAATACCACACTTTTATAATATTAAACATATTGGGATAAAACCCAAGTTTTCATTACAAACATTTTCATAGGGAAAATCCCTATTTTATTGAATAAAACATCTTCTTTTATTTAGGTAACTTTTATAGCCACTTTTCCAAGCCTTCAGTGCTGTCCAGCTGGCTTCTAGTTGGCTTTCACATTTTGTTACCTGAAATGCATTTGAAAACATTTTGTCAATGGGAAATACTGGTGAGTGAATCCCAGTTTAATCAAGAAGAGTTTTATCCTTTAACAGTATTGAGAGCTATCACATTGTTTATTTCTACACAATTACTCATTCAGTATTGTCAATCCTGACTGGTGGGTCATATTACACATTGGCTAACTCTTTGTCCAATGGTAACGTGTTCCACATTTTGAATACAAAACCCCAACATACCGGCAGTAATTGAAGAACTACAGACTCAATCACTGCTTAATCACATTGTAAAACATTTAAGGTTTTGTAAAAATAATTTACAAAAAGGAGATTATTTACATTGCTGACTTAGGTTTCTTCTAAGGTTTCCTGGTGATTATCTGTAACATTCCTATTTTTATATAAGAATTATAGGTTTGGTTAAATTTATTAACCACTAGTAACTAGTAACTAGTTTATTTTTAATATAAATATTCAACCCAAATAGTTTTAAACACTATTTTATATATAGTTGGTTGAAATATTATTCTAATTAATTGGCCTGTATATGGGTGACCTTTTTAAATAAAATAAAAATATATAAAAACTTATATTATTAGACAGGTAGATTACGGGTAAGTTGAAGATTAGAAATATGAAGCACATAGACGGGCCTAGTAACCGTATACTAATTAAATTATAAAAATACATTATAATTGAACCTACTCTATTTTTAATGAAACTTGGTTCAAAATGTAGACAAAAATATACTCGTTCTAAAGACATATTTATTGTTTCATACAACGTTATATTTTATAAATTATAAACGCCAAATAAGTGAAGCAGTTAAATTAATTATAATATATATATATAAAAATAATAAAATAATTATACAACTAAACAAAACTAAAAAATTTCATATGTAGGCTACGTGTATGAATTATGATAATCAAATAATATGAAAAAAAAATCTATATTTGCATGAATATGCATATGATGTAATGCATGGAAGTTGAAGAGACATATGTCAGTAGACAGTAGACGTGTCTCAAATATAAAGAAGTAGGCATGAATATGAATGACAACACATAAATTATGGCTTAGTCTTCACGCAATTTTTCTATTATAAATAGAAGATAGTATGTAGCATGATTAATCCCATCTCTATCGAACTCTCTCTCTCATACATATTCTTATATTTTATTTACACTATAAATAATAAAGCTTTGCCCTGTCCCGTTTTAAGTGTTTTAACTCCCGATCACCGCTACCCTTTTCGATTGATCTGAGCCTCATAACATATGTCAGGGCTCTGCCCGACTAAGTTGTTGGGATTCGGTCTCGGGACATCGGGATAAGGTTGAATTAGGGGTACTATACTTAAACACGAGTACAAAAATATATATTTATAGCTCAGAAGTTATACCCAAAATTTATACCAGAAGGCTTTCTAGTTGAACCCTAAAGTTACAAAGTGAGTCCATTTTCTTTTCTCACTATTTTATTCCCTTTTTCTTTGTAATATAATTATATTCAAAAATGTCCCAAACCATAACAACTCTCACCAAAACTATTATATTTTTATTATTATTATTTATATATTTTGTCTAAAAAGAAACCCTAATTGAGACACCTAAGTAATCCTACACAATTCCTAAAATTTTCAGAACAATCAGAATTAGGATCAGGACCCCTAAAAACTCAAGGGGGAGTTTTCCCTATTGACAATTATCCATATATTTTGCTGTCAAAATTGAATTTATCATTTCCGTCGACTCAGCTGAACACCAAACACACGTGGCAACCATATGATAAAAAGTAACCTGTCGCGCCACGCGACAGGCGCATATGTTCCTGTCGCGTCACGCGGGGGAACCATTTTTCAAGTATAAATAGAGGGGTGTGGGACTTGAATTCCTGCGTTCGTTCGATGTTCAAATTCATTTCGTACGTCCAGATATTCACAGTTTACTACCAAACACACACTAGCTCGAATTCTGCTACGATACAGGGTATTAACTCAATCGCTGCTACGATTCAATGTCCGATCGATTGAAACTATCCGATGGATGTTTTAGTACTATCCTTTATCATTTGTCGTGATTCCGACAGGATGTTTGAGTACCACCCAAACTCGGGGAATACTCTGTCATTCGTTGTGAATCCGATGGATGTTTAAGTGATTGCACTTTGTCATTCGTTGTGAGGGTTTTAATCTCGTGAGTTATCGTAAATGTTGTATTAGTTACTTACCAAGTTCATGTGCACTAGGTTACAAGACTAATCAATAGGCTAAGCTCTGCCTGTATCTGCAATATATCAAGGCTTATCTGTAGATTAAACTTTGCCCGTATGAATCTGCATGCTTATAAAGTGAGTCATTCTCTTTTTATCAAATTACTTTCAAAATTATGTTTATTTTCAAAGTTATAATTACGGGGATTAAGTCTTTGTAATCACCAAGTTACAGCCGGTATGTGGGGTATTGTATACATTACTTTTTCCCGCCACCATTGGACAACGAGTTAGCCAATGGGTGGTCTGACCACAGTCACAGAAATAAGTCGAGTGCCAATACTGTGGGTAGTTGGTTGATATAGAAACAATGTAATCACCCTTAATACTGTAAATTATAACAAACAGGTCTGTTTTATTAAATAGAATGATTCACTCAGTATTTTCCGCTGACAAAACTTTTTTAAAACGCGTTTCAGGTAATTACAGTAGATTGGAGTAAGAGATGGATATGGCACTGAAAGGCTTCAAGAAGTGGCTTATTTTTATTAATTAAATCAAATTAAGAAATATTGTTTTATGTAATCAAATTTATCTTATTAAAGCTACCTTTGTAAAACATGGGTTTATCCCATCTATTTAATAAATAAAATCCGGTGTTTCTAAACTCTGATATTTTCCTAACTCACGGTCCTGATGAAATTTCCGCTGCAACGTTATTAAAATAAATCACCGGTACCACTGGGCTGTTCGCGGCTTCCGATTCCGTCCAGGGTGGGTCGGGGGTCGTGACAGTAGGTGGTATCAGAGCCACTGATTTAAGCCTTTAGGTGTTGTGACAATAATACCTAAGTTTGTATAAAAGAGTTAGGAGATTGCTGTTAACTGGTAGCACACATGATAGCATTTAGACTTGAACTTAAGAAAAGATGCCTTAGTATAAACTTCAAGATAAGCTAAGCACTTATGTGAATAAATTATGATGGGTTTTTTTGTCACACCCTGGCTTTGCGGAAGCGTGGGTTTATTTGGTGTGACTTCTTAATACCATAGCTTAATCACAACAAAGCTATATGAAAATAAAACCATGCAGATCATGCATTGATTTAAGTTTGAAAAGTAAAATACCACAACATTGTCTTAAGGCGTTGACACAATGCAACGGAAATTACAACCTAGTAACATAAAAACATTGTTTGAAAGACACAACCACAAACTTAAGATAGACGTAGTTTAAGAACTGTGACTCGTCCAGATAAAAGCCACAACCCCTAAACTCGGATGATCCCATAACTCTACGCAGCGTGAAAACGTAGCATACCGTGCCAGATCCTTAGTTCCCTGAAATACATGTAAGTTGGAAAAATCAACAATAATGTTGAGCGAGTTCATGTGTAAGTGAGTAAGTAAAACCTTTGTAAGTGTAAAAACCCTGGTATGTAGCAAATAAGGAAATAAAGAGATCACCAATGGTTTGCAAGGCCATTGATATGTGTGACGTGCAAGTAGGAAGACTCAAACCTAGCGGATTTTGCGTTGGGCACAAAGTCACCCCGAGGTCCATTCTGTTGGGCCTGGGGCTGGGCTCGCTACACCCAGATAGATCTACCGCTACTGTCCATCGGTCCTACAATGAGGATTAATGGCCTCAAGTTGCGCCTACCCACTCACATGATCTAAGTAGTAACCCTCCTTACGCTAACCATACCATGTAAAGTACTCGTAATCATAGTAACATGTATTTCACCCCCGCAGTTTAAAACTGAAAACAGTTAAGAGAAAAGGGGGACATGAACTCACAGTATTGCGTCTTCAGTATGTGTAACCCAAATCTCTGCGGCAAACACGACTACCTACAATGGTCTAACGTCTATTAGATGAACGGGTAGTGCCTTGTCTTAGTATGTATGTTTTTGAGTTACGATTTTGGTATTATTCCAAGTTATAATAATTGTATTTAGTTCTGGAATAATAGTTAGACAACTATTTCGTGTTTATACTTCTTAATTATCGTATAAATAGATTCCTTCCCAAGGATGGGGCATTCATACATGTATTATGTATTCGGTGACTTAGAGTATTGAAAAAATATATTTTCAAGTCTCATTTCCAACACTTTAAAGTTTTGTGTCAAAACTCATGGCGAGGTTCACTTCCGAGAAATAAAGTTAAACATACGTGTTAGAAAAATAGTTTTTCTAAGTCTTGGGATTTTTAGAAAAGTTCGCCAGAGTTTCCCCTAAAAACGGGGGTGCCCGTGCTAATACGCACATCTTTTTCTTTTGAAATCAAACCATGATCATCAACAATCGACCATTACGTTTTGACATGCAAAATACTACCTTTGTCGTTTCATTTTCAATATATGAAAAACTGGACTGTTTTCGGATGATTAAATAAAATACTTAACTTATTCCAAAAATTCCCAAATTCTTACAGAACGTCCTAATCGACCCAAAAATTATTGTGTAAAAATATCGGGGTCTAGTTCATTATCAGTAATTTATAGAAAATCGTTTACCGAACTGTAATCAGATTTGTTACATTCTGATCGCAGTCTACGGAATAATTCGTTTAAAATTCCTCGTAAGTCCTTTTGATGAAATTCCAGTTCGAGGGTCACAAATACATCAGTGACCATCTATGGTATGAATTTTTGAGGCTGGTTCAATTCAGGTTTTAAGTTACGACCGAAAACGTACAGCCCATTTTACTGCAGTAAAACTCAGCCTTAGCTGCTGTCATGAAAACAGACTTTTAAAATAGTAAACGACCTTAAAAAAATACGATTCCAGCGCCATTTTCTTCGTTTTTCAAAAATACACCATTTAGGCTTCAGAAATTCCGTTTTTCGAGTTATTAAAGTCTGTTTACAGCCTGTTGAAGACGGCTGAAAAAGTAACTCAGCATGTTATTTACGTCTTAAATGTTACTAAATCGTGTTAATAAGTGTCCGAACAACGGGTTTTTCAAGAAAACAACGATTAAACATCAAGTATGATTTAACCAACCCTCAAACCAACAAGATTTCCGCTTCATGATTCAGACATAAGTAACTTTATGTAACTTTTATATTCTTTATTTTTGTTTAACATCTACTAGTCTTTTTGTTCTTTAGTGATTTAACCTCCATTGATTCAACCTTGAAGCTTTGAATGGCACATAATGTGAAGAAGATGGAGATGTTTAAGTGAGGGTGGTGGTTTCGGTTGTGTGTAACCGTGAGAGGGAGAGAAAGTAAGGATGGAATGTGATCTCTTGAGTTATGATGACGAATATTATGTGCCATGCTTCTTATAATCAACTCCACATATTATGTTTAGTCCAACAAGCAAAAAATCTAATAAACAATCAAATATAATCTTGCCAATATATATGAAGTATGGAGAGAATGATATGTGGGGTCCCATGGGGACTAAAATCGTTGGGGGGGGGGGGGGGGCTTAGTGAAAAATTGTTACTAAAGTGGTAAATGTTAGTTAAGTTGTAAGTATGGACCCTTATGTGTAGTGAAATGCATTTAAATGGGCGTTATGGCAAACGGGGATCATGACTAGCCAAAAATAATAAAACAAAGTGTCTAACAAAAATTTAGTGTCCCGGGTAATGTCCGGTTGTCCGGTTAAACACCGTTCCGTTAGAGTGTTTAATTAGTCCAACAAGGGTCTTTTATATATATTTTTGCAACGCAAATTATTCCCGGCACTTAGGAAAATATACGGGACCGTTCTGCCATGTTTTTTTTTTTTTTTTGCACTTTATTAGTAATTTAAAATGCTGAGTTTTGTATTAAAGTGCAGAATGTTGTACTTAAAGTACGTTTTAGGCACATCCGGTCACTATAAACTTCACCTAGTGACGCAGTTCTACAATACTCACCTCCCTACACTCACTACTAGTGTAGTAATCTATTCCCGGCTCATAATGGCCTCAGAGACAGTAACTGTCTGATGCTGGCTATGTCAGCATGTTTGCTGGGTTATCCGTATAGTGTGCTCACTGTGCTTTTGTGCATCAAGGTTGTCACTGACGTTTGTGTATAAATAATAGGGTGGCAGTATAAAATGTGATGCATGAGCATGTATGTATCAGAAATCAGTAAGCAGTTTAATCACAGTTGTAAGCAAGCACAGTAATTAAGCATTAATTAAATATTAATTAATTCGTACGGATACCTGGTTTGGTGAGGGTTGTCACATTCTCCCCCCGTTAAAGAAATTTCGTCCCGAAATTTAAGCTCTGCTTCTAGATGCAGGGTTCTTAGAATAAATGGGGGTATTTCTCTTTCATATGATCCTCACGTTCCCTTGTGAATTCAGGTCCATGCCTTGCATTCCAACAAACTTTGACGAGTTTGACACTGCTCCTGCGAGTTTTATTAACTTTCCAATCCGTGACCTCAACAGGTTCTTCAGTGAAGTGGAGCGTGTCGTCGATATGAACTTCGTCAGCAGGAATGATCACTGTATCTTGCGTTGGACTTTTTCTCAAATTGGATACATGGAATGTATCGTGAACATCATGGAGTTCAGCAGGTAGGTCCAACTTGTAGGCTACAAGCCCAATCCTTTGCAGAATTCTGAAAGGGCCAATGTAACGCGGATTCAACTTCCCACGCTTTCCGAAGCGTGCCACACCCTTCCAGGGTGAAACTTTCAATAAAACCATGTCTCCAACTTGGAATTCCAAATGTTTCCGGTTTGGATCTGCGTAGGCTTTCTGTCTTTCGCGAGCCGCTTCGATGCGTTTTCGAATCTGCGCAATCTTGTCTGTCGTCTCTTGGACGATTTCGGGACCAACGAGTTGTCAATCACCCGCATCAGCCCAGCATAAGGGTGATCGACATTTGCGTCCATAAAGAGCTTCAAATGGCGCGGCTCCAATGCTCGTGTGGTAGTTGTTGTTGTATGAAAATTTGACCAATGGTAAATGTTTATCCCAGCTACCACCAAGATCCATTACGCATGCTCTCAGCATATCCTCCAATGTCTGAATAGTTCTTTCACTTTGCCCATCGGTCTGTGGGTGAAATGTAGTGCCCAGATTTCACTGTGAGCCAAAAGCTTCTTGGAAGGATTGCCAAATCCTTGATATGAAACGTCCATCTCTATCAGAGATGATCGAGAGAGGCACTCCATGACGTGCAACAATCTCTCGCATGTATATTTCTGCCAGTTTACTAGTGTTGTCCTTTCTCTTTGATTGGCAAGAAGTGCGCGGACTTTGTTAGGAGGTCAACTATTACCCAAATCATATCATGGCCTCTGGGTGTCTCGGGCAGTTTCATTATGAAGTCCATTGAAATCTGTTCCCATTTCTACTTGGGAATTTCAGGTTGCTGCAGAAGTCCTGAAGGCTTCTGGTATTCAGCTTTCACCTTGGCGCACGTTAAACACTTGCCAACATAAACAGCAACATCGCCTTTCATCCTAGGCCACCAATAATAATTCTTAAGATCCTGGTACATCTTATCCGCACCGGGATGAATAGAGTACCGTGATTTGTGTGCCTCATCAAAAATAACTTTTCTCAAACCGCCAAACAGAGGAACCCAAATTCTTTTCATAAAACATAACGTTCCTTCCTCGTTTGGAACTAATTGCTTCTCCATCCCACGGAGATATTCTTCCTCAAGGTTTCTTTCCTTAAGAGCTTCTTTTTGCGTGGCACGAATGCGCAGGGAAAGATCTGTCTGGATAATCATCTCCAAAGCCCTAACCCTTATGGGCTTGATCCTTTCTTTACGACTTAGGGCATCGGCGACCATATTCGCCTTCCCTGGATGGTACTTTATCTCGCAGTCGTAATCGTTCAACAATTCGACCCAACGCCTTTGCCTCATATTCAGCTCTTTCTGGTTGAATATGTGTTGTAGGCTGTTATGATCTGTGAAGATTGTACATTTCGTACCGTATATGTAGTGTCTCTAGATCTTTAATGCAAATACCACTGCGCCTAGTTCTAAATCATGCGTGGTATAATTCCTTTCATGAACTTTCAACTGGCGTGATGCGTAAGCTATAACTTTCTGGCGTTGCATCAACACGCAACCCAATCCTTGACGTGAGGCGTCACAGTATACCACGAAATCATCAGTACCCTCTGGTAGTGCTAAGATTGGCGCATTGCAGAGCTTGTCTTTCAGTAACTGGAATGCTTCCTCCTGTTTGATTCCCCAATCAAACTTCTTATCCTTCTGTGTGAGCGCGGTAAGGGGTTGAGCGATTTTAGAAAAACCCTCAATGAATCTTCGATAATAGCCAGCCAAACCTAAGAACTGGCGAATCTCGGTCGGCGTCTTTGGAGTCTCCCAGCTCTTTATCGCCTTGATCTTTGTGGGATCAACATGGATTCCATCCCCATTCACCACATGTCCAAGGAATTGGACTTCACGTAGCCAAAACTCACACTTGGAGAATTTGGCATATAACTGTTCCTTTTTCAGCAATTCCAAAATAGCCCTTAAGTGCTGTTCGTGTTCAACCTTTGTCTTTGAATAAATCAAAATATCCTCGATGAATACAATCACGAACTTATCGAGATACGGCTTGCAGACTCGGTTCATTAGGTCCATAAAAACAGCAGGCGCGTTGGTTAGCCCAAACGGCATAACTAGGAACTCGTAATGTCCATAACAAGTTCTGAAGGCTGTTTTCGGGATACTCTCCTCTTGTATCCTTAACTGATGGTATCCAGATCGAAGATCGATCTTTGAATAAAAGCTTGAACCTTGGAGTTGATCAAATAAATCATCGATTCTTGGCAGAGGGTATCTATTCTTGATAGTCAACTTGTTCAACTCCCGGTAGTCAATACACATACGAAAACTACCGTCTTTCTTTTTGACAAATAAAACTGGAGCTCCCTAAGGTGAGAAGCTTGGTCGGATGAATCCTTTGTCAAGTAACTCCTGGAGTTGTGTCGACAACTCCTGCATCTCTGACGGTGCAAGTCTATAAGGTGCCCTAGCTACAGGCGTGGCACCCGGAACTAAGTTTATACGGAACTCCAATTGCCTCTGGGGTGGCAATCCCGGAAAGTCCTCAGGGAAGACTTCAGGATACTCCCTTACGACAGGGATGTCTTCGATTTTCGGCTCAGCAGCTTTCTTATCCACGATGTGTGCCAAGAAGGCAGCACATCCATTCTGTAAACACTTACGGGCTTTCAGGCAGCTGATGATTCTTAAGGGCGTATCTCGCTTCTCCCCATGAACTACAATCATTTCACCATCCTCGGTTGGGATGCGTACGACCTTTTCGTGACAGACAATCTCGGCCTTGTTACTCGATAGCCAATCCGTTCCCACTACCACATCAAAGCTTCCCAACTCGACAGGTAGTAAGTCTAGCGTAAACTCGTGCCCTCCTAATTCAATCACACATCCTTGGACAACTTCACTGGTCTCAACTAGTTTCCCATTTGTTAATTCGATCGAATATGGGACGTCTAACTTACTAGGCGTCAAACCAAGAATATTCTTAAATTCTAATGACACGAAGCTATAATCGGCACCAGTATCAAACAAAATAGATGCAAAAGTTTTGGTTGTTAGAGAACGTACCAGTAATCACGCCTGGATCATGGCATGCTTCACAAGCTCCGATGTTGGATGTTCTTTCACGGTCTTGTTTCAACTTCGGGCATTCCCTCATAAGATGTCCAACATCCCCACAATGGAAGCATCCTGGCACTCGGCCATTTCCTTTCCCATTTCCACCTTGAGCGTTGTTACTATTTTCTCCTTGTCTGGGACTCTTCATCCCACAACCATCCTTGTTGTGTCCTTTCCTCCCGCAACTAGGCTTCCGACATCCACAATCGTGGTGATACTTGCACCCAGCATGTCTTGGTTTAGTTTCTAAGTAAATCTTATCATCGGCTTGTTTGTTGTTAGGGCAGTCTTTCTTGAAATGCCCTTTGTCCCCGCAGTCGAAGCAACCTCGAATAGATCTTTGTTCATCATTATTCGTTCGGGTATCTTCGGTGAGCTTCCTTTTGTTCTTTCCGGACGACTCTACCTGAGTCTCCTCCTTCCTGTCGGGGTTCGCAAGTTTTTCTAGTCTAATTGCTTCCGTAACGAGTGCCAAACCCATCTTACTTGCAGCAATAGTTGTTGGTGGCGTAGATGCTGTCATCAAGCTCAAGACTTGAGGTGCCAGTTCCCAAATGAACTGTTCTAATTTCTTCAATTCTGGTTCCACCAAGTATGGAATGACTCATGCCAAATCATGAAGTCTTTGCATGTATTCCAACATTTTTGGACCTTCCTCCATCAGGCTCTGGAATTCACCTTCCAACCTCTGGGTTTCTGTTTGGGTGCAATACTTCTTACGCAATATTCCTTTCAACTCATCCCAAGTTAACGCGTATGCTGTAGTTAGGCCCATTATTCGAACCTGAAGATTCCACCATAATCGAGCTCCATCTTGAAACAACTCGGAAACGTATGGGACTTGTTGTTCTGGCGTACAACCACTCATTCGAAAGATGGAATCCATACTTTCAATCCATTTCACAAAAGCTATGGCACCTCCAGTGCCGTCGAACTTCGGAGGCTTGTAGTTGAGGAAGTGCCAGTAGGGACAACCGTTATTTTCTGAGGTACCTCTGCTAGGTTCGGAGTGTAGGGCCTCGTGCTGTGCTATAGCTGCAGCAATTATCTCTTGAAGTTCCGCCTCTGAGGTGGGCATGCGCATTTCGCGTCTTGGTGGCATCTTCTAAAAGATGTTTCACGTAGGTTAGGTCATAGCAAGTAAAATGTACGTATGTATTCAACAATATCAACACATAACATCTCATGCTATAAATAAATCAACCACATAACATCTCATGTCATAGAACATAAACAATAGATCAAACATCACAAGTGATGAGAATACTGCGATTGCATTGCCACAAATCGAGACCACAATGTAAAGCTTACAAGTACACAACTGTACCATACAACATCAATGACTTAGTAGGGGATGACCCTAGACAAGTCGTGCGATCGCTGGACATGTTCAGGAATCTCTGGTTCGTCCATTTTCAAATTCCAGAACTCCACCTCAAGCTTCTAAATTCCAGTCCTAGAACAGCATTTCTTCTCAATCATTTCCTTGAGCTCGTCCCAGCTCAGTGTATAAGCAACGTCTGTGCCAAGGGTCTGAAACTGAAGGTTCCACCATGAGAGTGTGCTATCTAGAAATAACCCCGGGATATAGGTAACACTCTGTTGGGGCGAACAGTCACTCATTCTTAGAATGGAGTCAATCCTTTCGGACCAACGAACAAATGCAACGGCGCCTCCTGTTCCGTCGAATTTCAAAGGCTTGCAGTTCAGGAACTGCTTATAGGTGCAGCCAGTTGGAGGGTTATTTCCAGTAATGCCATCGTTGTGCTTAGAGCGGAGGGCTTCATGTCGTGCATTTTCCTGTGAGATGCGTTCTTGCAGCTCGGCTTCTGTCCTTGGCAGTGTACTGGTGTCTGTGACACGTCTGGGTGGCATTCTCTTCTGTCGAAGTGGTATGAAGCGGGTTAGACAACATTTCAGTTGTCTATGAGATACATAGCACCATAAGCCATCATGTAATCACCCAATTTCACACGTAAATATACTCAATGTATGAGTGGGGAAAAAAATAAATTTCTGAGCCTTCACATAGGCTTGCCAATTTGGCTCGTTGCTTGAAATAGAATGAACTCGAGGCTACATCGCCTTGGTCATTCGTGTTTTAGTTATTTCCTGCTATATTGGTTTTCATTAGCTTGACCCGCAGAGTCCACCAGGATTTCTGTGCACTACAAGTCGTTATTACGTGGGCCCCCGTAATAATAAATTGTCTTGCACAGTTACCCCAAATTTTCTCTCGTCCAAGTAGATGATCAATCAAGGAGCAACAGCAGGTGCATCGGCATGAACAGGGTCATGCTCCAATGCGGGGTCAGGAGCAACGCCTGGCTCAGGGGCCACGGCTGGCTCCGGATCAACAAACTTCATCTCAAAATCAGCTGGATCAACAAACACAGGGGTTACAGGATCCTCCAAGGGCTGGTCTAAGTGTATGAACTCAATGTCATGGTCTGGATCAAAACCCGGTGGAAAAACAGGATCCTCCTCAATATCGTGATCGTACTCAAGGTTGTGTGTGGGAACTGGTGCAGCTGATGACGCCATATCAGGGTCGGCGTCGTGTGAGTGGTGCTGCACTCCCTGTATATGCGAAGATGCGGACGCCACAGACTCAAATGAGTTTAGGACAGGTGAATGAGCATGAGCCTCCTTAGCAGGAGCGTCAGCAAGCAGTAGGCTATCACCAGCAGCAATAGGGCCTCGCCCTCAAGTGAGTCCTCCTCTAATAGTTCGACATCGTCGTCAGATATAACGTCGGGGGGCATATCAACAATGGGATAAGCGGCAAGGGCACAGGAGCAGGGATCACCACGAGTGGCAAATCCCCAACAAGATGGCCATCAGCAGGCTCTGCTACGACATCAGGCAGCGCAAAGGGCTGAAAGTCGTCATCGTCTGTGCTGGTAGTATCGGAAATGTACACCTCGTGCTCTGATGAAACTATGTCGCCTGATACTATGGCCATGGGATCTGTAGTGTCCGACTCTCCAGTATCTGATGAAGGCATGACGTTTTGTAATACAACACACATATGCACAAATAATCAATCATATAGTCAAATAAACATATTAGTCACCAATAAGCAATCAAATAGTTCTCCTAGTCCCACTAGCCTCCCAGCCTCCCAGACTGAATCTCCTAGTCTCTCAAACTACCTTCCCAGCCTTTCGGACTGTTCTTCCTAGTCCCACTAGCCTACTTCCTCAGCCTCCCAGACCGAGCCTCAGCCTCCTAGACTGAGCCTCAGCCTCCTAGACTGAGCCTATAACTAACAAATAAAATGTGTTCAACTTTGTTTGTATAAACGTTTTGGATCTGGACATAAGTGGTACGCAATGCAAAATGTTTTCGTGAGAGCCCTAGTGATCATAGTCTAGACTCGAGGAAGAATCCTAGTTCGCTATGAAACTGGCTCTGATACCAAGCCGTCACACCCTGGCTTTGCGGAAGCGTGGGTTTATTTGGTGTGACTTCTTAATACCATAGCTTAATCACAACAAAGCTATATGAAAATAAAACCATGCAGATCATCCATTGATTTAAGTTTGAAAAGTAAAATACCACAACATTGTCTTAAGGCGTTGACACAATGCAACGGAAATTAAAACCTAGTAACATAAAAACATTGTTTGAAAGACACAACCACAAACTTAAGATAGACGTAGTTTAAGAACTGTGACTCGTCCAGGTAAAAGCCACAACCCCTAAACTCGGATGATCCCATAACTCTACGTAGCGTGAAAACGTAGCATACCGTGCCAGATCCTTAGTTCCCTGAAATACATGTAAGTTGGAAAAATCAACAATAATGTTGAGCGAGTTCATGTGTAAGTGAGTAAGTAAAACCTTTGTAACTGTAAAAACCCTGGTATGTAGCAAATAAGGAAATAAAGAGATCACCAATGGTTTGCAAGGCCATTGATATGTGTGACGTGCAAGTAGGAAGACTCAAACCTAGCGGATTTTGCGTTGGGCACAAAGTCACCCCGAGGTCCGTTCTGTTGGGCCTGGGGCTGGGCTCGCTACACCCAGATAGATCTACCACTACTGTCCCTCGGTCCTACAATGAGGATTAATGGCCTCAAGTTGCGCCTACCCACTCACATGATCTAAGTAGTAACCCTCCTTACGCTAACCATACCATGTAAAGTACTCGTAATCATAGTAACATGTATTTCACCCCCGCAGTTTAAAACTGAAAACAGTTAAGAGAAAAGGGGGACATGAACTCACAGTATTGCGTCTTCAGTATGTGTAACCCAAATCTCTGCGGCAAACACGACTACCTACAATGGTCTAACGTCTATTAGACGAACGGGTAGTGCCTTGTCTTAGTATGTATGTTTTTGAGTTACGATTTTGGTATTATTCCAAGTTATAATAATTGTATTTAGTTCTGGAATAATAGTTAGACAACTATTTCGTGTTTATACTTCTTAATTATCGTATAAATAGATTCCTTCCAAAAAATGGGGCATTCATACATGTATTATGTATTCGGTGACTTAGAGTATTGACAAAATATATTTTCAAGTCTCATTTCCAACACTTTAAAGTTTTGTGTCAAAACTCATGGCGAGGTTCACTTCCGAGAAATAAAGTTAAACATACGTGTTAGAAAAATAGTTTTTCTAAGTCTTGGGATTTTTAGAAAAGTTCGCCAGAGTTTCCCCTAAAAACGGGGGTGCCCGTGCTAATACGCACATCTTTTTCTTTTGAAATCAAACCATGATCATCAACAATCGACCATTACGTTTTGACATGCAAAATACTACCTTTGTCGTTTCATTTTCAATATATGAAAAACTGGACTGTTTTCGGATGATTAAATAAAATACTTAACTTATTCTAAAAATTCCCAAATTCTTACAGAACGTCCTAATCGACCCAAAAATTATTGTGTAAAAATATCGGGGTCTAGTTCATTATCAGTAATTTATAGAAAATCGTTTACCGAACTGTAATCAGATTTGTTACATTCTGATCGCAGTCTACGGAATAATTCGTTTAAAATTCCTCGTAAGTCCGTTTGATGAAATTCCAGTTCGAGGGTCACAAATACATCAGTGGCCATCTATGGTATGAATTTTTGAGGCTGGTTCAATTCAGGTTTTAAGTTACGACCGAAAACGTACAGCCCATTTTACTGCAGTAAAACTCAGCCTTAGCTGCTGTCATGAAAACAGACTTTTAAAATAGTAAACGACCTTAAAAAATACGATTCCAGGGCCATTTTCTTCGTTTTTCGAAAAGACACCATTTAGGCTTTAGAAATTCCGTTTTTCGAGTTATTAAAGTCTGTTTACAGTCTGTTGAAGACGGCTGAAAAAGTAACTCAGCATGTTATTTACGTCTTAAATGTTACTAAATCGTGTTAATAAGTGTCCGAACAACGGGTTTTTCAAGAAAACAACGATTAAACATCAAGTATGATTTAACCAACCCTCAAACCAACAAGATTTCCGCTTCATGATTCAGACATAAGTAACTTTATGTAACTTTTATATTCTTTATTTTTGTTTAACATCTACTAGTCTTTTTGTTCTTTAGTGATTTAAACAACAAAACATCTTACTATAATTCATAACTTTGAACAAGATGAACCAAGGTAAAATGAGACTTACTACTAGCCTCTAGCTAGGGACAAATCTAGTGAAGAAATGTGGCGAAAAAGATGGTGAAAAGCTAGAAGCAAGTTCCTTTGAAATCCCCTTAAGTTGCAACCTCCATTGATTCAACCTTGAAGCTTTGAATGGCACATAATGTGAAGAAGATGGAGATGTTTAAGTGAGGGTGGTGGTTTTGGTTGTGTGTAACCGTGAGAGGGAGAGAAGGTAAGGATGGAATGTGATCTCTTGAGTTATGAGTTATGATGACAAATATTATGTGCCATGCTTCTTATAATCAACTCCACATATTATGTTTAGTCCAACAAGCAAAAAATCTAATAAACAATCAAATATAATCTTGCCAATATATATGAAGTATGGAGAGAATGATATGTGGGGTCCCATGGGGACTAAAATCGTTGGGGGGGGGGGGGGAGGGGGTTAGTGAAAAATTGTAACTAAAGTGGTAAATGCTAGTTAAGTTGTAAGTATGGACCCTTATGTGTAGTGAAATGCATTTAAATGGGCGTTATGGCAAACGGGGATCATGACTAGCCAAAAATAATAAAACAAAGTGTCTGACAAAAATTTAGTGTCCCGGGTAATGTCCGGTTGTCCGGTTAAACACCGTTCCGTTAGAGTGTTTAATTAGTCCAACAAGGGTCTTTTATATATATTTTTGCAACACAAATTATTCCCGGCACTTTGGAAAATATACGGGACCGTTCTGCCATGTTTTTTTTTTTGCACTTTATTAGTAATTTAAAATGCTGAGTTTTGTATTAAAGTGCAGAATGTTGTACTTAAAGTACGTTTTAGGCACATCTGGTCACTATAAACTTCACCTAGTGACGCAGTTCTACAATACTCAGCTCCCTACACTCACTACTAGTGTAGTAATCTATTCCCGGCTCATAATGGCCTCAGAGACAGTAACTGTCTGATGCTGGCTATGTCAGGATGTTTGCTGGGTTATCTGTACTGTGCTTTTGTGCATCAAGGTTGTCACTGACGTTTGTGTATAAATAATAGAGTGACAGTATAAAATGTGATGCATGAGCGATGTATGTATCAGAAATCAGTAAGCAGTTTAATCACAGTTGTAAGCAAGCACAGTAATTAAGCATTAATTAAATATTAATTAATTCGTACGGATATCTGGTTTGGTGAGGGTTGTCACATTTTTATGCCATAAGAATGGTAATTAAATATTGCAAGATACGATAAATAAGCAATAACATTTAATTGCTATTAATCCTTGCTTATTGATATTACTTGGTCTAGAATAAGATATCTTACGGGAATACAAATTTCCCTAATTCTGGATAAAAGCCCTAATAAGATAGGCATTTTTAAAATCTTGAAAAGATACTATTTATGGGAAAAAGAAAATTTTCTCCGGCAAGACTGGGTATGGTGTAGCAGACTCTCCAGTTTGTCCGGATATACTGAGGTTACCTCTAGAACCGGATAAGACGGGGTATATAATATGTCAAACAAGTGACAAGATTTCCCTAAATAGTATCATGATCTGATATCTGAATTGCTTTGGAAATATGAATCTGTTAAATACATGATCTTATTAAGGGTATGTATATTACAGCATGTGAAATATGTGATTATATAGATAGGTATATCTATAAGAAATTCCAAAAGTCAATTTGGAATAAAGCACAAGCATCTGTGTCTAGATTTCTTTATTAAGAATCCCTTTTTTTTCCGATATCAAACATTATTTCGTTTGATCATCTACCTCGTAACTCGTGTGAAAATATATTAACAATGGAAACCCTTTAAGTTGGGACACCATCAAAAGTATAAGAATTTCCAATGCGTTACCATAGACTATTAACGCAAGTAAGAAGCATGTAAAGTTGTGCTAGTGCACAAGAAAACACATGAAACTTAAAATTTTATGACCGTAGACATCAAAGTATATCACACACGGCTTTCAAGGCAAGACCTTTGAAAAATATAAATTAGGCACGATGACTCCAATGCTAATTCCGTCAGTAGAATAATTAAAAGTAGCACTTTGCCAAGTGATCCTATAAACGACATGAATATCGCTAAGGTACGTTGGAACCATATTTTACAACCATCAGTGTACAGTCTAATCAGAGTCATAATTATTATCACTGCAAAAGGAATCACATACCTTTGAAAATCCCCTAATTCATTTCATTTCATTCGGCATTCCTTGGTAATGTCACTTAACAACGGTTATCACACGAAATCCCAGATAAAGTTCTTATATTTCTTTCGTTGAAATTCTGACTTCTACATATAATAAGTTGACTTTCGTGTTTTTACTTCCTTTAATGGTCATCATACTATAAGGATTTCTTCCATAGTAGCAAATATTGATCTATTTCATTTCTTGGTAAATCCACACGTTACACATACACTGTTTATTTCGCATGTGGTTCGTTTGATTTATGAAGACCACTGGAGGACTTCATTCCGATTTGTTATTTTATCCAAACTCAAATATCATTCCGTTCTTTGCACTATAAACCGCATTATTACAAAACGATAACTCTTTGATATCAAGTCAATATTAAACCATTGAGGTAAAGAATTTATATTTTTATATATATGTATAAAAATTATGTTGAGGTATACTCTCATTTAAGTTTATGTTTAAATTATTTATTATTTATAATTTTATTATTAGTAAATAACAGAAGTGTTAGTATTATTTTCAGATACTAGGATTATTGTCAAGGGCATGTATTGAATAGTCTAGCCTTAGTTAGGCATGGACTAGTTAATATATATAAATTAAGTCATCATACTTAAACAAGGCAGCACTAACCAATATCCAACCATGATAATGACTAGTTAATATATATAAATTAAGTCCTCATACTTATTTAGTAAATTTTAATTATATACAAATATATTTTACTTTGTGCTGTAAAGAGAAGATATATTTTCATAAAACAATACAAGAAGTAGAGGGACGAATAAAATTATATAAATAATTGTCTATCACATGTTTTGTGGTAACTATGTACCGTAACGTTTTGGCAAGAAAATAACCATATAAGAATAATATGGTAGTCATCAATTACATTGGGTTAGGAGAACATTGTAATATATAAGAATAGTCTCCGTTTTCACTTATTTACAACATTTGTAAATACATTCACAATGTTATATGGTTTCAAAATGAAAATAAGTAATCACATAGAATCAACCCATTAAGTATTATATATTTACAAAGTATTTTACAAATACTTTTGTACAATAAATATTTTTACACCTTTATTTACCAATTTCATTTAACCTTATAAATAATAGTGATTTCTTTTACAAAATAATAATACTAAAATATTTTGTAATGTAATAACTTCATTGCGATGTTTTGCAATATATATTACATAATATAGTAAAATACTAAAATAATATTTATTTAAAAGTAGTGACCATTTACATATAGTAAAAATGCGTAACAAATAATATATATTATATAGTATTTATATTTGATATATAAGATACGGTTCAGACAAAGACACAAATAATATATATATCATTTGCTTTACAAATATAATATAATGGTTGGTCATGCCAAAACAACTTGTTCTTATTATATTTCGATCTCTAAGACATAGTATGAAAAATATGATCACTAATAGTTTACTATCACATTGTTTCATAATTAAAACAACTTGGAACTCTAAACAATAATACACTAACTCTATTGTCTTTTGGTGTATTCTTGCAATTCACTCATCTCAACACTTTGATTTTCTCATATCATAAATATTTGACAAATCATTTTTCATGCTTTTATTTCAATTTGGAACCTGTCAATTCTAAGTCTTCCTCAGTTGCCAATCAAAGTAAGTTTTCTTGTGACAACGAATTTTATTAATTCTAAAAGTCCTTCACATTCATTTTAAAATATTTATTGATCATATATCTTTTGGCTTGAACCTAGTCACTTTGGAAAATATATCATTTCATCTCATTCGTTTGTCATCAATTTCTTGAACTAATTCGGTTGAACCATTGAATCCTACTTAATATACAATTCGTATTCACAAAATTAGATATTTTAAATTCTGTGTCATCTACCTTAATATTGTTTTTATTAACTAAAATATGACTTCAGTCTAAAAGAAATATCATAACCCAAATCTCGAGGACGAGATTTAAAACAAGGTGGGGAGAATGTAACATTCCTAGTAACTAGTTTATTTTTAATATAAATATTCAACCCAAATAGTTTTAAACACTATTTTATATATAGTTGGTTGAAATATTATTCTAATTAATTGGTCTGTATATGGGTGACCTTTTTAAATAAAATAAAAATATATAAAAACTTATATTATTAGACAGGTAGATTACGGGTAAGTTGAAGATTAGAAATATGAAGTACCTAGACGGGCCTAGTAACCGTATACTAATTAAATTATAAAAATACATTATAATTGAACCTACTCTATTTTTAATGAAACTTGGTTCAAAATGTAGACAAAAATATACTCGTTCTAAAGACATATTTATTGTTTTATACAACGTTATATTTTATAAATTATAAGCGTTAAATAAGTGAAACAGTTAAATTAATTATAATATATATATATAAATAATAAAATAATTATACAACTAAACAAAACTAAAAAATTTCATATGTAGGCTACGTGTATGAATTATGATAATCAAATAATATGAAAAAAAAATTCTATATTTGCATGAATGAATATGCATATGATGTAATGCATGGAAGTTGAAGAGACATATGTCAGTAGACGTGTCTCAAACATAAAGAAGTAGGCATGAATATGAATGACAACACATAAATTATGGCTTAGTCTTCACGCAATTTTTCTATTATAAATAGAAGATAGTATGTAGCATGATTAATCCCATCTCTCTCAAACTCTCTCTCTCATACATATTCTTATATTTTATTTACACTATAAATAATAAAGCTTTGCCCTGTCCCGTTTTAAGTGTTTTAACTCCCGATCACCGCTACCATTTCCGATTGATCTGAGCCTCATAACATATGTCAGGGCTCTGCCCGACTAAGTTGTTGGGATTCGGTCTCAGGACATCGGGATAAGGTTGAATTAGGGGTACTATACTTAAACACGAGTACAAAAATATATATTTATAGCTCAGAAGTTATACCCAAAATTTATACCAGGAGGCTTTCTAGTTGAACCCTAAAGTTACAAAGTGAGTCCATTTTCTTTTCTCACTATTTTATTCCCTTTTTCTTTGTAATATAATTATATTCAAAAATGTCCCAAACCATAACAACTCTCACCAAAACTATTATATTTTTATTATTATTATTTATATATTTTGTTTAAAAAGAAACCCTAATTGAGACACCCAAGTAATCCTACACAATTCCTAAAATTTTCAGAACAAACAGAATTAGGATCAGGACCCCTAAAAACTCAAGGGGGGGTTTTCCCTATTGACAATTATCCATATATTTTGCTGTCAAAATTGAATTTATCATTTCCGTCGACTCAGCTGAACACCAAACACACGTGGCAACCATATGATAAAAAGTAACCTGTCGCGCCACGCGACAGGCGCATATGTTCCTGTCGCGACACGCGGGGGAACCATTTTTCAAGTATAAATAGAGGGGTGTGGGACTTGAATTCCTGCGTTCGTTTGACGTTCAAATTCATTTCGTACGTCCAGATATTCACAGTTTACTACCAAACACACACTAGCTCGAATTCTGCTACGATACAGGGTATTAACTCAATCGCTGCTACGATTCAATGTCCGATCGATTGAAACTATCCGATGGATGTTTTAGTACTATCCTTTATCATTTGTCGTGATTCCGACAGGATGTTTGAGTACCACCCGAACTCGGGGAATACTCTGTCATTCGTTGTGAGGGTTTTAATCTCGTGAGTTATCGTATATGCTGTATTAGTTACTTACCAAGTTCATGTGCACTAGGTTACAAGACTAATCAATAGGCTAAGCTCTGCCTGTATCTGCAATATATCAAGGCTTATCTGTAGATTAAACTTTGCCCGTATGAATCTGCATGCTTATAAAGTGAGTCATTCTCTTTTTATCAAATTACTTTCAAAATCATGTTTATTTTCAAAGTTATAATTACGGGGATTAAGTCTTTGTAATCACCAAGTTACAGCCGGTATGTGGGGTATTGTATACATTACTTTTTCCCGCCACCATTGGACAACGAGTTAGCCAATGGGTGGTCTGACCACAGTCACATAAATAAGTCGAGTGACAAATACTGTGGGTAGTTGGTTGATATAGAAACAATGTAATCACCCTTAATACTGTAAATTATAACAAACAGGTCTGTTTTATTAAATAGAATGATTCACTCAGTATTTTCGGCTGACAAAACTTTTTTAAAACGCGTTTCAGGTAATTACAGTAGATTGGAGTAAGAGATGGATATGGCACTGAAAGGCTTCAAGAAGTGGCTTATTTTTATTAATTAACTCAAATTAAGAAATATTGTTTTATGTAATCAAATTTATCTTATTAAAGCTACCTTTGTAAAACATGGGTTTATCCCATCTATTTAATAAATAAAATCCGGTGTTTCTAAACTCTGATATTTTCCTAACTCACGGTCCTGATGAAATTTCCGCTGCAACGTTTTTAAAATAAATCACCGGTACCACTGGGCTGTTCGCGGCTTCCGATTTCGTCCAGGGTGGGTCGGGGGTAGTGACATTATCTATAGTTTACACAATGCACACGCGTTAGCATAATAACCCTTTATATTTACATTAGTTATACCCTCCCCAAGACGGCATTCCAACGACTACGTCGGGCAGAACCTCGACAGCCGTTACGGAACCCTGGATCAATCGGGCAGCGTATCTAATACGTAACCGGGGTTATGATACTTACATCGGGGCAGAACTTTGTTAATTAGGGGGGCATAATGCCCGAGAATTATATTAATTCTTCAGAAATTCGTGAGAAAGAAAGGAAATGAGCGAGTCGACTGAACTGCCGATGCCTCCTTTATATAGGGCCAGCTTTCGGGTTTTACGCAGCTCGCGAGGCTCCCTAGGGTAGGCCCTAGGGTTGTTGATTTGGCACATAGACTCCACATGCGTTATGCCATGTGGCACCTCAGGGTGCGACCCTGGTCTCAAGCTGTCGCGACCCGCGTAGCTCGAGGAGATGGCTTACGCGCCCCCGCGAGAGACCATAAAAAGTTGTTTTTATTTTATTTTTAATGCTATATTGTATTTTGGGCTCGTTTTTCACATACGGGGTATATTTTAAGACATATTAGGATGTCAGAAAATATTCAGGAGGGTTGTTATATCCTCCCCACCTTGTTTTAGAGCTCGTCCTCGAGATCTACAGGAATAGGTGTGGATATTTCCTTTGCATTTCTGATTCAAGCTCCCATGTGTATTCTGGTCGTCTTTTAGAGTCCCATTTTACTTTGACTAGAACTAATCTCTTGTGCTTGAGGTTCTTAACTTTCCAGTCTTCAATCTGTAGAGGCTTCTCTACAAACTTTAATTGTTCATTTACCTCTATATCCTTAAGAGGTACTACAAGTGATTTATCAGCTAAACACTTCTTGAGATTAGATACATTAAATACATCATGTATTCATGCCATTTCCTCTGGCAGTTGTAGCTGATAGGCTACAGGTCCTATTCTTCTAATAATCTCAAAAGGTCCAACATACCTGGGGCTTAGCTTTCCTCTTTTGATGAATCTTACCATTCCTTTCCAAGGAGAGACTTTCAATAACACTTTATCTCCTATTTGAAATTCCAAGGGCTTTCGTCTGTTATCAGCATAACTCTTTTGTCGATCACGTGCTGTTTTTAGTCGTTCCTTGACTTGAATGATTTTGTCTATTGTTTCTTGTACTATCTCAGGTCCAGATAGTTGCTTTTCTCCAATTTCTGCCCAACAGACTGGCGTTCGACACTTTCATCCATAAAGTGCTTCGAAGGGTGCAGCATTGATACTTGTATGATAACTGTTATTATAAGAAAATTCTATCAATGGTAAATGATCGTCCCAATTACCTCCAAAATCAATTACACAAGCTCTAAGCATGTCTTCCATTGTCTGAATTGTCCTTTCGCTTTGTCCGTCCGTTTGAGGATGATAAGCGGTGCTAAATTCAACTTGGTTCCCATGGCTTTTTGGAAACTTGTCCAAAAATGAGAGGTAAAGCGACTATCTCTGTCAGAAATAATTGATAATGGAATTCCATGTAATGAAACTATTTCATTTACATATTATTTAGCTAACTGTTCCATATTGAAAGTTTCTTTCATTGGTAGGAAATGAGCTGACTTGGTTAGTCTGTCTACAATCACCCAGATTGTATCATTACCTTTTCTCAGCATTTCTAACTGTTGCAATAAACCTGAGGGTTTCTAATGTTCAACTTTAACTTGTGAACAAGTTAAACACTTTGCAACATATGCTGCTATATCCTTTTTCATTCCTATCCACCAGAAATTCTTCCTTAAGTCCTGATACATCTTATCATTTCCAGGATGCATCGTATACTTAGACTTATGGGCTTCTTCTAATATACGGTGGCGTAGGTTTCCTAATTTAGGTATCCACATTCTTTTCTTATGGAATCTCCAAATTCCATCTGTTCCTTGTTCTAATTCCTTAATAATTCCTTTAAGTTTCTCAGTATCATCCTTGATTACTGATTCTTGTGCTTTTCTAATCTGTTCATATAAATATATTTGCAGATTTAACATAAGAGAACGTACTCTTTTTGGCTTTTCATGATATTTTCGACTTAAAGCATCGGCTACTACATTTGCCTTTCCTACATGATACTGGATACTACAGTCAAAATCATTAAGTATCTACATCCAGCGTCTTTGTCTCATATTCAATTCCTTTTGCCCAAAAACATACCTTAAACTCTTATGATCGGTAAATATGGTAAACTTACTACCGTAAAGGTAATGTCTCCAAATTTTAAGGGCAAAAATTATAGCTCCTAATTCTAGATCATGGGTTGAATAATTTTCTTCATGATTCTTAAGTTGTCTAGAGGCGTAAGCTATAACCTTTTGACGTTGCATTAATACACATCCATAACCTAACTTAGAAGCGTCACAATAGACTACAAAATCTTCAGTTCCTTCTGGCAACGCTAGTATGGGTGCATGGGTTAATCTTTGCTTAAGAATTCTAAAGGCTCCTTCTTGTTTTGGTCCCCATTCAAACTTAACGGATTTATAGGTTAACTTAGTTAAGGGAATGGCTATTCTAGAAAAATCTCGAATAAACCTTCTATAATAACCGGCCAATCCTAAGAAACTTCTAACTTCAGTTGGTAACTTGAGGGTTTTCCACTTGGTAATCGCCTCGATCTTGGTGGGATCTACATTAATTCCTTCATGATTGACTAAATGTCCAAGAAATTGTACATGTTCTAACCAAAACTCACACTTCGAAAACTTAGCATAAAACTTTTCTTTTCTCAATAAACTTAGAAGTGCGTGCAGATGCGCTGCATGTTCCTCTTTGCTTTTAGAGTAAATAAGAATATCATCTATAAAGACAATTATGAATTTATCCAAATATGGCTTACATATTCGGTTCATCATGTCCATGAATGCAGCTGGGGCATTGGTTAATCCAAATGGCATGACAGTAAATTCATAATGGCCATACCTTGTTCTGAAAGCGGTCTTAGGAATGTCCTATTCCTGTACCTTTAATTGATGATATCCTGACCTTAAATCGATTTTTTGAGAAAAATCGTGCTCCTTGCAATTGATCGAATAGATCATCTATTCTTGGTAATGGATACCGATTCTTAATCGTGACCTTGTTCAATTCACGGTAGTCAATGAACATACGCATTGATCCGTCTTTCTTTTTTAACGAATAATATCGGTGCTCCCCATGGCGACGAGCTTGGCTGTATGAATCCTTTCTCCAACAATTCGTCTAATTGTTTCTTCAGTTCTTGCATTTCTGCGGGTGCCAAACGGTAAGGTGCTTTGGCAATTGGTGCGGTTCCTAGTATTAAGTGGATTCTGAATTCAACTTCCCTGTCTGGAGGTTGTCCTGGTAGCTCCTCTAGAAATACATCTGAAAACTGGGATACTACTGGAATATCCTTTAATTCTTTTCCTTTAGTGTTAGTGATTATAGAAATCAAATACACTAATGATCCTTTCCTTATATAACTTGATGTTTTCATCACAGAGATGAACTTTGTGGATTTAAAGGTTTTATTTCCTTTAATTGTGATCTTTTCACCCCTTGGTGAGTTTACTTGAATTGACTTTTGATCACATAAAATACTGGCTTTATTGGCTATTAACCAATCCATTCCTAATACAACATCAAATCCTGCCAAATTCATTGGGTAAAGGTTTGCAATAAATTTCTGATTTAAAATTTCTATTCTTGCTCCCTGCAAGATTTTAGAAATTTTAATGGTTTCCCAATTTGCTGTTTATACTAAACATTCTTGTGGGAGTTTAGTTAATGATTGATTTAGAAGTTTTCAAAATGAAGTATTAATAAAACTTTGGTTCGCACCAAAGTCAAATAATACTTTAGCAAAAACATCATTAACTAAAAACATACCAGTGATCACATCCGGGATCATCTTTGCTTCTTCTGCAGTCAGAACAAATGCTATAGCATTTTTAGTATTCTTGGTGTTCGTGGCTGGAGCTAGCTTTTGATAGTTAGACTTGATATGACATTGTTCTCCTCAGTTGTAGCATATCCTGTTGTTAGGCTTTTTCCTGCAGTCTTCCTCCTTGTGTCCAGATATTTTGCAAAAGTTACAGTATATAGAGCATCTTCCTGAATGCTTTCTTTTGCAATACTTACAGTAGGGTGCAGAGGTAGAACCTACATTTCTCCCACGGTTAGAATTTCCAGAACGAAATTCCTGGGTCAGCTTCTGGGTTAGGTTCCTCCTTTGATCCACTTCTCGAGTAAGGACTAACTCATCTGTCAAGGTGTCGGCTAGTTCTACTTCTTCTTCTATGGTTTGAGGTCTAGCTGCCTTGACTACATGTCTAATCTCTCCAATTAATCCCCAGATGTAACGAGAGATTAAAACTGGTTCAGGTGAAGCAAGGGGTTGGTACTATTCGGGCATATTCAAAGAATAAGGTAGTATAACCCTTACTATCTACCCCAATCATCCTAATATTTAGAAATTTGTTTGCTATCTGTTCTTTTTCATTAGGAGGGCATAATTTCCTTTCTACCATGTTTTTAAACTCCTCCCATTCCATATTGTAAGTTCTATCACTTCCCCTAGACTGGAGGATAGTGTTCCACCATTCTAGTGCTGAACTCTTGAACAGATTGGAAGCAAACATTATTTTATCCTCTTCCGCGCATTTACTTATTCTTAAGACTGCCTCGGTCTTTTCTATCCAGCGTAGAGATGCAACGGCCCCTTCATTGCCAGAGAATTCCATTGGTTTACAAGACCAGAATTCTTTATAAGAACAACCGTAAGACACGGTTCTTCTTCTTTTGGGAATGGGCACTTGAAGTACGGGTCCATTATTCACGCTGTTTTCAGGTTCAGATGGTCGTTTGCTATCATGCTTACTTTTATTTTCCGCTTCCTTAACCGTTTTGATAATATATGGCATCGCATCTATTATCCCTTGTGCCACTATATGCTGAATGGCACTGTTATCCACTTGGTTTCCATTATTGTTGTTGTTCGGGTTTTCATTATCCGGGTTAATGTTACTCTGGTTATCATTATTCTTGTTTTCCTGGTTTACTTCATCGTCCATCTGAATTTTAAACATTTATCAATTATTAATATCACAAAATAGTTAATAATTTAGGCAACCACCACACAACACACATATTGGTCAAAAGCATCGAGCATTGCGACTTACTCTTTTCTATTATAGTATGCGTCAAATACACACTAAGACTGGAATTAAAATTAAAATTACAATACTACTATGCATTGCTAACCACAAAGTGGTCTATACTACATCATATATTATATTACACACATATATATATATATATTATATTTTTTTCATACAAACATATTATATATTATTATATTATTATTATTATTACCAACTCCACCATCACTCTCACTGATCTGGATTCATCCAGTAATCCATATTGCGCTCGTCATACTTCCAGACAAGTCGCTCTCCTACCTGCCTCATCCTCTGACTACTCTCTAAAGTCTCTTCTCCGAAAGTTCGGAGCTCATGCACATTTTCTGCACTCATTGGGGGTGCAGGTGCTGGTACTGGGTCCGGATACTGGGGCATGGGATTATCCTGAGGGTACGGATTCTCTAAGATCTCTATAATGTATTCATCGTTATCATAGTAGTAGGGATCTAGAGGGTCCAGACCTGGATAGGCTGATAAGTTCGGCATGGGTTCGTCATTTAGGTGGTAGCGTGGCACATAATCCCTATGATCATCGAACCATGGATCATAATCTGGGTCTAAGGGATTAGGGGCTGGTATCCTAGGTATCTCCTCATGGTTGAAATCATGCATCTGGACTTGGTTTTCGGGGTTTTTTTCTATCTCCATTGGCTGGGTGGGGAACAAAGGTAAGGGTTGTGGGGCTACTAGTTGTTCCAGATTTGGGTCGGCAGCTGTTGTTGCTAGGATATGAAAATTGGCTAAGCTCCTATTAAGCATATCCTGTGTATGGGCATCTGACTCTCGCTTAGCGGCTGCTAGGACTCTCTGCTGTTGCAACTTTCGCATTCTTTTCCTACGCTCGAATGCTCCCTTACTGAACCATCCTCTTTTTTTTTTAGGGAATGGCTCTTCAGACTGAGCCTTAAAGACAAACATCCCTTCTTCCTGGTCAGCTGAATACCCAGAAAGGACAGGCTGGGAAGAGGTACCTTCACTCCTAGGTGAATCGGACAACTGACGATACGCGTCTGAGGGTCCTTGATCACTCATACTGTAAACTAACAAATAGTCAAATAACACACAACAATAAAATACAATTATACACGTATTTCCATAATTAATTTCCTAACAATTTGAATAATATATTAGTGTCAGCAGAACACTTATGTGGCTGAATCGGTGGCTTAGCTCTGATACCACCTTCTGTCGCAACCCCCGCCCCATATCTGTCCCGGGAACGGGCGGCCGCGAGACCAGTTTTGGTGGTATCGTTTGTTTATCAATTTGGCAGCGGAAATTTCATCAGGACCGCAGTTAGGAAATGTTTATCAGAGTAAATACCACACTTTTCTAATATTAAACATATTGGGATAAAACCCAAGTTTTCATTACAAACATTTTCATAGGGAAAATCCCTATTTTATTGAATAAAACATCTTCTTTTATTTAGGTAACTTTTATAGCCACTTTTCCAAGCCTTCAGTGTTGTCCAGCTGGCTTCTAGTTGGCTTTCACATTTTGTTACCTGAAACGCGTTTAAAAACATTTTGTCATTGGAAAATGATGGTGAGTGAATCCTAGTTTAATCAAGAAGAGTTTTATTCTTTAACAGTATTGAGAGCTATCACATTGTTTATTTCTACACAATTACTCATTCAGTATTGTTAATCCTGACTGGTGAGTCATATTACACATTGGCTAACTCTTTGTCCAATGGTAACGTGTTCCACATTTTGTATACAAAACCCCAACATACCGGCAGTAATTGAAGAACTACAAAGACTCAATTACTGCTTAATCACATTGTAAAACATTTAAGGTTTTGTAAAAACAATTTACAAAAAGGAGATTACTCACATTGCTGACTTAGGTTTCTTCTAAGGTTTCCTGGTGATTATCTATAGTTTACACAATGGACACGCGTTAGTATAATAACCCTTTATATTTACATTAGTTATACCCTCCCCGAGGCGACATTCCAACGACTACGTCGGGCAGAACCTCGACGGCCGTTACTGTCACACCCTGATTTCCACGTGTCATCGGTGGGCCCGGTGGGGAGTATCGTGACGTAGTTGAGATCATCATAGTCAAACAACACAATATATAAATGCACAGTGGAAGCAAAAGATAAATATATTACTTTCCGAATATAAGTAATGTCAAAGTATTACAACAGAAGGTAAGGGATCCACAGGCGGATCAATAAAAGAAAACTGTTCAACAGACTTTAGGCATCTAGAACTTGCAAGATTCCCTAATGACGCCCTGAGCTCCCAGCCAATTACGCATAGTACCTGTCACTTAACCTTTTGGAAAATACGTCAGTTTACACTGGTAAATACAATTAACTGACTCATTTTGAAAAGAGTTTAAGAAAATTGATTTGAATGCACGTGGCACAAAATATCTTTTATAATTTGATTAAAATGCACGAGGCAAAATTAATCTTTTATACTTGGGACAATTTTATTAATAAAGATCTTGTATCTGATTTACATAGTTGTCCAACATTTAGGGCCGGTGATTATACAATACAAGCCGGTCAAGATTAACCGACACACCATAAATATAACTCACAAGAAGACATCCTTACGAGTGAGTATATCTTTTACATACGCAACAGGAGGTGTTATGCCTACACCTTGTGCTTAAGTTATGGCCATTCACTTTTTAAATGAGCCAAGGATATCCAGGACACGGTCATTAACCCCCAATGTTATTTGTTATCAATCAATACAGATTAAAACGGGATTATGCAATTTAATCATCTCCGATTAAAAGGTTTCTACACCCGACCAAACGGTATTTTTATAATACCGTATCCCAAGCCCGTATAAGGAAAATAAGTTAAAAGTATTTACCTGAGCTAGCAATGCAATTTACACTCAGCCGTATATTCTAATCAGCAAGCACAAGTACTTCTACTGGGGCTCTCAATCTGGAACGAAGGTTTTATTAACCTATTAAATTCCTAACGGGTCTTATTTAAGTCGTAACTTAGACCGGTTAGTTTTAAGGAAAGGTTTACGGTTCAAAACGCATGATTAAGCGAAGACCGGAATAGGATGTGATTTAGACCTGACAAGTTTGGAGACTTGTATAATATGGGTAAACTAAACACATTCTGGAGTTTTAGATAAAAACGATAACGTTTGACCCGTTTCGGCTAATTTATGCAAACTAGTTACATAAACCGAACCGAACGCGAATAACGCATGACGGGTAACCATGAGAGTCATATACAGGTTTCCTAAGTTAATTATGACTCAAATATGTTGTGACATCAGTAAGATGTCTTTCATTATGCCCAAAACGTATTTAAACACAAACTAGGCCTCGTAGGGGTAGTTTGGTCATTTAAAAGGTTATAAAAGAGTTTAAGTATTTACCTGAGTTACAGGTCTGGTATAATCAGCGAAAATACTTATTTTGATAAGTTATAACAGTAGGATAAAGTATATATGTGAAATTTATCAATTATAACCAAACTATGCACCGAAAGGCATTTTGGTAATTTCACATAAGCCGTAAAGCTCAAAACTGAAGTCTGAGTTTATCAACCTTTGCTTACTGTTAAAATATTATAATTTGCCTCAAATATCAGTAGGTATCAACCCTTGTATGTTTAAAATAGTTTAGGTACATACTATGTGTTAAAAACGCTTAAAAAGGCGATTAAAGGCCATTTCCGGGTTCGATACTTAAATCTGATATTTTTATATTTCCAGAAGGCTTACAATAATTTATTATCATATGTGATCAGTAGCAAAAGGTTTGGAGTCGTTTAGATCGTTAATTATGCGTTAAACGAAAGATTACATTTCTGTTGACTTTTTCTAATCATCTTTGACTCGACAAATGACCTAGTTAGGATGGGAATCAGTGGATGCCCTTTTAAGGGTTTAAAGCCCACATAATTACCAACTTATAACTACCTTTTATTTGACTAATCACTGGACCATTAGTGATTAATCTTAAAGTCAACCGTTAATTACGACGGTTTGACTTTTAAGCTAAAACTAAGCTAAAACTTAATCAAGAAAGGTTTAGCAAACTTACCAAGGTCCTAAGCACGAAATGTGATCACTTGAGAGAAGGCTTGAGCTCCAGAAATGATCAGAAGTGCAAGAATGAAGTGTGAGGAACTTGGTTGCAACTTTGGTCCTTATATAGTGATTTAATCACCATAAGAAGTTGACACACAAGGCTATGACTGACCACAATTCGTTTACAAGTGTCCCTAAGTGTTTAGGAATGCTTAGGGGTCGCCCATGGATGAGAAAATATCATCATAAGTCGGTTCCAAGGCTGAACAGCCAAAATAAACGATTTTCTGCATCTGGGAGGCTGAGGCGGCCCGCGTAAAGACTTAGCATGTCTTACGCGGCCCGTTTGGGTCTTCTGATCAGATTTTCTCATTTTCAATTTCTTGCATTTTGTCCCTTGGCTCTTCGAAAGGTCAACTAAGCATTTTTTCTTGCAATTTGACCCCTTCTTATTTACCTACAAGGGCTTTAGGACTTATACCCACTTTGCTAAGTCCCTGGACACTTCTGGTTAACCCGAAAAGTCATAACTTTCAACGTTAACGCTTTAACCCCTCGCTTACGAATTTGATCATAACTTTCTCATACGATAACGAAACTTTATGAAATTTATATCGTGCATTCTAGTGAGCATACTTAACAGTTACAAAGCTTCGGGTTTGTCAAAAGGTCACTCAGAGGTATAACTTAAACATGTTGACACATTTAACCCCTGTGGTTTGTAATCTCTCACTTTCCTTCTTATTTAGCTTCGTATGATCCGTGATTTATTCGTTTGAAGGTATGAGCATCATGTAGGGCAATGTACAATATATTTATTCACTGTTGACATTTAGAACACGTATATTCACATACTTTTCATGTTTGTCAACTTTTACTCCCTCTAGAATATTCTTTCTCACGTTCAAACATTATGACACGTGTCAACACATTATAGGACGTGAATTTTCGAGGTGTTACATCCTCACCCCCTTAAAAGAAATCTCGACCTCGAGATTTGTTAAAGTAAAGGAAGTATTTTCTGCCTTATATTGGGCTTAATCTCCCCCGGTACCTTTGAGCCTCTAAGGCACTGCAATTGACCTTTATAATAGGTACATGTATCTTTTTGGAGCTTCTAATCCTGTCGATCCTTAATCGTCACAGGTTGCTAATCATATCATAAATCTGTATATCATTAGGTGATAGTGCTTCTTGGCTTATTGGCAAAACACATCCTTCAGTCACTAGTGTGCAATGTATTGCGAGCTCTGCCAAGCTCCCTAATTAGGTTTTAGCTTATAAGCTACTTGATCTTGATACATTCGATTTTCTTCGAATGATCCTATATATTCAGAACTTATCTAGCCTGATAATTCAATAAATTTGGCACACCCTTCCTGGGCAGCCGATGGTAAATTCTTAATTGTTGCCTAATTAGGGTTGCGGTAATTAATGCATAAGCGAAATGAACCGTCTTTCATAACTAACTACACCGAATTAGGTTAGGCTATATGAATCCACATCTTAAAACTTACTTAACCGAGGTTTTCGATTCTACCAATAATGGTACTAGCTGTCTTGGAGATTTCATAATAATGCAGTCCTAGATGGGATATAAACCTTAACTCTACCTGCTTCTCAGGGGTAAACAGGGTAGTCTTAGGAGAAGACAATCAGGTTACAAGGAGGTTACAGAGATTTTCCATATCTCAAGCTCCAGTTCATCCATCATTGCATGTGTCAAATAAGTGACATATTTATGTTATAAGTCCACGGATTCCTTAATCGGGAATATTTATTTGGACAATTCTATTATGGATATCTTCTTTGAATACCATCAGCTGACTTTAGTACTCTATAACCATTGGAATATCTTTGTGGTCCCATGCATTAAACCTCCATACTGATCAGGCATGGAAGCAATCTATGGAACATATTAAGATGTACCAATCCTCATATGGCGCTTTTATCATGCTATTTGGTATTCGCAATCGTTTAGAGATCAAAGAGATATCAATTTCATTTGGATGCATTTATTTGGAGAGAGGGTACATTGGAATTTGATGACTGAAGATTTCTGAAAGGAACAGAAGAATAGTTCTGGTGAATTTTCTACCTGTAAGTTTTACCTTACACTTAATATATATAGGGTTCTTATGAAAAGTTTTAAAAACTTGTTATACTTATTGTTTATGAAGGATTTACTGGTATCCGAACCAAAATAAAAACTCTTAGCATTTAAATTACTGATAAAATGCCAAGGAATGTACCTGATGCCATTAATTATGGACTAGCTCAGGCATTTTAGGCGCTTTCAATTTTAGGCTTTACTTCCTCCGCCGCATTTCCTTTGACAGGTTTAGGGCACGTAGTCTTGATATGGCCTTTCTCATTACAGCCGAAACAGACTGCATTCTTCATGTCTTTGCAGTAAAACGTTTTATGTCCCTTAGACTTGCAGATCCCACAATGTAGAGGTCGAGGCTCAAATCTGCATTTCCCATAGTGGCGCTTCTTGCAAATCTTGCATACAGGTTTCTGATTGGACTTTTGTTTATCCTTTTTCTTAGAACTCTGGGAGTTATCTACCTCCCTTTTCCTTTTTAGTTCATCCTTTGCATCAGAGGCATGAACGGGATCCTCCTTAAGAGTAAGGAAGTGTGGTCCTAGATAAAATTTGGACCGAGCAGCATGGGGCTCCTTGAACTTTTTCACAGCCTTCTTCACAGCTTGTCCAACAGCTGCGTCTATCATAGTTTGAAGAACATCTTTGGAAATTCTAAGGTTCACAATTTCAGCATCATTAGCATGCGTCGTGCCATCCATGGCGCGATCGACTGTTGTCTTATCCGAGTTTGCCATACTTTCTATTGGTTCCTAACACCAATAAAACAATTTCTTAGTTGAAATCCAACAACTGCTATTTTTCATTCTGATGGCCTTAATATATACTAACCATGGTGTCAATAACCTATACAGGCTATTATAGCACTAACATTCTTAATGAACATTATTTAAAATATATTAATATTACTTAGCCTAGGTCGCAAAAGACCATCAATGGCATTAAAGATTTGGACCTAGTCCATCACTTTTCTGACAGAGGATCAAAACGTCACATCTGTCTTTATTATATTAAAGAATTTAGGTAGCTTGAAAGCTTGCCATAGGAATATCAGAAAAGAGTGATTCCTATTAGATATAAAATATCCATCTAAGGTTTCTTGGAGCATTTTCTAAAGTATCATCGGCCAATTTCTACCTCGTATTAAATGACCGAAGTCCTAATCAGGCGGAGACAACAGTTCTCTGCAGTTATTGTTCAATATTGAATCATATGTGCCAGTATCAAGTAAATTTCTGCATAAACTGCTTGATAAGGAAAGGTACCTGCTATATAGTTATCCTTCTGCACCATCTCCTGGCGTTCATCCGGAAGACTCATGCGTTTGTTTTCCTGGCCTCTCCAGGCTTCTTTATAAGCTTTGGGCAGTTGGTTTTGATGTGCCCTTCCTCGTTACAATTGTAGCATGTGGCGTTCTTTAACCCCTTGCAATCTAAGGTTTTGTGACCCTTGGTCTTGCAAATTCCACACAATTTAGCACGTGGGTCGATTGTACATTTTCCAAAATGTTGCTTTTTGCAGTTACTGCATTTGGGTTTGTTATCAGACTGACTCGAGTTCTTCCTAAACTCGGAATCCTTCCCGTGCTCAGAGTTTCCCTTCTTCTTCTTGTTATATCGATGAGAGTTTTCCTCCTCCCTTTCTCTTCTTCCCTCGCCAGAAGCCTTAACAGACTTAATTCTGATTGCATCTAAGGTGAGGGATAAGGATAAGTCCACCGCGGACCTATATGTGGTTGGCCTAGATGCTTTAACATTCCCTTTTATCTCTGGTGTTAGGCCTCCAATGAAACGCGCTATGCGTTTAGGTTCAGGGGTGACTAAATAAGGAACTAGGCGGGACATAGTGTTGAAACTTGTCACATATACCTGACAATCCAAATTCTCCATGACCAGAGTCAAGAAGTCTGATTCTATCTTTTCTACCTCATGCTGAGGGCAATAGCTTTCCTTGACTAATGCAACAAATTGCTCCCAAGATAAGTTGTAGAGTAGAACCTTTCCCGTGGCTTGGAGCAATGATCTCCACCATGCCAACGCTTCTCCTTTGAATGATTGTGAAACAAATTTCACAACATCTTGCTCCGCACAACCGCTGATGTCAACAACAGCGTCCATCTCATCGAGCCATGTCATGCAATCGATGGCCCCTTTTTCTCCTGTAAAGTCTCTGGGCTTGCAGGAGACAAAATATTTATATGAACAGGTCTGAACTGATGCCTCTTGATGAAACACAATTTGTCTAGACGGAATACTCCTTTGCTTTGACAAGTCATGAACATCGCCCTCCCTTGACTCATGTGTTTTAAGAGGGGGCTTACTACGAGCCACAGATAGAGTCTTAGAGTGGGTATCATTTGATTCATCATACTGTCGATCAAGAGCTCGAGTAACAGCACAATCTATTATTGCCTGCAGTTCTGCTCCAGTTACATTAATCCTGGTAGTATCATTGTTCTCCTTCATGTGGCTGTTAACTTGATCTAGTCCAGCCATGTAGCTTGATTACTACACAAATATTAACAATGATTTATTCAGAGGTTTTTATGGAATCATCATCTTTGACGATTCATCAACCATGGTAATATAAACCATATTGGTTAACTTGTTAGTTATATTTAATTAGTATTTTCCATTATGATTTATCCTAGTTATAAAACATTAAGGATATTAAAGTGGAGCAAAAGGCCTAGTCACAATGACAGTTCTAAATTTTATAAGCCATGATTTCAGAGAATCGAGGCACTAAGGTTTGAATCAATGTTCATTACCTTCTCTTGACAGGGAGTTGTAGGCTTCAACTGTCTTTTGTCTTTTAGGACAATAGATATAGCCCGTGGGCATTTCCCTTCTGAGGGATGGTTATAATATGATCATCTTCTCAGATGCTATTAGTCGAGATCGTATGGATCCTACCGACTATTATGCTTGGACATGGTCCAACATTTTTAGACAGGAGGTCAAAAACCACCACTGTCGTTGTCTTATCGGACAACAAGTTTAGCCCGTAGGCACTTCATCACTATCGGATGTTTATAATGTGATCATCTTATAGGATGACACAAGCCATGATTTCTAAATCACTAGGCTCGATAAGAAAATTGGAAGAATCCAATATAAGGATGACTGTTGTGATTTTCTCGAATCACATTTGTCAAGAGTGCTAACACGTTCTTAGGTGTTAACAAGGATTTGAATCTCTTGAATAGGTCTTACCATCTTGGCCATGTCAAAAATGACACGTGGCTAAGTCTTGTCCTTTTTAGATTTTGCCATTTTATTATAATGGTAGATCTTATAAAAAGGAAATTTATTTCATTTTTCATACTTAGAATGAAAATTTAAAGTTAATTATTCCACTATAAATTTAAAAATACAGATGTGCCCTAGTCGGGACTTGAAAGGAATAATGTTGTCCTCGAAGGAACTGAAAGGTAATTAGGTCCTTATAAGGACTATTAAGGAAACGATTTTTAGCAAAAGGAGTTTCTTCTTCATTCAATTTCTAAATGTTTTCTCCTCAGCTGTACGGTTATCCTAATCGCAGTACAAGGCTCCGCATTCCTCGGCTTCGTATGGGGAGGGTTTTCCTTACGGCTCCTTTGCTTGGCGATATATTAAAAGTATATAAAATTGAAAGCAATAGTTCTCCAAAAAGAGACGAGAGCATTCCTGTGTTAAGTCTAGACTCAGAAGGTCAAGGAATGTGCTAATGTGTCATTGAGATTAAACACAAAAGAGTTAGTGTTTAATTCACTCAATGTTGGCTCTGATACCAACCTGTCACACCCCGATTTCCACGTGTCACCGGTGGGCCAGGTGGGGAGTATCGTGACGTAGTTGAGATCATCATAGTCAAACAACACAATATATAAATGCACAGCGGAAGCAAAAGATAAATATATTACTTTCCGAATATAAGTAATGTCAAAGTATTACAACAGAAGGTAAGGGATCCACAGGCAGATCAATAAAAGAAAACTGTTCAACAGACTTTAGGCATCTAGAACTTGCAAGATTCCCTAATGACGCCCTGAGCTCCCAGCCAATTACGCATAGTACCTGTCACTTAACCTTTTGGAAAATACGTCAGTTTACACTGGTAAATACAATTAACTGACTCATTTTGAAAAGAGTTTAAGAAAATTGATTTGAATGCACGTGGCACAAAATATCTTTTATAATTTGATTAAAATGCACGAGGCAAAATTAATCTTTTATACTTGGGACAATTTTATTAATAAAGATCTTGTATCCGATTTACATGGTTGTCCAACATTTAGGGCCGGTGATTATACAATACAAGCCGGTCAAGATTAATCGACACACCATAAATATAACTCACAAGAAGACATCCTTACGAGTGAGTATATCTTTTACATACACAACAGGAGGTGTTATGCCTACACCTTGTGCTTAAGTTATGGCCATTCACTTTTTAAATGAGCCAAGGATATCCAGGACACGGTCATTAACCCCCAATGTTATTTGTTATCAATCAATACAGATTAAACGGGATTATGCAATTTAATCATCTCCGATTAAAAGGTTTCTACACCCGACCAAGCGGTATTTTTATAATAGCGTATCCCAAGCCCGTATAAGGAAAATAAGTTAAAAGTATTTACCTGAGCTAGCAATTCAATTTACACTCAGCCGTATATTCTAATCAGCAAGCACAAGTACTTCTACTGGGGCTCTCAATCTGGAATGAAGGTTTTATTAACCTTTAAATTCCTAACAGGTCTTATTTAAGTCGTAACTTAGACCGGTTAGTTTTAAGAAAAGGTTTACGGTTCAAAACGCATGATTAAGCGAAGACCGGAATAGGATGTGATTTAGACCCGACAAGTTTGGAGACTTGTATAATATGGGTAAACTAAACACATTCTGGAGTTTGAGATAAAAACGATAACGTTTGACCCGTTTCGGCTAATTTATGCAAACTAGTTACATAAACCGAACCGAACACGATTAACGCATGACGGGTAATCATGAGAGTCATATACAGGTTTCCTAAGTTAATTATGCCTCAAATATGTTGTGACATCAGTAAGATGTCTTTCATTATGCCCAAAACGTATTTAAACACAAACTAGGCCTCGTAGGGGTAGTTTGGTCATTTAAAAGGTTATAAAAGAGTTTAAGTATTTACCTGAGTTACAGGTCTGGTATAATCAGCGAAAATACTTATTTTGATAAGTTATAACAGTAGGATAAAGTATATATGTGAAATTTATCAATTATAACCAAACTATGCACCGAAGGGCATTTTGGTAATTTCACATAAGCCGTAAAGCTCAAAACTGAAGTCTGAGTTTATCAACCTTTGCTTACTGTTAAAATATTATAATTTGCCTCAAATATCAGTAGGTATCAACCCTTGTATGTTTAAAATAGTTTAAGTACATACTATGCGTTAAAAACGCTTAAAAAGACGATTAAAGGCCATTTCCGGGTTCGATACTTAAATCTGATATTTTTATATTTCCAGAAGGCTTACAATAATTTATTTATCATATGTGATCAGTAGCAAAAGGTTTGGAGTCGTTTAGATATGTAAAACTCATTTTATGGCCCGTAAGGGCAAAACCGACAATTACCGGATTAAGCCTACGACTACTAGTTATGCTCAGCCTAAAATTTATTAAAAATATTTAAAATCCCAAAATAATATATTACATCAGTGGGTAAAAGATTTGATATCAAAAAGTATGTTTAAGTAGGCTATACTCTAAATACGCCGTTAAATTAACATAAAGCTTTAATTTTACGCTAACGAGCATAACTCTTAACCTACACCTCAAACTGATGTCAAATTTTGCATACAAGTTTAAATATCAGTATTTAAAGTTTCTACTCTTTTACATTTCCAAAAATCACGTTTTAAGGTAATAAGGGCATAATGGTCAACATATGAGCAATTAACGGAAACGCGTAAACGAATGGGTCAATCAATGAACCAACCACAGAGGGTTATGCTAATATGTAGCCTGGTCCTAAGGAAGCTCTAAGTCATTTCCAAATCATACTAAAGCGGGTCAGAACTGAAGTCAAAGCAAAAGTCAAAGCTTTGCGACTTTCGGTTCCGAATCGGTTCAAAACAGAAAGTTGTCGAATCAAACAAGCTTAGACAAGTTCTTATGCTTATTATCAAGTTATATGAATGATAAAATAGGTTACACGCCTTTTACATCGTTAATTATGCGTTAAACGAAAGATTACATTTCTGTTGACTTTTTCTAATCATCTTTGACTCGACAAATGACCTAGTTAGGATGGGAATCAGTGGATGCCCTTTTAAGGGTATAAAGCCCACATAATTACCAACTTATAACTACCTTTGATTTGACTAATCACTGGACCATTAGTGATTAATCTTAAAGTCAACCGTTAATTACAACGGTTTGACTTTTAAGCTAAAACTAAGCTAAAACTTAATCAAGAAAGGTTTAGCAAACTTACCAAGGTCCTAAGCACGAAATGTGATCACTTGAGAGAAGGCTTAAGCTCCAGAAATGATCAGAAGTGCAAGAATGAAGTGTGAGGAACTTGGTTGCAACTTTGGTCCTTATATAGTGATTTAATCACCATAAGAAGTTGACACACAAGGCTATGACTGACCACAATTTGATTGTTTTTTAGATGAATTTTTATTTTATGGAATTTATAGGGTCAACTAGTAACCCGGTTCAACCGCCTGATACAACCCGGTTCAACCGGTTGAACCATTTTAGAGCCCAATCCGGTATGACTTAAAAACCGGTTTTTAAAACATTGGCAGTGACAGTTGTGTGGCGCGGCAAGTGGGTGGTGGAAACAAAGAAAATGATCCATTTGGACCCATTTTAAGGTTAACAAAATTTATATTGGTGACTTGCTTGTATCATCTGAGCGAATCCATTCGTTAAAAGATGGGTCACGATAGTGAGAGCATGTGATGTGTGGATGATCATAAATTATCATATGGTTATAATTATCCTATATATTAAAAACACAACCTTGTGAATAGTCATTTATTGACTTTTTTTCTCTATACCCTTTTTAAGTGTGTATATATATCAATTTTCTTCAAAGTTAGTTAGATTATTGATCATGGTGGAGTGGTTTTGTGGTTGTATGTGTTTTAAAGAGACTCAAGTTCAAATCATGGGGTCTTTTTTTTTTTTCCCCTTTTATGCTTGTAGTGTAATTTTGTGTGCAAACTAAAAATTATAACGTGCTCATCCCTACCGTATCGTACCGAGCATTTTCGGTGCCGGTACCTAATTTCGATTATTTTCAGGATCGGTACTTTCGGTGTCATTATCGGTATCGAGCTCATCCAGATTTTAACGTGTTAGTACCATAACAACTGAACTGAAAACAACCAAATTTCCAATGTGTATGACGTGTGTGTACTACTATTATATATTAGATTATTTAAAATCGTTTGTTATGACGGAGTGACTATCGTTACTACGTCATTTTTATCTATGTTTTGATATTCAGTATCTGCTTGCTGTTGTCGGCACGCGTTTTGCAGACACTGGATCCCCACCACAACGCGCGGGCTAAAATAACTAGTTTACTTTAAAAACCAGTTTCAAAAAATCACATATCTAAGAAAAACAAACTTTGTGCACGGAAAGAAGGGTGCAAACGAGCCGAGCGGCTCGCGAGCTACTCGAGATCGGCTTGAGAAAAAGCTCGAAACAAGCCGAGTCTTATCGAGCCCGAGCCGAGCTTGAGCCTAAAATAAAGCTCGTCTGTTTATCGAGCCCAAGCTCGAGCCTCGCATGTGAAGCTCGTTAGGCTCGTCGAGCCTTATCGAGCCTTAGTGTAAACAAGCCGAGTCGAGCCGAGCTTATTCAAACTTGTTTACAAGCCAACCTCGAACCTAAAAATAAGCTTATTTAGTAAACGAGCTCGAGCCCGAGCTTCACTTATCAAGCTCATGAGCCTAAAAAGTCTATTATTTATATTATTTTTATTTAATATATTAATTAATAGACAATAAACGAGCCAAGCCCGAGCCAAGCTCGAGCTTGAGAAAATACAAACGAGCCGAGCTCGAGCCTTGAAAACAAAGCTCGAATCGAGCCGAGCTCGAGCCCGAGCTCACATAAAGTTAATCGAGCTCGAGCTCGAGCCTGGTCAAGCTCGGGCTCGACTCGTTTGCAGGAGTCTGGTCGAACTTACACAAGTATCGCATAGAACGTGGACGGACAACACTCACATACAAACATCCATAGGGTAAAGTTGTTCATTGATAGTCATGTTGTAACCAAAAATCTAAAATGCGAGTTGATATTCCCAATACAATTCCAGTTAGATGTTACTATTTAAAGGGGATTCCTAGTTAGTTGGGCATCTACTTGATACCCTAGATAATAAAATTCCAGTTAGATGTTACTATTTAGACGGGATTCTTAATTTGTTTTGTACCCCAGATAATACAATTCCAGATAGATGTTACTATTTAGACGGGATTCCTAGTTAGCTGGGCATCAACTTGATACCCTAGATACAAACTATAGTCCAAAGCCAGGAGTGTAAACGAACCAAGTTATTCATAAGCTATTCAAGATCGACTTACAAAAATCTCGATCTTGAAGCTCATTTGATAAATGAGCCCGAGCTTCATATACCGAGTTTGACATGGCTAGGAGCCTAAACAAGCTTATCGAATATATAGTTCCAACTAGTGGTTAACCTGCCCCGCGTTGCGGGTGCGATGGTCCTAAAACCGTGCTAAATAGTAAGCAAACGACGATCAAAACTGGAAAAAATCGTAAAACAAACATACGAATTTATAGTGCCATGTGACGTAAAACATAAGCAAAGACAAACGCGAACTTATACCGCAAGCTAGCGTAAAACATAGACAAACCCAAATTCTTACCGAGAAAGCTTAACCTAAACACCCAAACGATAGCTAATATAAGGTTTTTAGACAAACCCGAGAAAGCGGGCATTTAGGTCATAAAACCGTGTAAAGTACTAAGCAAACGACGACTAATATAAGTTTTTTAGAAAAATGACAACAAAAAGTGACAATTTTAAAACTTAAAGGGAAATTAAAGAAAACTTTAAGTAAAAGACGAAATTTTTTTTTTTTGAGAGATACCAAACAAATTTTGGTGGTCAAAATCTAGAAATACGAAAAGTACAATGTGTTATTATTATTATTATTATTTTTTTGCTATGATGGACCCCACATTTCTTACATATGTCTACTGCTCTACCCTTACTTATTTGCACGCCTGAGGCCATGGGGTATGAGGCTTGAGTTGGGGCGTGGGTTGGGGGAAAACGCCCAAGCCACCATCCCGGGTGGGCTTGGGTTGGGGCGTGGCCCTTGGGGCTTGTATTTCAAGCCGGGCGGGGGGCGGGGGAAGCGAGCTGACATGTCGGCCTGTGTATGGCCAAAAGAAAAGAGCCGTTGGGCTAGCCGTTGGCCAACGGCTATATTAAAAAAAAATTAATTTTTTCTTCCATTTTTTCACTATAAAACTCACATTTTTCTTCCATTTTTTACCACATTCAACCACATCTTCTATACATGTTCAATTCTCCTTCTACAAAACGAAAAAATGCATCCTTACAACCGTCCTTTTGACGCGAGCAACCCGTATGGATTCCAAGAAAATAACCCTAGCCCACCACCCACTCGTCCAATAGCTCGTCCATTTTTCATACACTCTCCTATGCCCGACTTTGCGGGTTATGCATCGTATATCGGGAATCGTGTGTTTACTAACTTCCCAAACACCGACGATTCGATACCTACCCCGTTTTCACAATCGCCCATCGACCTTTCACCAACCTCCATCGACCTTTCACAAAACGAATCCGTTCCCGAAACTCAACTACCCAATGATGGTCCTTCCGCATCGAAACCCATCAAAAATAGAAGTCATAAGAAAAAAACCGAGGAGGATAAAGTAGTTGAAACCGCCAAACGAAAACAACAAAAATGGGTCGTTGCTGAAGAAGTTGCATTGGCGAGGGCTTGGTTTGAACAATCTCATATGGTTATTTATTATATAAGTTTGTAATATATTCATTTTTTTTTATTAAAATAGGAAATTCGCAACATCGAACCGCCCTGTGGGAATCGGTTAGTAGACTATTCCATGAAGAAATGGGTAGGGAGACTTATCGTGAAAATGATAGCTTATCCTCAAAGTGGAGCGAGATAAGCACCTAACTTACAAAATTTAGTGGTTTTTTAAATAAAGCAAAGCAAAACCCTAAAAGTGGTAAAAACGAAGCCGACATTTTGACAAATGCAGTGGTCACATTCAAATCAAATGTGAAGACCGACTTCCGTTTCATGCATTGTTGAGAGATTTGTAAGTTCCATCCAAAGTGGGCGACTATCCCCATTGGTAGCGAAACTAACTCGTCTTCCAAAAGGTCAAGGGCCTCGTCCCAAGCCCAATCTGATGCACGAGATCAAGAGTTTGAGGACCTTTTGGATGATTTGCCAAGCCCAAACCGGCCTGAGTATGGAAGAAATGCCTCAAGAAGGCGTGCTCAAAAATCTAGATCTGATACGGCATCGCCTTCAGCTGGGAGTTCTGGCTCGCGTAGGGGAATATACAGCGAGCAGTTGGATGACATTTCATGCAAGTTGGATACATTCAACGTATTCCAACAACAAAGGGCAGAAATACGAAGGAGCAAAGAAGCTAGAGATGCTGCTAGAGATGCCTAGAAACAAAAACGGGATGATTTGAAATTTCTATCCCAGCCCATTGATCACCTACAGGGTGACGAGTTACAACTAGTCTTGGCGTTGAGAGAAGAGATAAAAAAACAAATATAAAAGTTAGGAATTTTTATTTTTTTTTGTAATTTTCTTTATTAAAAAAATTAAATTTGTTGTTTTAAATAATATTGAAATAGCCCAGCGGGTCAGCCCAGCGAAGCCCACCAAACCCACGCCGCACCATACCGTATTGAATGTGGGTTTAACCCATGTCTGCCACCCATTCCACGTGTCAACTATTGCCCAACCCACGCCCCAACCCAAGCCCCACCATACCCCACGGTCTAAGCATTTTTGTAATTAATTTGCAAAAGAGGGGTACTTTGAGTACTATTCCTAAGAATATACTCTAAATGTTATATATATATATATATATATATATATATTATATACTATTAATTTGTAACAATTGTAGTCATTAGGCTCTTGTACCTTTTGCTTTGTTTGTGTTTATGGCATAGGAGGTTTGTACTTTGGGCTTTGTTGGGGTGGTCTTCCTTTTTGTTTTGGGCGGGCACACATGTATGAATTTAGTTTAATCTTAACTAGTTAATATTAATTTGATACAATAAAAACATAATTACACAACAAATAACAGTGTGTGTTCGTGTATAATTGTGAAAAAAATAAGTACAATTATGAATTTTTTGTTATGTATAAAAGTGTAAAACAAATTTTATATAAAAATAGTACGTAGATAAATAAAGAAATGAGTAAAATGCTCGGATAGTCCCTATGGTTTTGTAAAATAACACCTATAGTCCCCAACCTTTGAAAATTACACTGGTCCTCAATCTCTATCCTCAGGAAGTCCCCAAAAGTATCACTATTCTTATTCATTTCAAAGCTTTGTTACTCTTTGGGAGGAGGAGCATGAAGCTCAACTTCCAAAGGTGGAAGAATAAGAAACTTCAGCTTCGCGGCTAGAAGGTAAATACTAAGATTAAAAAAACCCTTGTTGCAGTTTACTTGACTTGTTTCTTTACATTATTGCTACAGAGAATGATGATCACAAGGTTACAAGGTTTTAGAAACAACTGGTGGTGGTAAAAGTCCATTAATTTACAATATATGAAAAAGTGTGATCACCACTGGTTATTTTTTAAGTTGGGACCGTTGTCGGCCAACTGCTAATAGTTAGAATTATTAAAATCCATTATTTCATAAATAAAACAGTTAAATATTTAACTAATAAATATAACTAAAACAGTTGAATAATTAATTTAATAACTAACAAACTACATGAGACCGGGATAGCTAAAGCTTGAAAAATAACTAACAATGCGAACTCAGCTCATCCCAGCTCATGAAATAAACAGAAAAACAAATATGTAGTTGCAATCGCCATAGAAAATTTCAAGTCTGTTATTCAACAAAACATTAGAAGCTGATCATGTTTTGGACCTCCAAAAAATCACCAAGTATACAGCTTTGCTAATCATATACTCAGCTAGTAAAGTAAAAGGCTCCACACCTCAACATGCGCATAAAAAAACAGATCGGCGGTGGATAATCCCGACTAGTTTCTACAAATCACACCTCATCTGAGAAGTTGACCGCTAAATCCCAGTAATTGCCAACTCCAGCATCAGAGAACACCTTACGGGCAGCATTTTCGGTCCTGCATTCGTGCACCAAAAACCTATGAAAACTATGTTTAGCAACACTCCCTTGCCACACCAACACACACTTGTTCTTCGGTTTATCATCATTATTCTCATCTTGATCCTCTTCTTTCACAGCAGCAGCCCAGTTTATACGTTTGAGCATCAGTTTCTGATAACGTTTTATAGATTTACTACCACCTTCCACCACCACAACACATATACCCTCGGAAATAACCGTACAGCCTGACAAACAGTTCTCTTGGGCATTAACATCCACCTTGAACCGTGTTTGAGGGTGAGAAAGATCGTTAATTTTGTAAACAGACACTATTGTTTCAAGGGTATTATTGTCATCGAAAAGTTTCCTCTCTTTCTTTTCACGTCTTTCGGCTGGCGTTAGTTTCCGTGCAATGTTTCTATCAACATGGGCTTGCTCGCGTTCCGCTGCAGCACTTCTTATCTCTATTTAGAGCCGGGTTGGGTCTTGGACTGCTTCCGAGCCGAGAACTTTCATTAGGTTGCTCATTTTGACTTTTGGTTTAGGGGGTTCTAAGAGGCCTTGTCTGATCATTTCTTGACGGTTTTTCTCAGTGGCTAGACGTCTCTGAGTGCGAAGCTTTTTGCGTTCTTTTTGGGTGAGTTTTAATGGTTGAGGTGGCGGTGGAGCGGGTTCAGCTGGCGGTTCGATAGGGCGAGGGTGTTCCACATATAAGGTAATCTTTTCTTTCTTTAGTATATCTTCTGCTAACCCACCTTCTGTGATGTTTCCATAAGTACCAGATTCCAGAAGTGGCACGTCCCTGCATGTTCAAAAGGAGTTGCAACACGACATATAAATAACGGGAGCGGATCAAAACACATATGGGTCGTATTGGCTTGGCCCAAAACAGTTTTTCTACTACTTATACAAATATTGTGTGTAATTGAGAATACAAAAAAATATTATTACCACAATAACCCAATTTCTTGATAAGAAGATGAGTAGGTTGACTACTATGCATTAAAATGAGACATTCAACCCATTGACCTTTTTTTTTCTTTTTGACTGAACTTGTCATTTTACCAATTAGACCGTTATGACCCATATCCTAAACGAGTTGTAGAAACCACCTCTACACATGAAGTCAAAACAGAAAGAAAAAAAAGTGTCAAGCATTTCGAAAATCAGTTGCCTAGAATAAATATTAGAGATTGTATTGTGTGATCAGTTACTAACTCAAACAAAAGACCATATAAGAAAATGGAAGTTGTAATAACTTACCACCATTCAACATCAGGAATAGGGTCCTTGGGCTATTGTATTGGGACCACTGCTTCCCATAGATTGTGTGCTTGCAAGATTGCCTCAATCAAAATAGCCCATGGTGTGTAGCTAGTACTTGTCAACTTGGGGCACTGAAGAGAAATACCAGACTGCTCACGTGCTGGAACAATGGAAATGTTTTTTGCCATAGTTTTCTTACTTTCTTTGTCTTGCAAAGAAATTGCTTCTTGTATTGCCTTGCTACTAGTGGTTATGTCTTGCTAACTTGCTTTCTATCTTGTTGCCTTGCTACTTTCTCCTTTACTACTTGTTTTCTGCTTGAATCAATCAGAAGATCCGAAACAGATCTTCAATCAAAGCGTATATTTGGTTGTAATTGTAATTGGTTTTTATTGATTATGAATAGAGAATACAAGACCCTATATATAGATAAACTAATTACAATTTAGTACCCTCAATAATAATAATCTTGTCTATCTAAACAATTTAGTCTAACATTCCCCCGCAAGTTGAGGGCGGGGAACAACCTGCAACTTGGACAGTAGAAACTCAAATCTTTGTGAAGATAAGGGCTTTGTAAACACATCAGCAATTTGATCATTAGTCGAGATGAACTTGACATTCAGCTTTTCTTGAATAACTTGTTCACGAACAAAGTGGTAATCTACTTCAACATGCTTTGTGCGGGCATGAAACACTGGATTGGCAAAGAGATAGGTTGCACCAAGATTATCACACCAAAGCGTTGGTGCCTTGCTAACCAGACGGAGTTCATGAAGGAGAGATTTTAACCAAGAAATAAGGTTGGAACCCACATAGATAGCATATCCCCCCGTGGATCGACGATCAAGAGAGCAACCAGCCCAATCAGAATCCGAGAATGTCCGAAGATTAGTAGCCCAATGGGAGTCGGAAAAGGCTTGTAGCCTGGACTCTGTGTTGTGACGAAATAGTAGGCTAAGATGAGTCGTACCCTTCAGATAACGCAATATGCGCTTCACACCAGCCCAATGATTCTCAGTAGGAGCATGCATAAATTGGCACACCTTATTAACTGCAAAGGCAATGTCCGGGCGAGTTAAGGTTACATATTGAAGAGCACCTACCATCTGCCTGTATCTGGAAGGATCGTCAAGTAAAGGAGTATCATTAGGTAAGAAGACATGAGAGGTACTCATAGGGGATGATACGGGTTTGCAGTCAGCAAGACCTGCTCGGTGAAGAATATCAAGAATATATTTGCGTTGAGGTAGAACCAGATCAGAACCATGATGCACCCCTTCAATGCCCAAGAAATAATGTATCTGACCCAAATCTTTGAGTGCAAACATAGAGCTGTGATCTTTAATAACATCATTAACAGCCCCAGAGTGATTACCTGTAATGATAATGTCGTCTACATACACAAGAAGATAGACAAGCGTGCCCACTTGAATTGAGAATGAATAAGGACGGGTCAGTTTTGGACCCGTGAATTGTGTAATAAGCACACATGATCTGGCCTGGTTTGATCAACGAAGCCAGGGGTTGTCGCATATAAACTGTCTCTTGAAGATCACCATGTAGAAAGGCGTTTTGGACATCTAATTGTCTAAGAGACCACTTATTTGTGACAGCAAGTGATAAGATAGTTCTAATAGTAGCAGGTTTGATTACTGGGCTGAAAGTCTCATGATAATCAACCCCATGTTGCTGGTGAAATCCTTTTGCTTGCCACAAGTCGTGCCTTGTACCTGCTAATCTTTCCATTTGGATCCGTTTTCAACCTGTAAACCCATTTACAATCAACGATTGAGGGGCAGGGAACTAATGTCCATGTCCCATTCCTATGTAGCGCATCCAACTCGTCAGCCATAGCTTGGCGCCATTCTATAGACTTATTAGTAACGGTAAAAGAGGTGGGCTCAATGGGTAAGGTGGGGGTGGTGGTGGCAGTGTAGGCAGCGGGATCATAGCGAGTGGGTGGCTTGGGATGGGGACGTAGGTTGGGAGGCCGAGGTCTAGGGGTTGGGGTTGATTGGGCCGTGTGCATGGTGGGTTCGGTTGAGGGTCCGGGAGACGGGTTAGTGGGTGGTGAAGTGGTTGCGGATTCAGGTGAGATGGTGGCGGTTGGTAGTGGATCCGTGGAGGGTGGTGGGGGTGGGATGGGTTCGGTTGGAAAACCGGGTGGTGGTTCAGGAAAGATGGATACATGCGATGGTTCGGGTTGTAGTGAGGATTGGGTAGGTATAGGTGTATAGTATGGAAAGATGTGTTCATTGAAGCGAACATGTCGGGCAACGTAGATTCGTTCGGTGGATGGGTCAAAGCATCAGTAGCCATGGTAAACAGGGCAATAGTCAAGAAAGACACACGGGGTGGATCGAAATTTAATCTTATGATGATTGTACGGACAGAGATAAGGAAAACATTGGCATCCGAAAATACGAAGAAAGGAGTAATCAGGTTTCCGTTTAAAAGCATGTTCATACGGAGATTTGTTGGAGGAGACATGAGAGGGAAGACGGTTGATTAAGTAAACGGCTGTTTCAAAGGCAAATTGCCAGAAATGTTGGGGAAGACTGGACTGTGCAAGAAGAGTAAGTCCAGTTTCCACAACATGGCGATGACGACGCTCGACAATCCCATTTTGCTCACTTGTGTGAGGGCAAGAGCGTCGATGAATGATACCAAGACTAGTGCAAAAGGACGTAAGAGGACGAAATTCCCCTCCCCAATCAGATTGTATACTTTTTAGTTTGGTGTTAAATTGTCGTTCTACCAATTTAATAAAGTTTGTTAGCACGTTGTAGACATCTGATTTTTGAACTAATGGATAAAACCACATGTATCTGGAATGATGATCTACACATAATAAAAACAAACGACAACTATCAAATGATAAATCGGGCGAAGGCCCCCAAACATCACAATAAACAAGGTCTAAAAAATTGGTACTCGGAAAAGTTGAGCCTGACAAAAATAATTTGGAAAACTTGCCTAATTGACACGAAGTACATAAATTATTAGAAAACTTGTCCTAAATGGGTAAAGAAAAACGTGAAACAATGGAACGAAAAACTTGAGCATGAGGGAGTCCTAAGCGTTAATGCCAAGTGGTGGAAGATGCTTTTACAGCAGTGAATGCCACCTTGGGAATAGACTTGAGTTGTGGCAGACGAATGGAGTACAAGCCTTGTTCACTGGGACCCGTTAAGAGGGTAGTGCGTGTAGACTCGTCCTTCACAGCAAAATAAGATGAGTGAAATTCAAAGAAAACATCATTATCAACACTGAATTTTTGAACAGACAAAAGATTTTGTTTTAGTTCAGGAACATGAAGTATATTGGATAATTTAAAGGTTTTGTTAGGTGAGTAAATGGTTGAGGATCCAATGTGAAAAATGGGTAGTGGGTTACAGTCACCAATAAGTAAAGAATCATTACCAAAGTAGACTTCAGGGTTGTCAATGCTAGATAAGTCTGGGTAGCATGTCCATTACCTCCAGTATTGGGTCTCCAAGTAAGTCCTGATTGTGAGCCAGCATCTGAGGAAGTAGCATAATTTGCCTGTGGCACTGCACGTGACTGATTGGGCTGATTAGGGCACTGAGATGGGAGATGACCAATGCCACAACGGTTACAGTGGCCATAAACAGTGTTTTGGGTTGAAGCCCAAGAAAACTTACGTGTGCCACTAGTATCCCGATTGCGGTTATTTGGGTTAGCACGAGAGTTACCACACGAAGGACCGCGAGGGCCACGGTTGCCTCGGTTGTTGTTAAATGAACGAGACCCAAAGTAAGCTTGTGGTTGTAATGAAGGTGCAGGATTGAGTTGATAACCCAACTGAGAGGCCATGAGTTGAAGGGTATGAAGCTGCTGCTGTATGGTACCAATATTGGGCTGCTGAGTGGGTGTGACAACAGCCGTAAAGGGCTACTGTGCTGGTGTGGCAGCCGCAAAAAGAGCACGTGGGACCTGCTGATTTGCAGCCAAGATCTTTGTGATCATAAAATCATGGTCACTTAGTATTCTTCACGGAGCCCTGTAAGAGTTAACATGACTAGGTCTTTATCCTTCATTGGTTCACCTACGTTGGCTAGAGCAGTAGCATACTCTTGGGCCCGTGCCAAGTAGTTGGCTGGTTTTTCATCACCTTTCATGGTGATTCTCAGTAACTGACTTTTGAGGGTAAATTCATGAGAGGAAGAAACAGGTGCATAAGCGCGCTCTAGTGATAACCATACCTCACAAGAAGTTGGGCCTTGACCATGCTGAAAAGATTCTTCAGAGACTGTGTTGACAATAGGCATACATACTTGGGCATCATTGGCAATCCATGGAGCATAGCTAGGGTTGACAGTAGTGGTAGTTCCACTTGTTACATTCTGTGACGGGCACGGGATGGTACCATCCACATAACCGAAAAGGTTATGCGAGGCAAGAAAGGGTTCAACTATCTGTTTCCAGTAGCCATAGTTTGTAGGTTTTAGAGTGAAACTGAATTTGTGAGAGTTGTGGGTAACCTTTTCTTGAATTGTAAAGAGTGTAATGGCAGCCATAGGAATCAGTTAAGTTAGGGTTGATTGATCAAAAGGCTGCAGCCGGAAAAAAAAACCGTGAACGGTACTTTCATTAACAGTGATGGCGGCTAGGGTTTGTATATTAGGGTTAGGATGGACCAGCTCTGATACCAAATCAAAGCGTATATTTGGTTGTAATTGTAATTGGTTTTTATTGATTATGAATAGAGAATACAAGACCCTATATATACATAAACTAATTACAGTTTAGTACCCTCAATAATAATAATCTTGTCTATCTAAACAATTTAGTCTAACATCTTCCGACTCTTCTTGCTTCGGACCACAAAGGGTACAGTCAATCTTGCAATGTGAACCGCAAAGAGTCGACTTGCTCTTGCTATGGGAATAACAGGTTTGACTTTGATAGAATCTAGATATTAAACTCAAAAGCAAACGATTCAATTACCAAAGCAAATCCCAATTCGAGAACGGAAGGTCTCCAATTACAAATGGATAGAACCCTAAATAAATAAAAAAACACATTGACTTAAAAAATAATAATAAACATTAGCCTACTACTAATACTGATAGAATTTGCTAACAGCTCCTAAATTCAAAGCGTGTGACCTGCTCTCCCCACTCCAATTTCCCGCTAATCGGTAACTCTATTTGACTAGGTCAACGGTTGGGTCAAGAGTCTGCTCTAATAGTCTAACTGGGCCAATTTGACCCAGTGGAATTGTATCAATTCTGCCACCCTGGAAAAACGACTTGTCCTCAAATCGCTTGGGTAAAAATTTAGTTGTGGCACTGTGTAATGTTTCCTTGAATGGTTCGAGTCGAAGACGATGAAAAGTGGCCAAATTATGATTGTTTTATAGCTTACATTTATTCCTTTGAACTCGTTCCAATGGTCTAGGTTGTTTTCAGAATTGTCCCCATGATGGCATGAAGACTGATTTTAGCAACCACCCTTTAACTGAGAGAAATTTCCTCACCGTCAGTGATCGTGTGTTGCCCTGATTCGATTGTGACTGTCCTCACGCCATTTGACGTTTGGTGTGGGGACTAAAATTACGAACTTCTATGGTTTCCCTTGAGCGATTACCGGTGAATGCTATGCTATGATATGATTTAGATCGCTTATGTTCATGTTCAAGGCTCGACCCAATGCCGTCTTCACTAGGGTCGTCATTGAAAGCTTCCTCCTTGACTAGATCTATCCAGAGACCTTTGGGTTCAATGGTTCATCCTCGGGTTCCTTGTCTACTATGACTGCAGTTGCTGCTAATCGCTGCTCTTGGTACTGTTCAGGGTTCTGCACCATCGTTCATATAACAAAATCGGATATAAGAATGAAAAAAAACTGGATTAGGTTTCCTAATTAAATTGACTTTGCTAACTGGAACATATTGCAAGTTGTGACTTGCGAAGAGGTATTTCCCGACTTCGGGAAATAATCCCTAGAGCGGGCGATTCAATTAATCTATATCCAGAATATGAAATTTCACCACTACCATCAATAGGTTTAGCCAGGGCGTTTATAACACGACCCAAATAGGCCTCACTCACTAGTATCTGAGCAATTCTTCCTGTTGCTTTTACAGAACTCCCTTCTTGTATCAGCAAACCATCACCCATTAATACAACACCAACATTAGTTGATTCCAAGTTCCAAACTTATAGAATCCCACTTCGAGAGCAGAAGGTCTCCAATTACAAAAGATAGAACCCTAACTAGATAAACAAAAACATCGACTCAAGAAAAAAAGGATAAACATTAGCCTACTACTAATACTGATAGAATTCCTAAATTCAAGCTTGTGAACTGCTCTCCCCACTCCTCCAATTTCCCGCTAATATGTAACTCTATTTGACTGGGTCAAGAGTCTGCTCCAATAGTTTAACTGAGCTAATTTGACCCAGTGGAATTGTATCAGACTTTCTAGCTCTTGGTGTTTGTTCTTGCTTTGATCAACCTGTTATGGTTAATCAAATCTCTTGCTCTTGCTTGATCAACTTTGAAGCCTTCTCTTGTTGTGAAAATGCTTTTTTTGCTGATCTGCTGCCTTCCTTCTTCCTGATGTGGACACAAATCTGTTGCTTCTTTGCTTCCTGATCAGATTAGCATATCTGGCTTGGGACCAAGAATGATCGAGACTTAAAGACTCTTGCTATCAAACCCAGAATCCAACAAAAAATATAAACAAAGGTTCTTGAGCAACTTTGGTCGACTTGTAATACAATGTGAAAATCTTCCAAATACAATAATCCATACCCTCTACTTATAATAGATAGACTCATGAACCAAATTGCATAAATCAAGCCAAGCTAGTTTCAAGCTAAGAGCCAAAGACTTTGAACTAACTAGCAATCCATACAGCTAGCCACATTTAGCCTAGTGGGTATGGGGGCCGGCTAGGACCGGCGCCGGTCCCCCACACCGCCCCCCTGGGCTCTGCTCGGCAAGACCGACTCCCCACAGCCGGATGAGACGGGCCACTTTTTGAATGATATAGCCATTACAACGGCTAGGTTATAATAAAAAAATTGCTTTTTAAATTCAAATAAATACCCTCTATCTCATCCATTTTTATACAATTTTCTCCCATTCTTCTCCCATTCTCATCCATTTTTATAAAAAAACACTCTCTATTTTTTATACCATTTTCTCTAATCATGCATCCATTCAACCTAAACAACCCCAACCCAAACAACCCCAACCCGAACAATCCCAACCCGAACCAACCTAACTTTTTTTCGATTCCCGCTTACACTCCGACTATGGATCCTTCATGGGGGCTCCGCAATTTACGTTTTCAGGTTTCCAACAAACACCCAACACCTTCTCACAAATGTCCCAAGTTCAACAAATGCAACAATACCAAGCACTCCAACAAATCATGCAACGCAACTCGTTTAAACAACTCCAATCGCAACCGCCAACTTCCCAACCGCAACCCCCTGTTCAAGTTGACGATGATGATGAAGAAGTCGTCCCCGAATCGCCACCGCAAGAGCTCAAGCGCAAAAAAAACAAGGGGAAGGGGAAGAAGGTTGAAACCGTACCCGAAACCGCGCCAAAAAGCGGTTCGAAAGCAAAGGCGAGACCTTGGACGAAAATAGAGGAGAAGGCGCTAGCAATGGCGTTTGTTAAGTCCTCTACTTGCCCGATAGTTGGTATGAACCAAAGTTTAAGTTTTTAATTTAAATTTAAAAAGATTTATTTTTTATTTTTTCTAATGCATTATTTTTTTAAATTTAGGGAACAACCAAACGGGTAGTAGTTTTTGGAAGGCGACAACGGAAAGATTTAACGGGATTATGGAGCATGGCCCGGCTCGTGATGTCGAATCCGTCTCGGGCAAGTGGCGTAAAATGAGCAAGTCCATCAATACCTTTAACGGGTATTATAACCAAATTTACACTTGTCCTCCTAGCGGGAGTAACGACGAGGACATTCTTAACCTTGCTATGGCTAAGTGGGACTCTCAAAATTCAACGCCTTTCCCGCACCTCCGAGCATGGAACGTTTTAAAGAAAGAACCAAAATGGAAGGCGGTTCCAAATGAGGTCGCAACCGCCAAACGGACTAAAACTTCCGAGTCCGGAAGTTATAGTGCTGGAGGCTCCACCGCTCGTTGTCAAATCGACATAAAGGACGACCCGGAAGATGACGAGGATGTGTTTTCCCGTTCACGAGTCGGAACGTCCCACCGGAAGAGACAAAGCAAAAAAAGAGGCGGCCGGAAAGCGCAAGGGGGCCGGCTCGAGTGGAGGGGGCGGCTAGAGTGGAGGGGGCGGCTCGAAGGCATCTTCGAAAATGGACGAGTTGATGAACGAATTCCGTTCGTTCAAAGTGTTCGCGGCCGAAAAATATACTCACAAGAAAACTGGGTCGGCCGACTATGCTCGAGCGGAGGATTTTAGGATTATGAGGTTGGATCTCGACTCGGTTCCGGAGGATGAACGCGAGGTTTATCGGGGGATGAAAGAAGAGGTGAAGAAAAAATGGATGTCGTAGGTTGTTTAGTTTTTTAATCGTATCGTAATTTTTTTTTCGTTTTTATGTTTTTCGTTTCTAGGATTAGTAATTTTAATTTTTAGGAAATGTAATTTTTTTTAATGTTATGAAATGAATTTATTTATGTTGTTTTATGTTGTATTTTTAAATGTTTTTGAAGTTTTTATTAAGTTAACAAAAAAAACTTAGAAAATTATAAAATAATAGGTGGGGTAGGTTCATCCTCCACCCCCCCTCAAAATGCATGGAGGCCCATCCTCCATGAGATGGTGATGTGGCGCCTACGTGGCGGCCCATCCTCATGGGGATGAGCCTCCCCATACCCTCTAGTCTTAGAGAACTTAAATACTTAATACAAATGCTAAATATACCTTTAACCCTTTACGAAACGCTCCTTCAACTTTTTCCTTTCTTTTAAAAACCACAAATTTCAGAATTTAAAACAACAACCTTCAACTCAGCATTCTCTGCTCCTTAGACCATTTGCCTTCCTCTACACTTGACCCAACTTTCATTATTCAATGGGGAAAAATGTCACAGAATAGTAACGAAGTTTTAAAAGTGTTCTAATTTAGATCACTCGTATCGTTTTTGTCTCAATTAGATAACTTAACATTCAAATCGAGCCATGTCCTTTTTTCCATGTGTCAAGAAAAAAAATACTCATAATATGTTGGGGTCGGATTATTTTAATATATGAAATAATATTTATTAAAAATAAAAACACTTTAATTACATTAAAAATTAAAAAAACAAGTTAAAATCCACATCATCACTCGCGTTAGCATAAAAAAAAAGGGAAAAAAGAAACAAAGATCCACATTACCACAGTTACCTATGAAATGGATGAAAAAACCCTTTATTTTAATGAAAAATGAATGTTGAGTGACCTGATTGAAACACCTTTGAAACTTGAGTGACCTAATTGGAACACTTTTAAAACTTGATTACTATTCTATAAAGTTACCCATTATTTAATGTGAAAAGTTTGCAAACATAATAATCCCTACCCTCTATTTATAATAGATAAGACTCATAAAACAAGCCAAGCTAACTTCAACCGGAACTGACCAAAACTTTGACCAGTCCATATAGTTTCCCCATTTAGATAACTTATACACTTAATACTAAAAATTCCTTTTACCCTTTTACAAAACGCTCCTTCAAAATTCCTTTCTTTCACAAACAACCAGTTTCAGGATTTAAACTAACAGTAAACAACAAAACATAAGATACCTTTAACTTAACAATCTCTGCCTCCTTAGACCATTTGCCTTCCTCTACAAACTGAAATGTCATCTTTTTAGGCCTGAAAAGCTTTATTTTATCTATTCCCATTCGAGGATCAAAGTGAGGATTTTTATCTGGATCCACTTCTAATTCAGGTTTCAGAATCTGGAACGCATCTTTTTCTGCTTTTTAATGTTAACCTGAATGATTTCGAGGAATAAAACATTAACATGACTTAGAACATTAACAGGTCAAGCAGGTAGAAACAGGTTATAGTCAAAATAGGACATGTTGGGTCCAGTTGACCCAAAAAAAACTTGTTTATTTCTTAAAAGAGCATGTAAATAAATAACTCTTCAAGTAAGATTACAAAGATTATAATATTATAAACAAAAAAAACTATCATTGAAGAGAATGATATAAGACCATAGACTTTAGAAAACTTTCAAACCCTTCACATGTAGTAATGTACCCCTTTAAACTATTTTTTTATTTGACTCATATGACCCATTTGAAATAAAACACAACCCAAATTGACCCATTCGTAAAGTATTTTGGTCAAAAATACTACATTTAATAATTATAAACAAAGCAGACAGAAGAAAAAAGAACAGACCTTAAGGGTGCTGAGGTTGTTTAATTTTGGTATATTGACCAGATTCCCATGTTCATCTACTTCCCTACCCAACGCATCCAAACGAAGAACAGGGGCTTTAGCAGGCTTGGGTTGAACAATGACATCTGGTGATGGTGTTGTGATGGTGGTGGGTGGTGGGTGAAGTGTGAGAGAGGGGGTGTGCCAAGGGATGGTTTGCAAATGAGCCAAGCACCCCTATTTATAGCCTGAACAGCAGCCCAGGCACGACCCCGTGTCCATTGCGCACGGCCCCGTGTCCATCCTCCTTCTCTGTCTTCATTAATTGCAGTTTGTCTGCATTAGTTGACCACGCCCCCGTGTCCGCTGGGCACGACCCCGTGTGCAGAAGCGTATCTGTAATATCAAGATTTGCCTGGATTCTGCGAATCTTATAGTTGACCACGGCCCCGTGTCCGCTGAGCATGGCCCCGTGGTGGGCAATAGAAGCTTCTACAGCTTTGTCTTTTCTGCGGACTCTTGGGCACGCCCCCGTGCTCATTGAGCACAGGGCGTGTTCAGCCTTCTGTTCTCTTGTTTTGCTTGGGAAGATGCTGTCGGGGGGTCGGGGATGTCACGTTTGTTCCTTTTCTTGTATTTATGTTAGATTTAGCTGCCTTTTTGCTTCTTTTGTTCATTTGAGCTCATTTAATCCTGAAAATACAAAAGGAAGAAAAAAACACACTTTTTCCAACATTAGTACTAAAAAGGGTTAGTTTTATGCCACAATTGATGTAATTTATATGTTGCATTTTGTACACATCAAATACCCTCACACTTGAATCTTTGCTTGTCCTCAAGCAAAACTCTTTATAATGTGGCTTTACACTCCCAAATGGAATGGGTAGAAGAGAAGGTTTTTGGGCTTGTCGTAGAGTGTAGGGATTTTCAAGATTCTTTATTAAGTTTTATTTTTATTTATTTACAATCCTATTCGTCATGATTTATTTAAAACATTACATAAGATAAATTACTTATTAGGGCATAACATGCCTCTTTAAAATTCCATTTATATACAAGTTCACATACCTCACGGGGGATCACTCAACACTCGGCCGAAGATGTATTTTAGTGGATCACTCGAGAGCGGCATGGAACTTACTCCTACCATAAGCTTGCCAAGCAATCAATCCTCCTCCTTTTTAACTATACACCTTTGTAAATATCAAGAGGACTTTTGGGGTGAAGGGTTAGGCTTGGGTTAAAGGTAGGTGGTTGGGTTAGTGGTTAGTAAAAGGGCGAAAGGCGTAAAAAGCATCGGTTTTCGTAAGACTTTTTATTTTTGAAATTTTTATTTTGATGAAGCCATTATTCAAACAAAGTTATTTTTGATAAACTTGTTTGTTTATTTCTCTTTTGCTTCATCATCATCATCATCATTTTTTTTTTTTTGAAAGTCATGAGAAAAACCGAGCTTGTTACTAAAAAAAAGGGTTAAAAATAAAAAGGGTTTTGGTGGGTGAAAGAGTGTTTGTTTTGGGTTATGAAATGAAAAGGTTTAGGCTCAAATGGGTTAACTAGGGGGATTTTGGGTAGGTGGTAAAAAAAGAAAGAAAAATAATGGTGTAGAAATAAAAAGGGTTAGTCCTAATGCCTCCGTCATTTACTTACTCGGATTTAAGTTCGTAAGGACCGGGAATGTATCATCGTGGCAAGTTCTAGAGTCGTAAGAACCAAGCGGCTATTCACACAAGAAACGAAAAATGAGCATTTAGTTTAAAGATATATATTTGTATGCTCAATAAAGGCTCAAAACTCACTTTTTGTGGGAATGTGTTTTTATGTGATCAAGTATATATAATCAAATTTTAATTAAGCTTGTCATGCCATTTCATAATTTTCTTATGTTGGTTCTTTTTATCACGACGCTATCGGTTGTAAATTTGTAAAAATATAACCTTTTTAGAACTTGAAATTCCCAAATTAAACCTAGACAAGTAAAAAAAATGAAAATTTTTTGAAAAAATTTGGGGTGATTAGCGGTTCCAATAGAGTTTTGTGTAAGGCTTGTATTTAGGACTTGCAAGATTCAAGGTTTTAGCATCCCCCCACACTTAAATTACACATTGTCCTCAATGTGTCCCAAAAATAAGTTTTTAGGTTGATTGAATGTGTAAAAAGGTGTTAAAAAGCAAAAATTAATGTTACTGGGCGTCTGGACACGGCCCCGTGGTGTCCGGGCACGGCCCCGTGTTCAGATCGCCAGTAATAGAAGTTGTCAAAAAGAAACAGAATCCTGGGCACGGGGGCGTGTTCAGTGGGCACGCCCCGTGTCCATTTACCTGAACTGGGCATTTCCTGCAGATTGTGCAGCACGGGGCCGTGTTGGGCGGGCACGGCCCGTGCTGAACTTGCTATAATGAAGAAAAATTCGTCGGGTGGCCCTGTTTTCGTGCATGGGGTGCTGGTTCATGTTTCCCTTGTTATCCTTCACCATCCCGAGTGTGTTTTATTCCTGAAAATTAAAACTAAACTAGAAAACATAAAAATTAATCTAAACTAAACTAAGGATAGTTCCGCGGAATGCCTCCGTGGTGCGCCACATTTATAAGGGTCCTTGGCTAGACCTAAAGCCTGGTCTTATGTTACCCAAGTGGGATGTTTTGCATCCCATGCTACACCGTCGGAGAGCATCATCCAAACTTGAGTCAATGACCTTCATGTAGTTGACCGGGTCTTCATCTTCTACTCTTTTTCCAACTCCAAACTTTACTTCCTCGTCCCCAACGCTCAATGTTAGTGTTCCATCATTCATATCTACCACTGCTTGGGCCGTAGCTAGGAATGGCCTCCCTAGGATGAGTGGTACTTCAGTATCTTCCTCCATATCTAGTATGACAAAGTCGGCCGGAAAGACAAATTCGCCGACTTTGACCAATAGATTTTCAGTGACACCTTATGGATATTTGACGGATCTATCGGCAAGTTGTATGCTTATTTTTGTAGGGCTTGTTTTCCCCAAGCCCAGTCAGTCGAACATTGAGGAGGGCATGAGGTTGATGCTTGCCCCGAGATCGGCTAGTGCATTACGAATGGGGGATTCCCCAATCGAGCAAGTAATTGTGAAGCTTCCGGGGTCAAGCTTCTTTTGCGGGAGTTTGTTGAGTAGTAAGGCGGAACATTCTTCGCCTAAGTTAACTAATTGCAATGATTCAATTTTCCTTTTATGAGTGAGGAAGTCCCTCATAAATTTTGAATATTTAGGCATTTGAGTTAGGACTTCGATAAATGGAATATTAACATGCAATTGTTTTAGTAAATTTTCAAACTTTGCGAATTGCTCATCGGTCTTTTGATGAATTAACCAATCGGGGTATGGAACCGGAGGAGTCTTAGTAGGCTCTTGAACTGGTGGAGAAGCCTTCTCTTGTTGGGGCGTGGGTGGAGTTGTGGTTTGGCTAGATGGGCTTCTTTCAGTTGATGGAAGTGGAGCCTCCTCGGGACCCATGGTACGGTTTCTCAATGTTATGAGATGTACTTGCGCCTTTGGGTTGGTTTCGGTATTACTTGGTAACGCGCCTTGTGGTCTCTCAGAGAAATTTTGAGCTATTTGATTTAATTTTTTTTCAAAGTTTTGAATGCTAGCTTGTTGATTTCTAAAATTCGATTCCAATTGTTGAAATCGATCCGAGTTTTTCTTTTCGGTGTCGGAGATGAGGCGAGATATAGTATCTTCAAGCCTTTCTCGTCCACCTTGTTGTTGAGAGAAATTTTGTGGTTATTGAAAGTTTGTTCGTTGGTTTAGATTTTGTTGGTTACGACTATTGTCGGTTTCTCTCCAACCAAGGTTGGGGTGGTTACGCCATCCTTGGTTGTAGGTACCCGTTGGAGGACCCGACGGCCTAGGCCAATTATAAATGTAGTTAACCGTTTCCGTTTGATCATCTAATTCTTTCATACAACTCCAATTTTCATGTGGCCTACCACACCCCTCACAAGCCATAACCGAGACCGTTTTTGCCATTTTGATGTCCGCAGGAGGCGCATCATCGAGGATTGGAGCCATGGTGTATCCATCTTGTCAGAGAAACCATCAGCAAAGATGAAGTATCACCAAAATCTGGTAGCACGGACTGTTAGAAGTCGTCCTCGCCCTTAGTCAGCATATCAGTATCACTCTCAGTATCTGACGTAATTGTCTCTGGCGCAGATGTAGTCTCATTATCTGTGGCGGTGGTCGTAGGGTCATCAATGTCTGATAACTCGTTCTCTAATTAGAGTGACATGTGTGTCGGTGCGTAACATGTATATCCATAGCAGTTACTAACAATTAGTGTATGCGAATAACTACCACATATGCACGTACATCAACATTAAATCAAATAAGCATGTAAGTCTCAATTAATGTAACCAAGTAATCATCCTAGTCTTCCCCAGACTATCCTCCCAGATTCTCAAACTGAACTCCCTACTCTCTCAGACTGAAATCTCCCAGTCTCTCAGACTAATCTCCTGGTCTCCCCGACCTAATTCCTGGTCTCCCCGACCTAATTTTTCCTGGTCTCCTCGACCTAATTTTTCCTGGTCTCCCCGACCTAATTTTTTCCTGGTCTCCCCGACCTAATTTTTCCTGGTCTCCCCGACCTAATTTTTCCCCAGTCTCCCCGACTGGACTCCCTCAGTCTCCCCGACTGAGCTATAAATTTAAATTTGGAAATGTGTATTTGTGCCTTTTGTTTGTAAAAATGTTTGTTTCCTGGATCTGGACGTATAGTGTATGCAATGTAAAAATGTTTGAAAACGTTTTCGTGAGAGCCCTGATGATCATAGTCTAGACTCGAGAAATAATCCTAGTTCGCTATGATCGAGGCTCTGATACCAAGCTGTCACACCCTGGCTTTGCGGAAGCGTGGGTTTATTTGGTGTGACTTCTTAATACCATAGCAACAATCATAACAATGCTATATGATAAAAACACGAGATATTCGTCTATTAATAAAGTTTAGAAAAATCCCATTTTTATACTCGTCTTGAAACAACAATCACAAAATAAGTTACAAACCTTGGCTTGATTTAATTGAGTTCATAAAGACTTAGCAAAAGACTTTAAACTACACTAGGTTTAGAGATATGTAACCCGTCCAGGAAGAGGTTACACCTTCTAAACCCTGGATGACTTCATTATTAAAACGCAGCTTGAAAATATGTGCATACCGTGCCAGATCCATTAGTTCCCTGAAATACATGTAGTTTGAAAAGTCAACATAAAGTTGAGCGAGTTAATGTGTAAGTGAGTGATGTATGTAAAATGCAACATATAAATTACATCAAATGAGGCATAAAACTAACCCTTTTTAAGTACTAATATTGGAAAAAGAGTGTTTTTGTCTTCCTTTTGTATTTTCAGGATTAAATGAGCTCAAAAACACAAAAGAAGCAAAAAGACAGCTAAATCCAACATAAATACAAGAAAAGGAACATAAGTGGACTGCCCGACCCCTCAACGGCATCTTCCCAAGCAAAATAGAGAAGGCAGAAGACTGAACACGCCCCGTGCTCAGCCAGCACGGGGCCGTGCCCAAGAAGCAGCAGAAAAGACAAACCTATAGAAGCTTCTATTGCCCACCACGGGGCCGTGCCCAGTGAACACGGGGGCGTTGTGAAAGTACAGCAGGCGCATTAATTGTAATTGCGAATTACAATTAATGAAGAGAGAGAGTGTCAGACAGGCACGGGGCCGTGTCCAGCGGACACGGGGGCGTGCCCAGCCTTCTGTTCAGCCTATAAATAGGAGTGCTTGGTTTCATTTCAACTCATCCCTTGGCACACCACCTCTCTCACACTTCATCCACCACCCACCACCATCACAACACCATCATCCACCACCATCATCCATTGTCCATCATAGAGTGTGTGAGTCGTCTCGGGATCCAAGATTGATCGTAAGAGTTCTTGATAATCAAGGCCATGTTTGCCTAAGTCTCTTACATCACTTGGTGAAGACAAAGTGTCTAGTGTAATACTTTTTATTTCTAATCTTTTGCACTTTTTATTTGGTTTCGTATTAATGACTTTAATAACTAGTTGCTTATGTTGAAGGTGATCTTTCTTTATCGTTTGTCCGTGGTGTCTTGAAATTATTTTACTGTCTATATAAAATAAAAGATTTTCACCATTCATATCTCCACGGTCTATATGGAGGTATGTTGGCTACCTGGTCGGGGGTTAAGGGAACGGTTTGGTAAAGGTCTTGCCATTGTTCAGCGTTTAGAGGTCCTGCAATGGACCTGGGTCAAATTTAGTAGGACCTCCTTCAATGCTTCACGGTATTGGATGGCGGGGGTCCAAACTCTTTGATCCCCTCATAAGTTAACTACTATTAATACTATAACCCGGCTATTTAGGACTGTATCCCTGCTGACTCAGACTACTTAGTCGAGGGTAACGTCACCGCCAAAAGCGGGGCCTACCATAATACTGCATTAATAACTTAATTCATTATCTTCCAATAATCCACCCTTTTAGGATTGTATCCTTGCTGACTCAAACTACTGGGGTGAGGGTAACGTCACCTTCAAAAGATGGGCCTACTACAATAACTAAGATAATCTCTTAATTATGTGCAAAAGTGCGGAAATAATCAAAGGTTATACTAGATACGAGTCGGAACCAAGTGATTCATCTTGTCTATCTGTTTTTATTTTTATTTTTTTTCAGCATTTTAGTTAGTTTTTATTTTTCTTAGTTTAAAACATTTTTCTAACCTTTTTATTTTGATTAGACGTTGAGGATAAACCGGTACTAAAAGCTCTTGTGTCCTTGGACGACCTCGGTATCTTACCAACGCTATACTACACTCACGATGGGTGCACTTGCCCATATGTGTGTTTAGTGTTAGTAAAATATCGTGTTTTATAAATTTAAAACTTGGCTAAAATAAGTGTTAAAAGGGCTTAAAATATACACCTAATATATATAACACTTCAAAGGCACATCAAGTTTTTGGCGCCGTTGCCGGGGACACAAGGATTTTAAGAAAGCTTAAAATCGACGGCCTAATCAGTTTTTCAAAACCTTTTCAAAAAGCGCGCACATTTTCTGCATTTTAGTTTAGTTTTGCATTTACAGTAACCTGTACACGGGGCCGTGTTCGCTGAACACGGGGCCGTGCTGCACATTTTCACAAAAACACCCAGTAACAGTAGCTTGAACACGGGCCGTGCTCACTGAACACGCCCCGTGCTCAACGAAATCAGTAACTTTAATTAAAACGCCCAGATACAGATCCTGAACACGGGGCCGTGCTCACTTAACACGGGGCCGTGTCCAGCCTCTGTTTCCGTTTTTCTTTTTGTTTTCTGATCTCGAGACTTGGTTGTGGTCTGCTGAGTGATTCTTATGGATCAATACTCAGGAGGTTACAACTACACCTATGAGGAGGATGATTATAGGGGTAATTATTGCACTAATTGTCGTAATGCACGCTCGATTCAAAATAATCACTCATATCAACCATCCAATTCATACACCTACTATGAGAAGCCCAGGTACGAGCCATCAACTTCATACACATCCTATGAAGACCAAAGGTATGAACCTCCTCCCCCATACTCATATTTTGATGAACCAAGGTATGAGCCCTCATATTCATACTTTGAGGAACCAAGATATGAGCCACCACCTTCATATGCTTACTATGAGGAACCTTGGCGTGAACAACCCACCTCATATGAGTATTATGAAGAACAAAATTACGAACCTTATCCATCATATGCTTACAATGAAGAACAGTGGTGCGAACCATCGACTTCATATGAGTATTATGAGGAACAAAGGGTCGAACAACCGGATTCAAGCTTAGAAAATTCCAATTCTTTTTCTATAACCGAAGTGACCGATAGGATATTAGAACACATTAGAGTTATCGATCGATGTATAAAAGAAGCTCGCGCAAGGGAAGATGAGTCCCGCGCAAGAGAAGAATTAAAAAAGGAAGAGATAACTGAAAATGTAAAAATGGAAGAACAAATAAGTGAAAAACCGACACATGAGTTAAACAACGAAAAAGGTGAGTCCGACAACGTTAAAATTCAAGAAGAGTCTAATTTTGAAGAAATTAATCTCTTGTCACCTTCTTTCGAAAATCATTGTTTAGTACCCACTCATGCTAAGTTTTTAAAAGAGTTAAACACTAACACTAAAATTGACGAAACGGTAAGTGTTAAGTTAACTAATGATCAAACGTCGCTAATAAAAGAAGACCCATTTGAAATTAACATTACACCGGTTCCATGTTTCTTTCAAAATTCGTTTATTAGTAATGTCACAATCGATAAAGATCTTTGTGTTAACATAATGCCTAATTACATTTTCGAAAAATTAAGTATTAGCGATTTTTCTCCACTTCAAATACCCATTTTTCTATCCAATCGGAAAGTAATAAAATCAATCGGTATAGTTGAAGATGTCTTGGTTCAAACAAATCAAATGGTAATCCCGACCGACTTTGTCATCCTCGATGACGCTCCTCTAGTGTTGGGACGACCATTTGTAAAAACTCACGAACCTTTGAAAAACCGGAAGTTCAACAATCTACCTCTTCAATTAGGGGCATTTAAAAGAAGTGTCGATCTCGAACGATCAATGAAATATCCATTCGGCAATAATGATCCCCTAATTGAAGATGAAGATGAACCACCCGATACAAGTGAAGAGATTGACCACTTTGTTGAAGAAGAGGTCGCCATAGAACAAACTTTTAAAGTTCTTGATCGAAATGAGCAACCAAATAAGGAGTCTCCTAAAGACCCACCACTTGAGCTCAAAGAACTTCCAAAAGGTTTGGAATATGCTTTTCTAGACAAAGATGGTAATTTACCTGTAATTATTTCGTCTAAATTAGATAACTTAGAAAAAGAAAAATTAATTAATCTTTTGAAAAAACACAAAAACGCAATAGCTTGGAAACTTGTAGACATAAAAGGAATTAGTCCTTCTATGTGCACACACAAAATTTTGATGAATGATGACTACAAATCGGTCATACAACCACAACGTCGAGTAAATCCAAATGTTCAAGAAGTGGTTAAAAATGAAGTCATCAAGCTACTTGATGCCGGACTTATCTATCCTATCTCCGATAGTCCTTGGGTAAGTCCCGTCCAAGTAGTTCCAAAGAAAGGAGGTATGACGGTAATAACTAACGAAAAGAATGAACTAATACCAACGAGAACCGTCACAGGATGGAGAGTATGTATAGATTATAGACGATTAAATGAAGCAACAAGAAAGGATCACTTTCCTTTACCCTTCATTGATCAAATGTTAGAAAGATTATCCGGTCATAAATTTTACTGTTTCTTGGATGGTTTTTCAGGTTACTTTCAAATCCCGATAGCGCCCGAAGACCAAGAAAAGACAACTTTTACATGTCCCTATGGAACTTTTGCTTATCGACGCATGCCGTTTGGTCTATGTAATGCCCCAGCAACATTCCAACGTTGCATGGTAGCTATTTTCCATGACATGATAGAAAAGACAATGGAAGTCTTCATGGATGACTTTTCTATCTTTGGGGATTCATATGACCAATGCCCCGATAACCTTGAACGAATGCTATCCCGATGTAAGGAAACTAACATCGCCCTTAATTGGGAAAAATGCCATTTCATGGTAACGGAGGGAATAGTACTCGGTCACAAGATCTCAAGCGAAGGAATGGAGGTGGATCGAGCCAAAATAGATACCATTTCTAGATTACCACCTCCATCCTCTGTACGAGCTATCAGAACTTTCCTAGGGCATGCCGGATTTTATAGACGGTTTATCAAAGACTTTTCAAAAATCTCAAGGCCTCTAACGAAATTACTTGAAAAAGATGCTCCGTTCATCTTTGACAAGGATTGCAATCAAGCATTTCTAACCCTAAAGGAAATGTTAGTCAATGCACCTATCATGATAGCGCCTGATTGGAAATTTCCTTTCGAAATCATGTGTGATGCTAGTGACTTTGCAGTTGGAGATGTCTTGGGACAAAGAAAAGAAAAGCATTTCCACCCAATCTATTATGCTAGTAAAACACTTAATGATGCACAAGAAAATTACACAACAACTGAAAAAGAGTTACTAGCTGTGGTATTTGCTTTTGATAAATTTCGTTCTTATCTTGTTCTTTCTAAAACTATAGTCTATACAGACCATGCAGCCATTCGATATCTCTTCAAGAAGCAAGACGCAAAACCACGTTTGATTAGGTGGATTCTACTCCTCCAAGAATTTGACATTGAAATCAAGGACAAAAGAGGAGCAGAAAATACCGCAGCAGATCATCTTTCCCGCTTAGAAGACCCAGCTTTAGAGGCAACCAGGGACGAGCAAATCAACGAAAAATTTCCAACTGAGTCCCTGAAGATGGTGGAATACAAGGAAGAACCATGGTACGCCGACTATGCTAACTACCTAGCTAGCGGTATAGTCGCAAAAGGGTGGCCACATCATCAAAGAAAAAAATTCTTTGCCAATGTGAAACACTACTTTTGGGAAGATCCATATCTTTTCAAAATGTGTGCCGACCAACTCGTCCGACGATGCGTACATGGTAGTGAAGCACGAAGAATTCTCCGCCATTGTCATGAAGGTCCATACGGAGGACATCATGGTGCTGCTAGTACCGCACGAAAGGTATTCGATTCAGGATTTTATTGGCCAACCATTTACAAAGACGCCCAAAGTCTTGTAAAAACATGTGATGCTTGCCAAAGAACAGGTAATATTTCTTCCAAAAACGAAATGCCACAAAACGGCATTCTTGTTTGTGAGATTTTTGATGTGTGGGGACTCGACTTTATGGGACCTTTCCCACCATCGAAAGGAAACAAATATATACTTATGGCAGTAGATTACTTGTCTAAATGGGCCGAGGCCGAGGCACTTCCAACAAATGATGGAAGAGTCGTGGTAAGATTTCTGAAAAAATTATTCTCTTGTTTTGGCACACCTAAAGCTTTAATAAGTGATAGAGGTACCCATTTTTGCAACCATCAACTTGAAATTTTTTTAACAAGATATGGGGTCTATCACCGGGTTTCAACAGCATATCACCCTCAAACAAATGGACAAGCCGAAGTGACTAATAGAGGTTTAAAACGAATACTCGAAAAAACCGTAGGGTTAAATAAAAAGGAATGGGCTGATAAATTAGATGATGCTTTATGGGCTTTTCGAACTGCTTATAAAACAACAATAGGTACAACCCCATATAAGCTAGTTTATGGAAAAAGTTGTCACTTGCCAGTAGAAATTGCACACAAAGCCTACTGGCAATCAAAAATGTAAACTTGGATTTAGAATTTGCTGGTAAAAATCGATTTTGTCAATTAAATGAATTAGACGAGCTTAGGAATTATGCATACTCAAACTCTGAAATTTATAAGGAAAGAATGAAAAATTTGCATGACAAACATATTAAACCTAATGAATTTCGGGTAGGGGACCTAGTTCTTTTGTTTAATTCACGACTTCGATTGTTTCCTGGTAAATTAAAGTCTAGGTGGTCAAGACCTTTTTCCATCACCCATATTTTTCCACACGGTGCAGTAGAAATTAAATCTCGAAATGGGCCCCCATTTAAGGTCAATGGCCAACGGCTGAAACTCTATCAAGGATTCATTGAGGATGAAGAAGATGAGATCTCGCTTCAAACGGTGGAAGAATAAAAACATCATGCCTGGTAAGTTACGAACGATTGAGACGACAAAATAAAGCGGTAAGTTTTCTAACCATAGCTTATGGGAAAAAGGGGCACTCACACGAGCACTAAAAAAAAAAAAAACTTGCTCGGCACGAGGCCGTGTCCACTGGACACGGGGCCGTGTTCGCGCTGCAGATGGGATAAATCCCCTATTTCAAAACAGTTTCTTCATTCCACACGCCCCGTTTCCCCACAAAAGCTCTGGTTCCAGGCGATTTTTCGCAAAATTTCAACGTCTCCTATCGATCTAACAACATCAAGGTATGATTCTATCACTCTTAGTAGTTAGATTAGTTACTTGCATGTAGTTAAAACACCAAAAATTTGGGGAAATCTAGGGTTCTTGAAGTTCATCCGGATCAAACCTCAAATTTTTGTTTAGATCTGTTTGCATTTAGTTAGATTAGTGTTAAAGGAAGTAAATACACTTGTATTGTTCATAGATTCACCCGATTTCTTACAAAAACCCCCAAACCCTTGTTCTAGAACCGAAAAAGATAAAATTGATAGGGTAAACAGGATATTTTGGGAAAAACGGCACTTAGGGTTTCATTTTCGGGGGAAACCGCACCTATTGGACCAAAAATTTTCAAGTTTTCGAAACCGGGTCGAAAAATGAAGTTTTTGGGTTACAGACGTCTGGACACGGGGCCGTGCCCGCTGAACACGGAGCCGTGTCCAGCCGCTGTTTGCAGTTTCTTTAAAAATCTCATTGTTTCGTGCAATTTTTGGTGTATTCTTTCAGATGGCAAAGTTCACAAGGTTCAATGCAAGTGAGCTCGATGCAAGGGCAAGGCACGAGATACTTCAAACAAGACCCGAGGAGTACCCCAGGAGAGCTTGCACGGACCTGTTAACCTTGGTAAACCAGCTGGACCGATTCAACAACATCGTTACGGGACCACTAGCTGTTGCATTGAATACTAGGCTTCGGTCGGTGCATCAATGCACCATGGAGTTCTACAGTACCTTTACCTTCACTTCAAGGTGTGACCCATTCGACAATGAAGGGGTTGCATTTCGGTGTGGCGGGACAATGTACTCGATCTCTATGGCACAGTTTGGAGCTATAATAGGACTGTACCAGGAAGAAGAATCGGGAAACGAAGAAAATATCGGGGGATTACGAGACTTGGATGAAAATGAACGACAAACCGCATGGGCTCAAATCGGTGAAGGAATCTACAACCCTCGTAGCACCAAGAGTACGAAGCTAAGGGATCCGCTCTATCGCTACATTCACAGGATTCTCACCTACTCTCTTAACCAACGTCACGACAGTAGCGGCGTTGTAGGGTTGAAAGATTTGATTGTCCTTCACTGTATCCACAACCGGAGGCCCCTCGATGTTCCATATCTCCTGTTACGAAACATGCATCTCAACCGCCTTGCTCGCGCTCCAACGCCTATCTTCTTCGGAGGATGGGTGTACCGTCTCTTCAAGCATTATACGCGAATTCCAAGGTCCTTTGAAAGAAGCCCATGGTCGGGACGAGTTGACTACCACATTTGCCGAGCCATGAACTTACTTTATGAGGCAGAAGACGGAACGGTGAGCTTCCAAAGGACGCAAGGCATTGCATGGAACCCGCAGGAGGCCCTAGTTCTTCACGCACCACCTCCCCACTACCAGTATCAACCCCATGGTGATCCGGGTCAATCCTCCTCACAAGGAGGCGGTTTTCCTAACTTTCAAAGTTTACATGATCTTATGCAGGAAAACCTTATGTGTACCAGGAACGCCTACAACCTTGCCAACAACACATACCACCGGGTCAGAGCTATTGAACGCAACATCAACGATATACAAGACGATATCGGAAGCATCCGGGAGTATATGGCGGGGCATGGGGATGGAGGTGATGATAGCGATGAGGACATGGAGTAGGGAGTTTGGAGGAGCAAGACCAGGTTGATGGCGAGCCCACAGGTTTAAGTCCCTTTTTAATCTTGAACAATTGGTGGCCTGCGTGCCAAATGTTGAACAATTTACTTTCCTTAACCGCTTTTATTTTCCGTTTTATTTTTCTTTTACTTTATGCTTGGAACAATTAACTATGGTAATGTAGGATGTTTGTGTTGCTTGGTGTGGTATTAAGTAATGAAACAGGTACAAACCAAGGCTCGGAGTGCTAAGCCTCAGCACTTATAGGGCCAGGATGGAAAAACCGGGGGAAGAAACCTGTTTTTCAGGCTTACAGACTGTCCACACGGGGACGTGTCCAGCCAACACGCCCCCGTGCTCACCTCCCAGACCTGCTGTTTGGTTACTGTCCTGCAGATTTTTGTCAGACACGGGGCCGTGCCCAATCAACACGCCCCCGTGTTCATCTTCTGTAAGTTTTCGTTACTGGCAGTTCGCCACGGGGTCGTGTCCAGACTGCCAGTAACATAAATCTTTGCTTTTAACACCATTTTACACATCTAATCAACCTAAAAATTTATTTTTGGGACACATTGAGGACAATGTGTAATTTAAGTGTGGGGGGGATGCTAAATCCTTGAATCTTGCAAGTTCTAAATACAAGCCTTACACAAAACTCTATTGGAACCGCTAATCACCCCAAATTTTTTTCAAAAATTTCATTTTTTTCTTACTTGTCTAGGTTTAACTCGGGAAATTCAAGTTCTCAAAAAGGTTATATTTTTACGAATTTACAACCGATAGCGTAGTGATAAAAAGAACCAACATAAGAAAATTATGAAAAGGCATGGCAAACTTAGTTAAAATTTGATTATATATACTTGATCACATAAAAACCCATTCCCACAAAAGTGAGTTTTGAGCCTTTATTGAGCATACAATTACATATCATTAGACTAAATGCTCATTTTTCGTTTCTTGTGTGAATAGCCGCTTGGTTCTTACAACTCTAGAACTTGCCATGACGATACATTCCCGGTCCTTATCAACTTAAACCCGAGTAAGTAAATGATGGAGGCATTAGGACTAACCCTTTTTATTTCTACACCATTATTTTTCTTTTTCTTTTACCACCTACTTAAAAAAAAAAAATCCCCCTAGTTAGCCCCTTTGAGCCTAAACCTTTTCATTTCATCACCCAAACCAAAATCCTTTTACCCACCAAAACCTTTTTTTTTATTTTTAACCCTTTGTTTTAGTAACAAGTTCGGTTTTTTCGTATGATCGTTCAAAAAAAATAAAATAAAATAAAATAAAATAAAAATAAAAAAATATGTGTTGATGATGAAGCAAAAGATAAACAAACAAGTTCATCAAAAATAACTTTGTTTGAATAAAAGCTTCATCAAAATAAAAAGTTACAAAAATAGAAAGTCCTACGAAAACCGACACTTGTTACGCTTTTCGCCCTTTTTCTACTAACCACTAACCACTATCCCAACCACCTACCTTTAACCCAAGCCTAACCCTTAACCCACAAAGTCCTCTTGATATTTACAAAGGTATAAAAGTTAAAAAGGAGGATTGATTGCTTGGCAAGCTTATGGTAGGAATAAGTTCCATGCCGCTCTCGAGTGATTCACTAAAAATACACCTTCGGCCGAGTGTGAGTGATTTCTCCCGTGAGGTATGTGAACTTGTATATAAATGGAATTTTAAAAAGGCATGTTATGCCCAAATAAGTAATTTCTCCTATGAAACGTTCTAAATAAATCATTACGAATAGGATTGTAAATAGATAAAAATAAAACCCAAAAAGATCTTGGATTCCCAACACTCTACGACAAGTCAAAACCTTCTCTTCTACCCATTCCATTTGGGAGTGTAAGCCACATATTAAAGAGTTTTGCTTGAGGACAAGCAAAAGTTCAAGTGTGGGGGTATTTGATGTATGTAAAATGCAACATATAAATTACATCAAATGAGGCATAAAACTAACCCTTTTTAAGTACTAATATTGGAAAAAGAGTGTTTTTGTCTTCCTTTTGTATTTTCAGGATTAAATGAGCTCAAAAACACAAAAGAAGCAAAAAGACAGCTAAATCCAACATAAATACAAGAAAAGGAACATAAGTGGATTGCCCGACCCCTCAACGGCATCTTCCCAAGCAAAATAGAGAAGGCAGAAGACTGAACACGCCCCGTGCTCAGCCAGCACGGGGCCGTGCCCAAGAAGCAGCAGAAAAGACAAACCTATAGAAGCTTCTATTGCCCACCACGGGGTCGTGCCCAGTGAACACGGGGGCATGGCGAAAGTACAGCAGGCGCATTAATTGTAATTGCGAATTACAATTAATGAAGAGAGAGAGTGTCAGACAGGCACGGGGCCGTGTCCAGCGGACACGGGGGGCGTGCCCAGCCTTCTGTTCAGCCTATAAATAGGAGTGCTTGGTTTCATTTCAACTCATCCCTTGGCACACCACCTCTCTCACACTTCATCCACCACCCACCACCATCACAACACCATCATCCACCACCATCATCCATTGTCCATCGTAGAGTGTGTGAGTCGTCTCGGGATCCAAGATTGATCGTAAGAGTTCTTGACAATCAAGGCCATGTTTGCCTAAGTCTCTTACATCACTTGGTGAAGACAAAGTGTCTAGTGTAATACTTTTTATTTCTAATCTTTTGCACTTTTTATTTGGTTTCGTATTAATGACTTTAATAACTAGTTGCTTATGTTGAAGGTGATCTTTCTTTATCGTTTGTCCGTGGTGTCTTGAAATTATTTTACTGTCTATATAAAATAAAAGATTTTCACCATTCATATCTCCACGGTCTATATGGAGGTATGTTGGCTACCTGGTCGGGGGTTAAGGGAACGGTTTGGTAAAGGTCTTGCCATTGTTCAGCGTTTAGAGGTCCTGCAATGGACCTGGGTCAAATTTAGTAGGACCTCCTTCAATGCTTCACGGTATTGGATGGCGGGGGTCCAAACTCTTTGATCCCCTCATAAGTTAACTACTATTAATACTATAACCCGGCTATTTAGGACTGTATCGCTGCTGACTCAGACTACTTAGTCGAGGGTAACGTCACCGCCAAAAGCGGGGCCTACCATAATACTGCATTAATAACTTAATTCATTATCTTCCAATAATCCACCCTTTTAGGATTGTATCCTTGCTGACTCAAACTACTGGGGTGAGGGTAACGTCACCTTCAAAAGAGAGGCCTACTACAATAACTAAGATAATCTCTTAATTATGTGCAAAAGTGCGGAAATAATCAAAGGTTATACTAGATACGAGTCGGAACCAAGTGATTCATCTTGTCTATCTGTTTTTATTTTTATTTTTTTTCAGCATTTTAGTTAGTTTTTATTTTTCTTAGTTTAAAACATTTTTCTAACCTTTTTATTTTGATTAGACGTTGAGGATAAACCGGTACTAAAAGCTCTTGTGTCCTTGGACGACCTCGGTATCTTACCAACGCTATACTACGCTCACGATGGGTGCACTTTCCCATATGTGTGTTTAGTGTTAGTAAAATATCGTGTTTTATAAATTTAAAACTTGGCTAAAATAAGTGTTAAAAGGGCTTAAAATATACACCTAATATATATAACACTTCACACGCATCAGTGAGTTTGTATAAACCCTTGTAAAAATGTCAGTATGTATGAAAATCCCTGGTATGTAGCAAATAAGGAAAAAGAGATCACCATTGGGTTGCAAAGCCAATAATATGTGTGAAGTGATGTAGGAAGACTCAAACCTAGCGGATTTGTGCGTCGGGCTCAAAGTCACCACCTGGTTCATTCAGCGGACTCAGGGGTTGGGCTCGCTACACCCAGATAGATCTACCGCTAATGACCCTCGGTCCTATAATAAGGATTAATGGCCTCCAGTTCCCGCCTACCCACTCACATGATCTAAGTAGTAACCCTCCTTACGCTAACCATACCATGTAAAAAGTATTCGTAATCATAGTAACATGTATTTCACCCCCGAAGTATAAAAACTGAAAACAGTTAAGAGAAAAGGGGGGACATGAACTCACTGAAGTGCGTCTCGAAATAGTCAATCCCAAATCAACCTGCTGCGTGAAGACCTACACGTACTAATTTCTATTAGACGGACGGCCGTGCCTTGGCTTAAGGTTTAACGTTTTTGGGAAATAGTTAGGTAACTATTCCGTGTTTACACTTCTTAATTATTTAACAAGTATATTCTTTCCCAATGATGGGGGTATTAATACATGTGCGTTTTATAATTCCGAAAATATATTTTAAGTCCCACTTAGCAAATATACTTAACCTTTTTGTCCAAAATAACTTATTTCCAAAATATATGTATTTTTCCCAAAAATATTATATTTTACTTCATACAATTTCCAAAATAACACTAAATCGAAATACGCATTTAAGAGTATTTTCCGAAAATACATAAGTTACGTTTTAAAGTTCGTGTGGTAATAACAGTACCGGTGTAACTTAAATATTTATTTGTGAGGGCGTTGGTATTATTTTGGAGTCGTATTTTCATGATATTTCCAAGTAATATTATTTTTACCCCAAAAATAATATATCTCTAATTCACAAAATAATCACGTAAGCACACAAGCGTCTTATTACGAAATATATATTCTCAATATATATTTAACAAGTTTTATTTACGAAAATCCACCTCCGACACTTGGTTATTTTGTAATAAAAATCATGGCGAAATTTATATTTTGAAAACAAGTTAAAAATATATTTATAAACACTTGTCACCAAAAATATTTCTAAGTGTTATTTTCTGGAAAAATTTCGCCAGAGTCTCCTCTGTAAATGGAGTCGTCCACGCTTATTAGCGTATCATTTTCTTTAACATATAAAACATTAGATCTCTTTCAAATAACCAGCCTGACATTTAGGCATGCAAAATATTACTTTTATCGATTCAGTTTTAAAACACAAAACTGGGCTGTTTTCGGGTAATTTATTAAAATAGTTATCTTATTCCGAAAATTCCCAAATTTTTACAGAATATCTTATACGATCCAAATATTATTGTATAAAAATATCATGGCCCAAATCATCACCAATATTTTATAGAAAATCATTTTCCGGACTGCATTCAGATTTACCTTTTTCTTACTGCAGTTCACGGAATATTTTATTTAAAATTCATCGAGAGTCCGATTTACGAAATTCCAGTTGGGGGATCACGGAGACAACAGTGACCATCTACAGTATAAATTTTATGATCTAACTCTACACAGAATTTAAGTTATGACTGAAAATATGACTCTCATTTACTGCTGTAAAAATGCAGCTTTAGCTGCTGTTACAAATCGACGCTTTAAAAATAGTAAACGATGTCCAAAAATTATGATTCCGGTGGCATTAGAACCGTATTTCATAGTTCATAAACCTAGACTTCAGAAAATACATTTTTCGTTAAGTTATGACATGTTTACAGCCTGTTAAAGTCGGCTGAAAATGCAAATCAGCAAGCTGTTTGCAGGTTAATTGTTACTAGAACACACACATATGATCGCCATACTTTCTAATACGTTTAACATCAGACCATAAGTTGTTTACAGCAGGTTTTTGTTCATTTAATCCAGATTTACCATGTATTATCACCTTTCCTCTCATGACCTTTGTGTAAAGCTTTTATGTTCATGCTTTAAGTTATGATCTTTAGGGTTCTTGTAATTTCACCATTCTTTCCACTATTAACCACCAAGAATATGAACAAGATGAAGATCTAAGGCACTTACCACTAGCACAAGGCTATGGGAGTTTCAAAGCGTAAAAGTGGTGGATAAAAGAAAACGAGAGTGGTCCTTGAGCTTCCGAGCACACCAAGCTTCGTTGAACACCTTGATACACCCTTGAATAACCTTGAAATGGTTGAAGCTTGAAACAAAAGTGGGTGTGGGTGTGGATGGGGTCTCGACCGAGCTAGAGGGAAAGGAGAAGGAGAGAAGTTGAGTTGTGAAGTGTGTTTGATAATGAGGCCTTATGAACTTGAAGTTAGTTCTTATAATCACCAACATCCCCATATCTAGTGGGTAATGTGTTTAATAGATATGAGACACAATCCATTTTAATATTCAAATAAAATCTCTAGTGGGGCCATCATGTTGGCCAATCGTAGGTGGGGGGTAGTAGACTAGGTTCCAACAACTAGTTAGTCAACATGGTTAAAAATCAAATACTAGTTAGGTTAGTTAGTTAGATGTTAAGTGTTTAGTTAAAGATTTAAGTGTGTTATGTAATATATAGGGTGTTAGGGTGTTCGGGGACCCTAACTAGCTCAGCAAAATAATAACAATGTGTTTGGCAATATTTTTATGTTCCGGGTAAAGTCCGGTTGTTCGGTTGGATATTAATCCGTTAAAGTGTCAAGTAAAGCTTTTAAGTGTCGTTTATATTATTTTTAGTGACACAATTTATTCCCGACACTTTGGAAAGTGTCTAGTATTATTTTCCCATGCTTTTGCACTTTACTAGTTATATTAAGTGCTGAATTTTTGTAATAAAGTGCAGGATTTTGTACGTAAAGCATGTTTTAGGCACATCCGGTCACTATAACTATCACCTCGTGACGCAGTTCTACAAACCTCATCTCCCTACACTCACTACTAGTGTAGTAATCTAGTCCCGGCTCATACTGGTCTTAGAGACAATATATGTCTAGTGCTGGCAATGTCAGCATGTTTATTGGGTTATCCGCTCACTGTGCTAACTGTGCTTTTGTGCATCAAGTTTGTCACTATTGTTTTGTGTGTAATAAATGAAGTGACAGTAATAAGGTATGATGCATGAACATGTATGTATCAGAAAACAGAAAGCAGTTTATTCGTAATTCAAATCAAGCACAGTAAATTTAAACACTAATTACATATAAATTAATTGTACGGATACCTGTAATTTTTAGGGTTGTCACACCTTATAACATAATAACACACTAAATCCCTAAACTTTATACTTGGAACTTAACTTATTAATGTAATTAGAGATTGCAAGTTACAATTACCCCCCCCCCCCCCCATTACATAGTGGACGGTCACCATGGACCCCACCAAGATCCTTCTTAATCTTGCAAGATCACTCAAGAGACCCTCTTAATCTTTCTTGGATTCACCATGATTCTCTAGAGATTTGTCTAGTACTTGGAAGACACAAGATCCTTTGGTTAATACTTCACTTGGTTATAAGTGCATCATCCTCCTCATTCATCATTCACATACCACAAAACTCCTCCCTTGGCCCCCATTCTCGGACGAGATTAGTGCCCTCACCACCATCACCTTTCATTCATAATCCAACAATTCCAAGTTCATTTAGAGGTGTTAGAAGGTGGTTAACGAAGCTTGGAACACTCGGATCTTCAAGGACCTTCTTCGTTTGCTTTTATCCAACCATTTTGTCATCTTCAAGTTCTAGTAAACTTCCCTAGCCTTGTTGCTAGTGGTGAGCCCTCATGATCTCTTATTTCTTCATGTCTTGATAGTTAAAAGATGATATATATTGTTAAACCCAAGAACACTAAAGTATATAAACATGAATCTTGAACATAAGTCTTACACATAATGAAATAGTGATGAAACTATGTGTTTAGTGTATGAATGATGCTTGCTTGTTGAAATAATGATGTTGATCATCACATAAAGCTTGCTAGATTGTGATTAAACACATGATCTAGCAAGTGGGAGGATGATTATGCAACAACATGAAATAACCAACTTCTTGTTAAGACATGAACTTGATGAATGAATGATTTCTTGGAAAAAAATTAAACAAAGCAAGCTAGTAATCTTGTGAATCTAAGATTCATGAGTAGTTTTTCTAATAGAACCAAGTTTAAAATATAATTTTTAAAAGATCTTGGTTTTTACCTAAACCTACACTATTTTTATTAGAAAAATAAGTGTACGAACACTTATGAAACAAGAAAAATACAAAAGAAATATTTTTGGAAAAATCATCTTGCAAGTTGTAAAGGCCCAAATCTTTTAATAATGTGAGTTACAAACAAACAACCATGTTTTTAAGGGTGACTAAATAACATGGTAAGTTACTACAAGTTGTTACAAAAACTTCAAGTTCATGATATAGTGTGATTTACATGACTTTGGCTTGTAGTAAGACTTGAATGAGTTGTTGATGCTTGATGATGATTTAAAAGAAAATAAACACATGTTTTGAAAACATGGGAAACCTCCATTTTTTAGGGGAACCTATGTCAAAATTTTTATAAACTTTGACACTTAGAAAAATATAAGTTTTTGAGAAACTTATTCCCTAAAAATGTATCTAAAAACATTTACCAAGGTTTCCCAATCTTTTGTGTTAAGAAATGAGGATTTCTTCAAGAATAAAAATGGATATTAAGTATGTATATTTGTGAGAAAAATATATATATTTGATCACCAAATTTTGTGCTAAGTGTATGTAGTATGTATTACATGTAATAGTGTATTAAGACTTGAAAATACACTAAATACTCTTAAGGAGTGAAAATATAAAAATACACATACAACATACTTAGACAAATACAAGAGAATATATTTATGGAAATGTATTACTTGATAGATTATATAACTTGGACAAAATACATAATTCGGGTGCAAAATACAAGATACTTATATTTATTTTTGAGAAAATAATATAAGTAAAATACATAGTTAAAATATAAATTATTTTTAACACAAGAAAACATATACAAAAGATAGTGACTTGTACTTGTGCGATACAAGTCTAGTGACTAACGTTAATAAAACACGTTTAGGTCACGACGCTAGATAAGCAAAAACCGGTGAAGTTTACGACGCGGGAACGCAAAGTTGTGAGTTCATGCTCCCCCTTTTCTTTAAATGTTTTTGGTTTCATAACTTCGGGGGTGAAATACATGTTACAAGTATTACAATGTTTACAAATGGTATGATGGATACAAAAGCAAGAAGCACTCTTGGTGATAACTAGTACCAAGTATGATGCGTTTTGAGGAATGATACGAGAAATCGTGTCACGAATAGGGTACCATAAGCACCATTAATCGTGTACATACTTAGACCGCAGAACAAAAGGTTAGATCTAACGGGTGACCGGGCAGCCACACTCTTGGTGAAAACTAGTACCGAGTAGTGCTTTTGTGTCTCCGTCGTGAATCGACAGCTAGAAAAATGCCTATGGTTTGGTGACTTCCTATGTCGTGTCACATGTTAATGGCCTTGCAACTCATTAACAACCCTGATATATACAAGAATACTTTATGGTTCATACCACAAGAATACTTTATTTACATAAGAATACTTTATTTACACAAGAATGCTTTATTTACACAAGAATACTTTATTTGTACGAGGTTCGTACACAAGAATACTTTATTTGGTTCATACCACAAGAATACTTTATTTATACAAGAATGCTTTATTTACACAAGAATACTTTATCTTTACTGTAGGATCATTTTACCGACCGAAACGAGTCGTTCAGAGGTGTTCTACTCAATATGAAAGGCGGAAACAGACATATCGAGTTAGATTTAGCTAGATATTCACTTTAAATGTCTTTCTGATTGATTTGACAAAGATTTACAGCAAGACGACACTTCGGCAGCACTTCGGCTCCGGAATCACACATACACCAATGACTCAAACGAAATCAGGCAACAACTATATATAGGCATGCTAATTCCGTTTGAACATGCTCAAACGGAATCAGTTTCATACGGAATTACAGTTTCAAACGGAATTAACAAGGTTAATTTCATGTGAAATTACTGATCCATTTCAAACGGAATTACATCTTGTAATTTCATTTGAACTTGCCTGTTAACCAATTTTCTCGTTTTACGTGCTCTGATTTATCTAATACAATACAAGACTCGATACAAGACGAAGTCGACAGACGCATGCACCAACAAACTCCCCCTGAATGTTGATGAGTCTTCAGTGTCGAGTCTTCAACATCTTCAGTCTTTATCAGTCTGCTCTTCCTGAAGTATCTGACACTGTAAAGCATCCTCAATCTTCTTTCACTTTCTTCCAGAATCACAACCTGGCTCTATGCTCTTCTTGATCAGGTCTCTTGATTCCTTAATCTCATCAGCATCATCAGCTTACGTGAACATAAGTATCTGAATTTGGCTTTACAATCTTTTATCCCAAGTTCTGTGACCGGCTCTACTATTTCCTGTACAAAACTCTACCCAAAAATAAATTTCACAAATTTATAATTTGACAAATTTACATCAATTGCAAGTAAATTTTATTCAATAACACCACTCTTATTGTGAGGTAGATTTGATTATAACAACTTTCATTTCAAAAATATTGATGAATCATTTGTAGAAATAACGTTTTACAAATTTAATTCTTCTTACAAACAGACTCCCCCTCACTGATTGTCATCATGTTTATCACTTGGAATTTTGAAAATCAGCTCTCCAACATCAGTTGTCGAAAATCTTTTTGGAATTTTTCAAAATTTATGCTAAAACACACTGAAAATCTTTTTGGATTTTTGATTTGGATGAAATGTAGTAAGGAAATATTTACAATCAATATTTTTGAGAGTTTGTGTAAGAGGATGATATCAATTTTTGAGACAAATCACCAACACCGTTAAGCTTTAAACATTTTAAGTTCTAAACGATTCACTTAGATTGGAGTATACTGATCCACTTAAATTTTCACACAAAGTTCAACTGTTTCAAGATACGAGATTAGTGTTTTAAGCACTTAAACTTATTCGCGTGTCCCACCTCAGAATATACTCCTGTATCCAGATCCCAATATTCAGTCTTACAGGTGAGTATACCACAGATGATACCTGTAAAGGGTTAAATGCGAGGGCCGTGAGAGCTCAGGTCAGAACTTCCGTTCAGTAGAGAGATGACGGCTTCGACTTTTGGTGTGTCCCCTTTAGAGGATCTTTTGTTTCAACAGCACATGATTAGCATTTTGCAATGTTTCATCATTTTTTATGCTGAGGGTGGGCTATATTCTAAGCAAGCACTAAAGTATTCTCCGAGGACTAGGCCATTGCTTCCGCAAAATCAGAAGTCCCGGGATAATACCCCAGATATCAGTGAGTATAAAGACCTAGTATCTCAGAAAGAGGGACCTTTCAAACAAGATTTCGGGGGTTACCCATATATCCGAGAGATGTTCCCCACGATATAAGCAAGTTAGAAATTTAGGTTTATATCTCGTCACAATCTACTAAATGTGTAAAAACCTACTGGCATATCATCAGTGAGACCGTTTATCACATTTTGACTTTCCAATTCTTTAGCATGCCGTGATCGTCCACTGATGTACTATCATTTCCTCTTTTTTACAACAAAAACTCATTTTTGTTTTTATCATGTTTTTGGTTTTTCAAATTTTCAAATGTTTTTGGATTTTCTGAAAATTCTTACTGCCCCTAAATTCAAACACATTTAAACATAAATTTGAAAACAAACTATACAAGTAAAATGACCACTGATATCGAATCGCTTCAATTCGCCATCCACTTGACATAAACAATCAGAACTCCCCCTTACAACAAACTATTTTCCCATTGTGATTTCAAAACACTTAAGTTTGTTTTAATCAAATGGTTTTTCCGGAAAATAAGTTTCGTTGATTTAATAAAACCACATGTAGGTTTGGGGATTCATTCATCACCTTGTTCTTTCAACCACTTGAAAAATATAACAATTTTAATTTTCAATCACCAAATACCACTTGTAGAAAATCAAGTACAACTTAATGTCCCTGATTTACCACTTGTAAATCGAAATCACTTTCATGAATTTCTCAAGAAAAATGCTGATACCTGTTTCACACTTAGCAACCTGGAAGCTCCGGCAAGTCATACCTCTTCAAAAACAATTTTTCAAGAATGATGCCGATTCATGCTCCGCGATTACCTACTTGGGAGCTCCGGCAAGTCATACTTCTCACTTATGAAAAACAGACATCCAAGCTTCACCAAACTTGGATGTTTCCTCCTCAGTTTCACTCGGGTAGTAAGATGCTTTCTTTGTTTCATAAAACTCTTTTACCCCTTTAACCTTTCCATCGACCATCTTCTCAAAAATCTTTTTAACATTTCCATTAAAAACATTTTCAACATCGAATTCCTTCTTCTCAGAATAGAATTGATTTGAAATCTCAACTTTTCCAACTTTTGATTTAAAATTTTCAGCCCGCAATGGTGGAAAATTGACATCATCCATTGGCGGTACAGATGTTTCCAATTTTTGAACAACTTGTGGCTCCTCTGACTTTGTGGAATCAGATTCATCGCCATATTTCACATCAAATTTCTTAACAACCCACTTCTGGTTGTCAAGATTTACTCTTCTCTTGTAAAATCTTTTCTTCGAACATTCACCAACTTCATAAATTGAATTTTTAAACACTTTGAACTTTTCAGTTGGTGGTTCGGTTTTGTCAACAAATTTTTCTTTGAGTTTAGAAACAACTTCCTGTTTTGTCTTGGTTGCCAATGGACAGTTCCAGGCAATGTGACCAACTTCTTGACATCTATAACAGGTTCTTGTCTCATTTCTCTGGTAAGTTCTATTCTTCTCAAACTTTTGTCTCTCAGTAAAGAACTCTTTGTTTGTTTGCTTCCAGAATGAGCTCTTTTGTTCTTCTTCCGAACTTGTCCCTGAAACAAATACAATTTTTGGTTTATCATTTTTATAATTTTTATGATTTTCAGGTGGAATAAAACCAAGTCCTTTCTTTTTGAAATTACCGTTATGGTTTGGTTTCTTTCGATAACCTGAACCAGAATTGTAACTCATTTTCTTGTTTAAAATTTTATTTATTTTTTCTTGATCTCTTGAGGTGTAAGGTCTAGGTTTTTTAGAAAGATTTTCATCTTTTATTTCAGAAATATCAATTTCTGTTAGTTTGAAAACCTTTTTGATCATTTTTGGTTTAACACCTCTTATTGGAAATTCCTCATCAGAATATAATTTGTCTGAATCAATCAAAGTATATGCCATTTTGATTGTTTCGTCATTCAAATTAGATTTTGATAACAGGAATTCTTTATTGTAAACCCGTTTAACTGACGACTTTGGACTGTCAACTGATGATGAACTCGGACTTTTGGACTCCAACTTTGACTCTGACTCCTCATCTTTATCCAACACCTGATCGACCACCTTTTTTATTAACTCAGACTCATGATCAGTGTCAGACGATGTGAACGTGACATCAATATTTTCTGGTAACTCATCAGTTATTTCGGACTTTAACTTTATATTGACTGCCTTTTTGACTTGATCCTCATTTGGTTTTCTGGGAGAATAACCTTCCCAAATTGGAGGAGGACACTTGTTATAATTTGCACTTTGTTTCTTACCAGTATCCTTTTCTTCAGTCTTCTTATCTTGAAAGGCTTCAAATCCTGCAACAGTTGGATAAATTCGATTAATCAAATAATCAGAACTAGAATAACTTTGTAATAAACGTCTAATTCTTTCATTCTCTATTTTTTCTGTCTCCAACTCCAGCTTTAGCTTAGCACATTCTTCAATGTAATGATTAATTGCTTTCTACTTTGTCATCATCACAGCATTCATCATAGTCAACGCATCTTCTCTTTCTGAATTAGTCTTTTGTAGACCAGTTACAGTTCTATTCAGCACATCATACGATTCTTTCACATAGTTAAGATTGAACAATAATTGATCTTTCATCTTGTCTTGCTCATTCAATTTCTCATCTTTTTCTTCACACTGCTTGCATGTCTCCAAACATTTTACGCAAGGTTTTGTAACTTCAACAATCTTTTCCACTTCAATAATCTTTTCAACTTTGACTATCTTCTCAACTTCAACCATTTTCTCAGCTTCAAACACCTTTTCACCTTAAACTGCCTGTTCAGTAACTTCAACTTCCTTTTCAGCAAACTCAACTTTTTCACTCTGTTCAGATTTCTCTTCCTGTGCCACAATCTCACTTTTGACCTGTTTCTGATTTTTAGCTGCATGTTTCTCCTTTAGCTTCTCCACTTTATCTGCAAAATAAAATTGAAAACTTTCAGGAGATAAATGAGTTTTTTGCAATATTAATATGTATTTCTTTCTCATCTTCACTTTCATCAGTTGATGATTGATCAAACACTTGTGTCTGTTCTGAGCTATCATCTGAAGAAACAAACTCTTCATCTTGACTTTTCTTATCACTGGCAAATGCTTTCATCCACTTCGTCATCAAATCTGGCTCTTGAACTATTTGTGCAATGAGACCTGCTATTTTTTAATCGGGTGGAATGTATTTGTCCCAACTAAAACCTGCAGCCACTTTCTCATCATCTTGATCAATGATACCATAATAAGCTTTCCTATTTGCATCTTCGATCATTTTAGCATGTGCAGTTTGTGGTTCTTTTTGTTGATACGGTTGATGAGCAATTTGTTGATAAATGGCTTTTCGATAATAATCATCATTTCCAAACGGATTATGTGCTCCACTTGCTTCTTGATTTTTACACTCTCTCTTGAAATGTCCTTTCTCCCTGCATCGAAAACAAGTAACTTTAGATTTATCAAAACCCAAAGTAGATACATTAGCATCCATAAAATCATTTCTCCCTGTAATCATCTTAAATTTTTCAGCTCTTCTTAAAACACTCGCTAAACACCATTTTATATCCATCAGCATCTATCTGATCGTAATCCTCTTTTGTCAACATGGGATTTCCGATCCTTCCTGCAACTAATCCTTCATAAGATTCCAATGATGTAACAAGTAATGCCATATGACTTTTGACAACTTCTTCAGAAAAATTTTGACCATTCTGAAGATGTAAAGCAATGTTGCAATTTAAGACATGATTATTGTTGCTGTTTGAGCTTTGAACTTGATGACTTGAACTTGAAGCTTTCGGATTCACACTTAGATATGAAGAGAATCCACTGCTGCTGCTGTTTGAGTTTTGATTGATTGATTCAGATGAATTATCAACACTGAAAGCAGTTTGGATTTTCGGACTTGCTTCGATATTTTGAACACTCCCTTTGTAATACATCTTAACATCTTGTTGTGCACTAGGATTGTTCATTCTTGCAATCTTTTGCTGTTCTAGATTTTGACCTTCAATCTTTTCAATAAACTGAGAAATTGTCAAATCATCATATTCTCCAATATTCTTCAAAATCATCAGATAAGTACCCCATTCTTTCTGAGGTAAAGCATCAGCTAGTTTGTTTACCCATTCTTCACCATCTTTGGTGATGTCTAACAATGACATTGAACGTACTAAGTGATAATATCTTTCAATCATTTTCTTTGTATCTTCTCCTGGCAAACCTGTAAACAAGTCAAATTCTTTATTCAGTAATGCTTTTTTACTCTTGATCATTTTCTCACTTCCCTCAAATTTAATTCGAAGTGCTTCCCAAATTGAACGTGAAGTTTTATCATGTTGAAGCAATACGAATATGTCTTCTTTAATCTCTTGTTGGAGTAGACTAATCATCATCTTTTCAGCTTTGTACATTTCTCGTTCTTTATCATTAAATTCATAAATTTTCTTTTCAACTCCCAATTCTGTACGTGGTAGAACATATTTTTTCTCAACACATTCCCAAGATCTCAAATGATTAGCTTGAACCCAGTTTTCAAACCGATCTTTCCAACCATAGTACTCCTCAATGCCCATGAGTTTCGGGGGTTTTTGCATTGTTCTGGTTTCATTTTCCATGTTCATGTTCTTAGCAATATCAGCCGGAGTAGTCGGGGATGTAGCAAATGCGTTGTAGAATTCCTCTTCCATGATTTGGTAACAAGTTTTACACAAAACAAGCACTTTTAAACGGAATTAACTCTTCAAGCGAAATTACCCTCTTTAAACGGAATACCCTTTCAAACGGAATCACCTGTTGAAGCGAAAATACCTGCAAACCAGTTTCAAACGGAATACCCTCACACGGAATAAGGCCTTCAAATGGAATAACGATTTGAAGCGGAATCACTGATTTTGTTTGAAACTTTCAAACGGAATTACACACTGAAACGAAATACTCAAGCGAAATACCACTTTGAAACGGAATTAACAGCAGTTTCAAGCGAAATAACTAATTCCGTGTGAAATAAGATGCAATTTCAAACGGAATTATGCTGACATCATCAAATCGAACAAACTTTTCAAGCGAAATAACAAATTGATCAAGTTTTAAGCAGAATTTAGGTCTAAAACTCTCAAGGGTTTGATAAAACACACTGTAAGAAAATTAGCCGATTTTAACCGTGAAAAGTTGTCCAATTTTGAAAAGAATGTGTAGAATTTAGAAAATCTGATGAAATCAAGCTGAATATGGTAGAACTCCTCCTCCTGAGCTCTGATACCACATGTAGGATCGTTTTACCGACCGAAACGAGTCGTTCAGAGGTGTTCTACTCAATATGAAAGGCGAAAACCGACATATCAAGTTAGATTCAGCTAGATATTCACTTTAAATGTCTTTCTGATTGATTTGACAAAGATTTACAGCAAGACGACACTTCGGCAGCACTTCGGCTCCGGAATCACACATACACCAATGACTCAAACGAAATCAGGCAACAACTATATATAGGCATGCTAATTCCGTTTGAACATGCTCAAACGGAATCAGTTTCAAATGGAATTACAGTTTCAAACAGAATTAACAAGGTTAATTTCGTGTGAAATTACTGATCCATTTCAAACAAAAATTGCATGAATTCACACCAACATTATGTTGACGTTTTTTTTTCTTCCAAAACTCACATGTATTTCAGGTAACTAAAAGTGGATGTGCGCGCGGTCTTACTCATGCTCTTGGATGTCGTTATGTTTGAATAAAGTTGTAAACTTTCAAACAACATGTTGTCTCGTGATGTAAACACTTTCAGTAATGTAATGTTTGGCATTTGAAGTTATTTTTACGAGCATGTAGTACGTTTACCAATCGTATGCAATGAAAACCTTTCATGATCACACCTCGGCTTCCGCCTTAGAAAGGGGTGTGACAGATTGGTATCAGAGCTGCGATTGTAGTGAACCAGGATTCCTTCTCGAGTCTAGACTACAATCTCTAGGATCCTTTCACGAAAACAATTTTTCAAAAAGTTTTCATTGCATAAAACTTCCTGCGACATCCACTACCTGAAACTGTTTACAAGAGTCAAGAAAAGACACTACGAGACTTAGGGTGCACTGGAGTAGCACTTGTCTTTGATTAAGAATTATTTGCAATTATGTGTGATAATTAACATATACATATACTAGAAGTAGAATGTCACAGGTATACGTGACTTTACCTGAAAACAATGGCCTATCTGATGGAAGAGATACGAGGATGAAACGAACTGTGCTGACTGTGCAAGGAGTTATGTAATTATGGATGCATACATAATTATGGAATTCAGTGCACAGAAACCACAACAAGTTTTGTCATGTATAGATTCCCTCAGTACAAGAAAAGGTCAAACGTGAACACCCCTCCCCCAGACTATTAAATACTCTTTGGAGTAAGGACTTAGGGTATAAAGACAAGAACCGCCAATATGAATATCTTATGACACAATAGTATTTATGCATGTTTGTTGCTATATGAATTGATACATTTGGCAGATTGTTTGATGTCACTTAAGTGGTATATGCCTGTATGTACGTACTGCCACTAACTCGTATGACGATATCAAACAAATGTCTAACCCTATTGTGTTGTGTTCTGTCAGAACATGGCACCCAGAAGAGCTGTGAACGCTCATGATCAACCTCCTCCTCCCCCACTGCCAGGAACTGCTGAAGAGCTGAACGCTCTACTGGAAGAAAGAATCTCCGCAGCTATCGCCCAGTACGAGGCGAACCGTACTGAAGACAGTGGAGGACCAAGCAATGCCAGGCGTAATGGGAATGGAGATTCGTCTGGAGGAAACGCAGCTCAAGGCTGCACCTTCAAGCAGTTTCTCGACTGCAAACCACTGAACTACGACGGCACTGGAGGTGCAGTAGCTTTTGTACGCTGGACGGAAAAGACTGAAGCCACTATCCGTATGAGCAAGTGTACCGCAGATCAGCAAGTCACTTTTGCTATTGGGTTGTTTGTTGATGAAGCTTTGACTTGGTGGACCTTACAAGTCCAAACCCTGGGTGATGATGCCGCTTATGGCCTGACTTGGGATGAACTGAAAGAAAGAATGAGAGAGAAGTATTGCTCATGTGCTGAACTCCAAAGGTTGGAGACTGAGTTCTGGAATTTGACCATGGAAGGTGCTGATATCACTGGTTACACTCGAAGGTTCCACGATCTGTCAAGGGTGATCCCTTACATGGTGACTCCCGAATTTAAGCGCGTTGAACGCTACATCTGGGGATTGGCCTCAGAATTTCGCGGCACGGTAACTTCGGCCAAACCTCAAACCATCACTGAGGTTGTAACTCTGGCTGTCAGCCTTACTGAAGATTGTGTTCGTATGAAGAAGTTATCACTAAACCCAACTGAAAAGACCGAGACGCATGCTGAGTCGTCTGGTGACAAGAAAAGGAAGCATTCGAATCTGAATCAAGCAACTCGCAACAACAACAAGGGTTTCAACAACAAGAAGCGCGACACTAAACCGCCTCAGGAGGCGAAAACTCTTGCAACCATGAATGACGCTCCTACCAAAAGGTACCTGGGCACTCTGCCCACTTGCAACAATTGCAAACGTCATCACGAAGGGGTTTGTCGCATTCCAAGATGCGACAAGTGTGGAAAGTTGGGTCACTATGCTGAGGATTGTTGGGGAAAAGGAAAGAACCGGAATGGTAATGGTGCAGGTAACATGAATGGTAACGAAAAGGGGCAGAACCAAGGATGCTTTAGTTGTGGAAGCAAAGAGCATTTCATGAAAGAGTGCCCAAAGGGGAACAACGCTCAGGCTCGAGCATTTGTGATTGGAGCAAGGAACGCATGCGAGGACCCTAATGTGGTCACCGGTACGTTTCTCATTAACAATCACTTTGCATCCAAATTATTTGACACTGGTGCCGACTATAGCTTCATGTCCGAGGAATTTAAACGTATGATTGGAATAGAATCTAGTAGATTGATATTTCCTTATTCCATAGAACTAGCCAATGGTAAACTTGTTGAATCGGGTGAAGTTGTTAGAGGCTGCACATTAGAACTTGGTGAACGAAGATTTAGCATCGATCTCTTACCTATTCAATTGGGTAGCTTCGATGTAGTGGTCGGAATGGACTGGTTGTCCAAGAACAAAGTTGAAGTTATTTGTCACGAGAAAATCATTTGCATCCCGTTGGCAAATGATGAAACTCTCATCGTGCATGGAGAAAAACAAGACGCGCCTCTTTGAATCATCAGTTGTACGAAGGCACAGAAGAGCTTAAGGAAAGGATGTGTTGCTTTCCTAGCACACGTTGTAGATAAGAAGGCTGAGGAGCCGAAACTCGAAGACATTCCTGTAGTGAAGGAATTCCCTGATATTTTTCCAGAAGATCTGCCAGGATTACCTCCACAACGACAAGTCGAATTCCGTATAGACTTGGTTTCAGGAGCTGCTCCTGTAGCCAAGGCACCCTATCGGCTTGCACCATCCGAAATGCAAGAATTATCTACACAACTCCAGGAGTTGTTGGATAAAGGATTCATAAGGCCAAGATTCTCGCCTTGGGGAGCTCCAGTATTGTTCGTGAACAAAAAGGATGGAACTCTGCGGATGTGTATCGATTACAGAGAACTAAACAAGCTCACTATCAAGAATCGGTATCCATTACCGAGGATCGATGACTTATTTGATCAGTTGCAAGGATCAATCTACTATTCCAAGATCGATCTTCGATCTGGATACCATCAGTTAAGGATACAAGAGGAAAGCGTACCAAAGACTGCATTCAGAACACGCTATGGGCATTACGAGTTTCTTGTGATGCCATTCGGACTGACGAACGCGCCAGAGGTATTTATGGATCTGATGAACCGCGTATGCAAACCATATCTCGATAAATTCATGATTGTATTTATCGATGATATCCTGATTTACTCGCGAACGAAAGAAGAGCACGAACAACACCTCAGAACCATTTTGGAATTACTCAAGAAAGAGAAACTTTATGCGAAGTTCTCAAAGTGCGAATTCTGGATTCGCGAAGTACAATTTCTTGGTCACGTTGTGAATGAGAAGGGCATTCATGTAGACCCAGCCAAGATCGAAGCAATAAAGAATTGGGAAGCCCCCAAAACCCCAACTGAAGTTTGACAATTTTTAGGCTTAGCGGGCTATTACCGACGGTTTATTGAGAATTTCTCCAAGATAGCTCAACCGCTAACTACCCTTACACAAAAAGACAAGAAGTACGACTGGGGTGACAAGCAGGAAGAAGCCTTCCAACTACTTAAAAATAAGCTATGCGATGCACCAATACTATCATTACCCAAAGGTACTGAAGACTTCGTGGTATACTGCGACGCTTCACGACAAGGTTTGGGTTGCGTGCTCATGCAACGCCAGAAAGTCATCGCTTACGCTTCAAGACAATTGAAGGTACATGAAAGGAACTACACCACGCACGACTTGGAACTAGGTGCGGTGGTATTCGCCTTGAAGATCTTGCGACACTATTTATATGGTACGCGATGTACAATCTTCACAGATCACAAAAGCTTACAACACATATTCGATCAGAAAGAATTAAACATGCGTCAGCGACGATGGGTCGAGCTGCTAAACGACTATGACTATGAGATTAAGTACCATCCTGGAAAAGCAAACGTTGTAGCAGAGGCGCTAAGTCAAAAAGAAAGGGTCAAGACCCTAAGGGTTCGGGCGTTAGAAATGACTATTCGAACGAACCTCACTGCACGTATTCGTGATGCACAACAAGAAGCTCTTAAGGGAGAAAACCGTAAAGTTGAATACCTCCGGGGTATGTTGAAATATATGGTGCCAAATGAAGAGGGAGCCTTATACTTTAAGAAGCGTATTTGGGTTCCACTCTATGGCGGTATTCGAGAAGTCATCCTTAATGAAGCTCACAAATCGAGATACTCGATCCACCCAGGATCGGACAAAATGTATCAAGACTTGAAAGATTACTATTGGTGGCCGAGACTTAAAAGCGATGTTGCAATCTATGTTGGGAAATGCCTAACCTGTGCTAAGGTTAAGGCTGAATATCAGAAACCGTCCGGCCTACTGCAACAACCAGAGATACCCATGTGGAAGTGGGAGCAAATCTCAATGGACTTCATAACGAAATTACCCAGGACCCCTAGAGGGACGATATGATATGGGTGATAGTTGATCGATTGACGAAATCTGCGCATTTCCTACCAATCCGAGAAAAAGATAGCACTGGAAAGCTTGCTGAGATATACTTAAAGGAAATCGTGGCACGTCATGGAGTGCCAGACTCAATTATTTCAGACAGAGATGGACGCTTTGTCTCAAGAATCTGGCAATCCTTTCAGGAAGCCTTTAGATCTCAGCTAGATCTAAGCACGGCATTCCATCCACAAATAGACGGCCAGAGCGAACGGACTATACAAACGTTAGAAGATATGCTTCGCGCATGTATCATGGATCTAGGCGGCAGCTGGGATACTCATCTACCTTTAGTTGAGTTTTCCTACAATAACAGTTATCATACAAGTATAAAAGCCGCACCGTTCGAAGCTCTGTATGGCCGCAAGTGCCAATCGCCCTTATGTTGGGCAGACGCTGGAGATAAACGTATGGTTGGTCCTGAACTTGTACAAGAGACAACCGACAAGATTATGCAGATCCGAGAACGCATTAAGGCGGCTCGAGATCGACAAAAGAGCTACGTTGATCGAAGACGAAAACCATTAGAATTCGAGGTGGGAGACAAAGTTTTGTTGAAGGTCTCACCTTGGAAGGGCGTAGTCATATTTAGAAAGCGTGGAAAGCTGAATCCACGATACATCGGACCATTCAAGATTTTGGAAAGAATTGGTACCGTGGCATACAAGTTGGAATTACCGGAAGAACTTAATGGAGTACATGATACGTTCCATGTATCCAACCTCAAGAAAATTCCAACACAAGAAAACGTGATCATCCCTACGGATGAAGTGCATATTGATGACGCCCTCCGATTTACAGAACAACCCGTTGAGGTTACCGACTGGAAAGTCAACAAGACCAGGAGGAGCAGTGTGAAACTTGTCAAAGTACGTTGGAACTCTAAGCATGGACCCGAGTACACGTGGGAATGTGAAGACCAGTTCAAAGAAAAGTATCCCCACCTGTTCAAGAAGACTCCTGCAAGAGTCAGCTCAGCCACGGGGGGAGACTGTGACAACTGGCACCAAACCGGTAATTTTCGTATACTTTAATTATTATTTAATGACTGCAATTATGTGTTTAAATGTCAACATTGTTTGATTACATACTATACAAGTGAATTCATGCACGTTTTATACTACAAGAATTACTTTATGCATTAATGAACATCGTTGCGTCAGAAATACTAGTAAACTCACCGGTAAGACACATTATGTCAACAATTCTGCAGAAAGCAGTTAGACAATAGAATTGGAGCCTAGGTGTAGGTCCAACGACAAGAATACATTAAAACCCAAGAGTACATACAAGGTTTTATATATAGGCTTTTCGGAAACTAAAATACGCACTAAAAAGCACCTGAAATACACTTTAAAAGCTGAATTTTATATAATTCAGCAAAAATTCAGCATTGTAACAAGATTGTATCATGCAAAAATTTGACAAATTGATCCAGAATATTTTCCCGAGTGTCGGGAATTGAAAGTATCACACAAGGGCACTTGAAAGACACTACACGGTGCAATTTAGCACTTTAACGGAACGGTATTTAACCGAACAACCGGACATTACCCGGAACATCAAAATATTATTAGAAGCATTATTTTAATGTTTCTGAGCTAGTTATGGTCCCCGAACACCATAACACCCCTTATAACATAATAACACACTAAATCGCTAAACTTTATACTTGGAACTTAACTTATTAATGTAATTAGAGATTGTAAGTTACAATTTACATAGTGGACGGGCACCATGGACCCCACCAAGATCCTTCTTAATCTTGCAAGATCACTCAAGATACCCTCTTAATCTTTCTTGGATTCACCATGATTCTCTAGAGATTTGTCTAGTACTTGGAAGACACAAGATCCTTTGGTTAATACTTCACTTGGTTATAAGTGCATCATCCTCCTCATTCATCATTCACATACCACAAAACTCCTCCCTTGTCCCCCATTCTCGGCCGAGATTAGTGCCCTCACCACCATCACCATCACCATTCATTCATAATCCAACAATTCCAAGTTCATTTAGAGGTGTTAGAAGGTGGTTAACGAAGCTTGGAACACTCGGATCTTCAAGGAACTTCTTCGTTTGCTTTTATCCAACCATTTTGTCATCTTCAAGTTCTAGTAAACTTCCCTAGCCTTGTTGCTAGTGGTGAGCCCTCATGATCTCTTATTTCTTCATGTCTTGATAGTTAAAAGATGATATATATTGTTAAACCCAAGAACACTAAAGTATATAAACATGAATCTTGAACATAAGTCTTACACATAATGAAATAGTGATGAAACTATGTGTTAAGTGTATGAATGATGCTTGCTTGTTGAAATAATGATGTTGATCATCACATAAAGCTTGCTAGATTGTGATTAAACACATGAACTAGCAAGTGGGAGGATGATTATGCAACAACATGAAATAATCATCTTCTTGTTAAGACATGAACTTGATGAATGAATGATTTCTTGGAAAAATATTAAACAAAGCAAGCTAGTAATCTTGTGAATCTAAGATTCATGAGTGGTTTTTCTAATAGAACCAAGTTTAAAATATAATTTTTAAAAGATCTTGGTTTTTACTTAAACCTACACTATTTTTATTAGAAAAATAAGTGTATGAACACTTATGAAACAAGAAAAATACAAAAGAAATATTTTTGGAAAAATCATCTTGCAAGTTGTAAAGGCCCAAATCTTTTAATAATGTGAGTTACAAACAAACAACCATGTTTTTAAGGGTAACTAAACCTACTAAATAACATGGTAAGTTACTACAAGTTGTTGCAAAAACTTCAAGTTCATGATATAGTGTGATTTACATGACTTTGGCTTGTAGTAAGACTTGAATGAGTTGTTGATGCTTGATGATGATTTAAAACAAAATAAACACATGTTTTGAAAACATGGGAAACCTCCATTTTTTAGGGGAACCTATGTCAAAATTTTTATAAATTTTGACACTTAGAAAAATATAAGTTTTTGAGAAACTTATTCCCTAAAAATGTATCTAAAACATTTACCAAGGTTTCCCAATCTTTTGTGTTAAGAAATGAGGATTTCTTCAAGAATAAAAATGGATATTAAGTATGTATATTTGTGAGAAAAATATATATATTTGATCACCAAATTTTGTGCTAAGTGTATGTAGTATGTATTACATGTAATAGTGTATTAAGACTTGAAAATACACTATATACTCTTAAGGAGTGAAAATATAAAAATACACATACAACATACTTAGACAAATACAAGAGAATATATTTATGGAAATGTATTACTTGATAGATTATATAACTTGGCCAAAATACATAATTCGGGTGCAAAATACAAGATACTTATATTTATTTTTGAGAAAATAATATAAGTAAAATACATAGTTAAAATATAAATTATTTTTAACACAAGAAAACATATACAAAAGATAGTGACTTGTACTTTTGCAATACAAGTCTAGTGACTAACGTTAATAAAACACGTTTAGGTCATGACGCTAGATAAGCAAAAACCGGTGAAGTTTACGACGCGGGAACGCAAAGTTGTGAGTTCATGCTCCCCCTTTTCTTTAACTGTTTTTGGTTTTATAACTTCGGGGGTGAAATACATGTTACAAGTATTACAATGTTTACAAATGGTATGATGGATACAAAAGCAAGAAGCACTCTTGGTGATAACTAGTACCAAGTATGATGCGTTTTGAGGAATGATACGAGAAATCGTGTCACGAATAGGGTACCATAAGCACCATTAATCGTGTACATACTTAGACCGCAGAACAAAAGGTTAGATCTAACGGGTGACCGGGCAGCCACACTCTTGGTGAAAACTAGTACCGAGTAGTGCTTTTGTGTCTCCGTCGTGAATCGACAACTAGAAAAATGCCTATGGTTTGGTGACTTCCTATGTCGTGTCACATGTTAATGGCCTTGCAACCCATTAATAACCCTGATATATACAAGAATACTTTATGGTTCATACCACAAGAATACTTTATTTACACAATAATACTTTATTTATACAAGAATGCTTTATTTACACAAGAATACTTTATTTGTACGAGGTTCGTACACAAGAATACTTTATTTGGTTCATACCACAAGAATACTTTATTTATACAAGAATGCTTTATTTACACAAGAATACTTTTTCTTTACAAGACACATATCACATTTTCATACAAAGTATACTAGAGTGAAATACAAAAATTGCATGAATTCACACCAACATTATGTTGACGTTTTTTTTCCAAAACTCACATGTATTTCAGGTAACTAAAAGTGGATGTGCGCGCGGTCTTACTCATGCTCTTGGATGTCGTTATGTTTGAATAAAGTTGTAAACTTTCAAACAACATGTTGTCTCGTGATGTAAACACTTAATCTACATTTTCAGTAATGTAATGTTTGGCATTTGAAGTTATTTTTACGAGCATGTAGTATGTTTACCAGTCGTATGCAATGAAAACCTTTCATGATCACACCTCGTGCTTCCGCCTTAGAAAGGGGTGTGTTACCTAGCCTCGATTTCACAGCAAGCCAAGCATCTAAACATCTTAAGCACATGCCACATATGTTAAAGTAAAAGTCAATACACATAGTGTAAAGGTGAGCATGCAAGTTTGATAGATATAATAGAGTTCGAAATCGTTTACGCATAACCAGCACGTACACAGTGTAAAATGAAGCACGTAAGTTATCGACATGAACCTATCGATACCAATGACTGGGGGTTGACTGCCCAAGGCAGTTCGTAATACACACTCACCACTGTGAGCCATGTAATTAATTGTCCTTAACAACCCCTGAGTGAACAGGTGCTGAGTCCAAACTATAGTATTATCATTGCTAAGGCAGGTAGACAACATTCCATGTGTAAACATAACAAACAAGCATTCATTAAGTCACATATAACATGCGATAACAGTTAGCGTTAAAGTATTGCGTAGTGTGTTCGATGTGATTTAGAATAAGTAACATATGTAACACCCAAAAGTGCATAAAGCAAAAAGGGTTCGAGTATACTCACAGCGATTGGGTTAATGGATTGAAGGGAGTGCTAGAGTGGAAATTAGCCTGAACAGTTATCGATAACATAAGCGAAAGTCGGTGCGCAAAACAGTGTGAAGTGTCAATGGATCGAATGGCAATTCGATCGGGTGGCAATCCGATCGGGTGGCCGGTTAATCGGATGACAATCCGTTCGGGCCGTCACTCGATCGGGTGGCCACTCGATTGGATTGTCATCTCGTTTGGGATGGATGTGTTTGTGTATGATGGCTTGTCTTTTGAAGTTTTCGTTGTAGCATTTTGAAAATAGAGAAGTATCTCTACCCTTCAGGTCAGTCGATCGAGCGGCCATTCGATCGGACAGCAATCCGATTGGCGAGACTTCTCAAGTTGAGAACAAGTTCACAGCAGGACGGTCACTCGATCGGATGGCTATCCGATCGGGTGGTACTGAACATGTTGAAAATTGTTTAAGTGTTGAAGTCAAACATCACATGTTGAAAATAAAAGTTAAGAGTGGGACCCAAGGTGCAATCCGATCGGGTGGTAGTCCGGTCGGGTGGCAATCCGATCGGACGGCAATCCGTCCCAGTTGACCTGATCGTCTTCTTCCTTGGTTGTTTTGTCAGTTTGAAGTTTTCTCGAGACTATTTGATAACGTGCTAAACAACAGAAACCTCGTCAAGACTTAGTAACCCGATCGGACAGGAACCACCCTAGTCTGACCAGTTAACTGTTCGAGACGGTGTTTCATGTTTAACCCGAGATCAGTGTTCTCGTGGATAGAATCCAAATCTTGAACCAACACATCAACAAGAAGGAGTAGAAGATTAGAACAAGCTCTGATTCTATCGGTTTTGAGTGCATTGAGTGTAAAGAGTTAAAAGAAAGTTAGATAACCATCTTTCAATCCTTTTCACCATGAATATGTTCAGATCTATGAAAGATCTTTGTTTATTCAAGTGGAAATCATTCAGATCTAAGTTGTTCTTGGTGGATTGAAGCCAAAACATGAAGTTCTTATGAACACCATGATGACATCATCCTTGAACACCTCAAATCTAGTGATTTCACGGTTAAAAGTTAAGATTCAAAAGATAGAAAGGTGTAGCAGTGCGTGTAGATTAAGAAAGTACAAGGTTTAGGTGGAAAACTTACAAGAATCGCGAGAAATCTGAAGAAATAACGGCTGGAGCGAGTGGGAGGGAGAGAGAGCTGTCAACATCAAACGATGTGACAAAGGAGGGTATTTATAGGGTTTCCATAAATGGAAAGGGGAATAAGTGGCTGGTCGATCGAGTGGCAGCCCGTCCGGGTGGCAGCTCGATCAAGTGGCAACTCGGTCAGGTGGCACCTAGGTCGGGTGGCAGCTCGATCGAGTGGCACTTCGATCGGGTGGCAGCCCGATCGGGTGGCAACTCGATCGGCTGACCACTCGATTAGAGTGATTCGCGTGACGAGTTTTGCAGTTTCGATTCGTGTGCCGAGCGTTGCGATGCGATTCGAGAGGGCGATGCGATAGTTTTACTCATCAAATTACTTTTAATCCCAACTACTATATCAACATACAATCATCATATTTAACTTGGGTTTAGCGTTTGCGATTCGATTGCGATTAAGTTGCGATTGCGTTTTGATTAGTCACCACATCATAAAACATAATTAACATGCACAAGTAACATGTAAAGGGCACACACACATAAGAACCATAACCAGACGCGCAATTCGAGTTGCGAGAGCGATAAGCGATAAGGCGATTAAACCTCGATTAATAACAAATACTCCACATAATACGACTAACGTAAAAGTATAAAAGATTATCTCCAAGTCAAAGAAGTCAAAGCAGGAATTGAGCAAGGAGTGACAGATCGCAATTAGCAATCTTGTCTCCCTTTGACTTCAATCTTGACTTTGACTTTGACTTTCGAAACACGGGGTGTTACAGCCTCCCCTAGTTGAGGGAATTTCGTCCCAAAATTAGGCCAAAGCCGTAACAAACAACTGCGGGTACTTTGCCTTCATGTCGCTTTCGAGTTCCCAAGTGAACTCCGCGCCTCGTTTGCCTTCCCATCGAATCTTCACAATGGGAATGCGCGAGCGTCTGAGCTGCTTGGTTTGGCGGTCCATGATCTCGACAGGCTTCTCCACTAAGTGTAGTGTTTCGTTTACTTGAAGATCTTCTAGAGGTACAATTAAATCATGCTCAGCCAGGCACTTTCTGAGGTTCGACACATGGAAAGTCGGGTGAACGTTGCTAAGTTCCTCCGGTAGTTCGAGTCTGTAGGCGACTTTTCCGATCCTTTCCAGAATCTTAAAAAGTCCAACATATAGAGGCGCTAGTTTCCCTTTCTTGCCGAATCTGACCACACCCTTCTAAGGTGATACCTTTATGAGTATGTAGTCGCCAACGTCAAATTCAAGGGGCTTGCGTCGTCTATCGGCGTAACTTTTCTGACGACTCCGAGCTTTCAACAGATTATCTCAAATTTGGAGGACTTTGTCAGTCGTTTCTTGCAATAGCTCAAGACCGGTTAATTACGAGTGCCCGATCTCGTGCCATATAATTGGCGATCGACATTTTCTTCCGTATAAAGCCTCAAATGGTGCCATTTGAATGCTGGAATGATAACTGTTATTATACGAGAATTCGGCTAACGGCAGGTAAGCGTCCCAATTACCACCGAAATCTATGACACACGAACGGAGCATGTCTTCAAGGGTACGAATCGTTCTTTCAGTCTGACCGTCGGTTTGGGGATGAAATGCGGTACTTAGATTTAGCGTAGTACTGAGAGTCGTTTGAAACGTTTCCCATAGACGCGAGGTAAACCGAGCATCATGGTTAGAGATGATGTCGCGAGGCGTCCCATGTCAACAAATGATCTCGTCGGTGTAGATTCGGACTAATCTTTCTACCTTGTAGTCTTCTCGTATTGGCAGAAAATGAGCAGATTTGGTCAAACGGTCAACGACAACCCAGATACTGTCGTGACTTGATGGTGTTCGCAGAAGTTTCATTATGAAGTCCATAGCTATACTTTCCCACTTCCACATAGGGATCGGGGGTTATTCAAGTAAGCCAGAGGGTCTTTGGTGCTCGGCCTTGACTTTCAAGCAAGTCAGGTACTTACCAACATAGAGGGCGATATCTTTTTTCATGCCCGGCCACCAGTACTTGTAGCGAAGGTCCTGGTACATCTTGTCGGCACCGGGATGAATAGAATATAGGGATTTGTGGGCTTCGTCCATCAAAATCTGTCGTAAATCGGTACGCTTAGGGATCCAAATTCGGTCCAGATAATGGAATATCCCATTCGACTTATTCACAAGATGGGCTCCATCGTGGTAGATCATTTCCTTCTTCAAAGTGCGTTCATTAAAGCAGCCATGTTGAGCTTCGCGGATAAGGGTTTCGAGATCATACTAGGCTTGGACATTACGGGCGCTATGAAAATAACTCCGTCTGCAGAGATTCGGAAACGATGTTTGCTTTGCCAGGATGATAACGGATCTCACAGTTATAATCGTTGAGAAGTTCTACCCATTGGTGTTGACACATATTAAGTTCCTTTTGGTCAAAGATATGTTGTAGGCTCCTATGATCGGTGAAGATCGTACACTTGGTACCATACAGGTAGTGTCGCCAAATCTTTAACGCAAAACCAACTACGCCTAGCTCGAGATCGTGGGTTGTATAGTTCTTCTCGTGGATCTTGAGCTGACGAGATGCGTAAGCAATAACCTTGTCCCATTGCATGAGAACACAACCAAGACCAAGGTTCGAGGCATCACAATAGACAATAAGGTCGTCATTTCCGTCGGGTAAAGTGAGAACAGGAGCATTGCAAAGCATATGCTTGAGGGTTTGGAAAGCAAACTCTTGTTCAGTTCCCCAAACAAAAGGCTTGTCTTTATGCGTGAGAGCGGTAAGCGGCACAGCGATTTTTTAGAACCCTTCGATAAATCGACGATAATAGCCCGCTAGTCTGAGAAAAGAACGGACTTCAGACGGGTTCTTCGATGTAACCCTACTCTTAACAGCTTCGATCTTCGCGGGGTCGACGTGAATACCTTGACTATTGACAATATGACCGAGGAATTGAACCTCCTTCAGCCAGAATTCACACTTGGAGAACTTGGCATAGAGTCGATTCCCCTGGAGTAGCTCGAGAACCAAACGTAGATGTTGCGCGTGTTCGGCTTTCGACTTGGAATAGATCAAGACATCATCGATGAACACGATGACGAAGCGGTCGAGATAAGGTTTACACACGCGATTCATCAGATCCATGAAAACCGCGGGTGCGTTAGTTAAACCAAAGGGCATAACAACGAATTCATAGTGGCCGTAACGAGTTCGGAAAACGGTTTTGGGAATATCCTCCTCTTGGATACGTAGTTGGTGATAGCCTGAGCGTAGATCGATCTTCGAGAAACACGTAGCACCTTGTAGCTGGTCAAACAAATCATCAATTCGAGGTAGGGGATAGCGATTCTTGATTGTCAGTTTATTCAATTCCTGATAATCGATGCACATCCTGAACGTCCCATCCTTCTTTTTGACGAAAAGGACTGGCGCGCCCCAAGGAGAGGTGCTCAGGTGAATGAAGCCTTTATCAAGTAGTTCATGGAGCTGACTCGAGAGTTCGCGCATTTCGGACGGAGCGAGTCAGTAAGGAGCTCTAGCAATAGGGATAAGGCATTTCGCGCATTTCAAGTTGCGAGCGCGATTGCGATAAGCGATAAGTCGATTAAACCTCGATTAATAACAAATACTCCACATAATACAACTAACGTAAAAGTATAAGGGATTATCTACAAGTCAAAGAAGTCAAAACAGGAATTGAGCAAGGAGTGACAGGTCGCAATTAGCAATCTTGTCTCCCTTTGACTTCAATCTTGACTTTGACTTTGACTTTCGAAACACGGGGTGTTACATTGTGACAAAGTGAAGGCCGAGTATCAGAAGCCTTCAGGTCTTCTACAACAGCCATAAATACCCATGTGGAAGTGGGAGCAGATTTCAATGGACTTCATAACAAAGTTACCCAAGACTCCTAGAGGTTACGATAAGATTTGGGTAATCGTGGATCGGTTGACGAAGTCTGCGCACTTCTTACCGATTAGAGAGAAGGATAACACTGGTAATCTAGCTGAGCTTTACCTCAGAGAGATAGTGGCACGTCATGGAGTGCTTATCTCAATAATATCGGACAGAGATGGATTGTTTGTGTCAAGGATTTGGCAATCCTTTCAAGAAGCTTTTGGTTCTCAGTTGAATCTGAGTACAACTTTTCACCCGCAGACGGATGGATAGAGCGAGAGAACTATTCAGACGCTAGAAGATATGCTACGTTCTTGTGTAATGGATATGGGTGGAAGTTGGGACATTCATCTGCCTTTGGTTGAGTTCTCCTATAACAACAGCTACCATACAAGCATCCAAGCTGCACCGTTCGAGGCTCTCTACGGACGTAAGTGCCGATCGCCGTTATGCTGGGTAGATGCAGGTGGCAGACAGATGGTTGGTCCCGAACTGGTCCAAGAAACAACTGATAAGATCATGCAGATCCGAGAGCGCATCAAGGCGGCTCATGATCGACAGAAAAGTTACGCAGATCAAAGACGAAAACCTTTAAAATTCGAAGTGGGTGATATGGTTTTGTTAAAAGTCTCACCTTGGAAAGGTGTAGCACGCTTTGGGAAGCGTGATAAGTTAAACCCACGTTATATCGGACCATTCAGGATATTGGAAAGGGTTGGTACAGTAGCGTATAAGTTGGAGCTACCAGAGGAACTACACGGTGTTCATGATACATTTCATGCATCTAATCTAGAGAAAAGTCCAACACAAGAGACAGTTATCATCCCTGCGGATGAAGTACACATTGACGACACACTCCACTTTACCGAAGAACCCATTGAGGTTACAGATTAGAAGGTTAACAAGACTCGGAAGAGTAGTGTTAAGCTTGTCAAGGTTTGATGGAATACACATCACGGCCCAGAGTTTACTTGGGAGCATGTGTTAGGCCCTATAGGTTTATGGATTAGTAGATTAATTGCTTAATGGATCAAGTTCTAAAAGTGGGGGTATTAGAGTGGGCTTTGGGGTAATTATGGGCCTAGGGTTTAGGGGGAAACCCTCCCTATAAATAGTTAATGGAAATTAGGGGTTAAGGTTGGTTGGTTCCATGTTTTAGAAACTTGTATTAGACAATTAGAGATTGTATGCAAGTTTAAGCATTGAATCTATAATCATTTGAATCTTCGAATCTTCATCATCGTGTTCTTGATTTCTTGATCATCATCAAGTTTGGATTCCGCCCATCCTTGGTGATTGTTTGATATCGTTGTTTGATCCGTATTTTCGGGACTTACAATTGGTATCAGAGCCACTTTGATATCAAACTCTCAAGAAAAATTTGAATTTTGGTTGAAGATCTTCATAGTGTTCTTCGGGTTGTTCATCGTGTTCTTCAAAGAATCACTATATTTTACTTTTTGATCTGTTTGGAAAAGTGTTATTCTTCAAAAATCCTTAAAATATATATTCATCATCAACAGCCGACAACGTCTAACTTCAACATCATCATTTCATCATCATCATCTGACACTCATCAAAACATCACGTTCGAAATCATCCGACATTCATCCGAGATTAATCCGTGATCATCATATTTCATCCGAAATCAACCGCAACGTATCTTCGATCATCAACTCATCATCCGCAACAATCATCATCCGACAACATTTCTCATCCGCAATCATCCGAGATATAACTGCTGCACATCACAGTTCATCGTTCACATCGGAATCATCATCCGCAATCTTCATCCGAAACAGTATATCATCTAATCCGGAATCATTCGAAATCAACGTTTTCATCCGTAATACATCTCCGTTTTCATCCGTAATACATTCATATGATCATCCGCAATCAACATTATCATCATCCGCGTTTCATCATCATCATCCGAAATACACAGTTGTTATTCAAAATCATCATTCTGTCTTCATCATTCTCATTTCTGATCGTTCATCATCATAATCATCCTTTTTTATCATCATCTTCCTTCATCGTGCCCTTCATTATCTAAAACTAGATCGACGTTCACCGATTCGTTTTCTTTCAACTTTCACCGTCATCATCATCACTGTTCACGTCATCTTCTCCGAATCGACACTTTCATCTCCGGTCACCATTAATAACATCTCCAACGTATCTGAAACTCCGACGTCCTTCAGTCATCTTCTCTGCAACTCCGACAACCACCTCCCACCTGCAACAGTGCAACTCATCTTCATTACCAACGTCGAGCACCATACACTCCGTAATCACCTTCCGTCGTTATCTCTCCGGTCACTCATTGTTCTCCGTTCAGCAACCTGCAACTCCGGCTATTGTTTCTTATCCGATAACTGTTCGCCGGCAATCATCGTCTTCCATTATCCTACGCCGCGTAACATCGTCACCCATCGTGTCATCGTTCATTGTTTTTGGCGGCGGCGGATTTCATTTTAGGGTTTGGGGTTGGGTTAACGTAGAAGACAGACGAAACGACATTTCATTTTGTCGTTTAAGGTTTATTAATATTATATTAGATTAACAGTTTAATATAAATCTTAAAAATTAAATTTAAAAGGTTTTATATAATATAGTAAAGGTTAAAAAATTATCATTTTTAAAAAAAGGATAAAAAAAGAGGTTATAAAAAAGGGGTTTATTATTAATTAAAAAGGTTTTTGTTTCGTTTGGGGTAAAAAAAGTTTTGACAGGTTTTGAGATACGGTACACAAAGCGGGATCGTTCGATTGCAAAGTGTTCGAAGATGTCTACAGCCCAAACTCAGTACTCAAACATTGTCTTCAGCCCAATATGTAATCCAAACCCGAATGCAAATCCGAACATAGTTTTCAGCCCAGTATGTAATCCAAAGCCGAATGCAAATCCAAACATTGTCTTCAGCCCAATTATCCAAACTACTGTTAACAGCACTGCACCCCAGACACAAAATCAAAACCAAAACCCGAACCAGAATGTGATGGATAATGCTGACGATTCGCGGTTTGAAATCATTATTTTTGAAGATGGAGCTGGAAGGTTGCGGGATCGAGTGAAAGAAAAGCTAAATGACTTTATAGGAGAATACAATGTTGATCCTGTCGTGGAATTTGTGATGCGCTTGCTTAAAAGAGGGGGACGAAAAGAGGAAGTAAGGAATTGGATGAATACTTTTTTGGGCAATGATAAAGACTCATTTGTTTCTTGGTTGTGGGATCATTTACAATCAAACCAAGATCTATACGCACAGTCAAAAGAATCTCATCCCGATGAAGTGGCGAAACAGAAACCTCAAGCCTTGCAAGCTGCAGTCAATAGTCCAACACCCCAAGCCCAAGCCCAAACTCAGCCAGACAAACCAAGATCGCTCATCGACACTGTCAACTATCTGCTGTGTACTGAACCGTGCAGGAATAGGGTTACACAACTTAGGGCACTCAATTCTAAAATGATGGATGATTACAACAGTGTCATGGCAAAGTACATCAGTCTTCGAGAGAACAATAAAATTCTCTATGAAAAGATTGACGCACTTAAGAAGGATATAACTCAGCTTCACAGAGACGTGAATCAACAACAATGTTGGGTTCACGACTACAAACATAGACTCACAGTTAAAACTCTTGAATGTGACTCTGTGAAGGGTGAGCTAGAGCTCCTCACTGGAAAGTATAAACAAAACGAGTTAAACATCAAAAGGTTTGATACTTCCAGTGACACTGTTCGTAATCTGTGCGATGTGCAACTTGCTTATAAAGAAAATAAGGGTAAGGGTTTGGGCTACAAACAGGTTCCACCGCCATATAATCATAATTACTCAAGAATGCCTACTACTGAGCAAGAACAAGAAAATTATGATACAATGATTTATGGTAAACCGAGTGATTATGTTACATGGGAGCCTTTCAAACCAAAGAATGTCAGACCCGTTGATTTTCGAAAACAAATGAATTTTGTTAAAAATGCGGATCAAAATTGCTCAAATGAATCGGCTGGCGAATCTGAAAAAGGAAATGAAACAGAACCAGCAAAAATGCCAACTGAGGAGCACCAAGAAATTATGTCAAGTTCTGATTCCGATTCTGTAGATAACATTAATTGTTTTAGTACATGTGCAGAATCAGTGACAGTTGAAGAGCAGTCTGCAGTGGATGATGAACCACATTCAATCGTTGCTGATGTTGCTGATGATTCGGATGCTACCAAACCCGATCATTACGCTTGGAACTGTGTTATGTCTTGGTATGCTGAGAGTCGGGGTATTCCGATTAAAACTGATGATTCAGGTGCTGTGGTTTTAGATTATGATCGTGACGAAAATGCTTTAACAGGGAAATCTGATGTATCGACCGATAAACTTGAAACACCTGTTTCAAGTGACTCAGAAATCTGTCCTGGTGATTCAGACAACTATTCTAGTATGCCTGAAACATCAACCGATACATCAGAAACTCATGAACAAGAGAAAAATGAGAAAATTGATATGTTTGATTGTGTTAGTAAAGAAGTCGATGAACAGGGATCATCTGATGAATCTGACATTCAAGTTGCAGATTCTGGTACGCCACATAATGAGCGTAGCACTTCTGGGAATTTTGAGTGTGACAAACACTCAGAACCAAGTAGTGCAATGCCCGAAGAGAGTCAAACAGTTTCAAACATAGATTGCTCTTCGTCTGAGAAACCAGAATCAGCTGATGTCAGAAACTCAGAGGTTGATGAAGCTGAAGAAGAGATATTCGTAGAAACCAATTCCGAGGAAACTTATGAGATTTCGGAGCCTGAAGAAAAGGGATCCACGGAAATCAATTCAAAAGTTGATTCAACTGATGAAACTGAAGAAGAGATATCTGTGGAAGCCAATTCTGCAGAAACTCCTGAGAACGTAGTCTCTGAGGAAAAGGAATCTGTGGAAGTCAATTCAATAGATGCTTCAACTCTCGATCCCAAAGGATCAGATTCGGAAAAAAGCATTTCAAATAAAGCAAAGTCTTCCAAATCTGCTCCTTCAAAGAAGAAACGATCACGTAAAAATAGAAGACCACGGAAAAAGAAAATTCAAAAGGAAAACCCGACTCTCAAGAAAACTGAACCTAAGTTGAAGGGTAAGGTCGCGGATACTTACTCTTGTGCTGATAGCTGTGAGCCAGGTTCCTCCAAGAACATGCACACTCCAAAGCACTCAGTGTCAAATGAATGGAAAAGACGTGATCAGTTCTCGAGAATAACGCAAGCCGAACTAGATGTCTTTTTCTAAAAAAGGCAGACATGTTTTAACTGTGGAATTCCGGGACACATCGCAAGAAATTGTGTTCATCGTCCCTACTACTCTAGGAACATGTACCATCAGAAGGCCATGCACTCAAATTTCATCAAAAATAGACATCCCAAAGCAAGGCCTTCTGACAGAGACTGGAATCTTGCTAAACAGGAAAACCAAAAGTTTTCAAACATAAACAGGTTTCAAAGAAAAACAAAAGTTTTTCCATCAAATGAAAGTGTTTCAGACACTAGGAATTGGAAACCTAAAACTCCTGTTGGATCCCAGTCTCCGTCTTCGCAACCATCAACATCCACTTCATCGCCAAAAACCACCGGTGATGTTAAGAGCCAGATGATCTTTCGCGAAGTCTCATACACAGATAGTAATGGTCAACTCAGGTCCACTATGGCCTGGGTTCCAGTGTCTAACCGATTCCACTGATTGTGCAGGAACAGCTATGGAGGGCTATCATTAGACTTTAGTTTATTGATGGTGGTTGTTACAGGCACATGACGGGAGACTTATCCCAGTTGAATAACAAAAAAAATATTCGATGGTGGATTTGTTAACTTCGCGGGAGGGGAAGCTGGAAGAATAACCATGAAGGGCACTGTCAAATACGAAGTTCTCATCTTCTCAGACGTCAATTATGTCCCTGATCTGAAGCACAATCTTTTGAGCGTATCTCTGATGTGCGTCAAAAGAATGGAGGTTCTCTTCACCAAGAGTGGCTCGCAACTTCATTCTTTGACTGTTCAAAAGCCGATTTCTGAACCTGCTATAGGTATCCCTGATGGTGCAGTCCGTAAAACTGAAGTCTTCTCAGGACTCTCAAACATTCAAGGAACTTTTCTGTTTCTGGAGAGCAATTCCCTCAGATTGCACTGTAGATCCACCGGTGATCAACAATGCTACTGCACCAAATGAGGGGGAGCAATTTGGATTATGATGAGGTACACGCACCGATGGCACGTCTGGAGGCCATTCGTATTTTCATATGATGAGAAAGAAGTTCGAAATATGCTCGTTGATGAGAAGTGAAAATGTTTATGGGCTTGCAAGTTCATCAAAACAGGGATATGAAGTGTTCATCAGCTGGATTCCAATTCTTGGGGGACAGTCTCATCTCATGGCAGTGTAAGAATCAACAACTCACTTTTGCAGCGGAAGCAAAGTGCGTTGCAGCATCTGCTGCCTGCTTCTCTCAGGTTCTTTGGATGCAACACCAGCTCAAGGATTACGGTTTGACTTATCTAAACTCTACTACTTATTTTGATAATGATGCCATTATCCAGATTATCAAAAACCTTGTCTTTTACTCTAAAACCAAGCACATTGATATCAATGTGCGTTTTATTCGAGATTGCTTTGACAGAGGATTGTTTAAACTTAAACCGATCCACACTAACTCTAATTCAGCGGATTTTTTTTACAAAACCTGTCAGCATCTCGAGATTCAATGTGCTTGTAGATCTTTTGAAAATGATACGTATCACCGACTGAGCGACAAAAAAAAAAGTTTCGTCTTAATGTAAATAAATAAGTAAATTTGTGCATAAAGTGTGATGCACAAATTTAGGGGGGAAGAGGGACATATATGTACATATGCATAGTTTGAGGGATAAAAAAAACATATATGTACATACGCATAGTTTAAGGGGGAGAAACAGTTGCTTGGGAAATGAAATAAACTTTCGTGCTAAAGAACTTGATTAACACACGTAAGGTTTCAATGTTAAACAGGCTAGGCTCCACTGCGATGTGTTGATAGGTCTACCGCTCGAAAAGCAAAAAGAAGCAAAGTGATACAAACATAATGGACTGGACATCTCGTGGGTAACAGACCAACGGTGTATGATTTCATGGTCTTAAATCCTGCGTTGATAGATAGCCAACATCTAAGGTTTCGGGTCTTTATACTGATGATTCATCCGAGATATCAGGGCTGTCCCTCTGTTGCATCCAGATTATATGCAGACCTGGACACAGTCAGGATATCTTGCTAAAAGAGCCACAAAAAGGGCCAAAACCTGTCTCGCCCTCGTCAGATCTTCCTTGGTCTCTCTGCTGTACGGAAGTACTGACCTGTTCACCAGGAAGTCTGGCATTAAAAAAATAGAATAAAAGGGTCCTCGTCAGATCTTCCTTGGTCTCTCTGCTGTACGGAAGTACTGACCTGTTCACCAGGAAGTCTGGCATTGAAAAAAAAATAAAAAAATAGAATAAAAAGATGATCTCAGTATACTCACCTGCTACGATGAACCGTTGTGCTTACCTTGATCGCGGGGGTATGCCTTGGAATGGGACACACAGATGTCACAGTATAAAACTACCTAAAAGCGTATCACAAAGCAAAAAGTTGAAGTTTGAGCGTTGGATTTAAGAGGACAAACATATCAATAATTGCGTGGACCAGCCTAAGTAAACGAAGAGCTAAAAAATGTTCCTTAATCGGTTCAAAAATGATTTTGATCCCATGGCAGGTTCTCCCTATATTACTCCTCTATTAGTTTTCTATTATTAATTTGTTTTGTTTTGATTATCTCTTTGCTCAAAAAGGTTGCTCAGTTGGTTGGATCGTTGATTTTGAGAAAGATATTTTCTGTAATGAAAAAGCAAATCACTAAAGTAATAGTCTGGCCCACTGTTTCGGATTGGGGACCACTTTCATGAAAACACGAATCAGATCCAGCCCATTGCTCTCAAATATAATTCGGACCATTGTTCTGAGTTGGGGCATGGCCGTTTGATCTCAGGCCTAATCCGAAACACTATTAACTGGCAATCATTTTCTCCTTTGAGTCACGTTTCGTACTAATCTCATCTCCTGATCATCACGGATTCTCTCATTATCTTTGGACCATTTGTTCGAATTTCAAAGTTTGCAGGTTTTTATACTTTTCAAACCAAAGCCCTCTGAATGCCAAAGTTACCAAAAGAACGTGACATGCAACATACACGTGTTGAAAAGAAAGCTGAGACACTTGTTTCAGATTCAGAATCAGACTCTAGTGAAGAAGAACCTGACTCCGACAGCGAAGTGGAAGTGATTGCATCTGAGAATGTTGAGGAACCCGTTCAAGAATCAACGTAAATGAAGACTGAAGACTTTCAAGCCCTGATTGAATCATTGAAGAATAGTGTCGGAAACCCTCCTTCTGTACCTATTCCTGAAACTCATGCTCAAGATTGAAGACACGACAGATGATGCTGAACAAGCAGCTAGTAAGACACGAAGAACCGAAACAGCTCCTGATATTCATTCTCTGGCCCAAGCTCAGAACCATAGCCTACTATGCCCACCGATCCACAAGTCACTGCTACTACTCAAGAAACAAGCACGCAAGATCTCGATTTTGACTTAAAATTCGATTTCGATCTCGATCTGCCTGAAACAACTCATTTGCAACCAGAAAGCTTAAGCGGCATCAGGTTCAATGTAGGAAGTTCCAGTGGTGCCGATTTCTCTGAGCATGATGAAGCAGCCATGCGCTTTGCAGCCAACAAAAAGAAATTTATTGAAGAAAGAGATAGTGATGATGATACGACTGTTGATGTAGCGAAGTTGCAGCGAAGAGTGTTTGTGTTGGAACAAGATGCTGCCCTGAAAGAAGCTCAGATCTCATCTTTGCAAGTTCAAAAATCAAGCAAAGATTCGACGATCGAGCAACTACAAAGCGATGCGGGTATGCTGATGTTTGTTGAAAGCTAAGCTGGAGAAGAAGTTCAAGACCGTCATCAAGGATCGTTTATTTGTTGATCCATCTCCGTTGCCTGGTGGTCCTCTTAACGGATTCAGTAACTAATCCAGTAAACCTAGGGGGAGATTGTTAGGTCCTATAGGTTTATGGATTAGTAGATTAATTGCTTAATGGATCAAGTTCTAGAAGTGGGGGTATTAGAGTGGGCTTTGGGGTAATTATGGGCCTAGGGTTTAGGGGGAAACCCTCCCTATAAATAGTTAATGGAAATTAGGGGTTAAGGTTGGTTGGTTCCATGTTTTAGAAACTTGTATTAGACAATTAGAGATTGTATGCAAGTTTAAGCATTGAATCTATAATCATTTGAATCTTCGAATCTTCATCATCGTGTTCTTGATTTCTTGATCATCATCAAGTTTGGATTCCGCCCATCCTTGGTGATTGTTTGATATCGTTGTTTGATCCGTATTTTCGGGACTTACAGCGTGAAGATCGTATGAAAGCAAAATATCCACATTTGTTCCCTAACTCCCCTGCAGCTAATAGCGCAGCTTAAAATTTCGGGATGAAATTTTCTTAATAGGGGGAATGTGACAATTGTCAAATTTGCATGTATCCGTACAATTATTAAACAATAGTTATGACTTAATGACTGTGCTGATTTACAATTAATGACATGAACTGTTTTCTGATTTTGTTATCATACATACATGTGCATCATATATTGCAAAATGTCATATCATTATTGCATGCAACACTTATTGATTCAAATGATGCACGAAACAAAGATAGCACAGTTATCAGACAAATCAGAAAAATGCTGACGGAGTTCAGTACATGGACAGACATGGTATTGGGATACAGAATGAGCCAGAAACCAAGAGTTACACTAGTATAGTGTGTAGGAAAGTAAGGATCATAAAACCGCCTTCCTAGTGATAGTTTAAGTGCCGGAAAGTGCCTAAAACTCACATAAACTGCAGAATTCTGCAGAAGCCCGGTACAAAATCCTCGTAGTAGGACCGAGGGACATGAGTGATAGATCTATTTAGGTGTTGCGAGCCCCACCCATGAGGACCGGGATTTGGCCCATGAGGTGACTATGTCTTACAGCCGGAAGCCCGGTACAAAATCCGCTAGGATTGAGCCTTCCTACATCACGTCACACACATTAATGGCCTTGCAAACCATTAATTGATATGTTTCCTTGTTGCTTTCATACCGGTTTACAAATACATACATACTTACAATGATTACAAGGTTTATACGTGCACACATACAAAACACATGAACTCGCTCAACTTTTGTTGATGTTTTCAAACTACATGTATTTCAGGGAACTGAAATGGATCTGGCGGGCGTTGGAAGTTTCCGAGTTTTGTCTGAAATAAAAGATGTCATCCGGTGTTTAAGGGTTTGGATTGTGTATCTTATCCAGGATAAGATACATAGTTCAAAGCCTAGTTTTTAATAGTGTCTTTTGTCAAGTCCTCATGGAACTTTAAACAAATTTGGATGGTTTGTAATATGAATTTGAAGTCTCGATTTTTTTGTTAAACAATGTTGGTTGTATTGTTTGAAACTTATCTATGGATGAACATCTTGGGTTTCATCATATAGTTGTTTGTTATGGTTGAATGTAATGGTATTAAGCAAGTCACACGTAATCACGCTTCCGTAAAAGTCAGGGTGTGATAAAGTTGTTGTCACAAAACGTGCACCAACACACGACCCCTTCTAAATGACATCCATTTAAGAGAAGTTATATATTGTTTATTTAGTATGACATTTAGATAACACTGTTAATTGTGACCTTGTGATGACCTTGAGTAATTGTAGTTTATACCCATGGATTCAATACACGGAGGCCCTTTGCATCCATAATCATTAATCGTTAGACCTCAGATTGTATTGGTAGATCTATCGGGTTTGACAACCCACTCTCGCGACCATTCGCCCTGGTTTCCAAGATGAGGGAATATATATTTGAAGACGTTTTAGGGGAAATCAAGTTTTGGTTTGGTTATGGGCTCTTGGTAGGGGAAATCAAGAGTAAATTACACGGTTTGTGCTTTAACTTTACACCAACTTGCAACGTGTGTCCTTTGTCTTTAGAAATTACACCGTGTGTCCTTTATTTGAAACTTTTGCACACCACATGTCCTTCACACCAACCTCCATCCATTTTCTTGGTCAAGACCAGTCATGTACCCCTTATGTGGGGGCCAAACTGACATTTCATCATTTTTATGTAAATTATATGTAACGTCCTTTATAAAAACATCGCAGGTTAATATATGCAACCCATTCAATCGTCTCTTCCTCTTCTCACACACAACCATCTGAATTTAAACCCTAAAAACCCTAACAATCTTCACACACACTATGGATAATCCTCCATGTAATCGTCAAGAACTATTCTTCATTCGTGAACATCTCGAACAAGAAGATATTGATGAGACTTAGGTAATACTTCATGTATTTTGGAACTCGTTCTTTTGGTTGTTTTAACAATATGGTCTTTTGGAACTTGGTTTGTTGGTTGTTTGAATAACATGTTATGTTATTGGACAGTTTGGAAATGTCATTTTGGTTGTTTGACTTTTGGATGGTTTTGAGTAGTTTTTAGACTTTGTTTTGTGCAGGTTTTGATCACATTATGTGGGTTATTGACAACAAGTTTTTAACAAATAAATTGCATACACCAAACATGAAAACAAGTTTTTACCAAATAAATTGCATACAAGAGGTTTTTACATCATGTAGCTATTGATAGTAGCTTTTTACCAATTGCAACAAAAAATACATATATTATACAACACATGCAGTTGCAATAGTTAAACAAAATTCCATACACATCTTTCATACAAAAGAAATAGGAATAAACACCCTAACTTGATGAATGACGCTCCACACACATATATAAACCTAAGATGTTTTCTGAGGGACAATACATGTAATTTAAATAAAAATGATAAAATGACAGTTTTGCACCTCACGTGAGAGGCACATAACCAAGAAAATAGATATAGGTTAGTGCAATGAACTTGTGATGTGCAAAAATTTCAAATAAATGACACTTAAGGCAATTTCTAAAAACAAAATACACAAAATACAAGTCGGTATAAAGTTAAAGGACAAAATCGTATAATTTACTCAAAACATAAATTTGAACTTCATACAAGGGCTCCCAAACCGACTCGCAGTTTCCAGTTTCCCCGGCATAATTACGGACGCAAACTGCCGGCGAGATGAACGACAAAGCCAAGTCTCTTGCGTTGATCGGCGCCGGTGCTCTGTTAGGTTCCGGCGCCACCGTAGCTCTTCTCAGGCTTCTTACTTCTTCTAGGTTCTTCCATTAATCTACCACTTCAACAATCTATATGTTCTATACAATAATCAGCAAAACTATTTACGTTTTCAACAAAGTTTACTGTCGAGAAACTGAGGTTTGATTATAATATTATTGTTTCTTTGTAGAGAAGCTACGCTTCAGAGCAGTAATGAGGCGAAATCGAATGGTAAGTTTATAGATTCTTCTGCTTTTTGAACTTATTTGAAGGTTGTTACAAGTTAGGGTTTGAGTTGATTGTGTTTTGGCTTATTGTGAATTGAGTTGATTTAGAAGGACATTGTCACAGTAACTGTTAATTTAGAGTATGTTTGAACCTAATTTTGTAGAATTTTTGTTTAATTGAACTGATAACAACATGACCGTTAGATGATTGAGTGAATGGTAGTTATTCGGGCACAGTTTTTCGGCTTAGATGCACTGAGACTGAGGCTTTTTTTGTGTGTATTGTATGATTGATCTTATATTAGCCTACTTAGCCACTGTACAGCTGTAGACTGTAGTTATGAACAAGAGAAGGCACACAATATCTGCAGTGGTACTAAATTGAACAACTTACCTACGCTTTTATTTGGACATATCTCGTTTTCAAGTAAGGACTAAGGAGGGCTGGTATCGTTATCGAACTTTAGTAGCTAATAGACAGGTTATAGGAGTTGAAGGTTTGTTTTGTAAATACTTAACAAACTTAACAGTTAAGTCTGTTAGTGTGAGCTATACTTAAACCCTACTAGACAATGAGAAGGGTAGCAATTTTTTGAATGAGTCGATCCTCCTATTCTAAATATTTCACTCTTTCCAAAGCACACGTAATAGCGGTATCAGAGCTTAACGATCTTCATTGGAAAGTGACTCAAAAGCAGCAACAACAACAATGGAAAACAACACTAGGAATCAGGAAATGGAAAACACTCTGAAAGAACACGAGTAGGCCCTACTGAGATTAGAAACAGCAGCGGATCACAGAAATTCGAGCTGCAAACGAACAATCATTTGCTGACATTTGTTCTACACTGGAGGAGGTAGTTCAAAATTTAAAAATTTTGAGTGGTAACCAAAATTCGAATCAGCACAACTCAACACAAGGCAATCATTCAAAACCATTCGACACGCGAGTTACAGTCTTACAGAGGGATATGACAGACTCCACAAAATGGAGTTTCCAAAGTTTAACAGAGAGGAAGTAGATGGATGGTTGTATAAGGTTGAGTTTTTTTCTTGATTGATCAGACGCCTGAACAGTTTATAATTTAAACTGTGCTATGTAGCAATTCACCTTGAAGGCATGGCTTTGCAATGGCACCGTGTCTATATGAAGACTAAGGGGGCGGCGATCACAGAACCTTCTTGGAGTGACTATGTGCTATCCATCACTAGCAGGTTTGCTGATTCCATGCTGGAAGACGCAATGGAGGAGATAACCACACTGTTCCTAACAGGCACACTCAAAAGATAACCGCCAATCTTTTGAGGCCCTGCTGAAAAGAATCACAATTTGCGAGGAGTATGCCGTAAGCATCTCTCTCAAAGGATTAAAACCTGATTTTAGATGCCGTGTAAAGATGTTGAAGCCAAAGACTCTAAAGGACACGTAATTCTTGGCTAGAATGCAAGATGTGGCCAACTCAACCTTGCTCGTTTGCAGAATCAATATGGACCAAGAAATGCTAATACACAATCATTATTCATTAGACCCACATTTAACATACTCGCGTCAATAATTAATCCACCCATGAATGCAAACAAAGAAATTGACGAAAAGAGAGCAAAAGGTGAATGCCTCTGGTGTGCAGAACGATTCACTCACTCCAGTTCATAAAATGTAAAAACAAGAAGTTGTTTGTAATGGAGGTGGAAGATGCAGGGATTGTTTTGAAGACCCTTTGGTGTAACTGTGTAAGGAGTTGGCACTAATATGGACTGCAATTACAGGAAGCACAAACAGGGGCTGCAGTTTATTGGGAATAATGAATATAGGTCACAAGGTCAAGAACTGTTAACGGGGAAGTACTGTTACATGTCGATTGAAGTTTAGTAGCTAATAGACAGGCAATATGAGTTAAAGGCTTGTTTTGTAAATACTTAACAAACTTGACGGTTCTGTGTAAAAGTCGGTTAGTATGAGTTGTACTTAAAACACTAGTATGAAATGAGAAGGATGGCTATGTTTTGATTAAGTCGATCTTTCTTCTTCCTGGATAATTCTCTCTTTCCAAACCACATGTAACAGCTATTGGATGAAAAATCTCGACGTGTCAATTTGTTTGTTATCTTATATATTTAATTGACATCTCAAACTTCTTAAGTGTATATGATATATGGACTCTTACCAGCGATAATTGGTGCTGCTGTGCTGATAGAAATCGCATACGTATTAGTATATGGTAATAGTGTAAGGGGTATTAGTGTAATTACTTTTCTATAAATAAGGCATTAGTCATTAGTGAAGGAAAAGGAAGAGAATTAGTTAGTGATTAGGCTCATTGCCTTGTGCATGAGAAGGGCTTAGCCCTGGACCACTTCGGTGGGTATTATTGTGTATCGTCTTCTTCACTCTATCAATATAGTTACAGCTTTGTTTTCATCATCTCTTTTAGATTCAATCTCTATCATGTGCTCTGATAGTCCTCTAATTATTTCATAGGTAAAGCAGTTTTATATGCTCCAGCTGCAGAAGACAGTGGTTCTCTAAAAGAAAAAAATTATGAGGTGGATTCTGCTGACCTTTTAAAAGACGATATAGTCTCTGAACAGCTCACCAGGTACTTTTATCCATTTGATCATCCAGGTTTGACTAAGAACTTTGAGAGAATACTAGGAGCAGTAAATACCTTTGCAATTTCATGTTCTTGATATTCTTTTTGACATCAGGAATATTCAGTTCTTTGGTTTTGATGCCCAACAAAAAGTGACAACGTCCTATGTTGTAGTCATTGGCCTTGGAGGCGTCGGGAGTCATGCTGCATCAATGCTTTTGAGATCAGGAGTTGGCAGGCTCCTCCTTGTTGACTTTGACCAGGTATTTATCTATTAAATATATAGAATAATAATGACCTCTCAGGCCAGAAATTAGATTTTTATTTAGACGAACCAATAGATATGTATATGTAAGTGGACTAATTTGACCTCTTAAGTGTTAAAATTATGAATTAGTTCTTTCATTTACTAAATTAAATAGCTAGCTTTATCACGAATTGAAAGACAACTGAGACTATCAGTTTTACACTTTTACCAGAAAACTTGGGGTCACATGTTTTTTCCACATAGGAATAGGGGCGATCCTGATGGTAGTTGTAACGACATTTAGGATCTGGATCTTGTCCAAAGCTTAAACACATCATTTATTGTATGCTCGTATATTTATTCACCAATGATCACTGAAGTTTTCTTGTAACGTGGTCAGGTTTCATTATCATCTTTAAATCGACATGCGGTTGCTACAAGAACAGATGTTGGCACGCCAAAAGCACTATGCCTTAAGAAGCACTTCTCATTAATTTATCCAGAGTGTCACATAGATGCAAAGGTTCTGTTATATGATGATTCATCAGAAGAAGAAATTCTCTCCGGTGATCCAGATTTTGTCTTGGATTGTATTGATAACATTGATACAAAGGTACCTCCATATTTGAACAACTGCACGTATTGTTTTGTTAAATAATGATTTTTTCAATATTAAGATTTTTGTTAAATTATGTGTGATAGGTGGCACTTCTTGCTGCATGTGTACGTAGGGGTTTAAAAGTTTTATCTGCTACAGGAGCTGGTGCAAGAGCTGACCCCACTAGAATACGTGTAGCTGACTTGAGAGAATCCACTAATGATCCACTATCTAGATCGGTAATGCTTCTGTCTTCTATATTTTTACATTTTATTGCCTACTGAGTAAACAGGTTGATACTGATTATACTATGCATTTAATGAGATCATGGGTAAAAGGGGTAATATTAAATACACTAGTTAAAGTGGAAACACGTGAACAAGTCATACAGATCAAAAGTCACCCAGAACTGACTTTAAAAATGCATAAAATCTCCTAGGTCGTTCTCATCTTAACTGCCGATCCTGATGTGAATCGATGTGGGTTTTTTATAAATTTTATTTTGCAGGTTAGACAACGTTTAAGGAGAGATCATGGTATTGAAGGTGGCATTCCTGTAGTTTTCTCTTTGGAAAAACCAAAGGCAAAACTGCTACCCTTTAAGGGACCTAATGGAGAAGAAGAGAATCCTTCAGATTATCAAGTGAGAATGTTTACTATCTATTTCTTGTATTTAGAGGTGGCAGTTACGTTCATCTACTATTGAATGGGTCGATTAGGCTTATGAATAATCTCTAACGGGTCAAAAGATAAAATAAAAGTATTTGCTTAAAAAAGAAACAGATTTAGCAAGTTCAAGCTGCCTAAAAGGTATTTATAGTATGCAAAACCTTCTAAACTGTATGATTCAAAAAGTTAGATTATTATTGAAATACTCTAGCCTCTAGGCAGTTAAAGGCGCAATAAAAGCGCACACCCGAGAATCTGAGACAAGAGAAGCACAATAATTCGCTATTGACAACTATGCTACTATTAGCTTTTGTAATCATATCTGACACTAATTGTTTATGAAAAACTAGGAAAAGAAGTGTTTTGGGTTGACTCAACCTGCCTGTATCAATTACCGCTTCTACCTGTATCAATTACTTATAAAATATATGAGTTTTCATGTGGATGGAGTTTTATCCAGTGCTAGTGTTTGAAAGATTTGGTTTGTCCATTGAGTATAGCTTACTCGCTTCTTGCTAGTTGCTATGGAAATTTCATTTTTTTCATTAAAATTCCAAAATATGTTGTCAGGTAGTGCCTGGATTTAGAGTTCGCATAATTCCTGTTCTGGGAACCATACCTGCTATCTTTGGACAAATCATGGCATCATATGTTGTGACACAACTGGCAGAACTTCAAGTACACATGGAGCCCATTGTGAACTTTGATATGGATCATTACCGTGTCCTACATCAGCGTCTTATTGAGCATGAGGAGATTATTTATGGTACATCCGTAAACGTTCAGGTACTTGGCTTTAACAGTATTTCCTATTCAATCTTTTTCCTTAGCTTATGTGAAAATGATTTTTTCTTTAAAAATATGATCAATAACCTCACACTTTTAAATGTATCATTTTTTGGATCTTTGTTTTTGTTTTTTCTTTATATGGCTCGATATCCGACTGGTTTTTACGGGTAAACTGATACGACCATATAATTGTAACATATGATTATTATTAGTTTTCTTATCAGTAGATAAATGCTAGTTTTTGCAAGTCTTAGATAAATGCTAGTTTTTGTAAGTCCTAGTTTTATATTGTTTAGCAGATAGGTTGTAAACTTTGATATAGAGTAGGAAATCCTTAGTATTAATTAGTTTCCTTTTATTAATAGTAGCCTGTTACCCGAGCATTAATATATTATGGTAATATGCTTAATTTTTTCCAAGTGATATCGTATCATTGGGAGAGACTTATCTCTCAATAGTCGGTCAACCTATTATTGTTCGCTATCCACTATTTTTGTTCCTTTTCATCTCAGTACGAAAGCCGGGTCATATCATAATTCATAACCTTATGATAACCCTTTTTAACATTACGCATTAGGCATTGTAGAACATCCACCGAAGTACCACTATAAATACTTATGTTTATGTGTGATATCTCTTTAACCATAAACTCATTACTTGACGTCCATTCTACAATTTCCTCAAAACTAATATCTTGTTAACAAACAAAGATTTTATAAAAACTGGTCAAGAAAATAAAAAAAAAATGTTTTTGACCTGTTACCCAACCTCATAGAAAAGAATGCATCTTATTATTAGAGAGAACAAACAGTATTTATTTTGTCGTGATGTTTAAATGTATATGGGTCTCATGACAACTGAAATATTTACTCGTTTGTTTTTTTTGTCTTTGTGCTTTTCTTTTTTGATCTTTAAGGTAGATATTGAAGAAGTGATGTATGTTGCTAAAGAATTGTGGCATTGTCGAAGTGCAAGAGACCTAACTACAAAAGAAGTTGGGCGTGGAATGTGGCGTTCTGTTAACGAGTTGATGCTCGTGAGGTATGTATATCATATGGTTTCTAAAAGGAAGCTTGAAAATTTTCAGTTTGACAACTGGTAAACAATAAAAAGATTGTGGCGTTTATATTGGCACATTTTATGAAAGAGATATCTAAAAGTAACGAACTTGATTAGGGGACTAGACGTAAGGTCATTAACCGTAGAAATCAATTATCTTCCCCAAGAGGAGATAGTTAAAAGAATAAATATGATAGATAGGTAGTGAAAATATAGTTCGGTAAGCCTTGAATATTTTGCATTGTTGGTTTTTTGCCTGTAATGATGTGATGTACTTCTACTCGTGGCAGATGGGATAGATCAAAGCCGGCATCTGCATGGAATCTAATTCTTCTAAAATTCACAGAGGTATTTATCATTGTTCACTATATTAAATGTGAAGAGGTGATTATTTCAATCCACTTATCAGGGTTATGTATTATCCCAAACTGGTCATTTTCTAGCTAAAAATGAAACTGGATCAAATGGGTCAGACGTTTAAACGGTTCAAATAAAAACATAGCTAAAATTGAAACGGGTCAAATGGGTCTGCAGGTTTAATGGTTCAAATGAAAAAAAGCTAAAATAAAATGGGTCAAACGGATCAGACAAGTTTTAACAGGTTGAAAGTCACCCCTTTTGTAAGTTTAGTGCATACAGACTTGTTAATGTTTTGCAATATGTAGATTGTTATTGTAATTATATATTTTTGTAATTGTACGTAACACATTAATTATTTATGAAACTAATTGGACAAAAAGAGTGTTTCCGGGTTACAAACATTCTGGCAATGAACTGCATGATGAGAATCTTTTCACATTCAACATTTAGTGATTTTTCTTTTTTATTTTCTCCTCGTTGAAACAAAATAGGCTGATGAACACGAGTCTAGCACACTTGAAGATATAAAAGCAAATGAACCCGAGTTTTTCACAAGGGTAACATCCACACTGAAGAGAGCAGAATTAGACTTCAGTCCGTAGAGTTATTGCATTTATCAAGGTGTGTGATTCTGGAAAATGTGATCACTACGATCAATTTACAAAGACTACATTTTGTTTTGATCGTTCCTTTTTGTAGCTTTAAGTTGCCATTGTTTGTATGGCCTATATTCGTTCCTTTTTGTAGCTTTAAGTTGCCATTGTTTGTATGGCCTATATGCAAGCAAAAGTGATTTTATATTATGTATACTGGCCTGTTTACGAGAAGCGAGCTAACCCAAACTTGACAGTATTATGTTAAGCTCGAACGTGAATGTGATTCTACAGCTGAACAAGTCTTTTTTTTGGTATGTAAGGAAGGGCCAAGTAAATGTTTTAAAGAGGATCATCTCTATCAACTATAGTGGGCTTGTTGGTTTTCAATAATATGTTTGTGTAGCATGACAAGGGTGAGCAAAAAATAACCTAACCGAAACCGAAATAATTATTAAACTGAACTGATATGCCTGGCCCAAACTATTAATAAACTGAACTGATGTGCTTGACCCTAACTAATAACCGACGGTTTGGTTGTGTTTTTTTAACTGATAATTACAGTTTGGTTTTGTTTATACCCCAGTTCCGTTCCGAAACCAAATCGAACTGTACCATAACCAAACCAAACCTATTTGAGTGTTTGTTATTGGACCAAACTCATTATTTTGGGCCAAGAGTTGTAGGCTCAAATTCATCAATAACTATGTTTATAGTTATTCTTATTCTTGGGTAAAAGTTTTGGGTCTAAATTCATTATTTTTGGCCAACTGTTTTCGGGCACAAACATTTCAAGTCTAGGGGCCGTTTGGCAACTTTTGAATGGGTAAGTGCTGAACGAGTAAGGGGTCTGAACCATTAAGTGTTAAACCAAACCATTTAGACTCAGTATAATGCTTACCTATTCAAATGTCTGGCCGATTTAGACATCTGCTCGTGAAACAATCTGAATGAAATACCTCTGACCGGATCAGAGGTTTGGTCCTATTAAGAGCTCAAACAAACAACCCCTAAATGTGAAACTCAAAACCAAAATTTAGCTCACACGGTCATGATGATTTTAATAGGATGCGACACATATAGGGTGGTTGTGTTAATTCTAATTTAAACGTTCTTTGTTTTGGTCTTAACCATGTAGCAAAATATAGGCCCGCATAGCCTATAAATCGAAATCAAGTTGCTTGGTTATGGGTGAGATAGATCTAAATCAATGGGGTTGCAATGAAAGCAATGGAGTTATATTGAATTCTAATTAGTTGATTGAGTTGATTTGATTTGCTTATTAGCCTATGTATCTTGATGTATTTGTACCAAATGTTTTATGTTCTTGTAACTCTTTTGATTGATTCTAGCGGCTTGCTAGTCAATTGGGTTTACATGTATCATTCTCCATTCAAAAGAAACCAAAGCCCAATAAAATTTTGAATTATACTACAAAAAGTAAGAACACCAATAAGTTTCATGGAGTGCGTTTGTAAAATGTAAACATTCTGATAGTAGGTGTAGTTTGGAAGAAAGGGATGACATCCATCAGGTTTAGGATATATAACACTCCCGCCCCCAAAAGCGGAGACCGAAGAACTGCCAAGTTGTCGAGGACACGTCTGAAGAGGAGGCCGACGACCTCTAAGTTTACCACCCTACCCACTAATGGACTATGAGGGGGAAGGTGAACGGGAACTGACCGTAATGTCCCCTAGTTCTTTATCCGTACCCAAAACCTAACGTTTCATTATGGATAAGTACACCACAACCTACATTTTGTAGATTTGAAATCCCAACTTTTTTGTTTATGGAGTACGTCACTTAACCATCAAAATGTCCCCTAAGTAGATTCATGTTCTTAATATACCAATTTGTATAATTTTCATCCATTTTCTTCTTCCTTCTTCATTGCGACATCGCCTGTCTTCATTCTAGTTCTTTATCCGTACCCAAAACCTAATGTTTCATTCATGATAAATAATTTCACGAGATGGTTTGGCAGATAAGGGAACCTATAGTTAACTTGGTTTGGACCAAGACTTCGTTTCCGCAAAGCATTGAGGGTGATCTCCAATGTATCTAATTAATATAGGTTCATGTCATGGAAAATGATATGTAGCCAATTCGCTTAAATTTTGTAAAAGGCTACATTTGACACACAATTTAAAACTGTATGGGAAATGAATAGATATGGAAGTTGAGAATCTAACATGATACAAGCATATGAAAGTCATCAAAATTGTATGGGAAATGGGATACCCATGTTTATTTATAGGATTTGAAGTCGTAATGCTTTTGAACCACATCGTTTTAATACAAAAAGAGCAGTTGTTGGTGATTCTACCGAATTTATTTTAGTTCATTGGTATCAAATTAATAATTAGCAACTTTTATACATCTATTTGTATAAACATCCATTCACAAGACTGATTCGTGTGAATAAATGAGTACTGAATTGTAAAAGTGTTTACTAATAAGTACGTTTCTCCATCAAACATAGCCCTTTCGTTATTAAAGTACAAGTTTAACTCAAATTTAGATTTGAGATTAACATGTGTATTAGATTTGAACAACAATGATAATCAATGGTGGAGTGATAAGCGGGAGGGAGTCGTTCCATTTTTCCCAGACTTCCCTGTGTACCATATCATCGTTTTTCTCACTTTTCTCAGTTTACTATAGATTACATGGTGTCGTCATAGATTGTAACACCCCAAAACCCGAATGTTTATAATTGTCGAATGTCCCTAAATGACTTAGCATAAAATAAATAACTAGGCTATTTAACCTAGTTAAGTGTGTGGTTAAAAGTATTAAAAGACAAGAGTTTTACCAATACTATTTAGTGGAAAACTTTAAGGGCTAAAATGGGGCAAAATGAAAGTTAAATTTTATTTATGAAAAATACACATAAACACACACACGTATGTGTGTTCGAGAAGAGCCAGGAAGCTCCATGAGAGCTCTAAAACCCTAAGCATGAAGATCATCAAATTGGAAGGGTAAATGAAGTCTAAATCCATAACCGAGAATGGATTAATGATCACCTTCTCAATGGGATCATAAGGTATGTCTTAAAAGTTAGATTGGTGACCTTTCACGAAGTGGGTTATGTTGTAATTGACGAAATTGTATGAAATTAAGAATGAGTATGTGTTAGAATCATCATATAGCTCATGGATTGTGCTTGGTTTAGGTTAATTTGATGTTTAGAGATGAAACCCGTTGATTATGGTGATGATGACAACTTGAATGATCACCCATGTCCAATTCTTGCTAAATATTGATGTTTTCTTTTGATTTTGATTTGTATGATGGATTCTTGTTAGAGGAATTGAAAGAAATGTGATACTAGTATGTTTAATGTTTATGCATGAATGATTCATGTTGATTAGAAGGAGGAATTTGATGAATTATGAATGAGATTAGAAGGATATGCATGAACTAGTTGTACACTATGCTTAGTAGGTAGTACACATATCATAAGTATGATGAAATTATGAAGAACATAGGATTAGGTCACTTGTAAGTGATTTACAAAGTAGTTATGAAGTGGGTTTTTGATGATATGAAAGAAGTAATGATATGCTTATGTTAATAATGATGAAAATCATATTATGTGTAAGTATGTTTAAAGGAAAATTGGATAAGAAATGATGGATTAGCATGTTTTAAGGTTAAAAGATAAACTTAATATGAGATCCGTGTGATAAAAAGGATTTGATGAATGATGAACAAGCTAACTATCTTGAGAATGATATGTGATAGTTGATGCTTGATAAGCGTCATGGAAGCTTGAGAAGGAAGCGGGTCAAACGGGACTAATGCGCAAGGGAAGCATATTCGGACGCTAGGTAAGTAAAGCTTACACCCCTTTTTTTGTGTAGGATATTTATTCATGGTATAAATTAAGAGTATGATAAGTTAAATATATGAGGAATGATATTTCGGCAAGTTTCGATACGGGTCGGAACATGTGTCTATGATAAGAAACTAAGTTGAGGGTGAAAGGGGGTAAAAAGGGTATTATGGTAATTTTGATTACGAGCTAACGATAGAATACGGTACATGGATGGGATAATGAATAATTACTATCCCATAAGGATGAAACGGTCTTTTAGACCAAACCGGTCAAATGTTGAAGATATCACCATTTGACGATGTCGACTAATGATTTTATTGTCAAGTACTATGAATTCATAGGGTGAATAGCGAAAGTATTTGCGTTGTTATTAACTAGCACTTTAGTGGATGAGGAATTAAAACGGGTCATAGCTTTTACTCGAGCAAGGTATGTATGATTAGAGTTATAGTTAAGTAGTAGGATTGGTTAAATTTGCAATGAAGTCCTTTGTTGCAAAGGATGGAGTAAAGTTGACAAAAACACCCTTGATAGGTATATCGGGCAAATGACCTTAAAAGTCATTTGGAAATGAGCTATTCGATTAGAGTAATGCTTTGGTCAAGTATGAAAGCGAAGGGTATGGTTTTGTATGTCATAGACCATTTAATGCGTAAATACCCATAACGGGTCGAAATAAGCTTTTGAACGAAAATGGGTTAAGAGGATGCAAGGCATCCGAGAATTTAATCTCTTATGACAGTCGTCGTTGAAATTATTGAGTTCATATGAAGTTGAGGTCAAATCAACAGATTGTTTTGATAAATGCATGACGGGTCGAATAATCCGTAAATGAATAATAAGCCGAAAACGTATAAGTCAAGAATTCCCTTAACCCGGATGTTGGATTTTAAGTTCACATGATAGAATGTTAATTTACAATCATGTAGGAAGAAACGGGAGGTTAAACGGGTAAACGGTTTAAAATTTATGCGAGTTTTAGTGCGTACGAACGACGAAAAACAACACAGCAGGAAAACTGATTTTCGAGAGGCCGTAGCCTACGCCCTAATGGGCCGTCGCCTACGCCCCCTGGAAAGTCAGTTTTTGCTGACGGGTTATTTTGCTGCCTACGGAGGTTTTTGGCTACGTGTAAATGCAAGGGTCGTCGCCTATGCCCCCTAGGGCCGTCGCCGACGCCCTCCCCATGTCCTAAAAGCTGAAATTTTGTTATTTATGTGATTTATGCATCGTAGGCTTCGGTATATTATCCGTGGACTATGGTGGGCCTCCCAAACATGATTTTTATCGTTCCTTTGATGTATATGGGCTATAAATCTAAGTCCAAGTCCCATGTGATTAATGTATGAGTATGTAAGAGGTATGCAAAATATTGAACGTGTACATAGGAAAGTATGTATGTATGTAGATGTGTATTTATGTATATATGAAGGTATGTATGAGTATATGCATGTATGTAGAGACAAAGGAATATATGTACGTATGTAGTTGTGTATTTATATATATATGAAGATACGTAGGAGTATATGCATGTATGTAGAGATGTAGAAATGTAGGTACGTATGTAAATGTGTATGTATGTATGCATGAAGGTGCATATGAGTGTATGCATATATGTAGAGGTATAGTAAGGCATGTACGTATGTAGATGTGGATGTATGCATGAAAGAATATATGTACGCATGATTTAGATGCGTTGAGTAATACGTTATTAATGGTGTGCCATGAGGATGAAAAGTAATGCAGGTACATTATTGAAGCCTCACCAGGATACGGATACGCATATGAAATGCTTAAAGCTAGAAAGATAATGAAAGGGGTAGTGTACAGGAATAAATTTTGTTTATGTATTGTGTGCTAATGTTATGATTGTACGTGGTGAGTGCAGGTTGTGCAAATCACAGGCGATTATCACGAGGAGTAGAGATCGATGACCGAGTCACAAGATAGATTGTACGGGATTAATTGAGTATGTACTTTAGCAAACGGATGTTATGCTTTTGTTTTGTAAGACAGATATTTTTAAAATGAACTTTCAAGTAAGTCAAGACGTGTGTAATGAAAGAAATTTTACGGCACGAATTTCCGTTGCGACTTTTGTCAAATATGTACTAGGGTCTTACAAGTTGGTATCAGAGCCCTGGTTTGAGAGAATCAAGTACGAGAGTATAGGTACTTGAACTCAAACCTGTGTGCTCTTGTGATAAGGAACCCGTACAATCCATGACTCGATCAAGATCTAAAGGTAGAAATGGAATGAAAATGCGTATGTATGCATTCATATGAAGAAACTAACGGTTATACTATGTGTAAGTGATATTCGTTAATTTACACATATTTTAGTCCCCCGTTTTACCCCTATTTTATGTGTTTTTGGCCGTAAAACCGTCATTCGGATACTTAAATATCTACACTTTTGTTTACAGGCCTAAAACTGCATTCTAGACAAGATGATAGCAAAAACGAGGACTTTCCGGACAAAACGACGAAGCTGCGGGCATTCTGTTAAGGAAACTGATCTGGGCCTGTGGCACGGTCGTGCCATCTGAAGAACGACCGTGCATCTCCGACAGTTAAAGATTTGGCCGGCATTGAACGAAGGTGCGACTAGGCGTGCAAGGCATTCACGGTCAGCTCGGTGATGCACGGACGTGCCATCCGAAGAACGCTCGTGCATCTACGATGATCCATCCTGGCCGGCAATGAACGCCCGACCAGCAGCTCGTGCAACAAGTATCCCGGAACTGAACGACCGTTCCATCCGAAGAACGGTCGTGCGATATCGTATCCGGTCAAAGATCTGCTGACGTCATGCAGTATGGTGACCCATGCCCAATAATTGCTTAAAGTGCACGGTCGTGCCATATGGAGAACGACCGTGCGACAGCGACAAATATAAAAACAGAACAGAAACCTTCTGTTCGGGATTCTGGATTTTTGGAGAGCTTCACAGGCGATTTTCAGGCTCCGGAGGCATTAGCTTTCACCCGGATTCAAGCCACATTGTCTCGTTTAGCTCGATTACTACCCGGATCCTTAGTCTAGTACTTGTTTATGGTTTGATTTTCTAATCTTTCCATGTTTTTGTTAATCTTTCAAGTACTTAGATTATTGTTTATGTATTATTGTAGCCTTTGGGCAAAAACCCAACAATCCCTTGCTAGATTATAGCCATTAGTATGTTAAACTTTGTTTGTAATGACACTTGAAGTATTTTCTATGTTAATCTTTGATGATTAGTTTGCAACCTTGTTATTGATATTGAATTCTTGATTATAAGTAATTATGTTGGATGATTGATGCTTGGTTAGTTAAGATAGTTGAAAAATGAAGCTTAATTAATCTTGTATTAGTAAACTTTGAATTTGGTTAACTAGTTTAACTTGGTTTAAATGTATGCATCATGATACTAGAAATGGTTAGTGATTTAATAAAATGTAATTATTGTTAATCAAGAGAGCTTGCCGTCACGTAAGGGCCTTAACGGGTTAGATGGTGTCGTTATAAATTCTTGCCATGATTTGTTAGCTTAGTTAGTAGTTTAGGCCAAAATTGCTATCTTAAGTGAATTATTGTGCAAGATTTGTAAAATGAACTCGGTTGTGATTTAATCTAGTTTATGCTTGTCTCGGTGGTTGCATTGTGTTTATCGGTGTCTCTTTCCTTGATTAAGTGCGGTTAGAAAACTCCTAACGGATGATTAACTTATTTTTAAGAGATTTTCATAGACATTTATCAATTGCACGTTAAAGAACAATTTTAGGTGGTTAAAGTGTGATTATCGTTTTAGCTTTCCGAATGATTGTCATGTTAGGATTCCCGAAAGGGATACTAATTGTCTTAAATTGGAATATTGATCGAATGCTTCTAGTGCCAAAACAGATTTAGTTGACATGCTGTGGTTATGTATTAAGCAAGGCTTTTTATCTACTATCTATTATGTTTTTATTATGTATTTTATTTATGCTTACTTTAGTTTAGTTAAAATCAACCAAACTTATGTTTTTACTGGTAATTTAGTGATAAAGGTCTAGTATTATTTCTCCGCCCATTTCCTTGGATCGATACTTGGTTCTTACCGATACTTTATTACATATATGACAGGGTACACTTGCCTCTTTCGTGTGTGTTTTGATGTAAAAGTAATAATCACTTTTATAAATTTAAAACCAAATCGTGTGTAAATTCATTGCAAAATTATGTATATATACGCACACGTCAAGTTTTTGGCGCCGTTGCCGGGGAAATGGCGAGTTTTAGGAACGACCCGAGTCATTTGGTTATCGGTGTATATACTTGTTAATATTTGTGTATACTTTCTTGATTATTTATTTGTTTATTTATTTATTAATATTTCTTGTTTTTATTCGATTTATTCGTTTTCGTGTTATTTTTGTTCCATTTATTTATTTGATCCGGATTTATTTATTCGCTTATTCTTTGGGTTTTCGGCACCCTAAAGCCATTTTTGTATTAGTCGATTCATTTTTTTTTTCTAGTGTTGAATTTTTATAAAATTTCGGGCTCATTTTCGAATTTTTATAAATTTTTCAGCCCATTTATAATAATTTTCTGCTTCTATGCAGCTGAAAAAAAAGGGCAGAATTATTATATTAATAAAATATTCATTGTGTCAAATTTTCGTTTGCAGGTTAATGTCCTATACCCCCGCTCCCAATCCTATTGAGCCGTCAGACGAGCCCGAGCGTGATCTGAGGAGACGTCTTCGTGAGAAATCTCGTGCAGTTGGCCTGATACTCGCAGCAGGTGAGCAGGAGCAGGTGGTACCCGCTGAAGCCGAGGGCTCAGGGGCAGCAGGAACCGTAACCATGGCAGACGATAATCAACCTTTGAATGAGACGAATCAGCCCGGACGAGAGGGCTTGGAGCCCAGTATTATTAGACCTACTATTGATGCACCTTCATTTGAAATAAAATCTAGTATTATTAACATGGTGCAGAATTCAGTACAGTTCGACGGGCGTGAGCACGAGGATCCCGGGAGACACATTGCGGCTTTCCTCCATGTTTGCTCCACATTCAAGATTAGGGATGTTTCGGAGGACGCAATTCGGTTAAGGTTGTTTCCGTTTTCGTTACGTGACAAAGCTAGAGCTTGGCTTATGTCGCTTCCAGCCGGGTCCATCAGGACCTGGAATCAGTTGGCGGAGCAGTTTATGCATAAATACTTTCCACCTGAGAAAACGAACAAGCTACGGAACCGGATTACTTCATTTCGCCAGGACGAGGGTGAGTCGTTGCATGCAGCTTGGGAGAGATTCAAGGATTTGTTGATTGATGTGCCACATCACGGCTATTCCAAGAGACAGCTGGTTTTGACATTCTATCAGGGGCTCAGCTACAACACGCATGAGCGATTAGATGTTAACGCAGGAGGCGATCTGGGAACGAAGACGCCGGCGGAAGCTTACGATATCATAGAGAAAGCTGCGTTGAAATCCAGCTCGCGTCGGGAAGGCGATAGAGGTCGGGCTACATCATCATCATCTCGCCCAGGAGCTCACACTGTGGACGATTACACAGCCATTACTGCGCAAATCTCGGCTCTGGCGACGAAATTCGATAAATCCCAAACAGTCGCGCAAGTTGGCCCTGGATATGACCAGTGTGGAGTGTCACATGTGCCAGGTACGTGTGAGCAGGGTGTTATGTTTACCGGTCATGAAGAGGTGAACTACATGGGCAATCAAATCAGGCCCCAAAATAACCCCTACAGCAACACGTACAATCCAGGGTGGAGAAATCACCCAAACTTTGGGTGGAAATCTGGTTCTGGGAACCAAAACGCGCCCGGTTTTGCTCAACATGCTCCCGTGCCACAACATTCTCATGGTCAATCCTTCCAGCCTCAGTATCATAATCAAGGCTCAGGAAGCAGTTCACAGCCGCACGCCTCTCAAAGCAACGCAAAGCTAGAGGAAATGATGGCACAACTGCTGAACAACTCCAATAGTGCTAATCAAATGGCTGAAAAGCGATATCAGCAGCATGAGGAGCGATTCTTGGTCAACGAAGGAGAAATGCGGAGTCAAAAGGCTTCCATTCAGAATGTCGAGAATCTAGTGGGCCAGTTAGCAAAAATGTTGTCGGAGAGACCCCCAGGTGGACTTCCAGGCAACACGGAGCAGAATCCGAAGGGGCGTGGTAATGGCCCGCACACGTAAAGTGTGGGGACATGAGTCTTGCTATCGACTCGCCGACAAAAATTTAGCATGAGTCTTGCTATCGACTCGCCCACAAAAATTTAGCATGAGTCTTGCTATCGACTCGCCGACAAAAATTTAGCATGAGTCTACGCTGCTGACTCGCCGACAAAAATGCAGCTGGAGCATCTTTGGCGCTATAAGGGTAAAATAGTCCTTTTTTGTATTTTTGTAGTTTTAGCGTAATTTAGGTAAGTTAGGTAGTTTACGTTAGTTTGTTTAGTTTTCGTACGTGCCGAGCGAAGGTTCTGTATTGCAATATTGTTAGAACAGTTGGTGTGTCGAAAAAATGGCGAAAAACGGCCGAAACAGCTGCTGGAAATAGCTTCTGCGGAAAATTCTGTATCTGCACCTGATGCACGACCGTTCCTCGGGTCGCACGACCGTGCGATTCCGAGCAAGCCGAAACGGTTAGTCGCACCCTCGGTGCATTTCCGAGAAGAAGCTGCTGGGTTTGAACGATGTCGGTGACGCACGACCGTGCCACACGGAGAACGACCGTGCGTCAGGCTAAGGGCAATTTTGTCATTTTGCACATTATATATACCCTCATCTGCTGCAAAATCCCTCATTCGCGAACCCTAGTCGCTGCAGGCCGTTCCAGGGCGATTCTTCATCATATCGCACGTTTTTTTTCGCACGATCTAACAACCTTCTTCGCACGGTACGTTCCTAGTTGTAGATTTCTTGTTTTCTTGCTTTCTAGGTTAGATTTCTTCCGATTCTTCAAGGAATTTTTAGGGTTCTCTTCATAAACAAATCGAAACCCTAACCCTTGTTGAATCGAAGTATCGTGAACACCCGGTTGACTTTCAGACCCCTGTTGGCCCAATACTTGTTGAAATTTTGCAAAGATCAGATTGTTCTAAGTACAGGGGTCGAAATCAGCAGACACGAAGTCGCACGGTCGTTCCTCGTGTTGAACGTTCGTGCCTCGCCGGCTTGTTCACGATATCTTCTGGGCTTGGTCTGTTAGTTCTCGGAGACGCACGACCGTGCGTCTCGAAGAACGACCGTGCCATTTGCCCAGTACAGTTAGACAGTTTCTTCATAATTTGTTGCTCGGATGTTTTCAATTCATATCTCTCCTGTTTCTGTCTTTCTAACAATGTTCCCCATTACAGATGAACCATCCCTTCCTTCAGTTTGACCCCAACATTGAGAAAGAAGCTTTGTGCATACCGAAGCGCGACGCATTGTGGGCGAGACGGGGGCAGTTTGGAGTCCCCCGATGGTTAGATTGGGAAGTCATGCGTGAACTCAATCAGTATGATCGACTGGACGACATGATGAGTCGCCCGCTTGCAAATCTGGTGGCTTGCAACCGACCCGTTTACCGGGAGTTGACAATTGAATTCTTCGCATCGTATGCCTATGAAAGGCCGGTTGCACATACACAGCCCGATTTTCGCTACAGGGAGCGGGTAACCTTCAGGTTATGTAGACGATGGCATACATGGTCGGTTGGTCGTTTGGGAAGAAGGCTTGGGATTTATACTAGGGAGGACATGGATGATCCCGACGTCTTCAACGATCAGTTCAACTTCCCTAATGATGCAGCGCGGGATGCATTTTGGGTTCGAAATGCCGTTGGGGAACCCTACAACCCGAGGATGTCAAAGGCCTCGCGACTCAGAGACCCTTTGGTGCGAGTGATGCACCATGTATTTAGCCATTCAATATGCGGTCGCATGGACAGTCTTGGTAACTGTCCAACTCCTGATTTGCTTTTTCTTTATGTGTTGGATGACAAAGCACCAATCAACCTAGCCGCACGAATGGCTGAGTACTTTGTCAAGAGCTCGGGGCGAACCTCGAACAGTGAGATACATGGAGGTCAGTACGTGACCGAAATAGCGTACAATGAGCGCTATATGACGCCGGGGGTTCTTCAGGGTCTCACTTTGATTACTGAGGGGGTTCATGTTGATATCCGGTCTCTGAAGTTCATGGGGGTGATTGCTGAGCTTGATAGAGGAGATAGGTTGAGGGGATTGAACAACGAGGTCTGGGACTCGTTGCCTCCAGGTGAAGGGGAAGATGAGGATGAAGAAATGGGGGAGCAGCACGAGCCACAGCCACCGACACCACCACACTCGCCGCAGCACCACGCCTTTCATCAGCATGAGGATTGGCCCACGTTCTACCAGCAGTTCCAGGATATGCGTGTGACGCAGGAGCAGCATGGTACCTACTTTGACGAGATCAGATCTAGCCAGGACGAGATTTGAGCCAGTCAGGCTCAGATTCGGGCCACACATGACCAGCTTCGGCAGAGCCAGGATGCTTTATACCAGGGGGTGTCTGCGGGGTTTTCTTATCTTTTCGGGGAGATGCATCACGCATACCCCGACTATTTTCAGCACCCGCCGGAGTTCCCACCGTGGAACCCCCCTGGCTATGGCGATCAGGGCCCATCTGGCACGAGACATGATGATGATGATGATGATGAGTAGTTGGCGGTGGTGATAGCATTTGGTGGTGTTTTATCTTTCAGTACTTTGCTTTTATTTGGGTGTTTATTTTGACTATTATTTAAAACACCCCGGTTATGTATTTTCAGACAATTTCCTTTGTATTTTGTTTGGATTTTAGTACTTATGTATATTATGGTTGTTTTGTGATTTTTCTATTTCTGTTTTGTTTTGGGTGCACTTGTGACATACTCGCAGGTTTTTATCTATCGGATCTTGGACCGGAGCACGTACCAGATACAGCTTCGGAAGTCTCGTGGCACCAACATCATCTTGAGGGGAGTATTTTTATCCCTTTCTCTATATTTCGAGTCTCGCATTGGGGACAATGCGAAGTTCAAGTGTGGGGAGGGGGTTAACTTTGTTAACTTAACTTTGTTTGTCCTCTTATAAAAAAAAAATCAGAAAATCAGAAAAATCATTCAAAAATACTTGTATTTTGTATATATTTTAGTAAATAAACCGGTTGGTTATGTTTTAGAAAGCATCGGACTTGATAAAAACTCGACAAGCAAAATATTTTTGAAAAAGGAAACCGAAAAGCGTGACAAACAAAGAAAGACTTGCATGATAGTTTTCACACTTTTACCCATTCCTTCCGTTATGTGAGCATATTTGAGCCTTGGTATTGTTATATATTTGTTCATTTCGGATATAGGAGTGAGCCGGATGTTATGTGTAATTTAGAACTTGTCACTAGTATGCTTGTTAAGACCATGAACGTGCGGATTTGTGTAAAAGTGATAGAGGCACTTAGATTACCCTTTGTTATAAACCTTGTTCTTTGTGTTGTGCTTCCTACCTTACATTACCCTTTAGGATTAACCATGTCGAGCCTTCCCGTTTACCTTTGTTTACCCACATTATCGCCCACTTAACCAAATTTAGCCTTTTTATGTTTTAAACCTTTTTAGTGTTGAAACTCGGTCAAAATAATAGTTTAACTAGCTTGTTTTTGGTTATATTTCATTGTATATTAGTATGTTAAAAAAAACAGAAAATAAAACACCCTAAAATAGGGTGAAGTTGATAGAAATCGAGCAATTTTGAATGCTTAAATGTTAAAATCTTGTTTATAAGCTCGATTGCGCAATAGTCGCCTTTTTAAGGCATATGTATGTATAGTTGTATTGTTTGTTGCTAGTTAAACGCTACTACCGAGTTTTAACCATTTTCACCATTTTAAATGTCCACTTCCATACCCTTCGCCCAAGCCTAACGTTATAACCCGTAAAGACCTCTTGATTTACACTTGTTTGCATGTTAGTTGGTGGAGACGAGATCTTATGACAAGCTTATGATATTGCACATTTCATTGACTAGGCGTTGAGTGTTTACACATACACATTTTATGTATGTTTCATAAATAAAACCGAGTTGTGTGAACATTGTGAGTTGTGTGAAGATTAACATGTGAGTCAATTAAATGTTTAGTCACGGCTTTTTGGTTGTCGCTTTTTAATTGTATATGCTTGTTGGGTTTGAGTCTTTTGATGTTGTCTTTCGACAAACTGGCTAACCGTTTATATTAGTTTTTCAATAAAATAGTGTGTAAATTATCGTTCTTGTTTGTTTATGTCTTTTGTTGCTTTTTAGTTTAGCTTGCTTGAGGACAAGCAAGGTTCAAGTGTGGGGAGATTTGATATTCGTTAATTTACACATATTTTAGTCCCCCGTTTTACCCCTATTTTATGCGTTTTTGGCCGTAAAACCGTCATTCGGATACTTAAATATCTACACTTTTGTTTACAGGCCTAAAACTGCATTCCAGACAAGATGATAGCAAAAACGAGGACTTTCCGGACAAAACGACGAAGCTACGGGCATTCTGTTAAGGAAACTGATCTGGGCCTGTGGCACGGTCGTGCCATCTGAAGAACGACCGTGCATCTCCAACAGTTAAAGATTTGGCCGGCATTGAACGAAGGTGCGACTAGGCGTGCAAGGCATTCACGGTCAGCTCGGTGATGCACGGACGTGCCATCCGAAGAACGCTCGTGCATCTACGATGATCCATCCTGGCCGGCAATGAACGCCCGACCAGCAGCTCGTGCAACAAGTATCCCGGAACTGAACGACCGTTCCATCCGAAGAACGGTCGTGCGATATCGTATCCGGTCAAAGATCTGCTGACGTCATGCAGTATGGTGACCCATGCCCAATAATTGCTTAAAGTGCACGGTCGTGCCATATGGAGAACGACCGTGCGACAGCGAAAAATATAAAAACAGAACAGAAACCTTCTGTTCGGGATTCTGGATTTTTGGAGAGCTTCACAGGCGATTTTCAGGCTCCGGAGGCATTAGCTTTCACCCGGATTCAAGCCACATTGTCTCGTTTAGCTCGATTACTACCCGGATCCTTAGTCTAGTACTTGTTTATGGTTTGATTTTCTAATCTTTCCATATTTTTGTTAATCTTTCAAGTACTTAGATTATTGTTTATGTATTATTGTAGCCTTTGGGCAAAAACACAACAATCCCTTGCTAGATTATAGCCATTAGTATGTTAAACTTTGTTTGTAATGACACTTGAAGTATTTTCTATGTTAGTCTTTGATGATTAGTTTGCAACCTTGTTATTGATATTGAATTCTTGATTATAAGTAATTATGTTGGATGATTGATGCTTGGTTAGTTAAGATAGTTGAAAAATGAAGCTTAATTAATCTTGTATTAGTAAACTTTAAATTTGGTTAACTAGTTTAACTTGGTTTAAATGTATGCATCATGATACTAGAAATGGTTAGTGATTTAATAAAATGTAATTATTGTTAATCAAGAGAGCTTGCCGTCACGTAAGGGCCTTAACGGGTTAGATGGTGTCGTTATAAATTCTTGCCATGATTTGTTAGCTTAGTTAGTAGTTTAGGCCAAAATTGCTATCTTAAGTGAATTATTGTGCAAGATTTGTAAAATGAACTCGGTTGTGATTTAATCTAGTTTATGCTTGTCTCGGTGGTTGCATTGTGTTTATCGGTGTCTCTTTCCTTGATTAAGTGCGGTTAGAAAACTCCTAACGGATGACTAACTTATTTTTAAGAGATTTTCATAGACATTTATCAATTGCACGTTAAAGAACAATTTTAGGTGGTTAAAGTGTGATTATCGTTTTAGCTTTCCGAATGATTGTCATGTTAGGATTCCCGAAAGGGATACTAATTGTCTTAAATTGGAATATTGATCGAATGCTTCTAGTGCCAAAACAGATTTAGTTGACATGCTGTGGTTATGTATTAAGCAAGGCTTTTTATCTACTATCTATTATGTTTTTATTATGTATTTTATTTATGCTTACTTTAGTTTAGTTAAAATCAACCAAACTTATGTTTTTACCGGTAGTTTAGTGATAAAGGTCTAGTATTATTTCTCCGCCCATTTCCTTGGATCGATACTTGGTTCTTACCGATACTTTATTACATATATGACGGGGTACACTTGCCTCTTTCGTGTGTGTTTTGATGTAAAAGTAATAATCACTTTTATAAATTTAAAACCAAATCGTGTGTAAATTCATTGCAAAATTATGTATATATACGCACACGTCAGTAAGGTAAGCATAACTGCTTGGAAAGGACGATCCGTGAATGCGGTCTAGGACCGGCATAGGCAAGTGATAAGATAAATGGACCCCAGGTATGTAAATTTAACGTGTGGGCGTATGAAGTGGTATAATTAAGTGAGTGAAAGAAAATTTTAAATGAAAAATAATAGTGATATGACAATGAAGTTTAAAAAAAAAATTATGATACACGTGCCGAAACTTAATTCTTAGGACATAAGGTGGCGATTACATGAAGACACGAACTAGTATGTGGGTTGTGTACATGGCCAGTGCACAAGAGACATATGACGTTCGTGAGACCGTGATAATTGTTACAGGTATGTCCGTTAGAATTAGGTAGTAGGTGGACGTGAGGGTGAAGAGAAACGTAAGGCTTTCAGGAATGAAAGTATTAATGATATGTTAGAATCCGCGAGACGGATTCGAAGCATGAAAGTAATGAAGTATGAATGACCTGTTTGAATCCGCGAGACGGATTCAAGGAATGAAAGGCATGAATGGAATGTTTGAATCAACAAAACAGATTCAAGGAAATGAAATGTAGAAATGGTATGTCTGAATCCGCGAGACGGGTTCAACACATGTAAGGAATGAAAGATGTGAATGATATGTTTGAATCCGTGAGATGGATTCAAAGCATAGAAAGAAGAAAATGTATGAATGGTATGTTTGGAACCGCTAGACGGATTCAAAACATAGAAGTAATGAAAGAACTCTTGACGCAATGAAACCAATCGAATTGGTGGAAGGATGTGTACAAGTGGGGACACCTTATGTGGATAAATGAAATCTAGCCTGATACAGCTAGTGTTCGGGAAGAATGCGGATCAATCTGGATCACGGATAGTGGATTGATGAAATGAGATGAGGTTAGTAAAAGTTTAACTTATGTCGAATAAGTATGAATTGGTAAATTGAAAACAACCTACGAAATGAATGACGGAATGGGTATGGTATAGTATGGAATGTTGATTTCTAATAGTCAACATAAGAAGAAAATTATGCCATTAAAAAGTAAATTTCAAAGGTTTTGAGTGGAAGTTTTGCATATTGATTAAACTCTCGTGCAATGAACTAGTACGGCACATTTACTTATGTAAGTTAAGTAATGCATGGAGTGAAAGTGTGACAACCCTCAAATTACATGTAACCGTACAATCTATTAATGTTAATTAAAGTGCTTGATGACTGTGCTGGATCATTTAACTGCTCTCTGATTACTGTGTTATACTTACATGTATTTGTTAACATACTAATAGTATACAGAAAAGTTACTAAATAGTCCGGTACGCCTTCCTGAGTGTTAAAAAAATTAAAAACGTTGCAAAAATATATATGTAGGACACTTTACGGATTAATTAAGCACTTTAACGGAACAGTGTCAAACCGAACAACCGAACTTTACACGGAACATGAAAATATTGCCAGACACATTGTTCTTATTTTTTTCTGAGCTAGTTAGGGTCCCCGAACACCCTAACACACCTTATATTACATAACACACCTTAATAAACTAACTAAACATTTGAAACATAACTAATAAGTAACTAGATCATTGAAAACCAACCCATACCCCCCCCCCCCCGAACCGGTTATGGATGTGGGGGACATCCCCACATTTCTTTTGATTATTTAAATGGTACATGTTGGGGGATTATGGACACATTGTATGATGGTTAATGTTGAGTAGTTTATAAACAAGCGCTATGGGTAAATTCTTTTCATTTCACCAACACAATCAAACTTGCACTCTCCTCTCTTCTCTTGCTCTTGTTCGGCCGACCCCATAGCACACACCACCACCATCATCAAGTTTTCATTCAAGCATTTTCCATACACTCAAGGGTGCTAGAGATTATACAACAAGGCTCGGTGCGTTCGGAAGCTCAAGAACCTCCTCCGTTTTCTTTTATCCACCACTTTTACACCTTGTTTCTTCCCTAGCCTTGTGCTAGTAGTAAGTGCTTCTAAACATCATCTTGATCTCGTTTAAAGTGGTTAATAGTAGATGTAATGGTTAAAAATCAAAAACACACATGAACATAACTTAAAGTTTTGAACATAAGGAATAAAAGATGGATAAAGAGAAGTTATGTGTGTAAATCACGTAGATCTAGTGTTGTTATGATTCTTGATTGATTTCCTGATGATTTGCTAGTTAATATTGATGTTTGATGTTGTTGTGATCACTAAACATGTTAACGGAATCAATCGAACACGAATTAGAAAGCTAAAGGCTGAAAAACAGAATCTGTCCAAGCTTTTATAGCCAACTTCAGTTGGCTGTAAACAGGTCATAACTCAACAAAAAACTGATATTTTGAGTCTATAACGTGTTATTATGAAATACGGTTCTAATGGCACCAGAATCATAATTTTTGGACTTCGTTTACTATTTTTAAAGTGTCATTTTGTAACAGCAGCTAGAGCTGCATTTTTCTGCTGAAAATATGCGTTTTGTTTTCTGTCATAACTTGAGTTCTGTGTAGAGTTAGATCACGAAACTTGTACTGTAGATGACCACCGATGTATTTGTAATTCTCTCACTGGAATTTCGTAAATCGGACTCTCGATGAATTTTAAATAAGTTATTCCGTGGACTGCAGTCAGAAAAAGATAAATCTGATTTCTGTCCGGAAAATGAATTTTTATAAAATATTGGTAATGAACTGGACCCCGATATTTTTACACAATAATATTTGGATCGTTTAAGACATTCTTTAAAAATTTGGTAATTTTTGGAATAAGTTAACTATTTTATTAAAATGTCCGAAAACAGCCTGGTTTTGAATATTTAAGCTGAAATGACATAAGTTGTAATTTGCGTGTCTAAATGTCGAGTATGCTATCTGTGAGTGATTTAACATGATTATGTGTCAATAAAAGTGTTATATGCAATATCGTATGTTTATTTATGAGCGGGAATAGATGGGAAGTTTATATGGGCATAAACAGTTAAAGTAATGCATGTTATGTGATAGATACGTGTAGGAACTTTGTGCTCTATTTGAAAATCACTAAATGACTAACTGGTAATCATATTAGGATGTGATTGACCGACCTTGACTGTTAGCTATATTTGAGAATCTAACCGAGCAAATCGAGGTGAGTTCACACTTTCTACAAGGCACGGGATTCCCGGTGGTTTGGGAATGGGTTAAGAAACTAAAATGAAATATACATATCCTCCTTGGGTAGGATATGTACGGCCATCCTCCATAGGTAGGATGCCATTATTAATCCTACGAATTCTCCTTGTGCAGAATACGTACGTTCGTCCTCCTTGGGTAGGACAACAACCTTAAAACTTACTAGACAAAACTCTATCACTTAAGCCCTTAAATATATATCGACTTAATCGCCGAGGCCGATGGCGAGCGGGTCATTAGTTAATAGCGCTATTAGGTTTAACAAACCTCACACCGTGTCATCCGAACGGGCGTGTACTAATGGACTATGGCAAACTGTCAATGATGATAGAACATTGATGTAGGGCACGTATTCGTCAGTTGTCGATATCAGGACAGTCTAGTGGTTTACATGGGGAAAACCCCCACTAATTATGGGTATGATTTGGGTAATAAAAAGACTCTGGTTAAACATACTTTCAACTAAGGGGTAACCCCCATGGCATATAAGCCAACGAAAGTCAAACCACGTTTTTCAGAAACAACTTAAAACTAAACAACCAAACGTGAACTCACTCAACTTTGTTGTTGACTCGTTGTTACATGCCTTACAGGTCTCTAGATGGAGCTTGCACGAGGAGGAGGTTGTTGTGGAATACGGATTGTTAAGTCCCGTACTAAACTTCTAAATCTTATGAACTTATTAAACCTACGTTATGGACTTTAAACTTATGAACTATGGGACTTATGTTTTGGTTTCACGTTTTATGCTTCCGCTGTTTAAATCTGAACTTTGTTAACCTAAAGTCGGTCTACTTCCTTTTGGTCGCCAATCGTATTGTGTTTGGTTTTATTTACTTAATTGTGTTGTTCAATATGATTGGTGGCTTGATCCTGGTCATGTCACGCCTCCAAGAGGTGATACTCCGCAGGGTGGATTTTGGGGGTGTGACAGAAAGCGATAGTAATGTGAAATGAATGAAATGATTCAAAGGTTATGTAAAGGTACGAATAGTACAAATAACTATAGAGAACGAATAACGATGTTAACATTGGAGTTAAGCACGAATGCACGACTATGAAATAGTAACTTCGTTGCGATAACGAAACAAAATTAAATATTATGTAATATATGTATAGAATGTGATCTTAAAGGATGAGATGAAGGTATTAAACCGGTTATAAACGGATCATATGAAAGTAAGCATTATTATAGGGTTGAATATATATGTACGTTGAACTGTTACTAACCGGTCAAGGAAATGAGAAGGTTACGTGGAAGTATGGTATGGAAAGTATAGATTTGTTAGAAAGAAGTCAATTGAATAAATACTTATGAATTGAGATAGGATGATTGCTTATAATTATGATGTGACCGTGAAGTCAAACATAGATATGTGTATGTGTAAACGGAAGTGAGAAAGGTTTCGGGGACGAAACCTTGTTTAAGGGGGGTAGACTTGTAACACCCCAAAACCCGAATGTTTATAATTGTCGAATGTCCCTAAATGACTTAGCATAAAATAAATAACTAGGCTATTTAACCTAGTTAAGTGTGTGGTTAAAAGTATTAAAAGACAAGAGTTTTACCAATATTATTTAGTGGAAACCTTTAAGGGCTAAAATGGGGCAAAATGAAAGTTAAATTTTATTTATGAAAAATACACATAAACACACACACGTATGTGTGTTCGAGAAGAGCCAGGAAGCTCAATGAGAGCTCTAAAACCCTAAGCATGAAGATCATCAAATTGGAAGGGTAAATGAAGTCTAAATCCATAACAGAGTATGGATTAATGATCACCTTCTCAATGGGATCATAAGGTATGTCTTAAAAGTTAGATTGGTGATCTTTCACGAAGTGGGTTATGTTGTAATTGATGAAATTGTATGAAATTAAGAATGAGTATGTGTTAGAATCATCATATAGCTCATGGATTGTGCTTGGTTTAGGTTAATTTGATGTTTAGAGATAAAACCCGTTGATTATGGTGATGATGACAACTTGAATGATCACCCATGTCCAATTCTTGCTAAATATTGATGTTTTCTTTTGATTTTGATTTGTATGATGGATTCTTGTTAGAGGAATTGAAAGAAATGTGATACTAGTATGTTTAATGTTTATGCATGAATGATTCATGTTGATTAGAAGGAGGAATTTGATGAATTATGAATGAGATTAGAAGGATATGCATGAACTAGTTGTACACTATGCTTAGTAGGTAGTACACATATCATAAGTACGATGAAATTATGAAGAACATAGGATTAGGTCACTTGTAAGTGATTTACAAAGTAGTTATGAAGTGGGTTTTTGATGATATGAAAGAAGTAATGATATGCTTATGTTAATAATGTTGAAAATCATAGTATGTGTAAGTATGTTTAAAGGAAAATTGGATAAGAAATGATGGATTAGCATGTTTTAAGGTTAAATGATAAACTTAATATGAGATCCGTGTGATAAAAAGGATTTGATGAATGATGAACAAGCTAACTATCTTGAGAATGATATGTGATAGTTGATACTTGATAAGCGTCATGGAAGCTTGAGAAGGAAGCGGGTCAAACGGGACTAATGCGCAAGGGAAGCATATTCGGACGCTAGGTAAGTAAAGCTTACACCCTTTTTTTGTGTAGGATATTTATTCATGGTATAAATTAAGAGTATGATAAGTTAAATATATGAGGAATGATATTTCGGCAAGTTTCGATACGGGTCGGAACATGTGTCTATGATAAGAAACTAAGTTGAGGGTGAAAGGGGGTAAAAAAGGTATTATGGTAATTTTGATTACGAGCTAACGATAGAATACGGTACATGGATGGGATAATGAATAATTACTATCCCATAAGGATGAAACTGTCTTTTAGACCAAACCGGTCAAATGTTGAAGATATCACCATTTGACGATGTCGACTAATGATTTTATTGTCAAGTACTATGAATTCACAGGGTGAATAGCGAAAGGATTTGCGTTGTTATTAACTAGCACTTTAGTGGATGAGGTATTAAAACGGGTCATAGCTTTTACTCGAGCAAGGTATGTATGATTAGAGTTATAGTTAAGTAGTAGGATTGGTTAAATATGCAATGAAGTCCTTTGTTGCGAAGGATGGAGCAAAGTTGACAAAAACGCCCTTGATAGGTATATCGGGCAAATGACCTTAAAAGTCATTTGGAAACGAGCTATTCGATTAGAGTAATGCTTTGGTCAAGTATGAAAGCGAAGGGTATGGTTTTGTATGTCATAGACCATTTAATGCGTAAATACCCATAACGGGCCAAAATAAGCTTTTGAACGAAAATGGGTTAAGAGGATGCAAGGCATCCGAGAATTTAATCTCTTATGACAGTCGTCGTTGAAATTATTGAGTTCATATGAAGTTGAGGTCAAATCAACAGATTGTTTTGATAAATGCATGGCGGGTCGAATAATTCGTAAATGAATAATAAGCCGAAAACGTATAAGTCAAGAATTCCCTTAACCCGGATGTTGGATTTTAAGTTCACATGATAGAATGTTAATTTACAATCATGTAGGAAGAAACGGGAGGTTAAACGGGTAAACGGTTTAAAAGTTATGCGAGTTTTAGTGCGTACGAACGACGAAAAACAACACAGCAGGAAAACTGATTTTCGAGAGGCCATAGCCTACGCCCTAATGGGCCGTCGCCTACGCCCCCTGGAAAGTCAGTTTTTGCAGACGGGTTATTTTGCTGTCTACGGAGGTTTTTGGCTACGTGTAAATGCAAGGGCCGTCGCCTACGCCCCCTAGGGCCGTCGCCGACGCCCTCCCCATGTCCTAAAAGCTGAAATTTTGTTATTTATGTGATTTATGCATCGAAGGCTTCGGTATATTATCCGTGGACTACGGTGGGCCTCCCAAACATGATTTTTATCGTTCCTTTGATGTATATGGGCTATAAATCTAAGTCCAAGTCCCATGTGATTAATGTATGAGTATGTAAGAGGTATGCAAAATATTGAACATGTGCATAGGAAAGTATGTACGTATGTAGATGTGTATTTATGTATATATGAAGGTACGTATGAGTATATGGATGTATGTAGAGACATAGGAATATATGTACGTATGTAGTTGTGTATTTATATATATATGAAGATACGTAGGAGTATATGCATGTATGTAGAGATGTAGAAATGTAGGTACGTATGTAAATGTGTATGTATGTATGCATGAAGGTGCATATGAGTGTATGCATATATGTAGAGGTATAGTAAGGCATGTACGTATGTAGATGTGGATGTATGCATGAAAGAATGTATGTACGCATGATTTAGATGCGTTGAGTAATACGTTATTAATGGTGTGCCATGAGGATGAAAAGTAATGCAGGTACATTATTGAAGCCTCACCAGGATACGGATACGCAGATGAAATGCTTAAAGCTAGAAAGATAATGAAAGGGGTAGTGTACAGGAATAAATTTTGTTTATGTATTGTGTGCTAATGTTATGATTGTACGTGGTGAGTGCAGGTTGTGCAAATCACGGGCGATTATCACGAGGAGTAGAGATCGATGACCGAGTCACAAGATAGATTGTACGGGATTAATTGAGTATGTACTTTAGCAAACGGATGTTATGCTTTTGTTTTGTAAAACAGATATTTTTAAAATGAACTTTCAAGTAAGTCAAGACGTGTGTAATGAAAGAAATTTTACGGCACAAATTTCCGCTGCGACTTTTGTCAAATATGTACTAGGGTCTTACATAGATTTCCTCATTGGGATGGTTTAATTTAAAAGGTTTTAATTAAAATACTAATTCATTTAAAAGTACATAATTTTGTTAAACTTTAAAACACTAATATGTTTAAAAGGTTTTAATTAAAATAAAAATTTCGTAATTAAAATGAAAACTACATTACTGAATTAAAAAAAGTACATAATTGAAATAAAACTACTTAATTAAAATAAAAAGTACATAATTTAATAAGAATACTTGGTTAAAATAGTTTCCTCATCGGGAAGGTTTCTCAAAATTTGTCACGCCGAAATGTGTTCAAATTTATGGGCATGGGCCGCTTCAATCACTTCCTCATCCGTTATATCACTCTCGCCATTCGTCGCCTCGTTGAAGACTAGGTAAAATCTTCTAGCCATTGCTTGGATTTCCCTTAACCTTGAATTAATTTGATATACCTTGCGGTGGGTTTCACCAAAATGTTGACGAAATTGTTCAAAGACTGGGCTATTTATATTAAAAATTTGTATGTGATTGGGTATTTATATTAAAAATTTGAATTTGTTTTTTTAATTCTAATGGTCAAATTTCTCTTGAAGATTAATGCACACATACTTCCTATGAAAAATTACCCCGAATTCAAGGGGTGGTCTTCTCAACTCCCGATTGGCAACAGGAAAAAAAAATATGTACATAAATGATCCTTGAGGAAATAATAGTGTAGGTATTTGTGTTTTCTTATTGTATTTAACATTTAAAATTCAAAATAAGAGTAAATTATTCGTATTGTGTTTTCTTATTTTATTTAACATTTAAAATTCAAAATAAGAGTAATTACTTATTTTCAGTTTTATAATTTACTCTTATTTTGAATTTTAAATGTTAAATAAAGTAAGAAAACACAAATAGGAAGACTATTATTTCTTCAAGGATCATTCATGCATATGAATATAATACAGGGACTATGCATGTAAACTCATAAACCACCTAGAACCTTCCACCCTTATAACCCAAACAAGCAAGGGTTTTAGCACAAACCGCTGCAGGTGTGTAACAGCAATCACCATCGTCTGTCTTCATATTCGCGTTGAGCTTCAACCTCTAACAATGGCGGATGAAGAGTATGAGATGGACGGAGGGTACGTTTACGCACGCCGATAGCATATTCCTTAAAAGTTAATTCATATTTCCATGTTTACGCTGAATGTATTCGGTTCTTGTGTGTGTGATTCCTGTTAAGATCGTTTAAAGTAGCTTCAGTTTTCTTACGGTTAATGTGAATTTGTTGCTAATAGTGTTGATTGATTGTTTGTTTTGGGTAATTTACGCGATTTTTGGAGAACCTAGGGTTTGTGTTTTGTTGATAATTAGTGGTTACTCTTGCTGCAGTTTGTTTTGTGTGTAGAGTTTAGTTAGATTGTTGTAAGGACTGGATTGCGTTGTACACAAAACCACAAGTTGAAGGACTGAAAGTATGTATGTAGTAGCCAGGAGTGGTATCTAGTCAATGTGTAGGGCTAATACATTGTGCAAAACCTGTGATAAGTTTAGAACATAATTCGATATCTGTTGTGCCGAGAAGGCATAAGAAAACGTTAAAAATACAGAATTCTGGTTTGTGTTTCCATGGAGTAAGAATGTTAAGATGTTATACGTCGAGCTTGGTTCAAAGAAGTGTGAGCCTCTCTGAGGCGTTTAGGTGTCAAAAGCCGAGGTGTGTGCATCATGTATGCGAGAATATACAACCATATAAGCTTTATTTACATCCAAAATTGTGTCTCTTGCATTGGTTATACATGTTAACCTTTTTATCAACTAAACCTTTCATAATTTATTCATCCCTTTGGTTGTTTTTACATATCAGCAATCAGCTTCCCGCATATCCTAATTTAGACCAATTTTGAACCAAAAGTACAAGAGACACCTCCTCAAGCCCCTGATGTTTTTTTCTGGCGCACTTTTTAAAACCAGACCTTGAGAAAGAACGGGCATAAGCCCATTAAAAGTTAGATGATGAAACCAAAAGTTGAAATCTATAGTTGGTATGATGTGTCTTGTGGTCTTCTACATTGTTAATTTGATTGCTTGATAACATTTTTTTAGTTTTGTTATCTTCTAATTAAGACCCTATCAAAATTTAAACATACTGACTTCTTAATGTTTTTGTAGGTATGAAGATGAGCCAATGGAACCTGAGGCTGATGTAATAACGATTATTTTAGTAAAGCTCTAATGCCTAATAATGTTAATCACAATATAAATAGAATCTGGTTGGATAAATTGCAGGAAGGAGCAGAGGAGGATGTTGACGGTGAGAATAAAGATGATGATGCACCAGATCCTCTTCTAGGTGACGACGAAGATAAGGAAGAGCAAGAACAAGGAGAGCGGCCTCGGAAAACATCAAAGTATATGACCAAGTATGAACGGGCTAGAATCTTGGGTACACGCGCTCTGCAGATCAGGTGGTTTCTTCGTTTCACCTTCCCCCCTCTTTTCATTTCGTGTTTAAACGACGTTGTGTGTGATGGTGTATGTTTTCAGTTGTTATGTTATTAGTTTGCATACTCACCCGAGTGTTTTTGTTTGAATAGCATGAATGCTCCTGTAATGGTTGAATTGGAGGGTGAGACCGACCCACTTGAGGTGAGTTTCTCGACAATACTCTTGAAACAGTAATCAAGGTTCAATATAGACAGAAAATTGAAGTATTTTACACCGCAAATATGATAAAAAAAAAGGGACAGACTCATGAAACAATAATCAAGTTTCGATATTGTTACAATGAATAGAGATACTTATTTCTAATTGTGTAATCATAAAAACTCCTTAAATTTCAATATTGTTCTATTGCTCTGAGAATTTTTTTTTTTTTTTTTTCGTAATTCGAATGACTTAAATGGAACAATTATGAAACTTGGTTGTTATTTAAAGTTATCAAGTTAATATCAAAAGTTAATACTAATAACAATTAACAAAACTAAGCAAGATTCTTTGTTCATCATCACCAATCAAATGGTTGAGACCTAAGTAAAATTTTCTAACAAATTAAAAGAAAATTTGAATTTTGCTTCAGGCCTGTGTTCAAGCGTGTCACGGTTTCCATACTTCAAATGGAGAAACTTTGTTGATCATGTTATGTTATCACTTTTAAGTTTTAACTCTTTGTGATTCTTTATCTTTTGTGTCATCTTAGATTGCCATGAAGGAGCTTCGTGAGAAAAAGATACCTTTCACTATTCGTCGATACTTGCCAGATGGAAGGTAAAATTGTCATATAACAGTCGACATAGGTGTATGGTGTATGCATCTTCCATTTTATCAACTTTTTATTTGTTCATGATATTGTAGTTATGAAGATTGGGGAGTTGATGAGCTGATTGTGGAGGACTCTTGGAAGAGACAAGTTGGCGGTGATTAACCACCCCCGTTTTCGTCTCCTGCTTGTTGTCATTTATTGTGGTGCTAAATATAATGTTAGGTCGGTCGTTCTAGTCAGAAATCTAATCACTATCAGTCTGTTTGTCATTTGGAGTATGTTGATATCATTTGGATGTTGAACTAAACTATAGTTTATAATCATATGCCTGGGACACAGCTAAGTAACTAGTATTCTTTTTTGTTCCCTTTTTTATCCTTCATACTGGAATTGTTGGTTAACTAGACTTATGCGCCGCCCGCGTAGCGGGGCGCTAAACCGAAGATTTCATAGTTTAATAACATGTACGCCTTTATGTCGGTTAGATATACATGCTACTTATAACACGATTTCAAAAAAGATACATTAAGTTAACCAATTAACCAAAACCAGTATCATAGTTATGATTAAAAAAATATCTAAAACGATGGCAAGCGTGTAATTTAGAGTTGAGGGCAAAAGAATAATTTGTCAGGACCAATTAGCAAGTGTTAGGCAGTTGTTTCGCACGAATAAAAACAAAATTGACTCAACCAAGTAAAATAAAACACTACCATGGTTTTGCCAAAAAAAAAAATGATGGTAAGATTGCAATTTTTAGCTGAGGTCAAATCATAATTTTATAATGGAGGTAAAATAATATTTTTAACTGAGGGCAAAACCGATTTTTTATTTTGAATTGGGGGCAAAATCGTAATTTTTAACTGCGGGCGAAATCGTAATTTTTAGCTTGGGGAAAAACCAAAGTTTTATTTTGAACTGGGGGCCAAATCGTAATTTTAAACCGGGAACCAAATCGTAATTTGACAGGACTCTAGCTGGAGGCAAAACCATAATTTTATTTGAACTTGGGGCGAAAACGTATTTTTTAACTGAGGACAAAAGCGTGAATTTAAGCAGGGGCAAAACCAAAATTTTAATTTGAACCGGGGACAAATATTCCCACATAACACAACTATTCCCGCCAACCAAAGTTTTATTTTGAAAAAAAAAACCAAAGTGGCCGCCACTTTTGGCCAACCACGTAACACAACTATTCCCGCCAACCAAAGTTTTATTTTGAACAGGGGGCGAACTCGTAATTTTAAACTGAGAACCAAAGCGTAGTTTGGCAGGACTCTAGCTGGGGCAAAAAGCATAATTTTATTTTGAGCTGGGGCAAAAGCGTATTTTTTTAACTGAGGAGAAAAGCATAAATTTAGACAGGGCAAAAGAAAAATTTATTTTGAACCAGGGGCATAATCGTAGTTTTAAATGTCACACCCTGACTTTTGCGGAAGCGTGGTTATTTGGTGTGACTTCTTAATACCATAGCAATCAATCATAACAATGCTATATGATAAAACCAAAAGATTTTCATCCATTAATAAAGTTTAGAAAATACCACAATACCATTGTCTTGAAAACATTGACGCCAATTAGTTACAAACCATAACATGTTCAAATGAGTTCCCATAGACTCAACAAAAGACTTTAAATAATCCTGAGTTTAGAAACATGTATCCCGTCCAGGAATATGATACATCTTTTAAACTCTACGACCACGGATGACATCCTTTATTTAACACGCAGCTTGTAGACACATGCTTACACCTGCCAGATCCGTTTAGTTCCCTGAAATACATGTAGTTTGAAAAATCAACAAAAGTTGAGCGATTTCATGTGTATGTGAGTATGTATAAACCTTTGAAATATGTCTGTATGTATGAAAGTCCCTGGTATGTAGCATTAAGGAAAAAGAGATCACCAATGGTTTGCAAGGCCATTGATATGTGTGAAGTGATGTAGGAAGACTCAAACCTAGCAGATTTCGTCGTGAAGACATAGTCACCTCATGGTCCACTCAGCGGACTCAGGAGTGGGGCTCGCTACACCCGAATAGATCTATCACTCATGTCCCTTGATCCTACAACGAGGATTAATGGCCTTAAGTTTCCGCCTACCCACTCACATGATCTAAGTAGTATACCCTCCTTAAGCTAACCATACCATGTATAAAAATGTCTGTATAATTGTAACATGTATTTCACCCCCGAAGTTATAAAACTGAAAACAGTTAAGAGAAAAGGGGGACATGAACTCACTGTATTGCGTCTTCTGTACTTGTAACCCAAATCTCCTCAGCAAACATGACTACCTACAATGGTCTAACGTCTATTAGACGAACGGGTCGTGCCTTGTCTTAGTATTCATGTTTTTGAGTTACGTTTCTGATATTATTCCAAGTTATAATAATTATATTTAGTTTTGGAATAATTGTTTATACAATATTTCTGTATTAATACTTCTCAAGTATTCGTATTCGTATTTCCTTCCCAAGGATGGGGTATTTCATACATGGTTATCCGTATTCTTGTATTTGTTTATCTAGCCATGTAGTGGCGTCGTATTCCGGTGTGTTAATCCAAAAGAATATATATCTTTAAGTCCCACCTAGAAATATATAAATAAACTTTATTTTTATTCAAAACCATGGTTGCAAAAGTCGCTAGGCGCTCCCTAGTCGGTCGACCAGGGAGTTGAGAGTACCCGGCATAGGCGGAGAGTACTTGGGGAGTACTCGGACATGTAAAATTATAAAGAAATTAGTTTTTGAAAATTAAATATATGTCTAATAACATAAATTTACTAAAAATTAAATATATGTCTAATAACATCATTTCTTGCGTATCCAAATAATGTTTACCAATATATATATATATATATATATAACGGTATATCCCGGAATATTTCATAAGTTACGTTTTATCGTTCGGCGTCACAATATTAAGTGTGTAACTTATATTCCATTCCTTGTGATCTTTGGTATTATTTTTTGAGTTGTAAATTCTTGTTATTTGTTGAGTTATATTATTTTACCCTAAAATAATATAACTAGTCCACAAAATATACAAATATTCACACAAGCGTATTAGTATGAAATATATACTCTAAATATATATTTATCCATTTTTCTTGTAAATATCAACCTCCGATACTTTGTATTTTTGTTACAAAACTTATGGCGAAGTTTATTTTTGAAGGACAAAGCCATAATATACTTGTAACGCTTGTTAGAAAAATATTCTCTAAGTGTTGGAATTTTTAGAAAATTTCGCCATAGTTTCCTTTGTAAATGGAGGTGTCCATGCTAATAAGCATATCATTTTCTTTTCGAAACAATCACAATAATCATCAACAATCGATCAATAACCAAACTACACTTCCCAAGTGCAAAAATTAATTCATTTACAATTATAACATGAACTTGATCTCTTACGTAAATGCGTAGTAATTTGGTAAAACGTTTAGTGGCCTTAGTCACCTTCCAAAGTGTATTCATCCCTTTAAAACTCTCATTTTTAAAGAATCCCGGTGTTAACAACTTGTGAACAAATTCTACAAAAATATTCTTTTGAACTCTTCTTGTAAATAAAGTGTTCTTACACTTATTCTAATTCCAAAAATGGTGTAAGTGCAAGTAAAGTTATGATCCTTTAAAAATTCGTCTTTTGAACTTGGTTTGTTTAGAACAGTCATTTGTAAATCTCGGATCTACATGATCACCAACTCATTTTGTTTAACTATATTTCAAGAAATCAATTCTTTATCAAGTTCATATTTTTATTAGAAGATGATTATTTTATGAAGGCACATAATCATCTCCTAATCTTGTTAAATCATATTTCTAACCATCCTTTAACAAGTTTAATATGGTGATTAACATCACACTACCAAGACTCAACAAGCAATCAACAACATATTTACTACAATAACATCATACTACAATATTTCATCATGTGTTCCTCTTTATGTAAGCTTTATGTTCTTGTTTCTTGTTGAAACCTTTTAGTGTTCTTATAAATTTCAACATACCATAACTTTTAACTACTCAAAATGGAAGTAAACTAAGGTAGATCAAAGACTTACAACTAGCTCAAAGGCTAGGGAAGAACTCTAGTGAAAATGGTGGTGAAAATGGTGTGAGAAAGCAAGTAATGAAGCTCCTTGATGATCCACAAGCTACAATCTTCCTTAAATCACCTCCTAGTCTTGAATGAAGCTTGTAAATGGAAGAAGATGGTTGAGTTATGGTGATGGTGGTGGCGGTTATGTTGAACCGAGAGGGAAAGAGGAGAGTGAGTGAGAGAGTGGTGAACTTGAGTGAAGGAATGATGTTGATATCTAGTGCTATACTTATAAGGATTTCTCATTATATTTTGTTCAACACAACAACAAGCAAACAATCCAATAAAATATACAATAAAATCTTGGAAGTAAGATATGAAGTAAGGTGGTGATGTTTGTGGGTCCTCTTGTGACCGAAATCGGGTATGGGGGGGGGGGGGGGTTAGATGTAACACTTTGATGATAGTGGGTAAATACTAGTTAATTTCCAAGTATATACTTACATGTATTAGTTAGTAGGTTTCTAGTGGGTGTTAAGGTGTTCGGGGATCATGACTAGCCAAGAAATAATTAAACAATGTGTTTGGCAAAAATTTGGTGTCCCGGGTAATGTCCGGTTAGTCGGTTAGATACAGTTTCGTTAAAGTGCTTAATTATTCCGTATAATGCCTTTTATATATCTTTTTGTGTCACATTTAATTCCCGACACTTAGGAAAGCATACGGGACCATTCTGCCAAAATTTTGCACATTACTAGCATATTAAATGCTGAATTTCTGATAAATAATGCAGAATTCTGCATTATTAGTGGGTTTTAGGCACTTCCCGGCACTTTAACTATCACCTAGTGACGCAGTTTTATGGTCCTCATTTCCCTACACTCCACACTAGTGTAGTACCATGTCCCTGGCTCATACTGTCCTTAAAAACATTGCCTGTCCATGTGCTGGCATTGTCAGCATGTTTCTGAATTATCCGTTCAGTGTGCTAACTGTGCTTTGTGCATCAAGTATGTCACTAAAGTTTGTGTGTAATAAATGGAGTGACTGTAAGAAACATGATGCATATGTATGTATGATACAAAAATCATAAAGCAGTTTAAATTGTCAGTTGAAATCAAGCACAATCATTAAGCCCATAATTAAAATTAATTAATTGTATGGATACCTGAAATTTTGTGGGTTGTCACATTCTCCCCCTGTTAAGAAAATTTCGTCCTCGAAATTGGTACTACCTTAACTCCCTAGGGTTTCATTATGCGTGTATGTATATGAATAATACCAAGGTGGAAAATCACCAAACCGAATCAAACCTTATTCACATCAGGTGAATCCAAGAATATATAAGAACACGAATCCTATGGTCAAAAGGTATGTGCTTTTAGCATTTGGTGTCGAAGGTATAAGACGTATCGACGTATAGTCTAGTGTAATTCCAGTTACAGGGGTTCCACAAAAGAGGAGTTCTGTTCAATGGGATTCTCAAGCAGTCGGTCACAATATGCCAACGAGTTTTCACAACCATAGCATCCGCTATATGAACTCAAAATCAACAACTCAAAAGTAATAGGAAAGCGATCTGTCAACCTCCCGAATAAATGAATGGTAAGGTTTATTGTGTTGACATTCTTAAGTTTCAAAAATACACCAAATGGAATACAAGCGAATCTGGTGTATCATTGTCTTGATTCGTAGTTGCATCAGAAATGTTTAAATGACAAGTCAAACAAAAGTATATGTAGTTTTGTGTGAAACAGTTGACCATGATTAGTACAAGCTAATGACACCACAAGGTGTCGAAATGACGAGATTCAATAATAGTGGTGACTGAACAAGTTCACCGTGCCTGAAATCAAATGAAAGTGTACAGCGGCAATCTGAAGATTTGATTTACACAATGTCATACAGTTTTCAGTTAAATACGGAACATCAAAGAGCCACTGTTTTTGATCGAAGGTGAAAAAGTATTAAGTACCGCAAGGTATTCGATAGACAATGAAAGAATCGTTAGGAGGTACATGGTGCTTATGAAATGAATCTATGTACCATTGCCTTAACACACAACTGTGTTGAGACCGCTTTAATCGTGATAAACGAGACGGATTTAGAGCAAATAAATAATTTAAATCCGTGTATGAAGTGAGTAACCAAATTAGCGCAAGCTCAATTTTGTGAAATCATCTCCACAAGGTATTGAAACCAACAAATGATTTAGTGGAGTCGTAGACCAATCAAATCTACTACGATTCGAAATGAAAGAACCTTTGCAAAAATATTTGAATATGATGTTCCCAATACATCATATGGCGTCTTAAATTGAATATGCGAAGTGGATAAGTTCAAGCAATTGAACTTGGTTTCAGCGTAACTTGACAATAAATGTATGCATTAACAAAGGAATCTCGGCATGGTTGCAAAGATAAACCATGAATGTAACTCGAAATAAAAAGGAGTTTCGAGAAAGTGTGTTGACTTGATAACAACAGAGCCAATAATTACAATAATGTAGGTCATTCAGATCACAAACCAGTGATTAGATTTAGCAACATAATATTCGAACTTCAATGAAGCGTTTGAAATGAAACCGCATGCATAGCAAATAGTGCATGCATAACATATGAGTTTTCAAGTAATGAAACAATGAGTATGAGGTAATGACCAAGTATCGATGCAAATGTGTGTTCGCTCTCAGCGAAGAGAATTGAAGTAATGCAACTACCATTCAGGGGAGTAGAGATGCAAACATCTACTCGCTAGAAGCAAAAGTTAAGATTTCAACAAAAGAAATTTAAGTACTTTCTGTTTTGTTAACTGAAATGGCATATATGTCAGGTTAATGGTGTTTGATTGGGTTAACAGATATGGTTCCTAAATAACAACCTTTACGAGTTTGGACCTGAGTTCCCAAAGGTCCTAAGTATATGTTTTCTAGATCCTCAAGGTTTCGTATTCTGTGTAGATCTGTTTTGTGCATTGTATAGGAAACACCATTTTTGTGTATGTTTAAAAACAAATTATCGTCCCACAATTTCCTCGGTATACATTATTCCTGAATTCTCAGCTAATGATACTTGATCATCGATCAGTTGTGAAATAGTAGTTTGATTCTCATAGTTAGTTAAGTAAGAAGTTCGTTAATCCTCAGCAAGAGTTACCGACTCTTGTTGGTTAGCTCGTTTAGCTCCTGGTAGTTGATGCTTATTTGAAAATCATTGTCCTTCTTCTTGACGAGCAGAATTGGGGTTACCCAAAAGGGAATCTTGGTCTGTTATCTTCCTACTCTATCAACTTCTGAGGTTACACTGACAATCCTTGCATCTCCGAAGCTGTAAGTCGCTAAGGTGCATCGACTACAGGCGCGACGCCTGGAATCAAAGTGATGCGAAATTCGACTTGTTGTTGAGGAGATAATTCTGGCAAGTCTTCGGGAAAGACTTTAGGATATTTCCCTATCACAGGAATATCTTCGAGTTTTGGTTCTTCGGCTCCCTAGTCCACGACATAGGTCAAGAAAACAACACATCCTTTACGCAACAACTTTCGTGCCATCCAGCAATTAGTAATTTGTAGAGGCGTATCCTGCTTTATGAGTCACGATTATTTCTTCGTTCGCCATTGGGATGCGGATATCAATCTCCGCTCGATCGTTCGACCACCAACCCCTCCAGGTTACCTCGTCGAAGCTTTCCAACTCAACTGGCAGTAGATCAAGCGTAAACTTACGCTCTCCGGGTTCTATCTTGCCGTTTCTAGTTACTGCGTTGGTTTCTACTAGCTTCCCCTAAGCTAGTTCCTTCGAGTGCGGATTATCTAACTTACTTGCTACTCAACCAAGTATACTCTCAAACTCTAGAGATGCGTAGCTAATATTTGCAACAGTTTCTAGCAGCACATATGCATAATGTTGAGTAATATGGGACGTACCGATATCCACGCTTGAATTCCTGGCGTGTCTCCCTAGCTCCGGTGTTGAGCTTTCATTCTTGTGCCTGATCGTTTTTAGGGCAATATTTTCTGAAATGCTTTTTGCTTCCACAGTTAAAACAACCTTGAGCACGTTTCTGTCTGTCACTTGTCCTGCCTGGATAATCGCCACTGTCGTTGTTCCCTCCGTGATTCTTGCTACTATCTTGGCCTTCTTTTCTACGTTCAGTATCTTGCCTACAAGTTTCCTTAGGATGCCCTCTCTTGCCACAGTTATCACATTTTCCATATTTACATCACCCGACATGATAACGTAGACAATTGTCACACTTAGGTAGGATACCCATGTAGTCTTTTCCCTTTTTGGCCTTCTTCTTGCTACTCGCCCGAGTAACCATCTTGAAATTTGCGAGCTTTCTCTTGTTATCCCCAGATGACTCTACAGGAGTCTCCTTTTTCTCGTCCGTAGTGGAAAATTTTCCAAGTCTAACAGCTTCTTCAGTGAGCGCCACGCTTATATCGATAGCCTCGGTGATCGTTGAAGGTTTAGATGTTGTTACCAGGCTTAGAATCTGAGGTGCCAATCCCCCTATGAAACGTTCAATTCTCTTAAACTCTGGTCCCACCAGGAGCGTAGCAACTTGTGATAAATCATTAAATCTCTGTACATACTCAGCTATCTTTGGTCCTTCCATTTTCAAGTTCCACAGTTCAGTTTCCAACTTCTGGACTTCTGCCCTCGAGCAATATCTCTTACGCATCAGTTCTTTCAGTTCGTCCCATGTCAATGCATACGCAGCGGTCTCGCCCATTGTCTGAACATGAAGGTTCCACCATGACAGAGCCCCATCTATGAATAGTCCAGCTACGTACGTGACATGATGTTCTGGGGCACATTTGCTCAATCGTAAGACAGAATCCGTTTTCTCAACCCAGCGCACGAAGGCTAAGGCACCCCCGGTGCCGTCAAATTCTCGGGGTTTGTGGTCTAAGAACTGCTTGTAGGTGCAGCATTCACTGTGTTCGGAGTGAAGGGCCTCGAGCTGTGCAATGGCCTGTGAGATGCGCACTTGTAGTTCTGCCGTTGTTGTTGGCGGAGGGTTGTTGGTAGCGATGTTTGTAGGATCGTTTTTAGACCCGAACGAGTCGATCAGAAGAGTTTTTCTCAACACGAAAGGCGGAAACAGACGTATTGAGTTCAATTCAGCAAGAATATCACTTTAAACTGTCTTTCTGATCGATTTGACAAAGAATTACAGCGAGACGACACTTCGGCAGCACTTCGGCTCCGGAATCACACATACAAGACTGACTCAAACGAAATCAGACAACACATATATATAGGCAGGGTAATTCCGCTTGAAACTGCCTCAAGTGAAATCACATTCAAGCGGAATCACTGATTTCGTTTGAACTGGACATGGAGATTTCAAACGAAATTACAACTTCTAATTCTGTTTGAAATTGCCTCTTACCCTATATTTGACATTTTTCTCGTATAACGTGCCCTGATCTATCTAAATATATACAAGACTCGATACAAGATGAAGTCGACAGACGCATGCACCAACAGACTCCCCCTCGAATGTTGACGAGTCTTCAGTGTCGAGTCTTCGCATCTTCAGTCTTTATCAGTCTTCTCGACCTCTCTTCTGAATTATCTAACAATGTAAGTATTCTCCATCTCTCTCTTCTCTTTATCAACTTATCTCCCCCTCGGATGTTGATCTAATCTTCAATTCCAGAATCACAATCTGACTCTTGAACATTCTAATTCTCTTGATCAGATCTTTTGATTCCTTAAGTTCATCAGCATTAGCAGTTCCAGAATCGTAACCTGGCTTACCTGCACAAACTCTTCCTCACTATAAATTTCACAATTTTAACATTTTACAAATTTATTCTCTGCTTACCACTTGTAAACACAAACAAATAATGAATGATTTTATAATGTTAATTTCTGATGAAACACTTGTATGAAAAACATTTTTCTTTTCAAACAATTACTTATTTCAAACAGACTCCCCCTCATTGATTGTCATCATGTTTAGCGCTTGGAATTTTGAAAATCAACTCTTCAACATCAGTTGTCGAAAATCTTTTTGTATTTTTCAAAATTTATGCTAAAACACACTTAAAATATTTTTGGACTTTTTGAAATTAACGAAATGCATAAAAGAAATATATACAAACAATATTTTTGTGAGTTTGTGAAAGAGGATCATATCAGTTTTTGAGACAAAACACCAACACCGTTAATCTTTAAACATTTTAAGTTCTAAACGATTCACTTAGATTGTCAGTATACTGATCCACTTAAATTTCCACACAAAGTTCAATTGTTTCGAGATACGAGATTAGTGTTTTAAGTACTTAAACTTATTCATGTATCCCACCTCAGAATATACTCTCGTATCCAGATCCCAATATTCAGTCTTACAGGTGAGTATACCACAGATGATATCTGTAAAGGGTTAAATGCGAGGGCCGTGAGAGCTCAGGCTATTGCTTCCGCAAAATCAGAGAGATGACGGCTTCGACTTTTGGTGTGTTCCCTTTAGAGAATCTTTTCTTCAACAGCAAATGATTAGCATTTTTCAATGTTTCATCATTTTTTGTACTGAGGGTGGTGCTATATTTCAAGCAAGCAGAAAGTATTATACGGGGACTAGGCCATTACTTTCGCAAAATCAGAAGTCCCGGGATAATACCCCAGATATCACTAAGTATAAAGACCTAGTATCTCAGAAAGAGGGACCTTTCAAACAAGATTTCGGGGGTTACCCATATATCCGAGAGATGTTCCCCACGATATAAGTAAGTTTGAAATTTAAGTTTATATCTCGTCACAATCTACTAAGTGTGTAAAAACCTACTGGCACATCACCAGTGAGACCGTTTATCACATTTATCTTTCCAATTCTTTAGCATGCTGTGATCGTCCACTGATGTACTATCATTTCCTCTTTTCTACAACAAGACACTTTTTTGATTTTATCATGTTTTTGACTTTTTCAAATTTTCAAATGTTTTTGGATTTTCTGAAATTCTTACTCCCCCTAAAATACACACACATTTAAAGGAAATTTGAAAACAAACTATACAAGGTAAAGTGACAACTGATATCAAATTACTTCAATTCGCCATCTTCTTGGCATAAACAATCAGAACTCCCCCTCACAACAAACTATTTTCCCATTGATTTCAAAACACTTAAGTTTGTTTTAATCAAATGGTTTTTCCGGAAAATAAGTTTTGTTGATTTTTCAAACCACTTGTAGGTTAGGGGTTTCATCACATTGTTTTCACAACCTCTTGAAAAATTTAACAGTTTTAAGATCAATCCACAAAAACCACTTGTAGAAAATCAAGTACAACTTAATGTCCCTGATTTACCACTTGTAAGTAACCAACCAAATAACCACTTGTAGGACGAAATCACTTTCTTGAATTTCTCAAGAAAGATGCTGATACCTGCTCCACTCTTACCAACCTGGAAGCTCCGACAAGTCATACTTTTCACTCATCAAAATATGTTCCATCCCAGTCACAAACCTGAGATGTCACAGTTTTACCTGGTTTCTTCAATTTTTTCTCATAAAACTCCTTCACCCCTTTGACCTTCCCATCAACCATTTTTCCAAAAATATGTTTCACCTTGAGGTTAAAGACTTTCTCAACATCAAATTCTTTCTTTTCTAAGAAAAATTGATTTGAAATCTCAATTTTACCAACTTTTTGCTTAAAATTTTCAGCCTTCAATGGTGGAAAATTGACATCATCCATTAGAGGTACTGATGTATCATTTTTTAACTCAACTTGTGGCTCCTCTGACTTTGTGGAATCAGATTCATCACCTGAAAATAGCTCCTCTGATTTTGTCGAATCAGAATCATTGCTAGAACTATCATCAGATTTCTTAACAACCCATTTTTGGTTGTCAAGATTTGCTTTTCTCTTGTAAAATCTCTTTGAACATTCACCAACCTCAAACTTTGAATTTTTGAAAACTTTGAATTGTTCAGTTGGTGGTTCACTTCCAACCATCTTTTCTTTCTGTTTAAGAAACACTCCCTGTTTTGTTTGTATTGCCTTAGAACAATTTCTGGCAATATGACCAACTGTTTTGCATTTAAAACAGGTTCTCGTTTCTTTCCTTTGAGCAACTTCCATCTTCATTTCTTCTTGCTTCTTTGCAAGGAATTCTTTATTTGATTGATTCCTGAACAATTGCTCCTTTTCTTCTTCAGATGATTTTCCTGTAACAAAAACAGTTTTTGGTTTATAAGTTTTCTCATTTTTATGATTTTTCGGTGGAATAAAACCTAAACCCTTTCTTTTGAAATTACCGTTATGGTTTGGTTTCTTTTGAAAACCTGAACCATAACTGTAACCCTTTTTCTTGTTTTCTCTTTGTTGAATTCTTGAGGTGTAATTTTTAGGTTTTTCAGAAAGATTTACATCTTTTATTTCAGAAATATTAATTTCTGTTAATTTGAAAACCTTTTTTTATCATTTCAGTTTTAACACCTCTTATTGGAAATTCTTCATCAGAATATAATTTGTCAGAATCATTCAAAGTATAAGCCACTTTGATTGATTCGTCATTCAAATTAGATTTTGATAACAAAAACTCATTATTGTAAACCCTTTTTATCTTTTTTGACTGTTGGATTTGACGTGTCAGACTTTGACTCTGGGTTTGACTACGACTTTGACTCCTCGGTTTCATCTTTATCCAACACCTGATCGACCACTTTCTTTATTAACTCTGACTCATGATCAGTATCAGACGACGTAAAAATGACTTCAATGTTGTCGGGCAAATTATCTGATGGTTCAGATTCCCATACTAAATTGGTTGCCTTTTTGACTCTTTCTGAATTTGGATTTCATGGAGAATATCCATTTTCAAGCGGGGGTGGACACTTGTTGTAACTGGTACTTTGTTTCTTACCAGATGTCTTCACTTCAGTATCCTTCTTTTCAGAACTTTTGTCTTCAAATACTTCCTCTTCATCAAATGCCTTCATGCCTTCAACAGTTGGATAAACCCTGTCAATAACATAAGAAGTACATGAGTAGCTTTTTAACAACCTATTAACTATTTCTGTTTCAATTCTTTGTGTTTCCAGTTTCTGTTCAAGCACAGCACACTTCTCAATGTAACTGTTAACACTTTTCTGCTTTGTCATGAAAGCTCCTTGAAGTGTCTTCATTGTTGTTGCTTGTTCACTGCTTGACAGATTGTACTGATTCATTGCTTTGTTGAGAACATCATATGATTCTTTCAATCTATTGATGTTGTGAATCAAAGTACTATTTTGCTTCTTTACTGCTTCACAGTTTTCACATATCACCGGAATCTTTTGTGCATCGGCTTCTGCTTCAACTTTAAAAACTGGAATATCTTTGACCGTTTTCCTTATTACTGGAACTTCTTCATCATCACTGCTAACGGGTTTTTTAACTTTCTTCTTTTTCTTTTTAACTTTTTCATCATCACTGTCAATCTCCTTTATCATTCTTAAGTCCTTTTCCAATCTTCTTGCATAATAATCATCATCATTATCACTATCTTCAGCAACTCGAGCAACAAAAGCTTTGTGATTTGAAATTTTGTGAGGATCATAATCATCCCAACTGAAATTTGCCCAGCTAAACCCTTCTGGTAATTTTTCATCATCTTGATTTATCAGACATGCTTTACTGTTAGCTGAAACATATTTGTCCCAATTAAAATCACTTGTAGACTTTTTACCATCTTGATTCACCATACATGCTCTCTTTGATGACTCTTCGATTGTCTTCCTGGCATGTGCAGTTTGTGGCTCTTGTTGATGTTGAGCAACTTGATGATAAATTGCTTTCCGATAATAGTCATTGTTGTTGAACGGATTTTGAGCTCCACTTGATTCGTGATTTGTGCACTCCCACTTGAAGTGTCCTTTTTCCTTGCAACGAAAACAAATAACTTTAGATTTATCAAAACCTAGAGTAGAAACATTTGCATCACGGAAATCATCTCTTCCCGTAATTTGTTTAAATTTTTCTGCTCTCCTCAACACACTCGCCAAACACCACTTTATATCCATCAATTCCATCTCCTCAGCATTAATCTGATCGTAATCCTCTTTTGTTAACATTGGATTCCTGATCTTTCCTGCTACTAGACTTCCATATGATTCCAGCACAGTTCCTAACAAAGACATATGACTTTTTGCCACCTCTTTCGAGAAATTTTCATCATTCTCAAGGTTTAAAACAATGTTGCATTGTAACCTCTTGCCACTCTTTGTTGTTGACAGATTTGGATCAAATGATGGATATAAAGAAAAACTTGTTTTGCTGTTTGATCCTTTAGAAGATCCTCCAGATGTGCTCTTAGCATTAAATGCAGTCTCGACCTTTGGTGACAGGTTCGTTTTATCACTGATACCCCCTTGTAATAAAGACCGATATCTTGTTCACCATCAAAATCTTTCATTCTTGAGATCTTTCTCTGTTCCATCTCTTGAGCTTCAAGCTTCTCAATGAATTTGTTCAATGTCAGATTCCCAAAATCTTTCTTATTTCTCAACATCATCAAATATATGCCCCAAGTTTCATGTGGCAATGCATCAGCCAACTTTTCTACCAACTCTTCATTATCTTTATTGATGCTTACTCTTTTCATTTGAACTAGCAAATTGCAATATCTTTCGATGATCTGCTTTGTGCTTTCAGTTCTCAAACCACGAAATAAACCGAACTCTTTCTTCAAAAGTGATTTTTTGTTCTTTATCATTTCTTTACTACCAACAAACTTTGACTTTAAAGCTTTCCAGATAGAATAAGCACTTCCATTGTGTTGCAGTAAGACCAAGATATCTTCCTTAACTGCTTGATGCAACAAACTAATCATCATCTTTTCATTTTTGTATTTCTTTCTATCATCAGCACTTAAATCTTTAATAGCAATCTCCTCTTCATTATCATTCGTCGGTCTAACATATTTTGTTTCCACGCATTCCCAAGCATCCAAGTAATTTGCTTGTACCAAATTTTCAAACCGTTCCTCCCATCCTTTATACTCCTCGATATTCATGAGCTTAGGCGGTTTTTGCATAGTACCCGTTTCATTTTCCATGTTCAAGTTCTGAGTAATAGATGCCGGTGTAGTCGGGTTGGTAGCAAATGCGTTATAAAATTCCTCTTCCATATTTCGGTAACAAGTTTCACAAAACGGTTAAGTTCAAACAGAATAGCCTTTGGTACGAAATAACCCTCTTCAAACGGAATCAACACTTTCAAACTAAATCCCTTTGGAGCGGAATACCCTTTCAAACGGAATAACTAATTCCGTGTGAAATGTTCAAACGGAATCACAGTTTGGAGCGGAATTAGTAATCTCAAACGGAATCACCCAAGCGGAATAATGATTTGGTGCCGAATAGCAGATTTCATGCGGAATCAAGATGCTATTTCAAGCGAAATTATGCTGATGTCATCAACTCGAGCTGAATTTTGTCAAATTGATCAAGTTTTAAACTGTTTTAAGATCTGAAACTTTCAAGGGTTTGTTAAAACACAATTTCGCACATAATGTGAAAAAATTAGCTGATTTTAACCGTGAAAAGTTGTTAATTTTGAAAAGAAGGTGTAGAAATCAGAAATTGCAGCTGAATTGGTAAGAACTCTTCCTCCTGAGCTCTGATACCACTTGTAGGATCGTTTTCAAACCCGAACTAGTCGATCAGAAGAGTTTTTCTCAATACGAAAGGCGGAAACAGACGTATTGAGTTCAATTCAGCAAGAATATCACTTTAAACTGTCTTTCTGATTGATTTGACAAAGAATTACAGCGAGACGACACTTCGGCAGCACTTCGGCTCCGGAATCACACATACAAGACTGACTCAAACGAAATCAGACAACACATATATATAGGCAGGGTAATTCCGCTTGAAACTGCCTCAAGCGAAATCACATTCAAGCGAAATCACTGATTTCGTTTGAACTGGACATGGAGATTTCAAACGAAATTACAACTTCTAATTCCGTTTGAAATCGCCTCTTACCTTATATTTAACATTTTTCTCGTATAACGTGCCCTGATCTATCTAAATATATACAAGACTCGTTACAAGACGAAGTCGACAGACGCATGCACCAACAATGTTCCCTTGTATCGACATCTTCTAAGAAGAAGACTGGTTAGGTCAGGTTATATTTGTTCAGGGGATGCATATAGTTGTTTCAAGGTCATATGTACATACATGTATTTTATATCAACCAATCAAGCAATAGCATAATCATAGCATAACCAAGTAATTTGGTAATTTTGTTTAATGAGAGCATAGTAAGCAAGCACGTAGCGTTATAATTATAGCACACACATATAGATCAATAATGTGCTTAACGAAGACATAGCGACTGAGTTTTCGTCGGTTATTGGCCACAAAGTATTGTCGCATGTTTAATGTTGCCTGGGCTCTCATTATTCCCTGACCACAATTGTATTGTCTCCCAAAATGTATCACATCAATAGGGACACAGGGTCACCCTTCCCTTGTCCATTAAGTATATTAGTGTATCAAAATTACGTAATCAGATATGGTCTCCCAAAGTCTCCACAATCCCAGCTTATCATTAGTGTCTTTACCCCAAATGTAATGCAATCCGCAAAATCCAGAAACCACTATACCGGTGTCTGAGGTGGAGGAGGAAAGAAAAGTAAACTGTTAACATGCGTGGACTTCCTCCTCGGGCTTGTGTACACGTCAAAATAATTATCTGCTCTACCGCTTGACAGTAAAGAAATGAGCATCAAAAACCTGGGAAAGGTGTAATAGCAACGGGTGAGAGCGCAAAAGGGACCTTGATAAATGTGGAAGATCAAAGTATGCTGGCAATTGACAGGGTGGAGGACGTGGTGTCAGCTCAAGCTCCAACATTCTGCAGCTTATAACCTCAGACTGTAGTTGATGTGACAGGTGTACTCATCCCGTGTGTAGCCTCCATAAAGTGAGGGATGGTAATGGCCTAAAATCAGTATAGTGTATGGTAGGAACCATCGAAATGGCTCATCCAGCGATGTAGAGGTGAAGGTAGCAAGCGGTGCGGCCTGCGAGGTCGTAGAAAATGCTGCTGTAGCAAAAGGATCGTCATGCGGGTGCGGACCTGGAGTACCTCTCAGGGGTGCGGGTATGTCTTGAAAGAAAGCGGTAGGCATGTCGGTGCAATGGACGTCGGTCTTAACAAGAGCAACGTCAGTGAGTGAAGGTGCAGGAACAAACATCTCAACTGATAAGAAGATCATTAGGTTCAGGTATTGGGTCGGGTATAAGGGATGCAATGCCTGGTAAACCAAAAGAAACAGGGTCATGATCAAGTAAAGGTGCAGGTTCAGCAGGTGCAACATCAAGCTGACCCAAAAGGTGCAGAAGCTAGCTCAGGAGCAGGCTCTGGGTCGTGTAACGGTGTGGTGCCTTGAGCAGGTGATAGTGCAACAGCCATGTCCTCGTCATCTGCGTCAGTAGTACAAAGTTGTAATCCAGCTGTCTGTAAGGCTGCAGATGTCACATACTCAAAGGAGTCTGAATGCATGCTAGAATCAGAGGATAGCTTGTTAACAGGGGTCTCAAAAAGTGAAATTAGTAACAACGTTCTCGTCTAACTTTCCATCCTCGTAAGTGCTATCGGAAGGACCATCAATAACATGCCAATGTCATCGTCAATTATTCGTTGAGTAGCCTACCTTCGGAAGGAATGTCCACAGGAAGCGTATTGTCGAGGATCGGGGCCATGGTGTGTTCACCATCGGGGTGACCAGTGATGAAGTGGTCATGGACTGAAACAAGAGTAACAGGAGGATTCTTGTCAGAGAAGCCTTCAGCAAGGATATATCATCCCAAAATCTGGTAGCGCGGACTGTTGTAAGTCGTCCTTGCCCTGGGTCGGCATATCAGGATCACTCTCAGTGTCTGATGTAAATATCTCCAGCGCAAGTACAGTCTCATCATTTGTGGTGGTGGCCATAGGGTCATCAAGGTTTGACAACCCACTTTTTAATTAAGGCGGCATGTGTATCGGTACATGGTAGTCATAGTATGTATTTCCATAGTAATCACTATCAGTTAGCGTATGCAAACAATCACCACATATGCACGTTTATCAATCATCAGCAATTAAGCATGTATGTGATAACAATGTAAGCAAGTAATCTTCCTAGTCTTCCCCAGACTATCCCACCCAGCCTCTCAGACTGAACTTCCTAGTTTCTCAGACTAACTCCCTGGTCTCTAAGACCAACTCCCTGGTCTCTAGGACCAATTCCTTGGTCTCTAAGACCAACTCCCGGGTCTCTAAGACTAAATCCCCGGTCTCTAAGACCAAACTTTCCCAGTCTCTAGGACTAAATCCCTGGTCTCTAAGACCAAATTTCCCCAGTCTCTAAGACTGACTCCCTGGTCTCTAAGACCAACTCCCTCAATCTCTAAGACTGAACCTCCCCCAGTCTCTAAGACTGAACCTCCCTCAGTCTCTAAGACTGGATTATAAACATAGCCCTTTGAAATGTGTTATTGTGCCCTTTTTGTTTTGTAAATATGGTTGTTCCCTGGATCTGGACGTTGAGTGTATGCAATGTAAAAACGTTTGAAAACATTTTCGTGAGAGCCCTGATGATCATAGTCTAGACTCGAGAAAGAATCCTAGTTCGCTATGATCAAGGCTCTGATACCAAGCTGTCACACCCTGACTTTTGCGGAAGCGTGGTTATTTGGTGTGCCTTCTTAATACCATAGCAATCAATCATAACAATGCTATATGATAAAACCAAAAGATTTTCATCCATTAATAAAGTTTAGAAAATACCACAATACCATTGTCTTGAAAATATTGACGCCAATTAGGTACAAACCATAACATGTTCAAATGAGTTCCCATGGACTCAGCAAAAGACTTTAAATAATCCTGAGTTTAGAAACATGTATCCCGTCCAGGAATAGGATACATCTTTTAAACTCTACGACCACAGATGACATCCTTTATTTAACACGCAGCTTGTAGACACATGCGTAACCTGCCAGACCCGTTTAGTTCCCTGAAATACATGTAGTTTGAAAAATCAACAAAAGTTGAGCGAGTTCATGTGTATGTGAGTATGTATAAACCTTTGAAATATGTCTGGATGTATGAAAGTCGGTATGTAGCATTAAGGAAAAAGAGACCACCAATGGTTTGCAAGGCCATTGATACGTGTGAAGTGATGCAGGAAGACTCAAACCTAGCAGATTTCATCTTGAAGACATAGTCACCTCATGGTCCACTCAGCGGACTCAGGAGTGGGGCTCGCTACACCCGAATAGATCTATCACTCATGTCCCTCGGTCCTACAACGAGGATTAATGGCCTTAAGTTTCCGTCTACCCACTCACATGATCTAAGTAGTATACCCTCCTTAAGCTAACCATACCATGTATAAAAATGTCTGTATAATTGTAACATGTATTTCACCCCCGAAGTTATAAAACTGAAAACAGTTAAGAGAAAAGGGGGACATGAACTCACTGTATTGCGTCTTCTGTACTTGTAACCCAAATCTCCTCAGCAAACACGACTACCTACAATGGTCTAACGTCTATTAGACGAACGGGTCGTGCCTTGTCTTAGTATTTATGTTTTTGAGTTACGTTTCTGATATTATTCCAAGTTATAATAATTATATTTAGTTTTGGAATAATTGTTTATACAATATTTCTGTATTAATACTTCTCAAGTATTCGTATTCGTATTTCCTTCCCAAGGATGGGGTATTTCATACATGGTTATCCGTATTCTTGTATTTGTTATCTAGCCATGTAGTGGCGTCGTATTCCGGTGTGTTAATCCAAAAGAATATATATCTTTAAGTCCCACCTAGAAATATATAAATAAACTTTATTTTTATTCAAAACCATACAGTCCAAGAAAATATATATTTTTCCCAAAAATACTATATTTCTTAATAAACCCAAGTAAACGTATTTTTACTTCCCAAAAATGTATACATTTCTTCCTTGTCCAATAATATAACTTGGTAAGAATCATACTTTCATTTCTTGCGTATCAAAATAATGTTTACCAAAAAAAAAATATATATATAACGGTATATCCCGGAATATTTCATAAGTTACGTTTTATCGTTCGGCGTCACAATATTAAGTGTGTAACTTATATTCCATTCCTTGTGATCTTTGGTATTATTTTTGGAGTTGTAAATTCTTGTTATTTGTTGAGTTATATTATTTTACCCTAAAATAATATAACTAGTCCACAAAATATACAAATATTCACACAAGCGTATTAGTATGAAATATATACTCTAAATATATATTCATCCATTTTTCTTGTAAAAATTAACCTCCGATACTTTGTATTTTTGTTACAAAACTTATGGCGAAGTTTATTTTTGAAGGACAAGGCCAATAATATACTTGTAACGCTTGTTAGAAAAATATTCTCTAAGTGTTGGAATTTTTAGAAAATTTCGCCATAGTTTCCTTTGTAAATGGAGGTGTCCATGCTAATAAGCATATATTTTCTTTTCGAAACAATCACAATAATCATCAACAATCGATCAATAACCAAACTACACTTCCCAAGTGCAAAAATTAATTCATTTACAATTATAACATGAACTTGATCTCTTACGTAAATGCGTAGTAATTTGGTAAAACGTTTAGTGGCCTTAGTCACCTTCCAAAGTGTATTCATCCCTTTAAAACTCTCATTTTTAAAGAATCCCGGTGTTAACAACTTGTGAACAAATTCTACAAAAATATTCTTTTGAACTCTTCTTGTAAATAAAGTGTTCTTACACTTATTCTAATTCCAAAAATGGTGTAAGTGCAAGTAAAGTTATGTGTAACACCCCGAAAACGGGTTTAGTAATCAAACCTCGTTAATAGTGATGAACAGGTAAAATACCGTTAGTGGTAAAATTTAACCCGGTAAATATAAGGACTTAAATAAATAAACCTAATATTAATTAAGAAGGGAAATAAATACTTTGAGAAAACAAAGTATATAAAAAGCCTAAATTAACGGGACTTAAAACATAACGGGTTATAACTTCCCGAACCCGTTAAAGTAACTAGGAATAATTAACCTAGTTAGTAGCATGTGATTAAGTGACTAAAGGTGAGTTATAGCTTCATTTGATCTAAAATAAAACACGAGGGACTAATATTGCCAAGTGGGAAACTTGTTTTATTAAAACAAAAGTTAAACACCAAAACACACACTTAAAGTGTGTGTTCTGGTCGAGATATCCATAGGAGCCAAGAACTCATGAGCTCAAAAACCCTAACAAGCACAAAATCAAGAAATTGGAAGGGTAAATCAAACCCAAATCGAAATTCAAGCACAAATTAGTGATCACCTAGTTGAAAGGATCATAAGGTATGTAAAATTGTGATGTTTTGATTCATCTTGAATTCTAGGTTAATTGTGAGAAACTGAAATTGAGCTTAAATATGTCATGCATGGATGAATCTTGAAGTAATATGATGTCTAGGAGTAAACCCTAGTCAATAACATGTTGGATTAGTGGATAATCTATGAAATTCATGATAATCCATTGACAAGTTAAATGGGTTTTGTAAAATTAAGATGAACACAAGAATCATGACTACCAAAAAAATGGTGTTACTTGATTTCTATGAAATGATTCTGAGATTAGTATGCATGCTTGACATAATGGAATCAATATGTATGTTTATATTGGGAAAAAATATCAAGTTATGAACTTGGTTTTAAATATGTAAAATAATACAGTAGGTGTTCGTTAAAATGCCTAAATGAAAGATAAATGTTGAAAATCGGACAAAAACGCATGTTTGATGGATATGGCAAATTGTGCGTTAAGACTTATAAAAAGGGTTCTAAACGGATTGTGAATTGAACTCTTTAGGCGAGGAATCCGGATCGTCAAGTGGACAAGCCGGTGGAAATACGCGTTTGAAAAGGATGCTTAAAAAAGGTACGTAACTACGATTCCGTTACGTTATGCTTGATTTCCTATTTTCGCTAGTAGACTTTAAATTAGCATAATACATGAAATTGGCATTTAGTTGAAGTGACGACGATCACTAGGTAAATAAACGGGTCAAAAGGTGAAATTATCACCCTTTGACAATATCGACTAATGGTTTGTCGAGTTACATGTTTATAGGAATAAATATCAAATGGATACGCACATCGCTATTGCTTAGCGGCTACTAAGTCAAGGTATTGAAACGGGTCAATATATTGATCCGAGCCAGGTATGTATAATGATTCAACTCATCATGTAGAACTTGAGATTCTATAAGAGTTAGACAAGGTTAAAATATAATTATTCGGTTATCTTTTAGGTAAACTGAATAAACTGAGTTATGATTATGGTGTTCTAGAAGCACATGGGTTTATAAACAAGATTATAGTTAAAAGGTCGGATTTTGGGTCAAACAAGTATTTAAAAGTTCCTTTGTAGTAAAGAAAGGATGAAAATTGACCAAATTGCCCTTGTAAGCTAATTCGAACAAACGACCCTTGCAAGAGGTTCGGAAACGAGTTTTATGATTAAATAAATGCTTAGAATGAGAAAGGATAGTGAAAGATGTAAATTCTTGGGTCGAATGACTTTATATGAGCCTTTGCCGTGAAAAGATAATCCGAGGGGTAAAAATTCGGAACATATAGATATCCACATTAAATCCAACACACATATAGTTGTGGTGGAAGATTACTTGATAAGAAATGTAGGAATAAGATGCTAGAAATGTATGAAAGCGAATTCAAGTTCTAAAAGTGCTTAAATACCCTTAACGGGTCAAAATAAGCATACGAGCGAAAACGTATTTAACTTGTGTAAGAAACCTGTGATTAGAACCTAACATGGTAGATAACATTAATTTGAAAAGGTGCATGTGAAATAAGGGTTAAACAAATATGTTTGCTTGATAAAATGCATAAACGGGTTAAAATTCGGTAAAACGGCAAGGAGTCGAAGGCTTAGAAGTCTCAAAGTTTATTATGTAGGATGTTGGATTTTAACTCCAAATGATGGAGGATCAAATTACAATCATGTAGGAAGAAACGGTAGGTCAAACGGACAAGCGGATTGAAAGATACGAAAGTTTTCGTTTCAAAAACGGCAAAATGGAAGGGTCTGTGATGTGTGTAAAATGCAACATATAAATTACATCAAATGAGGCATAAAACTAACCCTTTTTAAGTACTAATATTGGAAAAAGAGTGTTTTTGTCTTCCTTTTGTATTTTCAGGATTAAATGAGCTCAAAAACGCAAAAGAAGCAAAAAGACAGCTAAATCCAACATAAATACAAGAAAAGGAATATTAGTGGACTGCCCGAACCCTCAACGGCACCTTCCAAAGCAAAGTAGAGAAATCAGAAGACTGAACACGCCCCGTGCTCAGCCAACACGGGGCCGTGCCCAAGAAGCAGCAGAAAAGACAAACCTATAGAAGCTTCTATTGCCCACCACGGGGCCGTGCTCAGCGGACATGGGGGCGTGTCGAAAGTACAGCAGGCGCATTTATTGTAATTGCGAATTACAATTAATGAGGAGAGAGATTGTCAGACGGACACGGGGCCGTGCCCAGCGGACACGGGGCCGTGTCCAGCTCTCTGTTCAGCCTATAAATAGGAGTGCTTGGATTCATTTCATCTCATCCCTTGGCACACCACCTCTCTCACACTTCATCCACCACCCACCACCATCACAACACCATCATCCACCACCATCATCCATTGTCCATCGTAGAGTGTGTGAGTCGTCTCGGGATCCAAGATTGATCGTAAGAGTTCTTGACAATCAAGGCCATGTTTGCCTAAGTCTCTTACATCACTTGGTGAAGACAAAGTGTCTAGTATAATACTTTTTATTTCTAATCTTTTGCACTTTTTATTTGGTTTTGTATTAATGACTTTAATAACTAGTTACTTATGTTGAAGGTGATCTTTCCTTATCGTTTGTCCGTGGTGTCTTGGCATTATTTTACTGTCTATATAAAATAAAGGATTTTCACCATTCATATCTCCACGGTCTATATGGAGATATGTTGGCTACCTGGTAGGGGGTTAAGGGAACGGTTTGGTAAAGGTCTTGCCATTGTTCAGCGTTTAGAGGTCCTGCAATGGACCTGGGTCAAATTTAGTAGGACCTCCTTCAATACTTCACGGTATTGGATGGCGGGGGTCCAAACTCTTTGATCCCCTCATAAGTTAACTACTATTAATACTATAACCCGGCTATTTAGGACTGTATCCCTGCAGACTCAGACTACTTAGCCGAGGGTAACGTCACCGCCAAAAGCGGGGCCTACCATAATACTGCATTAATAACTTAATTCATTATCTTCCAATAATCCACCCTTTTAGGATTGTATCCCTGCTGACTCAAACTACTGGGGTGAGGGTAACGTCGCCTTCAAAAGAGGGGCCTACTACAATAACTAAGATAATCTCTTAATTATGTGCAAAAGTGCGGAAATAATCAAAGGTTATACTAGATACGAGTCGGAACCAAGTGATTCATCTTGTCTATCTGTTTTTTCTTTTATTTTTATTTTCAGCATTTTAGTTAGTTTTATTTTTCTTAGTTTAAAACTTTTTTTTCTAAACTTTTATTTTTGTTAGACGTTGAGGATAAATCGGTACTAAAAGCTCTTGTGTCCTTGGACGACCTCGGTATCTTACCAACGCTATACTACACTCAACGATGGGTGCACTTGCCCATATGTGTGTTTAGTGTTAGTGAAATATCGTGTTTTATAAATTTAAAACTTGGCTAAAATAAGTGTTAAAAAGGGCTTAAAATATACACCTAAAATAAGTAACACTTCGCACGCATCAGTCTGATACAGGGGCCACCGTAACTTACGGTGGGCACCGTAAGTTACGGTGGGGGCTGAAATCACTACGGCAGTTATCTCCTGCCTTACGGTGGAGGTATTTTAAAACAGGGGCCACCGTAACTTACGGTGCCCACCGTAAGTTACGGTGGAGGCCAGTTTCAAGTCTTTGTTTCTGGATCAAGATATAAATGTTGGAATTTCCTGATTTCCTTGTTTAATTCGATTATTCGACCCAATCTTCCTTGTTGTACTAGTTGTTTAATTATCAAAATTGACTTTTAAGTTGGTTTTGATCACAGGTGAATGTCGAGAGTCCCGGATGAAGATCAACCATCGAGCAAGAACTGAACACACGTTAAACGAAGCTTCCGCAATGATGTTTCGTCGTTGTTCTAAAACGATGAATTAAATTACACTATGTTGTTTTGCTTTTCAAAGTTTAGAAAAGTTTTAATAAACCCGTATTTGAGCATGAATGTTTAAATATAAATACTCAATAAATTGTGATTATTTACGGGAATCGCTAAATAAATTTATGGGTGTTACATTATGATCCTTTAAAAATCCGTCTTTTGAACTTGGTTTGTTTAGAACAGTCATTTGTAAATCTCGGATCTACATGATCACCAACTCATTTTGTTTAACTATATTTCAAGAAATCAATTCTTTATCAAGTTCAAATTTTTATTAGAAGATGATTATTTTATGAAGGCACATAATCATCTCATAATCTTGTTAAATCATATTTCTAACCATCCTTTAACAAGTTTAATATGGTGATTAACATCACACTACCAAGACTCAACAAGCAATCAACAACATATTTACTACAATAACATCATACTACAATATTTCATCATGTGTTCCTCTTTATGTAAGCTTTATGTTCTTGTTTCTTGTTGAAACCGTTTAGTGTTCTTATAAATTTCAACATACCATAACTTTTAACTACTCAAAATGGAAGTAAACTAAGGTAGATCAAAGACTTACAACTAGCTCAAAGGCTAGGGAAGAACTATAGTGAAAATGGTGGTGAAAATGGTGTGAGAAAGCAAGTAATGAAGCTCCTTGATGATCCACAAGCTACAATCTTCCTTAAATCACCTCCTAGTCTTGAATGAAGCTTGTAAATGGAAGAAGATGGTTGAGTTATGGTGATGGTGGTGGCGGTTATGTTAAGCCGAGAGGGAGAGAGGAGAGTGAGTGAGAGAGTGGTGAACTTGAGTGAAGGAATGATGTTGATATCTAGTGCCATACTTATAAGGATTTCTCATTATATTTTGTTCAACACAACAAGCAAACAATCCAATAAAATATACAATAAAATCTTGGAAGTAAGATATGAAGTAAGGTGGTGATGTTTGTGGGTCCTCTTGTGACCGAAATCGGGTATGGGGGGGGGTTAGATGTAACATTTTGATGATAGTGGGTAAATACTAGTTAATTTCCAAGTATATACTTACATGTATTAGTTAGTAGGTTTCTAGTGGGTGTTAAGGTGTTCGGGGATCATGACTAGCCAAGAAATAATTAAACAATGTGTTTGGCAAAAATTTGGCGTCCCGGGTAATGTCCGGTTATTCGGCTAGATACCATTTCGTTAAAGTGCTTAATTATTCCGTATAATGCCTTTTATATATCTTTTTGTGTCACATTTAATTCCCGACACTTAGGAAAGCATACGGGACCATTCTGCCAAACTTTTGCACATTACTAGCATATTAAATGCTGAATTTCTGATAAATAATGCAGAATTCTGCATTATTAGTGGGTTTTAGGCACTTCCCGACACTTTAACTATCACCTAGTGACGCAGTTTTATGGTCCTCACTTCCCTACACTCCACACTAGTGTAGTACCATGTCCCTGGCTCATACTGGCCTTAAAAACATTGCCTGTCCATGTGCTGGCATTGTCAGCATGTTTCTGAATTATCCGTTCAGTGTGCTAACTGTGCTTTGTGCATCAAGTATGTCACTAAAGTTTGTGTGTAATAAATGGAGTGACTGTAAGAAATATGATGCATATGTATGTATGATACAAAAATCATAAAGCAGTTTAAATTGTCAGTTGAAATCAAGCACAGTCATTAAGCCCATAATTAAAATTAATTAATTGTACGGATACCTGAAATTTTGAGGGTTGTCACATTAAACGTAGGATAAAAGTGTAATTTGACAAAACCTATAAATTACTATTACTATTATATTTAAAAAAAAAGCTGGCCGTCGCTTTTGGCCAACCACCAAACATTACTATTCCCGCCGGCCATTAAATTTGTATGTGTTGGAAGTATGTTGATTTAACGTGTGCGTGCCGGTTAATCATGTGAGTTTGGAATCAACGGTCCCAGTCATTAGTTAGAGCATTCACATATCTTCTATTATTTTTACCCTATAATTATATTAAAAACTAGAGTAAACTGCCATTTTGGTCTCTGAGGTTTGGGCATTTTTGCCACTTTAGTCCAAATCTCAAACCTTTTGCATCTGGGTCCCTATGGTTTCAGTTTTGTTGCCATTTTGGTCCAAAAGTGAAATCAACTTAAATTCTTCAAATTAAATCCTGATGTTTTATCCTTTTCCTCAGGGGTAATTTGGTCATTACAAGTATTATTTTAATAAATTATTAATTAATCCATTTACCTTATAAAAGAAGCACATACCCAAACATCATCTTCCTCCATTTCCCCTCAAAATCACAGATTTGTTCAATTTTTCCTGTTAAATGATGCCATCTGCCGGTGGGTCTCCCCCACCGGACCAAAATCCTTTCCTAGACAACTCCGCTATTGGAGACAATGCTCTGAATCCCAGCAAAAGTTCTATCAAATCTGGGAGATCTGATAGAAATCGGCGTCCTCTATCTAACTTGAGTGACAATAATCTGCGGCAAACTGAGGTGCTCGAATTCGCCCCTCATAAGAACTTGTTGGGGCGGAAAGTTTGGATAATGGTGCGGATCTAGCTGACTCGGTGATGGCAGAAGAGTCTTCGCCGACATGTGCTGATGCTGGAACCAACATCTCTGTTTCGTTTAACCAGGCTATCCAGGCCATTAATCAAGGTAACCCTCTATCCAATTCTTCTTTAACCCCATCGAAATCCCCATGTCTGGTTAATTCGAGTGCTGTAGAAATTCCCACCCCTGTTAGAAATCTGGACTCTGCCTTTAAAGATGACACTGAAAGTGTTGAGATGTGTGATACTGATGATGGGGGTGACGACTCAAACATGCCCCAGGCTGTGAGAAGGAGGTGCTGGTGGCGGTGGCGGTGGTGAGAAGGTAGTGGTGGCGGTGGTGAGAAGGGGGGATGAGGTGGCGGTGGTGGAGTTCATGGTGGCGATGGTGTTAGAGAGAGGAGAGAGTGGTGGCGGTGGTGAGAAGGGGGGTTTGTGCTTCTTTTATAAGGTCAAAGGATTAATTAATTTAATTATTTTATTTAATAATTTGTTATAATAAAACTTATAATGACCATTTTACCTCTGGGGAAAAGGACAAAAAACCAGGATTTAATTTATGAAATATGAGCTGATTTCATTTTTAAACCAAAATGACAACAAAACTGAAACCATAAGAACCAGATGCAAAAAGTTTAAAATTTAAAGGCAAATTGGAAAATAATAATCCCATCTTTCTGAAATTGGCCGATAATAATCCCAAGTCAGTTATTAGCCAATAATAATCCAACCTTGTCCATTTTTTTGTAAAATAGACCGCCGTTAAAATAAGCTTAACGGAGTTAAGTTTTTTTCCGAATTACAAACCGATGCTTTAGGGCTTTTGATCAGAACGAGGATACGAGTCGATTGATGTAAAACTTACCTCAAAATTGTGTTCGAAATGGCTTGAATTTTGTTAATTGGAAGTTAAACACCCGAATTGAAGCACCGTTTTCATGGGTTGGGGGCGGTATTTTGAGGTAAGTTTTACATCAATCGACTCGTATCCTCGTTCTGATCAAAAGCCCTAAAACATCGGTTTGTAATTCGGAAAAAAACTTAACTCCGTTAAGCTATTTTAACGGCGGACTATTTTACAAAAAAAATGGATGAGGTCGGATTATTATTGGCTAATAACTGACTTGGGATTATTATCGGCCAATTTCAGAAAGATGAGCTTATTATTTTCCAATTTGTCAAATTTAAACCAAACTGGCAAAACTGCCCCAAGGACCAAAATAGCAGTTTACTCTAAAACAATAGACTTTACAAGCTTAGTGGGTGTTTGGGATTCCTTTTCAAAAGTCCTTTTAGCCCCAAAAGTACTTTTGAGAAGGAGAAGGAATCCCAAACATGCACTGAGAAGTCCTTTTGAAGAGAAAATGAATCCCAAACACCATGAAATAAGTTCTTCTAGCTCCAATTATGCTTAAAGGCGTCAAAATGGAGAAGTAAGAATTTCTAGCTTATTGTTTTGAAAAGGACTTTTGAAGAAGGAGAAGTGAAAAAGGAATCCCGAACACGCCCTTAGTCAAGAAGCAAAAACATCCATAAACCTCAATTTAATGACTTTTCTTTCAGACCCGACCCGACCCGACCCGTTGTATTAACCAGTTTCGTCACAATCAACTCCATCTCTCAGTCAAACCATAAACTCTTCATAGAAGAAGGGCCAAGAAGACGTTAATGGCAGCCTAGGGTTTCATCGATCGATTTCTCCTCATAATATCTCTCGATCTCACCTGTCTTCCGCCATGACCACCACTACGGAGCTCCTGTTGTGCCTTCTATGTCTACTCTCCAGTCTTCATCGTTCTCTATCCGGTCAGTTCAGTTAATTTCATTTCGTTATTTGTAGTTTTCACTAGTAACGAACGCTTAAATTGAAGAAAGTATATGCTATTTGGTGTTTCTAGCAGTTGTTGCTGCGTTTAACGTTTTGTCATTGCTCGATTTGTTGTTTAGGTTGTGAACTGTGAAGTTTGATGAGTTTTTTTACTCGAGGTTTTGTGCGTTTGTATGTTAATTTGGATGGTTTTAGGGTGCAAGGAATTAGGTTTTGTGATTTTGTTTTGTTGTCCAGAGTGTATGAACTCTAATTGCAGATAGGGGGGTTATAGTGCATAGTTGGAATCAGAAGTTGTAGGGAGATGAATGTATGTGTTGGAAGTTAATCCACTCGCGACACTCTTCGTTATGGATGAGATTTAGTTGCAAAGTTATTATATTGGAAAGTGTTTCGTTTGTGTTTTTAGTGAGATTGATGGGACTTTCAAGTTTCAAATCAGAATCAAATAATGAGATTATTCCAATCTGATCATCTAGAATACATGATCTTAACGAATCGGATGCACTGCATCGAAATTAATTTTTCCTGGCGTTCAAACTGATTAGTGTGTTTTGAAGTCCAGTAATTGTGAGTTGAAAGCCTGAATAATTATTTTGAATGTACATTCCCATAAAAAGAAATGTGATTGATGTTTTGTATAAGAATTCTGGTTTCATGATAATGAGAATATTGATCATGGTAGGGAGGTCGTAACTAGTACGTAATAACTCCTTTTCTAATTGTATAATGAGGGAAGGTAATAAAGGATCACAAAAGTTACGCTTCTGTTAAACAAGAACTGTTATTGGGGCAAACAACAACTGCAAAGTGGATTATTTTTCTTTCTATTTCAAGCAGCGGGAGTATGTGTCTTTGGGTTTCCATACGTTTTAAGGGAATCTTTATACATTCCCATCTGTAGACAGGGCATATATATACCTACATAGACATACATTACATATACCTATATTTACATACATATGCCTACATACACATACACATATATATATGCGCATAGTATATGCATGCATACACACATACTCGCGTGTGCGCGTCTATTTGTTTTTGAAAATTATGTAAGCAAAGTAATTCAGCTTTTTAGGGAGTGTTTGAGGGCATATGCTATCTGTAATGCTTCACATTCAGAGGGCTGGCGTACTAAGTGTTATGTGGATTATTCTATGTATACCTTTTTTCGTAAATGTTTATATAATTATATCTTAGTTTATCTGTTGGATTTTGATTGTCCGTTTTATAAAGAAGATTCATATGCTACTATGATATTTTTGATCAACTTAAAATGAATCCATGTCAGAAGCACTGTTGCAGAAATCGGCCTAGGCGGCCGATTAATCGCCGCCTAGGCGCTAGTCGGCTAGTAATCGCCTAAATTTGAGCAAATCGGTCAATTAATCGGTCCAGGTCAAAATCGGTCCTAGTCGGTCAAAAGTCGGTCCTAGTCGGTCAAAAGTCGGTCTAGTCGGACTAATCGGACCATGGTTTTTTTGCTCAAAATCGGTCCTGGTCGGGATTAATCGGTCCTGGTCGGGATTAATCGGTCCTAGTCGGGATTAATCGGTCCTAGTTGGTCAAAAGTTGGTTAATTTTTGAATTTTTATGTGAATTTTGAAGTATTTATGTGAATTTTGAAGTATTATTTTTATATTATTGGGTATATATATATAATTTTGAAAAAATACATATAAAAATCCCATTCCGATTAATCCCGATTAATCCCTAGGCTGTACCTCACCGCCCGACTAGCGCCTAGCGCCTTCTACAACATTGGTCAGAAGTGTAAACTAGTTGGATCTATTGTTTTAAAGGACACGTGAAGAAATAATCATGTAAATTTGTAAATTGATTATTTTCACTATTATTTACCATGCTTGGCACACTTGTATATGTAAAATATCTCCCCAACGAGACATAAATTTTCTGGTTAAGAAATTGCCTCTTAATTCAAAAGTGATGCTTCTTTTCACCATACAAGTATCTAGCTAATCTGAGTAGAGCCACTCAAATGTCTTTACTTGTTTGTTTGTGTACGCACATATATTTTTTCATATCCATATTTCCGTAACTGATTTTTGGTATTTTTTCGTGAATAGCTTCTGGACAGGTTGCATTCGAGTCTGTTCCTGACCTAGAGAAATCCATGTACAAGGTCATAGATGGATATCCTTGTGTACGATTACTTAACCTTTCAGGGGAAATTGGGTGTGCGAGTAAGTATTTGCTTTACATCTCTGTCATAATCATTATACAATTTTATGTGTATTATAATTTTCACACTGAGTTATATCTGTGTTCTTTGATATTAGATCCTGGTCTTGATAAAGTTGTAGCACCAATCGTTAAATTCAAAAATGATATAGAATTGACTCGATCAAGTTCATTACTAGTGGCGTCATATGATTTTGAAAGTTTTCTTTCAAGGTATAACATTAATCATAATTTTCCTATATTACATTTTACTGTTGTATCATATAATTTCGACAGTTAGCTTTCAAGGTGATGAGTAAAATCACTTATCAATATCACATATAAATTCTCCTTTTCATTGTGTTAGAGTGTCAAGTGATTCAAAGTTTGCAAGAAATGTAGCTGGCGTATTAGTAGAGTCAGGAGCACAAAATCAAACCCACTTAAAAGGTAATAAACACGGTAATTTTGTTACTTCTTGCTTGTTTTAGAACGGTTTGAGAAGAGGAATTAGGTTTTTTCCCCGCCCTTGCAGGATCATCTCCGGACAAGAAATTTCCTCAAGCTGAGTTTTCTCCTTATCAGAACAGCAAATTTGAATGGAATCCAACTGTATGTTATTGCATTTGACAGTAGGAATTCATTATATCTTTGCATCTAATATCTTTACTCTCCATATTGGAATAGTTTGTATAATGCATTGTAAATCAATTCAGTATATACAAATACCATATAACGTCGTATTTATGTTTTCCTAGTATCATTATTATTAATAAGTCTATATGTGTGTGCAGGGATCCGGTATTATGTGGGGGCTTTATGATTTTCCTGTATTCTTGCTTTCTGAAAGCAGCACACAATCCCTGCAGGAGGTATTCTAGTGTCTGTTTTTCTTAACGCCAAATAAGCCAATTAGATACAATCTTTTTTTTTTCAAACCGAACCAGTTTTTTAACCGAACCGGTTTTTTGTTGATAAAAAGATCGTTTTTTTAAAACAGGTTCGGTTTTTAAACCAGTTTGATCGCCTTAAGATCCGAATTGATACTGATCGGTTTGGGTCGGGCTTCAAACCTGTTATAAAAAACCGATTTTTTTACGTACATTTTTTGGATTAAAACAAACAATTTAGTAAAAAAATCACTTAAAACTTATAAAAACCGGTTTTATTTAAACTGTAAAAAAACCAGTTCTTTTTAAATCGGTTTTCGATGCGTGATGGGGAAACCGATGGTTTCGGGCTGGGTTGAAACCGGTTTATAAAAATCCGTTTCTTTTTAAAACCCGAATCGGGTTTTTTTTCCGTTTTTTCCCAAACCGAGTTTTATGCCCACCTCTATTGCCAATGCTGTTCTATGCCTATATGGTTGATGAATAATCCAGGAATGAAAAGTTATAAAACAAACGCACATAAGTACATAACTATTCTGTTACTTGCAGGTTGCTGTGAAAAATGAAAATAAGGACACATATGCTGCAGAAGTGACTGAATTTGATCTGGTGATGCAGGTATAAACTTCTGTGTTCGTCTTGTGAATATTATGCCTGCATTTATGTTTATAGATATTTTTTTTTTGTTTTTCATATAACCTGTAAACTTGATTTCAAATGTTCTGTAGACAACTAAAGCTGGAACTCATGACTCAGAATCATGTTTGAGAGAAAGAACTTGTCTCCCATTGGGTGGATATAGGTGAGCCATGGTATTTGTTTTTTATCATCTGCTTTTATTTTAATGTATAAGGTTTTATACCATGTGCACCTGTTGAATTTGTACTAATCGGATTTAGAGGTGGCAATGACTCATTTATTGGGTTGATTTGGAATATGTATCATCTCTAACCGGTCAAACGAGCAAATTCTACAAAAATACTTTTATAGGAAATGTGTCAAATGGGTCGATAGTTGCCCAAAGTCTTTTTTACAATGCATAAAACCTTCTAAATCTTTCTATTTAAAAATAGATTATTATTGGAAAAAGTTTCTAACCATTTTTGACAGTTGACACACTATTTATTTATTAAAACTGCACAAATTCAGGTCAACGATTTGTACCAAAATTACCCGTTTGACCAGTTACCCTATCCTCCAAGTTTTCACCTCTAGTAGGTTTTGTAGAAATGTTAGGGTGTTTTTTTTTTTGGGGGGGGGGGGGGTTCTGTTTGTAAACTGAGTCACTGACAGAAACGCGAAGGTCATTTGATAATTTGATTTTTTTTAGAAAAGACATCTTTTGACCGTATTTTGTATTCATGTAACTTGAATATGAAGGGCAGTGTATGGTCAGCCCTTCCACCAGTAAATATTTCATCATCGAGCAGTAAAAGTAAAAAGCCTATTATATTGGCTGTGGCATCTATGGATTCTGCTTCCTTTTTCCGTGACAAGAGCCTCGGTGCAGAATCTCCTTTATCTGTAAGTTCACAACATAGTTTAAAAAGGTTCATATTTTAATACCATTTATTAATTTATTTTGCATTTACATTATCTTTCAGGGAATGATCTCATTGCTTGCCGCAGTGGATGCCCTTTCACGTATTGATGGTTTAGATACATTTTCTAAGCAGGTTTGTATACAATGGCACTGTTTTTTATTATTTGATTTTAAGCATAGGTGTGATTTATTTCACAAGTCTTTTTCTATGTGTTGTGGTTTTCTTATTATTTTTTTAATGCAATAATGCAGCTTGTTTTTGTTGTTTTTACTGGAGAGGCTTGGGGCTACCTTGGTAGTCGGAGATTTCTTCTTGAACTTGATCAACACACCGATGCTGTTAATGGAATAAACAACACACTGATTGAAACGGTATATTCATAACCAGGCTAGATGTCGTTTATGTCCTGGCTCTTTCCTTCTACTTGAATTTTATTAACAGTTAATATATCACATACGATTACTACCACAGTATTTTGTAAAGACGAATCTGATTTTTTAACAAATAAATACACTTAAAGCAACATTCAACTTGTTCGACTCCTGCAATCCATTTAATCAGTTTCCTTATAGCCAAAATTTTGTATTTCACCCATTTGACTTGTTCTAAATAATATCAATATGCAACCTTAACCGACCCCTTTTCAAAAGGGGGTTGAAGCTGCCACCGCTACAGAAACATCTAAATCCTAATTCCTAAATAGAACACATGTAATAGCAATTGCTCTGCTGAATCGCTGATGTACTGTTTTGTCAGCATTCTTGTCTTTTTAATTAAATGTAGCCAAAAGTATGAATAGTTTGTTACATATGGGAGGCTAAAAGTTGATATCTTTTATTTTGTTTTATTAAATGTTCTCTTGCTATGCTCCTGCAGCCTGCTATTGAAGCCTTTTATGGTTTTAACATGACATTTTTTTTAAGGCCTGTTTAAATGTCCAAAAATGGGAACCTTGAGTTTTAATTCAATTGAAACAGGTGATAGAACTTGGCTCTGTCGGGAAAGGTTATGATCAGGGTGTCAAGACTTTCTACGCTCATACAGCTGGGGTATGAATTTCTGTTCCCATTGATACTATAGGCTACCTTAAAAATTGTAATTTTCTCCGGTATTAGACGATATTTATATTATTATATTAGAGGGATCTTAATGTAAATGTTTTATCTATTTAATATCCTTGTAGTCTATCTATTGTAATACAATACACGATACAATCTTTTACCAAATTCAACTTGGTAAAGAGCCTGTTTTTTTCTAAGAACCCTAAATGCCGTCAAACACTGTTCATCGGGGGTACTGTTCACCAGACACTGTTCATCGGTACTATTCATCAGTTATTTTTTTTTTCCAGCCCCAGTCTTTTGTTTGCCAAAATACAAACAACCAATGGCCGCGAACACCATGACTCTCTTCTCCACAGTAGATAAATCTGTTCATAAATCTCATAAGTTTGGTTTCTTATTGTCACCCACCAACTATGGACATTGGAAAGCCATGGTTAAACCATTCCTTGTCACCAATGGTTTATTTGGCTATGTTGGCGGTACAATCCTTGTAATCTATTTAATATCCTTGTAATCTCTCTATTGTAATACGATACACAATACAATCTTTTACCAAATTCAACTTTCAGTATGGTAACATTATATTTGCTTCTTTAAGTTGATTAAACTGTGGACCCTAGAACATATGCAAGTCATAAAAAACATATGCGTTACAGTTTTAAATCTGTTTACTGATTTGTTTTTGTGACATGTTATTATAGGTATCATCTGCCACAAATAAAACACTGAGTGCTATACAAAAAGCTCGAGATTCACTTGGGACTGAAAGTATTAAGTACTCTACTGCAAGTGAATCTAATCCTGGGATTCCTCCGTCTTCCTTCATGTCGTTTTTAAGACAGGTTTCGATACTGATCTATTCTGTATACCAGAGGTGCCAAAATGGTCGGGCCGGGTGGGTTGGGTAACTTGTCAACTCGTTAATTCGTGTACAGGCTTGACCCAAAACAGTTGTTTGTCCAAAGTTTTTACTGAATAGTTGATGTGTTAAATATGATTACAAATACTGTCATATTACAATAACAATAATATAATTCCCCAAGTAAACAGTTTATGAGATTGTAGCATTGTAATAAGGTAATAAGGCCTTAAACACACACTATGGGCGACTTTCAACTTAATTTCGGCACAATTGACCCTTTTACTTTTAGCTTTTTTTCCTTTAAATTTTACTCATTCAACCTGTTAGCATAACCCAAAATAACCCATTCATAATTAATTGGTAAAAATTGCCACCTCTACGACTGACTAGGCCTGTAAATGAACCGAACGAACACAAACAGAGGCATGTTTGTGTTCTTGGTTTTAAAATGAGCGCATCAGGAGCGCATAATGCGCGCATCACATGATGCAGTGATGAGATCGCATCGCATGTTGTGATTCCATGATGCGCGCATCACATGATGTGGTCTAATGTGGCGCCTTATGCAGTTGACCGGTATTTGAACAAATTAGATCTTTAATTGAACAAATATGACTATAGATGATGAGAATATATTATATTTAGTGTTCAAACTTTAAAGGTTCACAAGTTAATATATTAGCTATAAATAATTATTTTGTATATTTAAATAAAGAACACCTCGCATACGTGTTGCGTGCACTTCGCGCATTGCGCATCATGCATCGGGTTTTGGGATGAAAACGCATCGGATCGCTACACGTATTTTAAAAGTTAAAACCAAGTTCGTGTTTGTTCATTTAACTTTAACCAGGCACGAACACGAACATATATTCGAACACATTTTATTCTTCATGTTCGTTTATTAAGAAAAGCGTGTTTGTGTTCGATTATGTTCATTCGTTTAGAACCTAAACAAACAGTTCACGAACATAAACAAGCAAAGTTAAATGAACACAATTTAACAAACAATAAACAACACAGTTGAACATAATTGAACAAACATAAATGAACACAATTGACTAAACATAAATGAATATAAACTATAAAGTAACTTTTCATAATAAAATAAGTTATATTTATATAAGTAGCTAGAAAGTTCATTTTTTGTTTAATATTAATATTTATATTAATATAACTACTTATCTATTTAAATTGAAGCGGACATAAACAGATGTAAATAAACGAACAAAATGATCAAAGAAACGTGTGTTCATGTTCGTTCGTTTGTTAAATAAATAAATGAACTTCCCACCGAACAAGTTCACGGACAGTTCATGAACGGTTGGTTTGTGTACATGCCTACAGCTGACATATAATGCTAGCCTTTCTCTTGTCTATTTGATTGAATTTTTTAAATAGTTAATGTCATGAGTATGATTAGATAACTATACTAATAAAATAATATTTTTTTTTCCTTTTGAGAGCAATTGAGGAGGTTGTAACTTGTAAGCACTAAAGTAATTAAGATGTTCCATAATACAGAACCCGCATACCCCCGGTGTTGTATTGGAGGATTTTGATACATCTTTCACCAACAAATTTTACCATAGTCATCTAGACGATCTATGTGAGTTGCTCAAATTTCCAAAAACATCTTCTTTCAGTAATCTGTTTCTACTATTATTTCTATCATACTAAACATCTCATATGATTTAATTTTCGGTGTAGCTAACATCAATTCTTCAGCTATAGCGGCCGCTGCTTCTTTAGTTGCTCGTACACTTTATGTTCTTGCAAGCAATAACAACGATTTAAGTGATTCATCCTTAAAGTCAATCAAAGTCAACACCTCTCTTGTTGAGGAACTTGTGGGCTGCTTACTAAGTTGTGAACCGGGTCTCTCATGTGAGCTCGTGAATCGCTATATTTCTCCGTCATCTGCATGTCCGAGCCATTATGTAGGTGTTATTCAAGGGGATCCTTCAGAACCTTATTATGGTTATGTGAATGATGTTCCGAGATTTGTGTGGAATTTTATGGCTGACATGACGTCTGGCCCGTCAACGAATGGTGGCCCGTGCTCTGAAAACTGCAGCCAGACAGGTGGGGTGTGCGTCAAAAAGGAGATAGACGGGAAAGGAGTATGTGCCATTTCCACAACCAGGTATCTTACATATTTTTGGTGTGTCCTGAGTAGAGGTGGGTCGAAAATGGGAGGGTCCGGCAGATCAGGAAATGGGTCAAAATGGGTGGGTCTGGCAGATCGGGAAATGGGTCAAAATGGGTTCATGTTAAAACAGGTCATTTTGTATTAGGTTGAAACTGGATGAAACATTTTCTCCAAGAAACTTTTTGATGTTTAGGGGTTGATTGGATGTGAGTTAGGAAAATGTTTATCTGATTACTGCGACTTCAAGTCGCAATATAAGTTTTCAGTGTCCGGATGCAGTGAATCTGATTTTGATTATCTGATGATTATGGATAATGAAATTTCATACCCAGCTGCAACAAAACTGATTATACAAGTGAAAACTATAATTACTTTTTTTGCGCTCCTTTTTGAATCTATTCCAAATACTTATAATAAGATTAAAGTACACGGATGGTCCCTGTGGTTTATAAAAATCATATTTTATATAGGTGATGAGTTTATGTGTTCATATTTTGTAATCTTCAACTTCAAATATTCTAACGTAAAAAAAGGGTTTTTGATCATTTCATTGTTGAATTTACCAAACTTCCTACTGTAAAATCCCATCCAGACATTATTTTTCGCATCTCATTTTATTACAATTGAGTGTATGACTATGATTATCCAATAACACATAATAAGTTGTTGAAGAAAGTAAAACTTACTATTTTTAGGTACGTCCCGGCATATTCCACTCGCTTGAAATACAAGTCCGAAAGCTGGACCGTGTTGCCTCCAAATTCTTCAGATCCAATGGGAGCAGCGGACCCTGTTTGGACAGAGAGCAATTGGAATACAATTAGTCTTCGTGTTTACTCAGTCCAGGGCGCTGCTTATGATCATCTCGTCTTGGTGGCTGGTGTTTCTGTCACGGCTTTATCATACCTTTTAATTGTTGTTATTAAAGCCTTCATTGCAAAGGCTCTAAAGCAAGATTAATTAATGTAAGATTCCTCAAAAGTCAAACCCCAACTTTTTTGTTTGGGGGTGGGTATTTAACTGTAAATTTCTGCCTCCAATGATGCCAATTTGATATGGTTAATGGGTAGATGTTTCGACAAGTATACCTAGTGAATATTTTCTACATATCAGATGATAAAATGATTATTTTGACATGAATCTGGGTTTAATATTGTGATTTTGTGCTTCTCCATTTGATGACCATAGAATCTGTTTTTTTTTTTTTTTTTTTTTTTTGTGGTGGTCATATTTGTTAGATTATTGAACCAATGCTTGTGAAAGTTCAGGTATGCACTAACAGCTTGTAATGTAGAGCTGGCGAATTGAACCTTAATACCTAATTTTGGGTCTTTATTTCTATTTTATAGGTCAAATCGGGCTGTAAATAATTCTTTAGAGAGTTAACTGCCATTTTCGTCTATGTGGTTTGGTGGAAAATGACACTTCAGTCCAAAAAAAATGATACGTATATATTTTAGTTATATGTTGACCGCATATAAAATGTACATGGACTTAAGTTAGCGGATTATGTCACCCAAGTGTTAATGGGTTAGCGATCAACTATTTGCTGGTTAAATCACCAACTGGTGTGTCACAAATCTATGAAGGATTAATTTTGATATAGAAACGAATAATTAAATAGTTAGAGATAATTATTAGTTAAAGTGATATGTTTATCTAGTTATTTTATTAATTGGTTAACAAGTATCAGAGTTGGTATTGGTTTAGGATAACTTGTTTAGCAAGTATTTAGTTTAGTATAAATAGATGAGTTAGGTTATGTAATTGTTTGGATATTTTGCTTTGTTCTTTAATAATAAATAAATGAGTCGTGAGGAGTTCTCACATTTGGTTGCTGCGTTTTTGATCCGATTGATGCCAACAATTGGTATCAGAGCGTGTAACTATCAAGCGGGAGCAAGAAGAAATCCGGTGAAGTCGAAAACCTTTGTGGATTGACAAGGAGAAAGAAGTCGAAAACCTTCGTGGATCGATAGAGAGAAGAAGACTCGAAACCTAAGTGGATCGAACAGGGATGTTGAAACCTAAGTGGATCGATAGAGTAGAGAGACGAAGACTCGAAATCTGAGTGAATCGAGCAAAGTGGTCGAAATCTGAGTGAATCGACATAGTTGTGAAGATCGGTTGCAATCTTAGTGAATCAATCAAAGAAGAGGCAAGTATATCTTTATTTTAGTAGGCTGTTGAAGACGATAGAACGGAAGCCGATTCAGATTTGTAAAGGGTGTTTGGGGTTGAGTTTTGAAAATAGATTATGCGTTTTGAATAATCAGAATCAGATAATTAGCTGTAACAAAACGTGCTGCAGAAAGATAGTGTTTGGATTTGATTATGTTGTTTGATATCACAATAATCAGATAATCAACTATTTAAGTGTTTGGCAAATATATATATTTTAAAAAAGAGTAAACTGCAATTTTACCCTCTGGGGTTAGGGGTCATTGGCACCCTTACCCCCCTAAGGAAATAATTGCAATTTTAACCCCACTGTTTGCTGTTATGTCGCAACCTTACCCCCTAAGCTCAATTTTGTTGACTGATCTGTTGACTTGGTGGTGAAATGACTATTTTACCCTTTTATTTTACCCCCCGTGTTTTGTTTACTCTGTAATATTACCCCCTGCCACCACTGCCACCGCCATTCACCACCACAACCACCACTGCCATCTTCTTCCTCCCCCCCTCTCTCTCTCTCTAAAAAAACCCACCACCCGCCTTCATCTTCAACAATCACCACCGTCATCTCCACACCCCAGCCTCCATTCATACACATACATACAACCAAACCATTCATATTCACCACCTGCAACTTCTCCGTAACAATAACCACCACCATGGCTTCCTCTCTCTCCTCCACTTTCTCCACCCCGCTTCTCTCTCATCCCCACCCATTCATCTACCATGCTCATCTCAATCAATAGCAACAGTTAATCCGACCAATCTGAATCTCAGTAAGTCACGTAGTCTCAATCTAAATCTCTACATCACTTTTCTTCATAGATTCTGTGAATTTACAAACCAAACTGGATCAGATTCCGTTGTGTGGCGGTCAAATCGATAGCTAGCTGTTGACAAGAACATCAAGAACAATTGATGCATATTATGAACACAATCGATAAAAACAATACAAAACTCATCAAAAAAACACCATCTTCACCACATCAATTAAATCATATGAGTTGAATCAAAATCTGTATACCCTTTTTCAAACACATATATTGAGGTTACACAACCCTTTACTAAAACCAAATTCAGGAACAACAAAAAACCAGAGTTGAGATCTGTGTGTGTGTGTGTGAGAATTGGATGGGTGGTGGGTTTTCGGTTTGTTGGTGGTGGGGTACGGCGGCGATAGGTGGTGCGTGTGGTGGCGTTGTTGCGTGATGCGGTGCAAGATATGGGGAATGGGGAAAGGTGAGGTGGGTATTTGGGTTTGGGTTGTTTTGGAATGTGGAAGGTGAACTGGATAGATGAAAGAGATCACTCCATTGGAGAACCTCAACTCTGGTTTTTGGTGATGGAGAAGATGATAAACTGAGGATGGAGATGAGATCTGTGGGTGTGTGTGAGAGAGTGGCAGAGAGAGAGAGAGAGGTATAGAGAGAGAAAGAGAGTTATATAATAATAATAATAATAATAATAATAATAATAATAATGGTTTGGCAAAATTACCTATTTAGCCTTTGACTTTACTCTTGTTATGTTGACTGTTAAGCAAAATTGACTCCGGGGGGTAATATTGCGACATAACAGCAAACAGTGGGGGTTAAAATTGCAATTATTTCCTTAGGGGGGTAAGGGTGCCAATGACCCCTAACCCCAGGGGGTAAAATTGCAGTTTACTCTTTAAAAAATAAATAAGTGAAATGACAAAAAATAATCAGATAATCAACTATTTGTGGAATCCCGTTTTTCCACAGTAAGGGGTGACCTACTTTTGGATTATCACGTTTTGATCTATACAAAATGTAAAAAATCAGCTTTTATTAATTTTTTTACCAAACACTCAAAATCGATTTCAAAATACAATAATAAAAAAATCAGGTTGAAAAAGCAATCCCAAACACCCTAAAGTCGGTGACAAATTATATATACACTTAAAAGGCTATGTCGGTGGGCCAATCCGACATAGCCAAGTGTAGCCTTCTGATTGGCCACAACAATTTAATGCCTTTAACCTTTGACTTTTCTGATTTACGTGTTTTAGTCCTTCTATTTTAGCTTTCCTAATATACGCATTTAGTCCCTCAATTTAATAAATTTTATTACCCATTAGTTAACTTTGATTATATACATATTTAGTCCATCTACTTTAACTTTGTTTATATACATGTTTACTCACTCTACTTTTACTTTTATCCAGTTAAGTATTTCACGGTTTCGCCTTTTAGAGTTTTTTTTTCTCCGTAACATGATGAACCAAAGGCAATCCAACTAAACAATATTGTTTCCGCTATCGGTATTATTGGAACCAATATTTTTTTTCTTTTAGTATTTTGTTGGTTAGTGTTTTTTTTATACATACGCGGACGTTTCGATTCTCCTTTTCCAATGATTTTATGTAATCTCTTTCTTTTTTCTTTCTTTTTTGTGGTTTGTTTTTTTTTACTTATAACCTTTAATTTTCAGCATTGACTCTTACAACCTCTTAACTTTCTAAATACTTTTTAACCAACTTTTACGTCTTTATTTTTATTTACGTGTCGATATAAACTTAAGTTGATTTATATTTCGACATAATTTTTTTTTGGCTTTTGTCAATTTGTAACATTCACACTGACAACCTTTTTACGTTCTAAATACTTTTCTGATCGAGTTTGATGTAAGACACATGTCAACATACTTTTGTATTGAATCAAAAATCGGGTTGCCCCGCCGCGAAGCGCGGGTGTAATACCCTAGTTTAAATTCAAAGTGTACGTCGGTTTAATTTTTTTTTTGATTACAATATTAAAAGTTGAGCCGTCGCTTTTGACTTGAAGAATTAAAGGTGGCGATAAACTTTATCGGATAAGGAGTTGTTGGTTGTTGCTGTTGGGGACTTCACTCACGCAAAGGATAAGAAAGGGAAATAATAAAGAAAGCAAATAGCCAATGAGTAGTGGTAGAGTGATTGTTAGAAAAATTTGGTGTTTTTTACAACCCTGGTATGACTCTCATCATTATTTTCTGCGGCATCCAGGTGAAGGGGAATACGGGTGACACCGATTCGTCTTAGATGGGAGGCGAGGTTTTACTGATTATTCTACTGTTGTGACTTCGGGCGGGTGGAGATCGGGTTTCCGAACATCTGAGAGAGCCAAAGGGCTGGCGCCGGTCGAGTAGTTGACCTTGGCCACAGCGCCCGGTGTCAGGTGGTTGGCATATCGTTACTTGCCGTTAAAAAAAAATAAAGAAAGCAAATAGGTTTTGGTTTTTTTTTCGCAAAACCCGATGCAACAATAAAAGGGCAAAAGGTGTTTATTTATTATTATTGTTTTAATTTATGAAAGTGTAAAATACAGTATTGCTTAACGAATGAGCGTACGCTGTGAAATTACACACGTTGTAAAACTCAGAACCCTAATCACGCATGTTGAAAAACCATAATCACGCATGTTATGCTTATATAATGAAGCATGTTATACTTATGTAATGAAGAATGTTATGGTTTTCAACATGCTTGATTATGTATTTTCAACATGCGTGATTATGTGTTTCCAACATGCGTGATTAGGGTTTTGACTTTTACAACGTGCGTAATTTCACAGCGTACGCTCGTACGTTAACCGACCCCTTTTATTTTTGGAGAAGAGCACAACCGAAGAATAAGCGACGTGTTTTCGGTGAGGATTTCGAAAGCCGGGTGAAGTAATAAAAAATGGGTAAAAGATGGCAGGAGAACAGCCATTTAATACAGAGATAGTTCAGTTACGAGACAACAATAATACCTCTTTTCAAGTTCCACGATTGACGTCAAAGAATTAGAACACTTGGACTATTTTGATGGAGTCGGTATTAGACACTCAAGGACTTTGAGGGGTGATTGATCCGGTAACATGTGATGCCGTGGACGAGAAGAAAAACAAAGTTGCTAGGGCAGTTATTTTTCAAGCGCTACCGGAAGACATACTTTTACAAGTTGCTAAAAACCGACGTGCGAAAGATATTTGGGAGGCTTTATGAAAAAGATTTCTTGGTGCTGACAGGGTTCAAAAGGCTCGATTGGCTACTTTAAGGAGAGAATTCGAGCAGCTTCGAATGAAAGAGACAGATTCTATAGAAAACTTTGCTGGAAAGATAAGCGGATTTGTTTTAAGATATAGAAGTCTTGGGTCAAGTCTTGATGATGAAGCGATAGTTCGAAAGTTGTTAGATTCTGTACCAAAGAAGTATCTTCAAATTGTTGCTTCAATTGAGTAGTATTCGGATATCGAGAGCATGCCATTTGAAGAAGCAATAGGTAGGTTGAAGGCCTATGAGGAACGAATCAAAGAGCAAGACGAGACGGGTGATAATGATCAAAGTAAGGTGTTGTTATCTAAACCTGATGGTCATAGTTCTAATACCGGTGGACAAGACTCTAAAACCGATGGTCAAGAGAAGGAGGAAGAGCACGGTTGTAAGTGTTGTGGACGAGGGTGGTCTAGCCAAAGTGATCTTGGGAGAGGTAGTGGTCGTGGTCGAGGAGGACGATACAAACAGGATAAAAGGTATATCGTATGTTATAATCAATGTTTTCAGAACCGGACCGGACGTTGAACCGGGCGTCTTACTGGTTCAATGGTCGGACCGGTCGAACTGGTCGGACCGGATATAAGAACCGGATAATATAAAAATGACTTAATAATTTATAGATACAAAATTAAAAAAAGATATACAACTTAATTTATACATAGAATCTAACTAACATATAGAAGAAGAAAAATATACAATATTTAAACATGTTATGCGTTATTTATTAAATATAAATAAATATATGTTAAAAGAAAATTATAATAAATGAATGGTGTTGGAAAATGAAATTGTCAGAGATATTTAATATCTCTAGTATAGACTACAATATCTTTGAAAATCTTTTTTTAATTCAAAAGGATTTCAATATAACTCAGAATATAGAATATGTACTCTCTCTCTTTCATTGTTTCTAGCTTTACTCTGTACAACTTTCATTCCAACGATATGAAACGATCCAAGACCATGGAGGCTGCTGATTCCTTGATGTAGTGATGGTTGGAGCGGCTCAATAAGCTGAATACTGATATGAAACGATCCAAGACCATGAACGGCCCGGTCCAGTTTTCAAAACCATGGTTTTACATCATCTTCTTCACAGGTTTCACCTATTATCCCGCTCTGCAACTATGGCACACATCGGAATTATTCCGGCAACGGTTCTATCACCCTCCGGCCCGACCACTACGTGACGACCCGCCGGCCCGACCAGCCGGCTCCCGGCCTGACCTCCGGGTCACTGCAGAAACGGGTTAAAGGGCTGAACCGGCCCGGTGGTGTTTCCGGATCCCAGCCGGACCGGTCCGACCGGCCGGGTCCGGTTTTAAAAACATTGGTTATAATTGTCAAGAAAAAGGTCATTATTAAAGTGAATGTCCAAAGAAGGAGTCAAAGGAAGAAGTAGAAACTTGGCCGAAGAGCATGACCCGTCACTATTTTGAAGAATAAAATGTCCATATCAAGATTAAGGGGGTGAATGGAGGATTAATCTTGATATAGGAATGAGTAATTAAATAGTTAGAGATAATTATTAGTTAAAGTGATATGTTTATTATAACAACTCTCCTAAAATCTTCAAAACATATCCTATATGTCATAAAATACACCCGTATGCGAAAAGTGGGCCCGAAATACCTTTATTTTACAAAAATTAAATAAAAAACAAATATATATTGCCGCTCGCGGGGCGCGACACAGACAAGAGAGTCTGTCGCGGGCCGCGACCCTCTTGACACCAGGTGCAACCCTACGCCGCCACGTGTCCCAGTCGTGTCGAAGCTAGCCCTTAAGTCAGCTAAGCTAGGGCCTACCCTAGGGAGTCTCGCAGGGCGCGAGAGCCCTCCTTGTTTCTCTCGCTGGGCGCGAGAGCCCCTGTTCCAGCCTATAAATGAACGAGTTCGACTTCAGTTTGCAGTCGTTCATTTCTCAAAAATCCTCTCAACTTTCTGAACAGTAATTATAATTCCCGGGCATACTACCCCCTTAATTAGCGAAGCTCTGCCTCGTTGTAAGTATTATAACACCCGGTTACGTATTAGTTACTCTGCCCGATTGATCTAGAGCTCCGTAACGCATGTCTAGGCTCTGCCCGACTCAGTCGTTGGAGTTCTGTCTCGGGGGGAGGGTATAGCTAATGTAAATTGGGTTATTATACTAACGCGTGTGCATTGTGTAATTTAATAGATTATAACCAGGAAGTCACAAGGAAATACCTAGTTAGCAATGTGAGTAATTCCTCTTTTTGTAAACTGTTTTTACAAAACCTCAATTGTTTTAAATTATATTTAACAGTGATTGAGTATTTGTAAATCTACAATTATCGTCGGTATGTTGGGGTTTTGTATACATTACTTGTCACTACACTGTGAGTAGTGACATGACCACAAGTCAGGATTGACAGTACCGTGGGTGGTAATTAAAGTAGATGTAAACAAATGTAATTGCGGGTTGCCCTCAATACTGTAAAATGATAAAACATATTTTGATTAAACTGGGATTCACTCACCAGTATTTTCCACTGACAAAAATGTTTTAAACGCGTTTCAGATAACAAAATGTGAAAGCCAAATAGAAGCCAGCTGGAGAGCACTGAAGGCTTCGAAAAGTGGCTGTAAAGGTTATCTAAATAAAGAAGAAGTTTTATTTCAAATAAATCAGGGTTTATCCCTATAAACATGTTGTAATGGAAACTTGGGTTTTTCCCATGGATTTATTATTATAAAAATATGGTGTTTTACTCTGATAAACTATTTCCTAACTACGGTCCTGATGAAATTTCCGCAGCCAAATTAAATAAACACCGATACCACCAGCTCTGAGCGCTCGCAGCCGCCCGCCTCCCGGGGCAAGGGGTCGGGGGTTGCGACAGAAGGTGGTATCAGAGCTACAGCCACTGATTTGAGCCACAGAAGTGTTCTGCTGACATCAAAATTTGTCAATTTTGTTAGGAAATAATCTATGTGACTATGTGCATACATTTATATTATTGTTTTGTGTTATTTGACTATTTGTTAGTTTACAGTATGAGTGATCAAGGTCCATCTGACGCCTATCGTCACCTGTCTAATTCTCCCAAAAGTGAAGGAACCTCGTCACAGCCTACTCCTTCGGGGTACTCAGCTGACACAGAAGAGGGGATCTTTATATTTAAGGCGCAATCCGAAGAACCATTCCCTACGAAAAAGAGAGGATGGTTCAGTCGGGGAGCACATGAGCGTAGGAAACGAATGAGGAAGTTACAGCAACAAAGGGCTTTAGCAGCAGCAAATAGGGAAATGAACACCCAGACCCAAGACATAATCAATAGGCGATTGGCCAACTTTCACATACTAGCCACTACTGCAGCCGACCCAAACCTTGACCAAATCATTGCACCACAACCATTGCCACTGTTCCTAACTCAACCAATGGAGATAGAACCAAACCCAGGAACTGAATTTCCCATACCAACTTTTAACCCTGATGAGATACCTAGAGTCCCAACACCCAATCCTCTAGTATATGATCCGTGGAACGATGACCATAGGGATTACCAGGAACTCTACCCACAGGAGGAACCCATACCAAACTCCTTAACACCACACCCCAACCTTGACCCTCTAGATCCATATTGGGATGCCGACCGATATGTTCGGAAAATACTAGAAAACCTGTACCCATATGGAGAACCTTTACCTATGTACCCTGACCCAGTACCCGCACCACGACCACCCATCAATGATGAGAACGTTCAGGAACTCCGTATGTACGGTGAGGAGTTGATAGAATGAGAAGAAATGATGAGAGAAATAAAAGAGAAACTCGTATGGAAATACGACGAGCGGGAGATGCAGTTTAACCCATAGTAATAATATATATATATATATTCCAATAGGTACCCTAATACTTACTGATGCATAACTAGTAGTGTGTTTTAAATTCCAATTGTAGTTTGTAATATATATGAAGAGTAGAATGTCGCAATGCTCGACGATTTTGATCAATATGTTTGCGTGATTGTTTACATTCAATCTTATTCTGTGATATTGATACCTAGTAAATGTTTATAATCCAGATGGACAACGAAGTGAATCAGGAAAACCTGAATAACGATAATAAAGGGAACCAAATAGATAACAATGCCATCCAAAACATAGTGACACAAGGGATTATAGACGCTATGCCATATATCATCAAAACTGTTAAGGAAGCGGAATATAATAAAACTAACAGTGGAAGTAAACGACCACCTACTGAACCCAGTCACAGCGTAAACAATGGACCGTTACTTCAATTGCCTATTCCAAAAAGAAGAAGAACCATGTCATATGGTTGTTCTTACAAAGAATTCTGGTCTTGCAAACCAATAGAATTCTCTGGCAATGAAGGAGCCATTGCAACTCTATGCTGGATAGAAAAGACTGAGGCAGTCTTAAAATTAAGCAAATGTGCAGAAGAAGATAAGATTATGTTTGCTTCCAATCTTTTTAGGAATGCAGCCTTAGAATGGTGGAACACTATTCTCCAGTCTAAGGGAATTGACAGAGTCTATAATATGGAATGGACTAAGTTTAAGAACATGGTTGAAAGAAAATTCTGTCCTCCCAATGAAAAAGAACAAATTGCTAATAAGTTCTTAAACCTTAGAATGACTGGAGTAGATTGTAAGGGTTACATTACCATATTATTCGAATATGCTAGAATAGTGCCAACCCTAGCTTCACCAGAACCAATATTAATCTCCCGTTACATCCGGGGATTAATCAGTGAGATTAGACATGTAGTCAAGGCAGCTAGACCACAAACCATAGAAGAAACTGTAGAACTAGCAAATACCTTGGCTGATGAACTAGTACGTACACAAGAAGAAAACCAGAGAAAGAACCTAGTCCAAAAGCTTACCCAGGAATTTCGTAACGGTAATTCCAACCGCGGGAAAGGTACAGGTTCTACTTCTGCACCTTACTGCAAGTCTTGCAAGAAGAAGCATTCGGGAAGATGTTCCACATACTGCAACTTCTGCAAGATACCGGGACACAAGGAAGAAGACTGCAGGAAGAAACCCATCAATGGAATATGCTTCAATTGTGTAGAAAAGGGGCATATCAAACCAAACTGTCTGAAACTAGCTCCAGCCATGAACAACAAGACTACTAAGAATGCTAGAGCATTTGTTCTAACAGCTGAAGAAGCCAAGATGATTCCGTATGTGATTGCCGGTACATTTTTAGTTAATGATGTTTTTGCTAAAGTATTATTTGACTCTGGTGCGAACCAAAGTTTTATTAATACTTCATTTTGCAAACTTCTCAATCAACCATTAACTAAACTCCAACAAGAATGTCTAGTAGAGACAACAAATGGAGAATCATTATGATCACTGAAATCTTGCAAGGAGCAAGAATAGAAATTTTAAACCATAATTTTACTTGCTAACTTTTATCCAATGAATCTGGCTGGATTTGATATTGTGTTAGGAATGGATTGGTTAGTAACCAATAAAGCCAGTATTTTATGTGATCAAAAGTCAATACAAGTAAGTTCACTAAAGGGTGAAAAGATCACAATTAAAGGAGACAAGCCAACTAGATCTACAAAATTCATCTCTGTGATGAAAACAACCAGTTATGCAAGAAAAGGGTCAATAGTGTATATGATTTCCATAATCATTAACACTAAAGGAAAGGAATTGAAAGATATTCCCGTAGTATCTCAATTCTCAGATGTTTTACCAGAATAATTACCGGGGCTACCGCCGGATAGGGAGGTCGAATTCAGAATTCACCTACTACCAGGGACAACACCGATTGCCAAGGCACCTTACCGTTTGGACCAAGCAGAAATGCAAGAACTAAAGAAACAGTTGGACGAACTTTTGGAGAGAGGTTTCATACAGCCAAGTTCATCACCATGGGGAGCACCAATCTTGTTTGTCAAGAAGAAGGACGGATCAATGCGTATGTGCATCGATTACCGAGAATTGAACAAGGTCACGATTAAAAATCGGTACCCATTACCGAGGATCGATGATCTGTTTGATCAACTGCAAGGAGCGCAATTCTTTTCCAAGATCGATTTAGGCTCAGGATATCATCAATTGAAGGTACAGGATGAGGACATTCCTAAAACTGCTTTCAGAACAAGGTATGGCAATTATGAATTTACAGTCATGCCATTTGGTTTAACCAATGCCCCAGCTGCATTTATGGACATGATGACAGGATATGTAAACCATATCTGGACAAATTCATAATTGTCTTTATAGATGATATTCTCATTTACTCTAAGAGTAAAAAGGAACATGCAGCGCATCTGCATACACTCCTTACATTATTGAGAAAAGAAAAGCTTTACGCTAAATTCTTAAAATGTGAATTTTGGTTACAAGAAGTACAATTCCTTGGACATATAGTCAATCATGAAGGAATTCATGTGGATCCCACAAAAATCAAGGAGATTACTAAATGGAAAGTCCCTGAATCACCAACGGATGTAAGAAGTTTTCTTGGACTGGCAGGTTATTATAGACGGTTTATTCGAGATTTCTCTAGAATGGCCATTTCTTTAACAAAACTAACTTGTAAATCAGTTAAGTTTGAATGGGGACCAAAGCAGGAAGAAACTTTTAGAATTCTTAAGCAAAGATTAACCAACACACCCATACTCGCATTGCCAGAAGGAACTGAAGACTTTGTAGTCTATTGTGACGCTTCTAAGTTAGGCTATGTGTCACACCCCGATATTTCCACGTATTACCGGTGGGCCCGGTGGGGAGTATCATGACGTAGTTGATATCATCATAGTCAAACAACACAATTTTAAAATGCACAGCGGAAGCAAAAGATGAATCACATTACAAACCGAATAAAAAGTAATATCAAAGTATTACAAACGGACTGTAAAGGATCCACAGGCGGATCAAATAAAAAGGAAACATAGTTCATCAGACTTAAAATGCATCCAAGCTTGCGAGACTCTTATTGATGCTAAGGAGAAGCCAGCCTATTTTGATTAGTACCTGCACTTAGCCTTTTTGGGAAAATACGTCAGTTTACACTGGTAAATACAATAACTAACTCATTTTGAAAATGTTTAAGAAATTGATTTGAATGCACAAGGCACAAAACATTTTATAACTTGGGATAATTATTTATATATAAACTTGTAAAAGAATTACATGTTTCTTATACGTTCAGTAGCCCGGATTGACACCGGGTTAAAGATTAATAGACACACCACATGATATAGTCCCGCGGCGAGTTATTCCCGAAACCGGCGGTTATACCTTATTATTTATATATGCACTGTCGGGTGTACGCCTACACCCCGTGCTTAGGTCGTGGCCATTTCTTAAAATGATGCCAAGGATATCCGGGACATTGTCATTAACCCCCCAAAGGTTTTAAGCAAACAAAACAATTCAAACGGGTCATTTCAATAAAGTAACCTTCATATGATTAAAAATTCAATGCCCGACCAAGCGGTATTTTATATACCGTACCCCAAGCCCGTATAAGGGAAAATAAGTTAAAAGTATTTACCTGAGCAAGTATAATTCACAAACAACAAGTGCAAGTAGCTTTTACTGGGTCTCCTAATCTGGAACAAAGGTTTCTAATAACCTATTAGATTCCTAACGGGTCTTTAATTAAGCCTAAACTTAGACCGGTTAGTTTTAAAGGAAGACACGGTTCAAACGCACGATTAAGCGAAGACCGGAATAGAATGTGATTTAGACCCGACAAGTTTGGAGACTTGTGTAATATGGGTAAACTAAACACATTCTGGATTTTGAGACAAAAATGATAAGGTTTGACCCGTTTCGGTCAATTTATGCAAACTAGTTACATAAACCGAACCGAATGCGAAAATGCGTAACGGGTAGCCATATGAGTCATACACAGGTTTTCTAAGTTAATATGCCTTGAATATGTTGTAAAATCAGTAAGATATCTTCTATTATGCCCAAAACGAATATAAACTCAAATTATGCCCCGTAGGGGTATTTTGGTCATTTAAAAGGTTATAAAAGGGGTTTAATATAAATCTGAGTTTCAGGTCTGATATAATAAGTAAATATACTTAATTTAATAGGTTATATCAGTAGGGTATAACATATGCGTGAAATTTATCATTTATAACCAAACTATGCACCGAAGGGGCATTTTGGTAATTTCACCTAAGGTTTAAAGGTCAAATCCGGAAATCTGAGTTTAAAAATTTTGCCTACTGCTAAAGTATAATAATTTACTTAAAATATCAGTAGGTATCAAGTCTCATATATTTAAAATATTTTTAATACATATTATGCGCTTAAAACGCGTAAAAAGACGGTTTTAAGCGATTTCCGGGTTTTAAATGAAAAGCTGATATTTTTATTATTCCAAAAGGCTAAAAATATTTTATTTATCATATAAAATCAGTAGCAAAAGGTTTGGGATCAAAATGATTTGTAAAACTTAATTTATAGGCGAAAAGGGCAAAACCGGCAATTACCGAATCAAGCTTAGAACCCTATGTTATGCTCAGCCTAAAAATAAATAAAAATCTTCAAAAATCCCAAAATATTATTTTACATCAGTGGGTAAAAAGTTTGATATCAAAAATTGGGTTTAGATAGGCTTTATGCTAATTACGCCGTTTAATTAATAAAAAGCTTTTCATTTACGCTAATGAGCATAACTCCTAATCTAGACCTCAAACTGATGTCAAATTTTAGAGACAAGTTTATAAATCAGTAACTAAGGTTTCTATTCTTTTATATTTTCAAAAATCACATTTTAAGGTCATATGGGCATAATAGTCAACATATAGACAATTAACGGAAACATGCATATGAATCGGATAACTATTGAACCAAGTTGTATAATCACAATGGGGTTATACTAACATGTAACCTGGTCCAAATAAAGCTCTAAGGCATTTCTAAAATATGCTACATTGGGTCAGAACTGAAAGTCAAAGCAAAAGTCAAATTATGCGACTTTAGGTTCCGAACCGAGTCTAAACTGAAAATTGTCGGGTTAAACATGTTTAGACATGTTCTTACATTAATTACCAAGTTATATTAGTGATAAAACAAGTTGCATGGGTTCTACATTGTTAATTATGCGTTTATTTGAAAATAAGCTTTCTGTTGACTTTTTAAGATTAACTTTGACCTGACAACTGACCTAGTTAGAGTGGGAATCAGAGGGTGCCCTTTTAAGGGTTTATTACCCACATAATTACCAACTCAAAGGTACTTTCAATTCGTGATTTGACTGGACAAATTTTAATTAATCACGAAGTCAAACTCTAATTATGACGGTTTGACTTTAAGCTAATTAAATAAGCAAAACTGAATTAAGGAAGGTTAAGGACACTTACAATGGTCCTAAGCACGAGATTATGACTTAATGAAACTTGATTCAGGTCCAGAGAGCTCCAGAGGAAGTGTGGAAGTGAGTTTTGAAATGAGTATTTTCAAGTGTTGCAACTTCACTTCATTATATAAGGATTTAGAGTGCACAAGATCATCACAACTAAGTCTACAGGTGTAATATGATGCCCCCATGTGTCCCTATTGCATGTAAAACTACTGTCCACGCTCCTAGAATCCAAAAACCATGCATTTAAGTCGGTTACACGGGCTGAACAGACACCTGAAGGTGTTTTCTGTCACTTGCGGTCCCAGGCAGCCCACGTAAGCCAAGGCTGAGGCCTTACGCGGCCCGTGTGAAGATCCAGAACAGGTTAAACAAGTTTCATAGTTTGCAATTTAGGTCCCTGGTCCTTTTAAACGTGGTTTCAACTTCATTTCTTGCATTTTCAACCCTCTAACTTGAATTTTAAGGGCTCCATGACATAACCAAACTTCGTTAAGTCCTCGGTTAACTTTATGTTCACCCGAAAAGTCATGAAATTCAATGTTGACGCTTTTAACCCCTCGTATACGAATGTTAGCATAACTTTCTCATACTTTATCGAAACCTCGTGAAATTTTTATCACTTATTCTAGTGAGCATAATTAATCGTTACAAAGCTTCGGGTTTGGTAAAAGGTCACTCAGAGGTATACTTTAAACATGTTGACATATTTAACCCCTGTAGTTTGTAATCTCTCACTTTCTTCCACAATTAGCTTCGTATGATCCATAATTCGTTTGTTCAAGAGTATAAACACCGCGTAGGGTCATTGAAAGGTATATTTATCCATTGTTGACACTTTGAATCCTTTTATTCACCTACTTTCTTTGTTTGTCAACTTTAGTCCTTCATAAGTGATCTTTTACACGTTTAAAGCTCATGACACGTGTCGATACATTATTGGACATAAATTTACGAGGTGTTACACTATGGATGTGTGTTAATGCAACGTCAAAAGCTTATAGCCTATGCTTCTAGACAACTTAAGAATCATGAAGAAAATTATACAACACATGATCTGAGTTAGGAGCCATAATTTTTGCCCTTAAAATTTGGAGACACTATCTTTACGTTAGTAAGTTTACCATTTTCACCGATCATAAGAGTTTAAGATATATTTTCGGGCAAAAGGAGTTAAATATGATACAGAGACGCTGGATGGAAATTCTTAGTGATTATGATTGTAGTATCCAGTATCATGCAGGAAGGGCTAACGTAGTAGCCGATGCTTTAAGTCGAAAATATCATGAAAAACCAAGAAGAGTACGTTCTCTTAAATTAAATCTGCAGATAGATTTAAATGAGCAAATTAGAGAAGTACATAAATCAATAATCAAGGACGATACTGAAAAATTAAAAGGAATGATTAAGGAATTAGATCAAGGAGCAAATGGAATTTGGAGATTCCATAAGAAAAGAATTTGGATACCCAAACAAGGAAACCTACGCCACCGAATATTAGAAGAAGCCCATAAATCTAAGTATACGATACATCCTGGTAGTGATAAAATGTATCAACACTTAAGAAAGAATTTCTGGTGGATAAGAATGAAAAAGGATGTAGCAGCCTATGTTTCCAAGTGTCTAACCTGTTCACAGGTTAAAGCTGAACATCAGAAACCCTCGGGTTTATTGCAGCAATGCCGATATGGAAATGGGAATTGATAACAATGGACTTTGTTACCAAATTACCCAAGACACGAAAAGGAAATGATACAATCTGGGTGATTGTAGACAGGCTAACCAAGTCTGCTCATTTCTTACCAATGAAGGAAACTTTCAGTATGGAACTATTTGCCAAGTTATATGTAAATGAAATAGTTTCATTACATGGAATTCCTTTATCTATTGTTTCTGATAGAGATAGTCGTTTTACTTCTCATTTTTGGACAAGTTTTCAAAAAGCAATGGGAACCAAGTTAAATCTAAGCACAGCTTATCATCCCCAAACGGATGGACAAAGCGAAAGGACAATTTAGACGATGGAAGATATGCTTAGAGCTTGTGTAATTGATTTCAGAGGAAATTGGGATGATCATTTACCATTAATAGAATTCTCCTACAATAACAGCTATCATACCAGTATCAATGCTGCACCATTTGAAGCACTGTATGGACGAAAGTGCCGAACTCCAGTCTGTTGGGCAGAAATTAGAGAAAAGCAACTGTCTAGACCAGAGATAGTACAAGAAACAACAGACAAGATTATTCAAGTCAAGGAAAAACTAAAAGTAGCACGCGATCGCCAAAAGAGTTATACTGATAACAGGCGAAAACCATTGAAATTTCAAGTAGGGAACAAGGTATTATTAAAAGTTTCGCCATGGAAAGGAATAGTTAGATTCATCAAAAGAGGAAAGCTAAGCCCCAGGTGTAACACCCGTCTTGCTTTTATAAGAATTTAATGTAAACACACATGATTTTACATAAAACGGTACCTTACTTCAAACTTAGTACAAAATTTTCGTTTCAAAGTAATTATATTCTAGATGATTACTTAACTAGTTCCATCATTCAAAACATGATTAGCAAATTGTTTACAATATGAACATTGTCTAAAACGAAGTTAATCTAATGCGGAAGCTTCAAAAGATTGTGCTCGGTTCGAGAGCATTGACTTAACCATCATCCACGTACTTGCAATACCTAAAAGCTGGAGATTTTGACAAATATTAGTATTAGAGTTCTTAGAAAATTTGCATAATCGAAACTACGCTCAAAAACGGATTCGATTAACTAAGATATGCAAAGTTTAACAAAAATATCTGGGCTCTACCTTAACTTACGGTAGCTACCGTAAGTTACGGTAGTCGCTGGGTGACACTAGTCTGCCGTAAGGCAGTAGAGAACTACCGTAATACTTTGTCTTCTACCGTAAGTTACGGTAGTTACCACTTAGTAAACCACTACCCATCACTCGGGTTTGAAATCTACAAATAAGGTGCTACCATTACTCGGTTTGTACCTTCTCTTAATGACCCATTAGTTTGCCCTTAGGAAGTTGATCATTCAAGCAAACCAAGCTACCAAAATCCCGTATTTTAATATACTTATCATTAACAAAAACAAGGACCAAGTGACCATATTAACGAAGTGTGTAGCCACGTACTAATTTATTATTCGACCCGTTTGGCTCATCTATGGAATCCACCATTATAATGACTACCAAACGACTTTTAACGGATTCTTAACCTATTAATCCAAGTAACAAACATTGTCGCATCAATCAACACAACCATTATTTTACAACGCAATCATACATATTCTAGTATCAAATTACTCAATGTAACAAATCAAGTTACGTACCTTTAGTGCACGCCCTTCAAACGCAAATCACCACCGACTTGTCCACTCGACGCTCCGGTATCTTTTCCTATAGAGTTCAATCATGACGCGTTTAGAACTCTTTTCAATCACATATCATATAATTTGCCAAAACGTCACAATTATGCGTTTTAAACTTTAAAATTTCTGTTTCGAGCCTTCTTTGAGGCATTTTTACAAACACTTAAAGGGCAGGATTTTATATCTTTTATATTCAAGTTTATGGCTTGTCGCTTAGCCTAAATTAACATCAATCAAGCTATCACATATAGAATCAAACATCAATTTTTTTTTTCAGAAATCAGTTTCTACGAATCAATCTACACTAGAATAACCTTCTAAACCCTAGTGTTCATCAACTTCTCATAAAACCCACGAATCACCTTCAATGTGTTCATGATATTTTCAGAGATTAGACATGATTTCACTTATAGTTGTCTAGGGTTTACTCCTAGACACCATATCATCCTTAATCTATTCATTTAACCAACATGCATCAACAGATTTCAATTTCTCTAGAATCATGAGAATTTCAAGTAGAGATTTCTTATCAAATTTTACATACCTTATGACCCCCTTGTAATGGAGATCACTAATCTTAGCTCGGATTTCGATTTGGATCAGATTTGAACCTTCAATTTATGAGTTTTGTGATGAACTAGGGCTTTGGGGGAGCTTGGGGTCGCCCCTGCTTCTGATCGATCTCAACAACACACAGGCAAGTGTGTTGTGAGTTTTAATAATTTTTGTTTTTGTTTTATTAATAATAGATTTCATTTAGACACTTTTGGTCCCTCATCTTTCGTTCATTATTTGTTATAACTCTTTAACTACTCATAACTCAACATCTAACTAGGTTAATGTCATTCCTAGTTAGTTTATTTTTCTTATTTATTCACTAACATTATTGTATTATAAAAATTTATATTTTCGGGGTGTTACACCAGGTATGTTAGACCTTTTGAGATAATTAGAAGGATAGGACCAGTAGCTTATCAGCTACAACTGCCAGAGGAAATGACAGGAATACATGATGTATTTCATGTATGTAATCTCAAAAAGTGTTTAACAGATGAATCGTTAATAGTACCTCTTAAGGACATAGAGGTAAATGAGAAACTTAAGTTTGTAGAGAGACCGCTACAGATTGAAGATAAAAAGATCAAGAATCTCAAGCACAAGAGATTAGTTCTGGTCAAAGTTAAATGGGATTCCAAAAGAGGACCAGAATACACATGGGAGCTCGAAGCCGAGATGCAGAGGAAATATCCACACCTGTTCCAGTAGACCTCGAGGACGAGTTCTAAAACAAAGTGGAGAGGATATAACAACTCTCCTAAAATCCTCAAAACATGTCCTATACGTCATATAATACACCCGTATATGAAAAGTGGGCCAGAAATACCTTTATTTTACAAAAAAAATAAATAAAAAACGAATATATATTGCCACTCGCGGGGCGCGACACAGACAAGAGAGTCTGTCGCAGGCCGCGACCCTCTTGACACCAGGCGTAACCCTAGGCCGCCACGTGTCCTAGTCGTGTCGAAGCTAGCCCTTGAGTCAGCAAAGCTAGGGCCTACCCTAGGGAGTCTCGCGGGGAACGAAAGCCCCCCTTGTTTCTCTCGCGGGGCATGAGAGCCCCCTGTTCCAGCCTATAAATGAACAAGTTCGACTTCAGTTTGCAGTCGTTCATTTCTCAAAAATCCTCTCAACTTTCTGAATAGTAATTATAATTCCCGAGCATACTACCCCCTTAATTAGCGAAGCTCTGCCTCTTCATAAGTATTATAACCCCCGGTTACGTATTAGTTACTCTGCCCGATTGATCTAGAGCTCCGTAACGCATGTCTAGACTCTGCCCGACTCAGTCGTTGGAGTTCTGTCTCGGGGGGAGGGTATAGCTAATGTAAATTGGGTTATTATACTAACACGTGTGCATTGTGTAATTTAATAGATTATAACCAGGAAGTCACAAGGAAATACCTAAGTTAGCAATGTGAGTAATTCCTCTTTTTGTAAACTGTTTTTACAAAACCTCAATTGTTTTAAATTATATTTAACAGTGATTGAGTATTTGTAAATCTACAATTATCGTCGGTATGTTGGGGTTTTGTATACTTTACTTGTCACTACACTGTGAGTAGTGACTTGACCACAAGTCAGGATTGACAGTACCGTGGGTGGTAATTAATGTAGGATCGTTTTCTGACCCAAACGAGTCGTTCAGAAGAGGTCTTCACCAATACAAGAGGCGGAAACAGATGTATCGTTGTTATTTCAGCTGTAATACAAGAGAAATCACTTTAAACTGTCTTTTGATTGATAACAGATCAATTACAATGCTGTAGACACTTCGGCGGAGCTTCGCTACTGGAATCAGAATCGTTACAAATGACTAGGCACTTCAGGTATTTATAGGAGTGTGATTCCGTTTGAAACTGCCCAAACGAAATTAAGATTCCGCACGGAATCACTTCAAACGGAATTAACAACATGATTTCGCTTGAAATGACACATGTGTCATTTCAAGCGGAATTACCCATAAACACACATTTCCTCGTTTTTCGTGCCCTGATCTATCTAATACAATACAAGACTCGATACAAGACGAAGTCGACAGACGGATGCACCAACAGACTCCCCCTCGGATGTTGACGAAGTCTTCGATGTCGAGTCTTCGGTTGTCAAACCTTCAGCCTTTATCAGTCTTCTTACTCTCTCCAAAGATTCTCCATTGTAAGTATCCTCCATCAATCTCTTTCTCTTTCTTCCAGAATCTCAACCTTGCTCTATACTCCTCTTGATCAGGTCTCTTGATTCTTTAAGATCATCAGCATCAGCAGCTAATGTCTTCAATTCCAGGATCAGAACTTGACTCTCAGGATTGTAACCCTGACTCTTCTCCTGTATCAGTATAAGCATCTTCAGACTCCCCCTTTTGATAATCTGGGATCGCAGTCTGGAATTCACTCATCACAGGTTCTAAGATCGTAACCTGGCTTAAATCCTGCTCCGGATCAAAACCTGGTTAACCTGTATAATCTCTACCACAAACATAAGTTTCACAAATTTAAGATTTTGATTATCTCATTTGCAGGTTATTTTTCAGAATGATTTATCATGTAAAAGTTTCTGATGATCACTTGTAAGCAAACAATCTTCATTTTTAAAAACACTTCTCCCAAACATGTTGTTCATCATGCTTAACATTTGGAATTTTGAAAATCAGTTCTTCAACATCAGTTGTCGAAAATCTTTTTGAATTTTTCAAAATTTTATGCTAAAACACACTAAAAATCTTTTTGGAATTTTTGATTTAAAAAAAATAAAGAAATATTTACAAACAATATTTTTTGTGAGTTTGTGTAAGAGGATCATATCAGTTTTTGAGACAAATCACCAACACCGTTAAGCTTTAAACATTTTCAGTTCTAAACGATTCACTTAGATTGTCAGTATACTGATCCACTTAAATTCTCACACACAGTTCAACTGTTTTGAAATACGAGATTAGTGTTTTAGAGACTTAAACTTATTCGCGTGTCCCATCTCAGAATATACTCCTGTATCCAGATCCCAATATTCAGTCTTACAGGTGAGTATACCACAGATGATATCTGTAAAGGGTTAAATGCGAGGGCCGTGAGAGCTCAGGCTATTGCTTCCGCAAAATCAGAGAGATGACGACTTCGACTTTTTGGTGTGTTCCCTTTAGAGAATCTTTTCTTCAACAGCACATGATTAGCATTTTGCAATGTTTCATCATTTTTTGTACTAAGGGTGGTGCTATATTTCAAGCAAGCAGAAAGTATTATACGGGGACTAGGCCATTGCTTCCGCAAAATCAGAAGTTCCGGGATAATACCCTAGATATCACTGAGTATAAAGACCTAGTATCTCAGAAAAAAGGACCTTTCAAACAAGATTTCGGGGGTTACCCATATATCCGAGAGATGTTCCCCACGATATAAGAAAATTTGAAATTTAGGTTTATATCTCGTCACAATCTACTAAATGTGTAAAAACCTACTGGCACATCATCAGTGAGACCGTTTATCACATTTTGATCTTTCCAATTCTTTAGCATGCTGTGATAGTCCACTGATGTAATATCATTTCCTCTTTTTACAACAAAACTCATTTTCATTTTATCGTGTTTTTTACTTTTTCAAATTTTCTAATGTTTTTGGATTTTCTAAAAATTTCTTACTCCCCCTAAAATTCAAAATCATTAAAAGAAATTTGAAAACAAACTGTACAAGTAAAGTGACAACTGATATCAAATCACTTCAATTCGCCATCCACTTGGCATAAACAATCAGAACTCCCCCTTACAACAAACTATTTTCCCATAAAGATTTCAAAACACTTAAGTTTGTTTTAATCAAAATGGGTTTTCCGGAAAATAAGTTTTGTTGATTTTATAAAACCACTTGTAGGTTAGGGGATCAATTCATCACTTTGTTTTTTTTTTTTAAATACCACTTTGTAGGAAATCAAGTACAACTTAATGTCCCTGATTCACCACGTGAAAATAAAAACTCTCTTTCAACCACTTGTCAGTTTGCTTACCAACAATTACCAACCTGTATGTTGAAATCTCAAAATGCCGATTCCTACTCCACACTTACCAACCTGGGAGTTCCGGCAAGTCATACTCTTAACAAAATTTTCAATTTTCAAAAAACATTTTTTTAAGAATGATGCCGATTCATGCTCCACGATTACTAACTTGGGAGCTCCGGCAAGTCAGGTTTTTTAGTCAGAGAGATTCTCCCAAGCCTGACGGTCCTTGGGAGATTCCGAGTTACCAACACTCGGCTGCTTACCTTCCATCTTCTTCTCATAAAATTCTTTAACCCCCTTTACCTTCCCATCAATCATTTTTCCAAAAATATTTTGGACTGTAGGGTTAAAAGCTTTTTCAACATCAAAATTTTTCTTTTTAGGAAAAAATTGATTTGAAATTTCAACTTTACCAATTTTAGATTTTAAATTTTCAGCCCGCAATGGTGGAAAATTTTCATCATCCAAAGGCGGAACTGATGTTTCCAATTTTAGATCAACATGTGACTCCTCTGACTTTGTGGAATCAGATTCATCACCATAACTTTCACTTGAATTCTTAGCAACCCATTTTTGGTTGTTAAGTTTCTCCTTTCTTTTGTAAACACCTTTCGAACATTCACCAACCTCAAAAATTGAATTTTTAAAAACTTTAAATCTGTTTGTTGATGGTTCAATTTTCTCAACAATCTTTTCTTTCAGTTTACCAGAGACTCCCTGTTTTGTTTGTATTGCCTTTGGACAATTCCTGGCAATATGACCAACTGTTTTACATTGAAAACAGGTTCTTGTCTCTATCTTCTTCTGAGCAACACTTTTCTTTATTTCTTCTTACTTCTTGGCAAGGAATTCTTTGTTGGATTGCTTTCTGAACACTTGTTCTTTTTCTTCTTTAGAAGTTTTTCCTGAAATAAAAACAGTTTTTGGTTTATAAGTTTTCTCATTTTTATGATTTTTCGGTGGAATAAAACCAAGACTTTTCTTTTTGAAATTACCGTTATGGTTTGGTTTCTTTTGAAAACCCGAACCAGAACTGTAACCTTTTTTCTTGTTTAATCTTTGTTGAACTCTTGAGGTGTAAGGTTTGGGTTTTTCAGAAAGATTTACATCTTTTATTTCAGAAATATTAATTTCTGTTAATTTGAAAACCTTTTTTTATCATTTCTGGTTTAACACCTCTTATTGGAAAAACCTCATCAGAATATAATTTGTCAGAATCATTCAAAGTATATGCTACTTTGATCGGTTCGTCATTCAAATTAGATTTTGATAACAAAAATTCTTTATTATAAACCCGTTTGTCCTTTTTGACAGTTGACTTTGACGGTTTGGACTCAGACTCTGACTCTGATTTGAACTCCTCTGTTTCATCCTTATCTAACACCTGATCGACCACTTTCTTTATTAACTCGGATTCATGATCAGTGTCGGACGATGTGAATGTGACATCAATGTTTTCTGGCAAATTATCTGAAGACTCAGACTCCCACTGTAAATTTGTTGCCTTTTTGACTCTTTCTGAATTTGGATTTCAAGGAGAATATCCATTTTTGACCGGTGGTGGACATTTGTTATAGACAACACTTGGTTTCTTACCAGAAATCTTCACTTCATCATCTTCTTTTATTTCAAAATTCTTCTTGTCAGAAGTCTTTTCTTCTTCGAACGTCTTCAATCCTTCTACTATCGGGTAAATCCTGTCAACCACAAAAGTAGAACATGAGTAACTTTTTAACAAACTATTTACTCTCTCGGTTTCTATTCTCTGAGTTTCCAATTTCAATTCAAGCTCAGCACACTTCTCGGTGTAATAATTGACATTGTCAAGCTGTCTCATGTATGCTCCTTTGAGTGTATTCATTGCTATAGCTTGTTCACTGCTCGACTCATTGTATTTATTCATGGCTTTGTTCAAGACATCATATGATTCTTTCAGCCTTTTTATGTTGTGTAGCAATTCATTGTTTTGCTTTATCAAAGAGCCACAATTAATACACTTCTCATGGACTTTGACTGCATCAGCATCTGTTTTAATTTCAAATTCTGGAATTTCTTTGACTACTCTCACTTGAACTTCTTCTTCAACTTCCTTCTTTTTCTTAGTTTCACCATATAGACGTTTTCTGACTTTTTCTGCCCAATAGTCATCAGTATAATCATTGATAACCTGAGCAACAACAGCTTTAGCTTTTAAAATCTCTTTGTCAGGACAAAACTTATCCCAACTAAAATTTTCCCAGCTAAAACCTTCTGGTAGTCTCTCATCATCTTGATTTATCAGACAGGCTTTATTATCGGCTGGAATATATTTATCCCAACTGAAATCCTTTGATGAACTTCCATCATTTTGATTGACCAGACACACTTTCTTTGAATCTTCAATCACTTTCCTAGCACGAGCAGTTTGTGGTTGTTCTTGTTGATACGGCTGTTGAGCAACTTGATGATAAATTGCCTTTCGATAGTAGTCGTTGTTTCCGGAAGGATTTTGAGCTTCGTTTGCTTCGCGATTTGTGCACTCTCTCTTGAATGCCCCTTTTCCCTGCAACGAAAACAAGTGACTTTAGATTTATCAAATCCTAAAGTTGAAACATTTGCATCACGGAAATCATCTCTTCCTGTAATTTGTTTAAACTTTTCAGCTCGTCTCAACACACTTGCCAAGCACCACTTTATATCCATCAATTCCATCTCCTCAGCATCAACTTGATCGTAATCCTCTTTTGTAAGCGTTGGATTCCCGATCCTCCCTGCAACCAAACTACCATAAGATTCAAGCACAGTTACTAACAAAGACATATGACTTTTAGCAACTTCCTCTGAGTAGTTCTGATCATTCTCAAGATTTAAAGCAATGTTGCATTGAAGAACTTTGCCACTCTTTGTTGCAGAAAAATGTGGATCAAACGATGGAAATGAAGTAAATCTTGTTTTGCTGCTTGATCCTTGAGATGAACTTTCAGAAGAACTTTTTGCATTGAAGGCTGTTTCAATCTTTGGTGAAATGTTGGTCTTCTCACTAACTCCACCTTTGTAATACAACCCAATGTCTTGTTCTCCATCATAGTTCTTCATCCTAGCAATTTTCCTTTGTTCCTCCTCTTGAGCTTTAAGATGTTTAATAAACTCACTTAGCGTGATATTGTTAAAATCTGGTTTATTTTTCAACATCATCAAATACGTTCCCCAAATATCATGTGGCAACGCATCAGCTAGCTTCTCAATCAACTCATCTTTATATTTGTTGATACCCAATCTGTTCATGTTTTTCACCAAGTTGCAATATCTTTCGATAATCTGCTTGGTGTTCTCCGTTCTCAACCCACGAAATAGATCAAATTCTTTTTTCAGAAGCGACTTTTTGTTCTTGAGCATATCATCACTTCCAAGAAACTTAGCTTCTAACTCTGTCCAAATCGAATATGCACTTCCATTATGTTGAAGTAAGATCAAGATGTCTTCTTTAATCGCTTGCTGCAACAAACTAACCATCAACTTCTCATCTTTGTATTTCTTTTTCTCTTCAGCACTCAATTCTCTAATTGGTATTTTCACACTGTTGTTCCCGACTGGTCTAGTGTATTGAACTTCAGTATGTTCCCATGCACTAAGTGATAAGCTTCAACCCAGTTACCAAAACGTTCAGCCCATCCACTAAAATCATCAATGTCCATAAGCTTAGGTGGTTTTTGTGTTGTTCCTGTCTCATTTTCAAGTAACGTACTCTGAGTAATAGTCATCGGACTAGCTAATGCATTGTAAAACTCGTTCTCCATGTTTCGATTTTCAAATGTTCACAAACTGTCAGATTCAAATGAAATCAAGTCTCACACGGAATCAACCTTTCACACGAGATTATTTCTTTCACATGATATAACCCTCTCAAACGAAATATCCTTTACAAACGAAATACCCTTTTCACGCGGAATTACTTTTCACATGGAATCAACCTTTCACACTTTCAAGCGAAATTACCCTTTGGTGCAGAATTAGCTTCAAACGAAATTAGTGATTTCGTTCGAAATGTTCAAACAAAACTAATTCCGTGCGAAATTACAGCAATTGTTCGAACGAAATAATATCAATTTTCAAACGAAATTAAACTTTCGAACTGATTTAAGCCGAATTAATGTCTGAAACTATCAAGGGTTTGTTAAAACACTGTTGCGCACAACATATTTGAAAATCAAGCCATTTTGACCGTGACAAGATGTTAAATTTTGAAAAGAAGGTGTAGAAATCAGATTTTGCAGCTGAAATGGTATGAACTCTTCTTCCTGAGCTCTGATACCACTTGTAGGATCGTTTTCTGACCCAAACGAGTCGTTCAGAAGAGGTCTTCACCAATACAAGAGGCGGAAACAGATGTATCCGTGTTATTTCAGCTGTAATACACGAGAAATCACTTTAAACTGTCTTTTGATTGATAACAGATAATTACAATGCTGTAGACACTTCGGCAGAGCTTCGCTACCGGAATCAGAATCGTTACAAATGACTAGGCACTTCAGGTATTTATAGGAGTGTGATTCCGTTTGAAACTGCCCAAACGAAATTAAGATTCCGCACGGAATCACTTCAAACGGAATTAACAACATGATTTCGCTTGAAATGACACATGTGTCATTTCAAGCGGAATTACCCATAAACACACATTTCCTCGTTTTTCGTGCCTTGATCTATCTAATACAATACAAGACTCGATACAAGACGAAGTCGACAGACGGATGCACCAACAATTAAAGTAGATGTAAACAAATGTAATTGCGGGTTGCCCTCAATACTGTAAAGTGATAAAACTTGTTTTGATCAAACTGGAATTCATTCACCTGTATTTTCCACTGACAAAAATGTTTTAAACGCGTTTCAGGTAACAAAATGTGAAAGCCAAATAAAAGTCAGCTGGAGATTGAAGGCTTGGAAAAGTGGCTATAAAAGTTACCTAAATAAAGAAGAAGTTTTATTTCAAATAAATTAGGGTTTATCCTATAAACATGTTTTAATGGAAACTTGGGTTTTTCCCATGGATTTATTATTATAAAAATATGGTGTTTTACTCTGATAAACTATTTCCTAACTACGGTCCTGATGAAATTTTCACAGCCAAATTAAATAAACACCGATATCACCAGCTCTAAGCGCTCGCGGCCGCCTGCCCCCGAGGCAAGGGGTCGGGGGTTGCGACATTTATCTAGTTATTTTTTTAGTTGGTTAATAAGTATTAGAGTTGGTATTTGTTTAGGATAGCTTGTTTAGCAAGTATTTAGTTTAGTATAAATGGATGAGTTAGGTTATGTAATTATTTGGATGTTTTGCTTTGTTCTTTAATAATACATAAAGGAGTCATGAGGAGTTCTCACAAAATCATTATGTTGGTGCGTTTTTGATCCGATTGATTCCAACATTCTATTCTATTCTGTGCAATGAACACTATCTTAGTTTGTTTTAGGATTCGTAAATTGGAATCGTTTGGTATTCTTGTTTTTGAATGACCATTGTTAGAGTAGGTGAAGAGAAGGATGAGTTGAGTAGTTGACCATGATGAATAAGTATATGTAGTTTGTGAACCAAGAACAGTCTGATAGAAACAGAGCTACAAAGAAAAAGGTTGATGCATGTATTGCTAATGGTTCACTTCTCATTTTCATTTTCATCATCATGAAACCCTCAACCACATATCTGAGTTTACTATCTCATCTTCATTGTCAATCGATCTCCGCCATCTCTATCCCCCTTTGCGATTCCCGACTAGGGTTATTCACAGTAATCATTTGGAAAAGACTTGAAATCGATGAACTCCATCATCAAGGCTTCTCTCTCGAATCCCAAATATCACCTTTAATTTTGTTCTTCGATTATGAGCCAGCTCCTCGAGCGGCAAGCCAGCTCGAGGATTAAACGAGTTGTGCTCGAACTCAAGTTTTCAGTATGGTAAACAATACGAGCCAATCTAAGCTGGCTCATATAGTTTCAAGCTAGACTCAAGCTGGGCTCGTGATGATGCATAGATTTACATCTTTAATAAATTTTCCCTTCATCAACTTTTTTTAATAAATATTAGTGACCACTTTCATTGATTCTAGCATATATGTGCCTACATGTAAATAGATAGATGTCGATGCATGATGTGTTAAAAATGCAACATATAAATTTCATCAATTGAGGCATAAAACTAACCCCTTTTTAGTACTAATGTTGGAAAAAGTGTGCTTTTGTCTTCCTTTTGTATTTTCAGGATTAAATGAGCTCAAATTCACAAAAGAAGCAAAAAGACATCAAAATCTAACATAAATACAAGAAAAGGAACAAGACGTGACATGCCCGGCCCCACGACAGCATCTTCCCAAGCAAAACAAGAGATCAGAAGACTGAACACGCCCCGTGCTCAGCCAGCACGGGGGCGTGCCCAAGTGTCAGCAGAAAAGACAAAGTGGTAGAAGCTTCTATTGCCTACCACGGGGCCGTGCTCAGCGGACACGGGGCCGTGGTCAACTATAAGATTCGCACAATCCAGCAAATCTGCATAGTACAAAGATTCTTCTGCACCACGGGGTCGTGCTCAGCGGACACGGGGGCGTGGTCAACTAAAAAGACAAAACTGCATTAAATGAAGAAAGAGAAGGATGTGGACACGGGGCCGTGCCCACTGGACACGGGGCCGTGCCCGAGCTTCTGTTCAGCCTATAAATAGAAGTGCTTGGCTCAAGCTCAAACCATCCCTTGGCACACCACCTCTCTCACACTTCACCCACCACCCACCACCACCATAACACCATCATCCACCACCAACATCCATTGTCCATCGTAGAGTGTGTGAGTCGTCTCGGGATCCAAGATTGATCGTAAGAGTTCTTGACAATCAAGGCCATGTTTGCCTAAGTCTCTTACATCACTTGGTGAAGACAAAGTGTCTAGTGTAATACTTTTTATTTCTAATCTTTTGCACTTTTTACTTGGTTTTGTATTAATGACTTTAATAACTAGTTGCTTATGTTGAAGGTGATCTTTCCTTATCGTTTGTCCGTGGTGTCTTGGCATTATTTTACTGTCTATATAAAATAAAAGATTTTCACCATTCATATCTCCACGGTCTATATGGAGGTATGTTGGCTACCTGGTCGGGGGTTAAGGGAACGGTTTGGTAAAGGTCTTGCCATTGTTCAGCGTTTAGAGGTCCTGCAATGGACCTGGGTCAAATTTAGTAGGACCTCCTTCAATACTTAACGGTATTGGATGGCGGGGGACCAAACTCTTTGATCCCCTCATAAGTTAACTACTATTAATACTATAACCCGGCTATTTAGGACTGTATCCCTGCTGACTCAGACTACTTAGTCGAGGGTAACGTCACCTCCAAAAGAGGGGCCTACCATAATTTGCATTAATAACTTAATTAATTATCTTCCAATAATCCACCCTTTTAGGATTGTATCCTTGCTGACTCAAACTACTGGGGTGAGGGTAACGTCACCTTCAAAAGAGGGGCCTACTACAATAACTAAGATAATCTCTTAAAATAGTGCAAAAGTGCGGAAATAATCAAAGGTTACACTAGATACGAGTCGGAACCAAGTGATTCATCTTGTCTATCTGTTTTTCTTTTTATTTTTATTTTTTCAGCATTTTTAGTTAGTTTTTATTTTTCTTAGTTTAAAACATTTTTTTTCTAAACTTTTTATTTTGATTAGACGTTGAGGATAAACCGGTACTAAAAGCTCTTGTGTCCTTGGACGACCTCGGTATCTTACCAACACTATACTACGCTCACGATGGGTGCACTTGCCCATATGTGTGTCTAGTGTTAGTAAATATCGTGTTTTATAAATTTAAAACTTGACTAAAAAGTGTTAAAGGGGCTTAAAATATACACCTAATATATATAACACTAGAATACACATCAAGCTTTTGGCGCCGTTGCCGGGGACACAAGGATTTTAAGAAAGCTTAAAATCAACGGCCTAATCAGTTTTTCAAAACCTTTTTAAACGCGCGCACATTTTTTTTTCTGCATTTTAGTTTAGTTTTGCATTTACAGTAACCTGTACATGGGGCCGTGTTCACTGAACACGGGGCCGTGCTGCACATTTTCATAAAAACACCCAGTAATAGTAGCTTGAACACGGGCCGTGCTCACTGAACACGCCCCGTGCTCAACGAAATCAGTAAATTTAATTAAAATGCCCAGATACAGATTCTGAACACGGGGCCGTGTCCACTGAACACGGGGCCGTGTCCAGCCTCTGTTTCCGTTTTTATTTTTGTTTTCTGATCTCGAGACTCGGTTGTGGTCTGCTGAGTGATTCTTATGGATCAATACTCAGGAGGTTACAACTACACCTATGAGGAGGATGATTATAGGGGTAATTATTGCACTAATTGTCGTAACGCACGCTCGGTTCAAAATAGTCACTCATATCAACCATCCAATTCATACACCTACTATGAGGAACTCAGGTACGAACCATCAACTTCATACACATCCTATGAAGACCAAAGGTATGAACCTCCTCCCTCATACTCATATTTTGATGAACCAAGGTATGAGCCTTCATACTCATACTTTGAGGAACCAAGATATGAGCCACCACCTTCGTATGCTTATTATGAGGAACCATGGCGTGAACAACCCACCTCATATGAGTATTATGAAGAACAAAATTACGACCCTTATCCATCATATGCTTACAATGAAGAACAATGGTGTGAACCATCTACTTCATATGGGTATTATGAGGAACAAAGGATCGAACAACCGGATTCAAGCTTTGAAAATTCCGATTCTTTTTCTATAACCGAAGTAACCGATAGGATATTAGAACACATTAGAGTTATCGATCGTTGTATAAAAGAATCTCGCGCAAGGGAAGAGGAGTCCCGCGGAAGAGAAGAATTAAAAAAAGAAGAGATAACTGAAAGTGTAAAAATGGAAGAACAAATAAGTGAAAAACCGACACATGAGTTAAACAATGAAAAAGGTGAGTCCGACAAAGTTAAAATTCAAAAAGAGTCTAATTTTGAAGAAATTAATCTCTTGTCACCTTCTTTTAAAAATCATTGTTTAGTACCCTCTCATGCTAAGTTTTTAAAAGAGTTAAATACTAACACTAAAATTGACGAAACGGTAAGTGTTAAGTTAACTAATGATCAAACGTCACTAATAAAAGAAGACCCATTTGAAATTAACATTACACCGGTTCCGTGTTTCTTTCAAAATTCATTTATTAGTAATGTCACCATCGATAAAGATCTTTGCGTTAACATAATGCCTAACTACATTTTCGAAAAATTAAGTATTAGTGATTTTTCTCCATTTCAAATACCCATTTTTCTATCCAATCGGAAAATAATAAAATCAATCGGTATAGTTGAGGATGTATTGGTTCAAACAAATCAAATGGTAATCCCGACCGACTTTGTCATCCTTGATGACGCTCCTCTAATCTTGGGACGACCATTTGTAAAAACTCACGAAGCTTTGAAAAACCGAAAGATCAACAATCTACCTCTTCAATTAGGGGCATTTAAAAGAAGTGTCGATCTTGAGCGATCAATGAAATATCCATTCGGCAATAATGACCCCCTAATTGAAGATGAAGATGAACCACCCGATACAAGTGAAGAGATGGACCACTTTGTTGAAGAAGAGGTCGCCATAGAACAAACTTTTAAAGTTCTTGATCGAATTGAGCAACCAAATAAGGAGTCTCCTAAAGACCCACCACCTGAGCTCAAAGAACTTCCAAAAGGTTTGGAATATGCTTTTCTAGACAAAGATGGTAATTTACCTGTAATTATTTCGTCTAAATTAGATAGCTTAGAAAAAAAAATTAATAAGTCTTTTGAAAAAACACAAAAACGCAATAGCTTGGAAACTTGTAGACATAAAAGGAATTAGTCCTTCCATGTGCACACACAAAATTTTGATGAATGATGACTACAAATCGGTCATACAACCACAACGTCGAGTAAATCCAAATGTTCAAGAAGTGGTTAAAAACGAGGTCATCAAATTACTTGACGCCGGACTTATCTATCCTATCTCCGATAGTCCTTGGGTGAGTCCCGTCCAAGTAGTTCCAAAGAAAGGAGGTATGACGGTAATAACTAACGAAAAAAATGAATTAACACCAACGAGAACCGTCACAGGATGGAGAGTTTGTATAGATTATAGACGATTAAATGAAGCAACAAGAAAAAATCACTTCCCTTTACCCTTCATTGATCAAATGTTAGAAAGATTATCCGGTCATAAATTTTATTGTTTCTTGGATGGTTTTTCAGGTTACTTTCAAATCCTGATAGCACCCGAAGACCAAGAAAAGACAACTTTCACATGTCCCTATGGAACTTTTGCTTATCGACGCATGCCGTTTGGTCTATGCAATGCCCCCGCAACATTCCAACGTTGCATGGTAGCCATTTTCCACGACATGATAGAAAAGACAATGGAAGTCTTCATGGACGACTTTTCTATCTTTGAGGATTCATATGACCAATGCCTCGATAACCTTGAACGAATGCTATCCCGATGTGAGGAAACTAACCTCGCCCTTAATTGGGAAAAATGCCATTTCATGGTAACAGAGGGAATAGTACTCGGTCACAAGATCTCAAGCGAAGGAATGGAGGTGGATCGAGCCAAAATAGATACCATTTCTAGATTACCACCTCCATCCTCCGTAAGAGCTATCAGAAGTTTCCTAGGGCATGCCGGATTTTATAGGCGGTTTATCAAAGACTTTTCAAAAATCTCAAGGCCTCTAACAAAATTACTTGAAAAAGATGCCCCTTTCATCTTTGACAAGGATTGCAATCACGCATTTCTAACCTTAAAAGAAATGTTAGTCAACGCACCTATCATGATAGCACCTGATTGGAAATTTCCTTTCGAAATCATGTGTGATGCTAGTGACTTTGCAGTTGGAGCTGTCTTGGGACAAAGAAAAGAAAAGCATTTCCACCCAATTTATTATGCTAGTAAAACACTTAATGATGCACAAGAAAATTACACAACAACTGAAAAAGAATTACTAGCTGTGGTATTTGCTTTTGATAAATTTCGTTCTTATCTTGTTCTTTCTAAAACTATAGTCTATACAGACCATGCAGCCATTCGATATCTCTTTAAGAAGCAGGACGCAAAACCACGTTTGATTCGGTGGATTCTACTCCTCCAAGAATTTGACATTGAAATCAGAGACAAAAGAGGAGCAGAAAACACTGCAGCAGATCATCTTTCGCGCTTAGAAGACCCAGCTTTGGAGGCGACCATGGACGAGCAAATCAACGAAAAATTTCCAACTGAGTCCCTGGAAATGGTGGAATACAAGGAAGAACGATGGTACGCCGACTATGCTAACTACTTGGCTAGCGGTATAGTCGCAAAAGGTTGGCCACATCATCAAAGAAAAAAATTCTTTGCCAATGTGAAACACTATTTTTGGGAAGATCCATATCTTTTCAAAATGTGTGTCGACCAACTCGTCCGACGATGCGTACATGGTAGCGAAGCACGAAGAATTCTCCGCCATTATCATGAAGGTCCATACGGAGGGCATCATGGTGCCGCTAGTACCGCACGAAAGGTATTTGATTCAGGATTTTATTGGCCAACCATTTACAAAGACGCCCAAGGTCTTGTCAAGACATGTGATGCTTGCCAAAGAACAGGTAATATTTCTTCCAAAAACGAAATGCCACAGAATGGCATTCTTGTTTGTGAAATTTTTGATGTGTGGGGACTCGACTTTATGGGACCTTTCCCGCCATCGAAAGGAAACAAATACATACTTGTGGCAGTAGACTACTTGTCTAAATGGGCCGAGGCCGAGGCACTTCCAACAAATGATGGAAGAGTCGTGGTAAGATTTCTGAAAAAATTATTCTCTCGTTTCGGCACACCTAAAGCATTAATAAGTGATAGAGGTACCCATTTTTGCAACCATCAACTTGAATTTTTTTTAACAAGATATGGGGTCTATCACCGGGTCTCAATAGCATATCACCCTCAAACAAACGGACAAGCCGAAGTGACTAATAGAGGTTTAAAACGAATACTTGAAAAAACCGTAGGGTTAAATAAAAAGGAATGGGCAGATAAATTAGATGATGCTTTATGGGCTTTTCGAACTGCTTATAAAACGACAATAGGTACAACCCCATATAAGCTAGTCTATGGAAAAAGTTGTCACTTGCCAGTAGAAATTGCACACAAAGCCTACTGGGCAATTAAAAATGTGAACTTAGATTTAGAATTTGCTGGTAAAAATCGATTTTGTCAACTAAATGAATTAGACGAGCTTAGGAATTATGCATACTCAAACTCTGAAATTTATAAGGAAAGAATGAAAAATTTACATGACAAACACATTAAACCTAATGAATTTCGGGTAGGAGATCTAGTTCTTTTGTTTAATTCACGACTTCGATTGTTTCCTGGTAAGTTAAAGTCTAGGTGGTCAGGACCTTTTTCCATCACCCATATTTTCCCACACGGTGCAGTAGAAATTAAATCTCGAAATGGGCCTCCATTTAAAGTCAATGGCCAACGGCTGAAACTCTATCAAGGATTCATTGAGGATGAAGAAGAAGAGATCTCGCTTCAGACAGTGGAAGAATAAAACATCATACCTGGTAAGTTACGAACGATTGAGACGACATCTTAAGCGGTAAGTTTTCTAACCTAAGTTTTTGGGAAACTAGGGCACTCACATGAGCACTAAAAAAAAAAGACAACTGTGCTCGGCACGAGGCCGTGTCCGCGCTGCAGTCGGGATAAATCCCCTTTTTCACAACAGTTACTTCATTCCACACGCCCCGTTTCCCCGAAAAAGCTCTGGTTCCAGGCGATTTTTCGCAAAATTTCGACGTCTCCTATCGCTCTAACAACATCAAGGTATGATTCTATCACTTCTAGTAGTTAGATTAGTTACTTGCATGTAGTTAAAACTCCAAAAATTTGGGAAAAAATATAGGGTTCTTGAAGTTCATCCTGATCGGACCTCAAATTTTTGTTTAGATTTGTTTGCATTTAGTTAGATTAGTGTTTTGGGAAGTAAATACACTTGTATTGTTCATAGATTCACCCGATTTCTCACAAAAACCCCAAACCCTTGTTCTTGAACCGAAAAAGATAAAATTGATAGGGTAAACGGGTTATTTTGGGAAAAACGGCACTTAGGGTTTCATTTTCGGGGGAAACCGCACCTATTGGACCAAAAATTTTCAAGTTTTCGAAACCGGGTCGAAAAATGGATTTTTTTGAGTAACAGACGCCTGGACACGGGGCCGTGTCCGCTGAACACGGGGCCGTGTCCGCTGAACACGGGGCCGTGTCCAGCTCACTGTTTGCAGTTTTGTCCGAAAATACTTCTGTTTCATGCTAACTTTTGTTGTATTCTTTCAGATGGCTAGGAAGTTCACAAGATTTAACGCCAACGAGCTCGATGCTAGGGCTAGATTCGAGATACTTCAAACAAGGCCGGAGGAATACCCTAGGCAAGCATGCACGGACCTGTTAACTTTGGTAAATCAAATTGACCGTTTCAACAACATTGTAACGGGGCCACTCAGAGTCGCTCTAACAACTCGACTCCGTTCCGTCCACGAATGTACTTTGGAATTCTATAGCACATTCACTTTCAACTCGAGGTGCGACCCATTCGACAATGATGGGGTAGCATTCCGATGTGGCGGAACGATGTATTCGATCTCTATGGCTCAGTTTGGATCGATTGTCGGGTTGTATGCGGAAGAGGATGCGGGAAACGAGGAAAATACCGGAGGAATGCGAGAAATAGGTGAAAACGATCGCCAAGCCGCGTGGGCTCAGATTGGTGAAGGGTACTACAATCCGAGTAGTACTAAGAGTACAAAGTTGAGGGATCCGCTCTACAGATACATTCATAGGCTCCTAGGCTACTCTCTTAGTCAAAGACACGATAGTGGTGGCGTCGTTGGGTTAAGAGATTTGGTTGTCCTCCATTGCATCCACAACCGTAGGCCGCTCGATGTCCCGTTCCTCATGCTTCGAAACATGCATCATAACCGCCTTGCTAGTGCACCAACCCCTCTCTTCTTTGGGGGATGGGTGTACCGTCTCTTCAGGAACTTCGCCCACATACCTAGGTCATTTGAGAGGAGCCCATGGTCGGGTATGGTGGATTTACACATATGCCACTCAATGAACCTGATTTATGAGGCGGAAGACGGGACGGTGAGCTTTCAAAGGATGCAAGGTCATGCATGGAACCCGCAAGAAGCGCTTGTCCTCCACGCTCCGCAACATCATCAGTACCAATACCAACCCCACGGTGATCCGGGCCAATCATCCTCCTCGGGAGGCGGTTTTCCTAACTTTCAAAGTTTGCATGATTTGTTGCAGAAAAACCTTATGTGCACCAGGAACGCCTATAATATGGCTAGCAACACGTACCACCGGGTGGGAGCTATCGAGAGAAACATATCCGATATCCAAGATGATATTGGATATATCCGGGACCACATTGCAGGCCATGGAGGGGATGATGACGAGGACATGGAGTAGGCGGAAGGAACGAAGGAGGAAGCGGTTGGTTGATGACTTCCCAGGATGTTTGCTATGTTTTGGTGGAGTGTTTATTGATTAACCAGGTACAAACGAGGCTTAAAGTACTAAGCATTAGTACTATTAAAGCCGGGATAGGAAAACCGAAGAAAGAAACCTGTTTTTCAACTTTGCAGACTGTCCACACGGGGTCATGCCCAGCCGACACGCCCCCGTGACCACTCCCCTGAACCTGCTGTGTATATTTATTCTGCAGACCTTGACAGACACGGGGTCGTGTTCAACCAACACGCCCCCGTGTTCACCTTCTGTAAGTTTTCGTTACTGGCACCTGAGCACGGGGTCGTGTCCACCCAACACGGGGTCGTGCCCAGGTAACCAGTAACACAAAATTTTTGCTTTTTACACCTTTTTACACATTCAATCAACCTAAAAACTTATTTTTGGGACACATTGAGGACAATGTGTAATTTAAGTGTGGGGGGGATGCTAAAACCTTGAATCTTGCAAGTCCTAAATATAAGCCTTACACAAAACTCTATTGGAACTGCTAATCACCCCAAATTTTTTCAAAAATTTTCATTTTTTTTCCTTGTCCAGGTTTAACTCGGGAAATTCAAGTTCTGATAAGGTTATATTTTTACAAATTTACAACCGATAGCGTCGTGATAAAAAGAACCAACATAAGAAAATTATGAAAAGGCATGACAAACTTAGTTAAAATTTGATTATATATACTTGATCACATAAAAACCCATTCCCACAAAAGTGAGTTTTGAGCCTTTATTGAGCATACAATTACATATCATTAGACTAAATGCTCATTTTTCGTTTCTTGTGTGAATAGCCGCTTGGTTCTTACGACTCTAGAACTTGCCATGACGATACATTCCCGGTCCTTACCAACTTAAACCCGAGTAAGTAAATGATGGAGGCATTAGGACTAACCCTTTTTATTTCTACACCATTATTTTTCTTTTTTTTACCACCTACCCAAAATCCCCCTAGTTAACCCCTTTGAGCCTAAACCTTTTCATTTCATAACCCAAACCAAACACCCTTTTACCCACCAAAACCTTTTTATTTTTAACCCTTTGTTTTAGTAACAGCTTCGATTTTTCGTATGACTTTTCAAAAAAAAAAAATGTGTTGATGATGAAGCAAAAGAAATAAACAAACAAGTTCATCAAAAATAACTTTGTTTGAATAATAGCTTCATCAAATAAAAATTACAAAAATAGAAAGTCTTACGAAAACCGAAACTTGTTACGCTTTTAGCCCTTTTTCTACTAACCACTAACCACCAACCCAACCACCTACCTTTAGCCCAAGCCTAACCCTTCACCCACAAAGTCCTCTTGATATTTACAAGGGTATATAAGTTAAAAAGGAGGAGGATTGATTGCTTGGCAAGCCTATGGTAGGAGTAAAGTTCCATGCCGCTCTCGAGTGATCCACAAAAATACATTTTCGGCCGAGTGTTGAGTGATCCCCGTGAGGTATGTGAACTTGTATATAAATAGAATTTTACAAAGGCATGTTATGCCCTAATAAGTAATTTGTCTTATGAAAAGTTTTAAATAAATCATGACGAATAGGATTGTAAATAAATAAAAATAAAACTAAATAAAGAATCTTGGAAATCCCGACACTCTACGACAAGCCCAAAAACCTTATTCTCTGCCCATTCCATTTGGGAGTGTAATAGCCACATATTAAAGAGTTTTGCTTGAGGACAAGCAAAGATTCAAGTGTGGGGGTATTTGATGTGTTAAAAATGCAACATATAAATTTCATCAATTGAGGCATAAAACTAACCCTTTTTTAGTACTAATGTTGGAAAAAGTGTGCTTTTGTCTTCCTTTTGTATTTTCAGGATTAAATGAGCTCAAATTCACAAAAGAAGCAAAAAGACATCAAAATCTAACATAAATACAAGAAAAGGAACAAGACGTGACATGCCCGACCCCACGACAGCATCTTCCCAAGCAAAACAAGAGATCAGAAGACTGAACACGCCCCGTGCTCAGCCAGCACGGGGGCGTGCCCAAGTGTCAGCAGAAAAGACAAAGTGGTAGAAGCTTCTATTGCCCACCACGGGGCCGTGCTCAGCGGACACGGGGCCGTGGTCAACTATAAGATTCGCACAATCCAGCAAATCTGCATAGTACAAAGATTCTTCTGCACCACGGGGTCGTGCTCAGCGGACACGGGGGCGTGGTCAACTAAAAAGACAAAACTGCATTAAATGAAGAAAGAGAAGGATGTGGACACGGGGCCGTGCCCGAGCTTCTGTTCAGCCTATAAATAGAAGTGCTTGGCTCAAGCTCAAACCATCCCTTGGCACACCACCTCTCTCACACTTCACCCACCACCCACCACCACCATAACACCATCATCCACCACCATCATCCATTGTCCATCGTAGAGTGTGTGAGTCGTCTCGGGATCCAAGATTGATCGTAAGAGTTCTTGACAATCAAGGCCATGTTTGCCTAAGTCTCTTACATCACTTGGTGAAGACAAATTGTCTAGTGTAATACTTTTTATTTCTAATCTTTTGCACTTTTTACTTGGTTTTGTATTAATGACTTTAATAACTAGTTGCTTATGTTGAAGGTGATCTTTCCTTATCGTTTGTCCGTGGTGTCTTGGCATTATTTTACTGTCTATATAAAATAAAAGATTTTCACCATTCATATCTCCACGGTCTATATGGAGGTATGTTGGCTACCTGGTCGGGGGTTAAGGGAACGGTTTGGTAAAGGTCTTGCCATTGTTCAGCGTTTAGAGGTCCTGCAATGGACCTGGGTCAAATTTAGTAGGACCTCCTTCAATACTTAACGGTATTGGATGGCGGGGGTCCAAACTCTTTGATCCCCTCATAAGTTAACTACTATTAATACTATAACCCGGCTATTTAGGACTGTATCCCTGCTGACTCAGACTACTTAGTCGAGGGTAACGTCACCTCCAAAAGAGGGGCCTACCATAATTTGCATTAATAACTTAATTAATTATCTTCCAATAATCCACCCTTTTAGGATTGTATCCTTGCTGACTCAAACTACTGGGGTGAGGGTAATGTCACCTTCAAAAGAGGGGCCTACTACAATAACTAAGATAATCTCTTAAAATAGTGCAAAAGTGCGGAAATAATCAAAGGTTACACTAGATACGAGTCGGAACCAAGTGATTCATCTTGTCTATCTGTTTTTCTTTTTATTTTTATTTTTTCAGCATTTTTAGTTAGTTTTTATTTTTCTTAGTTTAAAACACTTTTTTTCTAAACTTTTTATTTTGATTAGACGTTGAGGATAAACCGGTACTAAAAGCTCTTGTGTCCTTGGACGACCTCGGTATCTTACCAACACTATACTACGCTCACGATGGGTGCACTTGCCCATGTGTGTGTCTAGTGTTAGTAAATATCGTGTTTTATAAATTTAAAACTTGACTAAAAAGTGTTAAAGGGGCTTAAAATATACACCTAATATATATAACACTATAATACGCATCAATGCACATTATTTTGGAATTTTGAATCAGACATAAATGGTATCTTCCATAATTCAAAACATGCATGTCAAAAGCTGTCAAATTACGCATATACACTATATAATTCTTATTTATATAGTAGAAGGAAACAATACATATCACTACTTTGTTTTCACACAACTCTTAATAACTATTCATATTTTTTTATAAACTTTCGTTTTGCTTCCTGTGGTTTGGTCACTTTAACGGTTTTGTCCCAAACCTTTAAAAATAACCATTTTCTTCCCTTATCTCTGAAACCTTTCATGATTTCACTCCACGCCTTTAACTCCATCCAATTCAACTGTTAAATACTGGTCACATGCCCCTCATATGAGGGGCATTTTAGTCTTTTCCACTCAAACTTATTAATTTCCTTTTTTTAATTTTCACACACTTTCTTTCTCTCTCTACACCATTCCTCTTTCAAACTACCAGGTAAGTTCATCAGAATCAAACCCATCAAAAATCAATTTCAAACCACCTTCAAAATCAAACCCTTCTCGGTTATCATAAACCCATCACTCATTTCCACAAATCATTCAAAATTTCATCTCATTTCACCCCCAAATTTGACCCAAACAAGTACACAACATGACGGAAACGAAGCAAAATGAAGGCTGCGGCGGCGTTTGCTTCGACGGCTTGTGTTGATGATCGATATGAAGAAAATCAACTCTCGTTTGGTGGCGTTTGCTCCGATGCCAAAACACAGTAATATATTACATCAACCTGCTGAGCCACTTTATCCTATCGCTTCCCCTTGGCCATTCATGAAGTAGGGAATGGATATAGTAGGAAAATTGCCAAAGGCTCCAGGAGGAAAAGTCTTCATGCTGGCAATGACTGATTATTTCTCTAAGTGGGTCGAAGCTGAAGCATTTATTCAATTTAGAGACCAAGAAGTAGTATCTTTCATAAAAAGGAATATCCTGACTAGGTTTAGAGTATTGGCTGAGATAATTTGTGACAATGGTTCTCAGTTTATATGTAAGAGGACTACTGACTTTTGCAAGAGTTGGGGAATTAAAATGATCACATCTACACCGGTACATCCTCAAGCAAATGGACAAGCAGAATCCTCAAATAAGATAATTGTCAACAATTTGAAGAAAATACTTGGAGCTAAGAAGGGAAGATGGGCAGAAGAATTACCCTTTGTTTTATGGGCTGATAGAACGACGGTGAAAAGTGCAACTGGCCAAACCCCATTTTCCTTAGTATTTGGAGCAGAAACGGTGATCCCAACAGAAATGGTGATACCTACGGCAAGATCCAACCTCCGGGATCCTGAGCAGAATCCTCAGGCCCTTTGCCAGGAATTGGATACTATTGACGAGACAAGAGATGCGGCAAAGCTAAGAATGGTAGCATATCAACATAGGATATCCAGAGCATACAACAAGAATATAAGGACTAGAAGGTTTTAGGTTGGAGATTGGGTATTAAGAAAGGCTTTTCAGAATACTACTAATCCTGCTGATGGAAAGTTGGCTCCAAAGTGGGAAGGACCCTATGAGATTGAATCAGAATCAGGAAAAGGAGCATACTGACTTAAGAATGTGGAGGGGGATATGCTACCAAGATCCTGGAATGCTATACACCTAAAGCTCTATTTCAAGTGAGTTTAGAATTTAATTTCTAACTAAGGATGGTATGAATTCTATCTCTTTTAATATGTTTGATATTGTTTATTCTTTTGAACCCAATACTGACTTAAGCATCGGAGGGGTGTTAGCCAGGCTAACACCCACCTTAGTTTGCGATTGTATTGCAGTATATGCTTCGGGATATAGCTGCATGATACGCATTCAGGATACTTCGAAAGATTAGAGGATTGGCCCCCTCTCTCACGTTTAAGGGATCCTGATCCCTTCACAGGTTTAAAGGTATTCACCTTTCTCTCGAATTGGGTTTAAACACCCCGCCTGGAGCGCAAGTTATCCAGGAATAGTTCAAGATAGCCGGACCAGTCCATGTAAAAGTGGCTGACAATTTCGTTATTGTTGGCTATATCCTGGATCCTAAAGGTATATGAGGATTGATCACCCTCTCTCACGGAAGGGTATTTTCATACTCTCTAAGGTTTAAAGGTTATCACCTTTCTAAGTCTTAGAGTTTATACACCCCCGCATGTAGCGCATGAAAATATGGGTTTATCCCCAGGATACTAAGGATTTATCTCCAGTACATTTTTGGGTTTACTCCTTGTAACACAAGAACTGTTCAAACAGTTGGAACTGATGTTCAGAAAATTTCTAAGTGTTCCAAGACATTATGCATAGGGGACATTCCTACTGAGGCAATTGTGTAAAGCTCAAAGGATCAAGCTTGGACCTAGTACACTAAGTGCCCCAGACTGGGGACATCACCGTTGGAAAAATTGCAAAAGAATTGAAGTTTGAAGAATAGGGTTACACTTTATTTCTGGTATGATCTTTCCTTTATGAACCCTATTTAAATCATTTGAGTTTTTGAAACTATGTTTGGCAAAAACTTAAATGTCCTGGTTAGGATATATTCTCAGGATATCTTCTCGGAATGTATTTTCAAAATATGTTTGGGATATAATACTTGGGTTAAAAAATAAAATTGTATTCTAGTCAAATAAGTGTTATCAAAACAAACTTTATAGAAATAAAACCATATTAACCGATGACCAAGGGCTTCGTCCTGAAACTCAGGATCCCTCCACCTCTGGCCATCGTTTTGTTTTAATGCAGGAAAAGAAAATTGTTTAAAGGATAAGAAATAAAATTGTTCAAACAAACACAACCATCAAATTTAAAAAATGGGCTCAGGCATGAACATCCATCACTGCCCGCTTCGCTGCTTCTAAAGGGCAGCACCTTTTTCATTCATCATGTCTTCACCAACATCCGCTTCAGGATTAGCTTGAACATCCTTCTCAGCCTCATTACCAGCACCAATTAGCTTTTCAATCGCTTTTGAAGGCCCCTCAACTGCAGATTTAACAGGATGCTCCACAGGATTACCGCCAAGACCCCTTAGCTTCAACTCCCAGGCGTCGACGTTCCAAGAAGGGCATTCGAAGCCCTGGGCCTTGGCTTCATAAGGCATTTTTAGCCTAGCCTAAAGAAGGGAGATGACAACGGAGCTTTTAAGGCCTTCCCGGTAAGTGGCCATATCCTGCTCATGTTGAGCCTGGGCGGCGTCGATATAGGCATGGGCTTCGTGAGTGGCTTTCTTGAGGGCAGCCTGATGCTCCTGGGTCATGGCCTTGAACTTGTCCTCGTAATGTCAAGATTTAGCAGCAGCAATCATACCTTGATTGGAAATGGTAACCTCGGCTTTCTTCAATTTGGACTCAAGCATTCTGTTGAGCCCACAGGATTCTTCGTACAGATGAACCAGACGTTCGAGGCCCTACACCGAAAAACGCAGGTATTATTGTATAATAAACAAGATATTGGTTTAACATATATGTGCAGGATATGGAATAAGGATCTATACCTGGTTAAGAAAGGAAGTCATGAACCCGCTTGCCTCGATAAACCCGTGATTCTCATAGGGAAACGTCTCGGGAGTCGCAGGTGAATCAGTCTCTTTCCTTTTGCGAGAACTTGAGCTCCGGGGCTTAGTAGCTGGCGAAGGCTTGGGAATGATGATGGCTTTGGAGCTGCTGGGTTTGGATGAGGCAATAGGCTTGGGACTTGGCTCTTTCTTGACCTGGACAGGATCGGAGTAACTGTCCAACTCCTCAAGGTCGAAAACTTTTGGGATTTTGGCTGGTATTGCATAAAGGGGAAGTTCTAAATCCTTATTGCTCTTTCATTATATTACGATAATCAATCATTTACAAGATGACTCTTACCAGACATATCAGATGATGAATATTGACTGGAACTTGGGAGGTGTGTGGAAAAGCTTCTATCACTTTCCGGTAACCGGTAAATTGCTTCGATTCTCTTTTCAGATTCTTCAGATTCTTCCGGTAACTTGGGGCTACTTCTTTGAAGTTCACTGCATAAGGGTCAAATAAAAAGTATTAGCACGGGATAAAGGCCTAGAGATGTTTGGGGATATTCTTGAAACCCTAAACCCTACCGGTGGTTAACCACTCCACCAGAAGGCTGGTACCCTCGAAGATGGAATCTTGCTTAACGAAGAAGAATTTCCGTTGCCATTCGTCTTCGTTTTTGGTGGCTTTAATAATGAGGGGTTTACTGGAAGTGGAAAAAAGTAAAAACCGACTGGAGCCGTGTGATCGGAGACGGTAAGCGATTGGAATATCCTCGATGTAGAGGTCGGGAAAGTGAAGATGTTTGATTTGGTTAAGTACGATTAGCACCCTCCAAACCATGGGCATTGTTTGGGCAAAGCTAAGACCGATGGTTCGAAAAAACTGCATCATGAACTCAGGAAAAGGATACCGAAGGCCTAGCGAGAAAGGATATGTCAGAAAACAGACCCAATCAGCAGAAGAAAGGTCCGATCAAACTGACCGGTCGAATGGTCTGATAATTGCACTATCTGGAAAGGCGCCAGAGGCTCTCAACGTCGCGATATCTGCGTTATCGAAGGCACAAATCTCCTTCTCAGGGTTCTTGAAAAGGTTTTGCTGGACGAAGGTCTCCGTCGATTCGCCGGTATGAGAACGGGTTCTGGTAGCCATTGGAAGTAGAATGAAGAAATTAGCAGGGAATGAAGAAAGAATGAGTAATTACCTGGAGAATCTGTTGATGATATTTGGTTTTCAAACAGAAAGAAAGAATATATAGGGGCGTAATAGATATCCATCGAGTGAAAACCGCGTTGAAAGTTGCATAATGCTATCTTGACCGTCGTTTCAGTTTAATAACCTCGATTTAAGGGATAAGTTTTAAAATATATCCATTGGAATGAGTATACCAACAGATATATTTTGGGGACAATTGTTATGGGTGATTTTCTACTCATATATCCCAACTGATATGTTGACTTTGTTTGTTTTAGTGTGACCAGGATGTTGGATAAGGATATTGGTAACATCCTGATACGATATCCTGGTAGTAATTAATTAACCCACGTGCAGATTAAAAGGTGCAAGTCTCTAACGTTCAAGTGGACTTCTTCTCCTCAAGACTCGGGCAAATCAGTTAGATTATGGATGTTGAAGCCAGAAGACGTGGACTACAACGTTCACATATGGAATATTCGTTGAATCCCAGAATAATAGGATAGTTAGTTGGTTTTTTTTACTATAAAAAGGCTTGATCGGATCAGATTAGGGCACACAATCCTTCGTACACTCTTTCTCTCTAGCTGCAAACACTCACAATACACTTAGGTGCTGTTTGTTTTTTCTGCGGGAAAAGGTCTGCAGTCTGCGGACCACATCTACAAGCATCTGCAGGAGAAGAGGTGGACCAAATGTCTGCAGTCTGCAAGGAGAAGATGGTTTGTTTTTTTCTTCTACAAAACCACTTTTCACACACACAACACACACACTTCTCTCTGCCTCAACTCTCTCTCTCTACTCTCTCTCTACAATCTGCGGACCACCACCGCCCATAGCACCACCACCACCGCACCACCTTCGCCATCACACCACCGCCATCATCTACCGCCAAGAACAACCTCAACCACCCACCCCCGTCTGCCTTCATCTACCACCACAACCACAACCACCCACCCCCGTCGCAACCACCACCACCGCCTTCGTCGTTCAACCACCACCACCGCCTTCGTCGTTCAACCACCACCACCGCCTTCGTCGTTCAACCACCACCACCGCCTTCGTCGTCTCCAATTTGGGGGTTTTGTTTGATTTGGGGTTTTTGGTTCGATTTGGGGGTTTTGTTCGATGATGATGGTCTCCGATCTCTCTCTCTCTCTCTCTCTACGGTATCTCTCTCACTCTCTCTCTCTACGGTATCTCTCTCACCGATCTCTCTCTCTTCTTTCTCTCTCTCTCTACGGTCTTTCCCTCTCTCTCTATGGTCTATCTCCGATGATGATGGTGGTGGTGATGTATCAGGTGGCGGTGGTGGCAGGGATGTGGTGGTGGAGGTGGTGGCAGGGATGTGGGGGTGGAGGTGTGGAAGAAGAGGTCTGTGCCAAGAAGAGGTTTGTCTCTGTGCCAAGAAGACATGGGTGAATGTCTGTGTGGTGAAGAGGTCTCGTAGACATTTTTTAATGAAAGGTCTGCGAGAAAACAAACAAGCTGCGGACTCCAAACCTCTGCGCTCAGCTGCGCGGCGTAGACATGAGTGTTCAGAAGTGCTTCTGGCCAAAAAACAAACACCACCTTACACTTGTATCGAATTCACATTGTAACACTTAGTCGATCCGCATCATATCCTGCACTGTATCCTGACATTTGAAGCAATAAGAAGAACAAGGCAGCTGTGATTGTCAGCTCCCGAGGTTTTGTGCCGGCGATCTAGATTGATCAAGGGCTTTCCTTGTACATCCCTTGTCACCCTTTACATTTTTGCTCATTGTTTGATCGTAGATACAGCTCAATATCCTGAGCCGTATCCTGAAAACTGTTTTTGCAAACAACTTAATTAGCATATTTCCAACACATTTTCTTAGCACACTACCTCACTTAACTAATTTGATCACTTAATTGCTTCGGTAATTTTTGACCAAAACAATGCTGACGCAGCTTGTCTTACCGGTGAGTTTACTAGTCGTTCCGATGCAACGCTTAACGTAATGCAAAATGCGATAATTGAAATATAAAACATGCATGAATTCATATGTAAAACAAGTAAGCACATAATGTTGACGTTTAAGCACATAATTGCAGGGAATAAATAATTATTAAAATAGTACGAAAATTACCGGTTTTGTGCCAGTTGTCACAATCTCCCCCGTTAAAAGAACTTCGTCCCGAAATTCAAGCTGAGTCATCTCTCGCAATAGCTTCCTCGAATAGGTGGGGGTACTTAGCTTTGAACTCATCCTCGCGTTCCCAAGTATACTCAGGCCCGTGTTTAGAGTTCCAACGTACTTTAACCAGTTTAATGCGACTTCTCCTTGTTTCCTTCCAGTCCATCACCTCAACAGGCTCTTTTGTAAATCGGAGTTTGTCGTCGATATGTACCTCATCCGCAGGGATGATAACGGTTTCCTGGGTTGGCCTCTTTTTGAGGTTTGACACATGGAACGTATCATGTACACCATTCAGTTCCCCTGGTAACTCCAGTTTGTACTCTACGATACCAATCTTTTCTAGAATCTTGAACGGTCCAATGTAACGTGGATTCAACTTTCCACGTTTCCCGAAACTTACTACACCTTTCCAAGGTGAGACCTTCAATAAAACTTTGTCTCCCACCTCTAAGGCTAAAGGTTTTCATCTTCGATCGACGTAGTTCTTTTGTCGATCACGAGCCGCCTTGATACGGTCTCGGATCTGAATGATTTTGTTAGTCGTTTCTTGAATAAGTTCAGGACCAATCAGCTGTCTATCTCCGCCTTCTTCCCAACACAAAGGTGAGCAACACTTGTGGCCGTATAGAGCTTCGAACGATGCGGCTTTTATGGTCATATGATAGCTGTTATTATAGGAGAACTCGACCAAAGGTAGGTGAGTATCCCAGCTGCCGCCTAGATCAATTACACATGCGCGAAGCATGTCTTCAAGAGTTTGTATGGTCCGTTCGCTCTGGCCGTCTACTTGCGGATGGAAGGCCGTGCTTAGATCTAATTGAGATCCAAAGGCCTCTTGGAAGGATTGCCAGATCTTTGATATAAAACACCCATCTCTGTCTGAAATTATCGAAATAGGCACTCCATGACGTGCCACAATTTCCTTAAGATACAGCTCAGCAAGCTTTCCAGTGCTATCTTTCTCTCTAATTGGTAGGAAGGAAGTGTGCAGACTTGGTTAATCGATAAACTATTACCCATATCATATCATGACCTCTAGGGGTCCTGGGCAACTTCGTTATGAAATCCATCGATATTTGCTCCTACTTCCACACGGGGATTTCAGGTTGTTGCAGTAGACCTGATGGTTTCTGGTACTCAGCCTTAACCTTAGCGCAGGTTAGGCATTTTCCAACGTATGCAACAACGTCGTTCTTAAGATTCGGCTACTAATAGTATTCCTTGAAGTCTTGATACATTTTGTCCGATCCTGGGTGGATCGAGTACCATGACTTATGAGCTTCATAAAAAATAATCTCTCGAACACCGCCAAAGAGTGGAACCCAAATGCGTCCCATAAAGTATAAGGTTCCCTCTTCATTTGGTACCAACTGTTTCTCCATACCTCGGAGAAGTTTTGCTTTAAGATTTTCCCCCTTGAGTGCTTCTTGTTGTGCATCATGAATGCGTGAAGTGAGATTCGTCCGAATAGTCATTTCCAAAGCTCGAACCCTTAAGGTTTTGATCCTTTCTTTTCTACTCAAGGCGTCTGCTACCACGTTCGCCTTTCCAGGGTGGTACTTAATCTCACAGTCATAATTATTCAGCAACTCCACCCATCGTCACTGACGCATATTTAATTCCTTCTGATTAAATATGTGCAGCAAGCTCTTGTGGTCTGTGAAGATAGTACAACGAGTACCATACAGATAGTGCCACCAAATCTTCAAAGCAAATACCACCGCGCCTAGCTCCAGGTCGTGGGTGGTATAATTCTTCTCATGAACCTTCAATTGTTGTGATGCATAGGCGATGACCTTTTGGCGTGCATGAGCACGCAACCCAAACCTTGACGCGAAGCGTCGCAATATACCACGAAGTCTTCAGTACCTTCCCGTAGTGATAGTATAGGTGCATCGCACAACTTGTCTTTGAGTAGTTGGAAGGCTTCTTCCTGCTTGTCTCCCCATTCAAACTTCTTGTCTTTCTGTGTAAGGGATGTGAGCGGTTGAGCAATTTTAGAAAAATTCTCAATAAATCATTGGTAATAGCCCGCTAATCCCAGAAACTGTCGTACTTCAATCGGATTTTTGTATTTCAACAGAAAATTAACGAACAGAACAAGGAACGAGAAATGTATACCGAAACGATGTGGATTCGAGTTCCATCGTAAACTTCGCTTCGCTTCGGGTTGTTTAGCGAAGTTCCGGTGATGTACTCGAGCTTTGGCGATTGCAGTTCACTCCAGCGAGACCGAACAAGACGAGTAATATCTCCGGTCGATCCTTCGTATGGCTCCGGCTAAACCGAGACTCAAACCAAATCCTTGAACATACCCGAGCCAACCACCGTCTTCACCGCCGTTGTCGCCAGTGCGGTTGCCGTTGCCGGCCGCACTTCGTGACGTCGGCTGAGCCGACCACCCCGATTCCAAGCAAAGATAAACCAACCCGACCATCTCCACTGTCGTACCTGCAAATGCACAAATCGGAGAAGTGAGGGGTCTAAAACAAAGAAAAAGACCGGGTTAGGGCTTACCGAATAAGAAGACTCGAACAACGTGGCTGCTGGAGATGAAAACGACACTTTCGTTGTTCCAATGAGAAGACCATCACCGGAATCGTGCTTAGAAGGGTCGATTTAGGGGGGTACACCCCAAGTCCGCTGTGAAAACTCGCCGGAAAAACCTTCCGCCGCCGTGAGTCACCGTCGCCAGACCATCGTAGACGGTGGCCAGCCGTCGTGGTCTCGTCGGACTTTTTCCGGTTCCGAAAATCAGAGAGAGAGAGAACGGTGTTTGTGTAGTGTGTGTGTGTGTGTTGAGTGTGTGTGTGGGTTAGCTTTATATGGGTAGGGTTTTGGTATGTTGGGCCCAAGGCCTTTTAATCAGTTCCTAGCGTTTTTGAGCGGCCCGATCACGTTTTCAAGATCCGTTTTCATACCCGAACTCCTAGAATGTTGTATAACACTAGTTTAGGGTTGAAAGTAGGAAAATTAGTGTCGGTGGTTGATATTGGAGCGTTCGTTCGTCGTTTCGTTAAAATTGCGTAACAAGCGTCGTTTGTCATTTTTAATCCGTTTTTCGATCCGATTTCTACTACGGATAACAAAATTTGATTACGAAGTTAAATATATCGAAATATTTCAGCGTTGTCAGTATTTTCGTCCGATGTCAGTTCGTTACTGTTTAACGTTTAGCAGTTTTCCCGAAAATCGTCACTTGCGTACTGTTAGACCGGATAGACGTTCCTAGGCATACCAAAGGCCAATTTAAGTTAATTTACGTTTGATTACGCTACATGTTAATGTCTTAGTGTTTGTTATACGTGTAATTACAATTCGAAAGTATTGGTTTGCATAAGTATTAACCAGGTATAAAATACGAATTTAATTATGATTAACGCCTCAAAAGTAGAATACGAATATGAACTTCCTAATAATAGAAATACAAAGATACGAGGCGTTACAGTCTCCCCCACTTTAGGAAATTTCGTCCCGAAATTTATTCAAGAGTAAGACTTTAGAAAAGCTGGCATTTCGATGTACGTTTGGGTACAATCGAGAAATAGATTGTGAGTGACCAAAGTTTGTATTCAATAAGGTATGGGGAAAGACCGAATTTCTCATGGCACGTTTTTACGAAAGTTTGGTAACATGGTGAAAACACTTATATATAGGAAGTACCAGCAGCGCATCCACCATGTTTAGACCACGTTACATCCGTTTCGTTATTGGGTATCATGTTACGTTCCGTGTTTTACCATACACAGTAGTACACTCTATGGTTCTCATGCACTTATCATTCTAATCCCGTGTGCACCCGCGATTATACCGATCGTCGCATGATCCACATAGCTTGTACTAATTGTGTATGAATCAGGGTATCTATAAATTTGAAAGTAAGAATGAGTACTTATATGAATGTAGTATATAAGTATGTTTATGTTTAAGCATGTATGGGACCCACGTAAGCGAATCCCTCGGATTCCGCTCGCGTATGGGTACGAATGTATGAATCATGAGTATGAATGAAAGTATGAGCATAAGTATAAGTATAAGTGTAGGTATGAATACGCATGTGAGTATAAGTATAAACATAAAACGTATGAGTATGAATATGAATATGAGTATAAGCATAAATGTATTGTCATGAGCATGAGCATGAGTGTTGGTACAAGTAATAAAGATTACATATGTAGTATATGTTGGAACATAATGAATTTAAGCGTATAAAAGCATTCAAAAGGTTGAGTATGTAAATACGAACGATATAAATGAAATTGACACGTGATATCGACTAAAATGTGTATGATGGTATGCATGTATAGTTGTTTGAGCAAAACGTTGAGTTTATCGAATCAAAATAGATCGCGTTTGACTTGGAAGGTAGAATCTGGTTTGTAAATGTAAAAGAATATAAAGTACTTATTGGTTATGCATGACGTATTTTGTAAGGAACGGAAATGCTACTTTTGTTTTAAAAGAGGATTTACGTAAGTTAAAGATTGTTGGTCCCCATGAAGTCTTCTTGCCCACGTGTTTGGAAATTTGGATGACGTATTGAGCGGTGTATGAAAAGGTTTTTGAAAACAATTAGTTTGCATCATTTAAGGGTCGTGCATTAAATAAGAAATTTGAAATTTGGAGGTTCTTGTCAAAACGTTGATTCAAAAAAAAAAAAGTTTAGCAAATGAACTTAGTGATCGTTGAAACGTGTTTTTAGTAAAACGATATTATTGATTTTGAAAAGAGTTTTTGTAAAAATGCTCTTATAATATCTTTAAGATCTTATAGGCATGTGAGAAAGGTTGGTTTGATTTTCAATTGTGTATAAAAGTCCTTAGTGCAATGATATAATGTGAGCGTGTTTTAGTGATTACGTTAAGCATGAAATTTATGGGCAAGCTATTCAGTAGACCGATTAAGTTGATGGGTAGCATTTCGTCGATTTTTTTTTTAAATTGGGAAACAAATCGTTTATGGTATGACTAAGTGTTTCGTTTATGTGGTTTATGTGAAATAGATTATGGGGTAAGATATAAGTTTAATAAAACAATGAATTTTGAAATTTGCATAAGTAGGGATTTTTGACAAATGAAACACGACTTAGATATAAAACTTGATCGTGTTGTATAATGAAGTCTCTTTTGAAAGAAAATTTTGGTAACGATCACCTAGGTAAGGGAATCACCCCTAACTCGTCGGTGAGGTCGTTTTAAGAAAATGAGGAGTGGAGTTAATCGTCAAGGTAAGGAAATCACTCCTATCTCGATGATATGTCTCCATTTTGTGGTTATAAGAAGTGTAAATCTAATTGAGTGACGTTTTTGAAATCATGCATGTAAATGATGTATAGATGTAAGAAAGATTTAGTATGATGTGTATATAAGTAAATAATCCCGAAAGAAACTTGAATTTGAAAAGGGAGAATTGCATCATATGAGATTGATACTAGTAAAACATAGGTTTGATGTAAACTTGGATTGTTCCAAAACGGAACTTTGACTAAACCAAAGTGGTCAAAAATTCTTTTGAATTTGAGAAACATGCATTGGCCTAATAGGTGGAATACTCTCGCTGATATTTCGGTTAACGGTATTCACCCTTCCAGTTACTACATGTTTCAAATCAATCGAAAATTCGAGACTTGGCAGGATTTTTGAAAATCAAGGAGTGGGACTAGTCAACAAGGTGCGGGTTTCACCCCTAACTTGACGATTTCATACCCTAAGTGTGGTTGGTACTCATCCGGTCAAAACCTAATTTTGACATTTTGATGAGGGTCCACTAGAATTTGAAATGGAAATTCTCCATCAAGGTGAGGATTTCACTCCTAACTTGGTGGCGAATTTCGCGTAAAAAGAATAGATGGATTGAGAGTTGTTCACCAAATTTTGGGTTTCACGCCTATTTTGGTGAAGTCGTCTCGTTTGTGTATTACGAGTGGTTTTGGGTTTAGTATAAACGAGTAAAATGCCTTAGGAAGGCGTATGTTTGAAATATTAAATCAAGTATAAGCACATAAAGGATTTCAAGAAATTAACACATAGGAAACGTTTTCAAGAAGTTAACACATAAGAAGCGTTTCAAGAACTTAACATATGAATCAAGTATGGTTGAATTTGGTACTTAACTATAGACTAGGTCAAAAACATGGCAATTTTCCTAATTCCCTATAGTTATGGCTCTGATACGAATCTGTCAAACCCCAACCGATGGCAGAAACATCGGAGTGAGACGAAATAGATTGCTCGAGACATCATAACACTAATATTTGTGACAAGTATTTAAATAATAAATTTCATTCCATTTTTAAGAGTCAAATACAAGGAATTGAAACAAATACAACAATATGAATAATGAAATACAATACAATAAGAGTACAAAATTTAAAGTGTGTATCTAAGCATCCTACTAGATTCCATTGATGCGTGTTGAGTGCAATATGTTTTTTTTTTATATATTTTAAGCCCATTTTACACATTAGTCAAGTTTTAAATCTATAAAACACGATATTCTACTAACACTAAACACACACATGGGCAAGTGCACCCATCGTGAGCGTAGTATAGCGTTGGTAAGATACCGAGGTCGTCCAAGGACACAAGAGCTTTTAGTACCGGTTTATCCTTAACGTCTAATCAAAGTAAAATTTTTGGAAAAGGTTTTAAGCAAGAAAAATAAAAATAAAAAACTAAAAATACTGAAATAAAAACAGACAGACAAGATGAATCACTTGGATCCGACTCGCCATTAATGTATCCTTTGATGATTTCCGCACTTTTGCACTTTTTAAGAGATTATCTTAGTTATAGTAGTAGGCCCCTCTTTTGAAGGTGACGTTACCCTCAACCCAGTGGTTTGAGTCAGCAAGGATACAATCCCAAATGGTCGGAATATTGAAAGATAATTAATTAAGTTATTAATGCGAAAAGTGGTAGGCCCCTCTTTTGAAGGTGACGTTACCCTCGGCTAAGTGGTTTGAGTCAGCAGGGATACAATCCCAAGTAGCCGGTTTAATGTATTAATAGTAGTTTACATATGAGGGGATCAAGTCATTCGCACCCCCGCCATCCAATACCAATGGTTATTGAAGGAGGTCCTAATAAGCTTGACCCAGGTCCTTGCAGGATCTATACACTGAACAAGGCAAGAACCTTACTAAACCATTCCCTTAACCCCCGACCAGGTAGCCAACATATCTCTATATAGACCGTAGAGATATGAATGGTGAAAATTTTTTACTTTATATAGACAGTAAAGTAATGCCAAGACACCACTGACAAATAATAAAGAAGTTTCACCTTCAACATAAGAAACTAGTTATTAAAGTCATTAATACAAAACCAAGTAAGAAGTGCGAAAAGATTAAAAATCAAAAGTAATACATTAAATGCTTGTCTTCACCAAGTGATGTAAGATACTTAGCCAAACATGGCCTTTGATTGACAAGAACTTTTATGATCAATCTTGGATCCCGAGACTACTACACACACTCTAAGGTGGATGATGGATGATGGATGATGGTGGTGGATGTGGGTGTTGTAGTGGTGGTGGAGTGGTGGCAAAGTGGGAGAGAGGTGGTTTGCCAAGGGATGCCTTTGAAGTGAGTCAAGCACCCCTATTTATAGCCTGAACAGAAGCCCGGCCACGGCCCCATGTCCGCTGGACACGCCCCCGTGGCCATTCCTTTTCTCTTCCTTCATTAATTACATTTGTCTGCATAGGGCTCGACATGGCCCGTGTTCGCTGGGCATGGCTCCGTGTGTAGAAGCGTATCTGTACTATCAAGATTTGCAAGATTCTGCAAATCTACGCCCCTGTGGTGGGCATAGAAGCTTCCACAGCTTTGTCCATTTCTGCAGACATCTGACCACGCCCCGTGTCCAATGGACACGGGCCGTGGTCAGCCTTCTGTTTCTTGTTTTTGCTCTTGGAGATGCTGTCGAGGGGTCGGCCATGCCACGTTTATTTCTTTTCTTTGTATTTATGTTAGTTTTTGTTGCATATTCGTTTCTTTTGTTCGTTTGAGCTCATTTGGTCCTGAAAATACAAAAGGAAGACAAAAACACACTTTTTCCAACATTAGTACTAAAAGGGTTAGTTTTATGCCTCATTTGATGTAATTTATATGTTGCATTTTACACACATCACCATGCATCACCAACATCATCGTTAAACCTGCAACATGTTTTAAAAACGTAGTTCAATACAACAAGTATTGGCGAGTATACAAGTTTGGTACGTAGTATTTAAGCATAAAAATGATAAGGAACAATCCACATGGCAAACCTAGTTATCAAGATTATGTATAAACTGTCATGCGATTTACAAGTCAACCCTCTGTTACGCAAGTAGCAAGAATGCATGAATGATATCTTAACATGACCTCAAGAATACGGGCGGTGCGTTACTCCTATAGCGCTATAAATGTTAAGTGGAGGCTCGTACGAAGCTAATGACAAGTTCATCACATAAGAATCACCCAGAAAACCCGAATCAAGCATAACAAATAGTAAGCATGTAATGGATTGTTTGTTTATGTATTTGCATAAGAATATGTACACTAAGTGTGTTTTGTATATAAAAACATGTTACACCCAAAAGTGTGAAAACGGTAAAATGGGTCAAGTATACTCACATCGGTTGCGTTTGCGATTTCTTCAAATACGCACGAGCAAAGATTTGAGGAATCCAAGAGAATGAGAACGATTAACCTAAATATGGAATCACACCATAACAATCTAATTAATATTTATATATTAAATAAAATTCCTAATATTTTATGGTTTATAATTTAATAATTTTGCGTATCTCGTAATACCTTTCTCGACATAAAAGAATTATATTAAAACTATTTATTATTTGACATTATTAAATTTTAATCTGTTTAACCACAAAAAGGAAAGGAAATAACTAAAACTAGTAATAGGTTTAATGCTTTGAAAGGTAAAAGCTTAAATATAAATAAAAAAGGATTATGAAAAAACAAAGAAAGAAAATTAATATAAAGGTTTTTATACTAAAAAAAACGAATGATTGAGCGACAAAATAGGAGGCCGGGACTCGAACTCTTGACCTCTCGTTCACGTGCACGCAGCCCGACCAACTGGGCTGCGTGTCTAACCCGCTTAGATTCTTGACCTTAGTTAATCTTATAATGGAATTGAAAATTATTTACTGATTGAATACAAAGAACAAAATAAAAATGCTGTTTATAGAAGTTTGCTGCTTGACCCTTTTAAAATAACAATAAGAAATTAAGAATTAACTGTATTCTGCAAATGAAATCAAAGTTGCAAGTATCCTTACTAAAGTTGAAAATTTAGTATATATCCATTCATCATATTATATTTACTCTTTGTTTTGAAGCACAATATATCCTATTTAATTTACCCTTCTTTTTCAACATAAAATGCATACGTAAACTGTGCTCACTTGTTTCATACATTTAGTTGATTTTGGAAGTTCATAACATTGAGAAATGAGAAAACAGAGAATTAGAAGCATTACACCGAACGAAACGTGGGTGCTCGATGTTTTAGTTTGGTTTTCATTTTGTTTAAACAAGTCATAAAAAGATCATCTTCTTCATTTGAAAAGGAACGCAACACTGTTAAGAGGATTTTTGTATTTCAACAGAAAATTAACGAACAGAACAAGGAAAGAGAAATGTATACCGAAACGATGTGGATTCGAGTTCCGTCGTAAACTCCGCTTCACTTCGGGTTGTTTGGCGAAGTTCCGGTGACGTACTCGAGCTCCGGCGATTGCAGTTTACTCCGGCGAGACCGAACAAGATGAGTAATATCTCCGGTCAATCCTTCGTACGGATCCGGCTGAACCGAGACTCAAACCAAATCCTTAAACAGAACCGGGCCAACCACCACCTTCACCGCCGCCGTCGCCGGTGCGGTTGCCGTTGCCGGCCACACTCCGTGCCGTCGGCTGAGCCGACCACCCCGATTCCAAGCAAAGATAAACCAACCCGACCATCTCCACTGTCGTACCTTCAAAAGCACGAATCGGAGAAGAAAGGAGTCTAAAAGAAAGAAAAAGACCGGCTTATGGCTTACCGGAGAAGAAGACTCGAACAACGTGGCTGCCGGAGATGAAAACGACACTTCCGTTGTTCCGATGAAAAGACCGTCACCGGAATCGTGCTAAGAAGGGTCGATTTAGGGGGGTACACCCAAAGTCCGTCGTGAAAGCTCGCCGGAAAAACCTTCCGCCACCGTGAGTCACCGTCGCCGGACCATCGTAGACGGTGGCCGACCGTCGTGGTCTCGCTAGACTTTTGCCGGCTCCAGAAATCGGAGAGAGAGAGAGAACTCTGTGTGTGCGGTGTGTGTGTGTGTTGAGTGTGTGTGTGGGTTAGCTTTATATATGTAGGGTTTTGGTATGTTGGGCCCAAGGCCTTTTAATCAGTTTCTAGCGTTTTTGAGCGGCCCGATCACGTTTTCAAGATCCGTTTTCATACCCGAACTCCTAGAATGTTGTATAACACTAGTTTAGGGTTGAAAGTAGGAAAATTAGTGTCGGTGGTTGATATTGGAGCGTTCGTTCGTCGTTTCGTTAAAATTGCGTAACAAGCGTCGTTTGTCATTTTTAATCCGTTTTTCGATCCGATTTCTACTACGGATAACAAAATTTGATTACGAAGTTAAATATATCGAAATATTTCAGCGTTGTCAGTATTTTCGTCCGATGTCAGTTCGTTACTGTTTAACGTTTAGCAGTTTTCCCGAAAATCGTCACTTGCGTACTGTTAGACCGGATAAACGTTCCTAGGCATACCAAAGGCCAATTTAAGTTAATTTACGTTTAATTTCGCTACATGTTAATGTCTTAGTGTTTGTTGTACGTGTAATTACAATTTGAAAGTATCGGTTTGCGTAAGTATTAACCAGGTATAAAAATACGAATTTAATTATGATTAACGCCTCGAAAGTAGAATACGAATATGAACTTCCTAAAAATAGAAATACAAAGATATGAGGTGTTACAATGGGTTGCTTTAATGACAACATCAGTGGCGATTAAAAGCCACATACAAAGGAGATGAGGGCTGATGAACCATAAGAAAACTTAAACACACAATCACCATAAAAACATAGTACAATTTATTATTAAGTTAAATCACTCATGGTCCACTTGTTCTTATCACTACTAGTAATATATGTAAACCAACCACATGTATGAAAAGATTTTCAGATTCCAAACCACTAAAAACACCTTTGCAGGTTCTTTTTGTTGCAATTTAGCCTACCACTCTTCACTAATATAGGCATTAAGATAAGAACAAGTGGACCATGAGTGACAGTCGTGCTTCAAATGAGCGTAACCCTTCAATAAAAAAGAATGTTGGAAGGGGTTTAAGGTTGCCTTCTGCCACCATTGTTTAAGATGTTTCAAGATTTGTTTAAGGTTCCAGTGGGTGGAGTTACCGGAACGAGGTTGCCCGGAATTAAGGGTGGAAGGGGTTGCCGGAAAGAGAGACGGGGTAGGGCAGGGGATTGGTTGTGGAATTAAAGAAGTGGGAGGGTAGCGTGGGTGAGAAAACTGATGGTGGTGTTGGTGGGGTGGAGAAGAGGGTGGGTGGGGGTGGGGTGGGGTGGTTTATATATAAAGAAGTGGGCCCTACTTAAATTTATATTATATTTCTTTTATCGTATAATATAGTGTTTTTAGTGGTAAGGGTAATTTTGTCATTTCATGTCCACTTAACTGAAAAAATTAACTTCCATCCACTTCAGGGACTATCCGAGTAACAACCTAGCAAACCACAAGGATCACACATGTAATTTTAAAAAGTTGGGGATTAAAGGCGAGAATTTTACCAAACCAGAGGGACTATCCGTGCATTTTACTCGTAACTAAAACCCTTTTATCTTGATTATGCTCATAAGCCGCCTGCTGCTATATATAATATATTACATAATAATTATTTATTTTGAACGACCAACAAACTCAATCCCGTGCACTCTCGGGGCGCCCACTGGACAAACGGAGTACTCCGAGAGTAAACCGAGTCCACCACCAATTCCGGGGAAAACCCGTTAATCCACCCGCCCGTAGGCACGACGGTGAAATTACGGTAAAACCCGTTTGGCTCAAGGATCCAACCCAGGTTTCCCTAGGTCTCCTATCATTGCCCACCAGTGCCTCACTCTGCACCAAGTAGGAGTCGAACCTGCATCTCAAAAGAGAAATGCAAGCCCTCCACCACTTGATCTAGAGATCATTGGCCATTACATAATAATTATTAATCATACAAATTTAATATTGATATCTAACTTATAATAAAAGACTCCAAATAATGCCACATGACATTCTCTCCTTCAACCTCATAAATATTATTTATAATTATTTAATAAATTTCTTTTAATATTAATCTATACTATATATATAATAGATATCCAAAGGGCAATTTTGGTCATTTGGCCCCCCATGTACTTAAAATCTGGTTAATGCATAGTGTACAACGGTTTATTGCACAAAACAATCTCATCTGTTAAATTAAAAAAACATGGGTAGATCAATATATCTTTTAGGGTTTCTGATCTTTTCATTATCCGCCCCCAACTCCATGCTTTATCTCTCCAGGCGATTTCCAGATCTAGGGTTTCAATAACACCGCATCGTTCATTTTCTCTCAATCCGACAGAAGATCCAGTGCGGTTGACCTCTAGGAACCGTTTTAAACCACATCTAAAGTTTTTTGTTCGTTATTTGAGTCTGATATGTTTGTTGTTTGTGTCGAATCGTTCATTTTCTCTCAAATCTGACAGAAGATCCACTGGGTTTTTCTCTATTCGGCACCAGATCCACTGTGGTTGACCTCTAGGTACCGTTATAAACCGCATCTAATGTTTTTTGTTTGTTATTTGAGTCTGATTTGGATCTGGTTAAAATTCTGTTTGCGAGGCAATGCTTGAATGGGTCTCTGACATGATGGAAAAGGATTTGATTCTTATTGGTGCAACTACTGTCAAGGATAAGCTGCAACAAGGGGTTTGGTTTCAATGTTTCCACTGGGGTTGACCTCTTGGTACCGTTATAAACCATCTTCTCCGAGATCGGCTGCTGCTTATGTTAATCCTCATCGTCTTCTGTTCAGATCTGGTTTTAATACCGGTAATCGTTTACTCTAGCTTTAGTTTACTTTGTATCTGTTGTTGAATCTGTTGTTTTTGGTTGATTTTAGCGGTTGTAGATCTGAATCTACCAATTTTATTCCATTTTCAAACCTTCAAAGATCCAGAGAACTAAAGGCTAGGGTTCAACTAACTGGCAGTTAACTTCTCCGACCAAAGTGATATGTTTCCCGCCGCATCACGCGGGTAAACGGCTAGTATTAATAACTAATATATAGATATCATTTATTTTTATCCTTATCTTTATCTAAGATTAATAAATAACTTCAGTTTTGCAATTTAGACCTTTTGTTTTTTTACTTTTAACCCAAAGTTTTTCATCTTTTGCAATTTAATCCCAACTCTTTTTTATTTTCAATTTTGGTTCACCATACTTATCATCTTTCCCAAGTTTTTCGTTTCATTTAACATTTTTTTTCGTATATTTTTTCCCGTTTGACTGGCTTGTCGCAGCACATCTATTTTTCTCCGTTTAACAAGTTCGACTAACGCGCGGGTCCTGGATTTACTTAGTTATTTTTTCTATATTTTATGTTTCGGTCTAATTTCTCTGCAACGAGCGTTCGTGATTCAAAGATTTTACGTCTGCTTTTCGCTCGACGTTATTTTTGTCGTTTTTATTTAATTTGTTTTTACGAGCTTTTCCGGTGTTGGTGGTGCTGACAGTGGTATAGCATTGGTACTACTTGACACAGTTTTACAACAACCGCTGCAACGTAGGGGCTTAATACTAGTATAGTATATATATTATATATTATAGTGTCGGTGTATTAAAATCAATTGTCATTATATTAAAATTAAGGGTTAAAATCATAATAAAAATAAACTACTTTCACTTGAAGAAAATCACTCTTTGACATACTAAAGTCTCTAAAATGTAAATAATAAGAAAAGGCTCTCAAACAAATTTTGCTATGTTAAAAGTCTATACATTTGTCTACAATATCGAGCCAGAGTCTTACTGGAAACAGCCTCTTTATTCCTACGGGGTAAAGATAAGGTTGTCTACATGTTACACTCCTCAGACCATACATTTGCTTTGCTATTGGTGAGATTTATTGAGTATGATAATGATGATGATGACATTTGTCTAGAATATAAGATTACTTGTTACCCTTCATAGTATTAACAATGGATCCCTTATATTTATGTAAGTGGGTTAGTTTTTTTTTTTTGATCAGCAAACACCTTTCATTCCACAACCCCCAAATATGTACAGAATATTGTCCCAAGCAAGATACTAGAGACACAACAAAACATCACCCAGATCTAAACTACCAAAAACAACTCAAATTACATTGTCAAAACAGTTAAAAGACACCCAATTCGCCCACTCTAAATCGTTACGCCTTGCCCGATTCTTCACCCATAGGTATGACATAGCTTGCACTTCACCAAAAATCCCGTCAACGTTGACCCTTTTACCGGCGAAAATAACTTCATTACGAGCCTTCCAGATCATCCAACATGTGATTAACATCACTGCCCGAACCATTCTCTTTTTGTCTTCTGATGCATTCAGAGTGTTATGGATTTGCAGCAGATCCCTAACATTGAAAGCAAAAATTTGAGGGATGTTGCACCATGTAGAAACCTTCTGCCATAAAACCACGGACACATAACAAGACGTGAAAAGATGATCATGGATTTGTGAGTAGAGGATGGAAATATATGAGAATGTTACTGTTCATCTATAAATAAATGAGAAGCATTGTTTACCCCTTATAATTTTTTAACAGTTTTAAATGTGGTTGTGAGTGGAGAAGAGAGTAAAAGTAATAATAAAGATATAAAAATATTACTGAATTGAAAATGATAATTTTTAATGTAGTTATATGGATATGAATAAATAATCAGATGTAAATGCTAACTTCATCAACATCTCCATTTACACCATATCTTATATCTTTTAGGGCCACATTGCTACTCTATCATGCTCCCTAAAATAAGTGAAAGTATAGTGGTTCAGTGAATATACAGATTCAGTGTTCATTTTATACCATCTATTGCCCATATTATTGTGAACGGAATAAAATGAAAAACTAACGAAAAAACATATAGTAATATTGAACTGAATAGGGATAGTTATGATAAATAAGATACGGGAGGTTTTTAAACATCGGTAAAGTTAATCTACAAATGCTCCTAAAAAATAAGAAGTGTACAAAGACAATAGATTGCAAAATATAGCACAATGTCGAGCAAAATATCACAATGCTGAAAAATATAACACAATTTCGAAGAAAAATGACACAGTGAGTCACAAAAAAGATACAATTACACAAATATAGAAAAGATACAATGATGTAAACAAAAAGTGCAAAATCTACAAGCTAAACATCTAAAAACAAAAACCTAAAATCTCACACTGTAGAGTTCGATGAGACGGTTCCAAAGCCGCTTGAATGAGGTCAATCGAAGTCCGTTTAATACCTTTTTTACGACTTCTTACTTTTAAGAGAATTTGTATTTGATTCTAACTCTTTAAACATTAACAAGTTTAAAAGATAAATGAATTTTTAGTTAAACTAGGTTTAAATAAGTTCGCCGCGTTGCGGCGAATTTCTTTTGTTATTTAGTCTGTATTTACATGTGTTCTGAAATCACTACGAGCGTGTTGCGAACGGAACTGCTGACAAGAATAAAAAGAAAATGCAGAAAAAAACATTAAAAGATAACCGAAAGAAAATCATCCTAAAAAGTTGTATGGTAACGATGTTGTTCGTATGAAACCCGTGGTCAGAGATGAGCAAGTTGTTCTGGGTATCGGTACCAAATATGCCGAACCGAAAGATCTTAAGTACCAATTCGGTACCGACTTTTGGCGTTCCTGGTAGCGGTTCACTACCGTTTTTTACCTTCATATACCGGTACCGTAACCGGTATTTTCGGTATCAGTACCAATTCTATATCGGTTGGCACCGAGCTCATCCCTACCCCTGAAACTAAAAAAAAATTAAAAGTTGAAGAAAATCAACAAAAAAAAAGTTGTACGATACCGTTGTTCATACAGTAACCGTGATCAGGGATGAGCAAATGGTACCGGGTAACAGCACTGAATTTCCCGAACCAAAAGATTTCCAATATCAATTCAGCACCAACTTTTGGCATTTTCTGTATTAGTGACGGTTTTTACCTTCATGTACTGATAACGAACATGACCGTACCGGTATTTTCGATAGCAGTACTGGTTCGATACTGGTTGACACCAAGCTTATCCGAACCCCTGATATTAAGAAAAAGATTAAATTTAAAAAGTAAAGAAAATAACTATTATCATAATATTAAAATAATAAAAGTATTAAAAAAGCTTTATATTATTATAATATTAAAATCACTATTCATTTCGATTCGTTTAGTAATATATAGTAATTATAATTAGAAGTGGATAGAGAATCTAAATACTCTTTCTTAACTTTTTTGCACAAAACTTTTGTATAACGTTTTACTAATCTAAATATATTTTTGTTTTACAATGATATGTTTTTTTTGAAGGGCAACTTTCAATCAACATCAAACAAAACGGACTATCTCCAAGGAGGAGATAGCCATAATACAACGGAATTACATTACATCAAAACTAAAAGAATGCCAACTCGACCAGTCCATACTATCATTTTTGCCCCTACTAGTATACCAAAGAAAACTCAACGATTTGATGTCCGAGATAACTTGAGCAATCTTTACGTTTGTCGTCTTGAAAGCCTTCTCGTTTCTCGCCTTCCATATACGCCAACATGTTATGACCAAGATGCCCAAAATCACCTCCTTCTTTCTACTCGGACAACCCACATGTTCAACCAAAGCCTGCACGTCTTGGGTAGAAAACAGGAAAATCGGCGGAAGGTGACACCAATGCGCAATCCCACTCCAAACTCCGTGAACGAACCTGCACTCCGTCAATAAGTGGTCGACCGTTTCTTCAGCGTTTTCACAAAAAACACAAAGGCTATCTCCTGTAACAATATTTCTTCGTCTCAACGCCACCTTCGTATGAATCCGATCTAAACAAGCTCTCCACATGAAGATATTACACTTGGCCGGCAACCATCTACACCAACGGAAGGTGCTGACCAGCTCCTGTGTCCTGCTACTTCGGACCCATCCTTTAAGATCTTGAACCGAAAGATTCTGCAGCTGATTATTATTCCACATCCACGAGTCCTCATACGCGTTAAGAACAGTCCCCGACACCATCCGATGACAACTTATAAGCTGGTCCGACTCCTGCACAGTGCTCGGATATGACTTCCAATCCCAGGACATAACACCGTTCTGCCCGATTCTGTCTGCGACCAAACACCATTTATTCTTTTCGAGCCGAAAAATATCCGGAAACATATTCTTTAAAGGTGTGTTGCTTATCCAAGGATCTATCCAAAACTTAATGAGCAACCAATTAACCACCTTCCCTTGGATTAAGGAACTAAAAGATGAGCCGTTAATCAATAGCCGAGACCCATTGCTAACAATCTTGCCCCAAACACCCCTCACATTTGCCTTACACGGAACCGATTGCCAATTCCTTATAGACCCATGAATGGCATCTATAACCTTCCTCCACATAGCATCCACCTCCTTTCTATATCTCCAAACCCATTTGAGTAATAACGCATTATTACTAACGTCCAAACTAGTCAACCCAAGGCCACCATTTTTCTTAGATCGAGTAACCACCTCCCACCCCACCCAATGAACTTTATTAACTTCCGAGTTACCTCCCCATAAAAATTTTCTAATCAACGCCTCTAGTTTGTTAATCACCCCAACCGGAGCTTTAAATAAAGAGAAATAATAACACGGAAGGCTCTCCAAAACGGATTTTATAAGAACAACCCTTCCTCAGTTCCTCCTATGGAGAGAACCTTAGCTTTCCATCTCGAGAGTCTCTTCTTGAAAACTTCCACAACCAAGTTCCAACTATTAATCCTACTCATGTTAGCGCCAACTTGAATCCCAAGATACTTGAACGGAACGATACCCGAACAACAACCCAACTCTTCGGCCTTCTCTCTAAGCTCTTCTACATTCTTACCCACACCATAAAGAATTGACTTGTTGATATTAATTTTTAAGCCCGAACACAATTAAAAAATGCGCAGAATTCTTCTAAGAACCTTAAAAATTGAGTCCGACCACTCTCCCATAATCATAGCGTCATCAGCAAATAACAAATGGGATAAACATGGTCCGTAATTAGGAAGGTCAACCCCCTTAAACAACCCATCATCACACGCCTTCTTAATGAGCCCCGGCAATGCTTCCATAACTATAATAAATAAAAAAGGAGATATAGGATCGCCCTGTCTCATACCTTTACCACAAGAGAACTTAAACGTGGGAGACCCATTGACTAGGACAGACGACCTAGCCAAATTTAACACACCTTGGATCCACAAAACCCAAACATCGGGAAACCCTATTTGCCGCATAACCATCAACAAAAAGCCCCAATTCACATTGTCGTAGGCTTTTTTCAAAATCAATTTTAAACATGAAAACCCGTTTGCCACTTTGTTTCGCCCATGCGAAAGTCTCACTCACAATTAAAGGCCCGTCAAGAATATACCTTCCTTCAATAAACGCCGATTGAGTTTCATTGATCAGTGAGCCCATGACTTTCTTTAATCTATTTGCAAGAACTTTGGAAATAGTTTTACTAACTATCCCAATTAAATTAATGGGCCGATACTCTCCCAATGTCACCGCATCACTAACTTTAGGAATCAACGTTATAAAAGACGAGCCAACCCCACGACTAATCCGGCCGGTATTGTAAAAATCCTGAAAAATAACATTAAAATCATGCGCAAACAATGACCAGAATTTTTTAACAAACCGGAAATTGAAACCGTCTGGCCCGGGAGCTTTATCATTCCCACACGAGAACACCACGTCTTTGATTTCCACATCCGTGAAGGGCACCACCAAATTGTTCGCTTCTGTAGAATTCCAACACTTCAACCCATAACACTCCAACATGGGCCGCACCACCAAATCTTCCGCGAACTTATTACGAAAGAAACGAAGAACTTCCTTCTTGATCATCGGCCTAGTTTCCCAAATCCCATCGATCATAAGACCAGGAATAGCGTTGGACGCCTTCCGATTATTTATCGATCCATGGAAAAAAGCCTTGTTTTCATCCCTTTCCTTCGCCCACTTAACCCGGGATTTTTGTTTCAAATCTTGGTTTCGAAAAAATTCAATACTTCGTAATCTCTTCGAGCCTTCTTCAAATATCCAGGTCTCTTCTTCTGAAAGATCACGAGTTTCCAACACCTCCTGTAAATCGAACACCTCTTTTTTCAAGCAATCTTCCTCCTCCATTTCTTTAAACTTAACAACCTTGAGCCAATTTTGAATACCACATTTGACTCTTTTCAGTTTCTTCATAAACTGTTCATCCGGCTTACCACCCAACTCGCCTTCTAAAGACAACGCCCTAGACACCACCTCCTCGATACCTTCCCGATATAGCCATGAATTGAAAAAACGGAATGGTTTCGCTCCAAAATTACTAGACACCACCTTAAGGATTAACGGACAATGGTCCGAGTATTCCCATGGAAGCGCCCGGTACTCCGCGTTGGGCCAATCATTAAAAAAATTAGAAGAAACAAAAATGCGGTCAATGCGACTTAATTTGTTCCCAGCACAGAATGTAAACTTACGACCACGTAGAGCATACCCACAAACGCCAATATCTTCAATAAAGTCATTAAATTCCGCTGAAGCCACCGCGTTGAACATAGAATTTCTTCTTTCGTCTTTGTGACGCACACAATTGAAATCGCCCCCCACAACCACATAATTATCACCGGGCCCAATCGCAATCTTCATATCATTCCAAACCCGACGCTTATCATTCAATTTATGAGGAATATAAGCGTTAACACATGACACAAACATGCCACTATCCTTAATGGTACCCGATACGATAAAAAAGTTAGCATGCTTTACCACCACCGTGTTCACAAGCCTCTTCGGATCCCATATAGAAACTAATCCTCCCGAACGCCCAGAAGAAGCAACCCACTCATAATGAAAATCATTATTCCCCCAAAACCTCCCCATATCCAAACCGTCGATGGAAATAAATTGCGTCTCCTGTAGCATGACAAAACCCACCTCATTATTGTTTCTAAGACTCCGAACCCAACAACTTTTATTATCGGACCCCACCCCCCGTATATTCATTGATAAAAAGTTCATTGATCCACCAATTGAGAATCTTCTTCATTAAAATATGTTATAATGCAGCAAAATTATGTTAAGAGACATTTTTTTACATATTACGTTAGAGATTTTTTCATTAAAATATGTTATTTTTTTAATGATAATAATAACCATATAATAAATAAATAATGCCTGAAGCCCGAACTTTTAAATTAATGCCTGAAACAGGCAGAGCCAGGGGCGCAGCATAGTGGGGGCGGGGCGCCCGACCCCCGAATTTTTCGCTCAGTAGTGGAGAGTATGTAGTTTTCGTATAATTTTTTTGGATATACACGTTTTTGACCCCCCGTTTTATAGAAATTTTTGGGTATATACGTTTTCGACCCTCGGTGTCGAAAATCTCAAGCTTCATCACTCCGCCGAGCTAAACACTATTCAACAAATGAGTTGCCTGAGGCAAACACCAACACTTAGATGGTAAACAAACTAATCAAACGAATACAAACAATAAATGACATGACCGAAGATTTAAACCAACCATTTACGTTGTTATTATCAAACAATAAAATGTACTAACGTTATTACCAACAAGCATTCTGAAATACATCAAAGGCAATACGTACCAAAAATACAAACACAGATCGAAATAAACACAAAGGATTGTTTCCAAATTCTGATTCAAATCTCCCCCCCGCACTTCAATCATCAAACACCCGATCTCGGTTTTCACAACAGAATCGTGGTCTCAGCGATCATCGAAGTAACAACATATGGATCCATGTTGGAAGCGGGCCTACGGTCCTCGAAGTAACCCTTTCCGTCCTTCTCAGTGTCCCTCCCGACACGAATGGATGCACCACGGTTCGCCACTCCCTGCCATAGCACATTTTAAAAAATGAGAATTACACGTTGTTGCAATGTTCTGATATAACATAGGTTACAAATAAGTTACCCATTTAAAGGTGTTGATGTTGGCTGTCTCGTGTTTGCCGGTGAGCCTACGCTCGTTGCCCTCACCATAGGCCGCGATGTGCTCCTTGTGTCGAAGACCCAACTTTTCGATGGCTTTCTTTATTATCTCGTAGCCTCCCTCTTCTCTCATTGACTTGGTGCTAAAATTATCATGTAACCGGGATTAGGGGTGTAAACAAGCCATGCTTAATCAAGCTTGAGCTCGAGCCTAGAAAAAAGTTTGCTTAGTAAAAGAGCCCGAGCGTCACTTATTGAGATCAAGTAGGATGAGCATAGAACTTTAATTTAATATATTAATTTGTTGTTTATATACAAAACAATGTTAAAAGTAACTAAATAATATATATATATATATATATAGGGTTATATAGGGTAAGAATAGTGTAAAAAGGGCCTAAAGTGTGAGAAGTGTATTATTACACTATATATAATACTATATAACACCATATAAACACCGTATAACAATATGTAACACCATATAATACCATATAACACTATGTAACACTATATATCATTATATAACAAATATAACACTATACATCTATCATAGACATGCTATCAGACAACCTATAGTGTTATATTTGTTATATAATGATATATAGTGTTATATGGTATTATATGATGTTACATATTGTTATACGGTGTTTATATGGTGTTATATAGTATTATATATAGTGTTATAATACACTTCTCACACTTTAAGCACTTTTTACAGGATCCTAAGGATAGTGTAAAAAGGGCCTAAAGTGTGAGAAGTGTATTATAACACTATATATAATACTATATAACACCATATAAACACCGTATAACAATATGTAACACCATATAACACCATGTAACACTATATATCATTATATAACAAATATAACACTATACATCTATCATAGACATGCTATCAGACAACCTATAGTGTTATATTTGTTATATAATGATATATAGTGTTACATATTGTTATACGGTGTTTATATGGTGTTATATAGTATTATATATAGTGTTATAATACACTTCTCACACTTTGAGCACTTTTTACAGGATCCTCTACCATATATATATATATATATTATGTTAAAAATAAAATTTATAGTTATAAATATTATAAATGTAAATAAATTAATACCTAATAAATGAGAAGCATGTGACATTTAAAACTATTCACAAGCTAAGGTGGCGCGCTCGGGTCCCGCTAAAAACGAGCCAGGCTTGGATCAGACTCAGCTCGTTTACAACACTAATCGGAGTGATAATATTTTGAAATATAACATTTTTAATAGTTTTATGAAAGAGTTAAATGTCATTTTAGTCCCTGTGGTTTGGGCCATTTTGCCAGTTTAGTTCAAAGATTTCATTTTTCACCTGTGGGTCCAAAAAAGTTTCAATGTTGTCATTTTAGTCCACTGGGTTAACTTCATCCATTATTTCTGTTAACGAGAAGGGCGATTCGGTCATTTTATATGGTCGAATTGCCTTTCTAGTTAACAGAATAACATATAAAATGACCGAATTGCCTTTCTGGTTAACAGAAAAAACTGATGAAGTTAACGCAATGGACTAAAATGGCAACGGTGAAACCTTTTTGGACCCACAGGAGAAAAATGAAACCTTTGGACTAAACTGGCAAAATGACTCAAACCACAGGGACTAAAATGGCATTTAACTAAATGAAATAAAAAACCTGTAGTTTGTGTGAGCTCCTGCACCATTCCAGTCACCCTGATCAAAATCCCACATTATATTATAAATGAGTATGTAACTAATTTTTTGCAAACATAGAGTCAAGAAAAAGGTTGTAAAAACTCACAGGAATAGGCTTTGGGTCGAATGAGACCACGACTCCAGCAATTTCAGTGATCCGCTGTTAAGAAAACGGGATTTCAAGCATCAAGAACGCGACCAAAAAACAAGAAATCTTTGATCTTTCCCAACAAAACAGAAAGAAATTATCAGGTAACCTCGAGAATGTAGCGAGCAGCCCATATCTCGTCACCAGCGGAAATACCAACAGATGGTCCGACCTGGAACTCCCACTGTGTATGGAAAAATACATTGGGTCAATCATCATGAACCATTGAGGTTGTAGCCCATCCATTAGAACATAAAAATTTACCTGACCAGGCATGACTTCACCATTAATTCCAGATATGTTAATCCCAGCATACAAACAAGCTTTGTAGTGAGCATCAACGATATTGCGCCCAAAAGCCTTGTCAGCACCAATACCGCAATAGTATGGGCCCTGAATCACATAAAACCGATACACTTTTCTTAAAACTTTTGTACAAACAAAAGAAAAAGGCTGCGATTTCAAGGTCGAATGATTACTTGAGGTCCCGGGAAACCGCCTTGTGGCCAGCCCAAGGGCCAGTTGATGCCCTTCTGCAGCAAGGTGTATTCTTGTTCAATTCCATACCTGATACACGTTGTTGCAAACTGTAAATATCGAAACCAGATGTGGATGTGGATGTGGGTCGGGTTTGGAAGCGTAAATGGGGAATGTACCATGGAACTTCCTTCTCAACTTCTGGGTGGCTGAAGATTTTGGCTGCGGCATGTCTCTTGTTGGTCGGAATTGGCTCACCAGCCGGAGTGTACGCATCGCAGATTACCTATATATTTAAGATTGTTGAAACATGTAAGGGTATATGATTGTCACCAGCTAGAAATGTGCTAATGAGCTTGGTTGTTCGTGAACTATTCAAGATCGCTTTGCTGAAAGTTTGAATTGTGCCGAGCTTGCCTAAACTGAAGCTCATTTGATAAATGAGCTTGAGCCCAAGTTTGATTAAAGCTTGTGAATCTAAACAAGCCTATTTATATAAATATAATAATTTTTATTTGTAAAATTACTCAAGAGTTCAAAACAAACCAAACTCGAGCTCTATAAAAAATATAATTAAATAAAAAACATAGGTTTGAGAGCGAATCAACTCGTTCCAATACATCGAAAGAAAAAAAATAAAGAAGTTCGAAAGTTACAATCTTTTTGTCACGTTTTAAGGATAAAAATAAAGTCATTTCCTTTCTAATGGTCCTGCTATCAAAAGCAGCAAATCTTGAAAAAATCAGTCAATATATACCTAATAACATAAACAAAGAAAAGAAAGGCTCTAAAATATACCAAGATATTGTTACCACCCCTGAATGGATCCTTGAAAATAGCTTGAGGACTGTTTAATATATCAAGATCACAAAGTCATTTTAAGAAACAAAAATAAAAAATAACTATTAACCAAAAGAACAAAATACATACTAGAGGATAACTTCACTATCCTCTCCTGGGGCTTGACCAGTGCTTGATCCATCATAATTCCATTTTGGCAGCTTCTTGGGGTCACTCTCTGGCTTTGGAAGAGTCTATAAAAAAGAATTCAGTTATATAGAAAAACACGCAATATATATGTTGAATACATTATCATTAAATGTAATACATAAGATGCGTATGTATGTATAATACAATTATTGCATATCTCTACTTAAAAAGGCTCCGTAGTGAACGTGCCCTTGCATCATAGTTATTAAAGGCATTAGGCGCACAGGCCTCGCCTAGGGCCTAGGCGCACAGGCCTCGCCTAGGGCCTAGGCGCAAAGCGTAAAAAAGGCGAGAGCCTGAGAAAAATAAAGCGCATAATGAAAATTTAAAAAAAATATATTTATGTAATAGAAAAAGAATACTATTCTTCAAATAAAATAAACAAAAGTCTATTATGTAACACTTTATACCATCTAATTAGTACCAAAACATTAGTGTATTAGTGTTAGGGCTGTCCAAACTGCTCGACGATCGAAGATCGCTCGACGATCGCTCGAAAAATGATCGAAAAATGCTCGTTCGATTCCCGCTCAGTTTGTAAATGAGCCGATCGGATCGGTTCGATTCAAATTCAATCCGAGCATGAGCAAGGCTCCGCTCGCTCGACGATCGCTCGGTTTCGCTCGAATTATTTTTATTAATAATTAATATATATATATATATATATATATATATTATATTTTATAGATTAAAAACCCAAAAAATATAATAGCCCAAAATAATTAAAAGCCCAAATAATATTAGCCCATATTTAGTATAAAAATCTAACCCTAAATCTATTTCCTATAACAATTCACTCATTCAGTCGCCGCTCTCAAGTCTCAACTGCTCAGTGTCTCCGTCGACTCTCAGTCTCCCTTTCCAACTCAATTCATCATTGGCTCAAGTGTCTCCGACTCAATTCATCGGACAATCATCGGCTCAAGTGTCTCCTAAAAGGTTAGTCGCTCCTGTTTCAGTTCCTGCAACATATCGTTAAATATATGTATCCGTTCATTCTTCAATAATCGTTAAATATCTGTTTCTGTTCGCTCCAGTCTTTATTCGTCGCCTCGTCGGACTTGTTTCAGGCTTCAATCGGTATGTTTTTTTTGTTAATTAATCGTTTCAGGCTTCAATCGGTATGTTTTTTTGTTAATTAATCGTCGGACTTGTTTCAGGCTTCAATCGGTATGTCTTTATTCGTCGCCTCGTCGGACTTGTTTCAGGCCTCGTCGCCTCGAAGATCGATCGAAGATCGCTCGACGATCGCTCGAAAAATTCAATCCGAGCATGAGCATCACTTTTGCGATCGGTTTTACAAATTTGATCCGCTCGGATCGGATCGGTTGTAATTCAATCCGAGCATGAGCATACCCTCGATCGGATCGGATCGGATCGTGAACACCCCTAATTAGTGTTATAAAGTAGTTTTCATTGAGTAAAAGTAGAAATCTGGCTAGAATCTTGTTGGAATTTAGAGTATTTGGCCGGAAGCTCTCCGGAATCTAGGAATCTCGCAGGAATATGCGCCTGAACCATCACCTGGAGAATTAAAGCGCAATTTCCTCAATTGAAAGCGCAACTGCCTCGCCTCGCCTAAAAAATGGGCCTAGGCGCAAGAGGCGACGACTTTTAACAACTATGCCTTGCATATTTATGTGTACATCAGTACATGTATGTGGATTAAAAGCAACCATTAAAACTTTAACAACCATATATAGAAATATGAAAATGATTTTTAGCTACAAGATCTGAGAGATAAAGACTTGTACACGATGATATTTTTGTAATTAAGTTAAAAACACGTATTTAATGTATAATACATAGTGATTAAGCATATTCAAAGTACTTACTCTTGCTTTGCTTCGAAGGTCCATACCCGATCCACCAATCCTATATCAATATTAACCAACAGTAATCAAGATATTATTTAAGTTTCAAAATAAAGTATAATTATTATTTTACATTTAATATTCGAAATTTAATTATTTTTGAAACTGACTTTACAACAAATATGGAGGAACATTAATGATCTAAAATGAGCATAAATCCAAGAAAATCATACCAAGAGTTGCAGAGATCCCTGATTTACCTACTGTTTTGACAGTTGACCAAAAGTCAACTTTTCCAATTTCAAGATATTATACAACATCAACCATGAACAATCAAAGATCATGTATGTTGAAAAACCAGCGTTGACTTTTCTTACCATGATGAACAAGATGTTTGACCGACAACAACACACATAAATAACAAAGATCTAGATCCTATTAACAACAACAACAAGAAGCAAAACAACATAGACAAGCTGATCAGAACCTTAAACAAAAACTAACCATATGTATTCTGCTATGATCTTCTTGGTGGAATCTGTGAGGTTAAGATTGATGAGGTCGTTGAGGAGGGCCATTTTCTCTCTCTAGAATCTTTTCACCGAGTTATATGAAGGAGAGAGCAAGAGACGTGAAATAAAAGAGTGAGAAGGGTGTGCGTTTTATAGTTGTACAATCTCTTTGTTTACAATAAATAAAATATTATTTTTGTTGGTTATTTTCTTATTTTTATTATAGTACTTAGTGGTGTTTACTTTTAGTATCTCCAAAACTTTGAATAAATCAATTCTACTAAGACATGGAACAATGCTGGCAGCTATCATCCAAAAGGTAACAAATAAAGTGATGGTGTGTATTTCTAAAAGTATTTTTGGAAAAAGACTAAATGCAGTGTTTAATACTTTAATTAGCTTAAGAAAATATAAATTTATTTATTTGATGATACTAAAAGTTAATTAATATATTTCTAAAATTATATTGGATATGATTCTTAGGCTAAAGGGTGTGAGAGTAATGATTGGGACATGATTCGTCAATTAGGAACATGAATGGAAAACTACACCACTCCTTTTTCTAATCTATCATGGTTTGCATGGATTAAGGGTATGTCTGGCATGGAGCTTTTAGGAGCTTATATCTTTAAGTTTTTAAGAAAAAACTTATACTCAATAAAAAGCCTTGTTTGGTTGAAGGAGCTTGAAGCTTTTAGATTAGAAAGTTGAAGCTTTTGCTTGAAAGCTCCTACTAGCAGCGTTTAGAAGGAGCTATAAACTTTTAGGAAAAAATGACTATTTTAACCTCTAAAGATAATGAACTTTTTAATGCACAAACTTTTTAAATTTTTAGTTATGTTCATTTTGGTCATTTTATACATTTTATTAAAAGCTCCAGCTACTCTACCAAACACCAATATATCTAAAAACCTACCAGCTACAGCTACCAGCTTCCAGCCACCAGCTACTTTTGCCAAACATACCCTAAACCATGACAACCATGGTCCTCATCCATTTTTCAAGAAATATTTTCCTTTTTATTTTGACAAAAATAAATAAGGGGATGGTGATTTGGGTCATGACCACACCCTTAGAGTAGTGGTTTTAGATGGTGGATTAGAGGTTGGTGACATGACACTGACGTGAAGGGTCATGGTGATCATGAGGGTAATGACCACACCCTATAGCCTTAGGGTATACGGGGCACTCTCGGGGAGGGGGATCGGTGACCCAATTCACCGCTCGGGAACACCGCCACCATCGGTGCGGGGAGGGGGTGCGGGGAGGGGGATCGGGGAGGTTTCACCGAAGAAGAAGCACAAGGATCCATGATGTATACGTTGGGCAACGGTCGTTTTTTAAAAAAAAAATTCAATTTTAACAATATAAATAACCAACTTAATCTAATTTTTTACCACACCCATTCTCAAACTCACTCTAAAAATCTATCAAATACAACACAAAGCCAAACCAATCTTTAAAAAAATGGATTCCAAGTTCCCGTTTTTTCTCCCCTACCCGACTTTCCCGACGATGAAGGTTCTCCGTCAAACGATAGTAGTTTAATTTTCTTCCAAAATCTCATCCAACAAGCGGAGCTACTAGACACGGCATCGTCTAGTAAAAAAAAATTGTCCGTCGAGATCGTGAGGGTGGCCACGAAACACTCATGGCCGATTATTTTGTAGAAAATCCAAAATTTAATGCCGATATTTTTCGTCAGAGGTTTCGTATGTCCAAGTCTTTGTTCCTAAAAAAAGTTCAAGATGCAACACGAGTCCGCAATAAAAGATGTGGAACGGGCGTTTGGTGTGTTAAAGGCGAAGTGGGGAATACTAAATCGTCCAATGCGTTCCAAAACGGTGAAAAAGATAAGTTTCATCGTGTATACGTGCATTATTTTACATAACATGATTATAAAAGACGACGGAAGGGCGATAGCACCGGTACACATTCAAGATCCTCCAGTCGAACCCGTCTTCGATGATACAGCTTATAGCGAGCTCATTGACGAAGAAACGCATTGGAGACTAAAACACGATCTCGTTGAGCATCTCGGACGTTTAGATCTACCTCACCTTGAAGTGAGTTCCGACGACGAGTAGTTTGTTTTTATATTTTTCTAGTTTGAATGTAATTTTTATTTTTCTAGTTTAAATGTAATTTTTATTTTTAATTTAATGAAATGTCTTTTATTAAATTTTATTTAATTTTTATTAATATTTTTTTTAATTTATAAACATGCATAATAACAACAAATAAAAAAACAAAAAAAAAACAAAAAAAAAAGTCCCCTAAGAGGGGAGTGCCGCCATCAAATTGGGGTGTGAGAGGAGTTTAAGAGGGGAGTTAACGTGGCATAACCTGATTGGGTGTGCGTAAGAGAGGGGACTCCCCTAAGAGGGGAGTGCCCCTCTCACCCTTAGGCTATGGGGTGGTGATTTGGTCATGGATTGCCACGTAGGACCATAGAATTACCGCTACACCGCCTCTTGTGCAAACCATGGTGGTTCATATGGTTTAATTAATGACAACCAAGGTCATCTTTAAATTAATTATGGGATTTTGATTGGTGTGGGAGGATAGTGGATGATAGTAGGGTCAGAGTCCACACCATATATGATGGTAGACTAGATTGGTGAATGAGGATAGAGTAACATGATACTAATTATTTAGGTCTAATAACACCAGATATCCTTATTGATTCTTATGAGTTGTATTTTATTTAAGGGGTGTGCTAAATGCACATATTAACTCAACTTTAGGAAAGGAACGAACATTATTTACATTGTGTTATATTTGTAAAATATATTTGAGAAAGATTTTTGGTTATTATGAAATAAACTTTTTTATTTGTTTTCTTTGTAGGAACATGTAAGAGTTAGTGTTATATAGATTTTTTTTACAAGTTAGAGAGTTTGACCGGTCAGCCAAATGTTTAATATTTGACGGTTAAAACTAATTTTTGAGTTAAGTTTCAGCATTATCTGCCGCCGCCTCCTCATTTACGAATGAATGTTCAAACTGAAATCGTGATCGAGACTCTGTCGGTAAATGGTACAATGTTCAGTTTTAGCTTCAATTTTACTTGAATTCAGTTACATTATAGTTGATTTTGGTTTTGGTTTACCTTAGTTCGTGATAATAGAAATCGGATTATACAGAGTGTAATATGTTGATTGTTGATTCACAGTATAATTGTTGGGTTTAAGAGTTTAACAGCACACTTAATGGTTGAAGGTGTTGCAGTATTTGTAAATTTGATATGGAATGAGGTTGAGTATGGGATATTGGGGCAGATTGTCATGGAGGATGTCAAGTTGAAATGAAGAATTTCAAATTGTTGATAACTTAACTGAGAATCAATGAGAACATACATATGCTATTTTTTTAAAAAGCTATTGTACATCAGAGTAACAAATGCATTTAGTGGAACTTTTTGGTTGACTGATCTTACATTGTTGTTAGTTAGCTTTAATGGTATTAAGAAAATTGTAAGGATCATTAGGTTAACAGGTCGTTGCCGTTAACATGCCAAGGTTGTTGGATTTGTATTATGGATTTGGTTGTTGGATTTATATTCACTACTATTAGAAGGATGGTAGTTATATCCATTAACTTGAAATGATTAAGGTTCAAAGTGAAGTGAATTTGTTACAAGTGTTTACATGATGTTGTTTAAGTGAGTATTTGGATGGGTTTGGTAGTATTGTTTGAATCCGACACATGATCTACATTTTATTGTTTAAGTAGTATTGTTTAAGTGAGTATTGGACACATGTTCTACTTATGGTTTGTAACCAGACCAAACCCAACAGCAACCATACTGGTACTCTATAAAATCTGATTTTATAACATTTAATATCTCGTATTAATTAGATAAACGGAAGCATGAACATATATAATTTAAAACCGGTTCAATTCCTTCCGGTGATCCATATGCGATTTGATTAAACAATTATAACCAACCATAGGGTGTTCAGTAATAGTACCATAAAGAACTACCAAGAACTCACATGATGGATTGACAGACGGTTTCGCTAGTAAACCGAACACAAAACATATCCGACACTCAAGATCCACTAGGCATCTTTGGTCCAATTAGACACGAAACGAGAAGGCGACATGTGGTGGTAGCTCTTGGCCGGTCGACGACGATGAAAGGGGAGGGAGAGGGGGTGACGATTGGGGTGGTGGTGGTTGTGGTTATTTTTGTTATTTAGGTTTTGAGCATGCATTTATACTAATTATAATTACACACTAACCCCAAACACTAAATTTGTCCACCAAGTTGGAAACCTTTTAATTAACCTTTATATACTAATCAATCCCCAACCTTTATTTATTGTGTAATAATATATTCTTTGCTTCCGTTTAACTCTTTAAACGGTAAATAATTATTCCAAATAATTAATCTCATTGATATTTGTAAGTCCCGAAAACACTGATATCAAGTAATATCAACAGTTTGGCAGAATCAAACTATTGATTAGAATAATAAACACGAAGAAACCAATGGAAAAATTGCATATGATATAATTACCTTAAGAGAATCATCTGATACAACCTTAATTAAAAAAAAAAACCCACTAACCTGAATAATGAGGAAGGAATCCCATTATATAGGCTAGTTAATATAGCCCCCTCTAGACTTAGCCTAAGGCATGACCCAATCTAGTATAAACAAGCAAAACACTAACCCCTTAACATGTTCGATCACTACAAAGCGTATATCTAAAACTATGACCTTACAATTTCCCCTACTTTTATGCTTTTCATGAATCTCTAAGAAGATATTTTCCCATAATCTGTCTCTCAACTTGTGACAACCCGAACTTTTCGACACTAGTAACTCGGAGAAATATGTATCATAAACTATTTTATTATTAACTGTAAAGGTTAATAAGCCCGGACAAGCATAAGGTTTAAGTTAACGTCAAATAGAGACACAACACCTCTAATCAATATATAAAATATACATTTTATTTAATTAATGTATATAAATTACATGGCTCTTTTTGAAGCATTGTATGGTCTAAAGTGTTGTTCGCCTATTTGTTGGCACGAGATCGGCAAAGCACAAATCATCGGTCCCGAGCTCATACAAGAGAAAACAGACAAAATCCTACAAATTCGCGATAATCTCCTCAGAGTAAGAAGCCGACAAAAGAGCTATGCCAACAAGCATCGCAAACCCTTGGAATTTAATGTTGGTGATCCTGTACTCCTCAAGGCATCCCCTTGGAAGGGAGTCGCCCGTTTTGGTAAGAAAGGAAAACTCGCTCCACGTTTTGTTGGTCCTTTCAAGATTCTCGAGAGGATTGGCAAGGTGGCATATCGTCTTGACTTACCTCAAGAGAACAACAACGTTCATCCAATGTTTCACGTTTCAAACCTCAAGAAGTGTTTAGAACAAGGAAGGACTTCAAGTTCCACTTGATGATTTACAAATCTGTTAGGATCTGAGTTAGACTTGATTGTGTTGTTTTAATTAAGATGATTAATGGAAGAACATAAAACAGAGAATAATTGCAGTGGAAATGAATGTAAAACTTTGTAACACAATCAAGGAAAGATTAGCTTTGATCGTACAATGCTTTCATAGTCAACAGATTGAAAAATTACAATAATTCAACTTATGATGCATGAACACTAACTCCCCCTCATCCTGAGCTCACTATGGTTGTTCGTACAAGATGAGTGTGCATGCAAAAGAGCTAAATAGAACAGTACATGCACTGTCTATTTATAGTACAAATCCTAATCACTGAGCATCTAAGCTGACGTCACCTAGACAGTGACAGCTAACAGTTATAACAACCTCTAAACACTGATTATACAAAACACTGTTACATTGATAAACACACTATACTAAGCACTGATGAAGCAATCCACTGATGATGCTTTAATCACTGATGAGTCTGAGCAGTGCTTTCCTCTTAGGTTGATCAGGCCTTTGAATCCAGCAGTACTTTGTCTTCAACAGCACTTTGACAATCAGCAGTAGATAGGCCTTAACAGTTTTTGTAATCAGCAGGCCTTTGATATAACAGTCTTTGTGCACAACAGTATTTAGGATCATCAGTTATAGAAGCCACTGCCATTGGAGGAAATTAAGTTCAAACACCGCTTATTGTGGATCAACTGTTGAGAACCAGTTTTGGCTTTTGTATCATATGTTCTTCAAGGAAGGATTACATGGGCCAACAATCTCCCCCTAGAATAGATGATGCCAAAACACTTCCTTATTTTTGATCTTTATACTCTCATCAACCTTTCTCTGACTTGCCCTTTAAACTGGAGCTCAAAATCCAAGGAGTCGGTGTCATCTTCATCCCTTTGAAGTTGAAGTTTCAAAAGATCTTGGTGGTCAGCTGCACTCAGACCTAGTGCATCCTCCCTTGATATATATTCAACTCTACCATTAGACTTGAGCAAAGTCAACACGTGGGTCTTTTTGTCAGACTTCCACTTTAGTATTTTTGGGTCTAATGGGTTTCTTGGGAGAAGTTGTATTTTAGATGAGTTAGGGGATTGAGGTCTGCTTGCCAACCTTTGAATAGTTGCAGCAACTTGAGCTTGGAGTTGCAAGGAAGCCTCATCCATTCCAAAATCTATTTGATTTCTGATAGCCTCTTTTCTAATTTCTTCTTCTCTCTTTTCATCTTCCTCATCAATCAGTTGTTGCCTTTTTCTTTGGTTCAAGACACTGATGGATACATCTGCTGATGAGAACAACTTTTTAGAGGGAAGGGTCTACCGAGGTCTAACAGTGGTTTCATCATTGTATACTGGCTTCTGAGGCACTAATGGATCTGTCTTTCTTAGTTCTTCTAACTTTTTGTAAGTTAGATCAATATTCTGCTTAGACCATCTTGCAATGGCCCTAGCAGTCCCATAGTTAGCTGCTACAAGTTCTCCTCTCTTCCTTTTATAACTTAATGCTTCATCTACATCAACCTTCTTGTATTGTTTCCATTTAGGAGCAGATTTTCGCATTTTAGGATCATTATTCATCTTTTCAATTCTGTCAACTTCCTCCTTAAGAGCTTTAAGAGGCCAGTCTTTGAAATCAGACCTGTAGGCTTTGTAGGGCTTTGTATCCATGATGATGTTCAAGAAATCATCCCTCAATGTCTTTTGAAGCTCAGGATTTGGTGGCAGATTTGACATTTTCTTACTAAGGTCTTTAGCAATCTCTTCTAACTTCTTGACTTTACTAAGCCCATGTTGCATACGACCTTGTAAGTTGCTGTCTCCTAGCCCTTTACTCTCTTCTTTTGCCTGATATTCTACTTGCTTGGCCTTTAACTTCAGATATTCATCAATGTTTTTGGGTTTCCCGAAGCCATGAAGATATGGGAAGGATCTTTTTGGATGGATCATCCTCTATGTAAAATTGTATCATTTCATCTTGAACTGTAAGCAGTTCTAGAGGGAAATATACTGCCACTGGAATGTTTCGTGGAGTGTAACCAGTGGGTGGATGTTTGGCTGGGTTGGTTTTTGGTGATGGCGGTGGTATGAATGGAGTAGGACTGAAGTTTTTATTTTTTTAGTTAACTAACATTGAACACTTAATAGGATATGTCTGATCATTTTTCCGTTGAATAATTTTCATCATTGAGAAATGATAGAGCATGGTATAATATAATCTTTGTTAAGGTGGAGTTTATTTGGCATGACGTCGATGAAAAGAGATTATTGGTTATTTTTCTTGATCAACACGTAAGAACATTATTTTAATTTACTTTGTGTTATACGAGTAAGCGTTTTTCCACCACTAAATTTCTTTTCTTTTTAGAGACAAAAAATTGTTGCGTTCGTCCCACAACATTTGATACACATATATAATGACGCGGCATTGATGGGTGGTTTTTTTTCCTTGAATCATTTCCAAATTGAGAATCTCAACTATCATGAGTACCCAAAGTACCAGAATTACGTGTTAGTTTGGTCCGAGAAAAAAATTGTCATCAACGAATATACAAAGCTTTCTTCACTTATGCTTACGATTCCAAGGGGTGCTTCTTTATATCCATTGGTCCCTTCCATTATAGAATTGAAGCATGACAGGAGACCTCAAATGGATATTGTTGGTACATATAAATTCTCTATCTATATTTTTTATTAAATATATAAAACTTTATATATGTATGTATAATATGGTGTATACGATTTGACTGATTTTGTTATAGATGCGGTTGGGAGAATAATAGAAGGCAAACGTGATCGATGTTGTTTTGAACTTTCTCTTCAAGATAAGACGTAAGTTATTATTTATTATTAACATATTACAAACATAATATTTACATTATATGTAAGAAAATATTATTATTAGAAGAACTTTAACCCAAAATCGTAATATACAGTGGTCACACAATACAATTGTTTTTGTCTGCCCTGAAGCCTTCCGATGTTATACGTTCCATTCAAGCCGTGCAACAAAGGTCTATCATATATGTATCACGTGTCAAGTTGGTTCATCTACCAGATAGTATGTTATGCTTTACACATGAACATTCTAAAAATTAGTTAGATTTAATGGCTCATGTAATTTAATAAAAGTTATATTTTATTTGTTATTTCAGTTAATATTTTGAAGTCTACGGAGTTGAGTACGATTACGTACGAACCAGATATGGTCGAGGCACGGGATATTTAAATTATGGATCGTTATCCAAGTTTGTGTTTAAGTTAGAAACATTTGGTGTTGTTATATGTTTAGTTGTTGAATATTAAAGTCTCTCTTGGTGTTTCGTGTTTTGCTTTTTGTTTCCCTCATATTGAAGTAATTGTAGAAGTATACTTTACTTTGTCTAATCTTATAATATGTTATTACAAGTATGTTATATTACTTGATTTACAAGAAATGGTTACACCTATTTTTCACCAAACTATAATCTTCTTAGATTGGACAACTAAATAATCATTATCTGTGTTAAACGAAGGTATAACCATGGCTGACCTTCCTGTTCATACAATCGTGTTTGAGATATTAACGAGGGTGCCAGCGAAGGATGTAGGTCGTTCTAAGAGTGTATGTAAGCAATGGTATGCGTTACTGTCAACACAAGATTTCGTAAGGATATATTGTTCTCGCTCATTAGTTTCATCTAACCAGAGAGTTCTACTAATTGACGACCTAACATTCTCTGTTCATCCGATCATCTCTAAATCCAATGACTATGGGCCAAGCTCCATAGTTACATTTCCATTCCATCACCAAAATAATGATGTCTCAATACTTTCACATTTGAATGGATTGTTGTGTGTTTGCTTGAATCATACATACGAGCTGCTTCTTTGGAATCCAACAACTACTTCTTTCAAGCGTTTGTCAACTCCTGATTCTCATGGATTCTATATAAATAACCTTGATGCCGTTGGTTTGTACGTTGACGCTGACGATGATTACAAGGTCTTGCATATAAAGCGTAGGAGTGGTGTACTTGGTGTCTATGTTTATTCTAGGGAAGTAGACTCTTGGAAAAATATTCCTTTCATAACAAGACAAGAGTACTTAAGCCCTCATTACAATTGGTCAGCTGGCACATTTTGTGGTGGTACTCTATATTTCATTGTTTGCGAATGTTGGCTTGGAGGTACGAATGTGGTGATTTGTTTTGATGTTAATTCGGAGCAGTTCAAGGAGATAAGCTTTCCACCCGTTCCTTCTATAGGAATGGTTCAAGGTGTTTTAGTGAATGTAAAAAATGAGCTTCACATGTTTGCTAGCACTGGCATGTTTGAGATGACAATTGACCTATGGACGCTACAAGGGGATTACTGGATTAAGGTCTTATCATGTCCTCCGATCCCCCCGATAAAAATTGAGACGTCACGCTTAGAATTTTGTGAGAGAAACCAGGCTAAGATTCGGGCCGAATTGTACCAAGGTATTGTGGATTGCGTCAATACTGGTGAGGTTCATACAAACAGAGTCAGGAAAAGAATTGTGTTGCCTGCATCTTTCATCGGGGGGCCTCGCGACATGTGACGTCGGTTTCTAGATGCGATGACTTTAGTTCAAGATGACGGCAAGCCTGATGTATTCCTTACAATGACATGTAATCCTAAGTGGCCTGAGATATGTGATAATTTACATGTTGGTCAAACTGCACAAGATCGTCCAGACCTTGTTTCAAGAGTGTTCCGGGCTAAATTAGAAGATCTTAAGGATCAACTCTTCAAGAAACATGTCCTCGGGGAAGTTAAGGCATACGTCTATGTCATCGAATTTCAAAAGCGGGGTTTGCCGCACGCATATTTTCTCCTAATCATGTACCCGCAACACAAGATCAATAACGCGGACCATTATGATAAGGTTATGTGTGCTGAAATTCCTAACAAACTAAGACATCCCAGATTGCATGAGATGGTTGTCAAGCACATGATTCACGGTCCTTGCGGCAATTTACGATCAAGCAGTCCTTGTATGCAGGGTGATCCTAAAATTTGTCGTTTTCGCTATCCTAGACAATTTAACGAATAGACGACACAAGGAGAAGATTTGTATCCGTTGTATCGAAGGAGAGACACCGGGATAGAAGTGGACCTACGAGGACAAACACTTGATAATAGATGGGTGGTCCCATATAACCCAAGGCTTTTGATGATGTTTAACTGCCACATGAATGTTGAAGTTTGCTCAAGTATAAAATCTGTGAAATATCTTTTTAAATATGTTTATAAAGGACATGACAAACAAGTTATTCAAGTCGATCAAAGTGAGCCAGGGGTTGTTACTAATGAGATAAAAAGATTTCAAGATGCACGCTACATATCGCCCCCAGAGGCTATGTGGCGCATTTTTTCCTTCTCTCTTTCTCAAATCTTTCCTGCTGTTCTAGCCTTACAACTTCATCTCCCAAATAATCAGATGGTTAGATTTAGAGATGATGACATAATGCCTAATATTGTTGATAGGGAAAGGGATAAGAGAACCATGCTAACAACATTTTTTGAGATAAATAGAAACGATGAAACAGCAAGGGTACATTTGTATAAAGATTTTCCAAAACACTTTACGTGGAATGGAAGCACACGCCGTTGGAGTCGTCGTTTCGGTAAAAAACAAAGAGGTCGTATCGTTTTCGCTAATCCAGCCGAAGGAGAAAGGTACTACTTACGCCTACTTTTGTCAAATGTCAGAGGGCCTACTTCTTTTGAACATCTTTGCACAGTTAATGGTCAACGGTGTGAGACATTTCAGAAAACAGCTCTTGAGTTAGGCTTAATAGAAGACGATGAATATCTATCACAATGTCTCGAAGAAGCCTCTACGTTTCAGTTTCCCAATGCTCTTCGAAGGTTATTTGCGACCATAATGATTTTTTGCCAACCTGGAGATATTCGAAAGTTATGGAATGACCACTTTGAATCACTGTCTGAAGATCATCGGTTACACTGTCAAAGTATAGAACGAGTTCAAAATATGGTTCTTACCGAAATTAGTGTCTTGGTACAATCCATGGGTAAAAATATCAATGAATTCGACCTTCCTAAGATAACAGACGATGTTAACTTACAAGATGCAGGTTATCGTGAGTTACAAGAAGAGTATGGGATTGTTTTGGAACCTGAACACTTGAGTGCCAAAGATTCACTTAATCAGGACCAAAAAAACGTGTTTGATGAGATCATGATGCATGTTGATAATGATCTTCCAGGCGTGTTCTTTATTGATGGCCCAGGTGGAACTGGAAAAACATTTTTGTACATTGCCTTGCTTGCTGAAATTCGGTCACGTGGTCTTATTGCTCTTGCAACAGCTTCATCAGGTGCAGCGGCTAATAATATGCCAGGAGGTAGAACGGCTCACTCAAGATTCAAGATTCCTCTTAATCTTGAAAATAATTCAATGTGCAATATAAAAAAACAGAGTGGGGCCGCTAAACTGATTGAGTCTGCCAAAATAATCATATGGGATGAAGCGTCGATGGCTAAACGACAGGCGATAGAGGCAGTCGATCGTACATTCCAAGACATTATAGGCGTTAGTCTCCCATTTGGTGGGAAGATAATGGTTATGGGAGGTGACTTCAGGCAGGTGTTGCCGGTTATTAAACGTGGCACTCGATCACAGATTGTAGACTCCAGCGTACGAATGTCACCTCTTTGGTCTTTGACTAAGAAGATGCGGTTGACCATAAATATGAGAGCGCTGAAAGATCCATGGTTTTCTAAATTTCTTTTAAGAGTCGGCGATGGAACTGAAGAACCAATCGAAGGAAACTACATTCGCATACCCGATGACATGACAATTCAGTGCAACAACAGAGAAAACGCTATAAAAGAATTGATCCATGCCATCTTTCCATCAATTGAAGATAATGTATATTCTTCAGATTATATAATCTCTAGAGCAATATTGTCCACTAAAAATGAGAGTGTTGACAAGATTAATAATCAAATGATTGAAAATTTTCAAGGGGAGGAAAAAGTTTATTACAGTTTTGATGAAGCTGAAGACGATCAGCGTAACTTCTATCCGGTCAAGTTCTTAAACTCGCTAAATGTTAGTGGTTTGCCGCCTCATAAGCTTCGTTTAAAAATTGGATGCCCAATAAAATTGTTACGTAATATCGATCCATCACATGGCCTGTGTAATGGCACGCGGTTGATATGTAAGGGTTTCATGCGAAATGTTATTGATGCGGAAATTGCAGTCGGTCAACATGCCGGAAAAAAAGTTTTTTTTGCCAAGAATCCCTCTAACCCTTTCTGAAGATGACATGTTCCCATTCAAGCTGAAAAGAAAACAATTTCCAATTCGACTTAGCTTTTCCATGACGATTAATAAAGCTCAAGGTCAAACAATTCCGAACGTTGGTATTTATCTACCGGATTCTGTATTTTCACATGGACAACTTTATGTCGCATTATCAAGAGGGATTTCAAGACAAAGTATGAAGGTGTTGGTACATCTCGCTAAAGAATACAAACAACGCGGAGTTTACACATCAAATGTTGTCTAACAGGAAGTGTTGCGTGATTAATTAATCGCATCCGTATCAAAAAGAAGGTAAGTTAGTAGATTTTGTGCCTTATTTGCTTCCAGAAATTACCTTTTAATTACTATTTTAAATCACCTGTAAGCGTCTAACATTTTTTTTATGTGTCGAAATCTGGTACAGTAGAGGAGAAGATACAAGAAAGTCATAAGCGAACGGATGTATTGGTAAAACAGGAAGAGATACAAGAGACTCCCCGCATTTTGTTTTTATTGTTTTGTCCAGCTACTTGACTGCTTTGAACTCTTCTTGTTTTTAATTACATCTACTTCCTTGTTTTGTACTCTTCTTGTAGAAGATCACGCCGAGTCTACAGCTAAAAAAATTTATCCGAGTATATCACCAAAGAATCGATAAACTAACAGAAAAACCAGTGCCATCATATCACGAATAAGAAAACTAACTTAAGTACTATACAATATATCACGAGACGACGGATAAACTAACGGTAAACAATTATACTATTGTAAATTGCCACTCCCGCCGCATCGCGCGGGTAAGTGACTAGTGGGATTTTGATTGGTGTGTGAGGATAGTGGATGATAGTAGGGTCACAGTCCACACCATATATGATGGTAGACTAGATTGGTGAATGAGGATAGAGTAACATGATTCTAATTATTTAGGTCTAATAACACCAGATATCCTTATTGATTCTTATGAGTTGTATTTTATTTAAGGGGTGTGCTAAATGCACATATTAACTCAACTTTAGGAAAGGAACGAACATTATTTACATTGTGTTATATTTGTAAAATATATTTGAGAAAGATTTTTGGTTATTATGAAATAAACTTTTTTATTTGTTTTCTTTGTAGGAACATGTAAGAGTTAGTGTTAGTGTTATATAGATTTTTTTTACAAGTTAGAGAGTTTGACCGGTCGGCCAAATGTTTAATATTTGACGGTTAAAACTAATTTTCGAGTTATTGTGGTTTGAGATAGATTTCATTTTGCCTCCCTTTTTCAAAAAACTTTTGGTTTTGCCACTCCCAACTTTCCATTCATAGCAAAAGGTCTCCCCCCTTTGACGAATTTGGTATATTTCGTTAATGGGTCAAATGGTGCAGGGGCTTTTTAGTTATATGGCCAACACGGTAATATCGGTTTATAGTGAAATTCAAATGATAAGACTTTGATAAAATGCACGTTTCAATATCTACAACTTTGTTAAAAGTGTGGAATGAAATCAACAAAGTAGTAAACAACTTGTTTACTAATATATCTTTCTAGTTCCAATTTGGTAGCACTTCGTTACAAATTAGCACCACGTTTAAAAGCTCTCCCAAAAACAAGTTATGAGCTCATGCTCATGAAGGACCTATTTATAGGCAATAGTCCTCCGTGTGCATGACTCATGCACTAGTGTTGTGCACATACATACGTACATTCAAATCCAAACTCAAACATAAAAAATAACATACAAACATACTACCTAATACATAATGACTCATTCAAAGACGTATGCATTAGACATAGTCTACTAACAAACACAAAAACCCTACCTCCCCAAACTTCTTCCCCAATCTTCCATCCTCTCTCCCGATCTCCCCTCTGGCTAAACTAAAGCCTCTAGCGCCGACTAGTCGTCCCTCCGGCTACTTGAAACACTATCTCCATCCCCAAGTTTCAGCATTATCTTTCGCCTCCTCCTCATTTATGAATGAATGTTCAAACTGAAATCGTGATCGAGACTCTGTCGGTAAATGGTACAATGTTCAGTTTTAGCTTCAATTTTACTTGAATTCAGTTACATTATAGTTGATTTTGGTTTTGGTTTACCTTAGTTCGTGATAATAGAAATCGGATTATATTGATTCACAGTATAATTGTTGGATTTAAGAGTTTAACAGCACACTTAATGGTTGAAGGTGTTGTAGTATTTGTAAATTTGATATGGAATGAGGTTGAGTATGGGATATTGGGGCAGATTGTCATGGAGGATCTCAAGTTGAAATGAAGAATTTCAAATTGTTGATAACTTAACTGAGAATCAATGAGAACATACATATGCTATTTTTTTTTAAAAAGCTATTGTACATCAGATCGAGTAACAAATGCATTTAGTGGAACTTTTTGGTTGACTGATCTTACATTGTTGTTAGTTAGCTTTAATGGTATTAAGAAAATTGTAAGGATCATTAGGTTAACAGGTCGTTGCCGTTAACATGCCAAGGTTGTTGGATTTGTATTATGGATTTGGTTGTTGGATTTATATTCACTACTATTAGAAGGATGGTAGTTTTATCCATTAACTTGAAATGATTAAGGTTCAAAGTGAAGTGAATTTGTTACAAGTGTTTACATGATGTTGTGGCGTATTGTTTAAGTGAGTATTTGGATGGGTTTGGTAGTATTGTTTGAATCCGACGCATGATCTACATTTTATTGTTTAAGTAGTATTGTTTAAGTGAGTATTGGACACATGTTCTACTTATGGTTTGTAACCAGACCAAACCCAACAGCAACCATACTGCTACTCTATAAAATCTGATTTTATAACATTTAATATCTCGTATTAATTAGATAAACGGAAGCATGAACATATATAATTTAAAACCGGTTCAATTCCTTCCGGTGATCCATATGCGATTTGATTAAACAATTATAACCAACCATAGGGTGTTCAGTAATAGTACCATAAAGAACTACCAAGAACTCACATGATGGATTGACAGACAGTTTCGCTAGTAAACCGAACACAAAACATATCCGACACTCAAGATCCACTAGGCATCTTTGGTCCAATTAGACACGAAACGAGAAGGCGACATGTGGTGGTAGCTCTTGGCCGGTCGACGACGATGAAAGGGGAGGGAGAGGGGGTGACGATTAGGGTGGTGGTTGTTGTGGTTATTTTTGTTATTTAGGTTTTAGGTTTTGAGCATGCATTTATACTAATTATAATTACACACTAACCCCAAACACTAAATTTGTCCACCAAGTTGGAAACCTTTTAATTAACCTTTATATACTAATCAATCCCCAACCTTTATTTATTGTGTAATAATATATTCTTTGCTTCCGTTTAACTCTTTAAACGGTAAATAATTATTCCAAATAATTAATCTCATTGATATTTGTAAGTCCCGAAAACACTGATATCAAGTAATATCAACAGTTTGGCAGAATCAAACTATTGATTAGAATAATAAACACGAAGAAACCAATGGAAAAATTGCATATGATATAATTACCTTAAGAGAATCATCTGATACAACCTTAATTAAAAAAAAAACCCACTAACCTGAATAATGAGGAAGGAATCCCATTATATAGGCTAGTTAATATAGCCCCCTCTAGACTTAGCCTAAGGCATGACCCAATCTAGTATAAACAAGCAAAACACTAACCCCTTAACATGTTTGATCACTACAAAGCGTATATCTAAAACTATGACCTTACAATTTCCCCTACTTTTATGCTTTTCATGAATCTCTAAGAAGATATTTTCCCATAATCTGTGTCTCAAATTGTGACAACCCGAACTTTTCGACACTAGTAACTCGGAGAAATATGTATCATAAACTATTTTATTATTAACTGTAAAGGTTAATAAGCCCGGACAAGCATAAGGTTTAAGTTAACGTCAAATAGAGACACAACACCTCTAATCAATATATAAAATATACATTTTATTTAATTAATGTATATAAATTACATGGCTCTTTTTGAAGCATTGTATGGTCTAAAGTGTTGTTCGCCTATTTGTTGGCACGAGATCGGCAAAGCACAAATCATCGGTCCCGAGCTCATACAAGAGAAAACAGACAAAATCCTACAATTTCGCGATAACTCTTCAGAGTAAGAAGCCGACAAAAGAGCTATGCCAACAAGCATCGCAAACCCTTGGAATTTAATGTTGGTGATCCTGTACTCCTCAAGGCATCCCCTTGGAAGGGAGTCATCCGTTTTGGTAAGAAAGGAAAACTCGCTCCACGTTTTGTTGGTCCTTTCAAGATTCTCGAGAGGATTGGCAAGGTGGCATATCGTCTAGACTTACCTCAAGAGCACAACAACGTTCATCCAATGTTTCACATTTCAAACCTCAAGAAGTGTTTAGACCAAGGAAGGACTTCAAGTTCCACTTGATGATTTACAAATCTGTTAGGATCTGAGTTTGACTTGATTGTGTTGTTTTAATTAAGATGATTAATGGAAGAACATAAAACAGAGAATAATTGCAGCGGAAATGAATGTACAACTTTGTAACACAATCAAGGAAATATTAGCTTTGATCATACAATGCTTTCATAGTCAACAGATTGAAAAATTACAATAATTCAACTTATGATGCATGAACACTAACTTCCCCTCATCCTGAGCTCACTATGGTTGTTCGTACAAGATGAGTGTGTATGCAAAAGAGCTAAATAGAACAGTACATGCACTGTCTATTTATAGTACAAATCCTAATCACTGAGCATCTAAGCTGACGTCACCTAGACAGTGACAGCTAACAGTTATAACAACCTCTAAACACTGATTATATAAAACACTGTTACATTGATAAACACACTATACTAAGCACTGATGAAGCAATCCACTGATGATGCTTTAATCACTGATGAGTCTGAGCAGTGCTTTCCTCTTAGGTTGATCAGGCCTTTGAATCCAGCAGTACTTTGTCTTCAACAACACTTTGACAATCAGCAGTAGATAGGCCTTAACAGTCTTTGTAATCAGCAGGCCTTTGATATAATAGTCTTTGTGCACAACAATATTTAGGATCATCAGTTGTTAGAAGCCACTGCCGTTGGAGGAAATTAAGTTCAAACACCGCTTATTGTGGATCAACTGTTGAGAACCAGTTTTGGCTTTTGTATCATATGTTCTTCAAGGAAGGATTACATGGGCCAACAATCTCCCCCTAGAATAGATGATGCAAAAACACTTCCTTATTTTTGATCTTTATTCTCTCATCAACCTTTCTCTGACTTGCCTTTTAAACTGGAGCTCAAAATCCAAGGAGTCGGTGTCATCTTCATCCCTTTGAAGTTGAAGTTTCAAAAGATCATGGTGGTCAGCTGCACTCAGACCTAGTGCATCCTCCCTTGATATATATTCAACTCTACCATTAGACTTGAGCAAAGTCAATACGTGGGTTTTTTTGTCAGACTTCCACTTTAGTATTTTTGGGTCTAATGGGTTTCTTGGGAGAAGTTTTATTTTAGATGAGTTAGGGGATTGAGGTCTGCTTGCCAACCTTTGAATAGTTGCAGCAACTTGAGCTTGGAGTTGCAAGGAAGCCTCATCCATTCCAAAATCTATTTGATTTCTGATAGCCTCTTTTCTAATTTCTTCTTCTCTCTTTTCATCTTCCTCATCAATCAGTTGTTGCCTTTTTCTTTGGTTCAAGACATTGATGGATACATCTGCTGATGAGAACAACTTTTTAGAGGGAAGGGTCTACCAAGGTCTAACATTGGTTTCATCATTGTATACTGGCTTCTGAGGCACTAATGGATCTGTCTTTCTTAGTTCTTCTAACTTTTTGTAAGTTAGATCAATATTCTGCTTAGACCATCTTGCAATGGCCCTAGCAGTCCCATAGTTAGCTGCTACAAGTTCTCCTCTCTTCCTTTTATACCTTAATGCTTCATCTACATCAACCTTCTTATATTGTTTCCATTTAGGAGCAGATTTTCGCATTTTAGGATCATTATTCATCTTTTCAATTCTGTCAACTTCCTCCTTAAGAGCTTCAAGAGGCCAGTATTTGAAATCAGACCTGTAGGCTTTGTAGGGCTTTGTATCCATGATGATGTTCAAGAAATCATCCCTCAATGTCTTTTGAAGCTCAACATTTGGTGGCAGATTTGACATTTTCTTACTAAGGTCTTTAGCAATCTCTTCTAACTTCTTGACTTTACTAAGCTCATGTTGCATACGACCTTGTAAGTTGCTGTCTCCTAGCCCTTTACTCTCTTCTTTTGCCTGATATTCTACTTGCTTGGCCTTTAACTTCAGATATTCATCAATGTTTTTGGGTTTCCTGAAGCCATGAAGATATGGGAAGGATCTTTTTGGATGGATCATCCTCTATGTAAAATTGTATCATTTCATCTTGAACTGTAAGCAGTTCTAGAGGGAAATATACTGCCACTGGAATGTTTCGTGGAGTGTAACCAGTGGGTGGATGTTTGGCTGGGTTGGTTTTTGGTGATGGCGGTGGTATGAATGGAGTAGGACTGGTTTGAATGAATGGTGTAGATGATACGGGAGTAGGTGCAGATATATCTTCTTCATTCTTTTCTTCTTCATGCACCATAAATTTTCTTTTTCTTATGTAAACAGATTTTGGAGTAGGAGGAGTTTTGGAAGAAGAATGTGCTCTGGGTGTAAGGTTGATTGTGATGGAAATTGAAATTGGGTGGAATCAATGGATTGACTAACAACTATTGAAACAACTGGTGTCTCAACTGCTGTTGTCTTAACTTCTTTTGAAGCTTTTGTTGCATCAACATCTGTTGCAATGGAGATTGGTGGTGGTGATGAGGGATTTGGTTTATGCTTTTTGTGAGGTGGTTTTTGTGGTGACGGTTTTGATTTGGTTGTGTCAATGTTTGGCTATTTGGAACCATCAGTGTTTTTGGGACCAGCAGTGGTTGGTTTTTGTGGTGGTGAAGGAGGTTTAGGAAATGTAGCGATGGGTGGTTTATTGTGTTTGAAAGAGTTTTTCCTTATTGATGTTTCAATTTGAAGCACTTTGTTTTCTTTCTTCACCTTTTTCTCCAACTCCCGCCTCAACACATTTTGTCTACTTTCTTTAGTATCTTGTCTCTTCTGCTTTGCTTCAATTTCCTTATCTGTCTTCTTGTTAAGGGTATCATCAACTCCCTTTTTCTTACCAGTTTCAGATTTTCAAGAAGATTTCTTAGCAGGCTCTGGCTGTTGTTTTAGCTGATTCCTTGGTGTAGTTTGCCAAAGTTTTTCATTGAGTCTTTCTCCCCCTTTTTGGCATCATCATCATCATCATCTTTCTCTAATATAGGTGCCGGGGTAGTGCCAGTCATTTTTGCAAGGGCTTCTTTGATGCCCCTAATGTCAGCCTGTGTGTCTTTATATCTTGCTTCAACCATAACCCTGATAAGTTCCATGTGTGAGTTATGTTGAAGCTCAACAAGTTCCCTTTGAGCAGCAAGGATAGGTTGAATTGAATTCCAAAGTTCTTGGGATAACTGTTGATGAGATGGTTGACTTTTGTCAGAAAGGAAGCATCCTTGGAAGTCTATAAATTCAACTACATTCATCACAACTCTACAAGCATTCAACTTAGATACTAAAACCTTCAAATTGTAAGGCTTGCGTTGAACTTCAACCTACTTTTGAATCTTACATCAAACCTTCGAAACATCAACCTAACATCTTCTATTTTACTTCGATTTCAGAATATCAATCAATACTCTAAACGTCTGGGTCTTGCGTTGTTTCTCGGCTCTTCACATCAAGGTCTTACATTTTTTTGGCTTTTTACATCAGGCTCTTGCATTGTTGTAAGTTTACTCACATTTCTTGGTTACTTTTTTCACTTTTAACTGTCGCATTTTGCTTCTGTATTGTTTAACCGTGGCCTTATACATCTGTTTGTTTTGTAACATGTATTATTTTAGTTTACATGTGTTGTAAAATAAATGTTAAGTATAGACTTTATTTCTATGTTGAATGAAAAAAAAGTTATTTGTTTCTTCCATACACTTAATGTTGAATATTGAATATATTTTGCTGTAAAATAGAAGAGTTTAAGCTTGTTTGTTTTTCTTTTTTTTATGTTTTTTTTTCATAGTTTGGTGTTTTACTTTCTATGATATTTCTCTTATTTTGCATTTGGTATAAATTCTAGATGTGAATGATTCTTGACTAGGTATGTAGCTGGTTTTGGTTTTTTCTCGACTCTTGTATTATAAAAAATGTGCCATAATACTTTGTGATTTCTTCATTTAAGAACAGTTTTTATATAATTTCAGGATTAATAAATGATTTTGTAACTTTGGAATATGATTTTAGTACACAAACCATAATAAGTTATGTAGTGCATTTATGAAATATAGTTACTATTTTCGTTGTAGTGTAAAGTTATCCTACAAAAACGTACTTGCATGAACTTCAAGGCTATTTTCGTTGTGATACATTAAGCATCAGTAATCGTAAGATTTATTTTTTAGATACACAAGTATAAAAAGTAAGTAGTCAAATAAATTGGATACTCTAAATTCAAGTATTATCTATTTGTTTTTTTAGTATGTTTTTGAATACTATTGTTTGACGAAACTTTGTTACACGAGTTAAAATATCAAATTTACTATACCTGTCCCGTTCATATTTTGTTGATAAAAACTAACAAATAACAAGTATCGCATTACAAATTGGTCCCGTCCCGTTCATATTTTGTTGTTTTCGGTCCCGATCGAATAATGAGTTGTTTAAAACACGATAATTAACTGATGATCCGAACTGCCATTTCTTTTGGTAAAAAAAAAATATAAATCCAATAAACATTTGAGTTAACTTTGATGTTAAAATTGTTACAATAAAAATTGTATTTTTCAGTTTACAGAATCCTTATGTTTGAGTTTACTTTGATGTTAATTTTTAACATGGTAAGAAAATTGATCTTTATATCCAATAAAAATTGTATGTTTCAGTTTACACAATCCTTTTTTTTATATTTAACCAAACTATTTTTATTTCCTTTAAAATTGATCTTTATATCTATCAAAATTGTATTTTTCAGTTTACAAATCACTCCAAACACATATCAATTGAGAGGTATAGGTGGTGGTTATCCAATTCCCGTTGAACCACTAGGATCAACAAACCATGGACGATCATCCCGTCGCCATTTAAACCTTCCTGATTCAAACCCTCTAACTTCAAACCCTGAAGTTAGAAACCCTTTTCGTCCGGTGGCAAACCCACCTCCGGTGGCAAACCCACCTCCGGTGGCAACCCCACCTCCGGTGTCAACCCCACCTCCGGTTTCAACCCCACCTCCAGTGGCAAACCCTCATCCGGTGACAAACCCTGAACATGATGATCCATTTGGTTGGACGGATGAAGAGTTGAATTGGGCGTATGACTATACCTTCGCTCAACTATAATTTGGTGGACTACAAATTGAGGAGGGGTGCCATCGTCCGGTGGCAAACACTCCTATACTGCCTATGCATCCTCCACCTTCAAACCCCCCTTATGTGGAAAACCACAGTCAAACACAAGAACTACCGAGCTGGGCTGAAGGGTACATAACTGACCCTGGGGCGGTTTACGAACCACCAATGGATGAAGAAATGGTTTGGGAACCTTAGAACAACTTTGATGATGACTGTAGTTTTTTTTCTTGAATTAGTTTGAATCTTAATTATGTAACTTTTAATTATGTATTAGTTTAAATTTAAATTTGTTTTTGTTTAATTTTAATCATGTTTTAGTTTAAATTTAAGTTTCTGAAGTTTTTATTTTTTTAGTTAACTAACAATGAACACTTAATAGGATATGTCTGATCATTTTTCCGTTGAATAATTTTCATCATTGAGAAATGATAGAGCATGGTATAATATAATCTTTGTTAAGGTGGAGTTTATTTGGCATGACGTCGATGAAAAGAGATTATTGGTTATTTTTCTTGATCAACACGTAAGAACATTATTTTAATTTACTTTGTGTTATACGAGTAAGCGTTTTTCCACCACTAAATTTCTTTTCTTTTTAGAGACAAAAAATTGTTGCGTTCGTCCCACAACATTTGATACACATATATAATGACGCGGCATTGATGGGTGGTTTTTTTTCCTTGAATCATTTCCAAATTGAGAATCTCAACTATCATGAGTACCCAAAGTACCAGAATTACGTGTTAGTTTGGTCCGAGAAAAAAATTGTCATCAACGAATATACAAAGCTTTCTTCACTTATGCTTACGATTCCAAGGGGTGCTTCTTTATATCCATTGGTCCCTTCCATTATAGAATTGAAGCATGACAGGAGACCTCAAATGGATATTGTTGGTACATATAAATTCTCTATCTATATTTTTTATTAAATATATAAAACTTTATATATGTATGTATAATATGGTGTATACGATTTGACTGATTTTGTTATAGATGCGGTTGGGAGAATAATAGAAGGCAAACGTGATCGATGTTGTTTTGAACTTTCTCTTCAAGATAAGACGTAAGTTATTATTTATTATTAACATATTACAAACATAATATTTACATTATATGTAAGAAAATATTATTATTAGAAGAACTTTAACCCAAAATCGTAATATACAGTGGTCACACAATACAATTGTTTTTGTCTGCCCTGAAGCCTTCCGATGTTATACGTTCCATTCGAGCCGTGCAACAAAGGTCTATCATATATGTATCACGTGTCAAGTTGGTTCATCTACCAGATAGTATGTTATGCTTTACACATGAACATTCTAAAAATTAGTTAGATTTAATGGCTCATGTAATTTAATAAAAGTTATATTTTATTTGTTATTTCAGTTAATATTTTGAAGTCTACGGAGTTGAGTACGATTACGTACGAACCAGATATGGTCGAGGCACGGGATATTTAAATTATGGATCGTTATCCAAGTTTGTGTTTAAGTTAGAAACATTTGGTGTTGTTATATGTTTAGTTGTTGAATATTAAAGTCTCTCTTGGTGTTTCGTGTTTTGCTTTTTGTTTCCCTCATATTGAAGTAATTGTAGAAGTATACTTTACTTTGTCTAATCTTATAATATGTTATTACAAGTATGTTATATTACTTGATTTACAAGTAATGGTTACACCTAATTTTCACCAAACTATAATCTTCTTAGATTGGACAACTAAATAATCATTATCTGTGTTAAACGAAGGTATAACCATGGCTGACCTTCCTGTTCATACAATCGTGTTTGAGATATTAACGAGGGTGCCAGCGAAGGATGTAGGTCGTTCTAAGAGTGTATGTAAGCAATGGTATGCGTTACTGTCAACTCAAGATTTCGTAAGGATATATTGTTCTCGCTCATTAGTTTCATCTAACCAGAGAGTTCTACTAATTGACGACCTAACATTCTCTGTTCATCCAATCATCTCTAAATCCAATGACTTTGGGCCAAGATCCATAGTTACATTTCCATTCCATCACCAAAATAATGATGTCTCAATACTTTCACATTTGAATGGATTGTTGTGTGTTTGCTTGAATCATACATATGAGCTGCTTCTTTGGAATCCAACAACTACTGCTTTCAAGCGTTTGTCAACTCCTGATTCTCATGGATTCTATATAAATAACCTTGATGTCGTTGGTTTGTACGTTGACGCTGACGATGATTACAAGGTCTTGCATATAAAGCGTAGGAGTGGTGTACTTGGTGTCTATGTTTATTCTAGGGAAGTAGACTCTTGGAGAAATATTCCTTTCATAACAAGACAAGAGTACTTAAGCCCTCATTACAATTGGTCAGCTGGCACATTTTGTGGTGGTACTCTATATTTCACTGTTTGCGAATGTTGGCTTGGAGGTACGAATGTGGTGATTTATTTTGATGTTAATTCGGAGCAGTTCAAGGAGATAAGCTTTCCACCCGTTCCTTCTATAGGAATGGTTCAAGGTGTTTTAGTGAATGTAAAAAATGAGCTTCACATGTTTGCTAGCACTGGCATGTTTGAGATGACAATTGACCTATGGACGCTACAAGGGGATTACTGGATTAAGGTCTTATCATGTCCTCCAATCCCCCCGATAAAAATTGAGACGTCACGCTTAGAATTTTGTGAGAGAAACCAGGCTAAGATTCGGGCCGAATTGTACCAAGGTATTGTGGATTGCGTCAATACTGGTGAGGTTCATGCAAACAGAGTCGGGAAAAGAATTGTGTTGCCTGCATCTTTCATCGGGGGGCCTCGCTACATGCGACGTCGGTTTCTAGATGCGATGACTTTAGTTCAAGATGACGGCAAGCCTGATGTATTCCTTACAATGACATGTAATCCTAAGTGGCCTGAGATATGTGATAATTTACATGTTGGTCAAACTGCACAAGATCGTCCAGACCTTGTTTCAAGAGTGTTCCGGGCTAAATTAGAAGATCTTAAGGATCAACTCTTCAAGAAACATGTCCTCGGGGAAGTTAAGGCATACGTCTATGTCATCGAATTTCAAAAGCGGGGTTTGCCGCACGCACATTTTCTCCTAATCATGTACCCGCAACACAAGATCAATAACGCGGACCATTATGATAAGGTTGTGTGTGCTGAAATTCCTAACAAACTAAGACATCCCAGATTGCATGAGATGGTTGTCAAGCACATGATTCACGGTCCTTGCGACAATTTACGATTAAGCAGTCCTTGTATGCAGGGTGATCCTAAAATTTGTCGTTTTCGCTATCCTAGACAATTTAACGAATAGACGACACAAGGAGAAGATTCGTATCCGTTGTATCGAAGGAGAGACACCGGGATAGAAGTGGACCTACGAGGACAAACACTTGATAATAGATGTGTGGTCCCATATAACCCAAGGCTTTTGATGATGTTTAACTGCCACATGAATGTTGAAGTTTGCTCAAGTATAAAATCTGTGAAATATCTTTTTAAATATGTTTATAAAGGACATGACAAACAGGTTATTCAAGTCGATCAAAGTGAGCCAGGGGTTGTTATTAATGAGATAAAAAGATTTCAAGATGCACGCTACATATCGCCCCCAGAGGCTATGTGGCGCATTTTTTCCTTCTCTCTTTCTCAAATCTTTCCTGCTGTTCTAGCCTTACAACTTCATCTCCCAAATAATCAGATGGTTAGATTTAGAGATGATGACATAATGCCTAATATTGTTGATAGGGAAAGGGATAAGAGAACCATGCTAACAACATTTTTTGAGATAACTAGAAACGATGAAATAGCAAGGGTACATTTGTATAAAGATTTTCCAAAACACTTTACGTGGAATGGAAGCACACGCCGTTGGAGTCGTCGTTTCGGTAAAAAACAAAGAGGTCGTATCGTTTTCGCTAATCCAGCCGAAGGAGAAAGGTACTACTTACGCCTACTTTTGTCAAATGTCAGAGGGCCTACTTCTTTTGAACATCTTTGCATAGTTAATGGTCAACGGTGTGAGACATTTCGGAAAACAGCTCTTGAGTTAGGCTTAATAGAAGACGATGAATATCTATCACAATGTCTCGAAGAAGCCTCTACGTTTCAGTTTCCCAATGCTCTTCGAAGGTTATTTGCGACCATAATGATTTTTTGCCAACCTGGAGATATTCGAAAGTTATGGAATGACCACTTTGAATCACTGTCTGAAGATCATCGGTTACACTGTCAAAGTATAGAACGAGTTCAAAATATGGTTCTTACTGAAATTAGTGTCTTGGTACAATCCATGGGTAAAAATATCAATGAATTCGACCTTCCTAAGATAACAGACGATGTTAACTTACAAGATGCAGGTTATCGTGAGTTACAAGAAGAGTATGGGATTGTTTTGGAACCTGAACACTTGAGTGCCAAAGATTCACTTAATCCGGACCAAAAAAACGTGTTTGATGAGATCATGATGCATGTTGATAATGATCTTCCAGGCGTGTTCTTTATTGATGGCCCAGGTGGAACTGGAAAAACATTTTTGTACATTGCCTTGCTTGCTGAAATTCGGTCACGTGGTCTTATTGCTCTTGCAACAGCTTCATCAGGTGCAGCGGCTAATAATATGCCAGGAGGTAGAACGGCTCACTCAAGATTCAAGATTCCTCTTAATCTTGAAAATAATTCAATGTGCAATATAAAAAAACAGAGTGGGGCCGCTAAACTGATTGAGTCTGCCAAAATAATCATATGGGATGAAGCGTCGATGGCTAAACGACAGGCGATAGAGGCAGTCGATCGTACATTCCAAGACATTATAGGCGTTAGTCTCCCATTTGGTGGGAAGATAATGGTTATGGGAGGTGACTTCAGACAGGTGTTGCCGGTTATTAAACGTGGCACTCGAGCACAGATTGTAGACTCCAGCGTACGAATGTCACCTCTTTGGTCTTTGACTAAGAAGATGCGGTTGACCATAAATATGAGAGCGCTGAAAGATCCATGGTTTTCTAAATTTCTTTTAAGAGTCGGCGATGGAACTGAAGAACCAATCGAAGGAAACTACATTCGCATACCCGATGACATGACAATTCAGTGCAACAACAGAGAAAACGCTATAAAAGAATTGATCCATTCCATCTTTCCATCAATTGAAGATAATGTATATTCTTCAGATTATATAATCTCTAGAGCAATATTGTCCACTAAAAATGAGAGTGTTGACAAGATTAATAATCAAATGATTGAAATTTTTCAAGGGGAGGAAAAAGTTTATTACAGTTTTGATGAAGCTGAAGACGATCAGCGTAACTTCTATCCGGTCAAGTTCTTAAACTCGCTAAATGTTAGTGGTTTGCCGCCTCATAAGCTTCGTTTAAAAATTGGATGCCCAATAATATTGTTACGTAATATCGATCCATCACATGGCCTGTGTAATGGCACGCGGTTGATATGTAAGGGTTTCATGCGAAATGTTATTGATGCGGAAATTGCAGTCGGTCAACATGCCGGAAAAAGAGTTTTTTTTTGCCAAGAATCCCTCTAACCCTTTCTGAAGATGACATGTTCCCATTCAAGCTGAAAAGAAAACAATTTCCAATTCGACTTAGCTTTTCCATGACGATTAATAAAGCTCAAGGTCAAACAATTCCGAACATTGGTATTTATCTACCGGATTCTGTATTTTCACATGGACAACTTTATGTCGCGTTATCAAGAGGGATTTCAAGACAAAGTATGAAGGTGTTGGTACATCTCGCTAAAGAATACAAACAACACGGAGTTTACACATCAAATGTTGTCTAACAGGAAGTGTTGCGTGATTAATTAATCGCATCCGTATCAAAAAGAAGGTAAGTTAGTAGATTTTGTGCCTTATTTGCTTCCAGAAATTACCTTTTAATTACTATTTTAAATCACCTGTAAGCGTCTAACATTTTTTTTATGTGTCGAAATCTGGTACAGTAGAGGAGAAGATACAAGAAAGTCATAAGCGAACGGATGTATTGGTAAAACAGGAAGAGATACAAGAGACTCCCCGCATTTTGTTTTAATTGTTTTGTCCAGCTACTTGACTGTTTTGAACTCTTCTTGTTTTTAATTACATCTACTTCCTTGTTTTGTACTCTTCTTGTAGAAGATCACGCCGAGTCTACAGCTAAAAAAATTTATCCGAGTATATCACCAAAGAATCGATAAACTAACAGAAAAACCAGTGCCATCAAATCACGAATAAGAAAACTAACTTAAGTACTATACAATATATCACGAGACGACGGATAAACTAACGGTAAACAATTATACTATTGTAAATTGCCACTCCCGCCGCATCGCGCGGGTAAGTGACTAGTGGGATTTTGATTGGTGTGTGAGGATAGTGGATGATAGTAGGGTCACAGTCCACACCATATATGATGGTAGACTAGATTGGTGAATGAGGATAGCGTAACATGATACTAATTATATAGGTCTAATAACACCAGATATCCTTATTGATTCTTATGAGTTGTATTTTATTTAAGGGATGTGCTAAATGCACATATTAACTCAACTTTAGGAAAGGAACGAACATTATTTACATTGTGTTATATTTGTAAAATATATTTGAGAAAGATTTTTGGTTATTATGAAATAAACTTTTTTATTTGTTTTCTTTGTAGGAACATGTAAGAGTTAGTGTTATATAGATTTTTTTTTTACAAGTTAGAGAGTTTGACCGGTCGGCCAAATGTTTAATATTTGACGGTTAAAACTAATTTTTGAGTTATTGTGGTTTGAGATAGATTTCATTTTGCCTCCCTTTTTCAAAAAACTTTTGGTTTTGCCACTCCCAACTTTCCATTCATTGCAAAAGGTCTCCCCCCTTTGACGAATTTGGTATATTCCGTTAATGGGTCAAATGGTGCAGGGGCTTTTTAGTTATATGGCCAACACGGTAATATCGGTTTATAGTGAAATTCAAATGATAAGACTTTGATAAAATGCACGTTTCAATATCTACAACTTTGTTAAAAGTGTGGAATGAAATCAACAAAGTAGTAAACAACTTGTTTACTAATATATCTTTCTAGTTCCAATTTGGTAGCACTTCGTTACAAATTAGCTCTCCCAAAAACAAGTTATGAGCTCATGCTCATGAAGGACCTATTTATAGGCAATAGTCCTCCGTGTGCATGACTCATGCACTAGTGTTGTGCACATACATACGTACATTCAAATCCAAACTCAAACATAAAAAATAACATACAAACATACTACCTAATACATAATGACTCATTCAAAGACGTATGCATTAGACATAGTCTACTAACAAACACAAAAACCCTACCTCCCCAAACTTCTTCCCCAATCTTCCATCCTCTCTCCCGATCTCCCCTCTGGCTAAACTAAAGCCTCTAGCGCCGACTAGTCGTCCCTCCGGCTACTTGAAACACTATCTCCATCCCCAAGTTTCAGCATTATCTGCCGCCTCCTCCTCATTTACGAATGAATGTTCAAACTGAAATCGTGATCGAGACTCTGTCTGTAAATGGTACAATGTTCAGTTTTAGCTTCAATTTTACTTGAATTCAGTTACATTATAGTTGATTTTGGTTTTGCTTTACCTTAGTTCGTGATAATAGAAATCAGATTATATTGATTCACAGTATAATTGTTGGATTTAAGAGTTTAACAGCACACTTAATGGTTGAAGGTGTTGCAGTATTTGTAAATTTGATATGGAATGAGGTTGAGTATGGGATATTGGGGCAGATTGTCATGGAGGATCTTAAGTTGAAATGAAGAATTTCAAATTGTTGATAACTTAACTGAGAATCAATGAGAACATACATTTGCTATTTTTTTTAAAAAGCTATTGTACATCAGATCGAGTAACAAATGCATTTAGTGGAACTTTTTGGTTGACTGATCTTACATTTTGTTAGTTAGCTTTAATGGTATTAAGAAAATTGTAAGGATCATTAGGTTAACAGGTCGTTGCCGTTAACATGCCAAGGTTGTTGGATTTGTATTATGGATTTGGTTGTTGGATTTATATTCACTACTATTAGAAGGATGGTAGTTTTATCCATTAACTTGAAATGATTAAGGTTCAAAGTGAAGTGAATTTGTTACAAGTGTTTACATGATGTTGTGGCGTATTGTTTAAGTGAGTATTTGGATGGGTTTGGTAGTATTGTTTGAATCCGACGCATGATCTACATTTTATTGTTTAAGTAGTATTGTTTAAGTGAGTATTGGACACATGTTCTACTTATGGTTTGTAACCAGACCAAACCCAACAGCAACCATACTGCTACTCTATAAAATCTGATTTTATAACATTTAATATCTCGTATTAATTAGATAAACGGAAGCATGAACATATATAATTTAAAACCGGTTCAATTCCTTCCGGTGATCCATATGCGATTTGATTAAACAATTATAACCAACCATAGGGTGTTCAGTAATAGTACCATAAAGAACTACCAAGAACTCACATGATGGATTGACAGACAGTTTCGCTAGTAAACCGAACACAAAACATATCCGACACTCAAGATCCACTAGGCATCTTTGGTCCAATTAGACACGAAACGAGAAGGCGACATGTGGTGGTAGCTCTTGGCCGGTCGACGACGATGAAAGGGGAGGGAGAGGGGGTGACGATTAGGGTGGTGGTTGTTGTGGTTATTTTTGTTATTTAGGTTTTAGGTTTTAAGTATGCATTTATACTAATTATAATTACACACTAACCCCAAACACTAAATTTGTCCACCAAGTTGGAAACCTTTTAATTAACCTTTATATACTAATCAATCCCCAACCTTTATTTATTGTGTAATAATATATTCTTTGCTTCCGTTTAACTCTTTAAACGGTAAATAATTATTCCAAATAATTAATCTCATTGATATTTGTAAGTCCCGAAAACACTGATATCAAGTAATATCAACAGTTTGGCAGAATCAAACTATTGATTAGAATAATAAACACGAAGAAACCAATGGAAAAATTGCATATGATATAATTACCTTAAGAGAATCATCTGATACAAGCTTAATTAAAAAAAAAAACCCACTAACCTGAATAATGAGGAAGGAATCCCATTATATAGGCTAGTTAATATAGCCCCCTCTAGACTTAGCCTAAGGCATGACCCAATCTAGTATAAACAAGCAAAACACTAACCCCTTAACATGTTCGATCACTACAAAGCGTATATCTAAAACTATGACCTTACAATTTCCCCTACTTTTATGCTTTTCATGAATCTCTAAGAAGATATTTTCCCATAATCTGTGTCTCAACTTGTGACAACCCGAACTTTTCGACACTAGTAACTCAGAGAAATATGTATCATAAACTATTTTATTATTAACTGTAAAGGTTAATAAGCCCGGACAAGCATAAGGTTTAAGTTAACGTCAAATAGAGACACAACACCTCTAATCAATATATAAAATATACATTTTATTTAATTAATGTATATAAATTACATGGCTCTTTTTGAAGCATTGTATGGTCTAAAGTGTTGTTCGCCTATTTGTTGGCACGAGATCGGCAAAGCACAAATCATCGGTCCCGAGCTCATACAAGAGAAAACAGACAAAATCCTACAATTTCGCGATAATCTCCTCAGAGTAAGAAGCCGACAAAAGAGCTATGCCAACAAGCATCGCAAACCCTTGGAATTTAATGTTGGTGATCCTGTACTCCTCAAGGCATCCCCTTGGAAGGGAGTCGTCCGTTTTGGTAAGGAAGGAAAACTCGCTCCACGTTTTGTTGGTCCTTTCAAGATTCTCGAGAGGATTGGCAAGGTGGCATATCGTCTAGACTTACCTCAAGAGCACAACAACGTTCATCCAATGTTTCACGTTTCAAACCTCAAGAAGTGTTTAGACCAAGGAAGGAATTCAAGTTCCACTTGATGATTTACAAATCTGTTAGGATCTGAGTTTGACTTGATTGTGTTGTTTTAATTAAGATGATTAATGGAAGAACATAAAACAGAGAATAATTGCAGCGGAAATGAATGTAAAACTTTGTAACACAATCAAGGAAATATTAGCTTTGATCATACAATGCTTTCATAGTCAACAGATTGAAAAATTACAATAATTCAACTTATGATGCATGAACACTAACTTCCCCTCATCCTGAGCTCACTATGGTTGTTCGTACAAGATGAGTGTGTATGCAAAAGAGCTAAATAGAACAGTACATGCACTGTCTATTTATAGTACAAATCCTAATCACTGAGCATCTAAGCTGACGTCACCTAGACAGTGACAGCTAACAATTATAACAACCTCTAAACACTGATTATACAAAACACTGTTACATTGATAAACACACTATACTAAGCACTGATGAAGCAATCCACTGATGATGCTTTAATCACTGATGAGTCTGAGCAGTGCTTTCCTCTTAGGTTGATCAGGCCTTTGAATCCAACAGTACTTTGTCTTTAACAACACTTTGACAATCAGCAGTAGATAGGCCTTAACAGTCTTTGTAATCAGCAGGCCTTTGATATAACAGTCTTTATGCACAACAGTATTTAGGATCATCAGTTGTTAGAAGCCACTGCCATTGGAGGAAATTAAGTTCAAACACTGGTTATTGTGGATCAACTGTTGAGAACCAGTTTTGGCTTTTGTATCATATGTTCTTCAAGGAAGGATTACATGGGCCAACAATCTCCCCCTAGAATAGATGATGCAAAAACACTTCCTTATTTTTGATCTTTATTCTCTCATCAACCTTTCTCTGACTTGCCTTTTAAACTGGAGCTCAAAATCCAAGGAGTCGGTGTCATCTTCATCCCTTTGAAGTTGAAGTTTCAAAAGATCTTGGTGGTCAGCTGCACTCAGACCTAGTGCATCCTCCCTTGATATATATTCACCTCTACCATTAGACTTGAGCAAAGTCAATACGAGGGTCTTTTTGTCAGACTTCCACTTTAGTATTTTTGGGTCTAATGGGTTTCTTGGGAGAAGTTTTATTTTAGATGAGTTAGGGGATTGAGGTCTGCTTGCCAACCTTTGAATAGTTGCAGCAACTTGAGCTTGGAGTTGCAAGGAAGCCTCATCCATTCCAAAAGCTATTTGATTTCTGATAGCCTCTTTTCTAATTTCTTCTTCTCTCTTTTCATCTTCCTCATCAATCAGTTGTTGCCTTTTTCTTTGGTTCAAGACATTGATGGATACATCTGCTGATGAGAACAACTTTTTAGAGGGAAGGGTCTACCAAAGTCTAACAGTGGTTTCATCATTGTATACTGGCTTCTGAGGCACTAATGGATCTGTCTTTCTTAGTTCTTCTAACTTTTTGTAAGTTAGATTAATATTCTGCTTAGACCATCTTGCAATGGCCCTAGCAGTCCCATAGTTAGCTGCTACAAGTTCTCCTCTCTTCCTTTTATACCTTAATGCTTCATCTACATCAACCTTCTTGTATTGTTTCCATTTAGGAGCAGATTTTCGCATTTTAGGATCATTATTCATCTTTTCAATTCTGTCAACTTCCTCCTTAAGAGCTTCAAGAGGCCAGTATTTGAAATCAGACCTGTAGGCTTTGTAGGGCTTTGTATCCATGATGATGTTCAAGAAATCATCCCTCAATGTCTTTTGAAGCTCAGCATTTGGTGGCAGATTTGACATTTTCTTACTAAGGTCTTTAGCAATCTCTTCTAACTTCTTGACTTTACTAAGCCCATGTTGCATACGACCTTGTAAGTTGCTGTCTCCTAGCCCATTACTCTCTTCTTTTGCCTGATATTCTACTTGCTTGGCCTTTAACTTCAGATATTCATCAATGTTTTTGGGTTTCCTGAAGCCATGAAGATATGGGAAGGATCTTTTTGGATGGATCATCCTCTATGTAAAATTGTATCATTTCATCTTGAACTGTAAGCAGTTCTAGAGGGAAATATACTGCCACTAGAATGTTTCGTGGAGTGTAACCAGTGGGTGGATGTTTGGCTGGGTTGGATTTTGGTGATGGCGGTGGTATGAATGGAGTAGGACTGGTTTGAATGAATGGTGTAGATGATACGGGAGTAGGTGCAGATATATCTTCTTCATTCTTTTCTTCTTCATGCACCATAAATTTTCTTTTTCTTATGTAAACAGATTTTGGAGTAGGAGGAGTTTGTGAAGAAGAATGTGCTCTGGGTGTAAGGGTTGATTGTGATGGAAATTGAAATTGGGTGGAATCAATGGATTGACTAACAACTATTGAAACAACTGGTGTCTCAACTGCTGTTGTCTTAACATCTTTTGAAGCTTTTGTTGCATCAACATCTGTTGCAATGGAGATTGGTGGTGGTGATGAGGGATTTGGTTTATGCTTTTTGTGAGGTGGTTTTTGTGGTGACGGTTTTGATTTGGTTGTGTCAATTGTAACAACCCTCATTAAAAGTCCTATTTATTTTATTATTTTATCCAATAAGAAACCTTAATTGAGACACCTAAGTGATTCTGCACAAACCCTACAAATTTCAAAACAATCAGAATCAGGATCAGGGCCCCTAAAACTCAGGGGGGGTATTTTCAACTCGACGATTATCCTTATAAAACACTGTCAAAATCTAATTTCGAGAATCTGTCGACTCAGCTAGCCTACTCCCACACGTGGCTACCCTATAGTGGAAATGCAACCCTTACGGACCGTAAGGGAGGAGTCTTACGGTCCGTAAGCAATGACAAAATTCGGGTATAAATAGCAGACATTGGCACTTGATTCCTGGCTTCAGTTCGACGAAGAAATTCAAAATACACGCTGAGATATCGTCCAAATACTCTAAAAACACACACGAATCACTAATTAGTATAGCGGGGTGCTGCTACGATACAGGGTATTAACTCAATCGCTGCTACGATTCAATGTCCGATCGATTGAAACTATTCGATGGATGTTTTAGTACTATCCTTTGTCATTTGTCGTGATTCCAACAGGATGTTTGAGTACCACCTAAACTCGGGGAATACTCTATCATTCGTTGTGAATCCGATGGATGTTTAAGTGATTGTACTTTGTCATTCGTTGTGAATCCAATGGATGTTTAAGTGATTACACTTTGTCATTCGTTGTAAGGGTTTTAATCTCGTGAGTTATCGTAAATGTTGTATTAGTTACTTACCTAGTTCGTGTGTACTAGGTTACAAGGCTAATCAATAGGCTAAGCTGTAACACCCCAACCCGGAAGGGCTGACGTGTCACAATAACAGTGATATCATAAACAAAAGTCATAATTCCATTTATTTATTTGACAAGGATACAACCACACGACAATTTAACTTAAGGTTAATATACAAGTGGAGACATTCGACTTGATTAACTAACATCTTCAGATTTAGTCCTAGGCTTTACTCTTCTCTCTTTTCCCTGCCCAAAGTAACCTGCGTACCTGTATATACAAAAATTTACGGAATGAGCCGAATGCTCAGTACGGAATAATAGGCTCAAATAACAATTAACGCTTTATAAAAATGTTATCCGAATGGAACTTATTGTGAAAATGATACGATGCAAAAACATAATTTCATAATCATATCTTACGGATGTACCCATGAGCAAACTTAAAACGTGACAATACACAGGTAGCTACTCCTGCATAATTATCACATGAGATGGCGAGTTGGCATACCCGCTATCCACCTCCTTAACTTAAATCCTAGGATCGATCCATACGCCTCCTAATAGCCATATGTACCACACTTGTACTTAAGAGACGCCGTGAACTGATCTCTCCGTCACGGATGGAGCACATGATGTCGATGCCGCAACAACATGCTCGTGGGACACTCCACGAGAAGCGATACTCAGGGTATCAGAGTACAAATGGTCTTATTTACATAACTTATCAAAGTATTTTTCATAACAAGACTTAACATATATTGGAACATGCGATAATGAGTATAACTAACATAATACTATCGCATGACATGAAAGCTAAATCCAAAGTTATGATTAGAATAGAAATCAAACGAACTGTCAAATGAATCGATAATCAAAGACGTGATGAGGTTGAAAAGATATACGAACTTAACGGTTTTATAACAATTGAATATAAAACAACAAGGAGTGGGGTAAGGATCCGTACCTTAATAATTTCAAAGTGATGCTACCTTATGATAATATTTCAGATTTATACGGCAGAGTTTAGACTACTGATTAGTCTTTTAACCTAATTTAAATAACATGCACACAACTAGGTTAGTAACTTAATACAGCATTTACGATAACTCACGAGATCAAATTCTCACAACGAACGACAAAGTGCGATACTTAAACATCCATCGAATTAACGACGAACGACAAAGTACGATACTTAAACTCATCCATCGAATTAACGACGAACGACAAAGTACGATACTTAAACTCATTCATCGAATTAATGACGAACGACAAAGTATAATCCTAATGTGGGCAGCACTTAAACATCCATTGGATATATTGATCGATCGGACAATGAATCGTAATAGCGATCGAGTTATTACCCTGTTCTGCAGCACCCCGCTATACTTATTAGTGATTCGTGTGTGTTTTGAGAGTATATGGACGATATCTCAGTGTGTATTTTGAGTTTCTTCGTCGTTTTTGTGCCCAGAATCAAGTCCCAGACCCCTGTATTTATACCCGAAGTTTGCATCTCCCGCGTGTCGCGACAGATGCAGGTGATTCTGTCGCGTGTCGCCTGGGGAACACTTTTAGGGTAGGGTAGGTACGTGTCCAACTAGCTCAGGTGAGTCGACGTTTTCTTAAAATTCGAATTTGACAACGAACTGTGTGGATATTACCAACCAGGGAATACCCCCCCTGAGTTTTAGGACCCCTAATCCTGATTCCAAATGTTCTGAAAATTTTAGGGATTTATGCAGAATCACTTGGGTGTCTTAATTAGGGTTTTCTAGTGGGTAATTTATAAATTATTATTATTCTTTTTATTTCTAGAATAATGATTTTAAATTTATGGGCATTACAACTATTACCCCCTTAAAAGAAATTTCGTCCTCGAAATTTTTCAAATAAGAATATAACCAATCGCATAAGTAACAGAAACAGAACTTTCATAGCAGAGTTACTAACTTATATAACCAGAATCTCCTAAACACACATGTGTATCTGAAATTCATGACTAAGGTCATGACTATAATTGTCAATTACCTTACATATGTGCCCTAATGGTCCTCCTATAACGCATCTTAATAAAATATCTTACCGTACGAAAAGTCAATGGAGACTTACAGATAATAGAGTGACTATTGGTACTGATCTCTCCTACATAGATATGCTTAATCATAGCTAAGATATATTCACATAAGGTAAAGCATGAATGACCGTAAACAGAACAATTGAACATATATCACAACAAGGAGTGGGGTAAGGATCCGTACCTTAATAATTTCAAAGTGATGCTACCTTATGATAATATTTCAGATTTATACGGCAGAGTTTAGACTACTGATTAGTCTTTTAACCTAATTTAAATAACATGCACACAACTAGGTTAGTAACTTAATACAGCATTTACAATAACTCACGAGATCAAATTCTCACAACGAACGACAAAGTGCGATACTTAAACATCCATCGAATTAACGACGAACGACAAAGTACGATACTTAAACTCATCCATCGAATTAACGACGAACGACAAAGTATGATACTTAAACTCATTCATCGAATTAACGACGAACGACAAAGTATAATCCTAATGTGGGCAGCAATTAAACATCCATTGGATATATTGATCGATCGGACAATGAATCGTAATAGCGATCGAGTTATTACCCTGTTCTGCAGCACCCCGCTATACTTATTAGTGATTCGTGTGTGTTTTGAGAGTATATGGACGATATCTCAGTGTGTATTTTGAGTTTCTTCGTCGTTTTTGTGCCCAGAATCAAGTCCCAGACCCCTGTATTTATACCCGAAGTTTGCATCTCTCGCGTGTCGCGACAGATGCAGGTGATTCTGTCGCGTGTCGCCTGGGGAACACTTTTAGGGTAGGGTAGGTACGTGTCCAACTAGCTCAGGTGAGTCGACGTTTTCTTAAAATTCGAATTTGACAACGAACTGTGTGGATATTACCAACCAGGGAATACCCCCCCTGAGTTTTAGGACCCCTAATCCTGATTCCAAATGTTCTGAAAATTTTAGGGATTTATGCAGAATCACTTGGGTGTCTTAATTAGGGTTTTCTAGTGGGTAATTTATAAATTATTATTATTCTTTTTATTTCTAGAATAATGATTTTAAATTTATGGGCATTACATAAGCTCTGCCTGTATCTGCAATATATCAAGACTTATCTATAGACTAAACTTTGCCGTATGAATCTACATGATTATAATGTGAGTCATTCTCTTTTATTCAAAGTGTTTTATAAATTCTTAAATATTTTCAGAGTTATAATTACAGTGATTAAGTATATGTAATCACCAAATTACAGCCGGTATGTGGGGTTTTGTATACATTACTTGATAACCGTCACTATTGGACAACGAGTTAGCCAATGAGTGATATGGCCATAGTCACAGACTCCATTGGACAATGAGGTTACCGATGGATGTTCGAGTGACAAATACTGTGGGTAGTTGGTTTGATATCTGAAACATTGTAATCTCTCTTAATACTGTAAATTATAACACTGTTTTCTAGTTATACTTTGCAGTGATTAAGTCTTTGCCAATCTTTAAGAAGCAAATGTAAAAACTCTTAATGCTGTAAATTATAACAAAAATGTTTTAAGCAAAATGAATGAACTCACCAGTATTTCCTGCTGACAAAACCTTTTTCAAACGCGTTTCAGGTAATTACAGTAGATTGGAATAAGAGATGGATACGGCACTGAAAGGCATCAAGAAGTGGCTTCTTTATTAATTAAATCAAAATTAAGAAATATTGTTTTATGTAATAAAATTTATCTTTATTAAAGCTACCATTGTAAAACATGGGTTTATCCCATCTATTTAATAAATAAAATCCGGTGTTTTCTAAACTCTGATATTTTTCCTAACTCACGGTCCTGATAAAATTTCCGCTGCAACGTTTTCAAAATAATCACCGGTACCACTGGGCTGTTCGCGGCAACCGATTCCGTCCAGGGTGGGTCGGGGGCCATGACAGAAGGTGGTATCAGAGCCACTGCTTTAAGCCTATAGGTGTTGTGATAATAATACCTAATCTTATATAAAAGAGTTAGGAGATTGCTGTTAACTGGTAGCATACATGATAGTATTTAGACTTGAACTTAAGAAAAAGATGCCTTAGTATCAACTTCGAGATAAGCTAAATACTTGTGTAAATAAAGTATGATGGGTTTTGATATACCATAAGAATGGTAATTAGAATATTGCAAGATATGATAAATAAGCAAGAATTAATAGTAATTATTGCTTATTGATATTACTTGGTCTAGAATAAGATATGTTACGGGAATACAAATTTCCCTAATTCTGGATAAAAGCCCTAATAAGATAGGCACTTTTAAAATCTTGAAAAGATACTATTTATGGGAAATAGAACGTTTTCTCCGGCAAGACTGGGTATGGTGTAGCAGACTCTCCAGTTTGTCTAGATATACTGAAGTTACCTCTCCGGCGAGAACCGGGTAAGAAGGTATATAATATGTCAACAAGTGACAAAATTCCCTAAATAGTATCAAGATCAGATATCTGACTGGTTTTTGGAAATATATATCTGTTAAATACATTGACCTGATAGATGGTATGTTTATTTCAGCATGTGAAATATATGATTATATAGATATATATATCTATAAGAAATTCCAAAAAGTCAAATAGGAATAAAGCACAAGCATATGTGTCTAGATTTCTTTATTAGGAATCTCTTTTCCGATACCAAACATTATTTCGTTTAATCATCTGTCTCATAGCTCGTGTGATAAAATAAATAATGGAAACCCTTTAAGTTAAAACGCCATCAAAAGAATTTCTAACGCGTTATCATAAACTATTAACGCAAGTAAGAAACATGTAAAGTTGTGATAATGTACAAGAAAACACATGAAAAATTTAATTATAAGTCCACAGAAGTTGAAGTATATAACACATGACTTCCAAGGCAAGACCTTTGGAAAATATAAATTGGGCACGATGACTCCAATGTTAATTCCGTCAGTAGAAGAACTACTAATTAAAAAGAAGCACTTTACCACGTGATCTTACAAACAACATGAATATCGCTGAGGTACGTTGTAACAAGATTTCACAAACATCGGTGCACAGTCTAATCAAAGTCATAATTATTATCACTGCAAAAAGGAGTCACATACCTTTGCAAATTCCCTATTTCATTTTATTTACATTCCCAGGTAATGTCACTTAACAACAGTTATTACACAAAATTCCCGATAGAAGTTCTTATATTTCTTTCATTGAAATTCTGACTTCTGCATATAATAAATTGACTTTGGTGTTCTTACTTTCCCTAATGGTCATTATACCATGAGGATTTCTTTCATAATAGCGAATATTGATCTATTTCATTTCTTGGTAAATTCACACGTTACACATGCACTGTTTGTTACGCATGTGGTTCGTTTGATTTATGAAGACACTGGAGGGCTTCATTCCGATTTGTTATTTATCCAAACTCAAATATTATTCCGCTTTTTGTACTGTGAACCGCATTATTGCAAAACAATAACTCCTTGATATCGAGTCAATAAATTTCTTGAAAAATTTAATTTTCTTTGACATACATAGTTTCTATTGTGACTATGTCCGAACTTTTTTATTAAAACTTGTTTTGTTTAAATCAAAGTTCAAATTATTTGACTTGCTCACATTACATATTCATTTCAAAGATCCCATATGATAGATGGAAGCTATCATATTCAAAATAGTCCCAACAAGCACTTCATTTGTTTTGAACCATAATAGGCTTGTTTAAAATCTTCGACTCCATTGAATCATTTCTTTGATCAGGATCACCTTGTACTGACATTTTCACAAAATTTAAAGCTTGCACTAATCTCGTTTATATATATCATATACGGATTTAGTTATTTATTTAATTATATATTAAATTGCTTTGTTGATAAAAGCCATCTTAACACAAATCGTGTGCTAAGATAATGATACACAAATTCTTGTCATATTTCAGTGTATCTCTTAATGATTCTTACCGCATCAATCAAGCCTTTCGTGATAATTATTGCTTTAACATCTTCAATAGAAAAACATTATATAAAATTTAATTATATATGGAAACTTACATAAGTGATTACTTAATTTACAAAATAGTATTACTATATTCTTATTAAACCATTGAGGTGAAGAAGTTATATTTTTATATATATGTATAATTTTTTTTTTTTGAAGTATACTCTCATTTAAGTTTACGTTCAGTTACTTATTATTGATAATTAATATTAGTTTTATTATTAATAATAAATTAATGACAGAAATGTTAGTATTATTTTTAGGTACTAGAGTTATTGTCAAAGACAGATATTGAATAGCCTAGCCTTAGTGAGGCATGGACTGGCCACCTATGCTTAAATAAGGCAGCACTAACCAATATCCACCATGATAATGACTAGTTAATATATATAAATTAAGTCATCATACTTATGTAGTAAATTTTAATTAAATATAAAAATATTTTACTTTGTACTGTAAGGAGAAGACATATTTTCATAAAACAAGTACAGGAATTTGAGGGACAAATAAAATTATATAAATAATTATATATCACATATTTTGTGATAACTATTTACAGTAACGCTCTAGCAAGAAAATGACCATATAAGAATAATATGGTAGTCATCAACTACGTTGGGTTAGGAGAACATTATAATATATAAGAATAGTCTCCATTTTCAATATTTGTAAATACATTCACAACGTTATATAGTTTCAAAATGAAAATAAGTAATCACATAGAATCGACCCATTAAGTGTTATATATTTACAAAATATTTTACAAATACTTTTGTACAATAAATATTTTTACACCTTTATTTACAACTTTCATTTAACGTTATAAATAATAGTAATTTCTTTTACAAAATAATAATACTAAAATATTTTGTAATATAATAACTTCATTGCGGTGTTTTGTAATATATATTACATAGTAAATATAAGTTATTCTACATAGTATAGTAAAATACTAAAATAATATTTATTTAAAAGTGGTGACCATTTACATATAGTAAAAATACATAACAAATAATATATATTACATAGTATTTATATTTAATATGTAAGATACGGTTCAGACAGGGACACAAATAATATATATTACATTTGCTTTACAAATATAATATAATGGTTGGTCATGCCAAAACAACTTGTTCTTATTATATTTCGATCTCTAGGATATAGTATGAAAAATATGGTCACTAATAGTGTACTATTACATTGTATCACAATTAAAACAACTTGAAACTTTAAAACGATGATACACTAACTCTATTGTCTTTTGATGTATTTTTACAATTCACTCATCTCAGCACATTGATTTCTCATATCATAATTTAATATTTGACAAATCAAAATTTTCATGCCTTTATTTCATTTTGAATCTGTCAATTCTAAGTCTTCCTCAGTTGCCAATCAAAGTAAGCTTTCTCTTGACAAAGAATTTTTATTGATTTTAAATCCTTCACATTCATTTTAAAATCTATTGATCATATATCTTTTGGCCTGAACCTAGTCACCTTGGAAATTATATCATTTCATCTCATTCATTTATCATCGATTTCTTGAACTAATTCATTTGAAACCATTAAATCCTACTTATTGTACAACTTGTATTCACAAAATTTGATATTTTAATTCTGTGTCATCTACCTTAAAAATTGTGTTTATTGACTAAAGTTTGACATAAGTCTAAAAGAAATATCATAACCCAAATCTCGAGGATGAGATTTTTATTAAGGTGGGGAGAATGTAACAACCCTCATTAAAAGTCCTATTTATTTTATTATTTTATCCAATAAGAAACCTTAATTGAGACACCCAAGTGATTCTGCACAAACCCTACAAATTTCAGAACAATTAGAATCAGGATCAGGGCCCCTAAAACTCAGGGGGGGTATTTTCTACCCGACGATTATCCTTATAAAACGCTGTCAAAATCTAATTTCGAGAATCTGTCGACTCAGCTAGCCTATTTCCACACGTGGCTACCCTATAGTGGAAATGCAACCCTTACGGACCGTAAGGGAGGAGTCTTACGGTCCGTAAGCAATGACAAAATTCGGGTATAAATAGCAGACATTGGCACTTGATTCCTTGCTTCAGTTCGACGAAGAAATTCAAAATACACGCTGAGATATCGTCCAAATACTCTAAAAACACACACGAATCACTAATTAGTATAGCGGGGTGCTGCTACGATACATGGTATTAACTCAATCGCTGCTACGATTCAATGTCCGATCGATTGAAACTATTCGATGGATGTTTTAGTACTATCCTTTGTCATTTGTCGTGATTCCGACAGGATGTTTGAGTACCACCTAAACTCGGGGAATACTCTATCATTCGTTGTGAATCCGATGGATGTTTAAGTGATTGTACTTTGTCATTCGTTGTGAATCCAATGGATGTTTAAGTGATTGCACTTTGTCATTCGTTGTGAGGGTTTTAATCTCGTGAGTTATCGTAAATGCTGTATTAGTTACTTACCTAGTTCGTGTGCACTAGGTTACAAGGCTAATCAATAGGCTAAGCTCTGCCTGTATCTGCAATATATCAAGACTTATCTATAGACTAAACTTTGCCGTATGAATCTACATGATTATAATGTGAGTCATTCTCTTTTATTCAAAGTGTTTTATAAATTCTTAAATATTTTCAGAGTTATAATTACAGTGATTAAGTATATGTAATCACCAAATTACAGCCGGTATGTGGGGTTTTGTATACATTACTTGATAACCGTCACTATTGGACAACGAGTTAGCCAATGAGTGATATGACCATAGTCACAGACTCCATTGGACAATGAGGTTACCGATGGATGTTCGAGTGACAAATACTGTGGGTAGTTGGTTTGATATCTGAAACATTGTAATCTCTCTTAATACTGTAAATTATAACACTGTTTTCTAGTTATACTTTGCAGTGATTAAGTCTTTGCCAATCTTTAAGAAGCAAATGTAAAAACTCTTAATGCTGTAAATTATAACAAAAATGTTTTAAGCAAAATGAATGAACTCACCAGTATTTCCTGCTGACAAAACCTTTTTCAAACGTGTTTCAGGTAATTACAGTAGATTGGAATAAGAGATGGATACGGCACTGAAAGGCATCAAGAAGTGGCTTATTTATTAATTAAATCAAAATTAAGAAATATTGTTTTATGTAATAAAATTTATCTTTATTAAAGCTACCATTGTAAAACATGGGTTTATCCCATCTATTTAATAAATAAAATCCGGTGTTTTCTAAACTCTGATATTTTTCCTAACTCACGGTCCTGATGAAATTTCCGCTGCAACGTTTTCAAAATAATCACCGGTACCACTGGGCTGTTCGCGGCAACCGATTTCGTCCAGGGTGGGTCGGGGGCCGTGACATCAATGTTTGGCTTTTTGGAACCATCAGTGTTTTTGGGACCAGCAGTGGTTGGTTTTTGTGGTGGTGAAGGAGGTTTAGGAAATGTAGCAATGGGTGGTTTATTGTGTTTGAAATATTTTTTCCTTATTGAAGTTTCAATTTGAAGCACTTTGTTTTCTTTCTTCACCTTTTTCTCCAACTCCTGCCTTAACACATTTTGTCTACTTTCTTTAGTATCTTGTCTCTTCTGCTTTGCTTCAATTTCCTTATCTGTCTGCTTGTTAAGGGTATCATCAACTCCCTTTTTCTTGCCAGTTTTAGATTTTGCAGAAGATTTCTTAGCAGGCTCTGGCTGTTGTTTTAGCTGATTCCTTGGTGTAGTTTGCCAAAGTTTTTCATTGAGTCTTTCTCCCCCTTTTTGGCATCATCATCATCATCTTTCTCTAATATAGGTGCAGGGGTAGTGCCAGTCATTTTTGCCAGGGCTTCTTTGATGCCCCTAATGTCAGCCTGTGTGTCTTTATATCTTGCTTCAACCATAACCCTGATAAGTTCCATGTGTGAGTTATATTGAAGCTCAACAAGTTCCCTTTGAGCAGCAAGGATAGGTTGAATTGAATTCCAAAGTTCTTGGGATAACTGTTGATGAGATGGTTGACTTTTGGAAGCATCCACCAACTGCTTCATCATATCTTTCATATCAACAACAGTTGTTTCAATTGTAGATAACCTCTCCGTTAAATCCTGATATTTTAATCCATCACCCAACTTAATGGGATCATCTGAATTCCCACCAGAGGTGGTTGTATCTGTTTTTGAAGTAGGAGGAGTCTCCAAGTTTTCATCAATAGATGCCCCTTTTTCTTGGTACTAGGGACTTCCCTCTGCTATAGTGGATACCTTAGAAAGCACACCCGTGGTTAACTTGAACACACCATGGTTACCTTGGTAGCCACAGCAATGGTTGCCTTTAAGGGAGTCTGACTTATGAAACTACTGTCCAGATGTAGATCAGTGGATCCAACATCTGTAGTAGCTGCTCCACTTGAACTACCAACTAAAATTTCAGGAAATTCTAGTGGTGTATGTTCCTCAGCTGTTTGTGGGTTAGCCAATTGAATTGGTTCAGACACATCTAATGTAGAAGTTGTACTCTCAGTAATATGTTGGTGAGAGGGTCTATTTTGTGTCTGAATTTCAATGGCCTCAAATAGATGTATTATGGTAGGTGGAATATGAGATGTGGGGAGTGGTGTTGAAAGAGAATTTGCCCCGGGAGGAGGGCTGTTAAGCATACTCTCAAGTGAGGGTAATACTTCATATTGTGGGGTCGCTGTGCTTACAACATGTTCCTTTTGGGAGGAATCATGAGGAGTTGTGGTTTCTGGTTGAGATCTTTCCAACTGTTGTGAGGAAGTAGCAATAGTGGTTTCTAGGGACATTGGTGTTGTCATAGGGTTAACCTCTGGGATCTCATCTTCCAGAGGACCCTTATTTATGGGTTTGGTGGGCTTTGTGGTTTTCTTTTTGGTCTTTTTGGGTTTTGTTGGTGGGGGTTGCACAATAGTGGTTGTGTTGCTGTGTTCACCATAAGTAGTGGGCTCAGCAACAGAGGTTTGAGGAACAGATGTGGACTCATCTAAAATTTGCTCAGACCCCTTTGCTTGTGTTTTAGAAACTTTTGACTCTTTTGCCATAAGGCGAGTAAATGTTTCAAAAGTAAGACTGTTTATGTTGAAGGGTGTTCCTTGTTCAAAAGCTTTTGCAGGAATTTTCTGTTTTAAACAATAGGTTAAGAACCTTGGAAACAATAGGAAAGCTGTGGTTTTCTTTTCTTTAACATTTTTCACATTATTGACCAAATCAATAAACAATGCTTGGGAGTATTTAAAATCTATTTTTGACATGATGGCATACCCCAAGTACTGAATTTTTAAAGGAATTTCATTGAAAGCAGTTATTTTGTTTGATACATAAGTGAGCAGGGTATGGAACAAGAATTTCATAGGTGGTGGAAAATTTACTTTTTGCATTGTTGCTTTTGTCAATTGTCCATCATACCCTCTTTCGATCAAATCCAATTGATACTCACTTTTCGGAAAAGAAGTTTTACCTGCTAGATCATTCATCTGAAAAACCTTTGAAATGGATTGTGGGGTTATTGGTACCAAAACATCTCCTACTTTTGAAGTGATTGCCCATGGCTTTTTATCTTGTTCCTGAACTTCTGCATTAGCCCAGAAATCACGTAGGGTGTCTTGATAGATGGGTGCATCACAAGTAAGCAAAGTTTTGTACTTTAATGAGGACAGTGTATCGATTATGGAGTGAAACTTTGTATTTTTATCTGTCTTTTCAAATGTACAGAGGTAATTGTGGGCATGTTTGATGATAAGAGCCATGGTCGGAATAAGAAATCACGAATGGTTGAGAGAGAAATGAAGAAGATGGTAACTGCTTTGGATAATTTTTGAATTCGATACGGCAGTAAAAGCGCTGTTTGGGGGTTTATCAGGGTTTTGTAAAACAGAAAAAGTGAATGCTGACGTGGCAGTGGTTTCAAAGATCGGACGGTTAACATCTGCCCACGTGGCAACCTCTGATGGGCAAAGTGGATGACAGTTGTTTGGAAACCACTAATGGGCAATAACAGTGGTTGGGAACAGTGCATGAAATATCAGGCTGATTTTTATCTATCATTGGATAGACATCAATGGTTGAAACACTGATGTTTAGTCAACAAGGAAATGAAGAAACAGAGGTTATCTTTCAGCAGTGGGTGAATTTTTAACAGTCAGAGGTTTGAAACAATCAGTGGTTATGAACAGACTTTTAAGGATTTATGAAAAATTTCATTTTAACTATTTTTAATAATGGAATTTTGAATTTTTGAAAACATTTTAATGCTTTTTATTCCTGGAAAACCAAGTTTTGCTTGTTAGTCCATGTTAAGCATGCTAATCCTAGAGATCAAGCTTTCAAAGGTGGATGTGTCTAATGCTTTTGTTAACACATATGCCAGCTGATCTTTAGTTGGAACATGATGCAGAGAAATCAAACCTTTTTCATAGCAATCCCTCACAAAGTGATGTCTGATATTAATGTGTTTGGTGGTTGAATGGGAAACTGGATTTTTGATGATATTTTCAGCTGCTTGACTGTCCAATATAAGAGGAGTCTTTAGAGCAGTTATACCAAAATCGAGTAACTGATTTTGAAGCCACACCAGTTGGGCTGCACAACTTGCAGCAACAATGTATTCTACCTCCGCAGTGGATGTGGAAACAGTTGCTTGCTTTTTGCTTTGCCAAGACACTAAGCAATTGCCTAGGAATTGACACCCTCCTGATGTAGACTTCCTGGTGGTGTTGCATCTAGCAAAATCACAATCTGAGAAACCTGAAAGCTTAACATTCCCATTAGCAGGGTACCAGATAACAAGTGTGGGAGCACCTTTTATGTATCTGAATATCCTTTTAACAGCAATGAGGTTAGACTTCCTAGGTGCTGAATGGGATCTAGCACAAACACATGTTACAAATATGATGTCTGGCCTTGATGCAGTTAGGTACAATAAAGACCCAATCATGCTTCTATATAAGGTCTGATCAACCAAGTCATCTTTTTCATCAGACATGATAAGCTTTGTGGTTGCCATGGGTGTACTACATGGTTTACAATCATTCATCTCAAATTTGTTTAAAAGATCTTTTACATATTTTCTTTGATGAATGAAAGTTCCATTTTGCAATTGCTTAACTTGGAGACCAAGAAAACATTGTAGTTCACCCATTGCACTCATTTCAAACTCTACTGTCATGAGTTGTCTAAAATCTTCACACATTGCATTGCATGTGCTTCCAAAAATGATGTCATCCACATAAATTTGGACAATCATCAAATCTTTTCCTCTCCATTTTAAAAATAGTGTTTTATCAATTTTACCTCTTGTAAATCCAATAGAGATGAGAAAAGTGGAAAGAGTTTCATACCAGGCCCTTGGTGCTTGTTTCAAGCCATACAAAGCTTTATTTAGCTTGTAGACATGATCTGGATAAAAAGGATCTTCAAAACCAGGAGGTTGGCAAACATATACCTCTTCCTAAATTTTGCCATAAAGGAATGCACACTTGATATCCATTTGAAACACCTTGATGTTGTGGTTGACAACAAAGGCTAAAAATAATCTAATGGCTTCAAATCTTGCTACAGGAGCAAATGTCTCATCATAATAAATTCCTTCTTCTTGTCTATAACCTTGAACCACAAGCCTAGCTTTGTTCTTGACAACAATGCCCCTTTCATCTGTCTTGTTCTTGAAGACCCACTTTGTGCCAATTGGACTAACTTCCTCTGGCAGTGGTACAAGTTCCCATACTTGTTGTCTTTTGAACTGTTAGAGCTCTTCTTGCATAGCTTCTACCCAACTATTGTCTTTCAGTGCATCTTGGTACTTGACTGGTTGATGGAGTGATAGAAATCCAGCAAAAAGACACATGTTTTGGGATTGACTTCTTGTGAGAACCCCTTCATTGATGTTGCAATCACTTGATTAGGTGGATGAGATTTAAGGAAGATTAGATCCCCTTTGTATGGAACAATGACATTGAGAGGTGAAGGCTGCAGATGTGAATCATCTAAACTAACATCTGTTAGAGACTTTGATGATCCAACATCTGTTTGAAATGGAGGCGGAGGAATGGGAGGAATGGGTGTAACACAATGTTGATTTTTATCCACTGTTGATGGATTTTTATCAACAGTGATTGGAGATGATGAGATGGCAGAGGTTAGAGGGCTACTTTGGTCAACAACTGTTGATGCAGCAGTGGATGAGCTTTGACAGCTATTTTGAACATCTGCTGCTCTGGTAGTGGATGTGATTTTGTGTTGTGGGATCACAACATCATATCTATAGTCTTATGATGGAGATTGTGGGGTACCTGCAGGGTTAGTCTTGACAGACACATCTTCAAATGTAAATTTATCAAGGTCAAATAGTTCAGCAGGGTTTGCAGGGATTTTCAGTGAAGAAAGTTAATTAAACTTTACATTCAAAGTCTCTTCCACACACCTAGTCCTTGTGTTAAACACTTTATAGGCCTTGGCAGTGGCTGAGTATCCCAGATGGTAACCACAATCTACTTTGGCTGCAAATTTTGAAATTGAATCTTTTAAGTTTAAAATAAAACATGGGCAGCCAAAGATTTTGAAGTATGAGATCAGTGGTTTGATCTTGAACATGGTTTCATAGTGTGACACCTGTGCCTCTGCGACCATCAAACAAATACCAAACCAATGAAATATTGTATTTCATACTTGGGATTTGTATAAATATGTGTATCTTTTGCACATATCAATTCTTGTTCGATTTCAAGCTTTAAATCGCTTTCTGGAAGGTTATACGCGCACTGATGCGCAAATATAACTAGTTTAATGCAACGAACACTCTGGAATAGTGAAATAGGTATAACATACCTTAAATAACCTTTACATAACTTAGAAATAAGTTTTGGAGGGTTTGGTGTGGCGAAATCAAGTTTATTCGCTTACAGGGACTAATTTCAACAAACTGTGAAAGTATGCCGATTTGTATTGTAACGAACATTCCAGAACATGACCATAAGTTAAACATACCCTAAATATCCTTTACATATCTTAGAAACAGGCTTTGAGGGGTTCGGTGTGCTAAAATAAACTTTTTGGTCATTCAGGGACTAAAAGCGTCAAAAAGTGCATAAGTTTGCATTTTCGCGCATATCTTACGTTCTGAATACATCCGGACATCCAAAACTTTATGTAATCATTAAAATATTTTATTTTAGTGATTGGCATGATAAAATTCCATTCGTCGCGTAATTTGGATCGTTTTTCGCATTCGTTCGTGTTTCGTCGTAATTAACCGAACAACAAAACCGTACGACCAAACGAACCGACATCCGAGATATTTTTGAGCATGTTTCATGTTCCCTATACTTTAACTTCATTTTAGAGCCTTGAAATAAGATTAACAGGGCTTAAACATGTAAAAAATGCATCAAAAACCATGTTTTGCACATTCAGGGACCAAAATTGACATTCTGCCATAGTTATCTTAGGAAGGGACCAAAATGAAAAATCTAAATTCCAGCTTGTTCCAGCTTTTCCCCTCATTTTCACATGATTTTAATGAAACTAGGGGCTCCCATGGTTCCACAAAACCATGGGCACATGTGTACGGATGAGATCGAAGCTCGTTTTACGATGAACGATCTTAACGGTTGTGCAAAAACTATATAAACCCCACCCCCTTTGCTCTCAAACTCACATTTGATCTGATTTTCATTTTCGAAGTTGAAGTCTTGCACTTCATACCTGAGAATAAATTGGATCAAACCTCCTTGGACCTTTTGTAAGTCCTCTTTCGTTTTTTATGCATTTTTAGCGTGAAAGTCAAACTTTGTTTGACTTTCTGCATTGACCAGTTTATGGTCAATATGAAGTTCGTTTGAACTTCATAACGTGAGCGTAATCACGATGGTTTTAGTCTCTTATGACTATACCTACTGATTACCACGTTATCTAGGCATAGTGGCGAGTCGTAGTTTCGGCCAAAATGCGTATTCTTGCGTATTTTGTAACAAAACTACTTTTAGGTATCAAAACCGTTTGTTTTGATACCAAACCTGTTTTCTAACTTCGTTAAACATGTTTTAACATGTTTAGCTCGTCACTTTAGGTTTAGTGCTTATGTAGAGTCGTAAGTCAAGCGGTCTAAACAACCGCTTAGACTTTCGAACTAGACCCGTTTGGTCGATCATTAGGATCCAACCAAACATGTTTAGTGACCATAGTTGTATAGGGAATAACCTTCCGAGGTTATACCTTATGGTCACTTCATTTAGTTAGTGGTATGATAGGTAATTTATATGCCTTAGGAAAATTACCAAAATGCCCTTTTTGCGAATAAATTCATTTTAAGCATATGTAACCTAAATTTTGACATCTAAACTAATTAGGTAACATTATTAGACATGTTAAGGCATATAATACTTGTCATAGGACTAGTTAGGCGTTCCGAACGCGTTTTACGTGAACGACGCGTTAAAGTAGCGTAAGCTATCTTAACGAGTCGTAATGGGTCGTAAGCACTTAGCATAGGTTTCATTTTAGTATGTAGGCTTTGTTAAACCATATTGCATGAGTTCTTACACTCATTTGGTTTACGAACCCTCATGCTACCCGATCCTCCGATTAGGTCCGTTTATTAACATAGTTACCTATATTAGGTGCCGTTTGATTCTGTGATCCCTCTAACTTTGCTTGGTTGTTGTTCAAGACTTCTAAGCACCCTCAAGTCAGTACATAGTCCCCTCTTTTACTGTTTTTCAAACGTTTTGGGGTGAAACACATGTGCCTACTTGTTACTTTCATGCTTTCCATGTTTTCATATCATATACTTGCTATGTTCATTAGTACACTATCAGTACATGATTTCATTATGTTTTGCTAGGTATGTTCACTTAACATGCTAGCGCAATTGTTTTACGTTTTGAACCATTTTTAATCCATTTGATGTATGTGAACCATTTGTAATCATTGGATGTATGTGAACCATTTGTAATCATTTGATGTATGTGAACCATTTGAAATCGTTGGATATATGTGAACCATTTGTTACCATTTGATATATGTGAACCATTTGTATCTGTTTGAACCATTGGGTTAGGGAAGTGGTTAGGTAACGGGGCGGGTGTAATGTGTTAAAAGCATGGTGGATACGCCGCTGATACTTCCTTTATATAAGTGCTTTTAACACATTATATATCGTTGCGTTATGTAGATCACTTGGGTAAACGATTTTGAAACGATGTCACACAATGATGGTTTCTGAATAATATAAACCATACGAGTTTTGTTAACGAGTTTCTACGATATGTTTTACAACTTGATTTCATAAAACAAATGTTTTGGAGTTAAGAATCATGGCTACGAGATTTTATAAATCATATCCAACTTGATTTGAGTTGGTTAATTATGTCGCAATACTATACTTTTCAAAATAAGGTTTTTAATTAAGTATTGAAACATGTAAAACGAGCCATGAATCTGACACTCATATAAAACCTATGTACTCGCCGGCATTTTTATGTTGACGTATTTTCACATGCGTTTCAGGTACAATAGTTGATGATATTTGATGATGATATTGGTGTATGCTCACATTGGAATGGACGAGGCCTTAGTGACTTAATAACAATGGAAGTCTATTTGTTCATGTTTTGTTTGTAATTCCAATGTAATGTAATACATTTAATTCAATAAAACGAAACTGTTTAATCCATGGTTGTGAAACAATGATTCTGTTACAACACTCCCCGACGTTTCCGCCATGTTTTGTTGTTTTACGTGGTCAGGGTGTGACACATAGGCAGTCTTTTGATGCCTGGGGTTGATCAAAACTCTGTTCTGCACACAACAAGCAGTGTTTACAGCCTCTGTTCAAAAAGTTAAGGGTAAACCTGAGTCTGCAAGCTTTGTTCTGGCAGCTTCAATTAAAGTTCTGTTTTTCCTTTCAACCACCCCATTTTGTTCTGGTGTTCTTGGGATGCTGTACTGCCTTACAATCCCTTTTGACACACAAAAATCATCCAACTCCTTGTTTCTAAACTCTGTTCCATTGTCACTTCTAAAGATTTTTACTGGCAAGTCAAATTGCTTTTCAACCTGTTTGACAAAGTCTTGCAAGATACACGCAGTCTCATCTTTAGAATGTAAAAAGTAAGTCCATGTAAACCTAGAAAAATCATCTACAATGACCAAACAATATCTTTTCTTTTTCAAGCTCATGATTTATACTGGGCCAAACAAATCCATGTGTAGCATTTGCAAACACTTGGTTGTTTTGGACTCTTCAATGGACTTGTATGAGCTTTTATGTTGTTTACCTTTTAGACAGGAAACACAATGCTTAGAACAAGTAAAAAGTTTTTGTGGGAGACTTCTTACAAGGCCTTGTTTTGAGAGTGTAGTGATAGTCTTGAGATTTGTGTGCCCAAGTCTTCTGTGCCATAATTTTGTCTCTTTGTTAGAGACAGCTGAGAACAGACAAGCATCAGTCATTGGGTTATCTTTTGACATATAAACTACATACACATTGCTACTCCTTTGAGCAACAAGTTGTGTTTTACCCCCAGCTATGATTTCTTCAATCTTTTTCACCATTTCTGGCCCAAAAATCTTACAGCTATCCTTAGTGAAGAATGACCCATAGCCTTTGTCACTCATTTGTGAAACACTAAGGAGGTTAAACTTCAGATTGTCAATAAGATTGACATTCTCAAACTTGAGATTCCCATTCTGAACAATCACTGATCCTATCACCTTTCCTTTTGAATTGTTACCAAAGGATATATCACCCCTCCATGTTTTTTGAAATCTTTGAGAAGGGCTCTACATCCGTCATGTGCCTGGAGCCTCTACTATCTACATACCATAAACTATCTAAGCATGCAGAAGCTCCTTGCACATCAAGTAAACAATTAGTTTAGGAGGGTCTCCAAAGCCAATAAGGCTTTGGATGGGGTCACAGATAGGTCAGCCTGAAGTTTAGGAGCATGGGCAGTGGTTAGGTCAAGGTTTTGAACATTTTTCTCTAACCACTGTTGTGGACCATTTCCTGTCAGATGTTGAAAACCAAAAGGATGCCTATTCACTTTGGGCTTAGAGGGCTTTTTGTAAGCTTCATAAGTATGTGGGACCCTTTGGTATGGTGGTTGACCATGTCTTATTGGGAACTAGTTTGATGGTGGTGCATCTGTCACTTGTACCTCTCTGGGAGCAGAGGTTTTGTTCAACTGTTTTGTAATAGCTGTTTGGACATGCACAAAAGGCTGTTTGTTCTTGGTGGATGGTTTTTGAGGACTCTCCAGTGTTTTTGAAGTGTACTCTTTTCTTTTAACCTCAAAAGTTTTGAGGTACACACACTGTTGAGTAAGATGATTGGTTTTTCTACAGATGGTTCACTTAGGTGCAGGCTTAATTACACTTGTTTTGTTTATATAAAAGCTTTCAAAAGAAAACAGTCCTTTGTGGAATGATTTCTTTTCTCACAAAAATCACAAAACAAGTTTTTAACCTTTTCACTTCTCTTCCTCTTTTCAACTTCCTTTTCAACAGAGTTTTTAACCTCTGTTGGGATATCTTTAAGAGGAATGACCTTAGCCTTAGGTGCTTTGACACCCTCAACTGTGAAAAAAATCCATTGGCTTGAAATTTTCAAGGATGTCACATTCATCTATCCAGGTGGGTTTGAATTGATATTTTTCTATCTCTTCAAAGGTTGATGACCCTTCTGGTTTTTCTAAAATGATTTTGTTTCCATTTTTATCTGTGACTTTAATCTCTTGACCAGCCAGATTTGTTGGTATTACTTCAATTAAGCCAGAATCAATTTCAACAGTGTTTTAAGTTTGGTCATTTTTCTAAAGCATGCGCCAAACTTTACATTGCTCTTGATCTGCTTCTCTAACATGAGCTCATAACTTTACAAGACTCCACCCATTTCTCACAAGTGATTTGGGTGGATTTAAGCTCCTTTTTACAAACTTGGTATTTTTCTCCCATAGCTTGGAGTTGGTCTTTGGTTATGCTGTGTTCATGTTTCAGATTGCAGATTTCATTTTCTTTTTCATACAATTTGTTTTTCAACTCTTTTACAGTTTTTTTCAAATTGTACTTCATCTTTTAAAATCTTATCCTTAAGGTTTTCATTCACCTCTTTTATATTTGCAAATGCAATGATGCATTTGTCTGAACATAGATTTTTCAAGACCTGAGGTGATACCTTAGCTGCAACCATCATGGCATAGTCACATTCATCCTCACACACTCTACCATCACATGGGTCAGCAAGAGGTTCCAACAGTGGTTCAGGTTCTTTCTTCTCTAACATCTGTTCACCACCAACAACAGTAACCACTGCTTCAGCAACTTCATCCACTGTTTCAGCACTGGGTTCCACTTCATCAGATTCCTGCCTTTTTGGTATTGACTCTAATGCCATAAAACAAAGTTCATCACTAGGAACATCAAATTTAGCAAATAGAGCAAAATTTTCATCAGTCAAATCATCAGGCATACTGCTCCAATCAACAAAGCCCTGAGTAAAGAAACTCTGTTGACTAGCCTCTGCTGGGGCTGATGTTTGTGCAGTATGTTGTGGTGTAGGTTGTTGCACTTGGACCTGAGAGATAGGGGCTTAGATATAGTGGATTTGTGGAATAGTGGTTTGAACATATTGCACTGGAACAGTGTTTACAGGATGTGCAAAATGGGCAGTGTTTTGCATATAAGGAGCAGGGGTACATTGGGAATAGTGCAAAATGGGCAGTGTTTTGCATATGAGGAGCAGGGGTATATTGGGAATAGTGCACAGTGTTTTGATTGTTCTGAGGTCTTGGGCTAGGGTGAGTGATGATTGGACCACTATTTTGACTCCTACATTCCCTAGCAAAGTGACCAATCTTGTTACACTTGTAGCACTAAATTTTGGACTTATCCAACCCCACTTTTAAATTCCCATGCAGTCCTGGAAACGTTTTACCTGTTCTCTTGTAAAACTTGCTGGTTCTTACACTCAACAAGGCCAATTGGTGCAAAATTTTCATCTCTTCCAGATCAGTAGGATCAAAATGTTGGAGGTCATTGACTTCAAAGGATAAGTTGTCAGAGTTCTGGTTTTCCCCATTAGCTGTGAAAGCATACTTGGGTGAGTAAGGCTCAGAGTTGAAGGCTCCACCTGCATCTATGTCAATGTAATGATCATAACTCTGGTCCTTACTACCACCAGATGACTCTTCTTGACCCAAAAGTGCTGTGTTACCAAAAGTGTAATCATCAGCAACTTTTCTAGATTCCTGCAACTTCTTTTTCTGGTTCAGCTCTCTCTCTCTCTCTCTCTCATAGGTGAGAAGCCTACCATGAAGTTGGGTCAGACTTAACTCTTTGAATCCCACAGAATTTCTGGTCACGAAAGCTACAGTGTCCCACTTATCTGGTAGTGATATGACCCGTGGATAGAGACTTTAGTACATGAGACCGCTGACATAAATTTGTGAGTTCATGTCCCCTTTTTCTTTTAACTGTTTTCGGAATTATAACTCTCGGGGGTGAAATACATGTTTCAATGGTATGGTATAACTAAGGAATGAACTGTTAGATCATGTGGGTGGGTAGGCGCACACTTAAGGCCATTAATCTTGTTTAAGACCGAGGGGCAGGAGTGGTAGATCTATCGGGTGTAGCGAGCCCCACTCATGGGTCCTTGTGTGGCCACATGTAGTGACTATGTTGTTCCAGCCGGGTGGACCAGAGAAAATTCGCTAGGTTGGAGTCTTCCTACGCCATCGCACACATATTAATGTCCTTGCAAAACATTAATTGATCTATTCATAGACGCTTTACACACCTGTTATCAAAAGAATCTCTCAAATGTTTACAAGTTTATTTGGAACTCATACAAAACGCAAGAACTCGCTCAACTTTTGTTGATTGTTTTCAAACTTACATGTATTTCAGGAAACTAGATGGATCTTCGGCGTTGGAATTGTTTTCAAGAAGTGAATTACGGGATTAGATTGTCACAGCCCGACCACGTTAAAACAACAAACCGTGGCGGAAACGTCGGGGAGTGTTGTAACAGAATCATCGTTTCACAACCATGGTAATTAAAAAGTTTCGTTTTATTGATTTATTAAGTAATTTACATTGTCTTAAAACCAAACAAACAAATTAAACATCGTCTACTATTGTTTTTATGTCACTAAGGCCACGTCCAGATCCTAAGTGAGCATGCTCCCTAGCAATCATCACGCAACATCACCTGAAACATATGTAAAAACAAAGTCATCAAAGAAATGCTGGCGAGCACATAGGTTTTGAGAGAGTATCGGATTCATGGCTCGTTTGTATGTTGCAGTACCTCATTAGACTACAAGAGTCAAAAGTACAAACCTTGTTTTGAAAAGTGTATTGCAACATAATTAACCAACTCAAATCAAGATGGTTATAGTTTATAAAATCTCGCAGCCATGATTCTTAACCCCAAAACATTTGCTTTCGTAAACCAATTCGTAAAACATCTCGTTAAAAACTTGTTAATAAAACTCGTATGGTTTATATCATTTCGAAAACCTCGTTGTGTGATATCGTTTCAAAATCGTTTTCCCAAGTGAACTAAATAATGGCATGAAATGTAATATGATAGAAGCACTTATATATAAGATGTACCAGTGGCGTATCTACCATGATTCTATCATGCTACACCCGTCCCATTATCTAATCATTACCCAAAACCAATCGTTCGTTCAAATCGTTTATTTCGTTTAGGTTGTTTCAAATCGTTTAATTTGTCCCAAAATCGTTTTCGTTTTAATTGTGAGACTACTTTTGATTGTCTCGCTAATAACATTCAAACCTTCATGACTCGACTACCTCGTTCCTTGTATTAACAAACCACCAAAGGGTAAGTTAACAATCATCAGATTCGGTCATTACCTACATAACCCCCACACATAACCATGGGTGTAGTCTGATAACGGGATTTGTCAGATCCTATGGTACCATAACCTAATACTGGTCGGCTTGATCAATGCTAATGAATGTCATTCGTTATGTAATTACAACCATCGAGTTTGTTCACATTATTGAAATCGTTATTTAGTTTAATATAAACCATCTTATTCGTTTTGAAATCATCGTTTAAACCTTGAAATCATTTTGTACATATGAATCACCCCAAAACAATTGAAAATAGTAAAATAGGGAAACTATGTACTCACATTGAATGAAAGGGTATCCTTGATCTAAGGAACTTAGCGAAGCTCAGACAAACCAAGGAAATTCAAGCAGTACCTAGTAATCGGATCACTAGTAAATAAATCGACACCTAAATCGGAAGATCGGATAGAATGAGGTCTTGTAAACCAAATGAGTGTTGGAACTCATGTGATATGGTTTAACAAAGCCTACATTCTAAATTGGAACCTAACCTAAGTGCTTTCGACCCGTTACGACCCATTAAGGTAGCTTATGCTACTTTAACGTGTCGTTTGCGCAAAACTATGTTCGGATGGTTAACTATGTGCTATGTCAAGTCTTATATGCCCAATAATACCTAAACATGTTACTAAATCAGATTATATGTCAAAAACATGTTCACATATGCAAAATATGGATTTAAGCTTCAAAAGGGTGTTTTGGTCATTTCTTATGGGCATACAAGCTACTTAACAAATAACTAACCAATCCTATGTGATCAAAAGGTATAACCTCAGTGGTTATTCCCTATGCAACTATGATCACAATCAAGCTTAGTCGGATCCTAATGATCGACCAAACGGGTCGGGTTCGAAAGTTTAAGCGGTTGTTTAGACCGCTTAACTTACGACCTTAAACAAGCACTAAACTAATAGTGACGAGTTAAACATGTCAAAACATGTTTAACCTACTTAGAAAACTGATTTGGTATCAAAACAATGGGTTTTGATACCCGAAAATAGTTCCGTTGCAAAATGCGTGTAAAACGCATTTTGACCGAAACTTTGACTCGTCACTACGCCTAGTTAACGTGGTAATCAGTAGGTATAATCGCTAAGGATTATAACCATCGTGATTACAATCACGTTGCAAAGTTCAATTGAACTTTGACTTGACCAATTGATGGTCAAAACCGAAAGTCAAACTGTTTGACTTTCTGCTTAAACATAAAGAATAAGCATGAAAGAACACTTACAAAGGGTCCTAGCTATCTTTTCTACAAAGAATAAATTTCCAAGCAGATTAGAAAGCTCCCAAAGTCAGATGTAGAGAAGAGAAGAGAGGAATGAGCAAAGAATGAAGAAGTGAGGATGGCTATTTATAGTTGTTGCAAGTCTACAAGATCATTACACATGTTTGTGTGGCCTCCAAGCAATGATCTTGACCCTACAAGTGTTAGGAACTGATTGGGAACCTTGATGAACACTTAAACTTGCTCAACACACCAGAAAATCGCATAACAGCCCCTGAATTATGAATCTGTTGCTGAAAAATCAGTTTCTAATGCTGGGTGTCCACACACAGCCCGCGTAAGAGGAGACACCAAGCTTACGCGGCCCGCCTGGGCAAACTATGCAGAAATTGCAGTTTAGTCCCTGAACTTGTAAAACTTGCATTTCATCTCATTTTTGACACGTTTAAGCCCCGTTAACCTCATTTCAAGGCTTTAAAATGAAGTTAAAGTATTGGGAACTCAAAACATGCTCAAAAATATCTCGGATGTCGGCTCGTTTGGTCGTACGGTCGCGTTGTTCGTTAAATTACGACGAAACTCAAACGGACGCGAAAACGAACCAAATTAAGCGACGAATGGAATTTTTGCATGCCGATCACTAAAATAAAAATATTTTAGTGTCTACAAAAATTTTGGCTGTCCAGATGTGGTCAGAACGTAAGATATGCGCGAAAATGCAAACTTACATCGTTTTTGACACTTTTAGTCCCTGTAAGATCAAATAAGCATGTTTTTGCACACCGAACCCCTCAAAGCTTATTTCTAAGCTATGTTTAGGTTATTTATGGTATGTTTAGCTTATGATCAAGTTCCGAACTGTTCGATACCATACGAATCGGTATAGTTTCGCAGTTTGACATAAATAGTCCCTGCGATCGAATAGAATTGTTTTCAACACACCAAACCATCCAAAACTTATTTATAAGTTATGTAAAGGTTATTTTAGGTATTTTAAGCCTATGTCACTATTCCGGAGTGTTCGTTGCATTAAACTGGTTATATTTACGCATCAGTGCGCGTATAACCTTCCAGAAAGCGATTTAAAGCTTGAAATCGGAATCGAATTGAATCGTAAAATCATCAAACACAAATACACATATAGTAACACCAAAACACATTGTTTTATTGATAATTAACATTATCTTGCATTGTTCATCGATTACAGAGCACAGTTGTCAAAATCTCCCCTACTTTAGGAAATTTGGTCCCGAAATTTTAACTAGAGTAAACTTGTGAGAACAATTGCGGATATTTCGCCTTCATTTGGTCCTTACGTTCCCAAGTAAATTTTGGGCCACGTTTGGATTCCCAGCGAACCTTGACCAAATGAATTCGTTTGTTCTTCAACAGTTTGTATGTACGGTCCACAATCTCCACAGGTTTGTCGACAAAGTGCATCGTTTCATCGATTTGGATCTCGTTGAGAGGAATGTGAAGATCAGCATCAGCTAAACACTTTCGCAAATTGGACACGTGAAAAGTTGGATGAATATTTCCAAGCTCTGGAGGTAGCTCTAGTCGATAGGCAACCTTCCCAATTCTTTCCACAATCTTAAATGGTCCAACATATCGTGGTGCAAGTTTTCCTTTCTTTCCAAATATCACCACTCCCTTCCAAGGTGACACCTTGAGTAGGACATGGTCTCCGACTTGAAATTCTAAGGGCTTGCGTCGTAAATCCGCAAAACTCTTTTGACGGCATCTAGCTGTCACAAGATTATCGCGAATTTTCTTGATTTTGTCTGTTGTTTCCAGAACAAGCTCAGGTCCAGTAAGCTGAGCTTCACCGGTCTCATTCCAACAGATAGGTGAACGGCATTTTCGACCGTAGAGAGCTTCGAATGGTGCCATATTGATGCTAGCATGATAACTATTGTTGTAAGAGAACTCGATCAATGGCAGATGAGAATCCCAATTACCACCAAAGTCTATCACGCATGCTCTAAGCATATCCTCCAAAGTTTGAATCGTTCTCTCAGATTGTCCATCTGTTTGGGGATGATAAGTAGTGCTTAGATTTAGTTGGGTTCCCATAGCAGATTGCATGGTCTTCCAAAAATGAGATGAAAATCGAGCATCACGATCGGATATGATATCCAACGGAACACCATGTCGTGATACAATCTCATCAACATAAATCTTTGCAAGTTTATCAGTAGATAGATCCTCGCGAATCGGAATAAAATGAGCTGACTTCGTTAATCGATCGATGACAACCCAAATAGCATCGTGACCTTTAGATGTACGCGGTAATTTAGTGATGAGATCCATAGCAATGTTCTCCCACTTCCAAACTGGTATCTCTGGTTGTACAAGCAAACCAGAAGGTCGTTGATGTTCAGCCTTGACTTTGAGACAAGTTAGGCATTTTGATACATACAAGGCAACATCTTTCTTTATACCAGGCCACCAATACTGAGTACGAAGATCCTTGTACATTTTATCAGCACCAGGATGGATAGAATATCAACACTTGTGAGATTCATCCATCACTAAAGTGCGAAGATCGTCTTGTTTCGGAATCCACAAACGATCCTTGAAATAGAGTAAACCATCGTCCTTTGCTTCGAGCTTAAGCTCAAGTTGACGTGGTAATTCCTTACCCATCAAATCTTGTGAAACGCAAGATTGTTGAGCTTGAAGAACACGAGTTTGGAGATCAGATAGAGCTCAAACAGAATGAAGCTTGACTCGCTCCTTTCGACTAAGCGCATCGGCTACGACATTCGCCTTACCAGGATGGTAGCGAATCTCGCAATCGTAGTCATTCAAGAGTTCAACCCAACGTCGTTGCCTCATGTTCAGCTCCTTCTGATTAAAAATATGCTGGAGACTTTTGTGGTCTGTGAAAACCACACACTTCGTGCCATAGAGGTAGTGTCTCCAGATTTTGAGAGCAAAAACCACAGCACCCAACTTAAGATCATGAGTGGTGTAATTCTTCTCGTGAATTTTCAATTGTCTAGACGCGTATACTATAACTTTACCTCGTTGCATAAGAACACAACCAAGGCCTAAGTTGGACGCATCACAGTAGACAACGAAATCATCGTTTCCCTCGGGCAAAGATAAAACAGGAGCATCACAAAGCTTTCGTTTCAGTGTTTGGAACGCTTCTTCTTGCTTGGGTCCCTACTCAAAAGGTTTATTCTTTTGAGTCAAAGCAGTGAGTGGAACCGCGATTTAGAGAAGTTTGAAATAAATCGACGATAATAGCCAGCGAGACCAAGAAAAGAACGAATTTCTGTAGGTGTCGTTGGTGTATTCCAATCCTTGATTGCTGCAATCTTGGATGGATCCACATGAATACCTTGCTCGTTGACAATATGTCCCAAAAACTGAACTTCTTTAAGCCAAAATTCACACTTAGAGAATTTTGCAAAAAGTTGTTCCTTCTTCAGGAGTTCCAAAGTCAAACGAAGGTGTTGCTCGTGATCGGCTCGAGACTTTGAATAAATGAGAATATCGTCGATGAATACAATGATGAACTTGTCTAAATAAGGTTTACAGACCCTATTCATTAAGTCCATAAAGATAGCTGGGGCATTTGTCAAACCAAAAGGCATGACAGTGAACTCGTAATGCCCATATCTCGTGCGGAAAGCAGTTTTGGGAATATCTTCTTCGAATACACGAAGCTGATGATACCCAGAACGCAGATCGATCTTGGAAAAATAGGTAGCACCTTGCAGCTGATCAAAGAGATCATCAATTCGGGGTAGGGGATATCGATTCTTGATGGTAAGCTTGTTAAGCTCACGATAATCGATACACATTCGAAAAGATCCATCTTTCTTTTTCACGAAGAGGACAGGAGTGCCCCAAGGTGAATAACTCGGTCGGATGAATCCTTTATCAGATAACTCTTGAAGCTGTTTCGATAACTCTTGCATCTCAGACGGTGCAAGACGATAGGGTGCTTTCGCAATCGGGTTAGCATTGGGTACAAGGTTATTATGAAACTCGACTTGACGAACTGGAGGCAAACCAGGCAGTTCATCAGGAAACACCTCTGGATAATCCCGAACAATCGGAATATCCAGAATACTCTTGTTTTCGCCTTTCTCCTCGGTGACATGTGCCAGAAAGGAAACATATCCCTTTCGTAGGTAACTTTGGGCTTTCGTACACGACATGAGTTTCAATCCGCCAGATGGTTTCTCGCCACGAACTTCCAGAACATCGCCAGCTGAAAGAGGAATACGAATGATCTTATCGAAACAAACCACCTCAGCATGGTGTTTGGTTAACCAATCCATCCCCACGATAATGTCGAAACTCCCAAGTTGCATCGGTACGAGGTCAATGGGAAAAAGATGGTTATCGAGATTCAATTGACAACCATGAATAACAGAATCGAGTACGAGTGATTTACCAGTAGCAACCTCGACAGATAAGGGTTTCCTCAGTTTAGTTCTAGGTATCGCAAGTAAAGGCTCAAAAGATAATGAAACAAAACTCCTATCGGCACCAGAATCGAAAAGAACAGATGCAAGTTGATTGTTAACAAGGTGTCACACCCCGACCACGTAAAACAACAAAGCGTGGCGGAAACGTCGGGGAGTGTTGTAACAGAATTATCGTTTCATAACCATGGATACAAAAAGTGTTTCGTTTTATTGATAATATTAAACATTAACATTGTCTTAACACATAACAAACAAGTTTTATATCGACTATCATTGTTTTATGTCACTAAGGCCTCGTCCAGATCCTATGTGATGCATGCATCCTAGAACATCAATCAAGCAACAATACCTGAAACATATGTAAGAACAAAGTCAGCAAAGAAATGCTGGCGAGTACATAGGTTTTATAAGAGTTTCGGAATCATGGCTTGTTTACTTATATTGCAATACCTTGAAAACCTTGTTTTTAAAAAGTGTATAATATTGTAACATGATTAACCAACTCAAATCAAGATGGTTATAATTTATAAAATTTCGTAGCCATGATTCTTAACCCAAAAGCTTTTTGTTTTAGAAAACCATCTTGTAAAACATCTCGTATAAACTCGTTAACAAAACTCGTATTCGAAAACATCGTTGAGTGACATCGTTTCAATATCGTTTACCCAAGTGAACTAAATAACGCCACGGTATGTAATATGTTGAAAACACTTATATATAAGAAGTACCAGCAGCGTATCTACCATGTTTTCACCACATTACACCCGTCCCGTTATCTAAACACTAGCCAAAAACCAATCGTTTACCCAAATCGTTTAACATTGTTTCCAAATCATTTCCAAATTGTTTAACATCGTTTCCAAATAGTTTCCAAATCGTTTACTCGATTAAATCGTTTAAATCATCCTCGTTTTAATTGTGAAAACTTATATATGGCCGTCTCGTTAATAACATTCAAACCTTTGTGACTCGTTCATCGTTCAACTTGTTCTTGCATTAACAAACCTCCAAAGGGTAAGTTAACAATCATCAGATTCAGTCGTTACCCACAACACCCACATATAACCATGGGTATAGTGCAATAACGGGATTTGTCATATCCTATGGTACCATAACCTAATACTGGTCGGTTCGGCCAAAATTAATGAATGTCATTCGTTATGTAACTACAACCAACAAGTTCGTTCACATTATTGAAATCGTTATTAGTTTAGTATAAATCGCTCTATTCGTTTTTGAAACCATCGTTTAAACCTTGAAAACATTTTGTACATATGAATCACCCCAAAACAATTGAAAGTTGTAAAATAGGGGAACTATGTACTCACATGTAGTGCAAGGTATCTTCAATCAATAGTACTTCAACAAACTCAAGTAAACCAGAGAAATCAAGTAGCACCTAGTAATCGAATCACTAGTCAAACAATAGACGCCTAAATCGGAAGATCGGACAGAATGAGGTCTTGTAAACCAAATGAGTGTTGGAACTCATGTGATATGGTTTAACAAAACCTACATCCTAAATGAAACCTAACCTAAGTGCTTTCGACCCATCGCGACCCATTAAGGTAGCTTATGCTACTTTAACGCGTCGTTCGCGTGAAACGCGTTCGGAACGCCTAACTAGTCCTATGATAAGTAAAATATGCCTCAACATGTTTAATATTGTTGTCTAATCAGTTTAGATACCAAAGGTTATGTTACATATGCTTAAAATGAATTTTGGCGTAAATGGGCATTTTTGGTAATTTACCTAAGGCATATCATAAAACTACTTAAACGAAGCGACCATAAGGTATAACCTTGGAAGGTTATTCCCTATAGACTATGGTCACCTAATGTGTTTGGTCGGATCCTAATGATCGCCCAAACGGGTCGGGTTCGAAAGTATAAGCGATTGTTTAGATCGCTTACCTCTACGACCCTAGACAAGCACAAAACTAAAAGTGACGAGCTAAACATGTTATAACATGTTTAACAAGGTTTGAAAACAGGTTTGGTATCAAAACAAACGGTTTTGATACCCACAAGTAGTTTGGTTACAAAATACGCAAGAATACGTATTTTGGCCGAAACTACGACTCGTCACTGAGCCTAGATAACGTGGTAATCAGTAGGTATAGTCACAAGGGACTATAACCATCGTGATTACGCTCACGTTATGAAGTTCAAAAGAACTTCACATTGACCATAAACTGGTCAATGCAGAAAGTCAAACGCAGTTTGACTTTAACGCTAAAACGAATGAAAAGAACAAAAGAACACTTACAACGGGTCCAAGAATGGAAGTTTTGAATCCGAATATTCTCAGGTATGAAGTGTTGAACACATCAACTTAGAGAACAAATTCAGATTTCAAAGGTGTGGGTTTTTGGGGTTGAGATCATGGGGTATTTATAGATTTCCTTGAACCGTTAGGATCGTTCCTCGAAAACTAAGCTTTGATCTGGACCTTACATGTGTGCCCATGGTTTTCTAAAACCATGGGAGCCCCTAATATGAACTATGTTCATTGAATACCAGCCCATGGTTTTGCAAAACCATGGGTTAAAACCACCAATACTTCAAAATGGACTAGGTTCATTGAATCTGCCAGAAATTTCAAAAAATGGTCCCTGCACTTGTAAAACTTGATTTTTGGCACTTTTAACTCCCGTTAACCCCATTTCAAGGCTCTAAAATAAATTTAAAGTATAGGGAACTTAAAATATGCTCAAAAACATCTCGGATGTCGGTTCGTTTGGTCGTACGGTTGTGTTATTCGCTTAATTACGACAGAAGTCGTAACGAACGCAAAAACGATCCAAATTAAGCGACGAATGGAATTTTATCATGCCAAACACTAAAATAAAATATTTTAATGCTTACATAAATTTTTGGATGTCCGAATGTATTCAGAACGTAAGTTATGCGCGAAAATGCAAGCTTATGCACTTTTTGACGCCTTTAGTCCTTGAATGACCCAAAAGTTTATTCTAGCACACCGAACCCCTCAAAGCCTATTTCTAAGCTATGTGAAGGATATTTATGGTATGTTTAACTTATGGTCATGTTCCTTAATGTCTGTTACAGGTCAAATCGGCATAGTTTCGCAGTTTGACACATATAGTCCCTGCGAGCGAACAAAGTGGATTTCGACACACCAAACCATTCAAAGCTTATTTCTAAGTTATGTGGAGGTTATTTAAGGTATGTTAAGCCTATGTCACTATTCCAAAGTGTTTTTCGTGTTATACTGACTGCGTTTACGCACCAGTTTGCGTATAACCTTCCAGAACGCGATTTAAAGCTTGCAATCGGAATCGAATTGAAAAAGTCACCAAACACAAATACACACATAGAAACACCAAAACACATATAATAACACCAAAGCACATTGTTTTATTAATAATCATCATTGTTTTACATCGTACATCGATTACCGAGCACAGTTGTCACAGTCTCCCCTACTTCAGGAAATTTCGTCCCGAAATTTTAACTAGAGGAAGCTTGTGAAAACAAATGCGGATATTTCGTCTTCATCTGGTCCTCACGTTCCCAAGTAAACTCTGGGCCACGTTTGGATTCCCAGCGAACTTTAACCAAATGAATCCGTTTGTTCTTCAACTGTTTGTATGTACGTTCCACTATCTCCACAGGTTTCTCGACAAAGTGCATCGTTTCATAGATTCGAATCTCGTCGAGAGGAATGTGTAGATCAGCGTCAACTAAACATTTTCACAGATTGGACACATGAAAAGTCGGGTGAATATTTCCAAGCTCTGGAGGTAGCTCTAGTCGATAGGCAACCTTTCCAATTCTTTCCACAATCTTAAATGGTCCCACATATCGAGGTGCAAGTTTTCCTTTCTTTCCAAATCTCACGACTCCCTTCCAAGGTGAAACCTTGAGTAGGACACGATCTCCAACTTGAAATTCTAAGGGCTTGCGTCCCAAATTCGCATATCTCTTTTGACGGTTTCGAGCTATCACAAGATTATCACGGATTTTCTTGATTTTGTCTGTTGTTTCCAGAACGAGCTCAGGTCCAGTAAGCTGAGCTTCACCGGTCTCGTTCCAACAGACAGGTGAACGACATTTTCGACCGTAGAGAGCTTCGAATGGTGCCATATTTATGCTAGTATGATAACTATTGTTGTAAGAGAAATCGATCAGCGGCAGATGAGAATCCCAATTTCCACCAAAGTCTATCACGCATGCTCTAAGCATATCCTCCAAACTTTGAATCGTTCTCTCAGATTGGCCATCTGTTTTGGGATGATAAGCAGTGCTTAGATTCAGTTGGGTTCCCAAAGCAGATTGCATGGCCTTCCAGAAATGAGATGAAAATCGAGCATCACGATCAGAGATGATATCCAAGAGCACACCATGTCGTGTCACAATCTCATCAACATAAATCTTTGCAAGTTTATCAGCAGATAGATCCTCGCGAATCGGAATGAAATGAGCTGATTTCGTTAATCGATCGATAACAATCCAAATAGCATCATGACCCTTAGATGTACGCGGTAATTTAGTGATGAGATCCATCGCAATGTTCTCCCACTTCCAAACCGGTATCTCTGGTTGTACAAGCAAGCCAGAAGGTCGTTGATGTTCGGCCTTGACTTTGAGACAAGTTAGGCATTTCGATACATACAAGGCAACATCCTTCTTCATACCAGGCCACCAGCACTGAGTACGAAGATCCTTGTACATTTTATCAGCACCAGGATGGATAGAATATCGAGACTTATGAGATTCATCCATTACCAAGGTGCGAAGATCGTCTTGTTTCGGAATCCACAATCGATCCTTAAAATAGAGCAAACCATCGTCTTTCGCTTCGAGCTTAAGCTCAAGTTGACGTGGTAATTCCATACCCATCAAATTTTGTGAAACACAAAATTGCTGAGCTTGAAGAACACGAGATTGAAGATCAGATAGAGTTCGACCAGAATGAAGCTTGACTCGTTCTTTTCGACTAAGCGCATCAGCTACGACATTCGCCTTACCAGGATGGTAGCGAATCTCGCAATCATAGTCGTTCAAGAGTTCAACCCAACGTCGTTGCCTCATATTCAGCTCTTTCTGATTAAGAATATGCTGGAGACTTTTGTGGTCTGTGAAAACCATACACTTCGTTCCATAGAGGTAGTGTCTCCAGATTTTAAGCGCGAAAACCACAGCTCCTAACTCAAGATCATGAGTCGTATAGTTCTTCTCGTGAACTTTCAATTGTCTAGATGCATATGCTATAACTTTACCTCGTTGCATAAGGACGCAACCAAGACCTAAGTTGGACGCATCGCAATAGACAACGAAATCATCGCTTCCCTCGGGCAGAGATAGAACAGGAGCATTACATAACTTCTGCTTCAGCGTTTGGAACGCTTCTTCTTGCTTGGGTCCCCACTCGAAAGGATTATTCTTCTGAGTCAAAGCAGTGAGTGGAACCGCAATCTTTGAGAAATTTGAAATGAATCGACGATGATAACCAGCAAGACCAAGAAAAGATCGAATCTCTGTTGGCGTCGTCGGTGTATTCCAGTCCTTAATAGCAGCAATCTTGGATGGATCCACATGAATACCCTGCTCATTGACTATATGACCCAAGAATTGAACTTCTTTAAGCCAGAATTCACACTTGGAGAATTTAGCAAAAAGTTGTTCCTCCTTTAGGAGTTCCAATGTTAAGCGAAGGTGTTGCTCGTGCTCGGCTCGAGACTTCGAATAAATGAGAATATCGTCGATGAACACAATAATGAACTTGTCCAAATAAGGTTTGCAGACCCTATTCATTAAGTCCATAAAGATAGCTGGAGCATTCATCAAACCAAAAGGCATGACAATAAACTCGTAATGCCCATATCTTGTGCGGAAAGCAGTTTTGGGAATATCTTCTTCGAGAACACGAAGTTGATGATACCCAGAACGCAGATCGATCTTGGAAAAGCATGAAGCACCCTGCAGCTGGTCGAAAAGATCATCTATTTGAGGTAGGGGATATCGATTTTTGATGGTGAGCTTATTAAGCTCACGATAATCGATACACATTCGAAAAGATCCATCTTTCTTTTTCACGAAGAGGACAGGAGCTCCCCAAGGTGAAAAGCTCGGTCGGATGAATCCTTTATCAGATAACTCTTGAAGCTGCTTCGATAACTCTTGCATCTCCAACGGTGCAAGACGATAAGGTGCTTTTGCAATCGGGTTGGCATTGGGTACAAGGTCAATATGAAACTCGACTTGACGAACTGGAGGCAAACCAGGCAGTTCATCAGGAAACACCTCCGGATAATCCCGAACAATCGGAATATCTTGAATACTCTTGCTCTTGCTTTTCTCCTCGGTGACATGTGCCAGAAAAGCAACATATCCTTTTCGTAAATACCTTTGGGCTTCCATACACGACATAAGCTTCAAACCATCTGGTGGTTTTTTTTTCGCCACGAACTTCCAGAACATCGCCAGAAGACAAAGGAATACGAACAATCTTATCGAAACAAACCACCTCAGCGTGGTGTTTGGTTAACCAATCCATTCCAATGATAATATCGAAACTCCCAAGTTGCATTGGTGTGAGGTCAATAGGAAAAATATGGTTATCAAGGTTCAACTGACAATCACGAATAACAGTATCGAGAACCAGAGGTTTACCAGTAGCAACTTCGACAGATAAGGGTTTCCTCAGTTTGGTTCTAGGTATCGCAAGCAAGGGCTCAAAAGACAAAGAAACAAAACTTCTATCGGCACCAGAATCAAAAAGAATAGACGCAGGTCGGTTGTTAACAAGAAACGTACCATTAACCACTTCGTTGTTGGCCCTCGCTTCGTTTGCATTCAAATTGTACGCTCGCCCACGAGCGGGATTCACATTGACATTGACGTTCGCATTCGGGTTCGCGTTAGCATTCGCGTTTGCATTCACCAGTTTCGGGCAGTTGTTTGTTATCGACAAAGCACAAGGAAGGCGATCACTTGTTCATTACCTCGAACAAACAAACGACACGCAGTGACTATTCAAAGTAAATGGATCCAAATAACGTATCACGAAGACATGCTCGCCTATAAGTGAACACTCACCCCAAGAGTTCCCAGGTAAGAGTGACTGGTTCGATTATGTGGATTTGTACGAACACTCTAGCCTTAGACAGAAAACTCAGGGTACAGGCATTCACTCTTCCAGTTTGCACGTGTTCACATTATTTAGACCCAAACTTTGACGAGATTTTGAAAACTTAGAGGGTTCAAAACCTTACAATAGAGGGTTCAAAACCTAGTAATCAATCATCCTAGAACAGATGATTAGTTTTCAAAGCGGGTTCGAAAATTGTGTTCTCGTTGTGGTTATCACCTAAGAATAGGTGATGATTTTGTTTTAAAAAAATCTAAACGCAAATAAACTCGCGTTGGGGTCCTAGAAGTTATAGTCTAGGTCAAATCATTACTAATAACCTAATTCCCTATAACCATTGGCTCTGATACCAACTCTTCTGTCACACCCTGGCCAAGTAAAACAACAAAGCGTGGCAAAAACGTCGGGGAGTGTTGTAACAGAATTATCGTTTCATAACCATGGATACAAAAAGTGTTTCGTTTTATTGATAATATTAAACATTAACATTGTCTTAACACATAAAAAACAAGTTTTATATCGACTATCATTGTTTTATGTCACTAAGGCCTCGTCCAGATCCTATGTGACGCATGCATCCTAGAACATCAATCAAGCAACAATACCTAAAACATATGTAAAAACAAAGTCAGCAAAGAAATGCTGGCGAGTACATAGGTTTTATAAGAGTATCGGAATCATGGCTTGTTTACTTATATTGCAATACCTTGAAAACCTTGTTTTTAAAAAGTGTATAATATTGTAACATGATTAACCAACTCAAATCAAGATGGTTATAATTTATAAAATTTCGTAGCCATGATTCTTAACCCAAAAGCTTTTTGTTTTAGAAAACCATATTGTAAAACATCTTGTATAAACTCGTTAACAAAACTCGTATTCGAAAACATCGTTGAGTGACATCGTTTCAATATCGTTTACCCAAGTGAACTAAATAACGCCACGGTAAGTAATATGTTGAAAACACTTATATATAAGAAGTACCAGCGGCGTATCTACCATGTTTTCACCACATTACACCCGTCCCGTTATCTAAACACTAGCCAAAAACCAATCGTTTGCCCAAATCGTTTAACATCGTTTCCAAATCATTTCCAAATCGTTTCCAAATTGTTTAACATCATTTCCAAATCGTTTCCAAATCGTTTACTAGATTAAATCGTTTAAATCATCCTCGTTTTAATTGTGAAAACTTATATATGGTCGTCTCGTTAATAACATTCAAACCTTTGTGACTCGTTCATCGTTCAACTCGTTCTTGCATTAACAAACCTCCAAAGGGTAAGTTAACAATCATCAGATTCAGTCGTTACCCACAACACCCACACATAACCATGGGTATAGTGCAATAACGGGATTTGTCATATCCTATGGTGCCATAACCTAATACTGGTCGGTTCGGCCAAAATTAATGAATGTCATTCGTTATGTAACTACAACCAACAAGTTCGTTCACATTATTGAAATCGTTATTAGTTTAGTATAAATCGTTCTATTCGTTTTTGAAATCATCGTTTAAACCTTGAAAACATTTTGTACATATGAATCACCCCAAAACAATTGAAAGTTGTAAAATAGGGGAACTATGTACTCACATGTAGTGCAAGGTATCTTCAACCAATAGTACTTCAACAAACTCGAGTAAACCAGAGAAATCAAGTAGCACCTAGTAATCGAATCACTAGTCAAACAATAGACGCCTAAATCGGAAGATCGGACGGAATGAGGTCTTGTAAACCAAATGAGTGTTGGAACTCATGTGATATGGTTTAACAAAACCTACATCCTAAATGAAACCTAACCTAAGTGCTTTCGACCCATCGCGACCCATTAAGGTAGCTTATGCTACTTTAACGCGTCGTTCGCGTGAAACGCGTTCGGAACGCCTAACTAGTCCTATGATAAGTAACATATGCCTCAAGATGTTTAATATTGTTGTCTAATCAGTTTAGATACCAAAGGTTATGTTACATATGCTTAAAATGAATTTTGGCGTAAAAGGGCATTTTTGGTAATTTACATAAGGCATATAAACTACCTATCATAAAACTACTTAAACGAAGCGACCATAAGGTATAACCTTGGAAGGTTATTCCCTATACACTATGGTCACCTAATGTGTTTGGTCGGATCCTAATGATCGCCCAAACGGGTCGGGTTTGAAAGTATAAGCGATTGTTTAGATCGCTTACCTCTACGACCCTAGACAAGCACAAAACTAAAAGTGACGAGCTAAACATGTTAGAACATGTTTAACAAGGTTTGAAAACAGATTTGGTATCAAAACAAATGGTTTTGATACCCACAAGTAGTTTGGTTACAAAATACGCAAGAATACGTATTTTGGCCGAAACTACGACTCGTCACTGAGCCTAGATAACGTGGTAATCAGTAGGTATAGTCACAAGGGACTATAACCATCGTGATTATGCTCATGTTATGAAGTTCAAACGAACTTCACATTGACCATAAACTGGTCAATGCAGAAAGTCAAACGCAGTTTGACTTTAACGCTAAAACGAATGAAAAGAACGAAAGAACACTTACAACAGGTCCAAGAATGGAAGTTTTGAATCCGAATATTCTTAGGTATGAAGTGTTGAACACATCAACTTAGAGAATAAATTCAGATTTCAAAGGTGTGGGTTTTTGGGGTTGAGATCATGGGGTATTTATAGATTTCCTTGAACCGTTAGGATCGTTCCTCGAAAACTGAGCTTTGATCTGGACCTTACATGTGTGCCCATGGTTTTCTAAAACCATGGGAGACCCTAATATGGACTATGTTAATTGAATACCAGCCCATGGTTTTGCAAAACCATGGGTTAAAACCACCAATACTTCAAAATGGACTATGTTCATTGAATCTGCCAGAAATTTCAAAAAATGGTCCCTGCACTTGTAAAACTTGATTTTTGGCACTTTTAAGCCCCGTTAACCCCATTTCAAGGCTCGAAAATAAAGTTAAAGTATAGGAAACTTAAAATATGCTTAAAAACATCTCGGATGTCGGTTCGTTTGGTCGTACGGTTGCGTTATTCGCTTAATTACGACGGAAGTCGTAACGAACGCAAAAACGATCAAAATTAAGCGACGAATGGAATTTTATCATGCCAAACACTAAAATAAAATATTTTAATGCTTACATAAATTTTTGGATGTCCGGATGTATTCAGAACGTAAGTTGTGCGCGAAAATGCAAACTTATGCACTTTTTGACGCCTTTAGTCCCTGAATGACCCAAAAGTTTATTCTAGCACACCGAACCCCTCAAAGCCTATTTCTAAGCTATGTGAAGGATATTTATGGTATGTTTAACTTATGGTCATGTTCCGGAATGTCTGTTACAGCTCAAATCGGCATAGTTTTGCAGTTTGACACATATAGTCCCTACGATCGAACAAAGTGGATTTCGACACACCAAACCATTCAAAGCTTATTTCTAAGTTATGTGGAGGTTATTTAAGGTATGTTAAGCCTATGTCACTATTCCAGAGTGTTTTTCGTGTTATACTGACTGCGTTTACGCACCAGTTTGCGTATAACCTTCCAGAACGCGATTTAAAGCTTGCAATCAGAATCGAATCGAATTGAAAAAGTCACCAAACACAAATACACACATAGAAACACCAAAACACATATAATAACACCAAAGCACATTGTTTTATTAATAATCATCATTGTTTTACATCGTACATCGATTACCGAGCACAGTTGTCATACAAGGAACGTACCGTTAACAACAAAAGTACCATGGACAACGAGGTTGTCAGCTCGAGCCTCGTTTGCATTCAGATTGAATTTTCATCCACGAGCGGGATCAACAATTGGGAAAAACAAAAGAGGAATTGAAAACATCGACAAAATACAAGGAGTGCGATCATTTGTTCATTACCATGAACAAACAAACGACACGCAGTGACAAATCAAAGTGAATGGGTCATAATAATGTATCACTGAAGACATGCTCGCCTATAAGTGAACACTCACCCCAAGAGTTCCCAGGTAAGAGTGATTGGTCCGATACTGCGGATTTGTACGAACACTCTAGCCTTAGACAGAAAACTCAGGGTACATGCATTCACTCTTCCAGTTTGCACGTGTTCACATTATTTAGACCCAAACTTTGACGAGATTTTGAAAATTAAGAGGAATCAAAACCTTGTAATCAATCATCCAAGGATAGATGATTAATTGTCGAGGCGGATTTGTTATTGTGTTCTCGTTGTGGTTATCACCCAAGGATAGGTGACGGTATTGTTTTAAAATCTAAACGGAAGATAGCTCGCGTTAGGGTCCTAGAAAGTTATAGTCTAGGTCAAAGCAATGCTAATAACCTAATTCCCTATAACCATTGGCTCTGATACCAACTCTTCTGTCACACCCCGACCACGTTAAAACAACAAACCGTGGCGAAAACGTCGGGGAGTGTTGTAACAGAATCATCGTTTCACAACCATGGTAATTAAAAAGTTTCGTTTTATTGATTTATTAAGTAATTTACATTGTCTTAAAACCAAACAAACAAATTAAACATCGTCTATTGCTTTAAGTCACTAAGGCCACGTCCAGATCCTAAGTGAGCATGCTCCCTAGCAATCATCACGCAACATCACCTGAAACATATGTAAAAACAAAGTCAGCAAAGAAATGCTGGCGAGCACATAGGTTTTGTGAGAGTATCGGATTCATGGCTCGTTTGTATGTTGTAGTACCTCATTAGACTACAAGAGTCAAAAGTACAAACCTTATTTTGAAAAGTGTATTGCTACATAATTAACCAACTCAAATCAAGATGGTTATAGTTTATAAAATCTCGCAGCCATGATTCTTAACCCCAAAACATTTGCTTTAGTAAACCAATTCGTAAAACATCTCGTTAAAAACTTGTTAATAAAACTCGTATGGTTTATATCATTTCGAAAACCTCGTTGTGTGATATCGTTTCAAAATCGTTTTCCCAAGTGAACTAAATAATGGCATGAAATGTAATATGATAGAAGCACTTATATATAAGATGTACCAGTGGCGTATCTACCATGATTCTATCATGCTACACCCGTCCCATTATCTAATCATTACCCAAAACCAATCGTTCGTTCAAATCGTTTATTTCGTTTAGGTCGTTTCAAATCGTTTAATTTGTCCCAAAATTGTTTTCGTTTTAATTGTGAGACTACTTTTGATTGTCTCGCTAATAACATTCAAACCTTCATGACTCGACTACCTCGTTCCTTGTATTAACAAACCACCAAAGGGTAAGTTAACAATCATCAGATTCGGTCATTACCTACATAACCCCCACACATAACCATGGGTGTAGTCTGATAACGGGATTTGTCAGATCCTATGGTACCATAACCTAATACTGGTCGGCTTGATCAATGCTAATGAATGTCATTCGTTATGTAATTACAACCATCGAGTTTGTTCACATTATTGAAATCGTTATTTAGTTTAATATAAACCATCTTATTCGTTTTGAAATCATCGTTTAAACCTTGAAATCATTTTGTACATATGAATCACCCCAAAACAATTGAAAATAGTAAAATAGGGAAACTATGTACTCACATTGAATGAAAGGGTATCCTTGATCTAAGGAACTTAGCGAAGCTCAGACAAACCAAGGAAATTCAAGCAGTACCTAGTAATTGGATCACTAGTAAATAAATCGACACCTAAATCGGAAGATCGGATAGAATGAGGTCTTGTAAACCAAATGAGTGTTGGAACTCATGTGATATGGTTTAACAAAGCCTACATTCTAAATTGGAACCTAACCTAAGTGCTTTCGACCCGTTACGACCCATTAAGGTAGCTTATGCTACTTTAACGTGTCGTTTGCGCAAAACTATGTTCGGATGGTTAACTATGTGCTATGTCAAGTCTTATATGCCCAATAATACCTAAACATGTTACTAAATCAGATTATATGTCAAAAACATGTTCACATATGCAAAATATGGATTTAAGCTTCAAAAGGGTGTTTTGGTCATTTCTTATGGGCATACAAGCTACTTAACAAATAACTAACCAATCCTATGTGATCATAAGGTATAACCTCAGTGGTTATTCCCTATGCAACTATGATCACAATCAAGCTTAGTCGGATCCTAATGATCGACCAAACGGGTCGGGTTCGAAAGTTTAAGCGGTTGTTTAGACCGCTTAACTTACGACCTTAAACAAGCACTAAACTAATAGTGACGAGTTAAACATGTCAAAACATGTTTAACCTACTTAGAAAACTGATTTGGTATCAAAACAATGGGTTTTGATACCCGAAAATAGTTCCGTTGCAAAATGCGTGCTAAAACGCATTTTGACCGAAACTTTGACTCGTCACTACGCCTAGTTAACGTGGTAATCAGTAGGTATAATCGCTAAGGATTATAACCATCGTGATTACAATCACGTTGCAAAGTTCAATTGAACTTTGACTTGACCAATTGATGGTCAAAACCGAAAGTCAAACTGTTGGCCAAACTGTTTGACTTTCTGCTTAAACATAAAGAATAAGCATGAAAGAAGACTTACAAAGGGTCCTAGCTATCTTTTCTACGAAGAATAAATTTCCAAGCAGATTAGAAAGCTCCCAAAGTCAGATGTAGAGAAGAGAAGAGAGGAATGAGCAAAGAATGAAGAAGTGAGGATGGCTATTTATAGTTGTTGCAAGTCTACAAGATCATTACACATGTTTGTGTGGCCTCCAAGCAATGATCTTGACCCTACAAGTGTTAGGAACTGATTGGGAACCTTGTTGAACACTTAAACTTGCTCAACACACCAGAAAATCGCATAACAGCCCCTGAATTATGAATCTGTTGCTGAAAAATCAGTTTCTAATGCTGGGTGTCCTCACACAGCCCGCGTAAGAGGAGACACCAAGCTTACGCGGCCCGCCTGGGCAAACTATGCAGAAATTGCAGTTTAGTCCCTGAACTTGTAAAACTTGCATTTCATCTCATTTTTGACACGTTTAAGCCCCGTTAACCTCATTTCAAGGCTTTAAAATGAAGTTAAAGTATTGGGAACTCAAAACATGCTCAAAAATATCTCGGATGTCGGCTCGTTTGGTCGTACGGTCGCGTTGTTCGTTAAATTACGGCGAAACTCAAACGGACGCGAAAACGAACCAAATTAAGCGACGAATGGAATTTTTGCATGCCGATCACTAAAATAAAAATATTTTAGTGTCTACAAAAATTTTGGCTGTCCAGATGTGGTCAGAACGTAAGATATGCGCGAAAATGCAAACTTACGTCGTTTTTGACACTTTTAGTCCCTGTAAGATCAAATACGCATGTTTTTGCACACCGAACCCCTCAAAGCTTATTTCTAAGCTATGTTTAGGTTATTTATGGTATGTTTAGCTTATGATCAAGTTCCGGACTGTTCGATACCATACGAATCGGTATAGTTTCGCAGTTTGACACAAATAGTCCCTGCGATCGAATAGAATTGTGTTCAACACACCAAACCATCCAAAACTTATTTCTAAGTTATGTAAAGGTTATTTTAGGTATGTTAAGCCTATGTCACTATTCCGGAGTGTTCGTTGCATTAAACTGGTTATATTTACGCATCAGTGCGCGTATAACCTTCCAGAAAGCGATTTAAAGCTTGAAATCGGAATCAAATTGAATCGTAATATCATCAAACACAAATACATATATAGTAACACCAAAACACATTGTTTTATTGATAATTAACATTGTCTTGCATTGTTCATCGATTACAGAGCACAGTTGTCACATTAGATGTCATCCATTTTTGAAGGGTTGATTTGTATATCTTATCCTTGATGGGATATATGAAGCAAAGCCTTGTGAAACTAGTCTTTTGTCAAAGAAGTCCTTTTATGGAACTACTTATCTTTTGTTGGATTGTAACCTTAATTTAAACAACCTGTGTTTGTAATGTTTTAAACTTATGAATGGATGAACATCATTTTAGTCATATAGTTGTTTATTATAAACAAATGCAATGAAAACTGATCAAGTCACACGCACACACTTCCGCAAAAGTCAGGGTGTGACATGAGACAACTTTTAGACACGATTATGCTATGTATTCAAACTTATATACTCATCAACTTTTGTTGATTTTATTTTAATACATGTTGCAGGAAACTAGTGTTAACGTATGAAGAATGACAATTAGGGTGGACTAGAAACACACCTAAACTTTATTTTATTTATTTGTTTCATGTTGATTATGCTTAAATGCATTATGTTATACTTCCTTTCCAAACAATGTATTTTCCCTTTTAGTATGAATGAAATTCGAATTTCTAACTATTGTCACCATTAGCAAGTTATTATGTCTCGAGCAATCATCTTTTCGTCTCACTCCAATGTTTCCGCCATCGGTTGGGGTGTGACAGATTGGTATCAGAGCCATAACTATAGGGAATTAGGAAAAGTTGCCATGCTTTTTAAGCTAGTCTATAATTTAGGAACCTTACTTGACCATTCTTGTTATCATGCCTAAATACTTGAATTTTCCCTACTTTGCTTCTCATCTTGTCTTTTGTCTTAAATATACGAGTCTTTCCTAAGATGAACTATAATACACACACGAAGATGCGAAGACAATCTTATTTCACAAGCGAGACGATCTCACCAAAATAGGCGTGGAAACCCCCCCTTTTGGTGAAATCCCTCAATCCGCGTTTATTTGATTTTTCACGAAATTGTACCATCAAGATAGGAGTGATTTCCACACCTTGATGGAGAGTTTCACATTCTTATTCTAGTGGACCCTTACTAACGAGTCGAAACATATTTCCTTATCTCGTTCGGTAAGTACTAACCACACTTATGGAAAGGCATTATCAAGTTAGGGGTGAAACCGGCATCTTGGTAACTAGTCCCACTCTTCGATTTTGAATCTCGCCAAAGTCTCGTACTTTTGTTTGATTTAGGACATATAGTAACCGGAAATGTGAATATCGTTAACCGAAATTTCAGCGAGTGTATTCTACCTATTAGGCCAAAGCATGCTTCCTAATCTCAAAGGAATTTTCAATCACTTTGGAATAGTCTTAGTTTCGTTCCGTTCCGTTCTGGGACACTCTACGTTTTACATTGAATCTCCTTTATGCTATATCAATTTCAATGTGTTTTACACTTGATACCTTCTTCATTTCAAAGTCGAAAACACGAATCGCACATTACCTGCAATATAAAACAATAATAATCGACGTGAACAAACTAAAATTATGATCTTTTCTTCATTATTTGTGATTATTCAAAGTGAATTCTTGTTATGCCTATGTGACTGATATGCACGAAATGCAACATATAAATTATATCAAATAAGGTATAAAATCAGATCTTTTTAGTACTAATGTTGGAAAAAGTGCGTTTCTTTGTATACTTTTGATTTTCAAGATTAAAAGAGCTTAAATGTATAAAAGGAAAAATTAACGGCAAAAACCAACATAAATATAAAAGAAGGAAAGTAGATACATCATACCGACCCTCCGAGCTTCATCCCAAGACCAAAAACAACTACTCAAAAGACTAGCACGGGGCCGTGCCACCAAGGCATGGGGTCGTGCCCCACTCAAGATTCCAGAAAGAAAAAGTCAAACAGAAGCAGACAAGAGACACGGGGCCGTGTCTAATGGACATGGGTTGTGGTCAACTCCCAGATATGCAAATCTTGGATAGTACAGCAAGTACAATGGCCACGGGGCCATGCCGTTGACACACGGGGCCGTGCAAGCATCCAGACTGACACAACTCCTTAAATGAAAACAGAGAAGAAGGGGGAACGGGGCCGTTTAAAGCTTCTGTTTCCAAAAATAAATAGGGGTGCTTGGTTCAATTGCAATCCATCACTTGGTAAGCCACTTCTCTCACACCTGCCACCACTCCACCACTACATCACCACCATAATCCACCACAACCATTAGAGTTTAAAAAACTATGGCCATGCTTGGCTAATCTCTTACATCACTTGGTGAAGGCAAAGTCTTTTATGTATTACTTTTGATTTTCAAACTTTGGTTAACTTTTTAATTAGGTTTGTATTAATGACTTAGATAACTAGTTTTTTATATTGAAAGTGAATTTTATTCTATCATCTCTTCATGTTTTGTTGATTCACTCATTCATGTCTTTACGGTCTTTATAAAGCACGTTAACTGCCTCTAAAGGGGGTTAGAAGTGTCGTTTGGGTAAAGTTCTTGCCTCGTTCAGATTGTAGATCCTGCGAGAACTTGGTTCAAGCTTATAAGGACTTCCTTTGAGGCAGATAACATCAAATCGGGGGAAGTAAGAACGGGTTGAATCCCTTATAAATAAACTACTATTAAAACTTTAAACCGGCCTTGCGGGACTGTATCCCAACTGACTCAGACCAATATGGCCGAGAGTAGCATTTCCTCCAAAAGAGGGACATGCCACATTTTGTATTAATAACTTACTTAATTATCTTTCAATATCCCGGCCTTGCAGGACTGTATCCCTGCTAACTCAGACCAATATGGCCGAGGGTAGAGTTGGCTCCAAAAGAGGGACATGCCACTATAACCAAGAGAATCTCTTAAAAAACCCAAAGTGCGGAAATCATCAAAGGATACATAAAAGATGAGTTGGAACTAAGTGATTCTATCTTGTCTATTTGTTTCTTTTATTACTTTATTTTCTTTCTTTATTTTACTTATTAAGAATATGTTCTCAAAATTTGGTTAGATTAGACGTTGACAATAATCCGGTATTAAAAGCTCTTGTGTCCTTGGACGAACTCGGTATCTTACCATCACTATACGCCAACGATGAGTGCACTTGCCCTAGCATGTTGTAGAGAGTGACAGTGTGTTGGTGCATATGTCTGTCGACTTCGTCTTGTATCGAGTCTTGTATTAGATTAGATAGATCAGGGCACGAAGTACGAGATATTAGGATTTAGGGGTATTTCACACGAAATAGGGAACAACTATTTCGTACGAAATCAGTTGGTCATTTCGCACGAAATCACTATTTCATGTGAAACTAATTTCATACCAACTGTTTCGTGCGAAATAGGCCAGCCTATAAATACCTGTTGTGCCTTGTCATTTGTAACTTTCCGGTTTCAGTACCGAACTGCTGCCGAAGTGTCTACTCGCTGTAAAACGTTGTTATATCAATCAAAAGACAATTTAAAGTGAATTGCAAGCTGAATCAACTTGATACGTTTGTTTCCGCCTCTCGTATTGAGGAAAAACTCTTCTGAACGACTCATTTGGTCGTGCAAATGATCCTACAATTGGTATCAGAGCTCAGGAGGAAGAGTTCTTACCGCTTCAGCTCAAAAATCTGATTTCTACACCTTTTTCAAAATTAACACGATTTTTCGGTTAAAATGATTTGAATTTCACATATTATATGCGAAACAATGTTTTAACAATGCCTTGAAAGTTTCAGACCTAAAATCGGACTAAAACTTGATCAATTGGACAAAAATCTGATCGACATGATGACGTCAGCAATATTTCGCACAAAATAGATCCTTCATTTCGCACGAAATCAACATTTAGTGTGAGCTATTTTGTACGAAATCACTATTTCGTACCAAAGTGTCCTTATTTCGTGTGAAAGTTTGCTATTTCGCACGAAATCAGCTGAAATTTGGTTCATTTCGTATGAAAGCACCTTATTTCGTTCCAAAATTTTTATTTCGTGTGAAAGATCATTTCGTTTGAAGTTGTTTTGCAGGCTATTTCGCCTCAGAGTGTCATTTCACACCAAGACTATTTCGTGTGAAAACTGATTTCGTTTGAAAGTATCTGATTTTGTGAAACTTGCTATCAAATCTTGGAAGAGGAATTTTATAACGCGTTTGCTACTGCCCCGTCTACTCCAGCTACCATTACTCAGAGTCTGAACATGGAAAATGAGACTGGAACTTTACAAAAACCCCTGAAACTAATGGGAATTGAGGAGTATTATGGATGGAAAGACCGGTTTGAAAACTGGGTTCAAGCAATTCATTTGAGATCTTGGGAGTGTATTGAGAAAAAGTATGTTAAACCTCGTACAGATATAGGATTTATCAAAACTATTTCTGAATTTTTGGACAAAGAAAGAGACATGTATAAAGCAGAAAAGATGATGATCAGTTTACTCCAGCAAGCTATTAAAGAAGACATCTTCATATTACTTCAACATGATAATACTTCACGTTCAATTTGGGAAGCACTTCGAGTTAAATTTGAGGGAAGTGAGAAGATGATCCGGAATAAAAAATCATTGTTAAAGAAAGAATTTGATCTGTTTTCAAGTTTGCCGGGTGAAAATACAAAGAAACTGATTGAAAGATATTGTCACTTAGTTCGTTCAATGTCTTTGTTAGAGATAACTAAAGAACGAGAAGAATGGGTCGACAAATTGGCTGATGCTTTACCTCAAAAAGAATGGGGTACATTTTTGATGATATTAAAGAATACTGGAGAATATGATGGCTTGACAATTTCCCAGTTCATTGAAAAGATTGAAGGACAAGATCTTGAGCAGCAAAAGATTGCTAGGATGAACAATCCAAGTGGTCAACAAGACATCAAGATGTATTACAAAGGGAGTGTTTCTGATGTTGAATCGAGTCCGAAAGTCCAAAATGCTTTTAGTGCAGAAAATTCATCTGGATCAGTCAATCAAAGTTCAAACAACAGTAGTGGATTTTCTTCATATCCAAGTCTTAATCCTAAATCTTCAAATTCAAGTCATCAGTTCCAAAGCTCAAACAACAATAATGATCATGTTTTACATTGCAATATTGCGTTGCATCTTCAGAATGGTCAAAATTTCTCTAAAGAGTTGCTAAAAGCCACATGTGATTACTTGCTACAGTGTTAGAATCATATGAAGGATTGGTTGCAGGAAGGATCGGAAATCCTATGCTGACAAAAGAGGATTACGATCAGATCGATGCAGAAGAAATGGAGCTTATGGATATAAAATGGTGTTTAGCGAGTGTTTTGAGGAGAGCTGAAAAATTTAAGTTGATTACAGGGAGAGATGATTTCAGGGATGCTAATGTTTCTACTTTGGGTTTTGATAAATCTAAAGTTACTTGTTTTCGATGCAGGGAGAAAGGACATTTCAAGAGGGAATGTAAAAATTGAGAACCAAGTGGAGCACTGAATCCGTTTGAAAATAATGATTATTATCAGAAAGCCATATATCAACAAGTTGCTCATCAGCCGTATCAACAAAAAGAACCACAAACTGCACATGCTAAAATGATCGAGGAAGCAAATAAGAAAGCTTATTTTGGCATAATTGATCAAGATGATGAAAAAGTGGCAGAAGGCTTTAGCTGGGATAAATACATTCTACCTGATTCAAAAACAGTTGCATTAATTGCTCAGATAGTTCAAGAACCAGATTTGATGAAGGAATAGATGAAAGGGTTTGCTGATGTTGAGAAGAATCAAGATGGAGAGTTTGTTTCTTCAGATGATAGTTCAGAAAGTAGTCAAGTGTTTGATCAATCATCATCTGATAGTGATGATGAAGAAGAAACTCAAATAAATATTTAATATTACAAATCAGAATCAACATGAAAATTAAAAATGTTTCTAAACCAATTTTGGACGTTTGTGTAGATCATCTTTCTTCAGCTGCTTCTTGTAATTGATGAACTTCTTGTAGATGTCATACATTCCTTTGTACCAGATTCTGGCTTGCACCCATTCATCAATCATTTCTTCAATCTCTTTTATCTCCTTTTCTTTGTCTCTCCCCTTCTCTTGAAGTTGCTTCTGCTTTTTGTTCATGCACTCCTTGATGTACTTCAATGTTTGGTTGGTGTATTTACAGATGTCAATACTTCTAAAGAGAGCCTTGTTACCTTCAATATCTTTGAACACAACACAGAGAATTTGTTTACCCCTACTTCCTGTTTGTTCAATGATATCTCCAGTTCTGACTTGTTTTTCCAGCTCTGTGGGGATTGATGTGTCTGGTGGAGGGATGTGGACCATTTTCTGATGAACATAATCATAGTTAATGCATAAATCAAAATCAGTCAAAGCTATTCTTTCAAATAGCTTGACTCCTTCTTTTCATATGCTCTTTAGTGATCTTCTGACATATTTGTTGTTGCCTTTGTCAGCATCATATGTTTTCTTCAGAAACTATATATCCAGTGGATGCAGTTGATCTGCCAGATCTCCATCTGTTATCTTCTGTTCAGTCCCATCTTTTCTAAGGAGAGTATACTTGTTTTGCACAAAATGTCCTCCAATACCATCTACAGTCTTTTGTTCATCCACTTTCAAAACTCTTATTATTGGATTAACATTAGCATAGTGGATGCTTCCTCAACCTCTTTCAAGTCTTTCCTCCCTCAAACCCCTGCTTACTGGATTTTCCGGTCTGCCCAGTTCATGTCCTTCTGCCTAGTAGTACTCCTTGAGGTTATGCTCAGGGAACATCATTACATCTTTGTCAATTTCTTGAACAAAGATGATGTCACCTTCAGGAGTCTTTTTCTAAACAATCTTTGGCATTTTTGAAGATGTAGCTGACTCTTCCCATTTTCTTTTTGCTTGCAGGGTTATGTCTTTACTTAAGACTGTATCCCCTGATGTAGTTGGTCTTGATCCAGACTGAGGGACATCAATATTTAAATCAGAGATAACTATAGGTGAAGCTTCATACCTTTTCATCATCTCTTCTTTTGACTTTGGTGGAGGTGGACCCATTGATGTGGTTCTAGTTTGAGTGGTAGGAGTGACAGTGGGTTGTTTTCTGATGATCTTTGGAATCTCCAGATTAAAGGCTTCTTTGGGAATGGGGATCATGAGCTCTTTGGAGTCTACATTTACTAGTCTGGCAACGTTGTAGTGCATCCTCTTCATGAGAGATTGGACTTCTCCCACAAGTTGAGCATTTATGGTCTCATTTTCTTGCACTTTGGCCAATTCTTCTTGGTTGTGCTCCTGTAGTGCAGCCCATTCTTTGACTAGTTTTCAAGGGCATTTGTGATACTGTTGTTGCTTGCCCTCAAAATTGTGATCTCCTCCAAAACCTTGTTGGAACTGCTTGATGTTCTTGATTCAACAGCATCCTTGATTTGTGTCTTGATCTTCTCCATTTCTGTGAAGATTTTCTGAACATCTGTTGAAGCAATGCTGGTTTCTGGTGTCTTGCTTTGCTGTTGTTGCAGAATTTTTAATGTTTCAGTGTTTCTCTTTGATTGTGCTTTGATGAGTTCCACTGATTCTGTCAAAGTCTTCAATTGTGCTCTTTGACCCCTCATTTTTGACAACAACAGGTCAAGCTTTTCCTCAACTGGATTTTTCTTGCACACTTTAAATACATCATCTAGGGCTTTTTGAAGATGCTCAGATGTCATATTTGGAGTTTCTTGGATATTTGGAACAACAGATACTCCATCTAACTCACCAGCTGCAAACACATTTGCAGCTATTTTGGAGGTTTCTGGTGTGTTGGTGCATTTAGTGTCTGTTAACTTCGTCTTAATCGAGTCTTATGTCTAGATAGGATAAACGAGCACACAACAGGGTCTAAATTAGGGTTTTACATGTTAAAGTGGGTGATTCCGTTTGAAAGTGTCAATGTGCAGTTCAAGCGAAATCAACACATGTGATTTTTCTTGAAACAGTCATGTCATGTTCAAGCGGAATCAGCAACAGTATAAATACCTGATTTGTGTGTTCATTTGGAGCGGGATTAGATCATATGTTCTGAGTCGAGGTGCTGTCCGTTTGTCATTTGAACATGTAAAAGCTCAGGATTGATCAATAAGAAGATAATTAGAAAGGAACAAGCTGTGTTGACATCATTTACATTGATTCCGCCTTTGTATTTGATGATGAACTACTCAGATTGACTCGTTAGGGTCACACGACGATCCAACAAGCTTCATGTAAACTTTTATGTTTCTTGTTCTAACTCTTTTAGTGTTCTTATGAATCTCAACATAATACACTTTTTAACTACACAAAGTAGACATAAATAAGAGTAAACCGAGACTTACTACTAGCACAAGGCTAGGGTTGAATCTAGTGAAGATGATGATGAGAAAAGTTGATGAAAAAGCAAGAACAAGGCTCCTTTGAAGTTCCAGAAGTTCAAGCACCTTTGATTCACCTTCAAGCACTTAGATGAAGCTTAAAAATGGAAGAGATGGTGGTGGAATGGTGATGATGTTGGCGGTGGTAGAGTGACCGAGAGAGGGAGAGAGAGAGTGAGGGTAAGGGAGTGTAAGATATGGAATGATATGTGTAAGAAGGTGCCATGCTTAAATAGATCATTTCACATATTTTGGTCATCCTCACAAGTAACTTATCTATTATAAAATGAGATTAAATCAAAGAAGCATGGTGTGGAAAATAAGTTGGTGATTTGGTGGGTCCATCTTGGGACCGAATTCGGTTTTAGGGGGGGGGGGGTTGGATGTAACATTTGTGACTAAGTGGTAAACATAAGTTAGATTTCAAGTAACAAGATCATATGTATTAGTTTGTTGATTTTTAGTGGGTGTTATGGTAAACGGGGACCACAACTAGTCAAGAAATAATAAACCAATGTGTTTGACAAAAATTTAGTGTCCCGGGTAATGTCCGGTTGTCCGGTTAGATACCGTCCCGTTAAAGTGTTTAACTAGTCCGTAATGTGTCTTTTATATATATTTTTGCAACACAATTTATTCCCGGCACTTAGGAAAGCATACAGGACCGTTCTGCCATATTTTTGCACTCTACTAGTATGTTAAAATGCTGAGTTTTTATTAATGAATGCGGAATTCTGCATTTAAAGCATGTTTTAGGCACTTCCCGGCACTATAATTATCACCTAGTGACGCAGTTTTATGGTCCTCACTTCCCTACACCCCATACTAGTGTAGTACCTTGTCCCGGGCTCATACTGGCCTCAATAACATTGTTTATCTATGTGCTGGCATTGTCAGCATGTTTCTGAATTATCCGTTCAGTGTGCTAACTGTGCTTTGTGCATCAAGTATGTCACTAAAGTTTGTGTGTAATAAATGGAGTGACTGTATGAAATGTGATGCATATGTACGTATGATACAAAAATCATAAAGCAGTTCAAGTTGTCAGTTGTAATTAAGCACAGTCATTAAGCATATAATTAAAATTAATTAATTGTACAATACCTGTAATTGTGAGGGTTATCACATTCTCCCCCCGTTAAGAAAATTTCGTCCCAAAATTTTAGGTTCTGCTTCTAGTTGCAGGGGTCTTGGGGAATAAATGTGGGTACTTGGCCTTCATACGATCCTCACGTTCCCATGTGAATTCTGGGCCATGTCGTGCATTCCATCGAACCTTGACGAGCTTGACACTACTCTGGCGTGTTTTGTTAACCTTCCAATCCGTAACCTCAACTGGTTCTTCAAGAAAGTGGAGTGTGTCGTCAACATGAACCTCGTCTGTAGGAATGACAACTGTGTGTTGAGTTGGACTCTTTTTCAAATTGGATACATGAAATGTATCGTGAACGCCATTAAGTTCAGCAGGTAAATCCAACTTGTATGCTACGAGACCAATTCGTTCCAGGATTCTGAATGGACCAATGTATCTGGGGTTCAACTTCCCACGCTTCCCGAAGCGTGCCACACCCTTCCAGGGTGAAACCTTTAGCAGTACCATATCTCCCACCTCGAATTCCAGAGGTTTTCTTCTGCGGTCCGCATAACACTTTTGTCGATCACGAGCCGCTTTAATGCGTTCTCGGATCTGCAAATTCTTGTCTGTTGTTTCCTGAACCAATTCTGGACCAACTAACTGTCTATCACCCGCGTCAGCCCAACAAACTGGTGATCGGCACTTACGCCCATAGAGAGCTTCGAACGGTGCGGCTTGAATGCTTGCATGATAACTGTTATTGTATGAAAATTCAACTAATGGTAGGTGAGTGTCCCAACTTCCACCTAAATCCATTACGCAAGCTCGCAGCATGTCTTCCAGCGTCTGAATCATTCGTTCGCTCTGTCCGTCTGTTTGCGGGTGAAATGCAGTACTCAGATTCAACTGAGAACCGAAAGCTTCTTGAAAGGATTGCCAAATTCTTGACACGAAGCGTCCATCTCTATCTGAGATAATTGAGAGAGGCAATCCATGACGTGCGACAATCTCTCTCAGGTATATCTCAGCAAGTTTGCTCGTATTGTCCTTCTCCCTGATTGGTAAAAAGTGAGCAGATTTCGTTAAACGGTCTACTATCACCCAAATCATATCATGTCCTTTGGGCGTCCTTGGCAATTTTGTTATGAAGTCCATTGAAATATGTTCCCACTTCCATTGGGGTATTTTAGGTTGTTGCAGAAGACCTGAAGGCTTCTGGTATTCAGCTTTTACCTTGGCACAAGTTAAACATTTGCCCACATATATTGCAACATCGCCTTTCATCCTTGGCCACCAATAAAAATTCTTAAGATCTTGGTACATCTTATCCGCTCCTGGATGAATCGAGTACCGTGACTTGTGAGCTTCGTCAAAAATAACATTTCTCAACCCTCCAAACAATGGAACCCAAATTCGTTTCATGAAACACAACGTTCCTTCCCCGTTTGGCACCAACTGCTTCTCCATCCCACGGAGATATTCATTTTCAATATTCCTTTCCTTGAGTGCTTCTCTCTGCGCGGCACGAATGCGCAATGAGAGGTCCGTTTGAACGATCATTTCTAAAGCCCTAACCCTTATGGGCTTGATCCTTTCCTTCTGACTTATGGCATCGGCGACCACATTCGCCTTCCCTGGGTGATACTTGATCTCACAATCGTAGTCGTTCAACAATTCAACCCAGCGTCTTTGTCTCATGTTAAGCTCTTTTTGATCGAAGATATGTTGCAGACTCTTGTGATCAGTGAAGATTGTACACCGCGTACCATATAAGTAATGTCACCAGATTTTCAAAGCAAACACCACTGCGCCCAGTTCTAAATCATGAGTGGTGTAGTTTTTCTCGTGGACCTTCAACTGGCGAGACGCATATGCTATGACTTTTTGTCGCTACATCAGTACGCAGCCTAAACCTTGACGCGAGGTGTCGCAATATACCATGAAGTCGTCCGTGCCTTCGGATAGTGATAAGATCGGTGTGTCACAAAGTTTATTCTTCAATAACTGAAATGCTTCTTCCTGTTTGTCTCCCCAATCAAACTTTTTATCCTTTTGCGTGAGAGCAGTCAGAGGTTGAGCGATTTTTGAGAAATCCTCAATAAATCTGCGGTAATACCCAGCCAACCCTAGAAACTGTCGAATCTCAGTCGGTGTCTTTGGAGTTTCCCAGTTCTTGATTGCCTCGATCTTTGTGGGATCTACATGAATCCCGTTTCCATTAACCACATGACCAAGAAACTGGACTTCACGTAGCCAGAATTCGCACTTCGAGAATTTCGCATACAATTTCTCCTTCTTAAGCAGTTCTAAAATAGCCCTTAGATGATGCTCATGTTCTTCTTTTGTTTTTGAGTAGATCAGTATGTCGTCTATGAACACGATCACAAACTTATCAAGATAGGGCTTGCAGACTCTGTTCATCAAATCCATGAATACCGCTGGTGCGTTCGTTAACCCGAAAGGCATAACCAGGAACTCGTAATGCCCATAGCGAGTCCTAAAGGCCGTCTTTGGGATACTCTCCTCTTGTATCCTTAAGTGATGATATCCTGATCGAAGGTCGATCTTCGAATAAAAACTTGAACCTTGTAACTGATCGAATAGGTCATCGATCCTTGGCAAAGGATATCTGTTCTTAATTGTCAACTTGTTCAGCTCTCGGTAGTCAATACACATGCGAAAACTACCATCTTTCTTCTTAACAAACAAAACTGGAGCTCCCCAAGGCAAGAAGCTTGGTCGGATAAATCCCTTGTCTAACAATTCCTGAAGTTTCGTCGACAACTCCTGCATTTTCGAAGGCGCAAGTCGATAGGGTGCCTTAGCTACAGGCGCGGCGCCTGGAACTAAGTCAATATGAAACTCGACTTGTCTTGGAGGCGGCAATCCTGGCAAGTCTTCTGGAAAGACTTCAGGATACTCCTTAATGACTGGAATGTCTTCAAGTTTCGGCTCAGCGGCTTCCTTATCCACGATGTGTGCCAGGAAGGCAACACATCCCTTCCTCAAACATTTCCGGGCCTTTAAACAGCTAATGATCCTTAAAGGCGTATCACGCTTCTCTCCGTGTACTATGATCGTTTCTCCATCCGCCATTGGGATACGAATGGTCTTCTCGTGGCATATAATTTCGGCTCTGTTGCTTGACAACCAATCCATCCCTACTACCATGTCGAAGCTTCCCAACTCGACTGGTAGTAGATCCAGTGTAAATTCGTGCTCACACAGTTCTATTACGCATCCTCTGATGACTTCGTTTGTTTCTACTAGCTTTCCGTTAGCCAGTTCAATAGAGTAAGAGATATCTAACTTACTAGCAATTAATCCAAGTATTTTCTTAAATTCTAGTGACATGAAACTATAATCGGCACCAGTATCGAAAAGCACAGATGCAAAGCATTGATTAATAGGGAACGTACCAGTGACAACATTCGGGTCCTGACGTGCTTCCCTTGCTCCAATATTGAATACCCTTCCACGAGCTTGATTGAGTTTTGGGCAATCTCGTTTGAAATGCCCGATGTCTCCGTAGTTAAAGCATCCCGGCCCTTGGCCATCACCATTCCCATTTCCTTGATTGTTGTTGCGGTTCCCACCTTGATTACCACGATTCCCAAAATTATCCCTATTACCATTCCTGCCATTGCGGTTTCCATTTCCGTTACCTCCTAGATTGTTGTTCCTATTACCAAAACCTCATTGGCCACCCCGGCCAGCACCAACCCAGCAAGTATCTTTCAAGTGACCAATTTTCCCACAAGTTTCACATTTTCTATTTCTGCACTGGCTAGCATGATGATACTGGCATAATTCACACTTGGGCAGAGTGCCCATGTATCCTTTTCCTTTTGCTCTGGCCGGTGTGCTAGTGTCACCCTTCTTGTTCGAACTGCTGGTACCCTGCTTAAAGTTGGAGAACTTTCGCTTGTTTTCTCCAGAGGGCTCCACATGGGTTTCCTTCTTTTTCTGATCAGCGTTGGAAAACTTGTTTAGCCTGATGGCTTCCTCAGTCAGAGATATGCTCAAATCGATGGCTTCAGTAATGGTTGACGGCTTCGATGATGTAACCATACTCATAATCTGAGGTGCTAATCCCCAGATAAAACGCTCCACGCGTTTAAATTCGGGCGTGATCATATAAGGTACTACGTGGGACAAATCATGAAACCTTTGAACATATTCGGCGACTTTTGAGCCTTCCATTTTTAGGTTCCAGAACTCCGTTTCTAGCTTTTGTACTTCAGCCCGCGAACAGTATTTCTTCCTCATGAGCTCTTTCAGCTCAGCCCACGTTAATGCATATGTCGCCGCCTCTCCCAATGTTTGCACTTGCAGGTTCCACCACGATAGGGCACCATCAAGAAAAAGCCCTGAGATGTATGTAACTTGTTGATCGGGAGCACACTTGCTCATCCTCAAAATAGAATCTGTCTTTTCTGCCCATCTGACAAATGCAACAGCACCTCCAGTGCCGTCAAAGTTTAAGGGCTTACAGTCGAGGAATTGTTTGTAGGTGCAGCCTGTCCGAGCAATGTTATTCATAGAAAACATTAGCATTTGCACATGAAATGTCCAAATGTAGTGTAATGTGTCTCGAGTGACTTAAACATTACCATGTGGTGGGTTGTTGTTGTTGTTGTTTGAGTTATTCGTGCTTGTTTCAGGACGCGAGGCCTCATAATCAGCTATGGCCTTTGAGATTTGTTCCTGTAATTCCGCCTCTGTGGTGGGTAAACGTACAGCTCTTCGTGGAGGCATCTTCTAGAAGAAGATCATATTGATCAGGTCATAGTAAGTATAGTACGTAAATAATACGCGTATGTAATAACATCCATCAACACAATAACACATAACATCCCATGTTATAATAAACAATAAATCAACAAGGCATGTAATGAGAATACTGCGATTGAGCTATTATATAATCAAGACCACAATACAATGTTTACAAGTTTTCCAAATGTATCGTGCATCCCCAAAAGAGACTAAGGGTCACAATGCCCTTATCTGAACTGTCTAGCCTAATACAACAACCAAAAATCAAATATCTAAAGTCATGATGTCAAAATGCGGTCTTCAAAATGCTGTATAGTTTGGCTCAATCGCTGTCTTCTCATCAAAAGTAATCACTACCTGCAACAGCCCAAAAATAGCTATGCTGATGGCGGAGGAGGAGGTGGAGGAAAAGAGAAAAGCATACGGCGCATAAGCACCCAGTCCTCCTCCAAGGCGTGAACAACTCGCAGTAGATACGCAATCTGCTGCTCAGGTGTAAGGAAACGAACATCCGAATCAGGAGGTAGTGAAAGAGGAGTGTGTGGTATGGTAAAAGGATACTGACAATGGCACGGGGGACGTGGAGTCTTCTCTAACTCCTCCATGCGACGACTCAGTGCGTCCTGCTGTAGCTGTAGAGAGATGAGTATATCCTCTGTGGAGTATCCGACGTGAAATGGGTGATAAGGGTCGGATAACGGCATAACATTGGGCGAAGCCCACAGAAACGGCTCGCCTGAAGGTGCAAAGGATGGTGTAGTGTGAGGCAACTGAGACGTGACTGGTATAGCAGACGACATAGGTGGAACAAAACCAGGATGAGGAATCTGCGGCATGAACTGGCCGTCTCCTGACATAAAAGGTACGTGACCAAAAGGTCGACTCGATGAACCCTCCCCAGGACGTGGTGGAGGAATGTCCTGGAGGAATGTGATGGGAAGGTCAGTGCGATGGGTATCAGATGTGTGTGGGTGGAAAAATGGAATATCAAGTGGTGCAGTAACAGGTGCGGTAGGGGGAGTGACTGGTAACACATACGGAGGGTAGTCATCATCATCCTCGATCCACCCATTATGGGTGTCAGCATAACGAGGGTCGATGTGAGTAGCAAAAGGTGCATGGTCAGCATGCACAGGGGCCGAATCAGGAAATAATGGTGCGATGTCTGGTAACTCAGCAAAGGCAGGGTCAGGCAGAGGTGCCATGACTGGAACATCAACGACTGGTGGTACAATAACGGGAGCATCAGCGTGAATAGGGTCAATAGCAAGGACAGGCTCTGGTACTATATCGGGCTCTGGATCGACAGGAGCAGGCTGATGATCAGCAGGCATGTCAAGAATCTGATCATCAGGGAGAACAGGAGCCTCAGCAGGCTGCTCCTCGAGGATCAGCTCGTCCTCCTGGTCTAGATCATGATCGAATGGGAAAATGGGTCAAACTCGTCCTCCAACTCTATATCCTCATCATCGTCAATACCAGGGATGAAACCGAATCCCAGCGGTGGGACGGGTGCCTCGGACATGTCCGTATCGGTGTCGGTGTCAGTGGGGTATCACTGTAACCCCAGCGCGTGAAGAGTAGAGGAAGCTACCGACTCAAAAGAATCTGGGACCGACGAATCAGAATGAACCTCCGTATCAGGAATCTCAACCAACGGAAGAGCGACATCATCCGCAATCGGGCCCCGCCCTCATGGTCGTCCTTAGGGGGACCCTCGAAAAGATCGATGTCGTCATCGGACACAACATCGTGTGGCAAATCCTCTACAGGAAATGCAGCAAGTGGAATGGGAGCAGGGATCTCCGCAAGAGGTAGATCCCCAACTGGAATGCCATCAGCTAGCTGTACGTCGTCACCGAAATCTGGCAGCGCGAAGGGCTGAAAACCGTCATCATCCGTACTGTCCGTATCAGATGTGTAGACCTCCGGGTCTGAGTGCATCGGGTCGTCAGAATCTACCTGCACTGGGTCAGAAACTCCGCTCGACGAAGACATAGCGTCTGTAATAACACAACCACTGATGTGCAAATGTGGTCTATAATAAAAAACTACTAACCTAATCTAGACACCCTAGTTTTAAATTTATAAACTAAGACTCTCTAAATGCTAGACCACTGACAGGCAAGTGTACCTATCGTACGTAGTAAAGCCTAATGAAGTCCGAGTATCGAACCCACGAGACACTAGCGACGCTAACTAGACTCTGACTCAATTAATTACTTAACTGGTTTTAATTTGTGTTTGGATTTGAGGTTTTAACTAATTAAACTAATAATCTAATTAAATAAGAAAATGTGGCAAACAAGACAAGCAACGTAAAACAAACACGAACTCGGGAGCTAGGTGTAAATCAAATATGATGAGAAAAGACTACCTAGGTGTCGAATCCCTAGAATCATGCAACGCTATCTTGACTATGGCAATGGTTAAATATCCTACTCCCTCGATTAACCCCCCGCTAGAGATGTATCAAATGAAAGACAAGGACGAAATGCGAAGTGCTAGAACGAACCGGCTCGACCTATCGATACCAAATCCCACGAAAATAGAATCCTTTTGACCTCAGAGACAATTATGTTAAGAGAAGATCCCAAAAACGCAAAGCAAACCAAACCATGAAGATTGAAATCCTAGGAAACCTTAACCACGATGTAATAAACGAGCCCGAGCTATCGGTAACCCAATCTACCCACCAATGCTTAGCTAATAACCTAGCTCACCCTAATCGTCTTTCGAGTCACAAGATGAGGATGCAAGTTTTAGTTGTTGATTTTAACTATTGATTAACTTGGTTTATTTCTAAACTCAATATTCAAACCGAAAAACCCTAAGATTAACCGATTCAAATTAAATCCTATGTCTAGGGGGAATTTCTTCATTCCTAAACCGCTGAATTTATCAATCAATAATCAATCACAACACTCAAACATGCAATATCAAGATCAATTTCAAAGCAAGATTATGTAAATCGCATAAAATAACCAAAACCGAGTCAAAATAACGCAACAATCAACTAGTTCATCTCAACCTAGGTAGCATGAAAGGTTTAGCCAAGAAACATAACCACTAAAAAGAAACGAGTTTGAACCGAGTAGCAAAACATGTTTATAATTTTGTAAAACACAAAGTCTAACAAAACTAAAAATAATAAATTGCAAACACGAACTTGAAACTTGATCGCGGCTTGAACCCTCGAACCAATAGCCTCCTTTTTCTTCTCTCTCCTGTCTTGATCGTCGAACTCCTGTCTCCACCAAATTGACGTCCCCCCAAAACTCTTCACGTCAACATCTATATATCATTCGAACTTTAGGTTTTTTAATAAAACAATTCAGCCCAGTCCAAGAATAATGCACACATGCATATGATTGGAACTTGGAGGTGGGCGGCCCACATGCATGGCTGAAGTTATCTTTTTTTTTTTCTGCCCACTATCTGATGTTTTTGAATGGAATCCCAATTCCCTCACAGTCACGTCCAACTATTCTTTTCTTTTCAATTCTTAGACTTCAAAACCTTTTAATGAAGTCCACTTTTTGAATGGCCTTTTTCTAATCTAATTCACAATAATGGGTATAACCATGGCTGCCACTATTAGATAGCATAGGGCTCGGCCCACTCGAGAAAAATGCGGCGAATTTCCTTCTGTCACTGGCGTTCTACTCTGGCCAACTGGCTGGTCATTTAATTATTACTCTTTTTCACTCCATTTGCACCAGTACCTGCCAAAACACCAAATAATGTAATCTAATACTAAAAACTAAATAAAAAAAATAAAAATTATACAAAACTATACAATTTACACGGGACACATATGTGTATTTTACCACACATCAAATATCCCCACACTTAAACTTTTTTCGTCCCTGAAAAAGAATCTATGCATACGGAATCAGAGATGGATAAATACTCGGATCAAAAACTTATTTATACTTGTTAAGATCAAAACTTGTGTTAGCCGCGATTGCAAATATGTTTGTCCCTTTAAACCCAAACTCAGTTCTAAGCCCCTTATGATGCAAATTTTGTTCAAGTGCGGTCAATCTACCTAGGGTCTCACGCTAGAAGCTACGGTCCACCTAATCCCGCCTCAAGCTTATAGAACAAAAGGAACGATCACTAGACCAATTCCCAACCGTCTTATATCAAAACCAAGAGAATTTAAAATCAAATATTTTTTTTCTTTTTTTTTTTTTTAATGAGCGTAGACGTTGCTTTCCCTAACCCAGAGGCATTCCGGCTGTAGAGTCGTTATCCCCAACTCGGATTACTTAGGCTTCGATACTTTTTTTATTTGCATGTTCGATTTCACACATCCTAGAGGTGATCCGGTTGTAGAGTCGCTATCCCCAACCAAGATTACATAAGCCTACGCTACTTTCATTCAGTTTCTAGCTCATTTTTTTTATTTTTTCTTTTCTTTTTTTCAAGATTAAAAATTCTAACGGTTTTAACTTATAACGGTGTTCCTTATACTCTTATTAGCGGTTTCAATTTCCCATTTTTCCCAGATGAGTACCCACTAGTAGACCGACAATTAAGGTAATATTAAATCAAAGGGACCTAAAACCAAACCGGGCCTATTCACATATCCCAAACTAGACACAAGCTCGACTTAATTAGTCTCATATTATCATTATTTGAACCCGAACAAAAACCCATCTTTTCTATCAGTCACTAACTAAGACCTAAATGAAAGTTTCCCATCCCCACACTTAAACTCTACATTGCCCTTAATGTAGGATGGAAACCGACTCAAAAGACTAAAAATAAATAAGAAATAAAAAGACTAAGGGCATAATTGGAAATGACTTAGCTGGTTTTATAACGCGTATGTTCCAAAACTCTCGTCCAATCCAGCTCGATCGTATAGCATTTTGTTCGCGATCGACTTTGACTCTGACTAGTACACTTGGTAAATGCCTGATATTCGAAAAGCAGCTCCAAAATCACCCGAATGGAGATTGAGTACGGGTGGTACATATCCAAACCTGCATAAACAAAAACAAGCAAAAACCCAAGCAGTACCGACTCTAAAAAAAAACCGACTCAAAACTACTAAATTGGACTCATGGTACAAAATAAACGACTCAAAATACAAACTCTACAAACCTCCCCACACTTGAATTTAATCAGGAGGTTTCTCCTTTATCCAACCTCGGTCCAACCCGTTTAATTCCACCCGTTCCTTATTATTAATTAAAATTTTAAAGGTGGAATTTATAAACCTTTTAACATTTTCAAATGGGTCAGGCCACCAATACTTAAATTTACCTGGACCAAACCTGATTCGTGACATGTAATGAGAAGGATGGTGTTGTGCAAACTTCAACGATTCTTCCTTCTTCTTCTTTCGGTACCATCCTCGAATCCTCAGAAGGTGTTGATCCAAGCTCTTTCTCGCCCTATCCCGTGTTCTTAATCGTGGTGGCGATCCAACTTCTAGCTTCTCCACGGGCCGGCTATCAAACTCCTCAGCCACTTCCTCTTCTACTATGTTTGGTATTTGTTTGATCTCCATGGCCGGTTCACCTTCAAGTAATTTCTCTAAACATGCGAGATCACCGACCGGGTCAAATTCTACTTCCTCAAGAGTTGGTAAACCTACCAACTCATCACCAAACTCCTCCTCCCAAGATGGTACATGCTTACCTTTGTCATCCTCCATCTTGTCCGGTGGCTCTTTTTCAACTTCTTCAACTTTTTCAACTATGGTGTAGTCGAGCACCTCTAACTCTGCCTCTTCTACTACCCCCTCATCATCACTCCAAAAGCCATCATCAATATCCCATGGCGTGGGACACCAATAACTGGAATTAACAACTTGTTGAACCAGAGGTGGGACTTCAACGTCCATTATCGTCTCCGGTTCATGAGTGTTATCCTCATCTTCTTCATTCAAGGGCTCAAAATGTAAAACCTGCACGACATCATCCTCACAAGACAAGGGTAAATCTGATTCATGAGAATTATAATAATTAAAACTAGAATTGTAATATTTACCTTGCAGTGGACTCTCAATGCATATTTCTTCCCCCGAATCTAAAATTGTATAATCCCTCTTACCATCGGCCGTTTGATATCCTGAATAATTTCCATTCACATCATACGTGCAACGGCTTTGGCTTTTCAAGCTCTGTGAATTTAAAATATCAAATGCGGCTTGAATTGCCCTATCTGTTTCTTCCTTAGCAGCCTTAAACCAATCACGGAAGTCCTCTGTTGTTTGTTTTGGTTGCCAATTCCAAGGCTGATATGACTGTGGCTGCACAAGAGGGTTAGCATCGAAATCTATGGAACACCCCGAATCGTTTGGACAATATTTGGTGTAATGGGGCCCTCCACAGATTAAACACATGATAAAAAAAATATATAAAAAAATTAACTAATAAAAATATATTTACAAAGACGACTAGACACACTACTACTAGACACAAACCCTAAGACTCAACCTACAAATAAGACCAATTAAACAAGTAAAATCAGTCAAAGCTAATAACGCAATCGCCTAAGTGTCCCCGGCAACGGCGCCAAAAACTTGATGTGCAAATGTGGTCTATAATAAAAAACTACTAAGCTAATCTAGACACCCTAGTTTTAAATTTATAAACTAAGACTCTCTAAATGCTAGACCACTGACAGGCAAGTGTACCTATCGTACGTAGTAAAGCCTAGTGAAGTCCGAGTATCGAACCCACGAGACACTAGCGACGCTAACTAGACTCTGACTCAACTAATTACTTAACTGGTTTTAATTTGTGTTTGGATTTGAGGTTTTAACTAATTAAACTAATAATCTAATTAAATAAGAAAATGTGGCAAACAAGACAAGCAACGTAAAACAAACACGAACTCGGGAGCTAGGTGTAAATCAAATATGATGAGAAAAGACTACCTAGGTGTCGAATCCCTAGAATCATGCAACGCTATCTTGACTATGGCAATGGTTAAATATCCTACTCCCTCGATTAACCCCCCGCTAGAGATGTATCAAACGAAAGATAAGGACGAAATGCGAAGTCCTAGAAGGAACCGGCTCGACCTATCGATACCAAATCCCACGAAAATAGAATCCTTTTGACCTCAGAGACAATTATGTTAAGAGAAGATCTCAAAAACGCAAAGCAAACCAAACCATGAAGATTGAAATCCTAGGAAACCTTAACCACGATGTAATAAACGAGCCTGAGCTATCGGTCACCCAATCTACCCACCAATGCTTAGCTAATAACCTAGCTCACCCTAATCGTCTTTCGAGTCACAAGATGAGGATGCAAGTTTTAGTTGTTGATTTTAACTATTGATTAACTTGGTTTATTTCTAAACTCAATATTCAAACCGAAAAACCCTAAGATTAACCAATTCAAATTAAATCCTAAGTCTAGGGGGAATTTCTTCGTGCCTAAACCGCTGAATTTATCAATCAATAATCAATCACAACACTCAAACATGCAATATCAAGATCAATTTCAAAGCAAGATTATGTAAATCGCATAAAATAACCAAAACCGAGTCAAAATAACGCAACAATCAACTAGTTCATCTCAACCTAGGTAGCATGAAAGGTTTAGCCAAGAAACATAACCACTAAAAAGAAACGAGTTTGAACCGAGTAGCAAAACATGTTTATAATTTTGTAAAACACAAAGTCTAACAAAACTAAAAATAATAAATTGCAAACCCGAACTTGATCGCGGCTTGAACCCTCGAACTAATAGCCTCCTTTTTCTTCTCTCTCCTGTCTTGATCGTCGAACTCCTGTCTCCACCAAATTGACGTCCCCCCAAAACTCTTCACGTCAACATCTATATATCATTCGAACTTTAGGTTTTTTAATAAAACAATTCAGCCCACTCCAAGAATAATGCACACATGCATATGATTGGAACTTGGAGGTGGGCGGCCCACATGCATGGCTGAAGTTATCTTTTTTTTTTCGGCCCACTATCTGATGTTTTTGAATGGAATCCCAATTCCCTCACAGTCACGTCCAACTATTCTTTTCTTTTCAATTCTTAGACTTCAAAACCTTTTAATGAAGTCCACTTTTTGAATGGCCTTTTTCTAATCTAATTCACAATAATTGGTATAACCATGGCTGCCACTATTAGATAGCATAGGGCTCGGCCCACTCGAGAAAAATGCGGCGAATTTCCTTCTGTCACTGGCGTTCTACTCTGGCCAACTGGCTGGTCATTTAATTATTACTCTTTTTCACTCCATTTGCACCAGTACCTGCCAAAACACCAAATAATGTAATCTAATACTAAAAACTAAATAAAAAAATAAAAATTATACAAAACTATACAATTTACACGGGACAAATAAGTGCATTTTACCACACATCAACCACAAAGTGTGCACATACATCAATGATAGTCAAGTAAGCATATAAGTCATAATCAAGGTATGCAAGTAATCATCCCAGTCTTCCCCAGACTATCCCACCCCAGTCTCTCAGACTGAACTCCCTAGTCTCTCAGACTAACTCCCTGGTCTCTATGACCAACCTCCCAGTCTCTAAGACTCAATCCCTGGTCTCTAAGACCAACTCCCTGGTCTCTAAGACCAACTCCCTGGTCTATAAGACCAACTCCCTCAGTCTCTAAGACCGAACTATAAATTTTGAAATATGTGTTTGTGCCCTTTGTTTGTAAAATGTCTGTGCCACGGATCTGGACTTTTAGTGGATGCAATGTAAAAATGTTTGAAAACATTTTCGTGAGAGCCCTAGTGATCATAGTCTAGACTCGAGGAAGAATCCTAGTTCGCTATGATCGAGGCTCTGATACCAAGCTGTCACACCCTGGCTTTTGCGGAAGCGTGGGTTTATTTGGTGTGAATTCTTAATACCATAGCAACAATCATAACAATGCTATATGATAAAACACAAGATGTTTATCCATTAATATTGTTTAGAAAATGTCATCACATAATTGTCTTGAATCATCAACCCAAAATAAGTTACAACATGACTTGTTTAAAAATGAGTTCCCAACGGACTCAACAAAAGACCATAAGTAAAACGAGGTTTGGAGACATGTGACCCGTCCAGGCAAGGGTTACACCTCCCAAACCCTACACCCTTGGATGACATATTTTATTTAAATACGCAGCTTAACGTGCATCGCCCGCCAGATCCTATCAATTCCCTGAAATACATGTAGTTTGAAAGTCAACAAAAAGTTGAGCGAGTTCATGTGTATGTCTGTGAGTATAAACCGTTTAAGTACGTCCCCATGTATAAAGTACGTCCCAATGTATAAAGTACGTCCCAATGTATAAATGTCCCTGGTATGTAGCAATTAAGGAAAAAGAGATCACCAATGGGTTGCAAAGCCACTGGTATGTGTGAAGTGATGCAGGAAAACTCAAACCTAGCAAATTTGTACCGGGCCTCGGCTGTAAGACACAGTCACCTCTATGGGTCACCCTGACCTCACGGGTGTGGACTCGCTACACCCAAATAGATCTATCACTCATGTCCCTCGGTCCTACGACGAGGATTAATGGCTTTAAGTGTTGTACCCACCACTCACATGATCTGAGCGTCCAAACCCTCCTTAAGCTAACCATACCATGTATAAAAATGTCCTTAATAATTGTAACATGTATTTCACCCCCGAAGTTATAAAACTGAAAACAGTTAAGAGAAAAGGGGGACATGAACTCACAGTAGTGCGTCCTGAATCGTATCGTCAACTCAAACTGGATCAGCTACCCGACGACCTACAACGTACTAATGTCTATTAGACGATCGGGCCGTGCCTTGCCTTTGTATTTAAGTTTGAGTTACGAAGCTTTGATATTATTCCAAGTTATAACTTATTGTTAAAATAATAATTATTTTAACTTACATTATATTTTTAGGTCTTGAAATAATAGTTAGGCAACTATTCCGTATTCATACTTCTCAAGTATATTTATGTGCGTATTTCCTTCCCAAGGATGGGGGTATTTATACATGTATTTTGGTAGTTTAACGCCTTGACATTATATATTTTTAAGTCCCACTCTAGAAAATATATAATAATTCATTTATCAAAAATAATTTGTCCCAAAATATATATTTTTCCCAAAAATAATATATTTTCATGCTTTGTATCCAAATAAGGTTTACCCCAAAATATATTCGTAAACGTATTTTCCGGATTTATAAGTGTGATGGTATTTTACTAAGTTACATTATTTTGTCCTAAATAATGTAACTAGTTCCCAAAATAAACAAATAATCACACAAGCGTTTTAGTATGAAATATATATTCTATATATATATATTTATCCGTTTTTATTTCCGAAAACCCACCTCCGACACTTTGAAGTTTGTAATAATACTCATGGCGAAGTTTACTTCCGAAAAACAAGTTAACACAGTTTGTAAATACTTGTTAGAAAATAATTTTCTAAGTCTTGGGATTTTTAGAAAATTTCGCCAGAGTTTCCCCTAAAACGGGAGTGTCCATGCTAATAAGCATATCGTTTTCTTTTCGAAATCAATAAACATTCATCAACAATCAATCTTTACATTACCAAGAGCAAAGATATATGTTTTACACCCTAATCATGAACTTAATATATTTCGAAAACGCGTAGTAACTTAGTGAAGCTTTTAGTAAACTTAGTTATCTTCCGAAGTGTGGTTATTCCTTTAAAAATCACTTTCTTAAACGAGTTACGAGTTTACAACTTGTAAACAATATTTGCAAAAATTAACTTCTTGAACTCTTCTTGTAAATAAATGTTCTTACACTTATTTTGTTTATAAAAATAATGTAAGTGTATGTAAAGTCATGGTTTTTCCAAAACCCGATTCTCTAACTTGGTTTACTTAGAAAAGCTTCTAGTAAAACTTGAATCAACATGATCACCAATCTACTAGTTCACTTATATTTTAGAAAATCATTCTTTTTCAAGTTCATGACTAAACTAGAAGGTGGTTATTTAGTGTAACACATAACCACTTTCTAATCTTGTTAAATCACATTACTAAATATTATTTAACAAGATTCATATGGTGATTAACATCACACATCCAAGAATCATCATAAAAATAACATGTTTACTACAATATTATAACAACATCATTTCATCTTCAAGTTTCATCCATAAGTAAACTTTATGTAAGCTTCATGTAAACTTTTATGTTTCTTGTTCTAACTCTTTTAGTGTTCTTATGAATCTCAACATAATACACTTTTTAACTACACAAAGTAGACATAAATAAGAGTAAACCGAGACTTACTACTAGCACAAGGCTAGGGTAGAATCTAGTGAAGATGATGATGAGAAAAGTTGATGAAAAAGCAAGAACAAGGCTCCTTTGAAGTTCCACAAGTTCAAGCACCTTTGATTCACCTTCAAGCACTTAGATGAAGCTTAAAAATGGAAGAGATGGTGGTGGAATGGTGGTGATGTTGGCGGTGGTAGAGTGACCGAGAGAGGGAGAGAGAGTGAGGGTAAGGGAGTGTAAGATATGGAATAATATGTGTAAGAAGGTGCCATGCTTAAATAGATCATTTCACATATTTTGGTCATCCTCACAAGTAACTTATCTATTATAAAATGAGATTAAATCAAAGAAGCATGGTGTGGAAAATAAGTTGGTGATTTGGTGGGTCCATCTTGGGACCGAATTCGGTTTTAGGGGTGGGGGTTGGATGTAACATTTGTGACTAAGTGGTAAACATAAGTTAGATTTCAAGTAACAAGATCATATGTATTAGTTTGTTGATTTTTAGTGGGTGTTATGGTAAACGGGGACCACAACTAGTCAAGAAATAATAAAGCAATGTGTTTGACAAAAATTTAGTGTCCCAGGTAATGTCCGGTTGTCCGGTTAGATACCGTTCCGTTAAAGTGTTTAACTAGTCCGTAATGTGTCTTTTATATATATTTTTGCAACACAATTTATTCCCGGCACTTAGAAAAGCATACATGACCGTTCTGCCATATTTTTGCACTCTACTAGTATGTTAAAATGCTGAGTTTTTATTAATGAATGCAGAATTCTGCATTTAAAGCATGTTTTAGGCACTTCCCGGCACTATAATTATCACATAGTGACGCAGTTTTATGGTCCTCACTTCCCTACACCCCATACTAGTGTAGTACCTTGTCCCGGGCTCATACTGGCCTCAATAACATTGTTTGTCTATGTGCTGGCATTGTCAGCATGTTTCTGAATTATTCGTTCAGTGTGCTAACTGTGCTTTGTGCATCAAGTATGTCACTAAAGTTTGTGTGTAATAAATGGAGTGACTGTATGAAATGTGATGCATATGTATGTATGATACAAAAATCCTAAAGCAGTTCAAGTTGTCAGTTGTAATTAAGCACAGTCATTAAGCACATAATTAAAATTACTTAATTGTACAGTACCAGTAATTGTGAGGGTTGTCACAAGGGGTGAAACCCGAACATTGATAACTTGTTCCGCCCTTCAAATTTTGGTTTTACAAAGCTCTCGCCAAAGTCTCGACGGACTCCAACGACTCGAAGTCACACTGAAACTGGAAGGATGCATTCCGTTCGCTCAAAATCGAGCACAGTCTAGAAGGCCAAAGTGTGCACTTAGAGTCCTTGTGAATAGTCGAATCGCTTTGGGCAGTCGATGTTGTAACACCCCAATCGCGTAATATAACCACATGCAGCGGAAATATCGGGGTGTCACGTTACAAATTGCTCATAACTACTGGTACTAAATCGTTTCAATATCATTAACATTGTTTTACAAACAAAGAATACATGTAATTGTTCTTTTGTTTTAGAAGTCTAAGGCCCGTATGCAGTCCTATGCGTTGCATGCTCAGTCGAAAACCTGAAACATATGGGAAAACAGTCAGCATAAAAATGCCGGCGAATACATAGGTTTTATTAGCCAAATAAATGGAAAAACATTTGGTATTGCAATATTTTAATCTTAACTGTGAAAACTCATGACAAAATAGGTTTGCATATGGCAATATGATATTTACTAAGTCATTTTATGCCTTACATTGAAATCTCGATTAAACCATCATAAAAACTTGTTAATATGTTATTAGGAATCCAATCAAGGATTAATAATAACTGTTTTGAAATAAATCAAAACTTAAATAAGTATTATATAAATCGAATCAATGATCTATGATAATACTTTAAATATCCTTCTAAGAATCAAACATATAAAGATATGGGAGATTCTACAAGGATTTCGATAATCGAATACTGAAACCATAGTACACAAAATCCTAAAGTGATCCAGATAACGCTACAAGAAAAATAAAATAAGAACACTTATATATAGGAAGTACCAGCGGCGTATCCACCATGTTCTTATTTTATTGTACCCGTTTCGTTATCTAAATCACGACTACCGCATAACACATAAATCGTCAACTTGTACCGACTCGTAAACACGCATTAAAGCACACAATGAATCCAATCAAGGACTCTAATATCAGTACTTTAAACATCCTACAAGAATCAACCTATGAAGATAGATAGATGCTATAAGGATTCGGGTTCTGTCACATTGTCTAATCTAACATGCATTAAAGTACACAATGAATCCAAACATGGACTCCCATATTAGTACTCTAAACATCCCATATAAGTCTAATTATGAAGATAGATAGATACTACAGGGATCCTGGGTTCTTGTCATATTGAATTATTGAATCAAAACAATCCTAAATCCTAATGGGGATTCGGGATAACGCCACGAAAGGTAATACAACAAGCACACTTATATATAGGAAGTACCAGCGGCGTATCCACCATGTGCTTATTGTATTATCTAGTTTCGTTATCTAAATCACCAACAAACTACACAAAAACCAACCATCGAGTTGTAAAGTACTTCTTAAAAACCTTACTATGAAGATAGGAAGATCTAAGACTGTACTTCAAATATCCTATATGAATCTAGCTATGAAGATAGGTAGATCACTTAAGGATAAAACATTACATTTGCATAATCGGAATAATACACATAAAAGCACTTAGTGAACACACATATGCCATACATTTTGAAAACAGGTCGATTACACATATGAATCACCCCAAAACATTTGAAAACGGTAAAAGAGGGGAACTATGTACTCGCCTGGGGTTGCGTATAGTCCCGGTTCAAAGGTATACCAAAGCTCAAAAGACCAAGAGTTCAAGTGTTGAAGCAGTTCCTAGGGTAATAGATACTATGTTAGGGAATCGACACCTAAATTGGAAGATCGGGTAGAATGAGGTCTTGTAAACCAAATGAGTGTTGGAACTCATGTGATATGGTTTAACAAAGCCTATATTCTAAATCGAAACCTATCCTAAGCGCTTACGACCCATTATGACCCATTAAGGTAGCTTACGCCACTTTAACGCGTCGTTCACGCGAAAGCGCGTTCAAGACGCCTAACTAGTCCTATGACAAGTATTATATGCCTTAACATATCTAATTATGTTATATAATCAGTTTAGATGTCAAAACATGTGTTACATATGCTTAAAATGAAATTATGCGAAAAAGGGCATTTTGGTCATTTTCCTAAGGCATATAAACTACCTATCATACAACTAACTAAACGAAGTGACCATAAGGTATAACCTTGAAAGGTTATTCCCTATACAACTATGGTCACATTATATGTTTGGTCGGATCCTAATGATTGACCAAACGGGTCAGGTTCGAAAGTCTAAGCGTTGTCAAAACCGCTTGACTTACGACTCTACACAAGCACTATCCTAAAAGTGACGAGTTAAACATGTTAAAACATGATTAACGAAGTTAGAAAACAAGTTTGATATAAAAAAACGGTTTTGATACCCAAGAATAGTTTGATTGCAAAATACGCATGAATACGCATTTTGGCCGAAACTACGACTCGTCACTACGCCTAGTCAACGTGGTAATCAGTAGGTATAGTCACACGGGACTATAACCATCATGATTACGCTCACGTTGCGAAGTTCAATGAACTTCGTGTTGACCAACTCGTGGTCAAAGTAGAAAGTCAAACACTGTTTGACTTTCGTGCTAAAAACGCATAAAAAACACGAAAGAATACTTACAAAGGGTCCACGCTAGGAAGTTTGATCCAAGTTTGCTCAGGTATGAAGTGTTTAAACCTCAACTTAGAGTAAAATGAATCAAGTGTGAGTTGAAGTGAATGAAAGCATGGGTATTTATAGAGTTTGGAGAACCGTTAGGATCGTTCCTCGCAAGACGTGCCTTGATCTAGACCTTACATGTGGGCACAAGGTATTTCTAAACCATGGGACACTCAAAACAAGCAAATGGTATTTGAAATCAGGGGGTAAAAACCATCAAAGCATCAAAATTGGACTAGATACAATGAATCTGGTCATTTGGGCACTTTTTGACGCTTTTAGTCCCTGTTGATCAAATAAGTTTATTTTTTGCGCACCAAACACCTCAAAGCATATTTCTAAGCTTTGTAAAGGATATTTAGGACATGTTTAACTTATGATCATATTCTGGAAGGTTCGTTACAGTACGAATCGGCATACTTTCGCAGTTTGTCAAAATTAGTCCCTGTAAGCGAATAAACTTGATTTCAACACACCAAACCATCCAAAACTTATTTCTAAGTTATGTGGAGGTTATTTAAGGTATGTTAAGCCTATGTCACTATTTTGGTGTGTTTTCCGCATTAAACTGATTACGTTTACGCATCAGTTCGCGTTTAACTTTCCAGAAAGCGATTTAAAGCTTGAAAATGAACTAGAATCAAAATGTGAAATTGTAAAACCAAAATAAACAAATTTTTGAGACCAAAACACATTGTTTCTTTGATAAAAGATAGTGTCCTACATTGTGTGTGTTTACGGAGCACAAGTGTCACAGATGTCTACTAGCCAAGACAATCTATTCTCGATTTTATGTGTTTCGATTCTGGATTTCGCCGCCGCTAACTCTGATAATTATCGCTTTTATGTGGAGTTTATGTGTTTTATGTGGTTTTACCTGATTATATGTTTTGATTTTGGTGATTCATTTGCTTTTATCTCTCTCGCTTTGATCAACACGCACAACTCGCACTGCACATATATCTCAATACGCTAACAAATCGTGGAGTTTTGGCAATCGCTACTCGCTAATCGCACTTGCAAATCTCGACCGCATTACCCAACTGTGATAGATAGGTGAATACGTGTAATATAGGAAGGTGAATACGTGCAAAATATAGTGTGGTTTCTGTGGATTACGTGCTTCTGTGCTCTACGTGCTTATGTGTTTCTGTGTTTATGTGCCTACGTGATTACGTGATTTGATGTGTTCCTGTGTGTTAGTGCATTTATGTCTATCGCCTCCATCAATACGATCCGTAGCGAGAAACTGAACTAATCAAGCCTTATATTGTAATATTTAGATAGAAAAGGCAAGGTGGCAATATTGTAATTAATGAGAAGTCTCATTAAACCACTTGGCCTATAAATAGGAGAGTAGTGTCTTATTTTTAGAACTTTTGCCATTTGTGACTTTGGAGCTTTAAAGGTTAGAGAGAAAAAGGCAAAAGGTGATTCACGTTTCTTGTACGTTTTCAGATCTTTTATCGAATCACAGATTATTGTACGGTTCTCGTGTTCAGTCCACGCACGTGTACGGATTCCGCACGTCACACGTGTCATACGCAATCGTTCGGGAGTCGAAAACCAATCCTACACTGTGCTTTGTATGGAGTAGCTTATTGAGGTCCGCTAGGCTATACTAGATTAATCAAATGGTGTTTGGGTCCTATGGCGATGTCTATTGCAGACAATGTCGTCATTTGGATCGCACACCTCTCGCATCGTCCGCTGTAACCATGAAGACAAACGCATCGCTTCTCTAGTTTCCAAGCAAATGGCTAAAGTTATCCCGCAAATCATCAGTGAGCTGAATGAAAGCGCTAGCAAGTCCTCTGACAAGTCCAGTATGGACTCCCCTCGTGGTACTTTCTGCTTCAAGCAGTTCAAAGCATGCGGACCCAAAGAATTCACCGGAGAAGATGGACCTACAGCGATGTTTCAGTGGTTCGATTCTATCGAAGTCACCCTGCACCAAAGCAACTGTCCTGATAATCTCCGCACTGTTAACGCCACTGGCGTTTTCCAGTCTAGGGCTCTGGACTAGTGGATTGCCGAGAGAAACAAGCGTGGAAATGATGCAGCCTATGGGCTAACATGGGATGAGTTGAAGGACATCATGATGAAAGAGTTCTGAGCTCCCCACGAGCTTCAAAAGCTGGAGGACGAGTTCTGGCACATCAAAGAGGTGGGTGGCGACAATGCTGGTTTATTTGCCCGCTTCAAGCAGCTAAGTATCATTTTTCCGGGCCAAGTTACTACCCCTGAAATCACCATCAAGAAATACATCCGTGCTCTACCGGATTGTGTGGCTGATTTTGTGCAAGCCGCGAAGACGACAACTATTAAAGAAACCTTCCTGCTCGCTGCCGAGATTAATGATAAGCGAGTTCAGGCTGGTTACTTTGATAAAGCCTCCAAGAATCTTCACCAAGTTACCGCTGCTTCCACCGTTGAAACCGACGCCGCACCGCAAGCTTCAAAGTCCTCCCGCCGCAAGAGAAAGAACAACAACAGTAGCAAAAATTGCGCTGTTACAGCCGCCGCTCCGCTTCAAGCTGTCCCTGCTCAACCGCAACCCTAGAACTGCCAAGTAGCGGCCCCGGTGACCACTGCACCGCCAGCCAAGCGTGCATATACTGATCCTCACCCGCTCCGCCCTACTTGTACCTATCACCATCCCATGGGGATTGCATGCAGATTTTGTGTTCACTGCAATGTGTACGCCCACTTTACTGCTAACTGCCGTACCGGTCCACATCAAGCTCCAGCTCAAGGTCAAGCTTCTGCACCACAAGCTCTCCTTCCTGCTCCTCAGGGCCAACAAGCAGCTCCTACACCCGCTGCTCACGCGAGAGCTTGCTTTGCATGTGGTGATCCCAACCACTTTGCAAACATGTGCCCCAACAGAGTGGTGAAGCAAGAGCCATAGCAGTAGCTGCAACAATATCAACAGCAGTAGCCTCAGCAGCAGAAGCAGCCAGCAGCCCGCGGACGTGCTTTCAACATCAACGCCTGCCAGGCTCAAGCAGATAACAACGTGGTTAATGGTACGTTCCTTGTGAATGGTATATATGCTTCATGTTTGTTTGATACTGGAGCACATAACTGTTTTGTATCGTTTGAATTCGAAAAGCTCCTTAATCGTAAGCGCGCTCATCTCCCCTCGACGTTCGATGTTGAAGTTGACACTGGAAGAACCATCGCTGTCAATTCTGTTCTACATGATTGTACGCTTGAACTCAACAATCACGTCTTCCCTATCGACCTTATCCCAATGCAGCTCGGTAGTTTTGACATCATAGTAGGCATGGATTTTCTTCGTGAAAATCGTGCTGAAGTTGTTTGCTTCGATAAGATGCTTCGTTTCTCACTCGCTAATGGTGACCAATTGTGTGTTTACGGTGAAGTTGCATCGAAGAAGCTCCAAATCATGTCGTGTGTCCAGGCTAGCAAGTATCTTCGCAAGGAATACCAAGCTTTCTTGGCTCACATTGTAATAGCGGAGAAAAAGGAAGTTAAGGCAATAGATAAGGTGCCTGTGGTTCGTGATTTTCCTAACGTCTTTCCTGATGATTTACTTGGTTTACCTCCGAGTCGTGATATCGACTTTCGTATTGACCTCATTCCTGGAGCGAATTCTGTTGCTAAATCCCCCTATCGCCTCGCTCTGTCTGAAATGCGTGAACTCTCGAGTCAACTCCAGGAATTACTTGACAAAGGCTTCATTCGCCCTAGCACCTCTCCTTGGGGCACACCGGTTCTTTTCGTCAAAAATAAGGACGGGTCGTTCCGGATGTGCATCAACTATAGGGAGTTGAATAAGCTGACAATCAAGAATCGCTATCCCCTGCCTCAAATCGATGATTTATTTGACCAATTGCAAGGTGCTACGTGTTTCTCGAAGATTGATTTACGATCAGGCTATCACCAGTTACGTATCCAGGAGGATGATATACCGAAAACCGCTTTTCACACTCAATACGACCATTATGAATTCGTCGTAATGCCCTTTGGTTTAACCAATGCACCTGTGGTTTTCATGGATTTGATGAACCATGTGTGCAAACCATATCTTGACCATTTTGTCATCGTGTTCATCGACGACATCCTTATCTATTCAAAGTCGAAAGCCGAACACGCGCATCATCTACATTTGGTTCTCGAACTACTCCAAGGGAATCGACTGTATGCCAAATTCTCCGAGTGTGAATTTTGGCTAGAGGAGGTTCAATTCCTCGGTCACATTGTCAATAGTCAAGGAAAACACGTCGACCCCGCGAAGATCGAAGCTGTTAAGAGTTGGGTTACTCCAAAATCACCATCCGATGTTCGCTCATTCCTCGGATTGGCGGGTTATTACCATCGATTCATTGAAAAGTTCTCGAAAATCGTTGTCCCGCTTACTTCTCTCACGCATAAAGACAAGCCTTTTGTTTGGGGAACCGAACAAGAGACTGCCTTTCGAACTCTCAAGCATATGCTTTGCAATGCTCTTGTACTCGCTTTACTCGAAGGAAACGATGACTTCGTTGTCTATTGCGATGCCTCGAACCTCGGTCTCGGTTGTGTTCTCATGCAACGGGACAAGGTTATCGCTTACGCATCTCTTCAGCTCAAGGTCCACGAGAAGAACTACACGACCCACGATCTCGAGCTTGGTGCAGTTGTTTTTGCATTGAAGATTTGGCGACACTACCTTTATGGTACCAAGTGTACGATCTTCACAGATCACAAGAGCCTACAACACATCCTCAGCATGCGCCAACGCCGATGGGTTGAACTTCTCAACGACTATGACTGTGAGATTCGTTATCACCCTGGCAAAGCAAACGTCGTTACTGACACTCTCAGCAGACGAAGCTATTTGCATAGTGTTCATAATATCCAAGCCAAGCATAATCTCGAAGCTCTCATCCATGACGCCCAAGATGCTTGCTTTACCGAACGCACTTTGAAGAAGGAAAGGATTCTAAAAGATGGCGCCTAGTTAGTGAATAAATCAAATGGTATATTCCATTTTCTAGACCGAATTTGGATCCCCAAGCGCACCAACTTACGACAAATTCTGCTAGACGAAGCCCACAAGTCTCGATATTCTATTCATCCCGGTGCCGACAAGATGTACCAGGACCTTCGCTACAAGTACTGGTGGCCCGGAATGAAGAAGGATATCGCTGTCTATGTTTCGAAGTGTCTGACTTGCTCGAAAGTCAAGGCCGAACAGCAAAGACCCTCTGGCTTACTCTTCCAACCCGAGATTCCTATGTGGAAATGGGAGAGTATAGCTATGGACTTTATAACGAAACTTCCGCGCATGCCATCAGGTCACGACAGCATCTGGGTTGTCGTTGACCTTCTGACTAAATCTGCTCATTTTCTGCCAATACGAGAAGACTTTAAGGTAGAAAAATTAGCCCTAATCTGCATCGACGAGATCATTTGTCGACATGGGACGCCTCGTGACATCATCTCTGACCGCGATGGTCGGTTTACCTCGCGTCTTTGGGAAACATTTCAATCTGCTCTCGGTACTACTCTTAATCTAAGTACCGCTTTCCATCCCCAAACCGACGGTCAGACTGAAAGAACGATTCGTACTCTTGAAGACATGCTTCGCTCGTGGGTCATAGAATTCTGTGGTAATTGGGACGCGCACTTACCTCTAGTCGAATTCTCGTACAATAACAGTTATCATTCTAGCATCCAAATGGCACCATTTGAGGCATTATATGGGAGAAAATGTCGATCGCCTATTGTATGGCACGAGATCGGAGATGCGCAAATTACCGGTCCTGAGCTGTTGCAAGAAACGACTGACAAGATCCTTCAAATTCGAGACAATCTGCTGAAAGCTCGGAGTCGTCAGAAAAGTTACACCGATAGACGCCTCAAGCTCCTTGAATTTGACGTTGGCGATCACGTCCTCCTAAAGGTATCACCTTAGAAGGGTGTGATCAGATTCGGCAAGAAAGGAAAGCTCGCGCCTCGATACATGGGACCCTTTAAAATCCTGGAAAGGATTGGCAAGGTGGCCTACAGACTCGAACTACCAGAGGAACTTAGTAACGTCCACCCGACTTTCCATGTTCCGAACCTCAGAAAGTGTCTGGCCGAGCAGGATTTACAAGTACCACTCGAGGATCTACAAGTGGACGAAATATTACACTTCGTGGAGAAGCCTATAGAGATCATGGAACCGAGAAACCAAGAAGCTCAGGCGCTCACGCATTCCCATTGTGAAGGTTCACTGGGAAGGCAAACGCGGCGTAGAGTTCACCTAGGAACTCGAAAGCGACATGAAGGCGAAGTATCCACAGCTCTTTGTTAAGCTTGCACCTTAATTTCGGGAAGAAATTCCCTTAAGAGGGGGAGGTTGTAACACCCCATGTTTCGAAAGTCAAAGTACAAGTCATAGTCAAAGTCAAAGGAAGAAAAGATTGCCAATTGCGATCTGTCACTCCTTGCTTAATGATGTGTGCTAAACAAACTATTAAAATTAACTAAATTAGACTCTCTAAGCTAGACACTAAAAAGCTTTAAATCTAGACTCGACCTAAACCATACAATCGGCAAGTGTACCGATCACTGAAGTATGACCTAAGGAAGTCCGGATATCGAACCACGAGACTCTATTAATCACGTTAACTTGACTCTAACAGACACTGACTGACACGACTGAAACTGTTTAATTGTTTTTTTGGTGGGGGGGGGGGGTTACTGAAAATATAAGGAAATCTATTTAAACTAATTAATAAACTAGAACTAGACTAATGCGAAATAAGGCGAAGACTCTTCTTATATGATGACGAGAACCACCCAGACTAGAATCCTGGATTGATTTTAAGAAATTTCCAATTAGGCTAACTGCATGATTTATGGAACCGGGATCTTATGATACTAAACCTATTAAGACACCAACTAAGCCCCTCAACCCTTCTCTAGGTGTAACTTATGGCACTACCTAGGCCGTTAATCCTACTGGTTATTAGACTTCCTTCCAGTTGTCTAATTATTGTGTAAGTACCCTAATGTTGACCTACTCTTTTCCAATTATAGATCAAGGGTAGTTTAGATTTCTTAACTTGACTAGATAGATAAATAAACCGACGGGGCAACTAAGGCACGACTTTTTCCAAAGACTGTCTAAAGCAATTCGTCGGGTAAGACCTACCAATAGCCCTTCACCTTCCAGCTATTAGGAGCAAATCACTAACAATTACTTCTAGGGTTTATTGGCCAATTCTCCCTAAAGGTCGAAGACACACAGTCAAAGATCTAGCATTAACCTATTCCGTAGCAGACAACCACCAAGATTCACACGAAGCAATTGATAATAATAAACCAAATTAAAGTACGCATATATATCAAATCAATAAACCAAACCTTTTACTAAACACAATCAATCCATAAAATACATGCAATTAACGAAAAAGGTTTAAATCTATTCAATCCATTCATCATAGTCTAGGCGGATTAAAAGTTTAGCCAAGCATGTCAAATAATGAAAACAAATCAAAGATGTTCAAGTAAGAATTCATGACAATGAGTTTCGAAAGAAAAATCAACACACAAGGAATTGAAGAACCCGAGCAAGTCTTCAATTCTTCGTCCCGAGCTCGTACCAATGATTCTAGTGCTTCAAAACCTTCAAAATTGCTCCAAGAATGCTCCAAGAATCGCCTAAGAACTCCTGAATTCGTAACTAGAGTTTTAAATGATTTTCTTGGGACTATATACTAACCCTAGCTAATTAACGAATTATTGCCGTCAATATACCCCGTCGCGTCGCGTGACGGGTAAGACCTTAAGCTGTCGCGTAGCGCGACGATATAGAAATCTAGAAATTATTATAATAAGGGTGGCGGGGCGCGACGATGAAGGTGTATAGCCGTGGCGTGACGCCACGGCTCATTTTCCACAGACTTCTTCGAAAATTGATCAGCTTCAAGAATCTCAAAACTTCCGAAATTTTTCTAACTCTTTTCACCTTTTTTTCCCAGCATCTAAAACTTCGTTTTTTCGACATTTTTAGCACCGAAGACCTAGAAAACACAAGACTTCATCAAAGTAACGAATTCTAACTAAAACGGAACTAAAAATAAATGAAAACTATACAAACTTTACACTAATAAAGGATGTATTTTGCAATACATCAAACATCCCCACACTTACTCTTTTTTCGTCCTCGAAAAAGAATTATGCAACGGAATCAGAGATGAATAGTTACTCGGGTCAAAAGCATATTTATATTTTATTAAAACCAAAGCTTGCATTAGCCGCGATTGCGAATATATTTGTCCCTTTAAACCAAAATCCGGTCTTAAGCCCTTATCATGTGAATTTAATTTAAGTGCAGTCAATCTACCTAGGGTCTCACCCTAGAATCTACGGTACACCTAATCCCGCCTCAAGCTTATAGAACTAAAGGAACGATCACTGGACCAATTTCCAACCGTCTTATATCAAAACCAAGAGAATTTAAAATCAACTTTTTTCTCATTTTTTTCTTTTTCATCACTTTTTTTTCTTTTCTTCTTTTTTTTTTCTTTTAACGAGCGTAGACGTTGCTTTCCCTAACCCAGAGGCATTCCGGCTGTAAAGTCGCTATCCCCAACTCGGATTACTTAGGCTTCGGTACTTTTTACTTGCAAGTTCGATTTCACACATCCTAGTGGTATTCCGGTTGTAGAATCGTTATCCCCAACCAAGATTACATAGAACTGCGCTACTTTCATTCAGTTTCTAGCTCATTTTTTTCTTTTTTTTTTCATGATAAAAAATTCTAACGGTTTTAACTTATAACGGTGTCCCTTATACTCTTATTGGCTGTTTCAATTTCCCATATTTCCCAGGCGAACACCCACTAGTAGACCGACAATTAAGGTATATTAACTCAAAGGGACTTAAAACCAAACCCGGGCCTATTCACATATCCCTAACTAGACACAAGCTCGATTTATTTAATCTCATATTATTATTATTCGAACCCAAGCAAAAACTCATATTTTCTATCATTTTCCGTATTAATTTGCAAACTTTTATTCGAAAGACATTTTTCTGATTTTTCAATTTTTTTTGGATTTTTAAAATTTTCTAATTTTTTTTACTTTTCATATTTATGACTCGATTATTTACATGTATCCCATCCCCACACTTAAGGATTGCATTATCCCTAATGCATGAACGGACATACGACTCAGAACTACCTAAACACTAAATCTGAAAACGAAATAAATAAATAAATAAATACAAAAATACAAAGGGAAACGACTTAGCTGAATATGTGAGACTATCAAAGTGCCAGTCATTTCCACATAAGCCCTCCAATTCAAAACGCGCTCAGTAAACAACTCCTATTCTCGGACACGCGAATGAAAGCGGCTACTAACATCAACCTATCAACAACATCAACAAACACTACCAACATATCATAATATATATCATCCAAAATTCAGTTTCAACACAAACCAACCCATCCTGCCCAACCAACATGTTCAAAGTATATCAGTATAAGTACAAACCAACAAATGAGGATCAAAAACAGCATAAAAGAAAAATCAAACAAAAGATATAGTCGTCAGCTGCTGCTGCATCCTCATATCATCCCCACACTAGTCCTCACCGTGCTCACTGGTAGTCTCCTCACTCCCCTCCTGTCGTCCACCTGCACCAGAGCTACCCTCACAAAATACACGGAATGGAGGATCCGGATCAAACCTCTTACCAGCACCAGCCGAGCCACCCTGATGTCTCGGTTGAAAGAAGTCTGGAATCCCCATGTTGTGCGTGCTCATCATGTACCGGAGAGCATGATCCTGCCTCTCCTGACCCAACTAAATCGACTGAATAAGATGTTCCAACCTGTCGAATCTCTGCTCCACATAGCCAGAGAGCAACTACAAAGTGAGTGGCTCAGGTGGTGGCTGCCTGCGGGGGTACTGTTGTGCGGTCAACTCATGTCGCTGTGGTGGCCGCTGTCGGTGTGTAGGTTCAATCTGAATCATCACATCCTCAGCTGGATGTCCCTCTGGCGGCTGCACCTGCGGGCCCTGCCTAATCGGCTCCCAGTCGTAGGGCTCCGTATATGATACTATCTCAGCCTACTATAACTCCTTAATCCCAAACGTCATCATCTTCGGCCCCTCATGTAGAAATTGGGGGACATACTTGTTAAACACCCCCAAATTTTGTGCAATCCGAGTAATATAGGGGCCCATAGCCAACCCAGCCCGATGACCACCTCTACGTCCTCTACTGAAAGAATCCGCTAACACCGTAGCTAAGTTCATCTCCCTGTTCTCCACCCGACACATGAGAATGAACAACTCAATCCAATTCGCCTTATTTTCCCCCGATTTCCGCCCCACCAACGTAGTAGATAAAATCTTCAAAACATACCTATAAACCGGGTTACAAACCGAAGTAATCAGGTTCGTAACTGCGAATGGGTGGTTGGAAATCGTCTTCCAAAAATTACGCAGCTCAGCTCCTCCAACACTGTGATCCCTCACAATAGAATATGCACCTCGCAGACTAGTCACAAATCCTGGCTGCTTTACCTCTTCCTCAGTATAAAACCCCGACACAATGGCAAACCTCGCCATATTCATCTCAAAGACCTGCCTACCTAGACTGAAGGACACAGCTGTATCATTATCAAACTTCCCTTCTTTGTGTCTCCATGTGCTGTGAAACTCCAGCACCAACTCCTCATACTGATTTTGCGTACACTCCAATGCATTAGTCAACTTTGGACCCAGGAGGTCCAACACTACCTGCCTTGAACCTATCTCCTCCAACCAGGTCCGGTCTATCACCCTGTGCTGAAGAAAATCCGTATTCCTCAACTGATCATACTTCTCCCACTCAGATGTATTTGGCTCGAACTGCAGTATCGGGTGGTCGAGTCGATTAACTTTCTGTGTCGGAATGAACTCATGAGCCCATTGATACTGAATTTTTCTCAACTTTGGATCATCAGCACCTATCTGTAGAATCGGGGTCTCCTGTGGAATCAGATCTTGCTGGGGTGCTGTCTGATCCGCACCTCTCTTTCGGGCCCTACCGTTGCGTGAACTGCTAGCCATGTCTGCAAAACAGATATTAACAAGACAAAACAAGCAAACAATCAGTAATACCAAACTATTTTTGGTATTTTTAATTTTTTAAATGTTTTTGAATTTTTTGAAATTTGTATATATATATATATATGGATTTTTATAAATTTTTTCCGAAACAATTAGAATAGCCGTATAGCATTTCATTCGTGGCTAATTCTGAAAATAAAGTTGAAATAAACACAAACGGGTTACTTTCTACAAATGCTAAGTGATAATTAAACTCGCCCGAATGGAGATTGAGTACGGGTGATCCTAAATCACTTGTACGTGCAAGTAAACCCAAGACCGACTACAAACGACTCGAACTAGACTAAAAATGACTAAAAAGAACCTAACTTGGACTCAATGTACACTACCCCCCTCGGCACTTTAATTGTCCGCAATTAAATCCGAGTGCCTAACCAAGACCTTGAAGTCCAACCTTGCTTAAAAATCAGCCGTTTATTAGTTTTATAATCAAATTTTTCGCGTTTGAAAAAGTCCGCCTAGTTAAAGGAGGGTTTTCCGTGTGCAAAAATTCCGTTTTAATGCAAGGTTCGAACTTTACGCTTCAATGTCCCATACCAATCAATCCTCAATCAAAACACATCCAACGTCCCAAACCAACACCACCCGCACCCATGTAATAACTTGAAACCAAAGACCGAATTTTTTATGTGAAAATGGCAATGGTAAGTTAAGCACAAACATAACATTATGTGCACAAACCCAAACCAAGCCAGCCGCACCCCTTGAACGACATTAAAAACAATCTATATTTAGCTTATGACAAGCAAAAACCCCTGAACTTAGTCGACTCGAAATTGACTTGACCGACCCAACAAATACGACCACTAAATTCACATAACTAAACCACATAAAGAACTCGCAACAAAACAAACCTGGACTCAACATAGAACCGACAAAACTGATTCGACACGAACCGACAAAGACGACTCGATTGACCCGACAAACATCATCACCAAATGACTCGACTAATATCCTACGGACCCCAAACAAAATATAAAGATAATGATACAGAAAACATACCTGAATCGCTGAAATTTGGAAGAAAGACTTAAGATTTTTCGTGAATGGGTTGTCCCAAATCGAAGCAAACGACTGGATAAATGGTAAAAATTTTTGGTGGGTTTTGTTCGGCTTCGAAATCCGATCACAGGGGTGTAAAGAGGGTGGAAAATGGCTGAGTATTGATGGAGATATGGTGGTTTAAGGTGGGTTCGGCGACAGGGGTTTTCGGAAAAGGGTTAGGATGAATTTTGGGGAAGACAGGTAAAGAAAAAGGATTTAAACGATCTGTTAAGCGGTGGCGTGCCGCTACGTCAAAGTGTGGTGGCTGTGGCATGATGCCACGAGATAGTTCAAACGAGAGGGTTCATGTAAGGGTGTCGCGTAGCGCGACGGATGGGTTCGAATGTGGTGGCGGCACGCGAAGGCAGGGTTCAAAACACTTATTTAACCTGAGGGGTGGTGGCACGCCACAGATAGGTGATTTTATGGTGGCGGCATGTGAAGGCGTGTTTTGGGCAGAAGGTTGCGTAAATTTTCATTTTTATGCCTTAGAAATTTTTTCAAGTCTTACCAATCCTTCCCAAAACCATCCCAAATTTTTCTTAGTCTTGGGACTTACCTGGAATGCCGTTTTCATCGCAAATTCAGCTCCTCGATGGTACGATTCCTGCAAAATTACTCAAACACACAAAACAAAGACACGGAAAACTACGAAAAAATTATGAAAATTAACGAAATATACAAACGGTACATACTCTACACTTGTCTATTGCTCCTCCAATGTAAATGGCGGCTTTTGATGGGATTTCGAGAGGGGTTTCCTCCATCTAGTTCTTGTCTATTGCTCCTCCAATGTAGTGCTTCAAACGGTGGCTATTCACCTTCCAACTCTGGCCATCTGATTCATCCATAATCTCCACCGCTCTGTACGGAAACACGTAATGAACCATATACGGTCCTGGCCACTTCGACTTCAACTTCCCCGCAAACAACTTCAATCTTGAATTGTAGAGAAGTACTTTATCACCCTTGCTAAATTCTTTGACCTTTCTTAACTTCCTATCATGTGAAGCTTTCGTCTTCTCCTTAATTCCCAATGATCGAGCATAAGCCGCATCCCTAAGCTCCTCAAGCTCATGGATTTGAAAGAAACGCTTCCTAGCGGCTTCGGTCATGTCAAGGTTAACGATTTTTAATGCCAAAAGTGCTCAGTGCTCTAGCTCTACGGGAAGGTGACAAGCTTTTCCATAGACGATCATAAATGGTGTGGTTCCTAAAGGTGTCTTGTAGGCGGTTCAAAACGCCCACAATGCATCGTCAAGCTTGTCGGACCAATCCTTCCTATTTTTACCAACGGTTTTCTATAAGATACGTTTGATACCATGACTCGTGTTCTCCACTTGACCACTCGTCTGTGGATGGTACGCGGTAGACAAACAATGAGTGACTCCGTAGCGTGCAAGCAACTTTTCCATCAATGCATTGCAAAAGTGAGTACCACGGTCACTAATTAAGGTTTTAGGTGTACTGAAGCGGGAAAAGAGTTTCTTAAGGAACTTCAACACTACTCGGGCTTCATTCGTAGGAAGAGCTTGAGCCTCTACCCACTTGGACACGTAGTCAATTGCCACAAGTATATACCGGTTCCCTTTAGAGACGGGGAAGGGTCCCATGAAATTAATGCCCCAAACATCAAAAACCTCCAATACTTGGATCGGGTTTTGAGGCATCTCATCTTTGGCTGAAATGTTTCCGGTTCGTTGACAAGCATCGCATGTTTTCACGAACTCAACGGCATCTCGAAGTACGTTAGGCCAATAAAAACCACAATCAAACACCTTTTGTGCGGTGGCATATGCACCATGATGGCCTCCCGTGAGGCCTTCATGCACATGTTTGAGGATGTTCAACCCCTCCTCTCGTGACACACACCGCCTAAGTATCCTATCTCCCCCTATTCTAAATAGAAAAGGATCATCCCATACATACTTTCTCGATTCACTAAGAAACTTCCTCCTTTGTTGTGTGGTCATTCCCTTCACAATATTTCCACTAGAAAGATAATTCGCTAAATCACAAAACCAAGGCAATCCCTCCTTTTCGGCCTCTACAAACTCAATAGACTCGAGAGGAAATGTGTCTCCTATCTCCTCCTCACGAATCTCCTCTCTCCTAGGGTCCTCTAAACGTGAAAGATGATCGGCTGCTACGTTTTCGGCCCCTCTCTTATCTCTAATCTTGATATCAAACTCGCTAAGCAATAGAATCCACCGAATAAGTCGGGGTTTAGCGTCTTTCTTTTCGAAAAGAAAACGCAACGCACAATGGTCGGTGAAAACTATGGTCTTAGATAGCACGAGCTACGAACGGAATTTGTCGAAAGCAAAGACTACGGCTAAGAGTTCTTTCCCCGTGGTGGTGTAGTTCTCTTGAGCATCATTTAACGTTTTGCTCGCGTAGTATATGGGGTGGAAGTGCTTATCCTTTCTTTGTCCTAATACCGCTCCAATGGCATAGTCACTCGCATCGCACATGAGCTCAAATGGCAAGCTCCAATCGGGCGAGATATGAATAGGTGCACTCATAAGTTGTTCCTTCAAAAAGTTGAAGGCCTTAAGACACTCCTCGTCAAAGATGAATGGAACATCTTTCTCTAAAAGACGGGTCATGGGGCAAGTGATTTTAGAGAAATCCCTAATGAAACGTCTATAGAACCCCGCATGACCTAGAAAACTTCGGATCGACTTTAACACTAGTGGGTGGAGGTAACCTACTAATGGTATCTATTTTCGCATGATCTACCTCTATACCATCCCTAGAGATCGTGTGTCCTAACACAATACCTTCCACCACCATGAAGTGACACTTCTCCCAATTTAACATATGCTTCGTCTCAACGCACCTCTTCAACATCCTCTCGAGATTCTTCAAACACTCATCAAAGGAGTTACCATAGACCGAAAAATCGTCCATGAAAACCTCCATGGAACTCTCAATCATATCCTGAAATATGGCAACCATGCACCGCTGAAAAGTAGCTGGAGCATTACACAGCCCAAATGGCATGCGTCAGTACGCATAGGTGCCATAGGGGCATGTGAAGGTGGTTTTATCCTGATCCTCCGGTGCGATGGGGATCTGGAAGTACCCGGAAAAACCATCGAGAAAACAATAAAATTGTTGACCCGCGAGACGCTCCAACATTTGATCGATAAAGGGTAATGGGAAGTGGTCTTTTCGGGTGGCATCATTCAACTTTCGGTAGTCGATGCACACGCGCCAACCCGTGACCGTACGAGAAGGGATAAGCTCATTCTTAGAATTCATGACAACGGTCATCCCTCCCTTCTTAGGGACAACCTGAGTGAGACTAACCCAAGGTGAATATGAGATGGGATATATCATCCCGGCATCTAGGAGTTTTAGAACTTCCTTCTTCACAACATTTTGCATATTGGGGTTAAGCCGCCTTTGGGGTTGCACCACCGGTTTGTAATCATCCTCCATGAGTATTCGGTGGGTGCAATAAGAACAACCTCCATGCAATGGCCTCTTTGTTGGCTGTCAACACCTCTAACAACCTCAACTTCTCTCCTTCTTCCAACTTTGATGAGATGATAACGGGTAGCTCAGAACCCTACCCTAGAAAAGCGTACTCTAAATGAGATTGAAGGACTTTAATCTCTAAGGGTGGGGGTTGGGTGGTGTCATCACTAACGGCTAACACTTCGGGAATCAAAGGGATCCCTTCAACTTCTACTTCATCTACCAACTTTGACTCCTCCTTTACTCTCTCTCCTACCACTAAGTCGGCTCCACTAATGTACTCTAGACAATAATCGACACATGAGATAAAAGAGTTCAAGAAATATACGGAATGGCAAGGACCACTATAGTCATCGGAACCACTCGGGTGGTTCATGGACCGATCTATCTCAAAAGTGACTCTCTCCTCACCGACCCTAAGGGTGATCTTACCATCGTAAACATCTATGAGGGCTTTAGCGGTACGCAAAATTGGATGACCAAGTATAATAGGAACTCTCTCATCCGCTTCCATATCGAGAATGATGAAATCGGAGGGAAAAACAAACTTGTCGACCTTAACAAGCAAATTCTCTACTATACCCCTCGGGTATTTCATGAACCGATCGGCTAAGGATAATGTCATTCGGGTAGGTGAAAGCTCGCCTAAATCTAGCTTCTCGTAGAGAGAAAAGGGCATCAAATTGATGCTAGCACCTAGGTCGGCTAAGGCTCTAGTATTGGTGTTACTACCGAATAGACAAGGAATAGTAAAAATACCGGGATCGGTAAGCTTTTCCGGAAGCTTATTTAGAACAACTACTGAGCACCCTCCATTCAATGGGACATTCGACAACTCCCCTAACTTCTCCTTGTTCCTAAGAAGGTCCTTTAAAAATTTTGCGTACTTAGGCATAGACTGGAGTGCCTCGATGAAAGGTAGATTAATCTTCAATTGCTTGAAGATATCTAAGAATTGCCCGTATTCCCTTGAGTACTTTTGGTTCCTAAGACGTGTAGGAAACGGGACACGCGAATGGTCTATGATTGGGGAAGGTCTAATGTCTATGGGTGGTTTCTCTACCTTCTTCTCTCCTTGAGACTCACCGGGCTGTGCGATACTTGCTGGGCTTAGCCTCGATTGCACTTTGCCGGGAACCTCCATCTCGATCTCTTCGTCTACAATTTCCTCATCTTCCTCAAATACTCTCTCCTCAACTCTCGGGTTCCCTACGGTTTTGCCACTACGAGTGGTAATGGCTTTAGCATGGGTGTTAGGGTTCGGTTGGGAGTTACCTGCAAACTGACCGGGTAATCTCTCCTCTAGTTTCCTAGACACGTCACCTACGACCCTTTGAAGGTCTTGGAAAGAGGCTTGGTGGTTCTTAAGAATAAGGTCATGTTAGTTAAGTATCTTTTGAGTGGTTTGGTCCTTAACAACTAATTGGCTCATCATTGCCTCCATTCTCTCTAGACTACCCCCTAGATCATAACTTGGACCCTGAACTGGTAGAACCTGACTACTTGACCCCCCATCTTTGACCTGCCCATTGAACCCCTTATTGAACTACCCATTTGAACCCCCACCAAAGAATGAACCCTGACCCCTATTTGGATTTTGAGCTAATTGAAAACCAGGCGGGCCATTAGAGCGAAAATTATTATTATTATTATTATTATTATTATTATTATTATTATTATTAAAATTATTATTATTATTACGCCAACCCGAATTAAAATTACCAAACCCACTAGGTTGACCTCTTCCTAAACCCCCTCCTACGAAATCGACCTGCTCCTCACCAACTAACAATGGACAAGCATTAGTATCATGACCCCCTCGACAAAACTCACACTTATCGACCTTTGCCTTAATCTCTTTGAGCTCCCTAGTCAGGTTTTCCAAAACAGTGGCTATACTAGGCTCCATAGTGATATGGTTCACCCCACAGGCGGGTGCACTAGTAGTGGTATTTGAATTGCCACTTTGATACCGTTGATCAGCTCGCGACTGAGATTGAGATTGGGCAAATGCCTCGAAATGCTCTAAACACTCGGTAACAGTAAGAATACCCATCATATGACCCCCCGCATTAGTCTCAAAACGATCACGAGTCTCTTGGGTGAGACCGTTGTAGAATTTCTCATAAAGGGCCCAATCAGAAAGACCATGTTGGGAGCAACGAGCACAAAGGTTTTGGAAACGCTCCCAAGCAAGGTAATAGGGCTCGTCGGGCTCCATGCGGAATGAGTGAATTTGATCGCGAAGATGTGAGGCCTTCGCGGGTGGAAAGTATTTGTTTAGAAAGGCTTGACAGAGGCCCGCCCATGTGGTAAAAGTACCGGTTGGCTGAGAGTCCAACTAAGTAGCCACACGGCCGGCTAGTGAAAATGGGAAAAGCTGTAAGTAAGTAGCATCGTTTGGGGCTCTGTGAAGGCTAAAAGTAGTAAGGATACGAGAGAAACGGTTTATATGGGCGGGGGCGTCCTCGTTCTCGCGGCCGTGGAACTGGATGCTATTGGTGATGGCTTGCATGGCATAAGATGGAATCTGCCATGAGTTTTCGCTAACTATGGGTGGAACGGTGATGGGTGAAGCAAGATCGGTGAAATTTTGGGTGGCTTGTTGATGGACCGTCTGTCTTGCGTTGGCCATTTGTTCTAAGTCTATGTTTTATGTGGCGCTATAGGTGCTAGATATGGGACTATCGGGTGGGGAAACCTTATGTGATGTTTTAGGTGAATGGGGTGGTGATGGGAAATGGGTGGGTATCGGAGTGGTATCGAAATTAGGAAATTGAGAAGAGGATGAAGTACTAACCTGTGGGCCTTGGCCCAATCGAGATGATGACTCTGTGACTGGCGGCTTCAGCGGTCCGTGTGAGCGCAGATGTGGCATCCACTACAAGCAAAAACCTAGATATGAGAAAAGCAAACACTAGTCACTAAGACTCAAAACAAAAATAAAAACAAAAAGTGAAAGACTCAAAATAAAACAAAACACGTAGCACGTATATGTCAATTAATTCTATCAAAGCTAATGAACGCGATTGCCAAGAGTCCCTGGCAACGGCGCTAAAAACCTGATGTGTGCTAAACAGACTATTAAAATTAACTAAATTAGACTCTCTAAGCTAGACACTAAAAAGCTTTAAATCTAGACTCGACCTAAACCACACAATCTACAAGTGTACCGATCACTGTAGTATGACCTAAGGAAGTCCGGATATCAAACCACGAGACTCTATTAATCACGTTAACTAGACTCTAACAGACACTGACTGACACGACTGAAACTGTTTAATTGTTTGGGGGGGTTACTGAAAATCTAAGGAAATCTATTTAAACTAATTAATAAACTAGAACTAGACTAATGCGAAATAAGGCGAAGACTCTTCTTATATGATGACGAGAACCACCTAGACTAGAATCCTGGATTGATTTTAAGAAATTACCAATTAGGTTAACTGCATGATTTATGGAACCGGGATCTTATGATACTAAAGCTATTAAGACACCAACTAAGCCCCTCAACCCTTCTCGAGGTGAAACTTATGGCACTACCTAGGCCGTTAATCCTACCGGTTATTAGACTTCCTTCCAGTTGTCTAATTATTGTGTAAGTACCCTAATGTTGACCTACTCTTTTCCAATTATAGATCTAGGGTAGTTTAGATTTCTTAACTTGACTTGATAGACTAATAAACCGACGGGGCAACTAAGGCACGACTTTTTCCAAAGACTGTCTAAAGCAATTCGTCGGGTAAGACCTACCAATAGCCCCTCACCTTCCAGCTATTAGGACTAGTAGAACACTAAAATCTAGTAAATCACTAACAATTACTTCTAGGGTTTATTGGCCAATTCTCCCTAAAGGTCGAAGACACGCAGTCAAAGATCTAGCATGAACCTATTCCGTAGCAGACAACCACCAAGATTCACACGAAGCAATTGATAATAATAAACCAAATTAAAGTACACATATACATCAAATCAATAAACCAAACCTTTTACTAAACACAATCAATCCATAAAATACATGCAATTAACGAAAAAGGTTTAAACTCTATTCAATCCATTCATCATAGTCTAGGCGGATTAAAAGTTTAGCCAAGCATGTCAAATAATGAAAACAAGTTAAAGATGTTCAAGTAAGAATTCATGACAACGAGTTTCGAAAGAAAAATCAACAAACAAGGAAGTGGAAAACCCGAGCAAGTCTTCAATTCTTCGTCCCGAGCTCGTACCAATGATTCTAGTGCTTCAAAACCTTCAAAATTGCTCCAAGAATCACCTAAGAACTCCTCAATTCCTAACTAGGGTTTTAAATGATTTTCTTGGGATTATATACTAACCCTAGCTAATTAACGAATTATTGCCGTCAATATACCCCGTCGCGTCGCGCGACGGGTAAGACCTTAAGTAGTCGCGTAGCGCGATGGTATAGAAATCCAGAAATTATTATAATAAGGGTGGCGGGGCGCGACGATGAAGGTGTATAGCCGTGCCGCGATGCCACGGCTCATTTTCCACAGACTTCTTCGAAAATTGATCAGCTTCAAGAATCTCAAAACTTCAGAAATTTTTCTAACTCTTTTCACCTTTTTTCCCAGCATCTAAAACTTCGTTTTTTTGACATTTTTAGCACCGAAGACCTGGAAAACACAAGACTTCATCAAAGTAACGAAATTCTAACTAAAACGGAACTAAAAATAAATGAAAACTATACAAACTTTACACGAATAAAGGATGTATTTTGCAATACATCACTTAACTATTGATTGTACATTGTGACTTGTAATCGAATTCTATTATTTGTTTGCTTTAGTTGTATTATGTGGAGTATCTGTTAACAATCGAGGTTTAATCGCATGTTTATCGCTAATCTATTTATCGCTTATCGCTAATCGCATCACAATCGCAATCGCAGCTTGATTTACAGGTTCTTTATATTGTTTTACATGTGTGTGCTATTTATGTGTTACTTGTACATGTTTACTTTATGTTCGTGGTGATTAATCGAAACGCAATCGCAACTCTATCGCAACGCAATCTAATCGCGAACACTAAACGCAAGTTATTTATGATGATTGTATGTTAGATATAGTATTTGTGTAACTATTAATTGAATCTATCGCATCGCTCAATCGACACTCGCTTAAACGCGTCGCAACGCTCAATACGCGAAACGAAACATCGAAACCTAACTCGCCGAGCCACTTCAATCGAATTATCATTCGATCGAATGGCCATCCTATCGGATTGTCATCCGATCAATCGCCTGTGCTCCTCTTTCCTCTTTTGGCAACCTATACATACCCCCTGTAACATCACCAACAGTGATGTGACAGCTCTCTCGTTCGACCAGCACGCTCAAGCCCTCTTTGCTCTCGATTTCTCACGATTCTTGTAAGTTTTCAACTCAAATATTGTACTTCTATGATCTACACACACTCCTTCATCATTTTCACCTTTGAATCTTAACTTTTAACCGTGAAATCAACGGATTTGAGGTGTTCTAGGATGAGGTCATCATGGGGTTCTTATGAACTTCAAGTTTTGGCCTCATTCCACCATGAACAACTCAAATCTAAAGGATTTCCACATGATTCAACATTGTTTTCGCATAGATCTAAACTTTTCAAAGTTAAAAGGATTGAAAGAAGATTTCTTAACTTTTCTTTCAACTCTTTTACACTTAATGCACTCAAAATCGATAGAATCGGAGCTTATTCAGGCCTTCTACTCGTTTACCAGCGAAGTGTCGGTCTGAGATCTGATTTCTATCAACGAGATAACCGATTCATGGGTTGAACATGAACAAACTGTTATGAACAGTTAACTGATCGGACTGGGGTGATTCCCATCCGATCAGATAGTCTGGACTCGGTGGGGTTCCTGTTGTTTAACACGTTGTCATACCGTCTCGATCAAGCCACGAACTTTTCAAAACTCAACAAATTTCTCAAGCTCCAAAACAATCAGATTGTAGGATGGATTGTCGTCCGATCGGATTGCCATCCGATCAAACAGCAATCCGATCAGATTGCACTTGGTCCCAAACACTTAAACTTTTTACAATTTTCAAAGATCATCAGTTTCCAACGGATTGCCATCCGATCGGAAGACCATCCGATCGAATGACAATCCTGCTGTGAACTTGTTCTCCAAGAAATGTCTCGTCGGATGGATCGTCATCCGATCGAACGACCTGAAAGGTAGAGATACTTCTCTGTTTTTAAAATGCTACAATGAAAACTTCAAAGCCATCATACACAAACACATCCATCCCAAACGAATGTCAATCCGACCAAATGGCCATCTGAACAGATGACCATCCGTTCAGATTGTCATCCGATCGGATGACCATTCGTCACTTGTTTCACTTGCACCGTTTTACGCGCCGTTCTTCGCTTATGCTATCGTTAACTGTTCAGGCTAATCTCTCAGCGCTCCCTTCAATCCAAGAGACTGTTTATTTACTAAACACGATCTGTGATTATACTTGATCCCTTTTTGCTTTACGCACTTTTGGGTGTTACATACGTTACTTATATCAAAACACATCGATCACACAACGCAAACACTTTTATACGCTAACCGCTCTGCATGTTATATGTTTTATTCGATGAATGCTTATATGTTATGTTTACACGGTGATTGTTGCCTGATGCCTTAGCAACGATAGTACTATAGTTTGGACTCAGCACCTTTCGTGGACAGGGGTTGTTAAGGTTATTTCTTCACGTGTCACAGTGGTGATATGTGTTGCGCATTCTACAACTCGCAGTCATGTCTGTACATATTTCATTGTCGATAACCTACTAGCTTCGCATTATTACGTGTTACATGCTGGTTATGCGTAAACTCGCTTTCGCTACTATTATACTATTAAACTTGTATGCTCGCCTTTACACTATGTGTATTGACCTCTATTTTAACGTATGTGACAGGTGTGACAACTCGAAATTTAGAACCTTTCGTTGTATGCTTAAACGTGTGACTAGTTAACTTATGTGATTAATGACAAGTGAACCTTTATGTGATTATGTGTTATGTTTATATGTATGCTTGTGTGTATAGTGTGTGTATACGTTTAAGTGAGCCAAGAACCAAGAACCCAACTCGAGACCATGTGGTCTCGAGTGAACAGTGCAACATGTGGGCCGGTTGGGCCGTGCACCTCATCCGAAACCCATTAGGGTGCACCATGTGGAATAAGTATATAACCCTTGTAGTGAGCCAACATCACCACTTTTGAGCAATCCACACACACACTCCCATATCCTCTCCCTAAAAACCCTAAGGATCAAACATCACCTCTTCTCTCATTCTCTCGGATCCAAACCGGCACACTAGGACCTTCGGCTCAAGATCGGAATCGACATTTGGAAGTTCACCCCTCATACCCTTTAACCGGTTAGTGATTCCCATTGTGTGTTTATGTTTCGGTTGTTGTTGATGATAAGGATGCGATATTTTGTTGATGATGATGTATCTTGTGTGACTTGATAATATGTTGGTTTGTTAGGTTTATGCATGATGATGTTAATAAGCTATCATACTTTGATTCCGGATTGATTGCATGATGAGTTAATGATGTTTTGTGATTGAATGTGATTTAAACCATAAATGGTTGATGCTCATGAAATCGACTTGCATAATGTTCATATTATCCGGATTATATACTCTTATGTTCATATTATTCGGATTAGTTGTTGGAGTATTTGATTGTTGTTCATGTTATGATCATGTTAAAGTTCATAGAGATTTATGCTAAAAACCCAAAAATGAAGAACATGATGAATATGTGAAGAACTTGTTGAATGTGTTATGGATATTTGAAATTGCCATGTTTGATCCATTTTGGTTAATTGTTAGACAATTAGACATGTTTGTAGAACCTCATTGGATAGTACATAAAATCACAACAGTGAAATCCCATTGGTCTAGTACAATGTGGAATTCAGCAATTGTCCCCAGCCGAAACCTTCTGTCTCGACTCGAGACCACCACAGGACAAGTCGAGATCACCGGTTGCGACACAGGTTGCGAGTCGAGAACCCATAGTCTCGACTCGAGACCGAAACAGCACAACTCGAAATCGTGGTTGCGAGTCCAGTTGCGACTCGAGACCACCTCATGCATGACCCGAGATCACCATAGTTGCGACTCGAAACCTTATGGACTACAACTCGAGACCGCACAGTCTCGAGTAGAGACCGTACAGTCTCGACTCGAGACCACACACTTGTGCACGCTGAATTGGACTTGCATGATTACGGGCTGAGGTGATTGGGCCGGACTTTTGGGCCTAATGCATAGACCATATACGTTACTGATCGAACTGATGGACAGCCATGAGTAATACTTGAATGCAATGTGCTAGAAACATACGTGTACTGCTTGAATACGAACCTGATTGGTGTGATACAACTATGATAGGACTTGAGTGACCACAATATTGCTTGATTGACCTTTCTGTGTATCTGCCGAGCAAACCAAGGTGAGTTCACACCCTCTACAAAGCATGGGATTCCCTGGGTTGGGAATGGGGTTAAGGAACGTGGGTTCCTCGTCCTCCTTGGGTAGGACAGCAATGGCTCAGGAATGTAATTCCTCGTCCTCACGGACAGATAACTCGTACTAGACCAAAACTCTATCATGAAGTCCCTCATTTTTATATCGACTTAATCGCCGGGCCAATGGCGAGCGGGTCATTAGTTAGATAGCGCTATTTAGGTTTGACAAACCTCACACCGTGCCGCAGAGGACGGGCGTGAACTAATGGATCTGGGGCACGTCAATGATGATAGACATTGACAGTTTCAGGGCACATAAACATGACTACAGTCAGCAGTCAATATGGTAACGAGTCTAGTGTATACATGGGGTAGCCCCCACGGCCGAAATGCCAGATAACTAACACGGGGTAGCCCCCACGGCTGGATTGCCAGAGTAACCGGGAATAAACAAGTCACGTTTTTAACTATGGGGTAACCCCCACGGCAGGATGCCAGATAAAGGAAACTGTTTTCGAAACAACTTAAAACAAACACCCAACCGTGAACTCACTCAACTTGTTGTTGACTCGTTACTACATGCTTTGCAGGTCTTTAGGTACTTAACTAGAGCTTGCATGGAGAAGGATCGTTGTGGGACATGGACGGCTGTGAGCCATGTTAAACCTTGAAACAATTAAACTTATGTTTTGGTTTTAAGACTTATGCTTCCGCTTGCAACTTAAACTATGTTTTGTTTGAACACCAATTGTATTGGTTGGATTTTATAACTACTTATATGCTTGTTCAATATGATTGGTGGCTGGATCCTGGTCAGTCACGCCTCCAAGCGGTAGTACTCCGCAGGTGGATTTTGGGGGTGTGACAGATTGGTATCAGAGCCATTGGTTATAGAGAACTTGGTTTTAATAAAGGGGAAAACGTTTTTGTTAAAACCAGACTATAACCTGTACAGTGCTCAACGGTCCACAACGACGCTTCACTCCACACGCAAGGCTCGATGTTCTAGGTGATATGATCTGTGTATATATTGCCTACTTGTTAGTTACATAGTACATTGCTTATGGTATGCTTGGTTAGTATAGCTACTGTTGCTTGAACACGTGCGTGCTTACTCTATTTTATCGTCGTACTTTCGCGAACCCCTCTCACTCACGTTCTTCTTGATATGAAGATCATGTCTGGACGCGTTAACCTGACACAAGCCCAGTTGACGGCTCTGATCAACGAACGAGTTGCCGCAGCACTTGCAGCTGCACACGCAGGAGGTATATCCTGCAGTCCGAACTCATTCTAGGATCTTTAGAATCCTACTCTCGTGAACCAACCTTTGTGTTAAACTCTGTCTTTTCTTTCACCCACGATAGGTCAGCATGCTCAGCCACCCGTGTGCACCTTTAAGACTTTCATGGACTGCCGACCAACTACTTTTAGCGGCACCGAAGGAGCAGTAGGTCTCCTCCACTGGTTTGAGAAACTAGAATCTGTGTTCGAAATGTGTGAATGCCCTGAGGCGCGCAGGGTGAAGTATGCTACCGGTACTCTCGAGGGTTTAGCCCTCACATGGTGGAACGCTCAGGTCCAAATGCTGGGGTTGGTTGCTGCCAACGCCACCCCATGGGAGAATTTTAAGGAAATGATCAAGGAAGAATACTGCAGTCGGGATGAGATTCACAAACTGGAGGTGGAATTCTTCAACCTCAAGATGACGGGGTCGGAAATTGAAGCTAATGTGAATAGGTCGAACGAACTGGCAATTCTGTGTCCTACTATGGTGGATCCTCCCATCAAACGCATCGAACTATTTCTTCAGGGCTTAGTGCCAGAAATCCAAAGTCATGTGACTTCAGCGAACCTCGCCACCTACCAGCAAGCTGTTCAGTTGGCTCACCGTCTCACGGATCAGGCGGTGGAGCAGAACAAGTTACCAAAACGCATAGGTGCTGCAACTACTTCTGGTACCTCTAGTGACAACAAACGAAAATGGGATGGAACTTCAAGTAAGGGCTTGACTTCTGTTCAGTCCCAGCCTCAGCAGAGAAAGACTGATGACTACAAGAGCCCTAATCAGCAATCGTCTGGTGGTCAAAGTCATGGTGGGTACAAAGGAAATCACCCCAAATGCAATCGCTGCAGCCTGCACCACAGCGGGCCATGCACCAGGGGCAACTGTCATCGGTGCAACAAGCCTGGTCACGCTGCAAAGGATTGCAGGAGCTTATACCCCGCAAATCAGAATCGTCAGCAAGCCCAACAGAACCAGCGTCAGCAGCAGCAGCAAGGTGATAACAAAGGGTGCTTTCAGTGTGGAGCTGAAGGCCACTTCAAGAGAGATTGTCCCCAACTGAACAGGAACCAGAACAATAACAACAACAACAACAATCAGGGGAATGGTAACAATGGGAACAACAACAACAATGGAGCTAGGGGGCGGGCATTCGTGATCGGCCAAGGTGAAGCAAGGAATGACCCCAATGTCGTGGCGGGTAAGTTCCTTCTCGACGACTTTTATGTTTCAGTATTATTTGACTCGGGTGCCGATACTAGCTACATGTCACTAGAAGTTAGCCGAATGCTTAAGCGTATTCCAACACCTTTGAACAACAAGCACACTGTAGAGCTAGCAAATGGTAAGAGTTTAGAAGCCACACACGTAGTCAAGGGTTGTAAACTTATTCTCGCTGACCAGACCTTCTCTATCGACCTCATTCCTATTGTCTTGGGAAGTTTCGACGTTGTCATTGGGATGGATTGGTTATCCCAACACCGAGCAGAGATTCTTTGCAACGAGAAGGTTGTCCGTATTCCAGGTCCCGGTGGCGAACCTCTCATGATTCATGGCGACAAGAGGAGTGCTGTTGAGAACGTCATTTCTCTCCTTAAGGCCCAAAAGTGCTTGCGAAAGGGCCACACTGCCATTTTGGCACTCGTTACTGACACCTCAGAAAAAGAGAAGAAGATAGAAGATTTTCCAGTTGTACGCGATTACCCAGAGGTATTTCCTGAGGAATTACCTGGTCTTCCGCCCCATCGCCAAGTCGAGTTTCAGATCGAACTAGCCCCTGGAGCTGCGCCTATAGCTCGTGCACCTTATCGTTTAGCTCCATCAGAGTTGGAAGAACTCTCTACGCAACTACAGGAACTCCTGGATAAGGGTTTTATCCGTCCAAGCTCATCGCCCTGGGGAGCTCCAGTACTATTTGTAAAGAAGAAGGACGGCACTTTCAGAATGTGCATCGACTACCGGGAACTCAACAAGGTGACGGTGAAGAATCGTTATCCTCTACCGCGGATTGACGACTTGTTCGACCAGCTGCAGGGGTCGAGCTACTATTCAAAGATCGATTTAAGATCGGGTTACCACCAGCTGAGAGTCCGGGAAGAGGACGTCTCCAAAACAGCTTTCAGAACACGATACGGGCACTATGAGTTTTTGGTCATGCCTTTTGGGATGACAAACGCACCTGCGGTTTTCATGGACTTGATGAACCGAGTGTGCAAGCCTTACCTGGACAAGTTTGTTATAGTCTTCATCGACGACATCCTGATCTATTCTAAGAGTCAGGAGGAACACGAGCAACATCTGCGACTTATTCTGGAACTCCTTCGAACAGAACAGCTTTATGCAAAGTTCTCGAAATGCGACTTTTGGCTTCGTGAGGTCCATTTCCTAGGCCACGTGGTAAACAAGGATGGGATTCACGTTGATCCATCCAAGATAGACTCGATTAAGAACTGGCCTGCACCTCGTACACCAAAGGAAATTCGCCAATTCTTGGGTTTGGCGGGATACTACCGGAGATTCATAAAGGATTTTTCTAAGATTGCACAGCCTCTCACCTCGCTAACACAGAAAGGCGTTGTTTATCGCTGGGGAAATGCACAGGAGATAGCATTTCAGCACTTAAAGGATAGACTCTGCAGTGCACCTATCCTTTCCTTTCCAGAGGGCACAGACGACTTTGTGGTCTACTGCGACGCATCAATCCAAGGCCTCGGTTGTGTATTGATGCAACGAGATAAAGTTATAGCCTACGCCTCACGCCAACTCAAAGTTCATGAAAAGAACTACACTACGCACGACTTAGAGCTGGGAGCCGTTGTTTTTGCACTTAAGTTATGGCGGCATTACCTGTACGGTACCAAGTGCGCCATCTACACCGACCACAGGAGCCTCATGCACATCTTCAAGCAGAAGGAACTGAATATGCGGCAACGACGATGGGTCGAACTACTGAACGACTACGAGTGCTCGATCAGGTATCACCCGGGCAAGGCCAATGTTGTGGCTGACGCCCTCAGTCGAAAGGACACTGCGCCTAAACGCGTACGAGCTTTACAACTTACGATACATTCTAGCCTTCCTTCTCAGATACGAGCTGCTCAGATAGAAGCATTGAAACCAGAAAACGTCAGGGCTGAAGCCCTACGCGGCTCAAGACAACGCTTAGAACAGAAGGAAGACGGTGCTTATTACGTAACGGGACGCGTTTGGGTCCCACTCTATGGCAACCTACGAGAGCTTGTGATGGATGAGGCACACAAGTCTCGCTACTCGGTACATCCTGGTTCGGATAAAATGTACCACGACATCAAAACTACGTATTGGTGGCCTAGCATGAAGGCCCACATAGCAACCTACGTCAGCAAGTGCTTGACCTGTGCGAGAGTCAAGTCCGAATACCAGAAACCCTCAGGCCTACTCCAACAACCTGAGATACCACAATGGAAATGGGAGCAAATTTCCATGGATTTTGTTACGGGCCTACCTAGATCTCAGCGCGGAAATGATACTATTTGGGTGATCGTGGATCGACTCACAAAATCTGCACACTTCTTGGCTATCAAGGAGACGGATAAGTTCTCCACTCTTGCAGAAATATACCTTAAGGAAGTCGTTTCGAGGCACGGGGTGCCCACCTCCATTATCTCGGATCGAGATGCACGTTTTACTTCAGAGCTGTGGCAAGCAATGCACAAATCCTTTGGCTCACGATTAGACATGAGCACAGCGTATCACCCTCAGACGGACGGGCAGTCTGAGCGCACTATTCAAACCTTAGAAGACATGCTTCGTGCATGTGTAATCGACTTTGGCAACCGCTGGGAAAAGCATCTGCCACTTGTGGAATTCTCATACAATAACAGCTACCACACCAGCATTAAAGCTGCTCCGTTTGAGGCATTGTACGGACGTAAATGCCGGTCCCCTCTTTGTTGGGCAGAGGTGGGAGATAGTCAGATCACTGGTCCAGAACATGTGGTAGACACAACCGAACGAATTGCTCAAATACGAAAACGCATGGCGGCAGCTCGCGACCGTCAGAAAGTTTACGCCGACATGGGCAGGAAACCACTTGAGCTCCAGGTTGGGGAGCGGGTACTACTCAAAGTTTCACCCTGGAAGGGTGTGGTTCGTTTTGGTAAACGCGGCAAACTTAACCCACGATACGTTGGACCTTTCGAAATCATTGAGAAAATAGGCAGGGTGGCCTACAGACTGAACTTACCAGCAGAACTCGGTGCAGTTCACAACGTTTTTCACGTGTCGAATCTGAAGAAGTGTCTGTCAGATGAGACCCACGTAGTTCCTCTGAAGGAACTCACTATCGACGAACAGTTACGATTCGTCGAGGAACCAGTCGAAATCACGGACCGGGATGTTAAGGTCCTCAAGAGCACTAGAATACCTCTCGTTCGAGTTCGTTGGAACTCACGTCGCGGCCCAGAGTTCACCTGGGAGCGCGAAGATCAGATGAAACAAAAGTATCCCCAGCTGTTCGCAAACAGTACACCCACTACTGAGGCTGAAGCTACGGAATTTCGGGATGAAATTCCAGATCAACGGGGGGTGGATGTGACACCCCAGGAAAACCGGGAAAACCATACAACTTAACTAGCTTCCTCAGTGAGTGCTTACCAAATTTCGGGATGAAATTTCTTTCAACTTGGGGATGATGTGACAACTCGAAATTTAGAACCTTTCGTTGTATGCTTAAACGTGTGACTAGTTAACTTATGTGATTAATGACAAGTGAACCTTTATGTGATTATGTGTTATGTTTATATGTATGCTTGTGTGTATAGTGTGTGTATACGTTTAAGTGAGCCAAGAACCAAGAACCCAACTCGAGACCATGTGGTCTCGAGTGAACAGTGCAACATATGGGCCGGTTGGGCCGTGCACCTCATCCGAAACCCATTAGGGTGCACCATGTGGAATAAGTATATAACCCTTGTAGTGAGCCAACATCACCACTTTTGAGCAATCCACACACACACTCCCATATCCTCTCCCTAAAAACCCTAAGGATCAAACATCACCTCTTCTCTCATTCTCTCGGATCCAAACCGGCACACTAGGACCTTCGGCTCAAGATCGGAATCGACATTTGGAAGTTCACCCCTCATACCCTTTAACCGGTTAGTGATTCCCATTGTGTGTTTATGTTTCGGTTGTTGTTGATGATAAGGATGCGATATTTTGTTGATGATGATGTATCTTGTGTGACTTGATAATATGTTGGTTTGTTAGGTTTATGCATGATGATGTTAATAAGCTATCATACTTTGATTCCGGATTGATTGCATGATGAGTTAATGATGTTTTGTGATTGAATGTGATTTAAACCATAAATGGTTGATGCTCATGAAATCGACTTGCATAATGTTCATATTATCCGGATTATATACTCTTATGTTCATATTATTCGGATTAGTTGTTGGAGTATTTGATTGTTGTTCATGTTATGATCATGTTAAAGTTCATAGAGATTTATGCTAAAAACCCAAAAATGAAGAACATGATGAATATGTGAAGAACTTGTTGAATGTGTTATGGATATTTGAAATTGCCATGTTTGATCCATTTTGGTTAATTGTTAGACAATTAGACATGTTTGTAGAACCTCATTGGATAGTACATAAAATCACAACAGTGAAATCCCATTGGTCTAGTACAATGTGGAATTCAGCAATTGTCCCCAGCCGAAACCTTCTGTCTCGACTCGAGACCACCACAGGACAAGTCGAGATCACCGGTTGCGACACAGGTTGCGAGTCGAGAACCCATAGTCTCGACTCGAGACCGAAACAGCACAACTCGAAATCGTGGTTGCGAGTCCAGTTGCGACTCGAGACCACCTCATGCATGACCCGAGATCACCATAGTTGCGACTCGAAACCTTATGGACTACAACTCGAGACCGCACAGTCTCGAGTAGAGACCGTACAGTCTCGACTCGAGACCACACACTTGTGCACGCTGAATTGGACTTGCATGATTACGGGCTGAGGTGATTGGGCCGGACTTTTGGGCCTAATGCATAGACCATATACGTTACTGATCGAACTGATGGACTGCCATGAGTAATACTTGAATGCAATGTGCTAGAAACATACGTGTACTGCTTGAATACGAACCTGATTGGTGTGATACAACTATGATAGGACTTGAGTGACCACAATATTGCTTGATTGACCTTTCTGTGTATCTGCCGAGCAAACCAAGGTGAGTTCACACCCTCTACAAAGCATGGGATTCCCTGGGTTGGGAATGGGGTTAAGGAACGTGGGTTCCTCGTCCTCCTTGGGTAGGACAGCAATGGCTCAGGAATGTAATTCCTCGTCCTCACGGACAGATAACTCGTAATAGACCAAAACTCTATCATGAAGTCCCTCATTTTTATATCGACTTAATCGCCGGGCCAATGGCGAGCGGGTCATTAGTTAGATAGCGCTATTTAGGTTTGACAAACCTCACACCGTGCCGCAGAGGACGGGCGTGAACTAATGGATCTGGGGCACGTCAATGATGATAGACATTGACAGTTTCAGGGCACATAAACATGACTACAGTCAGCAGTCGATATGGTAACGAGTCTAGTGTATACATGGGGTAGCCCCCACGGCCAAAATGCCAGATAACTAACACGGGGTAGCCCCCACGGCTGGATTGCCAGAGTAACCGGGAATAAACAAGTCACGTTTTTAACTATGGGGTAACCCCCACGGCAGGATGCCAGATAAAGGAAACTGTTTTCGAAACAACTTAAAACAAACACCCAACCGTGAACTCACTCAACTTGTTGTTGACTCGTTACTACATGCTTTGCAGGTCTTTAGGTACTTAACTGGAGCTTGCATGGAGAAGGATCATTGTGGGACATGGACGGCTGTGAGCCATGTTAAACCTTGAAACAATTAAACTTATGTCTTGGTTTTAAGACTTATGCTTCCGCTTGCAACTTAAACTATGTTTTGTTTGAACACCAATTGTATTGGTTGGATTTTATAACTACTTATATGCTTGTTCAATATGATTGGTGGCTGGATCCTGGTCAGTCACGCCTCCAAGCGGTAGTACTCCGCAGGTGGATTTTGGGGGTGTGACAACAGGTGCTTAGGATGCTTTGCTTGTTATTTGCTGGAATCAAGCTAGGATGGATTCTAGAAACAAACCTAATAAAATCTAAGTTGTTGGGACAGTTGCTTGTTTTTGAGACAATTATCTGTAATAACTATTTTTACTTTATCTGTTAGTAGTATGGGATATTAACATTAAAGATTGGTAATCTAATAGTTGTTGTGGATTCTCTTGAACAATCTATTTCACACAGTGCCACACCCCGATGAATCCGCCATCGGTTGGGGTGTGACAGTTCGTGGTGAGAAACCCGCTAGTAGCCTCAAACTCATGACATGCACCCAAGCCCAAAAATACCTACGAAAGAACTATGTGGCCTTCTTGGCACATGTCATAGAGGAGAAAGGCAAAGGTAAGACTATTCAAGATATCCATGTTGTTCAGGATTATCCGGAGGTATTTCCTGAAGAATTACTTGGTTTACCCCCAGCACGACAAGTTGAGTTTCGTATTGATCTTGTACTTGGTGCAAATCCTGTTGCTAAATCACCCTATCGTCTTGCACCATCTGAGATGCAAGAGTTATCTAAACAGCTTCAGGAACTTTCTGACAAAGGATTCATCCGTCCAAGTTTTTCACCTTGGGGCGCTCCTGTCCTATTTGTGAAAAAGAAAGGTGGATCTTTCCGAATGTGTATTAATTATCGTGAGCTCAACAAACTCACCATCAAGAATCGATATCCCCTACCTCGCATTGATGATCTCTTTGATCAGTTACAGGTTGCTACTTGGTTTTCAAAGATTGATCTATGTTCTGGGTATCATCAGCTTCGTGTACTTGAAGAAGATATTCCCAAGACTGCATTTCGCACTAGATATGGTCACTATGAGTTTACTGTTATGCCCTTTGGTTTAACTAATGCTCCTACTATTTTCATGAACTTGATGAATAGGGTCTGTAAGCCTTATTTGGACAAGTTCATCATTGTTTTCATTGATGATATTTTGATCTATTCAAAGACACGAACTGATCATGAACGACATCTCCGTCTTACAATGGAACTCCTAAAGATTGAACAACTCTTCGCCAAGTTCTCCAAGTATGAATTTTGGCTTAACGAAGTTCAATTTTTGGGACACATTGTTAACGAACAAGGTATACATGTAGATCCCACCAAAATCAGTGAGATTAAGGATTGGGATACACCTACTACTCCTACCGAGGTTCGTTCATTTCTTGGCCTCGTGGGTTATTCCCGCCGTTTTATTGCAAACTTCTCCAAGATGGCGGTTCCTCTCACAGCTTTAACTCAAATGAATAAATCTTTTGAATGGCGACCCAAACAGGAAGAAGCTTTTCAGACCCTGAAACAGAAACTTTGTGATGCACCTATTTTATCTTTACCTAAAGGGAATGAAGATTTTGTCGTATATTGTGATGCATCAAACTTAGGCCTTGGGTGCGTTTATATAAAACAATATGATTTCACTAATGTGAACAACTTGTTGGTGCGTTATCCATAACACGAACGACATTCATTAGCTTTGACCGAGCCGACCAGTAATATGTTATGGTACCATAGGACTGACAATCCCGTTACCAGATTTCCCAGGGTTTGTGGGGAAGTTTGGGGAACGACAGAAACTATTTATGATTAATAAACCCTTTGGTGGTTTGTTAATCAATTTAAAGAGACCCTTTGGTGGTCTAGTTAAAGAGACCCTTGGTGGTCTAGACGAGTCATCACAGGTTTGAATGTATTCATTAAAGAAGGACCACAGTTTTTACAATTAAAACACAGACGATTGGTTTATAACATGGATGATTGGTTTATAACACGGATGGTTGGTTTATAACACGGACGATTGATTTGGAACACAAACGATTGGTTTATAACACGGGCGATTGGTTTATTACACGGACTATTGGATGATTGGTTTATAGTAAGTGATTAAGATAACGAGACGAGTGTAATATGATAAAAGCATGGTGGATACGCCGCTGGTACTTCCTATACATAAGTGCTTTTATTGTATTACATATCATAGCGTTATCCAAATCACTTGGACAAATGGTTTTAAATAAGTTACGCAACGATTTTCACTTAAAGATATAAACCATAATATGTTTTCTTTGAAATCGATTTATTACTTGGTTTTACAAAAGAAATGTTTTTGTCAAGATTCATGGCTACAAAGTTTTCATTTACTTATATTAACTTGTAAAGTTGGTTAAATATATTGCAATATCAAACACTTTTTGATTTCAAGATTCACACTCGTCGATTCTCGAAGTCGGACGAGGTATGCAATATGAATACAAAGCCATGAATTTGATACCCAACAAAACCTATGTACTCGCCAGCTTTTTATGTTGATTGTCTTTTTACATATGTTTCAGGAGCCAATGTTTGATGATTTGAACGCATTCTTCACATAGGATGGACTCGGGCCTTAGTTTACCTTAAAATATGAAAAGCAATTGTTGTGTTTTATTTGTGTTTTCCCAAGACAATGGAATTTATTAATTCAATAAAACAAAACTTTAAGTACCATGTGTTGTGAAACAATTCCTGTAACATGACTTCCCGATGTTTTCACCGCGGTTTGTTGTTTTACGCGATCGGGGTGTTACAGCATGAATCTGGATGCAGCTAAACAACAGATGATCTTTTTGGCGTCAATCTTAGAATCATACGAGACTCTTGTTGCGGGGAAGATTGGAAACCTCAACATGACAAAGGAAGATTACGACCAAATTGATCCAGAGGAAATGGAATTGATCGACATTCGATGGTGTATGGCGAGTGTCATCCGACGGGCTCAACGATTCACGGAAATAACGGGTCATTAATGTGTAGGAGGTCCTGACACAAAACTTGGATTTGACCAATCCAAAGTGACTTGTTTTAAATGCAAGCAAAAGGGGCACTTTAAACACGAATGTCCAAATCATGAAGTCAATGATAACGTAAACCCGTTTCATGATGACTACTATCGCAAAGCTGTCTATCACAGAAACAAAACGCCAAACTTCAACAGACCTCAGATTGAAGACGGGTCTGCGACAGAAAAGAGTCGAGCATTGGTGGTTACACAAGATGATGAGGGATTTAATTGGAATAAGTACATCCGAAGTGATGGCGTGGCTATGCTGGCAGAGATAGTCGAGGAGCTAGAGACGGTGAATGAAGAAGTGGTCGAGGAAGCAGTTAAAGAATCAGAACCGGTTGTTGAAGAACAAGAAGAAGTCCTTTTTACTGCTAATTAAGATGCTTATGATGAAGAACCAGAATTTGTTGTGAATAACGATATGTACTATGGTTTTTAGACTATTATCCCTCCTGGACTGATTAGTTCTTTTGCAGGTTTATTCGAGATGCAAAGAAGGTATTGTAGAATAGAGGAGGATGAACCTGAGAAGAAACAAGTCAAGGAAATAGTAGATGTGAATCAGGAAATGACAGCTGAATAGTTAGCCAAGATTGCTGATCAAGCTATGATGGCAGATCTCAAAGAGGTAGCTAACCAAGCTAAATCAGCTGAGTCAGAGCAAACGGTTGAGTCAAATAGTGTGAGAGAAGAGAGTGAGAGTAATGATGTGATTAAAATTAAGTTAATCGAGTCCAAAACTGAAAATCAGTGCACAAAATGCATGGAGACATGTAGAGCCTGTACTAACAAAGATGAGATTATAAAACTGAAAATAGCAGAGCTAGCTGAAACGAAAAATGTTTTGAAAGAAAAATGTGTTGAATTAGGTGCAAAAGAAGAAGCTTTAAAACAGAAAAAACATTTGCATAGAATGTTTTGATAAAGAAATTGCTTGTTTTGATAAAGAAAAAGAAATTCAAGAATTGAAAAACAAAATTGATCTTTTGACATGTGGTAACAAACAAACAAAAGAAGCTAATGAAATTGCATGTTTTCAAAAAGATAGACAGATTAAAGAGCTCAAAGATCACAATGATCTGTTGGCCTATGATTATAAACAAATGAAAGAGGCGTACGACAGTATGAGCTAAAAAATCAATCAGTTCATTGATCTTTCTCGAGAAAACGATGCAACCATTATGAGGTTGAAAGCAACTCTTTTAGATAAACAATCTGCTATCAATGAACATACTGATAAAATTGATGAACTTAAACAAAATCTCGAGAAAGCACGCATTGAAACTAAGAGAGTGGACAAAAAGTTAATTAGTTATTCCACTACTCAATACGTCTTGGATTTTATCTTTCCGAAACCTACCGGGAAAGATGAGAATGGGGAGGATGTTTACGGTCATGGGGTGATAGTGGTGTGGGTTATCACCGCGTTCCACCTCCTATTCGTGATGGTTATGCGAGGAAGAAACCATCGGGGGTGAAAAAGGCATTAAACATCAAGTTAAAATATGAGAAAACAAATTAAACTGATATTAAAACTGACAAATTACCCGAAAACATTGTTGTCACATATGATAAAACAGACAAAACCGATGATTTGGAATCTGAAGCTGTGAAAAATGTGGTTGAAAATGTTTTTGAAATGAAAATGAAACTGACAGTGAATCCACAAAATATCAAAGTCTAAAAGAACAATTTGAAAATGAAGAATGTTATTTTAACAATTACATTCCAAAATCTGGAAACAACTTGAGTGATGATCCTACCTTGGTCATGTACAAGATGTGTGGATCTGACAAGTTGTATTCGGATGAAGAATTTCCGATTCAGAATGTAAATTTGGACAAAGTAGAAAAGGTTTTTAAATTGGTTGAGGTGGATTTGTCAGAAGTTGAGAATTTGTCAAACACAGAGAGGTTTTTGGACTATAACAAATATAAGGCTTACTACACCAAACCAAGAAACTCTCATTTTCAAAACATAAATCACAACAACAGGAGGTATAGGTAGGCTAATAGTAACTTTAACCAAAAGACGAGGTTTCAAAAACCAGTGTATGTTGAAGATATGAACTTTGTGAAAAGCACAAGTTCCGAGAGTGACAAAGAATCCAACATTTACAATCAATCGAATGAGGAATTCTTTGTTGACCAAGAGAAACACAAACAGGCTGAAGTTACCGGTGTTGTCACTGATAACCGGACATGCTTTAAATGCAATGAGGTTGGGCATATTGCACGCAAATTTCTCAAGCAAGCACCTAAGCCTGCTCATGTTCAAAATAATTAGAAATCGGCAGATGTGAAACAAAAGGGTCCGATGTTTGCTCCGAAAGAAATTCTGAAAAGACCAAATGAATCAAAACACAATGCTCAACCATTTAACCAGACTTTTCAACAAAAACAAACTGGTGAGTCATCAAAACAAAATATCAAGAAATATTCAAAAGCTTTTGTAGAAAACTGGTCAACAGAAGCAAACTTGGATTCCTAAACAAGAAAAACCATCTGTTTATGAAAAGAAGAAACAAACTTCTTCAATTGCACAAGTTAAGAAGAATATTCCAAAGACTGTGAAATCTTGTGAACCAAAGCCTGTGACTCTACCAAAGATCGGCAAAGCTAGGGTATCCCTCTTTAAGTAATCGCTTTCGTTCATGTGCAAGGGCTCCCAAGGTCACTTCTGTCAAAATGGATAATGGACAGTAGAGCTTCTCATCACTTGACAGGGATTCTAGCCTTACTCTATGATGTAAAATCTATTCATGGAGGTTATGTAGGGTTCGCTGGTAACCAAGGTGGTAGAATAATCTGGGAAGGAACGTTATCTAACGGCATGGTGTCTTTTGAGAAAGTCAATTATATTGCTGAATTAGAGAACAATTTGCTGGGTATTTCACAGATTTGCGATTGTAAGTTCACGATGCATTTTAACGAAAAAGAATGTTTGATTCTCAAGCCGGGGTTTGTAATTCCTGGGGAATGGATCTTAATACATGCACCGCGTGAAAACGAACTCTATGTCCTCGACATGAGTGCCGTGGCCCCAACACCAAAAGAAGCGCACTGTTTTGTATCCAAGGCGACAGAGAAAGAGTTTGTACTATGGCACAGTAAGATGGCTCATATTCACTTTAGAAAGATGAATTATCCGGTACACAACAATTTGGTGGAGGGCGTGAACCTGAAAAACTTTCATCTGGGTGATGAATGTATCAGCTATAAAAAGGGAAAGCAAACGAATAAATCTCACCCGTGGAAGTTACTCAACTCAATAAAGCTACCATTGGAGAGATTGCATATGGATCTTTTCGGACCGGTGAACATGAAAAGTATCTCCGGTGATTCATACTGTCTCGTTGTTACTGATGATTTCCCGAGATTCTCATGGGTTATGTTTCTGGAATCAAAGGATGAAGTTTTTGAGAGTCTATTGATCCTTTTAAGGAAGCTCGAGAACCTGTACCACTTGCCAATTCGCAGAATCAGAAGTGATAATGGTACATAATTTAAGAATAGCAGGATGACGTAATTCTGTAACGATAAAGGGATATTACATGAGTTTAGTGCTCCATACACACCGCAGCAGAATGGTGTGGCAAAAAGGAAAAATCGGACGCTAATCGAGGCAGCAAGAACTATGCTAGTAGATTCAAAGCTCCTAGTGAGCTTCTGGAGTGAAGCGATTGCCTTAGCTTGTTATGCCCTAAATCGAGTGTTAACTGTCAAAGAGCATAAGAAGATGTGCTTCGAATTACTCAATCGACAGAAGCCCAACTTGAAATGGCTTGAACCTTTTGGGTCACCTTGCATGGTTATTGATCCTGATGGTAAGTTCGGGGCAAGATCTGTTGGTGCATACGTCTATCGACTTCGTCTTGTATCGAGTCTTGTAATAAAATAGTTAGATCGAGTCACGTAGTTCAGGAAAATAGAGTTTTAGAGATCATTTCCCACGAAATGTCTATTCCCCACGAAATAGACATGGCACTTTCAAGGGGAATTAGAAAGTGGCACTTTCAAGGGGAATTAGATAATGGCACTTTCAAGGGGAATTAGAAACTCTATAAATAGGGAGTTTAGTCATTTCATTTGTAACTTCTCCCATTCCAGCAGCGAAGCTCTGCTGAAGTGTCTACAGGTCTGTAAACATGTCATATCAATAAACAAGACGGTTAAACTACTTTCTAGTGCAAATCAAGCTGAACCGACACCGAAACGTCTGATTCCTCCTCTCGTTTTGGTCTAGAACTCTTCTGAAAGACTCGTTTTGGTCGTTACTCGATCCTACAAGTGGTATCAGAGCTCAGGAGGAAGTGTTCTTACCGATTCAGCTTGATTTCATCCAAAAATCTGATTTCTACTCATTCTTTCACGTTTTTAACTGAATTTTTCAAAATTGAACTGGTTTTTACGGTCCAAAATTGCTGATTTTTGGATATGTTGTGCGAAAACACCTGATCTACAACCCTACAAAGTTTTAGATCCTAATTCAAAGCCGTTTAGGAGAAATCTGAATTTTTTGGTCCGATTTCGAGTGACATCAGGTTGATTCCGCTTGAAACAGCCTTGATTTCGCTTGAAACAGCCTTGATTTCGCTTGAAACATCTTGATCCCGCTTGAAAGTTGTAATTCCGTTTGAAAAACACCTTATTCCGCTTGAGATTACATATTCCGTTTGAAGAGTTGATTCAGTTTACATCGATCAGTTTGAAAAACCAACAGTCTTCACGTGTTGTATTGTCATCGGCCAATGAGAATTGAGTAATATTGAATGTGTGGGCTATAAAATCAAGTTTGCATGTGCACATGAGAATCGGTTCAATAGTTTCATATTAAGAATTGAACTTATCAGTTTAGTGGAGTCGTAATTGAATGTGATATCTTTGGAAGTTTAATTTGTCGGCCACTAACTAATTGTTTGCATGGGTAATTGTATGTGAGGTGTATTCCGATTTTAATAGCATTCAAAAGGTTGTCAGCCCATGTGATCACTATTGTCGAGATATTTCATCATTTTGCCTTGAAAATTGGTGATAGTTTACATGTGATTATATGTGATAAAGTGGCCCAATTGAATTGTTTCATCATTTAAAGGTGTCTGCCATAGATTTTGAATTTGCATATAATATGATTGTCATTAAAGTCGTTGGTCCAATAAAATGGAATTGAGCATTTAGTGGTGTCGGCATTTCGGTCCAATTAGATTCATCAAATTAATCGGCCCATGTGATTAGGGATGAGATCGGTACGATACCGGTACCGTACCGGTACCGATACCGTAAATACCATTACCGAAATTGAGGAAATGTGGATACCGATTTCCATACCGTATTTATAGATTCGGTATCGGTACGGTACCGGTATTTTGGTACTTTACCATATTGGTACCGCTTTGGTGTCATCCATTGTTTTACCTAAAAAAAGTTTATGTGCAACACATCCATCCATTATTAATTGAACTAGAGTAATATATAGAGGAATGTAAACAAATGGTAAACATATTAAGTAGTCAAAAAATCAAAAGGTAAACATCCATGGGGTTCGACTTTTAACATCCAAATTCCAACATGTCTAAGAAATCATCATAATTGATTAAAAATAACCAAACAAAAGAAATTTTATATTGGTTTTTGTAAAACAATGTTCAAGAAAATATAACTTCATAGTGGGATCTAAGATAATAGCAAAATACATAAGGTCATTATTAAATTCGGTATTAATACCGGTATTTACCGAAAAATACTGGTACCGATACCCTTTTTTTACCGATACCGAATTTCAAAAAATCTATTACCGATACCGGTACCGTTTATGATCGGTACGGTACGGCATCGGTAGGGTACCGGTACGGTACCGATATTTCGGTAAAAAATCTCATCCCTACATGTGATCTCTTGAAGTTGTAAATTTGGTGGTTGTTGTAGGTCCAATGAGAATGTTGTAAGGTTTCAAAATTGTTTGTAATCGAGGGTGCATGTGAATACTTTTAGAGGCCCAATAAAAAAATATATTGTGTAGTGTTCACAGTTATCAGCTCATGTGATCTGATATCTTTAACGGCCCAATCACGTTTAAATAAGTAACCTTTCAAGTACTCGGCCCAGTTTTTCGAAATTGTTTCAGCCCAAGTTTTGAAGGTCCAAACAGGTTATTCACTTCACACATATTGTTCACGAGGTCGCATCAAATTTGATACACGTCTCACGAAATGGTCGTTTAGTGTGGTCAGGTCGCGTGAAAAGGTCCAATTCGTTTGAAAGTCATCATTTCGCTTGAAAGTTAAGTTCAATTCGCACGGTTTGATTTCAAGATTGAAAGGATTTCAGTTCACACAGAATTATCACCAGTTCGAGTACCAATCTTATTCTGTTAATTGATAAGTCTTTAAACTAATTGTTGTTTGTTTGTTTGTCTACAGGTGATACAGGTATTTTACGAGGTGAACCAGTTCGTTTGAAAAATCTGTTTTTGAGAATTATCGATACCGAAAACATGGAAAACAAATTCTATAACACTGTCAGTAAAAAATCATTATTAAAGAAAGAATTTGAGTTGTTTACAAGTATGCCAGGTGAATCTACAAAGACTCTCATTGAGAGATATTGTCATCTTGTGCGTACCATGTCTCAGTTGAAAATTACTAAAACTCCAGCAGAATGGGTTGAAAAGTTAGCTGATGCTTTACCTCAGAAAGAATGGGGTACATATCTCATGATTTTAAAGAATACAGGAGAGTTTAGTAGATTGTCAATTGCTCAATTCATTGAAAAACTTGAAGAACAAATTGATAACAGTGATGATGATGAGAAAAGTCAAGATGAAGAGTCTGTTTCTTCAGAAGAAAGTTCAGAAAAGACACCAGTCTTTGATCAATCATCAACAGATAGCAGTGATGATGATGAAGAAATTAATCAAATAAATATTGGTAAAACTTATCTATCTCCTGAAAGTTTCAAATTTTATTTTGCAGATAAACTGGAGAAACTAAAGGAGAAAAGAGCAGCAAGAGAAAGGAAAGAAGTAAACTGTGAAAATGTTGCTCAAGAAGAAAAGAATGAACAGAGTGAAGAAGTTAAAGTTGCTGAGAATGTGGTTGAGATCGAGAAAATTGTCGAAGTCACAAAATCGTGTCTAAAATGTTTGGAACCGTGCAAACATTGTGAAGAAAAAGATGAAAAGTTTAGTGAGCTTGAGAAGTTGAAAGAGAAGTTGATGTTTGATATCAAGAATGTAAAAGAATCATACGATGTGTTAAACAAAACTGTAAATAGTTTGCAGAAGACAAACTCTGAAAGAGAAGATGCTTTGACAATGATGAATGCAACAATGATGTCTAAGCAGAAAGAGATCAATTACTACATTGAAGAGTGTACTAAGTTGAAACAGGAGTTGGAAATTGAAAAAGTGGAAAATGAAAGAATCAGACGATTACTGAAAAGTTATTCAAGTTCTGATTACGTAATTGACAGAATTTATCCAACTGTTGCAGGTTTTGAAGTGTTTGAAGACTAGAAGCCGAAGAAAAAGGATACTGGTAAGAAACAGAGTGTCAGTTATAACAAGTGTCCGCCTCCAATTTGGGAAGGGTATTCGTCTAGAAAACCGAATTAGGAACAAGTAAAAAAGGCAGTCAATATAAAGTTGGAGTCCGAGATAACCGATGTATTACCAGACAATATTGACATCACATTCACAGCGTCCGACATAGATCATGAGTCTGAGTTAATAAAAAGGATGGTCGATTAGGTGTTAGATAAGGATGAGGAGTCTGAGTCAATGTCCTAGTCCAGGAGTTCGAGTTCGTCTGTCAGGAGTTCAAAGTCGTCGGGAAAACGGGTGTATAGTAAAGAATTTTTGTTGTCAAAATCTAATTTGAATGACGAAACATTTGAAGTTGCATATACTTTGAATGATTCTGACAAATTATATTTTGATAAAGAATTTCCAATAAGAAGTGTTCAAATTGAAAAGATTAAAAAGGTTTTCAAATTAACAGAAATTAATATTTCTGAAATAAAAGATTTAAATCATTCTGAAAAACCTAAAAAGTACACTTCAAGAGTTCAACAAAGATTGAACAAGAAAAAAGGTTACAGTTCTGGTTCTGGTTTTCAAAAGAAGCCAAACCATAGCGGTAATTTCAAAAGAAAAGGATTAGGATTTATTCCACCTAAAAATCATAAAAATGAGAAAATTTCTAAAACAAATACAAAATTTGTTTCAGGGACAAATTGTGAAGAAGAAGCAAAGAGCTCATTCTGGAAACAGTCAAACCAGGAGTTTCTTGCTGAAAAGATGAAGAATGGAGTTTTTCAAAGAAAGGAGACTAGAACTTGTTACAGATGCAATGAAGTTGGTCATAATGCATGGAACTGTCCTCAAGCAACAAAAACAAAACAGGGAGTCTCAGAAAAACTTAAAGAAATAGTTGTTGACAAAACTGAACCACCAACTGAAAAATTTTAAATTTTCAAAAACTCAACATATGAAGTTGGTGAATGTTCAAAGAAGTTCTACAGGAGAAGTGTGAATCTTGACAATCAAAAATGGGTTGTTAAGAAATCGGATGTAAAATCTGGCGATGAATCTGATTCCACAAAGTCAGAGGAGCCACAGGTTGAGGTAAAAGAAGAAAACTCAGTTCCTCCAATGGATGATGTCAATTTTCCACCATTGAGGGCTGAAAATTTTAAACAAAAAGTTAGTAAGGTTGAGATTTCGAATCAATTTTATTCTGAAAAGTATGAATTTGATGTTGAAAAGGCGTTTAATGGAAAAGTTAAACATATTTTTGGGAAGATGGTCGATAGGAAGGTTCAAGGGGTAAAAGAGTTTTATGCTACAAAGAAGGCAACTTACACCCTGACTAAAGATGATTTGAAATCACCCAAGGCTGGTCAAGCTTGGGTGGATGTGTTCTTTACTTAAAAATCTTGACTTGCCGGAGCTCCCAAGATTGGTAATCGTGGAGCAGGAATCGGCATCTTTCTTGAGAAATTCACTTTTGTGATATTTCGTCTTTCAAAGTGGTAAATCAGGGACATTAAGTTGTACTTGATTTTCTACAAGTGATATTGTTGTTAAAATTCAAAATTGTTATATTTGTCAAATGGTTAAAGAAGAACAATATGATGAACCCCTAACCTACAAGTGGTAAAATCAGCAAAACTTATTTTCCGGAAAAATCATTTTGGTTAAAACAAACTTAAGTTTTTTGAAATCATAATGAGAAAATAGTTTGTTGAAATGGGGAGTTCTGATTGTTTATGCTAAGTGGATGGCAAATTGAAGTGATTCGATATCAGTTGTCACGTTACTTGTACAGTTTGTTTTCAAATTTCCTTAAATGATTTTGAATTTTAGGGGGAGTAAGAATTTTTCAGAAAATCCAAAAACATTTGAAAATTTGAAAAAGGCAAAAACATGATAAAATACAAAAATGAGTTTGTTGTGAAAAAGAGGAAATGATAGTACATCAGTATACAGTTACAGTATGCTAAAGAAATGTAATGTTTAAATAGCGTTAAATGGTCTCACTGATGATATGCCGATAGGTTTTTACACATTTAGTAAGCTTTTTCGGGATATAAACTTAAATTCAAACTTGCTTATTTCGTGGGGAACACTACTTGGATATATAGGTAACCCCTGAAATTTCGTTTGAAAGATCCCTCTTTCTGAGATACTAGGTCTTTATGCTCCGTGATATCTGGGGTATTATCCCGGGACTTCTAATTTTGCGGAAGCAATGGCCCAGTCCCCAGAGAATACTTTACGATTGCTTGAAATAAAAGCCTGCCCTCAGTACAAAAAATGATGAAACATTGAAAAATGCTAATCATGTGCTGTTGTAAAAAAGATCCTCTAAAGGGGACCCACCAAAAGTCGAAGCCGTCATCTCTCTGTTGAATGAAAGTTCTGACCTGAGCTCTTCGCATTTAACCCCTTACAGATATCATATGTGGTATACTCACCTGTAAGATTGAATATTGGGATCTGGATACGGGAGTATATTCAAGAGGTGGGACACATGAATGAGTTTAAGTCCTTAATACACCTAATTCATATCCTGAATCAGTTGAAATTTGTGTGAGAATTTAAGTGGATTAGTATATTGGCAATCTAAGTGAATTGTTTAATCCTTATTGTGTAACTAAGCTCAACGGTACATGTGTCTTGTCAAAAACTGATATGATCCTCTTACACAAACTCGCAAAAATATTGTCTGTAAATATTTCTTTATTGCATTTCATTTCTTTTCAAAAATCCAAAAAGATTTTAAGTGTGTTTTAGCATAAATTTTGAAAAATCCAAAAAGATTTTTGACAACTGGTGTTGAAGAGCTGATTTTCAAAATTCCAAGCGCTAAACATGATGAGCATGTGGTGAGGGGGAGCTTGTGTTTAAATGAGAAAAGGTTTTGAATATTTAATTACAAGTGGTTCATCAATTATTAACATTGTTATATCATTCTGGATAAATTTGAGAGGGAGTCTGATTATATAAATTTGTCAAATGTTAAATTTGTGAAATTTATTGTGAGGTAGAGGATGTGCAGGATATCCTGGATTCTGAAGTCTGAGTATAGAGCCAGGACACAATTCTGATCCTGTGAAAGTCAGATTGCAATCAACATCCGAGGGTAAATGAGATTGTTCGAGGGGAGTATGTTGATGCTGAAGAGGAGGAGAAAGAGATAAAGTTTGAGGATGCCTACACTGTCAGATTCTTCAGAGAGCTATCAGACTGATAAAGACTGAAGACGTTGAAGACTCGACACTTAAGACTCGTCAACATCCGAGGGGGAGTCTGTTGGTGCATACGTCTATCGACTTCGTCTTGTAATAAAATAGTTAGATCGAGTCACGTAGTTCAGGAAAATAGAGTTTTAGAGATCATTTCCCACGAAATGTCTATTCCCCACGAAATAGACATGGCACTTTCAAGGGGAATTAGAAAGTGGCACTTTCAAGGGGAATTAGATAATGGCACTTTCAAGGGGAATTAGAAACTCTATAAATAGGGAGTTTAGTCATTTCATTTGTAACTTCTCCCAATCCAGCAGCGAAGCTCTGCTGAAGTGTCTACAGGTCTGTAAACGTGTCATATCAATAAATAAGACGGTTAAACTACTTTCTAGTGCAAATCAAGCTGAACCAACAACTAAACGTCTGATTCTGCCTCTCGTTTTGGTCTAGAACTCTTCTGAAAGACTCGTTTTGGTCGTTACTCGATCCTATAAGATCCTTAGAAGGCCTCTTCATTGGTTATTCGAGTCCACTCAAATGGGTATATCTACCGAGCATTTACCGAGTGATTCAGGCGCAACATGTCGACTGCCAGCGGTACACAACACCAACACAGAAACCTGGCGAAGCTTGGTTATTTGACTACGAGGGCTTATGTGTAAGACCCATTTCAATTCAACATGATTATAACATTAAAATACGCATTTTGTACCAAAAATGTGTCTTTACAAAAACTTTGTCAAATTAACATTCAAACATGTTTAAAACATTCAAAATATTGTGCTAAGTGTTTACAAAGTTCACTTTTATCTAAACAAAATAAGATCAATGCGGAAGCTTCGTTTATACATGTGTTCGGTTCACTTTCATTGCTTGATCTTCATCCGGGAGCATACTACGTTCACCTAATTTCAAAACCAACATAAAATTTAGTTTTGATAACTTAAAAACAAGTATAAACAAGTTCCATCATCAAATCAACAAAACAAAAATAATTTCCAACATTATTGCCTCTCGCGCCACGCGAGAGGCTTAGCTCTGTTTGTCGCGTGCCGTGACGGCCCCCGCGTGTCGCGCCCGGTCTCATGCACTCCCTCGCGTGGCGTGGGGGAGACCCTTTTCCAGCAGGTTCGTATCTGGGACCTGCATAACTGCCCAACTATGGTTTTAATCGAAAATCAAACTTTAAAGTGTCATAACTTTTGATCTACTTATCCAATTTGGGTGATTCTTTTTCCTACGCGATCGTAATTAAATTACGAATCCGTTTATCATCTTTGTTCGCATCAAAATACAATTTATAAGCTAATGGGTTATAAATCCCTTTTTACAATTATTCGACCCGTTTCATCTATCAACATAATACATGTTTATTAACAATGATTGTATCTAGTCCTTTTTACACATTCCCGGGCTTGTAGAATATTAGCGTTTTCGCTCCTATCACATGGTTTGTGCACGAGATATCATTGTGCTTATCGTCTACAATTTTAAGCATGCACAATTTACCAAAACAAAGGAATTTACATTTCTAAGTTTTTGACCCAAATCCAAGGGTTTACTAAATCAATTTTAGCGTATCCAAAACTTGGCTTACGCATCAATACTCCGGTTTATATAGTGACGTTCAAGTCACTTAAAACCATCAATTTGTTAGCTTATCTATTTTGACCTGTTTGGTTGTCGAGTGAGTTACATCACTTCATTGACATTCCAAACAAGACTATTTTCACTATATCATCATCCAACATATCTAATTACTTTTTGACCCGTTTGGTTGTCGAGTGAGTTACATCACTTCATTGACATTCCAAACACGACTATTTTAACAATATCATCAACAAACATATCTAATTAATTATTTTGACCCGTTTGGTTGTCGAGTGAGTTACATCACCTCATTGACATTCCAAACATGACTATTTTAACAATATCCTCAATAAATCATCAACTACTAAGCTTATGTACATAATGTAGCGAAACTACGAGTCAAGTACCTTCAAAGCTTATCCTTCAAGCGCGCGCGTCCGCTCCAACTTGACCGCTTGAGGATTTATCCGCTTTGCCTATATAGTACAACCATCGCCATGTTTAGAACTCTATTATCCATATTACACGCAATTTATCAAATTCGTCGATTATGCGTTTCTTTCACAATTTCAACTTATGAACATTCAATTAGGCATTTTAACAAACACCTTAGGGGCATGATTTTTATACATCATCTAGCTAGTTTATATTTAACTTTTAACCAAGTTTTCAATCATCAAACTTCAAGTCCTTATGGCTAGCATTCATAAACAATATCAAGACTTGTATCATAACATCAATTCTACACTATTTCAACCTTGAAATTCAGTGTTCATCACATAGTTACAACACCCACTTAACATATGCATGGGTACTTATCAAATTCCTAGTTTACAACACTAATTCATCAAGTTTTTAACTAGGGTTTGTTCCTAGACATGGATTCAACCCAATATCACTCATACATATAACATTCATCATAGAATTTCGATTTATGAGTGTTCATCATAGAATCATAACTTCACTAAACTTGAAAATTAAACATACCTTGTGATCCCCTAACTTTAGTGATCACTAAATTCAGCTTGGTATTGATTTTGACCCGATTTTTCTCTTGATTTTGGGCTAATTTCTTGAATTAGGGTTCAAGGAGAAGAACTCCTTTTGGCTCCTGTGAATTATCGACCAAACACACACACCAAGTGTGTGTTTTTGAGCCCCTTTTTCTGTTTTGTATTTCAACTTTCTAACGTGACCATTTTAGTCCTTCTAATTATATCTTTTTAAGAGAAGGTTAATTTGGTCATGTTTTCTTTATTATTTTCAAACAACTATTTAACTAGGTTAAACATTCCTAGTTAACTTAGTGGGTTCGGGGAGATTATAACCCGTTTTATTTTAAGTCCCGTTAACTCGGGCCTCTTATGAACTTTATTTTTTTTTCTCAAAAGCTTTTATTCTCTTTGTATTTAATATTAGGTTTACTTATTTAAATCCTAATATTTACCGGGTTAATATTTACCACTAACGGTATTTCACCCATTCATTATTATTAACGTGGTTTGACTATCAAACCCGTTTTCGGGGTCTTACAAGTCTATCCCCCTTAAAGAGGTTTCGTCCTCGAAACATTCTTTACGTAGTTCATTGGTTAGGCTAAACGAACTTAGTTTCGTTTTCAAGGCATTCCTTCATTTCGGTCAATAGTTATCATTTGTATTGATGTGTGCGTATTTCTTGTATAAGTCCTCACGGACCGTAACTTTTATCATGTATTTCTTATCCTTGTCGCCTATTTGACCGAGTTGTCATTTGATCACCCGGTCACTGAGTCTGTCGACATGTTTCCTTCACACTAATTCTATATTGACAAGCGCGTTACTTGGGTCATAGCATTACCTTGACCTTGAACGGTTTACCGGCTAGACTGATTAGTCACCGTTACTTCATATCCCATCATTCGGGTGTACCACATTGCCATCCTCGGCCTTATGTGAATTCGTGATCTCATACTACTTATGTTTTGTTAAATCATTGCTTTCAGTTTAACGTTTTCTCCTTGTCTTATATCATTTACATGTACCAAGGAATTTTAAGTCCGAGTATTTATTCCTTTCCGTTATTATTTAATGTGGGGAATTATAACTAGTTCTCATACTTAACCCAAATAACCCGTAGTTTCTTTCACTTAGCCTCGTAGGCTCTTTCTTTAGGTTTTCACCTTCTTAAGGTGAGACCCCAATAGTTCGTTTCTTTCTATTTGTGACCCGAGGGTCATTTTGGTCCCGTAGGCCGTAACATTGCTTGTAATCCCGAAGGTTATGATGATCTCGTAGATTCATCTTTTACTCGTGTCATTATTTAAATGTATATCTACATATATAGCGCCAAGGCACCCCTTGTTATGTTTAGAATCACTTATTTTCGCTTTTGAAATTCTTTTGACCTTGACCATAGTCTAAGGCTACATTTGTTTTCTTTTTGGACTAATATTCCGACTCTATGACTTCTTATGTCATTTACGAGTTGGTTTGTTTTCCACATATCGTTATCTGGTTCACACATTTGTTTCTTTACAACCCGTTACACGAGTTCTTTTATCTTAATGTTTTTAACGCTCCCATTGCCTGCTTTTCTTTTACCTTTTTATATTCTCTCATGACCCATCACATAAGTTTATTAATATTTTGCGCACCCATTAATGGTTTGCATTTATTTGCACTTATCAAGCGTTATACTTTATTCGGTCCGTCCAACATTGAAATATTTAAACATAACTATCGAAATTTATGTTTTGCGAAATTTTATCGTCTTTTAGTCATAACTCTTAATCCGAGTCTTTTGACTTTTAATCCCCGTTCCCGTCTCTTGGTTTACGCATATATCTAAAATCTTACCCAACTATCTGGTATTTTACTGAAGTCATTATCAAAGTAATCATTCCGGCATGCATTAAGACTTCGTTTTGATTTATTTGGTCGTATTAGCAAAATCCATCGCCTTTATTCAATCAAGTCCTTTATTCTTTCATTCATCGTGTTTGACTTGTTCGTGTGAACTTCATCACGTATGATAGTCAAACTTTCTCCCTATGCCTTAACATTCTCGTTTGTCGGTTTATATTTTCATTTACTTTGATTCTTATCCCTTCCCTCGGGCTCGTTACTTTAATGTAATACGCTCCCGTTACCCGGCTTGCGTTTACCTTTATTATCAAACATTTTACTTATGTGATTCGAGCACCCATCTTTCCTTTGTTAGTGACCCTTAGGTCCGTCTCTTTTATTAATATCCCAAAGGTCCATTTCTTAAGCCTTATTTGGTAAAACCACTGCTATTGTTATACGACTTTTGGGGTTTACCCGTTTTCGTTCCAACACCTTTAAAACGTTTATTTTTACTAATCTTTTATACAATCATACCCATCAATGTGATCATCGTTCTTCCTCAGAAGGATTTGATTAACAACGTGTTACTTAGATGGTTACCCATACCCAAGTTTCTAAATCCGCATTTATTGATACTTTATTACTCACAATAGCGAATAATGTGTATCATCCATTTAGTTTTCCTAGAGGATATTTTCCGCCCAAGTCTTAATTCCTCATTCCTAGCCTTAATCCATTGTCTAATTGTTGCCTAACGTTATCTTGTTGAAATTTTAAAACGTGTTCCTGCGATACTCACCCCGATGGGCTTTCTCTCAACTCGTTCATCTTTGCTTTCTTTGCCGTCGTCATGGTGGCTTGTAGCCTTTCATGTCTCCGGGCTAAACGGCTTCAGTAGCCTTTCCGACTTTCCCATAGATCCTTTCGCGCATCTCCTCAGTCATGAGGGATACCGTGTCGTCGTCAACTTCGATTGACATCATTCCATTCTAATAATACCATAAATCAATTCATTTCATTTTATTATTCCATGTCGTTGTAAGGAATTTACACACATCGTTTTTCAATATAAATGATGTTTCTACATGTTTTATTTGGTTTGGCCAAGTCTATAACCTTGTCTTCGCCATTTACTACTATTGCAAATTTCGGGTTCGGGTGTAATTACATTCCTTCCCAATACAACATTTATTCACTTCATTAAGTTACCGGGTTCGAGTGTACGCGCACTCCTTCCCATTATGACACTTATCTTTCATTGCATTCCCGGGTTCGAGTGCACGCGCGCTCCTTCCCATTGCAATATTTACCGAGATTACTTTACCTCGGTTTCGCATGCTCACCATTTATTTACTTATATATATATATATATAAGACTTAATTCGCTCATTTCACCAATCATATATGCCCATATGCAACTATCATTCGTCATGTGAATTGTTGCATTCCACTTGTCTTATCGTAATTTAGAACGTGTACTTGATTGATACTCGCCCTGATGTACTCTGTTGTCTCAAATCATCACTTGATTTAGGTTCTTTGCTAGCATGTTCTCTGTCATGCTTCCGAACCTTCCGCCATTTAAATCGTTTAACTCCCATCATCTTCGGATGCGGTCATCATATCATTCGAACATTTTCAATTTTTTTAATAATCTTGCTATTTAATGTAGCCCGTATTGTTATACGAGACATTCAAATATACTTATTTCACAAGTACTTATTTTATAATCAATCTATGCTTAGGATTTATACTTCCTAATCATCTTTTACCAACACTAGACATCTCGAATCTGAAATGTTTATATCAATTGTTAAACATTTCGTTTCACTATCATTTGCATCTTTCACATTGATTTAGCCAAGTTTGTAACATGCTTAAACCATTCGTGTTTAGTGCACTTTCCGGGTTTGAGTGTATTAACACACTCTTCCCATGCACTTAAATTCGTATTCTTTTCCTAATGTTTTGTTACAATCTACTCATATAAATAATCCTTACCGGATGTTTAATCAAGCTTCAAACCGAACACACTTTGTCAATAACCTTGAGCTCTGATTACCAACTTGTAAGACCCATTTCAATTCAACATGATTATAACATTAAAATATGCATTTAGTACCAAAAATGCGTCTTTACAAAAACTTTGTCAAATTAACATTCAAACATGTTTAAAACATTCAAAGCATTGTGCTAAGTGTTTACAAAGTTCACTTTTATCTAAACAAAATAAGATCAATGCGGAAGCTTCATTTGGACATGTGTTCGGTTCACTTTCATTGCTTGATCTTCATCCGGGAGCATACACCATTCACCTAATTTCAAAACCAACATAAAAGTTAGTTTTGTTAGCTTAAAAACAAGTATAAACAACTTCCATCATCAAATCAACAAAACAAAAATAATTTCCAGCATTATTGCCAATCGCGCCACGCGAGAGGCTTAGCTCTGTTTGTCACGTGCCGCGACGGCACCCACGTGTCGCGCCCAGTCTCATGCACTCCCTCGCGTGGCGCGAGGGAGACCCTTTTCCAGCAAGTCCGTATCTGGGACCTGCATAACTGCCCAGCTATGGTTTTAATCGAAAATCAAACTTTAACGTGTCATAACTTTTGATCTACTTATCCAATTTGCGTGATTCTTTTTCCTACGTGACCGTAATTAAATTACGAATCCGTTTATCATCTTTGTTCGCATCAAAATACGATTTGTAAGCTAATGGCTTATAAATCCCTTTTTACAATTGTTCGACCCGTTTCATCTATCAACATATTACACGTTTATTAACAATGATTGTATCTAGTCCTTTTTACCCATTCCCGGGCTTGTCGAATATTAGCATTTTCCCTCCCATCACATGGGTTGCACACGTGATATCATTGTGCTTATTGTCTACAATTTTAAGCATGCACAATTTACCAAAACAAAGGAATTCACATTTCTAAGTTTTTAACCCAAATCCAAGGGTTTACTAAATCAATTTTAGCGTATCCAAAACTTGGCTTACACATCAATGCTCCGATTTATATAGTGACGTTGAAGTCACTTAAAACCATCAATTTGTTAGCTTATTCTATTTTGACCCGTTTAATTGTCGAGTGAGTTACATCACTTCATTGACATTCCAAACTCGACTATTTTCACTATATCCTCATCAAACATATCTAATTAACTATTTTGACCCATTTGGTTGTCGAGTGAGTTACATCACTTCATTGACATTCCAAACACGACTATTTTCACTATATCATCATCCAACGTATCTAATTACTATTTTGACCCGTTTGGTTTTCGAGTGAGTTACATCACTTCATTGACATTCCAAACACGATTATTTTAACAATATCATCAATAAACATATCTAATTAACTATTTTGACCCGTTTGGTTGTCGAATGAGTTACATCACTTCGTTGACATTCCAAACACGACTATTTTAACAATATCCTCATTAAATTATCAACTACTAAGCTTATGTACATAATGTAGCGAAACTACGAGTCGTGTACCTTCAAAGCTTATCCTTAAAGCGCGCGCGTCCGCTCCAACTTGACCGCTAGAAGATTAATCTGCTTTGCCTATAGAGTTCAACCAACACCGTGTTTAGAACTCTATTATCCATATTACACACAATTTATCAAATTCGTCAATTATGCGTTTCTTTCACAATTTCAACTTATGAACATTCGTTTAGGCATTTTAACAAACACACTACGGGCATGATTTGTATACATCATCTAGCTAGTTCATATTTAACTTTTAACCAAGTTTTCAATCATCAAACTTCATGTCCTTATGGCTAGCATTCATAAACAATATCAAGACTTGTATCATAACATCAATTCTACACTATTTCAACATTGAAATTCAGTGTTCATCACATAGTTACAACACCCACTTAACACATGCATGGGTAATTATCAAATTTCTAGTTGTCAACACTAATTCATCAAGTTTTTAACTAGGGTTTGTTCTTAGACATGGATTCAACCCTATATCACTCATACATATAACATTCATCACAGAATTTTGATTTATGGGTGTTCATCATAGAATCATAACTTCACTAAACATGAAAATTAAACATACCTTGTGATCCCCTAACTTTAGTGATCACTAAATTCAGCTTGGTATTGATTTTAACCCAATTTTCCTCTTGATTTTGGGCTAATTTCTTGAATTAGGGTTCAAGGAGAAGAACTCCGTTTGGCTCATGTGAATTGTCGACCAAACACACACACCAAGTGTGTGTGTTTTTAGCCCTTTTTTTCTTATTTGTAATTCAACTTTCTAACTTGACCATTTTAGTCCTTCTAATTATATCTTTATAGGAGAAGGTTAATTTAGTCATGGTTTCTTTATTATTTTCAAACAACTATTTAACTAGGTTAAACATTCCTAGTTAACTTATAGGGTTCGGGGAGATTATAACCCGTTTTATTTTAAGTCTCGTTAACTCGGGCCTCTTATGAACTTTATTTCTCAAAAGCTTTTATTCTCTTTTTATTTAATATTAGGTTTATTTATTTAAATCCTAATATTTACCGGGTTAATATTTACCACTAACGGTATTTCACCCATTCATTATTATTAACGTAGATTGACTATCAAACCCGTTTTCGGGGTGTTACATTGTGGAACTCTTTCAAGCTTCCAGCGGAACCGTGTGTAGAAGAACTGGTGATGCTATATCAGCAACAACAGTTATTGTCTCAAGAATAATTTCCGAGGCCGATTGTGGTTACACAGCCACAAGTCGGTACTCACGATGCTGAAGCGGGCCTGAGTAACACATGTACAGAAGATCAGACTCAGTCTACAGAAACAAATGCTTCCATAGATGCACCTGCTGAGAATGCCACTAATATTGTGTTCAATGATTCTGATGACTCTGATTCTGAGCCAACATACGACATAAGAATATCTGATTTTGAGGAGGAGCAAGTCCTACTTGATGGTGAAACAAGCAATGTTCAGCAAAATGAGGAGCAAAACGTCTCGAACTTGGAAGACGAAGTAATTGTTCCTAATGAAGTGATTCCGAGGACACTTTCATATCACCCCGCAGACTTCATAATTGGCGAAATTTAAGCAGGAGTCCGAACTCGCAATCAAATTGATCAAAGCTTATCATGCTTTTATACAAAAGTTTCTCTGCTGCAAACCAAATTCTCAATAAAGTGTTTTAACTCGCATGTTGAACCCAAGATGTACAAGGAAGCACTTATTGAAGAATCGTGGGTCAATGCGATGCAGGAGAAGCTAAATCAGTTTGAGAAGTTAGGAGTTTGGAGATTAGTATATTTACCCGACGGTCAAAGAATGATCAAGACAAAATGGGTTTTAAATGTAAAAAGGATGACCGGGGAGTGATAGTTAGAAACAAAGCTCGCCTGGTAATTCAAGGTTTTAGCCTGCAGGATGGCATCGACTATACAGAGGTTTATACACCTGTTGCTCGGCTCGAGGCAATACGGATATTCCTCTCTTTTGCTTCTTGGAAGGGGTTTAAGGTTTACTAGCTCGATGTCCAATCAGCATTTCTATCTGGAAAGGTCAAAGAAGAGGTGTATGTCGGACAGCCACCCCGCTTCATAGATTCGATACACAAAGACTAGGTCTACTTTCTTGATAAAGCATTATACGGGTTGCATCAGGCCCCGAGAGCCTGGTACAAGACTCTGTCTCAGCACCTGTTAGCGAACGGCTTTACTCGAGGTAAAGTGGATGCTAAACTTTTCACAAGAGAAGTTGATGGACGCTTGCTGATAGTTTAAATTTACGTGGATGGTATAATATTTGGTTTCACAAACAACGCGCTTTGTAAAGATTTCGAACGAGTCATGAAGCTCAAGTTCGAGATGAGCTCAATGGGAGAGATGAAGTTCTTCTTAGGTCTTCAAGTCGATCAGATGCCTGAGGGAATTTTCATTCACCAAATAAAATACGTGACCGATGTGTTGGATAAATTCAGCATGACAGGCACTTCATCAATGTCAACCCAAATGGCGCTCAATCATGGCATTCATCCAGATCCCACGGGGCAGAAAGTCGACGAGACTTTGTACCGGTCAATGATAGGGTCACTCATGTACCTCACCGCATCAAGGCAAGATATTATGTACCCCACATGCCTCGCGGCATGTTACCAATTAAGTCCGAGAGCATCTCATCTGATGATCATCAAATGCATCTTGCGGTATCTCAAAGGAAGCCCAAGCACCGTCTTGTGGTACCCGAAGAATGACGATTTCAACCTTGCTGGATACTCGGATTCAGACTATGGATGCTGCAAATTGAACATGAAGTCTACAAATGCCGGATGCCAGTTCTTCGGAACCCGTTCGATAACATAGCAGTGTAAGAAACAGACCACGGTCGCTCTCTCTACTTGCGAAACTGAGTACGTATCGGCTAGCAGTTGTTGTTCACATATATTGTGGATCCAATAGCAGATGAGAGACTATGGTCTACAATTTCTGAACACACCAATTTTTGTAGATAATGAGGCAGCTATAAATATAACCAAAAACCCTCTTCATCACTTAAAGACAAAACACGTTGAAATTCGACATCACTTCATTCGTGATTGCTACGAAAAAAAAAGTTGATTAGAATTGAAAAGATCCACAGCGATGAAACGAAAGCTGACTTTTATACAAAACCGTTTGATAGAACTAAATTTTAATATCTTCTGAAACTTAACAGTATGCGGCTTTTGTCATCAGGGGGAGAAATTGTCGAGGGTGATTCCAAGGTGGAGGACGTTGAAAGGAAATCTGCATCGGTTTGTCATTTGCTTCGTTTAAAAGTGTTTTTAATTTTATGGGGAGAAAATGTTGTACAAAATACAAAACATTTAAAAATGACAAAAACATAGAAAAAGACAAAAGAGTTCCAGTGTAAAAAAGAGGAAATGATAGTACATCAGTAGACAATCACGACACGCTAGAGAAATGAATAGCTAAAAATTGATAAGCGGTCTCACTGATGATATGCCAGTAGGTTTTTACACACTTAGTAGATTGTTTTCGAGATATAAACCTAAAACAAAAACTTTCGTAATATGTGGGTAGCATCTCTCGGATATATGGACTTAGTACTCAGAAATTTCGTTTGAGAGATTGCCTGATGCTAAGATATTTGGTCTTTATACATGAAGGGGTAAGGTCCCAAAAAACCTTGCACGAATGCTTGGGACCATACCACAACCTCGTCAATAAGCTCTCTGTAGAAAAGAACCTTGCGCGGCCGCGCACTGGTTCCAAAAGAGAACTTAAAAAGAAGTACAGTTTTAAACATCAGTGCGCTAAAAGGAAACCAACAAATCCTTGTGCTAGCTCCCATACAATAGACAGGATAAAATCCTAACAAAACTTCCGCGTAAATATCATCCAGACTTGGATAAAAGAAACTTCTCTGTTACAAAAAAATTAGCATAAAGAAGAGCCACATAGGATTACAGCTGTATCTTTCTAGAATGCTTCATCGTGCACAACCATTCAGTTATAACCGAATGGCCACGTGGCATCATCCCGGGCACTCCTCAAAATCATGATGATGGCACCGAATTAAAGGAAGATCCACACTTGCCCATTCCCACGTGGCATCACCCCAACCGTTGATCACGATCACGATCCGTGTGAACACACTCGTTAGTGATTAACGAAGGATAAAATAACCGCTTACGGAAAAGCACTTTCCATCAAGTTTTCCCTCAAAAAACTTTCTCGCCCAAACTTCGGCTATAAATAGAGGATAATTCAGGTACAATTTCTCAAGTCATTCTCACTTCACTTTCACTTCTTCTTCATCAAAACCTGTACTTATTCTCACGCCGGAGGGTGGTCACGGAGAGAACCTCCATTCTCCCCGTGGCGAGTCTAACGGCTGTTTGTTTTGCAGTTGTTGTCCGAAGAAGGAGACCACTCACCCACGAATCAAATGAGGAGATATAACCCTTTTTTATGCAGATTCAAATCCCCTGGTTCAATTGATTCCGGTCGATTAAACCAGTGTTTCTTCATTGGCGCCCACCGATTTCTCAGTTTTTATTCATATCTTCTCGTTTCGATTTACTCTTCCATCTCTGTTTTTCAATGGAAGAAACTCTGACAAACCGTCAATCCGGCCCTCGGCCAAATTCCGCACACAATACCCAAGTTGAAGGGATTGTGGAAGAGGCTTCGGATGATAACGAAGTCCAGTACAACGATAATCATCTGAATGACCCAGTTACTCAAGGAGTACAACCCGAGATCCCGATAAGTTCAATTTTACCTACCGGAGAAACCCCCATCTCGTGGTATGTCAGATCCCAAGGAGCAATAAATGTCGTATACGCATAACTTTGTGCACAGACTGCTCCTCCCACTCAGTCACGGAGACCTGCATCTCGTACACGAGCACCATCTACACCTCATGCTTCACACCATGAAGCACCATCACGAGTTCATGTGGAAGACACAGAAGTTTACTCCAGACCTCCTACAAGGTATAAGTCTACTTATTCTGAGAATCGACGAAGAGAGTATCATGATAAATCTCATTCCCATCGAAGGCAATCAGTCCATTCTCGGTTGGGCCCGCGTTCCTACCAGAAGCAGGACACCCACACCGACGAATACGACAGAACATACCAGGAGGGAGATAACACGAGTGTGTTTAGCCGGTTGCAACGGGACCACAAAAATTATAAACCACATGCGGTTTATAACCCGGATGCAGAATACGATTACAACTTAATCTACGCCCAGCAGAGGCAGCAGAAAATTCGAAGTTCATCAGTGAGATCGCCTTAGCTCCCTTGGAAAAGGCGGAACTGCCATCAAATGTTGGAAAATTCAATGGCATGACAGATCCGGACGATCACCTTCATGTTTTCACCAGCGCGGGCCTAGTAGGAGGATGGACCTTGCCAATGTGATGCCACCTATTCATCCAAACACTAACAGCCGCTGTGCGACTATGGTTCGATAACCTACCGGTCGGAAAGATAACATCGTGGGTGGATTTAAGAGAAAAATTCTTGGTGCACTTTAGCCAACAGCGGAGATCTATCAGAGACACTGCCGATGTGATGAACATTTGGAGGCGCGATGACGAAATCCTGGAAGACTTTATCACACGCTACAACAAGGAGGTGTTAGAGATCGGGGATGTCCATGAACACTTGATTCGAGCGCAGTTCAAGTATGCTTTCCGCTGTGATGATATGATCAAGGTTCTGTCCGGAACAGAAGGGCTACCCAAGAGCTGGGAGAAACTGATGGATGCAGCCAAAGTATACGCACAGACAGAACGAAACCTCAGCACCAACAGGCCACTGCCACCGCACAATCGCCCACAAGACATGAGTGGTAGTGGTGGAAAGAAATTCAAGAAGAATTGGCGTGACTCAACCTCTGGAACGTACTCATCTGAAGACGCGCGAGCAACCATAAACAAGCTCGCAGCGCAGAGGGAAACAAAGCAAGAGAATAGAGAACGGCAGTGGACCCCCTTAACGAAAACTCCGACGGAGGTGCTTAGCACAGAAGACTATCAGTTTAAAACCCCTCCGTCAATGAAGAACAAGAGGGGTTAAGATCCGAATCAATATTGTGACCACCATAAGGATAATGGTCACACTACAAACAATTGCATATCTCTCCGCACCGAGATTGAAAAAGCGCTCAAAAGTGGTGAACTCACCCACTTACTGCAGAACGTGCGGAAGGATATAAAGCAAATTACTCGCGGCGATGAAGGTCCGAGTAAGAAAGCAAAAAACTAAGCGGCGCAAGAAGCAAGTAGCATACAATAGCCTCTTCACATGTTGGTCAAGTTCTTTAACTTACCAATCCATGGCGTAGAACTATAGTATGAGTAAGTTAAGTTCCATTTAATTATCCTAAACAGACGACTTTGTACTACGGCCTCTGAGCCTTATCATCAATCAAAGCAAAGTTAGTTCTATTATTTATGTGTCTATTACAAAGTGCATGCAATTCCTTTTGGTAAGCGCAAAAACATTATGGTAACTGTAACACAAGTCTCATGAACGGTCAGAGATCACACACATCGCGCAAGGCCCAGCCTTACGTTCACACATGAGCTTTATACCACCTTTATTCGCCTTACCTAATCAAAGCAACTGTACTCATGCAAAATATTGTAAGTCAAACACACTTCATACTAGTTACTGGTGCATCACACGCCTTAACAAAAAACTATAAACATACAAGGCAGTGTATAGAATAAAGTTACTTGCGCCACAGCGCATTAACAAGCAGGGATCCGCGTCCCAAACCTAAAGTTAACTATCAATTGTTCATACAAAGAAAGGAAAACCTAAGCAAGGTCTTCGTCTTCACCTTCTTCCCTGTCTGGGAAAATTTCTCTTAATCGTGACATGAACTCTTCAGAATGAAGCGCAGCATTGATAAGATCCATAACCGGAAGCTGTAAAGTATTAAATCGCATCTTTGCAGCAGCGAGAGCAGGTTCAGTATCAACACCATGAGTAGCAGACTTACTAGTGTCCCAGTCAACCTTTAAAGCGTTAACCACATGGTGGGAACACTCCGCATACCCTTGGGCATATCCATCATTCCACGCAGCAACCAGTAGATGCGCAACCGTCTTGTCTAGTTCTTCAGAATTAAGAACTGACTCAGCAACCTACACAAAAAGGAAAAGAAGAATAAAAAGACCCACCAACATCGCCAAATATTATCAGAGATAGATAAACTTACGCTTGCAATCTCGTGCTCTTTCAACCACAACATATCACTCTTCAACGGTTCAAGCTCACTCTCCGCCGTTGCCCGCGCAGTCTCGGAATTCTCCAACTTATCCTCAGTCTCGGTAAGGCGGCGGGAAGTTTCAGCCTGTTTGGTCCGTTCAAGCTCCAAATCCTTTTTGGCAGACTCAACTTCCACCTTAAGTTGTTCCTGCTCAGATAATAAAAAAAAAAGTTCTTCTATCTCCTTATCTCTAAGAGCAAGGGTAGCGCAGGTATGTACCTCTCTTTGTTCACTTCTTTCCCTATGAGAACGCGCCTCATCACGAGCTGCTTCAGCCTCAGCTTTTTCTTGCTTCAATTTCTCAATCTCCGCATCTTGTTTTTTCAACTTTTCAACTTCAGCTTTAAGATTGTTGATAACATTGCGGAGACCCATCTTCTCAGCATTATCTTTCTCGCAAATCTCTCTCCAATTTTTGCTCTCCTTGGAAAGAAGGGCAGTCTCAGCCTCTGCTTTTCTCTTCCATCCCGCAACCGACCATTCTTCAGTCTTTCGGTCATGATCAAACTTGGCCCGGCTAGCCTCCAACGTAGCTTTCAACTGGGCTACTCGGGCCTCATCTTCATAAAATTTTTTCTTGGACTCCTCATAGGCAACCCATTCTTTGTGCATACTACGCCACTCGCGCACTATGCGATGGGTAGTAGACGTGTAAGTAGCAGCCTCTTCGAGACAAGCGTGGTAGGTCTGCTCATGAGGACGCCCTTCTTGGAACTTAATCTCCCCAGGAGGAAAGGTTCCCTGCAACCAATCACGGCATACACGCCAATCAGAAAAAGTATCCCTTTTCTTCAACTTCCACACCGGCGCATGAACTTCATCCGCCTGTTTCTCCGAATAACATCTATAATAATAATCCCTGGAGTTTCATCCGGGCGGATAGGAGAATTTTCATCAGCTCGAATAAAAGAACCCTGGTCTCCACCAGGATTCCTCTCAATATTCTCAGGCGTAGAACCAAAAGCCGCAGGAGGAGGAGTTGATACAGGAATTTCTTGAGCAGGTTTTCCTTTCTCCGGGTCCGGCGCCACAACTTCAGGAGACTTTGGATGCCCAGCATCAACACCTGCAGCCCCCGGGCTAACAATCTTCTTCGTTTCCACCACAACTTCAACAGGTTCTTCAACCTCAGGGTTCCTTGCCTCAGCAGCCCTCTCCGCCTCACCTTCACCAGCGGCTTTAGTAACTTTTAGTTGCTCATTGATAGGGGCATGAGGAGGTGAAGGCGGAAGATCCTCATTAACTGCGGATGATGGCTCCTCATGCACAGGAGAACTTGGTTTTTCTACAAAAATAAAGAACATATTACAAACATACAATGCACATAGAAAGCGAAAGACTTACCTAGAGGAGGTTTCGTAATAAAGGCGTCAAGATTACCCCTTCTGGTGATCTTCTTTCTTTGAACCTTCTTAGCAGGTTGCTCTCCGGCCTCAACATCAGCCTGCTTTCTTTTTCTCGCCCTCGTCTTCAACAAACGCTCGGGACTTGACTCTAGGTCAATTGGGTCCTCGGGATTTGAAGGGGGAATATCCGCAGTATCCCGAGGTTCCGCCTTTGGTGTCCTCACAACTAGACCCTCCAACGAATCAGATACCACCACATAATCACACCAGGAGTCAAAAGAATGGCGCATACCTTTCTTCTCCCCTCTAACATTTTTGACCTTGGATGATTGAGCTTTCTCTGCATCATTTTTTTGTGGTGCAGTAGTAGCAGTTGGCGCACGTCTTTTCTTTTCAGGGCCTATGCCCAGGTTAGTCAGCTCACCTACTCAAGCAAGAACACCACAATATTACCCACCCACAAAAGAATGGTACCGCAACATAAAAACAAAAATAAATACTTACCAGCGCCACTTGGGGGTTGCGCGGTTAAATCTTCATCGCGCGGAAGCACAAAATTCTTGACAATTTGAAGATACCAAAGTTCCTCTCCAGCCCTTTTTGGAATGGTACCCATCTTCCCACCTTCTCTCTCGAATACAACAACATAAAGAGAGAAAACTGCAGAAAACAAGGGCAAGTTCAAAAAAAAAGGAAAAAAAACAACAAAAGGGGAAAAAGAGGGCAGCAAACGGTGTAAGGAAACCCCAAAAACTCACCTTTACCGTTTTCCGTGTACACCGGCTTATCGTCTCGATTCATCCGCCAGCAAAGGCTCATACTAGCACCAACCAGGGCTTTCTCTGGCAGAGCAATCGACGGAACATCCTTTAGATATTGGTACCAATTCTCTGAGAATGGAGTTTGTATGGTTTCGGTCAGAACGTCCTCTTTACCCCTGAAAGCCATTTTCATCGGAATCACTCCCGCTTTAATAAAGAACAATTTTTGCTTCCAATCGTGAAAAGATTTCGGGGGTTGCAGCAAGATTTTTTCGCAGAAGGCCGTTGCATAAACGAGTAGAACCCCTGGGAACAGTGCATCTGGTGAAACACCCGAAAACGGGTAACCGTCGGCTCAATATGCATTGTACGGCAGACAAACTCAAAATGACGAACCCTAACCATCCCAATAGGGTGCATTTGAGAAAGGTGAAATTTGTAAAACGAAAGAATTTCAAGGAAAAACTTCGTTACAGGCAATCAAAAATTGCCTGCAGAGAAGAAATCCCAAAAAAGAGTGATGTATCCAGCCGGAGCGTCCGCCGCCGTTTGATCCTCGTCAGGGTATCGAGCGTCCCAACTGTCAGGGAACTTAAAGTTTTGAACCATACCATCGAAGGTTTCTTTAGACCACTTCAATGGTGGAAGACCAGAAGCCATTTCGTCAGACGAATCTTCGTGATGTTCTCCGGTTGACATAAAGGGGGAATAGCAGTTTTCTTCAAAGGGGTAACAGGGAAAACGAAGTAAGATGGTTTTCAAATAGAAATGTTGACAAAAATGTGTAATCGAAGGATTTATATACCCACCGCCATAAATAACCTAGATAACTGCAATAGCACCCTTTTCAGGATAGACACGGTTATCTAAGCATCAGAGGCGAGTGGGAATAGCAATGATGCGACTCCACGCGTGCGTGACGGCCACGATTGAAAACGTACAACTGACAAGAGACAGCCTGTCGTCAACAGTCATCACTGCACCCTTTCACCTGCCAAAGGCCAAAATTTTCAAAATCGAAATCATGAGCGAAGAAAATCTTCTCCAGGAAAACTTCCAATATTTTCGCGCCAAAAACTCCACAAAAAAACACCCATCTCTCATAGTCCAGTGCTCCACTTATTTGCATAAGAGCAACACTATACTGGGGGGACTTGAAGGGGAAGGTCCCAAAAAACCTTGCACGGATGCTTGGGACCATACCACAACCTCGTCAATAAGCTCTCTGTAGAAAAGAACCTTGCGCGGTCGCGCACTGGTTCCAAAAGAGAACTTAAAAAGAAGTACAGTTTTAAACATCTGTGTGCTAAAAGGAAACCAACAAATCCTTGCGCCAGCTCCCATACAACAGACGGGATAAAATCCTAAAAAAACTTCCGCGTAAATATCATCCAGACTTGGATAAAAGCAACTTCTCTGTTACAACAAAATTAGCATAAAGAAGAGCCACATAGGATTACAGCTGTATCTTTCTAGAAGGCTTCATCATGCACAACCATTCGGTTATAACCGAATGGCCACGTGGCATCATCCCAGTCACTCCTCAAAATCATGATGATGGCACCGAATTAAAGGAAGATCCACACTTGCCCACTTTCCACGTGGCATCACCCCAACCGTTGATCACGATCACGATCCGTGTGAACACACTCATTAGTGATTAACAAAGGATGAAATAACCACTTACGGAAAAGCACTTTCCGTCAAGTTTTCCCTCAAAAAACTTTCCTGCCCAAACTTCTGCTATAAATCGAGGATAATTCAGGTACAATTTCTCAAGTCACTCACACTTCACTTTCACTTCTTCTTCATCAAAACCTGTACTTATTCTCACGCCGGAGGGTGGTCACGGAGAGAACCTCCATTCTCCCTGTGGCGAGTCTAACGGCTGTTTGTTTTGCAGTTGTTGTCCGAAGAAGGAGACCACTCACCCACGAATCAAACGAGGAGATATAACCCTTTTTTATGCAGATTCAAACCCCCTGGTTCAATTGATTCCGGTCGATTAGACCAGTGTTTCTTCAATACAGAATTGATATTTGGGGTATTATACAAGATCTTTTGATTTTGCGTCAGCAATGGCCTAGATCTTGTAGAATACTTTCGCGCTTTAAACCCAAAACTGCACAAAATTAAAAATGTCGAAAGATATTACAATTGCTGTCAGAAGATTCCTAAGTGGAACACACCTCTAAGTCGAGCCTTCATCTCTTTGCCAGTACGGTGGTACTAACCTGAGCTCTCAAGGCCTCACACTAACCCAGAGACAGATATCAATTAGGTATATTCACCTGTAAGACTGAATTCAGGGAATCTTGATACGGGAGTATATTCTAAGGTGGGACACATTGTTAAGTTAGTTCCTAAAACATCTAAACTCGTATCTTGAATTAATCGAATTCTGTGTAGAAATTTAAGTGGATCAGTATACTGACAGTCTAGATGAATTGTTTAAAGCTTAAAGTTTAAATAGATCAACGGTGTTTGTGATTTGTTAAAAACTTATATGATCCTCTAACACAACTCACAAAAATATGTCTGTGAATATGTTGTACATAGTTGTTATTTATTACAGATAAACAACAAAAATATTTTGGGTGTGTTTTAGCATAAAGTTTGTAAAATACAAAAATATTTTATTTCTGCTTTATTTTCGACAACCGATGTTAGAAATCGCATCTTCAGAATCTGATGCAGAACAAACCTAAAGCTACTAGGTGGGAGCTAATCTGAAAATGAGAAAAAGTTTGAAAAATTGACAAGTTCATTAAGTTGAAACATGAAATAGTTTGAAATTGATTGAAAACGTCAGTTGGTTCTTAATCGGGTCAACCAAGGTCATTAATTTGGACCTGGTCAACAAATCGGGTAACCAAAGTTATTAACTTGGACTTGGTAATTTTTTGTGGGTATATGAAACTGAAAAAAAATAAAAAGTTAAAAAATTTGAAATACATTGAACCTTTCTCCTGAAAGGTGATCCTCCCGTGCGAAAGACCTGTCTCTCGTTCATAGGTAATGTTTATTGGGTTTGTCATTCAAAGTGTAAGCCCAACACCTTTCCCACGAAAGGTGTTTGTGCATATTTTGTATGTCCGCCACTGTGCGAATAGGCTAGATAGAGCGTGTGTTGAATATGGTATAGATTAGTGTGAAAAAGGGCCGGATTTGTAATGATTGTACCCATTCGTACGAATGGCACCTTCGTACGAAAGGGACATCAAGTCGTCCAAGTCACATTCGTACGAGAGAGCCCTCTCGTCCTTGGCAGTTTCATGCGAATAAGCATTGTCTATAAATAGGGCATGAGGGCTCCTCATTTGACAAGTTTTGGTTCCCAAAGGGGAAACGCTGGTGAAATTCTCCAGAATTTCACCAGCTTGTAAAAGATGTAAACTCTTTTGGTATGAATGAAGCATTCAACCAATGACTATTCTGCTTCTACTCCTTTCTTATCAATAATATTCTACCGAACCAGTTCTATCAGGGCCAAAAATCCGTCAATCCCGCCGGATCTTGGAACCTCAATTGGTATCAGAGCTATGTTACCGATTCAATCGATCTAACAGTTAATTGAATCACCTACGCTCATGAATTTTGGATTTTTAGGGGGTTTAGACGTAGAACATCAAACAAACATCAAATTAAAGGTCTATTCACGGATGGAATTTGAAATTGAAGACATCATTAGTTTCAGAATTGATTTTCGCACATATCAGTGAAGTTTCATCATGAAATTCGCAGAAATAAAGATTCTTAATCGAAAAATGTGATTGGCAATGTTCGTGAGATTGGATCAGGCACTTTCGTACGATAGTGCTCTGCCATTCGTACGAAGTGATGCTTTCCCATTCGTACGAAATGGCTGCTCTCCCATTCGTACGAAGTGGCCTCTCGGACGAGAAGAGATTCCCGTTCATCCAAAAATGCCATTCATTCTAAAATCAGCTCATTCGCACGAGTGGGTCAAATGCCTTAAAAAGGAATTTTTTGATCGCAATAACGAGATGAGTCTCCAGAAAAAAATTGGTGATTGAAATTTTTTTCGAGTTTTTAACGACCAAGATGGGTTGTTCGGGGACACCGTCCGGAGTTTCAGAGAACAGATTTGATGATGCGATCACAGATTGTGGAAAATAGTAGGGTAGTCATGATAGTGCAGAATGATTATCATCTAGGTTATCTGACTATCAATGGGCCTTAATGAAAAATCCGCATTGATGAAAAACTGACTTTTGGAGGCCAAAAAGACACATTTTCGGCATAGTCTAGTTTTTCAGAGATAAGAGAGGACTGAATTGCTCAATTTGAGGGGGAATTCAGTGATAAGCCGTGTTTTAAAAACCGGTAAATACCAGCCTGTTATACCGGTATTACCAGTGCCGGATGCAAATCCGGTACGAAATACCCCGGTAAATAAGTGAAACGGCATAAGATTCGTACCGACGGAAAAATCCGGTATACCGAACCAGCCCATGGTTATTTTGGCTTGGGTTTTTAGTATTCTAGAGTTTCATCAGATACATATACCATCGATCAACATTCAAAACCATCATCACTTCATCCACAAGATTCAGCTCCATCTTCATCGGTTCATCACTCCATCTTCATCATGCTTCCAGTTCCATCTTCATCGGTAGTTTTACTTATTTCAGTAAAATAATCTGAGAGTAAATAGATCCACAAGTGGGTCAAAAAGTGAAAGACTTGAAGCAATTTGATGTATCTCTCTCTCTCTCTTTCCATATATACATATATATGTATGTATGTCTATACGGGTAAAACAATGTTATGTGAAAGATTGTATTTTGAAACTTTAAAAAGAAAGAGGACATGATAATAGTTATATTATAATTTATTATGTTATTGAAAAAATTAAAACTGATAAGTTATGTCAATTTAATTCATGTACGTATGTATCTCTATGAAATTATAGAGTTAACTAGTTAATCCGATTGAACCACCCGGTACAAACCGGTTCTACCGGTTGAACCATTTTTTAAGACCATCCCGGTATGATTTAAAACCAGTTTTTAAAACAGTGGTGATAAGACGTCAGAATTTGCAAAAATGAGGGGAAATAAAAATTTCATAGAATATATTGAAATTCCGGCATTTTTGAAATTCGTGACAATGCAACAGTATTCGGGTGGTTCCGACTTCAGATTGTCCGGGGATACATAGGAACTGGATTCGTGATTTCGTGATCATAGGAAGTTCAGACTCTACAGATCAGGGTCAGATTGACGTCTTAGGGTTTAAGTCCCGGGTCTTCGTCAAGCCGGTCAGCAGGATTAGCGTCAGGAGATGCAACTGTAATGTGGATACTTATAAGATATCACAGTTTTGTGATAGTCTAAAATGTCAGATGGTTAATCTTCAAGCAGAGCAATTGTTTTTCGGACTAACCGCTGGAGAATGACGATGTTTGTTGCTGCTGGAACTAGCGAAGAAAACTATATATCTGCTATCGTGATTGAAGAGGAAGAATATGATTTTGATCGTGGAAGATTGTTTCTGAGATCTGAATGCGTTACCAGATGATTTGTTATCCGATGAAGATTTGCTGATTATGGAGATTACCGTTTACACTGATCAATCATTCAGACAGGTGTTTAAAGATGATTACAGAAAACGGGATTTCAGATTTTCGTGAGTAATCATAGATTTGAAGTTAACTAGTGTGGTGTTCGAAGTTTCTATCAATTACCGGTTGGGTTTTTGAAGATTAGAGGATCGAGCAGGCGGAATGCACGATTGAGCTGAAATGGTAAATCAAAAACCAAACTCGGAGGTGGTTAAAGTCGAAACAGAGATGCTGCATTGATTAATTTCAAGTTGATGATTATTCGTGAAGATTGTAGTATAGCAAACCAGAGGAGGAGTTGTCAACTGTGAAAACAAATACCTAAAGATTTATTTCAAGAGGAATTTATGCATAATGAAGATAATGCAAGCCCGAATCATCAATCAAGGGGAATCGCTTGAAGATTTCAAGATGCCTGATTGAAGTTGCAGAATATTCAAAACACGACTCTAGGTTTTCAAAGATCAAGATTCGACAATGACGGCCAAGGGGGAATCTGTTGGTGCATATTTTGTATGGCCGCCACTGTGAGAATAGGCTAGATAGAGCGTGTGTTGAATATTGTATATATTAGTGTGAAAACGGGCCAGACTTGTAATGATTGTACCCATTCGTACGAATGGCACATTCGTATGAAAGGTACATCAAGTCGTCCGAGTCACATTCGTACGAGAGAGCCCTCTCGTCCCAGGCAGTTTCGTGCGAATAGGCATTGTCTATAAATAGGGCATGAGGGCTCTTCATTTGACAAGTTTTGGTACCCAGAGGGGAAACGCTAGTGAAATTTCTCCAGAATTTTGCTAGCTTGTAAAAGATGTAAACTCTTTCGGTATGAATGAAGCAAGCATTCAACCAATGAATATTTTACTTCTACTCCTTTCTTATCAATAATATTCCACCGAATCGGTTCTATCAGGGCTAAAACTCTGTCAATCCCGCCGAATCCTAGAATCTCAGTTATTAAGGAGGGATACCATGTATCGAGTTATTAAGGAGGGAAAGCAAAAGAGAATCTTGAATAAAGGTACATCTTTTCAAGTGTTTGTTAATGTAGAGATACCATGTATCGAGTTATTAAGGAGGGATACCATGTATCAAGTTATTAAGGAGGGAAAGCAAAAGATAATCTTGAATAAAGGTATATCTTTTCAAGTATTTGTTGGAACCCAATAAAGAGGAAAAGAACACAAGCAACATGTGACATCATTACATAATCCACTACACAGTTCTCTTTATGATGCCACTTCCCTGTTTTGGATACTCTTTTTTTTATATTTTAAATGTATTATGAAGTTGTAATATTATTTAGGGTAATTGGCCTATAATAATCACAACTAGAGGTCATTGGCCATTGACAGTACTACCTTTGAATATTCCCCCTACCAGTCGCACCTTTCACCTATTTTTCCTACACCGGTCCCCCGTTAAAAAAAAACTTAACGGAGTTAAGCTTTTTTCCAAATTACAAACAAATTTTTATGGATTTTGATCAGAACGACGATACAAGTCCATTGATGTAAAACTTACCTCGAAATGGTGCTCCAAATGACTTGATTTTTGTTAATTAGGAATTTAAACACCCGAATTGAAGCACTGTTTTCATCGTTTGGAGCACCGTTTCGAGGTAAGTTTTACATCAATGGACTCGTATCATCGTTCTAATCAAAAGCCGTAAAAAACTGTTTGTAATTTGGAAAAAAATAATTCGATTAAGTTTTTTTAACGGGGGACCGGTGTAGGAAAAATAGGTTAAAGGTGAGACCGGTGGGGGGAATATTTAAATGTGGGAGTGTCAATGACCAATGACCTATAGTTGAGATTATTACAGGTCAATTCCCATATTATTTATGTAAAGTAACTTCCATTAACTTAACGTTACTATTATTTAATGTTCAATATTGTAAACACTTTTATAAATGTTCAAATATTGTAAACACTTTTATAAAATTTAGGTTAATCTTTATTCGACACATGCATTTTTTTTGTGTGTGCATTATGCATATCAACCATATAAATAGCTATTGTGAAAAATAAAGTGGTTGTTAAGTCATCTTCGGTTCACAAACGAAAAGTAAAAGTGATCACGTTTGAAATACGTTTTAATCACAATTTATCAAATTAAATATCCATAACATCAAATCAAATATCATAACCATCTAAATCTAAAATGAAACATGTAATAACTGATTTGAAGAATTAATAGCTATCAGATACATTGTAAAAATAGTGTCATCTAGGGGTCTCACAAGGCTTATAGACCATTAGGTCGTGTGTTCGATTTCCACAAGAATGGTGTTTCCCTGATTTGTTAGGTTTCCTCTTGAATTGGTGTGTAACCCATATTGGCTAGTGGAGATAGATATGATCGGGTGATTCCGTTATCCGTCAGTTATCTAAATTTAGGTAGTGTTTGGTATGCAAGAATGAGAGGTGGAATGGAATGGATGATTACGAGGGAATGAAGAAAAGGGTGTTTGGTTGGTCAATAGAATGGAATCACCCATTCCAAAATGCATTCCATTCCCTCAAAATCATTCCTTCCATCCCTCGGGTCTGTTTGGTATGGGGTAATGGAATGAACGAAGGAATAGAATGAACAAGGTAATGGAATGGACGAGGGAATGCAATGGATCATTACCATTCCATGTCTTGTTTGGTTATCATGTGAATGGAATGAATTATTATTGTATATTGTTCGGTAGGCAAGAAAAATGGAGTAATAAAATCAGCGGTGAGTGATGGTGGTGGTCGGTGGTAGTGATTGTGGGTGGTTATAGGTGGCGGTGGTGGGTGTTGGTGGCGGTGATGGGTGGTGGTGGCGGCGGCGAGTGGCGGTGTGGCGGTGACGACGAGTGGTGGTGACGGCGGTGACGACGAGTGGTGGTGGCGGCAAGGTGTCCGTTGGTGGTGGATGGCAGTAGAGGTGGCGGTGGGCGGCGGCGGGGGTTGGTGGTGGCGGCGGTGGCGGCGTCGACGGTTGGTGGTGGGCGGCGGCAGCGAGTGGCGTTGGCGGTTGGTCGTGGTTGTACTGATAACGGTGGCGAGTGGGTGGCTGCGGCGACTGTGGCTGTCGGGGTGAGGTGGTGGCGGGTGGCGGCGATGGCCTCGGTGGTGGGTGGTGGTGGTGGTGGGTTGTGGCGAAGGTGGTGGGTTTTGGTGTTGTTGATGAATGGTGCAAGAGGTAGGAATGGAAAAAAAACATGTGGGGTGGAATGAATGATTTTGAGAGAATGGAATGCCTTTTGGAATAGGTGATTCCATTCCATTGACCAACCAAACACCCTTTTCTTCATTCTCTAGTAATTATCCATTCCATTGCACCTCTTATTCCTTCATAACAAACACTACCCTCATGTTTTTTTTCCATTCCATCCCCTCTTGCACCATTCATCAACAACACCACAACCCACCACCTTCGCCACAACCCACCACCACCTACCACCGACGCCATCGCCGCCACCCGCCACCACCTCACCCCGACAGCCACCGCCGCCGCCGCCACCCACTCGCCACCGTTATCACCCACAGTTGCGACCAACCACTAACGACACTCGCCGCCGCCGCCCACCACCATCGTCGAAGCCACCACCAATCGCCGCCACAACCCACCACCACCACCCACCATCGCCGCCACCCGCCACCACCTCACCCCAACAGCCGCCGCCACCCACTCGCCACCGTTATCACCCACAGTTGCGACCAACCACCAGCGACACTCGCCGCCGCCGCCCACCACCATCGTCGACGCCACCACCAACCGCCGCCACCACCAACCACCACCTCTGCTGCCACCCACCACCAACGACCACCTTGCCACCACCACCACTCGTCGTCGCCGCCGCACCTCCACTCGCTGCCACCACCACCACCCATCGCCGCCGCCGATACCCACCACCGCCACCTATAACCATCCACAATCACTGCCACCGACCACCACTACCACTCAACGCTGATTTTATTACTCTGTTTTTCTTGTCTACCGAACAATACACAATAATAACTCATTCCATTCACACATGGTAACCAAACAAGACATGGAATGGTAATGATTCATTGCATTCCCTTGTCCATTCCATTACCACGTCCATTCCATTCCTTCGTCCATTCCATTCCCCCATACCAAACAGACCCTACTGTTTAAAAAAAATTACAAAATATGCAACAAGCAAATCAAGCGACTCTATATTAAATACAAAAAAATTCCAAAATAAACATAAAATCCTAAATACAAATAAATTCCAATCAATAAACATAAAATCCTAATACAATATACGGGTATTTGCATAACAATACATTTGATATAAATACTAGAGATCCATACCTTAATTAAACTATACTAGTAAGTTTATCCGTCGTGTGTTGCCGCGGCGTCTAAACATAAAATAACTTGAAGTTGTACTATCTAATAAAACTTATTATATTTATCCCGACTTGTTTTAAAACAAAACTTACGTCAAAATATAAACCTACTTGAATTTATACTGACGCATACACGAAATAAGCACACAAAAAATAGTGTTTTTTTAAGTTTAAGAATAGTAAACATGAAACTTTAGAAATTTGTGGGGTCAAAATAATATTTTATAAAGGTTTTAGAAAGTTAAATGGTTGTAGGTATCAATGCTAAGGCCGGTGGGTGTGGCTTAACGCCACCCCGCCACCTCATACACCATAGCGCCCCGGAGCGCCATCGTCCATACCGCCAGAGTTAAAGGGGGCGCCATCCTCCTTTCGCCAGCACGGTAACGAGACCATTTTGAGTTGATCGATGGAGAATTGGTCAAAGATGACCGTTAGCTGCAACGTTCAAATTTAAAAAAAAAAATAATTCAAATATATATACAAACCTATCCCAAACTAAAACACACACCAATCACAAAAAAACACATAAATTCTACCCAATCATTTTTAAGAATGTCATCCGATTCGTCGAGCTCTTCATCCGATAATGTTCTTGACGATATGATTATTGTAATTACGCAGGAGACGATTAATTATTTGCGAGAAGAAGCCCAATCCTCTACATCACGTACCAGACAACCGGCTCTTGAACGAGATCGGTTAGGTGCTCATGAACGTTTAATGCAAGATTATTTTTGTGAAAATCCGTTGTACGATGATGTCCAGTTTAGGCGTAGGTTTCGTATGTGATGTGGTAAATGCGGTCTATAAAAAACTAACCTAAACTAAACACCCTAGTTTTAAATTTATAAACTAAGACTCTCTAAATGCTAGACCACCGAGTATCAAACCCACGAGACACTAGCGACGCTAACTAGACTCTAACTCAACTAATTACTTAATTGGTTTAATTTGTGTTTTTGGGATTTTTTTTCTAATTCTACTTAAGCGAGTAAATAAAATAACAGGGCAAGCAAGCAAGATGGTGAAGTGACGGGAAGCAGACAACGATGAGAAAGAACTACCCAAGCTTCGAATCCCTATGACCAACCTATGACCTCTAGTCCTGACCAATGGTTAAAGCTCCGAATCTACCCAGAAAACCTCCCGCTAAGGATGATCAACCAAAATAGAAGATGGAACAGAGTGATGAAGTGCTAAATTGGAAACAACTCGAGCTATCGACACCGAATCCTACGACTATTAGATTAATAGCAACTATGGTGCTAAAATCCTCTGATCATGAAGCTAAACCTGCTAAATAACTAAAAACCTAGGAAACCCTAAACGCGAATAAGTAGTCGGATCTGAGCTATCGGCCACCCAAACTACCAAACAACGCCTAGCTAATAACCTAGCAATCCTGACTCGTCGCTAGAGTTGCCAGAAAAGGATGCACACTATACTCAGTTGATTTTAATTAATTTAGTTAAACTTCAATTATCTCTAATCTCAAGCTCTAGATCGAGAACCTAATAGATTAACAAACCTAGAATGGTCTAAATAGTTCCAGACCAGACTAACAAGATCACTTAACCAATCACAACCAAGACAAGCACACAAATTAATAAACAATCACAAAACAGGTATATGTAAATCATCTCAATTTAATCACTAGTCAAAACCGAATAGTCAAAACATTAAATCATAGTTCATCTAGTCCTAGGTAGCATGAAAAGTTTAGCCAAGAAACATAACCACTAAAAAGAAACAAGTTTCATACGATAAACAAATCATATTTAATAGTTTGTAAAACACAAAGTATAACAAAACCAAAAAATAATAAATTGCAAACCAAACCTGAATCTTGAATCTTGATTGCGGCTTTGAAATTTGAACCAATCTTTTTCTTGATCTCACCTTCTTTTTTTTTTCTCTCTATGGCTGCCTCTCTAATAATAATATATGAATTCCTCTTTCTGTTAGTTCGAGGTCAACTCGAACAGGTAATAAAAATTATGATGGCAACTCTCTTTTTCTTTATTATAATAGCCGCCCCCCAACTATCTCTGCCGCTTGTGCTTATTGATGTCTTTTCGTCTAAGTCTCAATATATACCCTTTGCATGTAAATTGCATGGCCAAGCCAACAATTAATTCAAAACAATATGGCATCCATGCGGCCCAATAGGTATAAATAAAATTCCTTCCTTAATTTCTTGCACCCCAAAGTCCCTGCCGTCTACAGCCTTCTCTAATAATTCTTCTTTTTTCTTTTTTCTTTTGTAGCCGTCCAAAATGTCCAGCCCACCATATTAGCCCAAATCTCCTTTAATTGCAAACCTCCAACAGCCCAATCACACACATAATAATAGGCACGGAATGTTTGTTGTATGTTCGGTCAACTGTTTCAAAGTTTAGTCAACACCAAAAATTAGAAAACACAGAGAATACGAATTCTTTGATTTTTGGCATGTAGTGACATGAATTAATCAATTTTCAGCCTTGTGTCACTTTTGCCCCCGAGTTTCATGAGTTATTTTTAAGTAGTTTCTCTTTAATTGCAATTTTAGTACCTTGATCTTTCAGCTTTATTTAATATTTCCGGTTCTTTGTACATTGATCGTTTAAGCTTGTTTTTCATTTCTTTTCGCACCGGGACCTGTAACAATATAAAATAATAAAGTATACAATAAAGCTAATAAAAACAAATCTAATTAATTACTAAACTATACAAAATACATAGAATAAAAGTGTGTATTTTACAACACATCAGTATGAGCCGTCGTCTTTTCCTAAAAAATTCTAGTGATCTTGCGGGCGAATTCCCTTTATTCACACAAAGAGAAAGTGCTAGTCGCAAACTTGGTTTCTCTGGAATAAAAAAGTGTACTTCAGCAATTAGCAACTAGCGTACGGCACAGCGAGTGATGCGTGAGATGAATATTTAAGGATGTCGACCAGAGTCTATCGTGATTCTCTTGAAAATTTCTGTGAAGGTATTTTTTATTTATTGTTATTATTATTATTTTTTTAAATTACAGTTTATTTTTATTATTATTGTTATTATTATTATTTTAATTTACATTTTATTTTTATTATTATTTTTTATTTACAGTTTATTATTGTTGTTGTTATTATTATTATTTTTTATTAACACTATTTTATTAGGTCTTATCTCTCTGTACAGGAGGTGATATTCGAGGATGCCAACCGCTGCTGACGTTCCACTTTTATACGAGGTCCATCAGCGGATACATAGGTTTCCTGGGATGTTGGGTAGTCCTGATTGCACGCAAGGGGATTGGGCAACATGTCCAACGCTTAGAAATGGCAACACCATCGTGGTGACCACGATGGTCCTACCCTAATATTACAAGCGGTCGCGTCTCAAGATTTATGGATTTGGCATGCGTACTTTGGCATGGCCGGTGCGAACAATGACATCGCAGTTTTACAATCTTTGAATCTTTTCGACGATTTTATAGATGGTGTTGCACCAGATACTTCATTCTATGCAAACGACGTGGAGTATAAGTATGGGTAATATCTCACAGACGGTGTTTATCCAGAGTGGGCGACGTTTGTGAAAACTCTTTCGTGTCCAGATGACGAAAAAAGAATGTATTTCAAGAAGAAACAAGAGTCAGCAAGAAAAGATATCGAGCAGGATTTCAGTGTGTTAAAAAAGAGATGGTCTATCATCGCCTAGCCGTCGAGGATATTTGAAAAAAGTAAAATGAGAAACGTCATGTATACGTGCATCATTTTGCGTAACATGATATTGGAGGACTCGGGTAGAGCGTTTTGTGGAGAATGTTATGATGAAAGTAACCAACCGACGAACCCACTATTCACATACGCTGAAAAAGAAGTTATCCGAGCGAAGATACGTGACAGGGACACACACCATAACCTTTGAGCTGATCTGACCGAGCACCTATGGTTTTATCGTGAACAAGGAGGAGACGAAGAAGACGACGAGTGACTTTGTATTTTTTTTATTTAAATTATGACATTGTATTTTTTTTATTTAAATTATGGCATTTTATTTTTATTATTTAAATTATGAGTTATAAATTAATATATCAAAATTAAATAATGTTTAAATTTAAATAAAACATAATTATGTAATGATGATGGGGGCTTTATACCACACCCTGTGTGACGACCCGTAATCTTTAGGTGTGTCCTTATTTCCGAATCACTTTCTGTTACGATTGGGTTGCATTGTAGCTAGGTATGCTCACGCGTTTATTTGTTTAACTTGGTTAAGTTTAAATGTTTGTTACTTGTTTAACTCGGTTAAGTTTAGTGTTAGCGTTTTAATTAAACGACTGTTAACTTGGACCGCATCTTCACGCGTACACCTTGCAATATTGTTAATTTGGACTTTGCATTGGGCCGGTTAGATGTGACTCCATATACACACACCTGAAGCCTATCTACTTGCGTTTGGGCCTGGTTGAGCCCAAGAGGGTTAGTTGTTTGGGGTCGGTTAGTATTTCAGCATATCTACATGCTTAGTAGCGTAACACATTAACACCAATATACCAAACCCTAAGCTACCCTAAAACACACGATCGCAGTGGGCAGACCCCCCTCGTAATCTTCTCCTCTCTTGAAGTGCGACGACAGCAGATACCCCCCCCCCCCATCTCGAGACACCATCCTTTGTGATCGACCATTTGGTTAGTAAAACCATATTTGTGTTAAATTCTTATTTGATGATCTTGTGTTACATACATGTGCGATGTTTTGACAACTTTGTATCATAGTTCAGATTAGGAAATTGTTATGTGGATCGTATGTATGAATGATGTAATCAAACGGGGTAGGATTACAAATATAAAATCAAACAAATGCTAAGTGCATGTGGGCGATTATATTGATTGTGTGATACTGAATGATAGTTGGTTAGTATTAGAATATGGAATCCTAATGTCATATGAATACATGATTTTACAATGCAATCTCAAAATAATAGTGTGATTAAATGATAGATCATAGGAACAGTTCTGTATGTAGCTTTGCATGATCAATCTGAATATGGATGATTTAGGGTTGCTTATGTATGATTTGTTAAGTGTATGGATCGCATGTTATAGCTTCTGGATTGGTGTATGGAAACTTGTTAGTATGTGATAGATGTTATTGTAAGGATGATAACATTTGGTAACAATTTGATTGAATAATAATGCCGTAACTATGTGTAGCTTAGGTGGAAATCTATTATGTTGTTGGTTAAGGATGAAATAATAAAGGATTGTTATTGTCATGACTACACACTAACATTCTGGTCACATAAGTTTGGTATAAAACAATAGTTGGGTTGGATTAATTGCTATTGGGCTGCACAGTTAAAACGAGTGTCTAGTGGGCCGAGTGTGTAGGTGGGCCACACACTTAACAGTGGGTCACACAAGGGAGGTGTTGTAACAACTCTCATCAAAATTCATATTTATTAAATTAAATTGTCCAATAGGAAACCCTAATTAAGAAACCCAAGTGATTCTGAACAAACCCTAAAATTTTCAGAACAATCGGAATTAGAATCAGGGCCCCTAAAACTCGGGGGGGGGGGGGGGGGGTAAAACCTAGTTGATATTATCTTTACAGATTTACGTGGAAATTGAATTTTAACGAATTATCGACTCACCTGAGCTAGTTGGACACGTACCTACCCTACCCTAAAAATGTCACCTCAGGCGACACGCGGCACGTGTCACGGATTCTTCCGCGACTAGCGGGAGGTGCAAATTTTGGGTATAAATAGAAGGGCCTGGCACTTGCATTCTGTTGTTCGTTCGATGTTCAAATTCAATTTGTACTTCGAGTTATAGTAGAAACAGTCCTAAAACACACACGATTCACGAAGTGCTACCGCAATACAGGGTAATAACTCGATCGCTGATACGATTCAATGTCCGATCGATTAAACTATCCAATGGATGTTTAAGTGCTGCCCACATTAGGGTTTATGCTTTGTCATTCGTTGTTAATTCAATGGATGTTTAACTATCGCACTTTGTCATTCGTTGTGAGGGTTGATCTCGTGAGTTATCGTAAATGCTGTATTGATTACTAACCCAGAATTGTGTGCCTGTTATTAAATTAGGTTAAAAGGCTAATCAGTAGGCTAGGCTCTGCTCAAATTAAATCTGCAATGTGAGTCATTCTCTTTTTATCAAATTACTTTTGAAATCATGTTTATTTTCAAAGGTTATAATTACAGTGATTAAGTTTATGCAATCACCAAGTTACAGCCGGTATGTGGGGTTTTGTATACATTACTTGATAACCGTCACTATTGGACAACGAGTTAGCCAATGAGTGATATGACCATAGTCACAGACACCATCGGGCGAAGAGGCTACCGATGGATGTTCGAGTGACAAGTACTGTGGGTAGTTGGTTTGATATCTGAACATTGTAATCTCTCTTAATACTGTAACTTATAAGAACCGAGTCATTTTCATAAATAGAATGATTCACTCAGTATTTCCCGCTGACAAAACATTTTTCAAACATGTTTCAGGTGATCTGTTGTGATCCAGGAAAAGTGCCGCGAAGCACTACAAGCTTAAGGAAGTGGCTCAGTATAAAATAAAGAAACATGTTTTGGTAAAATAAAAGATTTCTTCGTGAAATCTCAAGATTGTAAATTACCGGGTTTTATCCCGAGTTGTGAAATGAAATAATCGGGAAATATTTCAGTTTAAAAAGATCCTGAAGAAACTTCCGCTGTTAATTAAATACCACGGGATTTCTGTCCCGCGGCTCCTGAAACGGGTCAAACCGGGTCGGGGGCCGTGACAGATGTCACACCCCGACCACGTAGAACATACAAAACGTGGCGGAAACATCGGGGAGTGTTGTAACAGAATTAATCGTTTCAAATCCATGGCAATTGAAGTTTGGTTTTATTAATAAAAGTGTTACAATGTCTTAACAAACAAGGAAATACAACATAATTAACTAGTCTTGTATCTTTTATTGTCACTAAAGCCCAAGTCTGCCTATGTGTATCTTGATCATCTTATGCAACAGCTCCTGAAGAACACATGTGAAAATAGGTACGTCAGCATAAAAATGCCTGTGAGATACATAGGTTTTGTGAAAATAGGTTCCATGACTTATGTTTGAGAAAATGTTTAGTCATGAACCTTGTAATTTGCTTTGTTTTGTAAATCATTTGAAAAACAATGAGTTCAGATGATATGTATAAATAAGTGAATAATGCATGGTTAAATGAATAACCAAGTAAAATGAGTTTGTAAAAGATAAGTTGTTTTGTAAAACAATGTCTTGTAAAAAGTATGTTATTTGTATAAAATGTTATATGTATCAAACTGAAATGATTCAAATAACGCTACAATATGTAATACCATACAAACACTTATATATAGGAAGTACCAGCGGCGTATCCACCATGCTTGTATCATATTACACACGTATCGTTACTTAATCATTTAATCAAACCAAACCAAACAATGTAAAATGTCTATGTTTAAATATCCATGTCAATTGTCTATGTCAAATATCCATGTCAAATGTCTATGTCAAATATCCATGTATGGCAAGTGAAATGTCTCAACTAAACCATATGCACAAAAACAAAGTATTGAAGTAAAACTTGGTTTAAATCAAAGTTATGTTTTGTGGGGAATGCATGATCAAATGTCAATCATGTTAAAATGTCTATGCCGAAATGTCTATGTCAAATGTCTATGTCAAAATGTCATGTAAAACGATGTACTAAGTAATGCACACAATTGAGCACACCTAGCATGAAATGTCATAAAATCATGTACTATAATGTACTAACGAACATAGCAGTATATGATGCGAAAACAGGAAAGCATGAAAGTAACAAGTAGGCACATGTGTTCCACCCCAAAACAGTTTGGAAAACAGTAAAAGAGGGGTCTATGTACTCACTTGAGATTGCTCAAAAGTCCTAGGATAACCACCAAGCAAAGCTAGAGATCACGGAATCAAACGGCACCTACTATAGGTAACTACATTAATAAACCGGACCTAGATCGGAAGATCGGGTAGCATTAGGGTTTGTAAACCAAACGAGTGTAGAGACTCGTGTCATTTGGTTTAACAAAGCCTACATACTAAATGAAACTTAACCTAAATGTTTACGACCCATTACAACCCGTTTAGATAGCTTATGCTACTTTAACGCGTCGTTCGCGTGAAACGCGTTCGGACCGCCTAACTAGTCCTATGACAAGTGTTATATGCCTAAACATGTTACATAATCAGTTATGTGACAAAAGTTTAGGTTACATATGCTTAATTACCAATTATACATGAAAAGGGTATTCTGGTAATTTACCTAAGGCATATAAACTACCTATCATACAACTACTTAAACGATGTGACCATAGGGTATAACCTCGGAAGGTTATTCCCTACACTATGGTCACCTAATGTGCTTGGTCGGATCCTAATGATCGACCAAACTGGGTCGGGTTCGAAGGTATAGGCGATTTATTAGATCGCCTACCCTACGACCCTAGACAACGTGGTAATCAGTGGGCATAGTCCCAAGGGACTATAACCAACGTGATTACACTCACGTTGCGAAGTTCAAACGAACTTCGCATTGACCATTACTGGTCAACGCTGAAAGTCAAACAAAGTTTGACTTTCGGACTCGAAAAGCAATAAAATAAGGAAAAGAACGAAAGAATACTTACGAAGGGTCCCCGAATGCTAATCCCGATCCAAGAACTCAGGTATGAAACAATGGTTTCAACTTAGAGCTCTCAAATCAGAATTCTTGTGCAAAATGAGGTTGTGTGGGTTGGGTATTTATAGGAATACCCGAACCGTTAGGATCGTTTCATGGAAAACGTGCCATGAATCCAACCCGTACACTTGTCGGAACCTTATGGTGGCTAGAAATCCATCCTTATCAGATGACTAGACAATTATGGATGTGTGGGTGTGGTTTAATCTGCTGAAAACAGGCTGTTAAGTACTCTGCATCTGGTCTGCAGACCCCTTGCGCATCGTAGCAAAATAGTGCTACGCATCGTAGCCATACAAGTTTGGCAGAATTTCCATTTTAGTCCCTGTTATGCAATCAGCCCATTTTTGACACGTTTAAGGCCCGTTAACCCCATTTCAAAGCTCTAAAATGAAGTTAAAGTATAGGGAACTTAAAACATGCTCAAAAATATCTCAGATGTCGGTTCGTTTAGCCGTACGAACGCGATGTTCGCTTAATTACGACAGAATGCGCATAAGCGCGAAAAATGATCCAAATGACGCGACGAATGGATTTTTCTTATGGCGAACACTAAAATAAAATATTTTAGTGCTTACATAAATTTTTGGAAGTCCGGATGTATTCAGAACGTAAGTTATGCGTAAAAATGCAAACTTGTGCACTTTTTGACGCTTTTAGTCCCTGAATGACACAAAAGTTTATTTTAGCATACCGAACACCTCAAAGCCTATTTCTAAGCTATATAAAGGATATTTATGGTATGTTTAACTTATGGTCATGTTCCGGAAGGTCTGTTACAGTTCAAATTGGCATACTTTCGCAGTTTGTCAACTTTAGTCCCTGTAAGCGATTAAACTTTGATTTCACCACACCAAACCTTTCAAAACTTATATCTAAGTTATGTAAAGGTTATTTAAGGTATGTTAAGCCTATTTCACTATTCCGGAGTGTTCGTTGGATTAAACTGGTTATATCTACTCATCAGAGCGCGTATAACCCTCCAGAAAGCGATTTAAAGCTTGAAATCGAACAAGAATTGATATGTGTAAACGATACACATATTTTTACAAATCCCAAGTATGAAATACTATATTTCATTGGTTTGGCATTTGTTTAATGGTTGGAGTGACACAGGTGTTACAGTCTCCCCTACTTTAGGAAATTTCGTCCCGAAATTAATTCGTAGGAGTCTATCTGTGGCTTTGTGTGAAGTAACCATCAAAGATAAGCAAGGCATAATCCTGTTATTTCTCTTTAACGGACATTTTTCAGAATTGAAAAATGAACGGAGTTATTTTCAACAGGCATTATTCAGAACCGAAAATGAACGAAAAGAGTCATTTTCCACAACCTCTTCAGAACCGAAAATGAACGAAAAGAGTCATTTTCCACCATTTCTTCAGAACCGAAAATGAACGAAAAGAGTCATTTTCCACCATTTCTTCAGAAATCAAAAATGAACGACAAGAGTCATTTTTCACCATTTCTTCAGAAACCAAAAATGAACGACAAGAGTCATTTTTCACCATTTCTTCAGAAACCAAAAATGAACGACAAGAGTCATTTTTCACCATTTCTTCAGAAACCAAAAATGAACGACAAGAGTCATTTTTCACCATTTCTTCAGAAACCAAAAATGAACGACAAGAGTCATTTTTCACCATTTCTTCAGAAACCAAAAATGAACGAAAAGAGTCATTTTTCACCATTTCTTCAGAAATCAAAAATGAACGACAAGAGTCATTTTTCACCATTTCTTCAGAAACCAAAAATGAACGACAAGAGTCATTTTTCACCATTTCTTCAGAAACCAAAAATGAACGACAAGAGTCATTTTTTCACCATTTCTTCAGAAACCAAAAATGAACGACAAGAGTCATTTTTCACCATTTCTTCAGAAACCAAAAATGAACGAAAAGAGTCATTTTTCACCATTTCTTCAGAAACCAAAAATGAACGACAAGAGTCATTTTTCACCATTTCTTCAGAAACCAAAAATGAACGACAAGAGTCATTTTTCACCATTTCTTCAGAAACCAAAAATGAACGACAAGAGTCATTTTTCACCATTTCTTCAGAAACAAAAAATGAACAGAACGAACTCTAGACACATGACAAAACTCACTGTGGTTTCCGTGCACTGAATTTCATAATTATGTATGCATCCATAATTACGCAATTCCTTGCATAGTCCGCACAATTTGTTTAAAATGTGAAGGGGAGGAAAAATCAAACCTGATGATGAGTGTGACTAGACTACCATAGGGTCCTTTTAATTAGATCTACAAATGATCCTTTTAATTAGGCCACCAAGGAGTCCTTTCAGCTATATCATCACATGATATTCCTAACCAGATTTTTGGATCAATCTGATTACCTAGACCACTCAGGGGTCTAATTATGGAATGGTACAATATAATCCAAGGGTCTTTACTATTACGTACAAGCCCATTGAGGATTTAATATAGTACCTTTGGATATCCTACTACGAATTCCTTATACAAAGGTATGGAAGATTCTTCGAGGATTTGGATAACAAGAATTTGGATCACACGAAAACATTAAAGAGAACACATAAGCACAAAATCACATAGTTGTTTAACTTGTTTATTAATTTGTTATCCTTGGACACGGATACTTAAAGCACACCAGGAATCCAATTCGTGGATTTCATTTGGCACTTTAATCCTTTCAAGAATCCATCCATGAAGATAGGATAATCTTAAAAGAAATTCGGCTTTGTCCCTATTGAATTGTGATGTACGTATTGAATCATACAAAGAATTCAATTAAGGACTCCGATGAATGATACCCATCCACAAGGATCTAATTATGAGGATAGAAAGATCCTACATGGATTTTGGAGTTTGTGTAACGAGAGTGTTCCGACACCTTGCACTAGGCGTGCTTACGTCGATACACAAGGTAGAAAGTTCATGAGGTTGAGGCGCCAGATATGCCATGCGACATATGAAGCAGAGTTTGAAGGTTGAGCAGCAGCAGGATTTGTAATAGCTTTGCTTTGGATTGCAAAGCGGCATATGTTAACCAAATGTCTCCATCGTTCACCGTGGGTACATTTGAAACAAGGTATTTGATTTGGATGATGATGTTTGCATTGATTGCACCAAGGAGCAGTTCCCTTTATACAGCTTCATCCCTGAGACAAGTCATGGTGATAGCTAAGTCAACGGTCCTCTGGAGTACGACGCCTATTCGCTGGGTAATTGCAGCACCTGGTTCGGACATTGTTGTTGCGATGAAGAAGCATCTTGAAGATAACGAAAGGCATAGGAGGAATCAAGCGAAAGATAGTCAAAAGAAAATGACAAGGCATGTAGATTGTGACCATTTGTTTGTTACCAAAGGCAAACAAATGAGACAGTGACTAATCAAAGTAAGTGGGTCAATATAATGTATCGCGAAGACATGCTCGCCTATAAGTGAACACTCATCCCAAGAATTCCCAGGTAAGCACAACTGGTCTCGCGTCTGATGAGATGTATACGAAGTGCTTGCCTAGACAGAAAACTCAGAATACAGGCATTCACCCTTCCAGTTTGCACGTGTTCACATTATTTAAAACCCAAAACCTTGACGAGATTTTGAAAACTCAAAGGGGTTCAAAACCATATAACTGAGAGTTCAAAACCTTACAATAGAGGGTTCAAAACCTAGTAATCAATCATCCTAGAACAGATGATTAGTTTTCAAAGCGGTTTTGAAATTTATGTTCTTGTTGTAGTAGTCGCCTAAGGATAGGTGACGGTATTGTTTTATGACTAAACGCAAGTAAACTCGCGTTAGGGTCCTAAGAAGATTATAGACTAGGTCAAAGCATTACTAATAACCTAATTCCCTATAACCATTGGCTCTGATACCATCTTTTCTGTCACACCCCGACCACGTAGAACATACAAAACGTGGCGGAAACATCGGGGAGTGTTGTAACAGAATTAATCGTTTCAAATCCATGGCAATTGAAGTTTGGTTTTATTAATAAAAGTGTTACAATGTCTTAACAAACAAGGAAATACAACATAATTAACTAGTCTTGTATCTTTTATTGTCACTAAAGCCCAAGTCTGCCTATGTGTATCTTGATCATCTTATGCAACAGCTCCTGAAAAACACATGTGAAAATAGGTACGTCAGCATAAAAATGCCTGTGAGATACATAGGTTTTGTGAAAATAGGTTCCATGACTTATGTTTGAGAAAATGTTTAGTCATGAACCTTGTAATTTGCTTTGTTTTGTAAATCATTTGAAAAACAATGAGTTCAGATGATATGTATAAATAAGTGAATAATGCATGGTTAAATGAATAACCAAGTAAAATGAGTTTGTAAAAGATAAGTTGTTTTGTAAAACAATGTCTTGTAAAAAGTATGTTATTTGTATAAAATGTTATATGTATCAAACTGAAATGATTCAAATAACGCTACAATATGTAATACCATACAAACACTTATATATAGGAAGTACCAGCGGCGTATCCACCATGCTTGTATCATATTACACACGTATCGTTACTTAATCATTTAATCAAACCAAACCAAACAATGTAAAATGTCTATGTTTAAATATCCATGTCAATTGTCTATGTCAAATATCCATGTCAAATGTCTATGTCAAATATCCATGTATGGCAAGTGAAATGTCTCAACTAAACCATATGCACAAAAACAAAGTATTGAAGTAAAACTTGGTTTAAATCAAAGTTATGTTTTGTGGGGAATGCATGATCAAATGTCAATCATGTTAAAATGTCTATGCCGAAATGTCTATGTCAAATGTCTATGTCAAAATGTCATGTAAAACGATGTACTAAGTAATGCACACAATTGAGCACACCTAGCATGAAATGTCATAAAATCATGTACTATAATGTACTAACGAACATAGCAGTATATGATGCGAAAACAGGAAAGCATGAAAGTAACAAGTAGGCACATGTGTTCCACCCCAAAACAGTTTGGAAAACAGTAAAAGAGGGGTCTATGTACTCACTTGAGATTGCTCAAAAGTCCTAGGATAACCACCAAGCAAAGCTAGAGATCACGGAATCAAACGGCACCTACTATAGGTAACTACATTAATAAACCGGACCTAGATCGGAAGATCGGGTAGCATTAGGGTTTGTAAACCAAACGAGTGTAGAGACTCGTGTCATTTGGTTTAACAAAGCCTACATACTAAATGAAACTTAACCTAAATGTTTACGACCCATTACAACCCGTTTAGATAGCTTATGCTACTTTAACGCGTCGTTCGCGTGAAACGCGTTCGGACCGCCTAACTAGTCCTATGACAAGTGTTATATGCCTAAACATGTTACATAATCAGTTATGTGACAAAAGTTTAGGTTACATATGCTTAATTACCAATTATACATGAAAAGGGTATTCTGGTAATTTACCTAAGGCATATAAACTACCTATCATACAACTACTTAAACGATGTGACCATAGGGTATAACCTCAGAAGGTTATTCCCTACACTATGGTCACCTAATGTGTTTGGTCGGATCCTAATGATCGACCAAACTGGGTCGGGTTCGAAGGTATAGGCGATTTATTAGATCGCCTACCCTACGACCCTAGACAACGTGGTAATCAGTGGGCATAGTCCCAAGGGACTATAACCAACGTGATTACACTCACGTTGCGAAGTTCAAACGAACTTCGCATTGACCATTACTGGTCAACGCTGAAAGTCAAACAAAGTTTGACTTTCGGACTCGAAAAGCAATAAAATAAGGAAAAGAACGAAAGAATACTTACGAAGGGTCCCCGAATGCTAATCCCGATCCAAGAACTCAGGTATGAAACAATGGTTTCAACTTAGAGCTCTCAAATCAGAATTCTTGTGCAAAATGAGGTTGTGTGGGTTGGGTATTTATAGGAATACCCGAACCGTTAGGATCGTTTCATGGAAAACGTGCCATGAATCCAACCCGTACACTTGTCGGAACCTTATGGTGGCTAGAAATCCATCCTTATCAGATGACTAGACAATTATGGATGTGTGGGTGTGGTTTAATCTGCTGAAAACAGGCTGTTAAGTACTCTGCATCTGGTCTGCAGACCCCTTGCGCATCGTAGCAAAATAGTGCTACGCATCGTAGCCATACAAGTTTGGCAGAATTTCCATTTTAGTCCCTGTTATGCAATCAGCCCATTTTTGACACGTTTAAGGCCCGTTAACCCCATTTCAAAGCTCTAAAATGAAGTTAAAGTATAGGGAACTTAAAACATGCTCAAAAATATCTCAGATGTCGGTTCGTTTAGCCGTACGAACGCGATGTTCGCTTAATTACGACAGAATGCGCATAAGCGCGAAAAACGATCCAAATGACGCGACGAATGGATTTTTCTTATGGCGAACACTAAAATAAAATATTTTAGTGCTTACATAAATTTTTGGAAGTCCGGATGTATTCAGAACGTAAGTTATGCGTAAAAATGCAAACTTGTGCACTTTTTGACGCTTTTAGTCCCTGAATGACACAAAAGTTTATACCGAACACCTCAAAGCCTATTTCTAAGCTATATAAAGGATATTTATGGTATGTTTAACTTATGGTCATGTTCCGGAAGGTCTGTTACAGTTCAAATTGGCATACTTTCGCAGTTTGTCAACTTTAGTCCCTGTAAGCGATTAAACTTTGATTTCACCACACCAAACCTTTCAAAACTTATATCTAAGTTATGTAAAGGTTATTTAAGGTATGTTAAGCCTATTTCACTATTCCGGAGTGTTCGTTGGATTAAACTGGTTATATCTACTCATCAGAGCGCGTATAACCCTCCAGAAAGCGATTTAAAGCTTGAAATCGAACAAGAATTGATATGTGTAAACGATACACATATTTTTACAAATCCCAAGTATGAAATACTATATTTCATTGGTTTGGCATTTGTTTAATGGTTGGAGTGACACAGGTGTTACAACAGAAAAAGGTGGTATCAGAGCCACTGATTTAAGCCAATTAAGTATTTAGAAAATACTTAATTTTTATTACTATTTTGTGATTATGTGTTTTATTATCTGATTAATTGTGTACAGTATGGGCAGATCTTTATATGCTAGCCACTGTAGCAGTAAATACAAATCTTTAAAATAATCTGACTTAAAGTTTTAGCACCCAGATTACCTACAGTCTAGAAACCTTATTCAGTAAATAAATAAGTAAACCTTAGTGTGTTTTAATTTTCAGTTGTCTTGGTAGTTACCCAGTATGAAATAATATTTAAAAAGGTTTTCTGTGAAATTTTATTATAAAATTTTGACTTAATAAATTTTGATTGTTTTGCATATTTAAACAGCATGAGTGACTTGTCTGACGCCCTTCAGAATTTAAATCTCTATCCAGTAAGAATAGAGGTTTCCAGAGATTTCAATAGGTATATACCAGACATAGAAGAACCTATAGAATTCAACGCTTTACCTCTCGAGAAACCCAAGCCTAAGAAAATGGAAATTGAGGGGTTACCATCTCAGGAAGAACTAGATCTGATATTGACAAGCTATGATACTATTAAGCCTGTTAATGAAATTGATTTTATTCATTCCCTTGAAACACAACTACCAATAAACTTAGAACCAGCTATTCCAAACCCTTCAATCCACTCGCAAATAGACGAATGGTTGACTAATGAAATACAGTTACAAAACAATCCCTGTAAGCTTTTTCCTCAGTTCAATCTAGAACCTTTACCAAATCCACCAATGAGTAACGAGAAAATGGATGAACTCTGCCATTTTGACAAAGAACTAGTGGATGCTGGGAATAGGATCCAAGAGATTTTGGGACAGATCTCCTGGAATTACGATAAGAGGGAACATCATTACTAGAATACCAACTGACAAAAGATAGGGGGTTTATGGAACTGTAGTGGTGTAATAGTAATAAGTAAAATCAGTCTGTAAAATAACTACAAATAAAACTTTGTAAGATAATAGTGTGTATTGATGCATACTATTAAATATAAATGGAAATCGAGAATCAAAAGTTTTGGCTATATTGGTGTTATGAATTCTGTATAATTGTTTTGTGTAATCGTTATTTAATTGATACTAATAAATTATATATATTAATTATCAGATGGAAAACGCTAATAATGAACCAGTTAATGAGATTAATCAATCTGAGCAACAACCGGGGGATCAATATATGACTAGGCAGGATATAGAAAATATCGTTGCTCAAGGGATAGCCAATGCTATTCCAGCATTCGTTGCTGTTGTTAAAAATCCAATAGAACCGCAACAAATCGTTCCTAGCAAACGTATTTCTAAAGATAACTTCAGTAATAGTATAAACGGAGGCAGTAATCATGTTAATCATGATAATGAACCACGGCAAGCTCCGCTCCCTAAGAAAATGAAAGCTGCAACACCTGGTTGCACTTATAAAGAATTTCTTGCTTGTAAACCCACTGAGTTTGCAGGCAATGAAGGAGCGATTGCGGCACTGCGTTGGTTAGAGAAAACCGAGGCAGTAATTGCCATAAGTAAATGTGTTCAGGATGATCAGGTCATGTACGCGTCAAACCTTTTTAAAGAAGGGGCACTAGAATGGTGGAACACGGTGTTACAAGCAAAAGGAAGAATGATAGCTTATGCCATGAATTGGGAAGGATTTAAGAATCTTGTAGAAAGAAAATTCTGTCCTGAGTATGAAAAAGATCAAATGGCAAATAAGTTTTTAAACCATAGAATGATGGGTGTAGATTGTCGTGGTTATACTTCGACATTCTTTGAATATGCTAGAGTGGTACCAACGCTGGCTTCGCCAGAACTGGTACTCATTTCTCGCTATATTTGGGGACTGATTAGTGAAATCCGTAACATCGTTAAAGCTGCGAGACCTCGTACGATTGACGATGCTGTGGAATTAGCCAATACCCTAACTGACGAACTGGTACGCACGCAAGATGAAAACAGGAAGAAGGAATTGGCTCAGAAAATTACCCAAGGATTTCGTATGGGTAATAATAACAGCTTCAAGAGAAGAGGAACAGGGCAATCTTCAAATCCACCATTTTGCAGGAATTGCAGAAAGAAACATTTTGGAAGATGTCGTGTAACCTGCAATTTTTGTAAAATGGTAGGACATCGTGAAGAGGAATGCAGAAAGAAAACAGGAGTCTGCTATAATTGCGGAGAAACAGGACATTTTAAGCCAGAATGCCCTAAATTAATCAAACCAGCAGACAACAAAGCCAAGACAGCCGACGGAGCTACTAAGAAGAATGTCCGAGCCTTTCAGTTAACTACTCAAGAAGCAGAACTCATTCCAGATGTGATAGCTGGTACGTTCCTAGTTCGCAACATTTACGCCAAAGTATTATTTGACTCTGGTGCAAACCAAAGTTTTATCAATACTTCATTATGCCAAGCTCTTAATATACCCTTAACCAACATTAGGCAGATTTTTACAGTCGAAACGGCTGATGGGAATTCAGTTAAAATATATAAGGTTTTGCAAAATATAGAAATAGGACTTTTAGGTCATAAATTTTCTGCAAATCTGTTACCTATGAAATTAGCTGAATTCGATGTTGTGTTAGGAATGGATTGGTTAGTAGCCAACCATGCTCGAATTCTCTGTGATAAGAATTCCATAGAAATTCAAGCACCTACTGGTGAAATAATTATGATTACAGGAGATAAACCACGTAAGCCCATGAAGTTCATATCAGTAATGAAAGTTGCTAGTTATGAATGAAAGCAAGGAATAGTGTATATGATTTCGGTAATCATTAGCACTAAGGATAAAGAACTTAAGGAAATACCGGTAGTCTCAGAATATCCAGATGTATTCCCAGAAGAGTTATCAGGGTTACCACCAGATAGATAAGTAGAGTTTAGGATTCATCTAATTCCAGGAAGTACACCGATAGCCAAGGCACCTTATCGGTTAGCTCCCACAGAAATGTTAGAACTTAAAAAGCAATTAGATGAATTACTAAGTAAAGGTTTCATACAACCTAGTTCATCCCCTTGGGGAGCACCCGTGTTGTTTGTTAAGAAAAATGATGGTTCAATGAGAATGTGTATCGATTATAGAGAATTAAATAAAGTTACTATTAAGAATCGATACCCATTACCTAGGATTGATGATCTTTTCGATAAACTTCAAGGAGCTAGATATTTTTCTAAGATAGATTTACGCTCCGGATATCATCAATTAAAGGTACAAGAAGAAGATATACCTAAGACTGCTTTCAGAACTAGGTATGGTCATTACGAGTTTACAGTCATGCCCTTCGGGTTAACGAATGCAGCTGCAGCATTCATGGACATGATGAATAGGATCTGTAAACCGTATTTGGATAAATTTGTAATTGTCTTCATAGATGATATACTTATTTATTCAAAAAGTCAGGACGAACATTGTCAGCACTTGCATGCACTCTTAACTTTGTTAAGAAAAGAAAAGCTTTACGCCAAATTCTCGAAGTGTGAATTTTGGTTGCAAGAAGTACAATTCTTAGGACACATGGTGAATCACGAAGGTATTCACGTAGATCCCTCTAAAATAGAAGCAATTACCAATTGGAAGGTTCCACAAACTGCAATGGAAATTAGAAGTTTTATAGGTTTAGCTGGATATTATAGACGGTTTATTAAGGATTTTTCCAAGATAGTTGTACCATTAACTAAGCTAACCTATAAAGCAGTTAAGTTTGAATGGGGACCTAAACAAGAAGAAGCTTTTAGGATCTTGAAACATAAATTAACCAATGCTCCAATCTTAGCCTTACCAGAAGGAACTGAAGATTTTGAAGTATATTGTGATGCTTCAAAACTAGGATTTGGATGTGTGCTTATGCAACGCAAGAAGGTAATTGCGTATGCTTCAAGACAGTTGAAAAAGCACGAAGAAAATTATACGACTCATGACTTAGAATTAGGAGCCGTAATTTTTGCCCTGAAAATCTGGAGACATTATCTGTACGGAAGTAAGTTTACTATCTATACAGATCATAAAAGTCTAAGATATATTTTTGGGCAAAAAGAGTTAAACATGAGGCAAAGGAGATGGATGGAAATTTTAAGTGACTACGACTGTGATATTCAATATCACGAGGGAAAGGCAAATGTAGTTGCAGATGCCTTAAGTCGTAAATACCATGAGAAACAACGACGAGTTCGGGCTCTTAGATTAAATCTACAATTAGATTTAATGGAACAAATAAAGAATGTTCAGGAAACAGCAATCCAAGATGATGCTGAAGGAATGAAGGGACGAATAAAAGAATTAGAGTAAGGAGCTGATGGAATTTGGAGATTCCACAAAAGCAGAATATGGGTACCTAAGCAGGGAGAATTAAGAAATAAGATTCTAGAAGAAGCCCATAAATCTAGGTATATTATGCATCCAGGAAACAATAAGATGTACCAAGATTTAAGAAAGAATTTTTGGTGGATAGGCATGAAAAAGGATATAGCTAGATATGTTTCTAAATGTCTTACTTGTTCACAAGTTAAGGCAGAACATCAGAAACCTTCAGGTCTGCTACAACAATTAGAGATGCCTGTATGGAAATGGGAACTCATAACAATGGATTTTGTTATTAAGTTACCCAAAACCAGAAAAGGTAATGATGCGATTTGGGTAATTGTGGATCGATTAACCAAATCTGCTCACTTTTTACCTATGAAAGAAACCTTTAGCATGGAAAGACTGGCAAAGTTGTATGTAGATAAAGTCGTATCTCTACATGGAGTTCCACTTTCCATTGTATCAGATAGGGATAGTCGTTTTACTTCTCATTTTTGGAAAAGTTTCCAAGAAGCAATGGGAACTCGACTAAACTTAAGCACGGCATATCATCCACAAACAGATGGGCAAAGTGAAAGAACGATCCAAACTCTAGAAGACATGCTCAGAGCATGTGTGATAGATTTTGGTGGAAATTGGGACGACCATTTACCATTAATTGAATTCTCCTATAACAATAGTTATCATTCAAGTATTGAAACTGCCCCATTCAAGGCACTATATAGAAGAAAGTGTAGAACTCCAGTTTGTTGGGCAGAAATAGGAGAAAGTCAATTGTCAGGTCCTGAAATAGTGCAAGAGACGACCGACAAGATTACTCAAATCAAGGAAAGACTGAAGACGGCTCGAGATCGCCAGAAAAGTTATGCAGACAATAGATGCAAGCCGTTAGAATTCCAAGTTGGAGACAGAGTACTGTTGAAAGTTTCTCCTTGGAAAGGAGTTGTTAGATTCGGTAAGAAAGGAAAGCTAAGTCCAAGGTACGTAGGACCGTTTCCAGTGATCCAACGTATAGGACCAGTTGCTTATCGTTTACAACTACCAGAAGAGTTAGCTGGAGTACATGATGTATTTCATGTATCCAATCTCAAGAAATATCTATCAGACGAATCTTTGGTAGTACCTCTCCAAGATATAGAGGTAAACGAAAAGTTAAAATTTGTTGAGAAACCTCTTCAGATAGAAGACAGGAAAGTGAAGTTTCTCAAGCACAAACGACTAGTGCTAGTTAAAGTTAAGTGGGATTCGAAACGAGGACCCGAATACACTTGGGAACTGGAATCAGAAATGAAGCGAAAGTATCCTCAATTGTTCCAGTAAATCTCGAGGACGAGATTTTTATTAAGGTGGGGAGAATGTAACAACTCTCATCAAAATTCATATTTATTAAATTAAATTGTCCAATAGGAAACCGTAATTAAGAAACCCAAGTGATTCTGAACAAACCCTAAAATTTTCAGAACAATCGGAATTAGAATCAGGGCCCCTAAAACTCAGGGGGGGTAAAACCTATTTGATATTATCTTTACAGATTTACGTGGAAATTGAATTTTAATGAATTGTCGACTCACCTGAGCTAGTTGGACACGTACCTACCCTACCCTAAAAATGTCACCTCAGGCGACATGCGACACGTGTCACGGATTCTTCCGCGACTAGCGGGAGGTGCAAATATTGGGTATAAATAGAAGGGCCTGGCACTTGCATTCTGTTGTTCGTTTGACGTTCAAATTCAATTTGTACTTCGAGTTATAGTAGAAACAGTCCTAAAACACACACGATTCACGAAGTGCTGCCGCAATACAGGGTAATAACTCGATCGCTGATACGATTCAATGTCCGATCGATTAAACTATCCAATGGATGTTTAAGTGCTGCCCACATTAGGGTTTATGCTTTGTCATTCGTTGTTAATTCAATGGATGTTTAAGTATCGCACTTTGTCATTCGTTGTGAGGGTTGATCTCGTGAGTTATCGTAAATGCTGTATTGATTACTAACCCAGAATTGTGTGCCTGTTATTAAATTAGGTTAAAAGGCTAATCAGTAGGCTAGGCTCTGCTCAAATTAAATCTGCAATGTGAGTCATTCTCTTTTTATCAAATTACTTTTGAAATCATGTTTATTTTCAAAGGTTATAATTACAGTGATTAAGTTTATGCAATCACCAAGTTACAGCCGGTATGTGGGGTTTTGTATACATTACTTGATAACCGTCACTATTGGACAACGAGTTAGCCAATGAGTGATATGACCATAGTCACAGACACCATCGGGCGAAGAGGCTACCGATGGATGTTCGAGTGACAAGTACTGTGGGTAGTTGGTTTGATATTTGAACATTGTAATCTCTCTTAATACTGTAAATTATAAGAACCGAGTCATTTTCATAAATAGAATGATTCATTCAGTATTTCCCGCTGACAAAACCTTTTTCAAACATGTTTCAGGTGATCTGTTGTGATCCAGGAAAAGTGCCGCGAAGCACTACAAGCTTAAGGAAGTGGCTCAGTATAAAATAAAGAAACATGTTTTGGTAAAATAAAAGATTTCTTCGTGAAATCTCAAGATTGTAAATTACCGGGTTTTATCCCGAGTTGTGAAATGAAATAATCGGGAAATATTTCAATTTTAAAAAGATCCTGAAGAAACTTCCGCTGTTAATTAAATACCACGGGATTTCTGTCCCGCGGCTCCTGAAACGGGTTAAACCGGGTCGGGGGCCGTGACAGGTGTGCCACACAGTTTAAACAGGTCGCGCATGTGAATCGGGCCGCACCTCGTGTGGGCCTGACCGGACAGCCTGGCTATGCACCGGGCCAAGTGAGTTGGGCCGCTAACATATTTAGGTTGCAGGCCCAATCTGTCACGAATTTGTATGTGTATGGGCTCTATGCGATGTATGGGACGCACACTTAAAAGTGTGGGCCGGAAACATGTGGGCTTACATGGTGGACCAGGTATTGAGTCGGGTAATACGCGGGTCAGTGGCCCGCGGTTGAGATTTGGACTTCAGAATAGATTGGGTTATTATGTTTGGGTCGGGTAAAATGGGTGTAAAACAATTGGGTCACATGTTAACTGATTTGGGACCTATTCTCTTGCGATTATCAAACTAGTTACATGTGATAAAATAACACATGCGTGTACGACCCTAACTTGCAACGTGAACGTGTGACTGTATGGATACTTGCTACAACTTGTGTGATAGTACGAACTATGCTTGTTATGACATACGTGATGTTTATCTGTTGATTGTTTATTGCTTGAGCAATACGTGTGACTAGATATGTGAATTGTGAATTCATGAAACTGACTATCTCTGGTAACCACAATAGGATTTAATTAATCAACTGTTTAACGGGCATTTATTCTAACCGAGCAAACCGAAGGTGAGTTCATCTCTCTTGAGCATGCGTCCTGGTGGTTGGGACAGTCTTTGGGTATCCCTGGGAGGGATAGGTTTTTGGGTAACTTGTTTAGGTATTCCTGAGAGGAATACATCTTGTTGTAAATCGGTAATGTTGGATAATATACTCATCCTATCACCTTTAAAGTCCCTCCGTGTTGTTTGGTTACCTGAGGGGTAACAAGGTATTAGTTAGTTGCGCTACTTAGGTTTGGCAACCTCACCCCGTACCTGGGAGGACGGGTGTTGAACTAATGACCTAGTCATGACCAATGCTTTGATAGGAGCATTGGAGAAAGGGCAATGTAAATCAGGAGCCGTCTTGTATTCGGGGTATTATCAACATTAAATTTCAATGGATTAAACTGAACACTTGGTAACCAACGTTTTCATAAAACTATGAACTCACCAGCGTTGTCTGATACACTTATTGCATGCTCGCAGGTCGTTAGATATCTTGGATTTGGAACTTGCTGTCTGGAGTAGCTGGAGTGGTCATGGGTCGACTAGAGGGATTCATGTGATTGACTTATTGATTTTATACATTCGATTTGAAACAGTTAAACTATGATTTCTTGTATATGCTTCCGCTGAACATGTTGGTTTTCATTTAAACTTATTGATGGCACTTTTCATTAATAATTGATGATTATATTTAACAACTTGTGATTGGTTCAATATGATTAGTGGCTCGTTATTGGTTTGTCACACGCCTAGTAGGGTTTCCCATGGGTGGTATTTTGGGGGTGTGAAAGTTTGGTATCAGAACCACTGGTTATAGTGAACTTGGTTTTAAAATGTTTTCATAAAACCAGACTTTAACCGAACAGTTCCGAAATCGACCATGACACTCAGCTCTAGACTGCAAGGTTCGTCTCTTGTTTACTATTGCATAGTATATCTAGTGTTACACGTGCATGCACACTTGGCACTACGGTATGAGTCCTTACGTTACCAATCCCTGTTATGTGATCTGTTAGTGTGACACTACCCTTCGACTATTGTGATTCTCGATCTTGTAAAACCCTTCGTTTGCTATTTGAATGTGGGGAACCTTTTAGCGCAAGTTAAGAGGCACTGAGTTAAGCATGCAAATCGCCTTATTATTATGGGTGCACACATAATAATAACGCGAGGTGCATGTGAGTCCTAGTGAGGCTTAACGAGTGTGAAAAGGGTTCCGCTCTGTAAATTGACGTTATGTTAGAACTCAGTAGTCTATGGAGGTCATAGTAGTACTTGACTCCTACTCGAACTTGCATCATAAATCTTTCCTCTTCTTGTATAGAAACATGAGCGGACGAGACCATGGACGCGGCCACATTGCTATGACTCAGGCCGAATTGACCAACTTGATCAACACCCGTGTGGCTGAAGCCCTAGCGGCTTATCAGGCTGGTACGATATGTGCCACATACTTTCTATCATTGTTCTGTATACTAGAATTTTACCTGTGTGTTGTACGTTCTTCCGTTTTAGGTCAACCTGCGAATCAAAACAATCCACCTACCTGCACGTTTAAGACCTTCATGGATTGTAAGCCACAGACCTTCAGTGGGACTGAAGGAGCTGTGGGACTCTTGCATTGGTTCGAGAAGGCATAATCAGTGTTTGCGATGTGTAACTATCCTGCTGGGGACAGAGTGAAGTATGCTACGGGCACACTCGAGGATGGTGCCCTAACATGGTGGAATGCCCAGGTCCAGATGTTGGGCATTGAGATGGCAAATGCCACTACTTGGGATGACTTTAAGGAATTGATGCGGGAGGAGTATTGTCCTCATGATGAGATTCAGAAGCTTGAAAACGAGTACTACAATCTGAAATTGGAGGGATCTGAAATTGAAGCATACACAAAGAGGTCACATGAACTAGCAACCTTATATCCTAACCTATCTCGACCTCCGCCTCGAAGGATTGAGTTATACCTTAAGGGCCTAGCACCAGCTGTGAAGGGTTATGTCACTGCTGCAAACCTTAACAATCTACCTCAGATTATCCGTTTAGCGCACAAGATCACCGACCAGGAGGTTGAGCATGGATAGCTACCGCCCCGTGTTTCTGCTACTACCCCTGCTGCTACCGCTACCACATATTCTAGTGATAACAAACGAAAATGGAACGATACTGACAAAGCAACCAGTGCCAGCCAATTTCAGAAAAGGGCAGACCACAGCATCCACCGCAGTTTTAGCCAGTCGTCTTCTGTGAACTAGAATCAGAGCAATAATACAAATAAGGGTTCTTACGCGGGAAAGCTACCAAAGTGTAATAAGTGTAAGTTCCACCATCGCGGGCCGTGCACCCGGGTATGTCACAGGTGCAACAAGGTGGGGCATATGGCTAAAGATTGTAGGGTCAGGCTTCCAAAGCAGCCGCAGCAGCAACAGCAGCCACAACAACAGGAGAGGCAACAGCCTCAACAGAATCGGGGAAATCAAAAGGGGTGCTTTCAGTGTGGTGAAGAGGGTCATTCTAAGCGGGATTGCCCTCAGCTTAACCAGAATGCTGGCAACAATAACAACACTCGGAATGACAACAATGGGAACAATGGTGGGAGCGGGGCACGTGGAAGAGTATTTACTATTGGCGCTGGGGAAGCTCACAATAATGGCAATGTTGAGACCGGTACGTCTTTTTGAATGATCTTTTTGCTTCTGTTTTATTCGACTCTGGTGCCGATTGGAGTTATATGTCTTTGGGGTTCAGTCGTCAGTTAGGACTGACTCCCACCCCTCTTGTAAATAAGCATGTAGTAGAAATAGCTGATAGTAAACCGATAGAAGCTTCTCATGTCCTTTTTGGTTGTAAACTTGATCTCATGGGTCAAGTGTTCGATATTGACCTACTTCCCGATACTCTTGTAAGTTTTGACGTGGTCGTTAACATGGATTTGGTTATCTATGCATCAAGCGGAAATTCTCTGTGAAGAGAAAATCGTGCGTATCCCTATCCCTAGTAGGGAATCCCTATCAGTTCAAGATCATCGTAGTGGTGCCATGGTTGGCATCATCTCAGCCATGAAATCCCAGAAGTGTCTACGGAAGGGCTACCCAGCTATACTAGCTCTCATCACCAATTCGCAACCTGAAGAAAGGAAGATCGAGTATCTTCCAGTTGTTCGTGAATTTTCTGACTTGTTTTCTAAAGAGTTACCTGGTTTACCTCCACATCGTCAAGTGGAATTTCAGATTGACATTATGTAATTTCAGATTCCTTCGGGGATACAACAATCCCTTGGGTTCGCTGGACACTATCGCAGATTCATCTTGGGATTTTCGAAGATTGCGCAACTTCAACCTCCTTAGCACAGCGGGGAGCTGTGAATTCATGGGAAATAAAATAGGGGAACGTCTTTTTAGCTTTTGAAACCCAACCCTGCAACGCACTGAGCATCACTTCTATCCGAGGGTACCAATGATCTGGTGGTATACCATGATGGTTCGAATTAGAGTCCCAGTTATACATCGAAGCAACATGAGAAGGAGATGGCCCACGTGGTGGACTTACAGGAAGAACTGCACGAGTCACGACCTGCGGTGGAAGCCGTAGTCTTTGGATTTAAACTGGAGGCATTACTTAGACGGTACCGAATGCACCACTTAGACTGATCGCAAGGGCCTCCCGTGTACCCTTGTTCCAAGAGATCTGAACATGTGATGGCAACGCTGGATGAAACTTTTGAATGAATACGACCCTGAAACCTGGACGTGCATGAGCTTTGCAGCTCGCTATCAACTTTAACATACCTGATCAGACTCGCCTTGTTCAAATTGAAGAACTGACGGAAGAGAGTTCTCAAGGTTGACCCGTGCGGGGCATGGGGAAGCAACCTTTGGTAGGTCGGACGATATTTGCTACTTCATGGAATGAATATGGACCTCACTATACAGCAACCTTAGGGAACTGGTGCAGGCGAAGCACACTGGTCTCGATATCCTATTCATCTCGAGTATGGACTTCACTATTCTTCTGAGTTTTGATAGGATGTATTAAAACCTAAAGACCATGTACGAGTGACCAGGCCTGAAGGCCCACATAGCCACGCATGGGAACGATGTTTGACATGTGGGAAAGTCAAGGTGGGATACTAGCAACCAGAAACACATACATGGAAATGAGAATAGACTGCCATGGATTTTGTCACTGGTCTACTTACAACTCGAAATGGAAACATTATCACCTGGGTGATCATTGATGGACTCAAGTTACCAGCACACTTCTTGCAATCAAGAAAACTGACGAGTCTTCACAGTTGTGAATATTCCTCTGAGAGAGGCGGCTCTTAGGCACGAGGTGCCAACTCCTGTTACCTTTGAATTTGATTTATGCATGATTTATGTCAGGTAATACACAACACCCTTGGCTCACGTCAGGACCAGAGCATTGCTTATCGCCGTTGGGCAAACGATCAGAGAAAACGAACTCTCCTGGCACTCGAAGACATGCTGCGAGCATGTGTGTGACTGGCTTTGGTGCAAATTTGAAGGGCTCTTACCTAAGGTTGAGTACTACTACGGCAGTTATCATCTTGGTAACCAGACAACTCTGTTGAAGCATTACGTAGACAATAATGCCAACTTTCTTGTTAGACTGAGATGGTTGACAACTTAATTACTGGTCCAGGACTGGTACACGAAACTCTTGGGAAGGTCGTTGGGATCGGGAGTCGATTGGCGGTAATGCGTGACCGTCAGGAAAGCTGATAACTTTGGGAAACGCTGGAAGATCGCTGTAGGCGATCGTATCGTGTTGAAAGTCTCACCCTGGGAGGGTGTGGAATGCTTGGGAAGCATGGCGAGCTTAACTGACGTCACGATGGACCATTCAACAGTCTGGGAGGAAGCGGTAGCGTAACCTATAAACTCGAGTTACCCGACGAATTGGGTAACGTACGTGATGTCATTTATGTTTCAGATCTAAGGCAGTGGTTGTCTGATGAAACACGTGCGATACCTACTGGAGGAATCTATCGAACACATGGACCAGGAAGTCAAGGTTCGTAAACATAGTCGTATCCCGATTGTGAGAGTTTGTTGGAACTCAAGACGTGGACCGGAGTTCATGTGGGAACGTGAAGATCAGATGAAGCTTAAGTATCCTCAACTATTTCCTGATGATCAGTCTAATTCTGGTGCTACTGGTGAATTTCGGGAAGAAATTCCTCTTCAAGTTGGGGATGATGTGGCACCTGGGGAAAATCTGCAGCAATCTTGATCTATCACCTCACTTCTCTGTGCTTGCTTGTCAAATTTCGGGACGAAATTTCTTTCAAGTTGGGGATGATGTGACGACCCGTAATCTTTAGGTGTGTCCTTATTTCCGAATCACTTTCTGTTACGATTGGGTTGCATTGTAGCTAGGTATGCTCGCGCGTTTATTTGTTTAGCTTGGTTAAGTTTAAATGTTTGTTACTTGTTTAACTCGGTCAAGTTTAGTTTTAGCGTTTAATTAAACGACTGTTAACTTGGACCGCATCTTCACGCGTACACCTTGCAATATTGTTAATTTGGACTTTGCATTGGGTCGGTTAGATGTGAGTCCATACACACACACCTGAAGCCTATCTACTTGTGTTTGGGCCTGGTTGAGCCCAAGAGGGTTAGTTGTTTGGGGCCGGTTAATATTTCAGCATATCTACATGCTTAGTAGCATAACACATTAACACCAATATACCAAAACCCTAAGCTACCCTAAAACACACGATCGAAGTGGGCAAACCCCCCTCGTAATCTTCTCCTCTCTTGAAGTGCGATGACAGTAGATAACCCCCCCCCCCCCCCCCCGCCCATCTCGAGACACCATCCTTTGTGATCGACCATTTGGTTAGTAAAACCATATTTGTGTTAAATTCTTATTTGATGATCTTGTGTTATATACATGTGCGATGTTTTGACAACTTTTGTATCATAGTTCAGATTAGGAAATTGTTATGTGGATCATATGTATGAATGATGTAATCAAACGGGGTAGGATTACAAATATAAAATCAAACAAGTGCTAAGTGCATGTGGGCGATTATATTGATTGTGTGATACTGAATGATAGTTGGTTAGTATTAGAATATGGAATCCTAATGTCATATGAATACATGATTTTACAATGCAATCTCAAAATAATAGTGTGATTAAATGATAGATCATAGGAACAGTTCTGTATGTAGCTTTGCATGATCAATCTGAATATGGATGATTTAGGGTTGCTTATGTATGATTTGTTAAGTGTATGGATCGCATGTTATAGCTTCTGGATTGGTGTATGGAAACTTGTTAGTATGTGATGGATGTTATTGTAAGGGTGATAACATTTGGTAACAATTTGATTGAATAATAATGCCGTAACTATGTGTAGGTAAGGTGGAAATCTATTATGTTGTTGGTTAAGGATGAAATAATAAAGGATTGTTATTGTCATGACTACACACTAACATTCTGGTCACATAAGTTTGGTATAAAACAATAGTTGGGTTGGATTAATTGCCATTGGGCTGCACAGTTAAAACGAGTGTCTAGTGAGTCGAGTGTGTAGTTGGGCCGCACACTTAACAGTGGGTCACACAAGGGAGGTGTGCCACACAGTTTAAACAGGTCGCGCATGTGAATCGGGCCACACCTCGTGTGGGCCTGACCGAACAGCCTGGCTATGCACCGGGCCAAGTGAGTTGGGCCGCTAACATATTTAGGCTGCAGGCCCAATCTGTCACGAATTTGTATGTGTATGGGCTCTATGCGATGTATGGGCCGCACACTTAAAAGTGTGGGCCGGAAACATGTGGGCTTACATGGTGGACTTACATGGTGGACCAGGTATTGAGTCGGGTAGTACGCGGGTCAGTGGCCCGTGGTTGAGATTTGGACTTCAGAATAGACTGGGTTATTATGTTTGGGTCGGGTAAAATGGGTGTATAACAATTGGGTCACATGTTAACTGATTTGGGTCCTATTCTCTTGCGATTGTCAAACTAGTTACATGTGATAAAATAAAACATGCGTGTACGGCCCTAACTTGCAACGTGAACGTGTGACTGTATGGATACTTGCTACAACTTGTGTGATAGTACGAACTATGCTTGTTATGACATACGTGATGTTTATCTGTTGGTTGTTTATTGCTTGAGCAATACGTGTGACTAGATATGTGAATTGTGAATTCATGAAACTGACTATCTCTGGTAACCACAATAGGATTTGATTGATCAACTGTTTAACGGGCATTTATTCTAAGCGAGCAAACCGAAGGTGAGTTCATCTCTTTTGAGCATGCGTCCCGGTGGTTGGGACAGTCTTTGGGTATCCCTGGGAGGGATAGGTTTTTGGGTAACTTGTTTGGGTATTCCTGAGAGGAATACGTCTTGTTGTAAATCGGTAATGTTGGATAATATACTCATCCTATCACCTTTAAAGTCCCTCCGTGTTGTTTGGTTACCTGAGAGGTAACAAGGTATTAGTTAGTAGCGCTACTTAGGTTTGGCAACCTCACCCCGTACCTGGGAGGACGGGTGTTGAACTAATGACCTAGTCATGACCAATGCTTTGATAGGAGCAATGGAGAAAGGGCAATGTAAATCAGGAGCCGTCTTGTATTCGGGGTATTATCAACATTAAATTTCAATGGATTAAACTGAACACTTGGTAACCAACGTTTTCGTAAAACTATGAACTCACCAGCGTTGTCTGATACACTTGTTGCATGCTCGCAGGTCGTTAGATGTCTTAGATTTGGAACTTGCTGTCTGGAGTAGCTGGAGTGGTCATGGGTCGACTAGAGGGATTCATGTGATTGACTTATTGATTTTATACATTCGATTTGAAACAGTTAAACTATGATTTCTTGTATATGCTTCCGCTGAACATGTTGGTTTTCATTTAAACTTATTGATGGCACTTTTCATTAATAATTGATGATTATATTTAACAACTTGTGATTGGTTCAATATGATTAGTGGCTCGTTATTGGTTTGTCACACGCCTAGTAGGGTTTCCATTGGGTGGTATTTTGGGGGTGTGACACCCTGCAAGTTAAAGGAAGCAGCTTTAAAGCCCCCTGTGTGACGTGTCGTTAACGTGGCGCTGAGATGGCGTGATAAAGCCCATAGGGGCTTTAACCACACCCTCCAGCCTAATAAATGAAAATCTTTAGAGATAAGCTTCACTCTTGAGTGCCTCATCACTCTTATTTTCCTTACCCTCTCTCCTACTAAGGTGTTGTTTGTTTTTGCAGACATAAATTGTCTGCAAGCTGATTTCATCTGTTTTTATGTCTGCAACTGAAGACGTGGTCTGAAGATCTGCAAGCTGAAAATATAAGATTGTTTGTTTTTATAAGTTGATACCGGTCTGAAGCGCATCAAACAATGACGAAACATTCACATTCCGCTTCGATCCAGCAGAGGAGAAGAGGGAGGTCGGAGAAGGAGCTGGTCACCGGAGGAAGAGGGAGGTCGCAGGAGAAGGAGGTAGGTGGCCGGAGGAGGAGGGAGGTCGGAGAAGAGGTAGGTCGCAGGAGGAAAAGAGGGAGGTCGCCGGAGGAGGAGGTAGGTCGCCGGAAGAGAAGAGGGAGGTCGGAGAAGGAGGAGCGGCGGTGGGAGGAGCTGATGTTTGAGGGAGGAGAAGAGGGAGGTGTGAAGATGTTTTAAGAAGGGGGTCCATAGCTTATTTTTTAAGATGAAAAAAGCTGAGTTCGGATCTGTTTAAAAAAAAACAAACAGTCTTCAAGGGTAACGTCTGCGCGCCTGGAGACATCAACCCCCTTGAAGATGTTTGAAGAAAAAACAAACACCCCTAAATAACAATATTACATAATAATTTTCTTGTTTTTCTCTTCTATAAAATAAAAATACTAAAGTTAGAAAAATGTATATTTAATTATGGAATGTTATTCTATTATTAACTAACTGAATTTAATATAAATTTATTATGGATATTTTTATCAATTAAATTGTTCAAATATATTATTATGAATTCTACAAACTACAAAAACGATTTTATAGTCATTTAAAATCCAATTAAAAACATTCAATCATATTTCTACATATTCAAATATCTAATTTTATTATGATTTGTTGAATAAGATGATACTTTTTTTTTCATTTCATTGTACCCAAAAGTATTTATGTAATTGTTTTCTTTAATTTTCATTTTGATTTATATCATGGCTTATTTTAGCTCATTGTATGTGTGGTAACTTCACCCTAGTTTCTTATGGACGGGTTAATTTGGGTTATTTTTTATCTCTAAAGGTTAAACGATTAAAATTTACATAAAAGTAGTCTAACACGAGAATGCAGATCAATTGAAAGTCGCCCTAAGTTTAAATTTAATATAAATATGTTTAGATTGTTATATTATAATCAACATAATATAAATTTTTACTCATATGTGACACTAATTTATAACTAACTAAGTGAGATACCCGCGCTACGCGGCGGGTTATCTCGTAAAAAGGTGGTGAGTGCATTTTTAGGTTCGTTAAGGTATCAGTGTGATATTTATACTCGGTATTGTAACCAAAAGATATAAATCTAAAAGGATATTAACACATTTTTACAATTATCGAAAACTATATATAGAAACAAATACCGGTACAAGTGCCAATGTTGTTCGGCGGAGCATCGATTCCATCACTGGCATTCACTATTGTATATGGTAAAAAAAACTTTATTGCCAATAGAACTTTATATTCAATCACTTTTATACACTCATGTTAAGAAAACCATAAAAAAGAATACAATACTGGTACCAATGTAGTTCGAACAGTATTGGTTAGATCCGTCACGGTAAAGAACAAAAAAAAGTTAACTATATTTACTCGTTCAATTAAAAGTTTTAGCAGATAAAAATAAGCATGTTGCAATGGTGTATTCAAAATTTTATATTATGTTACTCAGGTAACAAAAAAAAGGTAAACGGTGTAGCTATATATATACCTCAACGAATTTTGTATCACCATACTGAGAAAACCATAAAACCGAATATAACACTGGTATCGATGTTTGTTTGAATTAAAATTTTATGAAATCGTAGATAAAACTAAACATGTTGCAATGGTACATTCAAGATTTTATTAAACGTTATATTATATTACTCAAATAACGAATAGGGTAAACGGCTTATAAAACATCGTATTATATTATATTCCTTAGATAATGAAAATGGTAAACGACATCACTTTATGTTACTGTATACAACTTGGTTTTTAGATAAAAATAAGGACATCTCAATGGCATACTTAGAATTTTAAGAAATATCATATTTTTAAGTTATAAAACAAAAAAGGAAATCTACTCAAAAGAAATTATAACAATAAAATATTATAATAATTATAATAAAAATAGTTATAGGAAAAAAAACTAAAAAAAAAACTTTTAATAGACTCTCTTGTATTAATTCTTTTCAAAAAGTAACCAAAAGAAAAAAAAACCTATTTAAAATTATCTACTGTACATGTCCTTTGTATTTGTAAGATATAAGAATAAATACATAACTGGTTATGCACATGTTTCTCAATTATATATTAGTTACTTTTTATATTTAATTTATAAATATATATTATTTCATAACTATTTCCTTTATTTTTCTATTTATTAATAACTATTTAATATTCCAGAATAAACGTCGTACAATCCCGTGTAATACATGGGTTTTTAACTTAGTATCTAGCAAATAAAAATCCTAAAGGACACATGACAATATTCTTGGTCACCTAAAATTTTGTTTTCTCGCATCTTTTTTTATTAATAATAATATTAAGTAATAAGGGTATTAAAATAATTTGATTACATATGTTTAAATTTTAAGTATGCATACTAAATTTCTAACTATAAATAAAATTTTATATTTTATAATAAGAATTTTCTTAATAAACTTGTTTTTTATATAAAAGCTTCTATTTAAATCTTCAAATATTACAAAGTTCAATGTTATGTACATTAAAATATTAAGAAAACAAAACAATAATATGAATTGTTCTTTATGAGTGATTTAAATTTTAATATGGTTGGATAATCTGAATGTTAAAAGTATAATATGTTAAATAAAAAATGGTAGTAAAAAATCCAAGTTTTAATTTTTATTTTAAAGAGTTAATTACACCGCGAGTCCCTATGGTTTTGTCAAAATAACAATATTAGGCACTAACGTTTTTCTGTTACAAAATTTAGTCATATGATTTTATTTTTGTAACAATGTTGGGTATCATTAAGACAAATCTTAGTTAAAAATTAACTATAAGTAGAGGTATTTTCGTCATTACACTTAACTATTTAGTATTATATATAATCGCTCTTGTTAAGACGGGGGTTACTATTGATTGAAAATTGTCCACCATGATGATTTTTGATTAAAAAAGCTCTAGATAAGTTTTTGAAAGAAAAAAAAAACTATTCAAACATCAACCTTAACTCGTTTAACTTGTTTCTGATTAGGAATATGTTCACACAAAAGTATCCATACTTTCTAATTAAACACCCTAATTAGAGAGTATGGATACTTTTGTATGAGCATATTCCTAATCAGAAACGAGTTAATTTTAATGTTTAAATTGTTTTTTATGCCATTATATTTGTTAAAGTTTATTATTGTGATGATGAAAATACCATTGCTTTATGGTTAGTTTTTAACTAAAGTTTGCCTTAATACCTAACATTTTTATAAAAATAAAACCATAAGGCCACCTGGTATACTCTAAGACCCATATGTGTTAATCCTAGTTGGCATTCGTTAACACCTGTTAAACCGCTCCTGAAGGGTGTTAAGAGACATTAAAAGCTTCACATGTTAAGAAGTTAACTAGGAGAGAGAGGGAGGGAATCAAGCATTGCAAAATTTGCACACACACAACATGCTATATATATGTATTTTAATTAATTTTAAGGGGTGTTAATGGGGTTAAACCATTTCCTTGGTGTGTGGTGAAGTGAAAGAGGGTCAAGTAGGTAATGTGGTGCCTACGTGTAGTTAAGGGGCGTGAAAGTATACCTCATAGCCTAAGACTCAATGTTGCAACAAAAAAATGTTACTTTTCAATGTTGTTATTTTGACAAAATCATCGGGACTAACGATGTAATTAAATATATTTTATATATATTAACATATTTAAAGACATACATTTTCATTACCAAGTATATAACATCACATTTATACCACTCATTTAATACACGAAATTCCAATAAAGTATTTACGTACATATAGGTGTGATGTATCCCCCTATCTAACTAGGGAAAAAGATAAATTCAAGTTAAAAGAAAAAATCATCCTTAAAAAATTAAAAAAATCTTTTACTTTTTCATCATATCTTCTATTTACAACCAACAACTTTATAGGGATAATACTTTTTTTTCTTCTAAAGAAGTCATTGTGTTTGCGTAGCATATGCATAATTATAAATATAGCTTGCGTAACTATGAACATAAGTTGCGTGTTTATTTAAATGTGGGATTATGAAACTTTTCTGTCCGGACAAGACTGCCCTTCACTCCAAGGACACGTGTCACGTACTGGGCCTCATACGCTTTGTACGATAAGAAGACTTTGTCCATTAACTTACCTCAATCAATAGATATTTGTATGTATGTATGCATGCATGGGTATGTATATATATAATTAACTAATTAATTCGAATATTAATCAGCGCTAAAAATAAAACATTCGAAATTCATATTTTTAGAATTAGTTTTAGAATTTGTCAAGTTATTATATTTCATTTATTGTGGAGATATTCTCCTAATTTAGTGTACCTATACTTGTATATAATATTGTTGATTGTTAATGAATAAGTAAGAGTTTGTATTCTTTCATGGTATCAGCTAGGTGATTCATCATCTAGCCCTTCATCACCTTTTTTTTTCTTTTTCTTTTCCTCTCTCGTTTACCTATCACCAGCCTTAGTTCCCTTTTTTTTCCTCTCTTGTTTACATGGCTTCCCCAACATCATCCTCTAATCTATCCACAATTCATCTTCATTCCCTCACCCACCTAATCAATATCAAACTCTCCTCGGACAGCTATCTTCAATGGCGCCAACAAGTTCACTCCGTTCTCACCTATATCAGTCTCCTTGATCACATCAATGACTCTTCCTCCCCACCTGAAACCATCACCGCTGAAGGCAAAACCAATCCAAACCCAAAATACATATCATGGAAAGAGGCTGATCAAAAAGTGTTACTTCTCCAACACTCCACTCACACCGAAGAAGCTGTCACACCCCCAAAATATCACATGCGGGAACCCCGTTAGGTGTGTGACGTACTAGGATCCAGCCACCAATCACATTGAACTTAATAATGAGATATTAAATAAAGTTTCCATTTATTAAATTAAAATATTCCCAAACATAACTCAAGTTTAACATGTTCAGCGGAAGCATAAAAAAAATCATCGTTCCAAGTTTCAACACCAAGTATATATGAAAACCAATAGTCTTGTCACGAGTTTCCCAAAAGCTCGACCCATGACCACTCCAGCAAACCCAGACAGCAAGCTCCTTGACCAAAAAATCTAACGACCTGCGAGCATGCAATAAGTGTATCAGACAACGCAGGCGAGTTCACAGTTTTACAAACGTTTAGTTACAAAGTGATTAGTCCAGTTTAATAATTATGTTGATAATAACTCGAGTACCATACAAGATGGCATCAGATTGTTCTGCCCGTCCCCAATGCCCCCTATCTAAGCATTGGTCGTGATTAAGGTCATTAGTTCACGCCCGTCCTCTCAGGTACGGTGTGAGGTTGCCAAGCCTAATAGTGCTATCAACTAATAGTCTAATACCCCGTTACCTCTCAGGTCTATTCGGTAGAAGATGGGACTTAAGGTGATAGGAAATGAGTGTATTATCTAACATTTCAGTTTTTACCCATAAGACTTATTCCTCTCAGGAATACCCATTTGATTGTCCCACCCACCGGGACGCATGCTCAAGAGAAGTGAACTCACCTTGGATTTGCTCGGTAAGACTAGTTACTTGATCAACAGTTGGTCAAATATGTCCTAACATAGTTTACCGACAACAATCAGTTTCGTAATCTCATCATACACATCATGCCACATAAGACTCATATAATGTACACACAATATCATGCAAGTTTACAAACATGTATCACCTACAGTCCAAAATGTCAAGTGTCCAAGGTGTGTGGCCCAGTTAATCCAAGCCCATCATATTGTGCGATTACTTATCAAGTTGTGTGATTGGGTCTAGAGTTGCGGGCCAATGTGAGATCGAATAGTGCCTAAGGCCCAGCTGTGCACCAAGCCCAAATGGCTTGTGCGACTGCCACCCGGTTGTGCGATCGAGTCCGGGTTGTGCGATCCACACTAGGCCGCGGCCCAACAACTTGTGCGACTCCACCAACAGTTCGGCCCAAGAGTCTTTTTGTGCGATCCTACCCAAATACCCGGCCCACTTATTTGCCAGCCCAAAGACTTGTGTGATTGGACTACATGTTGTGCGAGCCATAACACTTGTGCGACTCGGTGTTCTTGTGCGATCAGATTGGCTTGTGCGACCAAGCCAAATCTCCAATTCAGTTACACAATTTCCATTTTTAAAGCCCATCAATTTCTCAATCAAGTTGCACAAAATTCGAAACAGTTATTCGCAAATCCATATACTCAAATTATCCTCTCATGATTAATTCCATCATCCTCATTTACAATGAATCAATTAAACAAATATAATTCAAGATCCATACACCAAACTAACACACCCATGAACATGTTATACCACCAAGTCATCGATCATCCACATAACATAAACCCTAGTTTTGATTAACATCAATCTACCACCAAGAACACTAGAAATTTATATGATATATTCATATTGTCTCAAGTGTACTCATGTTTCCTTAACATACGTTCATGCAGGTTATCATTGTTCATATCATCTATTACGTTTCTAGAAACAACCCTAGATCGACATAATCGCACATAGTCTAGCATAATCAAACAAGATTAAAACAATTCTATTCATACTAACCGAGAGATGTAGGGTGCCCTTGATTGCTTGGATGAGAGAGGAGTGGTGCTACACGATGACGGGGTCTCGATGAATGAAGGAGGCTGCTGTCGAGTTCGAAGAGAAAGGAGAGAGAGCTAGGGTTTGTTGTGTTTGTGAAATATGTTAACTAAAGAGGTTACACACAACTCCTATGTGTGTATGCGCATAAGATGTAGACCGGGCCTAGCTTTGGGCTAGTGAAATGGGCCGTAGGCAAGTAAGCATAAGAGGTGAGGTGTTCGGCCCTTAACCAAGGTGTGCAACTCAACATCGGCTCATACGTTCATAAAACATTCACATAATTTATAAATTCGAAATCAACCACTTATGATCAACATTTACTAGATAACATACACGCAAGTAACAGGGAATTAGTACAATAAAAGACTCGTAAAATTACGGGTTGTCACATCATCCCCAATTTAAAAGAATTTTCAGCCCGAAATTTGATAAGTAGTAACAGGAAAAGTAGAGTGGTAGCTCAAAATGATTGTGGATTTTCCTCAGGTGCCACATCATCCCTAACTTGAAAGGGAATTTCGTCCCGAAATTCACCAGTTGCTTCAGGACTAGATTGAGCAGTTTTGAATAGTTGAGGATACTTGAGCTTCATCTGATCCTCGCGTTCCCACGTGAACTCCGGTCCACGTCTTGAGTTCCTACGAACTCTCATGATTAGAATTCGACTGTGTTTCTGGACCTTAACTTCCCGATCCATAATTTCGATGGGTTCTTCGACAAACTACAACTTGTCGTCGATTTTCAGCTCTTGGAATGGTACCACGAGTGTTTCATCGGACAAACACTTCTTTAGATTCGAGACATGGAAGACATCATGAACATTACCCCAATCGGCAGGTAACTCGAGTTTGTACGCTACTTTACCAATTCATTCCAAGATTTTGAATGGACCAACGTAACGTGGATTAAGCTTACCACGCTTCCCAAAGAGTACCACACCCTTCCAGGGTGAGACTTTCAACATAACTCGATCGCCTATAGCAAACTCCAAAGGCTTACTATGCTTATCAGCGTAGCTTTTCTGACGGTCACGCGCTGCCGCCATACGATTTCTGATCTGGACAATCTTTTCTGAAGTTTCGAGTACAAGTTCCAGACCTGTGATCTGACTGTCACCCAACTCAGCCCAACAAAGAGGAGAACGACATTTCTGTCCGTACAACGCTTCAAACGGGGCTGCCTGGATAACTGTTGTTGTAAGAGAACTCTATCAAAGGCAAGTGTTTCTCCCAACCTTTACCAAAATGGATCGCACATGCCCGCAACATGTCTTCAAGTGTCTGGATGGTTCGTTCGCTTTGACCATCCGTCTGAGGGTGGTAAGCAGTGCTCATGTCCAGACGTGAGCCGAATGATTTGTGCATCGACTGCCACAAATCGGATACGAAACGCGGATCACGATCAGAGATGATAGAGGTTGGCACCCCGTGCCTAGACACCACTTCCTTAAGATAAACAGCAGCAAGTTGTGAGAACTTATCAGTCTCCTTGATTGCAAGGAAGTGCGCAGATTTCGTGAGACGATTAACGATCACCCAGATGGTATCATTTCCGTTTTGAGTTCTGGGCAAACCAGTGACGAAATCCATAGCAATTTGCTCCCATTTCCACATGGGTATTTCTGGTTGCTGAAGTAGGCCAGATGGTTTCTGATATTCCACTTTGACTTTTCCGCAAGTCAAACATTTACTCACATACGTCGCGATGTGAGCTTTCATTTTCGGCCACAAATACAAGACTTTTAGGTCCCGATACATCTTATCAGAACCTGGGTGAACAGAGTAGCGAGACTTGTGTGCTTCGTCCATCACAATTTCTCTAAGGTTTCCACACGAAGGGACCCATATTCGCTCCATGAAATAGCGAATACCGTCAGATCTTTCAACAAGTTTCTTCTCCAAGCCTCGCATCTCTTCGACTTTAAGGTTCTCGTATTTCAATGCTTCAGCTTAGGCAGAACGAATCTGGTCAAGTAGATTAGAATGGATGGTGAGCTGCAAAGCGCGAACACATTTGGGTTTCGTTTCCTTGCGACTGAGGGCATTGGCTACCACGTTAGCTTTGCCCTGATGGTACTTGATTGCACAATCATAATCGTTCAAGAGTTCCACCCAGCGACGCTGTCGCATGTTCAACTCCTTCTGATCAAAGATGTGCTGAAGGCTCTTGTGGTCGGTATAAATAGTGCATTTAGTACCGTACAAGTAATGCCTCCAGATTTTTAGCGCGAAAACCACGGCCCCCAACTCCAAGTCGTGAGTCGCGTAGTTCTTCTCATGTATCTTCAACTGCCGAGAAGCATAAGCTATCACATTCTCGCGTTGCATCAACACACAACCGAGACCCTGAATAGAAGCATCACAGTATACCACGAAATCCTCGGTACCCTCAAGTAAAGATAAGATTGGTGCACTGCAAAGTTTTTGTTTCAACAACTGAAAAAGCGTCTTCCTGCTTCGTTCCCCAATAGTATATAACCCCTTTTTGTGTCAACGAGGTAAGAGGTTGAGCGATCCTTGAGAAGTCCTTGATAAATCTACGGTAATATCCAGCGAGACCTAGAAATTGTCGCACCTCCGAAGGATTCTTTGGTGCCGCCCAATTTCTGATAGCATCAATCTTGGCGGGGTCCACGTGTATTCCCAATTCGTTAACAATGTGGCCAAGGAAGTGTACTTCTCGAATCCAGAAGTCGCACTTAGAAAACTTCGCATAGAGTTGCTCCTTCCTCATGAGTTCCAAAATAAGACGCAAGTACCGCTCGTGGTCCTCCTTGCTCTTAGACTAGATTAGAATATCGTCAATAAACACAATGACGAAATCGTCGAGATACAGTTTGCACACACGGTTCGTGAGGTCCATGAAGACCGCTGGCACGTTAGTTAACCCAAATGGCATAACCAGAAACTCGTAGTGGCCATACCGCGTTCGAAAATCCGTCTTAGGAACATCCTCCTCTCGGACTCTCATCTGGTGGTAGCCCGATTTTAGGTCGATTTTCGAATAGAAGCTTGACCCTTGCAACTGGTCAAACAGATCGTCGATACGTGGCAAAGGATAACGTTTCTTAACCGTCACTTTGTTGAGTTCACGATTGTCACACCCCAAAATACCACATGCGGTAACACCGCGGGACGTGTGACATACCAGGATCCAAGCCACCAATCACATTGAACCAATAATAAAACATTACCAAGTTTATGTTTATTAAATTAAGTAATCATAATTGCCAAACAAGACTTATCAGATTCAGCGGAAGCAAGTGACAAAACAATGTTTAAAGTATTCCCAAAGCCAAATGTAATACTGTTCAAATGACATTCAAGCAATCTTCAGCGACATGACCATGACCACTCCAGCCATCCAGATAGCAAGTTCCCATCCAAGTACCTAACGACCGGCGAGCATGCAACAAGTGTGTCAGACAACGCTGGTGAGTTCACAGTTTTACGAAAACGTTAATTACCAAGTGTTTAATCCAGTTTATTAACAAATCCGAAAGTAATGTTGATAATATCTCGATACTGAACAACACGGCTCCTGATATATGTTTTGCCCGTTCCCCAGTGCTCCTATCAAAGCACTAGGCATGACTGGGTCATTAGTTCACACCCGTCCTCTCCGGTACGGGGTGAGGGTGCCAAACCTAAGTAGCGCTACCAACTAATACCCCGCTACCTCTCCGGTAACAAAAAGATGGGACTTAAGAATGATAGAGTGAGATTATCATCCAACATCCCAGTTTTACCCAAAAGACTTATCCCTCCCCGGGACACCCACTGACTGTCCCAACCACCGGGATGCATGCTCAAGAGTAGTGAACTCACCTTTGATTTGCTCGGTATGTTTAATTACCAGTCCAAGTTGGTTAACACAAACCCTACCGTGGTTACCAAACAATATTAGTTTCTCAATCAATCAATCATACTTTTGTACACAGTAATTCACGTATCTGTTCACAGTTTACATCTATCACAAGGTCACCATTTATCATACGACAATTACTCAGTTCTACTCATGCCCACATCTCATGTGAGTCTTAAGATAATGTTCCACAATCACAAGCATATAATACCACCGTAACAACGTTTCTCATACTCACATCTCATGTAAGTCCTAGGATAATATTCTACAATCACAAGCACATAATGTTGTAGTAATAACGTTTCACGGTCCATCCATCTGTTCACTATTCAGGCACGACAAAACAACCTATTGACGAAACCCCTATGTTTCATCAAGGTTTCTCATGACGAAACTCCTATCTTTCGTCGAAGCTATGAGTGACGAATCTCCTATGTCTCGTCAAAGCCATAAGTGACGAAACAACATAGAGTTTCGTCCAAATCACAGGGTAACTGCTAACATGTTTCAACAAGATTTACAGATCAAACGTTGGTTTCTTTACAAGTTCCACAACCCTAACTACTGATCAATCAACAACTAATAATCCTACAAATCTTAACATCACAATACAACACCACTGATTACATAAGCCTTGATTATATGGTTCCAATCCAGTTAATAATATTTCATTCACAAACAAATCTGCTTATCGGTTTCATGGTTATCAGCGTATTAGATCATCAATCATCATATGAACAATAACACATCCAAATCATCGAATTTTAGCATAACAGTTCCAGATTCACAATGTTTATGAAAACCCTAACCTTACACACAAAATCACCACATCAAGATTACATCAAACAGTAGGGTTTTACACTAACCGTAATGCCGAAAAGTTTAGATAGATCGAGATGGAAAATGCTTGAGGTTCCCTACAATTGTCGTCGCACAGAGTTTCTGGGGAGAGAGTCTTAGGGTTTTTGATCTTACGGCAATAGGTTATAGTATAAGAGGTTATACAAAACAAGTTGAGCCGCGAATAAGTTTGGGCCGAGGCCCGTTTCCGGCGAAAGGCCAACCCGACGAAACACCCTTGTTTCGTCGAACTTGAGGGTGGCGAATGCCTAGACTTTCGTCGGGACCAATGGTGACAAGGAAACTTTATATTAAATCACAGTTAACTATGCTTAATCACATTAAACACTACTCATACAACCATCAAGCAAACACATAACTGATAACCATTCACATAATCACAAATCATTCAAATAAACCAAATTATAAAACAAGGTTGTGCACTCAGTGATGTGTAAAAGATAGACTCTGAAATCTTGGGTTGTCACATCATCCCCAACTTGAAAGAAATTTCGTCCCGAAATTTGACAAACAGTTCAAAACAACACCGAAATTTGACAAACAGTTCAAAACAACAAGACGTCAACTCAAGATGACTGTGGATTTTTCCGCGGGTACCACATCATCCCCAACTTGAATGGGAATTTCACCCCGAAATTCACCAGTTGCATCAGGTTTAGATTTTCCAGACTTGGACTTGTCAATTGGGAATAAATGTGGGTACTTGAGCTTCATTTGATCCTCGCGTTCCCATGTGAACTCCGGTCTGCGTCTTGAGTTCCAACGAACTCTCACGATCGGAATTCGGCTATGCTTATGGACTTTGACCTCCCGGTCCATAATTTCTATTGGTTCCTTGATAAACTGCAACTTGTCGTCAATCTTCAACTCTTGAAACGGTACCACGAGTGTTTCATCAGACAAACACTTCTTTAGTTGCGAAACATGGAACACATCATGCACGTTACCCAACTCAGCAGGTAACTCGAGTTTGTAGGCCACGTTACCAATCTTTTCTAAAATTTTGAATGGCCCAACATAACGTGGATTAAGCTTACCGCGCTTCCCAAAGCGCACTACCCCCATCCAGGGTGAGACCTTCAACATAACACGGTCTCCAACTGGAATTCCAAAGGCTTCCTACGCTTGTCAGCGTAGCTCTTCTGACGGTCGCGCGCTGCTGCCATGCGGTTCCTGATCTATACAATCTTTTCAGAAGTTTCCAACACAAGTTCAGGGCCTGTGACCTGGCTGTCACCCACCTCAGCCCAACAGAGAGGTGAACGACACTTTCGTCTGTACAATGCTTCAAATGGAGATGCCTAAATGCTAGTGTGGTAACTGTTGTTGTAGGAGAACTCGATCAACGGCAAATGTTTCTCCCAACCCTTACCAAAATCAATCACACTTGCTCGCAGCATGTCTTCAAGTGTTTGGATGGTTCCCTCACTCTGACTATCCGTCTGTGGGTGATACGCAGTGCTCATGTCAAGACGTGAGCCAAACGATTTGTGCATTGACTGCCATAATTCAGATATGAAGTGCGGATCATGGTCTGAGATAATAGAGGTTGGCGCCCCATGCCTAGAAACCACTTCTTTCAGATACACAGCAGGGAGTTAAGAGAACTTATCCGTTTCCTTGATCGCAAGGAAGTGCGCAGATTTCGTGAGACGATCAACGATCACCCAGATGGTATCGTTCCCGTTTTGAGTTCTTGGCAAGCCTGTGACAAAATCCATTGCTATCTGTTCCCATTTCCACATGGGTATTTCTGGTTGCTGAAGCAAACCTGAGGGTTTCTGATACTCTACCTTGACCTTTGCATAAGTCAAACACTTGCTCACGTACGTTGCAATGTTAGCTTTCATCTTCGGCCACCAATACAAAACTTTGAGGTCCTGATACATCTTATCTGAACCCGGATGAACAAAGTATCAAGACTTGTGCGCTTCGTCCATCACAAAATCTCTAAGGTTGCCAAACAACGGAATCCATGTTCGCTCCATAAAATAGTAAATGCCATCTGATCTCTTCTTAAGTCGTTTCTCCATGCCTCGTAAATACTCAGCTTCAATGTTTTCTTCCTTCAATACTTCAGTCTGAGTCGAACGAATCTGATCAGGAAGGTTTGAATGAATGGTAAGCTGTAAGGCTCGCACACGTTTTGGTTTCGATTCCTTTTGGCTAAGGGCATCAGCTACAACGTTAGTTTTACTGGGGTGATACTTGATGGCGCAATCATAGTCATTTAAGAGTTCTACCCAGCGACGCTGTCGCATATTCAAATCCTTCAGGTCTAAAATATGCTGAAGACGCCTGTGGTCGGTATAAATAGTGCATTTAGTACCGTACAGGTAATGCCTCCAGATCTTCAATGCGAAAACCACAGCCCCCAACTCCAAGTCATGAGTCGTGTAATTCTTCTCATGAACCTTCAGTTGTCGAGAAGCATAAGCGATCACATTGTTGCGCTGCATCAGCACGCAACCAAGTCCCTGAATAGAAGCATCACAGTAAACCACAAAATCCTCGGTACCTTCAGGTAGAGACAAAATCGGCGCACTGCAAAGTTTCTGTTTCAAAAGTTGGAAAGCATCCTCCTGCTTTGTTCCCCAAGAATATACCACGCCTTTCTGTGTCAACGAGGTGAGAGGTTGAGCAATCTTCGAGAAATCCTTGATAAATCTTTGATAATACCCAGCGAGACCAAGAAATTATCGCACCTCTGAATGGTTCTTCGGTGCCTCCTAATTTCTGACAGCATCAACCTTAGCAGGATCCACGTGTATCCCTGATTCATTCACAATGTGGCCAAGGAAGTGTACCTCTCGAATCCAGAAGTCACACTTAGAAAGTTTCGTGTAGAGTTGCTCCTTCCTCAGGAGCTCCAAGATAAGACGTAAGTGCCGCTCGTGATCCTCTTTGCTCTTTGAGTAGATCAGAATGTCGTCGATAAACACTATAACGAAGTCGTCGAGATACGGCTTGCACACCCGGTTCATAAGATCCATGAAGACTGCGGGTGCATTTGTCAGACCGAAGGGCATAACCAAGAACTCATAATGCCCATATCGCATTCTAAAAGCCGTTTTAGGAACATCCTCCTCTCGGACTCTCACCTGATGATAGCCCGACCTTAGATCGATCTTCGAGTAAAAACTTGACCCTTGCAACTGGTCAAATAAGTCGTCAATACGCGGTAAAGGGTAGCGGTTCTTGATTGTCACCTTGTTGAGCTCTCTATAATCAATACACATATGAAAAGATCCATCCTTCTTCTTTACAAACAAAACCGGGGCTCCCCAAGGTGAAGAACTGGGTCGGATAAAACCTCTATCCAACAGTTCTTGAAGTTGATTCGATATCCCTTGCAATTCTCCTGGTGCAAGATGATAAGGAGCATGGGCAATCGGAGCTGCTCCTGGCATAAGTTCAATCTGAAATTTCACCTGACGATGTGGAGGTAAACCAGGTAACTCTTCAGGAAACACGTCAGGAAACTCACGAACAACTGGAAGATCCTCGATCTTCCTTTCTTCAAGTTGCGAATCGGTGATGAGAGCTAGAACAGCAGGGTAGCCCTTTCATAGACACTTATGGGCTTTCATCGCTGAGATGATGCTGACCATGGCACCATTACGATGTCCCTGAACCGACAAAGATTCCCCACTGGGAAGAGGGATACGCACGATTTTCTCTTTACAGAGAATTTCCGCTTGATGCTTGGACAACCAATCCATGCCAACGACCACGTCAAAACTTCCAAGAGTAATGGGGAGTAGGTTAATGTCGAACACTTGGCCCATGAGATCAAGTTTACAACCAAACAGAACATGAGAAGCTTCTATCGATTTACCATCAGCTAGTTCTACTACATGCTTATTTACAAGAGGTGTGGGAGTCAATCCTAACTGACGACTGAACCCCAAGGACACATAACTCCAATCGGCACCAGAGTCGAATAAAATAGAAGCAATCAGATTGTTCACAGAAAACGTACCAGTCACAACATTGCCATCGTTACGAGCTTCCCCAGCTCCAATAGTGAACACTCTCCCATGCGCGCCATTTCCACCATTGCCCCCATTGTTGTTGTTTCCGTTGTTGTTTTTCCCATTGTTGTTACCACCAGCATTCTGATTTAGCTGAGGGCAGTCTCGCCTGATGTGACCCTCGGCTCCACATTGAAAACATCCCTTACGATTTCCACGGTTTTGCTGGGGTTGTTGCCTTTCCTGCTGCTGTGACTGTTGCTGTTGCGGGGTGTGCTGCCGCTGCTGATTCGGAAGTGAAACCCTACAATCCCTGGCCATATGCCCCACTTTGTTGCACCTGTGACATACTCGGGTACACTGTCCCCGATGGTGATAGTTGCACTTATTGCACTTTGGTAGTTTCCCCGCGCAAGAACCCTGACCCGAACTGTTTCCCTGGCTATGATTAACAGAGGACTGACTGAAGCTGCGATTGCTGTTATTGTCTGGCCGCTTCCGTGACTGATTCGAGTTCGTCCCCTTATCTACATCATTCCATTTCCGCTTGCTATCAGTAGCAGGCGTAGTAGCTGTGGTTGCAGCAGCAGTAGTGGCAGAGACGCGCGGTGGTAGCGAACCACTCTCCACCTCCTGATCGGTGATCTTGTGAGCCAAACAGATAATCTGAGGTAAGTTGTTAAGGTTAGCTGCAGTAACCAAACCCTTCACCCGTGGAGCTAATCCCTTAATGAACAGTTCTATTCTCCGGTGCGGAGGTCGGGACAAGTTCGGGCACATGATAGCCAACTCATGAGACCGTTTCACGTATGCCTCAATCTCGGATCCCACCATCTTCAGATCATAATACTCATTCTACAGTTTCTGAATCTCATCACGAGGACAACACTCCTCCCTTATCAACTCCTTAAAATCGTCCCAAGTGGTGGCATTTGCCACCTCGATGCCCAACATCTGAACCTGGGCATTCAACCATGTCAGGGCACCATCCTCGAGTGTGCCCGTAGCATACTTCACTCTGTACCCAGCAGGACAGTTACACATCGCAAACACCGATTCTGCCTTCTCAAACCATCGCAGGAGTTCTACAGCCCCTTCAGTCCCACTGAAGGTCTGTGGCTTACAATCCATGAACATCTTGAACGTACAAGCAGGTGGATTGTTTTGGTTTTGTGCTTGCTGACCTAATGGACGAAAGAAAACACATTACAGGGGTAAGTGTTGTGTGCTCGACACAAGAACAAAAGGTAATTGGCACATATCGTACCAGCTTGGTAGGCTGTCAAAGCCTCAGCCACACGTGTGTTAATTAGGTTCGTCAGCTCAGCCTGGGTCATCGCAATGTGACCACATCCGTGACCTCGTCCGCTCATGATTCTATATAAGATAAGGGTAAAAGGTCAAGAGTCGAGATAAGGTAAGAGTCAAGTCTCACGTTGTCATCTACAAACTACCAAGTTTACACCAAACAATAGGGCAGAACCCTTCTCACACTCGTTAAGCCTCACTGGGACTTACATGCACCTCACGCTATTATTATGTGTGCACCCATAATAATAAGGCAATTTGCATGCTTATCTCAGAGCCTCTTAACTTGCGCTAAAAGTTTCCCCCGCATTCAAGTAGCAAAACAGAAGGTATTACAGGATTACGAATCACAAAAGTCGAAGAGTAGTGTCACACTATCAAATCACCATAGTATCTAGTATGCCGTTTTATGCAAGCTGTGAGTGTGTGACTACTAAACAAGTAATGCATAAAGTAAACATAAGACGAACCTTGCAATCTGGAGCTGAGTGTCATGGTCGATTTTCGAAGTTGTTCGGTTATAGTTTGGTTTTATAAAAAAAACGTTTTAAAACCTAGTTCACTATGACCAGTGGCTCTGATACCAAACTGTCACACCCCCAAAATACCACATGCATTTGAATTCAGTTTTGTTTGGTTTAATGAAAAGATAATCAAATCGAGGAATCTGAAACCCGAACCGATGAACACTCTATAAGCCCTTAGAGAGTAGCCCATAGACTTAGATATACACGTTTACTTTCTTTTTCTACTTGCTGGCCATTGAACCAAAAATAAAACATTACCAAGTTTATGTTTATGTTTATTTAATTGAGTAATCATAATTGCCAAACAAGAGTTATCAGATTCAGCGGAAGCAAGTGATAAAACGATGTTTAAAGTATTCCAAAAGCCAAATGTAATAGTGTTCAAATGACATTCAAGCAATCTTCAGCGACATGACCATGACCACTCCAGCCATCCAGATAGCAAGTTCCCATCCAAGTACCTATCGACCTGCGAGCATGCAACAAGTGTGTCAGACAACGCTGGTGAGTTCACAGTTTTACAAAAACGTTAATTACCAAGTGTTTAATCCAGTTTGTTAACAAATCCGAAAGTAATGTTGATAATATCTCGATACTGAACAAGACGGCTCCTGATATATGTTTTGCCCGTTCCCCAGTGCTCCTATCAAAGCACTGGGCATGACTGGGTCATTAGTTCACACCCGTCTTCTCTGGTACGGGGTGAGGGTGCCAAACCTAAGTAGCGCTACCAACTAATACCCCACTACCTCTCCGGTACCAAAAAGATGGGACTTAAGAATGATAGAGTGAGATTATTATCCAACATCCCAGTTTTACCCAAAAGACTTATCCCTCCCCGAGACACCCACTGACTGTCCCAACCACCGGGACGCATGCTCAAGAGTAATGAACTCACCTTTGATTTGCTCGGTATGTTTAATTACCCGTCCAAGTTGGTTAACACAAACCCTACCGTGGTTACCAAACAATATTAGTTTCTCAATCAATCAATCATACTTTTGTACATAGTAATTCACGTATCTGTTCACAGTTTACATCTATCACAATGTCACCATTTATCATACGACAATTACTCAGTTCTACTCATGCCCACATCTCATGTGAGTCTTAAGATAATGTTCCACAATCACAAGCATATAATACCACCGTAACAACGTTTCTCATACTCACATCTCATGTGAGTCCTCGGATAATATTCTACAATCACAAGCACATAATGTTGTAGTAATAACGTTTCACAGTCCATCCATCTGTTCACTGTTCAGGCACGACAAAACAACCTATTGACGAAACCCCTATGTTTCGTCAAGATTTCTCATGACGAAACTCCTATCTTTCGTCGAAGCTATGAGTGATGAATCTACTATGTTTCGTCAAAGCCATAAGTGACGAAACAACATAGAGTTTCGTCCAAATCACAGGGTAACTGCTAACTTGTTTCAACAAGATTTACAGATCAAACGTTGGTTTCTTTACAAGTTCCACAACCCTAACTACTGATCAATCAACAACTAATAATCCTACAAATCTTAACATCATAATACAACACCACTGATTACATAAGCCTTGATTATATGGTTCCAATCCAGTTAATAATATTTCATTCACAAACAAATATGCTTATGGGTTTCATGGTTATCAGCGTATTAGATCATCAATCATCATATGAACAATAACACATCCAAATCATAGAATTTTTGCATAACAGTTCCAGATTCACAATGTTTATGAAAACCCTAACCTTACACATAAAATCACCACATCAAGATTACATCAAACAGTAGGGTTTTACACTAACCGTAATGCCGAAAAGTTTAGATAGATCGAGATGGAAAATGCTTGAGGTTCCCTACAATTGCCGTCGCACAGAGTTTCTGGGGAGAGAGTCTTAGGGTTTTTGATCTTACGGCAATAGGTTACAGTATAAGAGGTTATACAAAACAAGTTGGGCCGCGAATAAGTTTGGGCCGAGGCCCGTTTCCGGCGAAAGGCCAACCCGACGAAACACCCTTGTTTTTTCGAACTTGAGGGTAGCGAATGCCTGGACTTTCGTCGGGACCAATGGTGACAAGGAAACTTTATATTAAATCACAGTTATCTATGCTTAATCACATTAAACACTACTCATACAACCATCAAGCAAACACATAACTGATAACCATTCACATAATCACAAATCATTCAAATAAACCAAATTATAAAACAAGGTTGTACACTCAGTGATGTGTAAAAGATAGACTCTGAAATCTCGGGTTGTCACATCATCCCCAACTTGAAAGAAATTTCTTCCTGAAATTTGTCAAACAGTTCAAAACAACACCGAAATTTGACAAACAGTTCAAAACAACAAGACGACAACTCAGGATGACTGTGGATTTTTCCGCGGGTACCACAACGATAATCTATACACATACGAAAGGACCCATCTTTCTTCTTCACGAATAAAACTGGGGCTCCCCCGGGCGAAGAACTGGGTCGAGTAAAGAATCTATCCAACAGTTCTTGAAGCTGATTAGTCAGTTCTTGCAACTCTCCTGGTGTAAGATGATAAGGAGCACGAGCAATCGGGGCTGCTCCTGGTGTAAGGTCAATCTGAAATTCCACCTGACGGTGGGGAGGTAAACCAGGAAGTTCTTCAGGAAATACGTCGGGAAACTCATGAACAACAAGCAAGTCTTCGATCTTCCTCCCTTCAGGCTGACTATCAGAAACAAGTGCTAATATAGCAGGATAGCCCTTCCGTAGACACTTCTGGACTTTCATGGCTGAGGTAAGGTGAACCATTGAACCACTTTGGTGACCTTGGACCAACAGGGGTTCTCCACTAGGAAGAGGAATACGCACGATTTTCTCCCTACAAAGAATTTCCGCTTGGTGCTTAGACAACCAATCCATACCAACGACTACATCAAAGCTTCCAAGAGTGACGGGGAGTAGGTCAATGTCGAACACTTGACCCATAAGATCGAGTTTACACCCAAAGTGAACATGTGAGGCTTCAATTGACTTGCCATCAGCTAATTCTACCACGTGTTTACTCACAAGGGGGTCGGAGTCAACCCTAACTGACGACTGAACTCCAAGGACACATAACTCCAATCGGTACCAGAGTCGAATAAAACAGAAGCAAAAAGATCGTTCACAGAAGACGTACCAGTCACAATGTTGCCATCATTCCTTGCTTCCCCAGCACCAATAGTAAACACTCTTCCACGCGCACCATTCCCACCATTATTCCCATTGTTGTTGTTCCCAGTGTTGTTGTTGTTATTCCCAGCATTCTGATTTAATTGAGGGCAATCCCTCCTAAAATGACCCTCGTCTCCACACTGGAAACATCCCTTATGGTTACCCTGGTTCTGCTGAGGCTGTTGCCTTTCTTGTTGTTGTGGCTGTTGTTGCTGTGGAGGTTGCTGCTGCTGTTTTAGGAGTGAGGCCCTGCAATCCCTTGCCATATGGCCCACCTTGTTGCACCTGTCACAGATTCGAGTGCACGATCCTCGATGATGGTAGTTGCACTTGTTACACTTTGGTTGTTTCCCCGCGTAAGAGCCCTGATTCGAGTTGTTGCTCTGGTTCTAGTTAACAGAGGATGACTGACTAAAGTTGCGGTTGTTACTGTTGTCTGGCTTCATCTGAGACTGGTTTGAGTTGGACACTTTGTCCACATCATTCCATTTGCGTTTGTTATCAGTAACAGGAGTACTAACTGTAGCAGTAGAGGCAGTAGTAGAGACACATGGTGGTAGCGAGCCACGCTCCACCTCCTGATCTGTGATCTTGTGGGCTAAGCGGATGATCCGAGGCAAATTGTCAAGATTCGCTGCAGTGACCAAACCCTTGACCTGTGGTGCTAGACCATTGATGTACAACTCAATTCTATGATGTGGCGGTCGTGATAAGTTAGGACACATGTTCGCAAGTTCATGGGATCGCTTCGTATACGCCTCGATTTCAGAGCCTGCCATCTTCAATGTCACACCCATATATTTCCACATATTACCGGTGGGCCCGGTGGAGAGTATCGTGACGTAGTTGATATCATCATGGTCAAACATACACAAAATAGCACAGCGGAAGTCTTGGAATATAAAATATTATTACAAACCCAAGTGTCTAAAAATATCAAAGTATTTATTATAGACGAGCCTGTAATATCAAATCCACAGGCGGATCTTTACAGAATGCATAAAATAAAGTTTAGCAGACTTTATGGCATCTTTAAGGATTTGCAAGATCCTCTATTTCAACACCGAGCAACTCCCATCCTATTACGAGTAGTACCTGCCACTTAGTCTTTTGAAAATACGTCAGTTTTCACTGGTAAATACAATTAACTGACTCTTTTGAAAAGAGTTTATGAAAATTGATTTAAGTGCACAAGGCACAACTCATTTATAACTTGGGACAATTATTTAAGATAATCTTGTATACAGTTTTACATGTTTGTCTTACATATGGGGCCGGTTTGGAAGCCGGTCATGATTAACCGACTCACCACTTATAGAACCCACAAAGGAGTTATCCCCAACATGTGGGTTATATTAGCATTTGCATCTGTCAGGTGTATGCCTAAACCCCGTGCTTAGGTCGTGGCCATTTTCAAATGAAATGAGCCGAGGATATCCAGGACACGGTCGTATTAACCCCCATTGCTTATGTTATCAAACAAAACAGATTAAAACGGGTTATGCAATTTATTAATCACAATCCGATTAAATGATTTCATACCCGACCAAGTGGTATTATTATAATACCATATCCCAAGCCCGTATAAGGGAAAATAAGTTAAAAGTATTTACCTGAGCTAATACTTGATTCAAAGCAAAATAACTCAGTCGTATCCAATCTATCTAAATGTAGGTAGCTTTTACCGGGTGGCTCTAGTCTGGAGTGATGGTAATATATAACCAATTCAGAATGCTAACGGTCTTATTTAAGTCGTAGACTTAGACCGGCTAGCTTAAAGTATCTAAGACGGTACAATACGCGAGATTAAGCGATGACCGAAATAGAATGTAATTTAGACCCAACAAGTACGAAGACTTGTATAATATGGGTAAACTAAGTACATTCTGGATTTTGAAGTAAAAACGATAAGGTTAAACCCGTTTCGGCAAACTTACGTAAACTAGTTACGTAAACCGATCCGAACGCGTAAATACGTAACGGGTAACCAAATGAATCATATACAAGTCCCTTATGTTATCATGATTAAAATATGTTAATACATCAGTAGGATGTTAACATATATGCCTAAAAAGTATTTAAAACCAAATTAACTCCCATAGGGGCATTTTAGTCATTTTAATATTTATAAAAGAGGTTTTAAAGAAAACTGATGTTCTAGTCTAAAACATTCAGTAAAAATATTGATTTATCATGTTATAACAGTAAGATATCATTCATATGTGTGGTTTACTATTTATGGCCAAACTATGCCCCGAAAGAGTATTTTGGTCATTTCACATATGCTTTTAAGGACATTTTTGGAAGTCTGAGTTCATGACTTATACCTACTATAATAATATTAAAATTTATTTAACAATTCAGAAGGTAACAAGTCTTAGGTGTTAAATATGGTTTTAAACCATACTATGCACCTTAATTAGCGTAAAATCGCTAATTGACGATAATTAAGAATGTTTATGTAAATATGAGATTTCGATCAGTCTTAAATGTTCAAAATAATTTATTTAATATATAAGATCAGTAGAAAAAGGTTTGGCATTCAAATCATTTGTTAATCTCATTTTATGCATGAAAAGGGTATTATCGTCATTTACCGAATTACACAAGAACTCCATGATATGACCAGATTATAATTTGATAAAAATTCCAAAAATCCCTAAAAATAATATCTTAACAGTAGGTAATGAGTTTTGGGTCAAAACCTATGCTTAAACATGACTTATGCAAGATATCGTAATTTAATTAATAAAAAGCTTCAATTTACGATATCGAGCATAACTTCTGTTTGAGACCAGAATCTGATGTCAAAATTTCCGGACATACTTATATATCAGAAATGAAGGTTTTTGTCCTCTCACATTTTCAAAATTCTCATTTATATGTCAAAAGGGCAATATGGGCATTTATAAGCATAATAACGAACATGAGCATATAATTCAAAGTATACATGACCAGGTAGTAAAACTCCAGAGGGTTATACTACAATATAAAGTGGTCCTAATGGAAGCTTAAAACATTGAAGAATCAAGCTTTATCGGGTCAGAACTGAAAGTCAAAGAAAAAGTCAAGCTTTTGCGACTTTCGGTTGCGAACCGACCCTAAACTCAGAATTGTCGGGTTGAACATGCTTAGACATGTTCTAATAATAATTACCAAGTTATTAGAGTGTTAAAATATAATTTATAACCTCTGCATTATTGGTTTTAATTGTTGTTTACAATTCTGCCAAGTTTGACTTTTTAACTAAATAGTTTGACCCGACAATTGACTAAGCAAACGAAATAATTAGGAGGTGCCCTTTTAAGGGTTAATCACCTACCTAACTATGGTCACATAACCACATTCATCGCGAACAGTGGCTGGACCATTTGAGTTTAAACCGAAGGTCAAAGCTAATTTACGATAACTTGACTTTTCGGTTTTTAATTTATGAAACTGAACTAAAGAGGGGGCTAAGACACTTACAAAGGGTCCTAGCTATCTTTTCTACTAGAAATGAGTTCCTTTTCAGATCAGGAAGCTCCAGATTGAGAGAAGAGATGATAGAATGAAGTGGTGCAAATGAAATGGATGAACATGCATCCTATTTATAGGTTTTGGGAAGTGTTTGGATGATGACAAGTGTTAGAAGGGATTCTTAGGATCAATACAGGTGTAAAACCATGTTTTAAAACCAACTAAAAGCCCCTAGGATCGAGTTTATGAGTGTGGAGGTGGTATGTTTGGAGAACAAGCAAGGAAACAAAAAAAAAAAATTAAATCTGCAGCCATGGGCCTGGCGGCCCGCGAAAGTTCTTGGCCCGACCTACGCGGCCCGCGAGAAGGTGGAGTCCAACCCAACGTGTTTCTGTCTTGGGCAATTTCAGTCCCTAGAGTTTTGAGTCACATATCTACTTTCAAACTTGACATTTTTAGTACTTAAGTTTCATATATATTATATTATGTTAACATAAGGTGCAAATGTCATAAGTGACCAATCCTAGGCACGCCCGGGAGTATGACCGAGTATCATAGAGCTCCCAGTTCATTTAAAAGGTATCTCAAAGGTATAGTTTTGCTCAATGACATTTCTAGTCCCTTTAACGTACAAAGTTGTGCATAATATCATTTATCGATATTAAAGCCTTCCAGAGCCCATGCTAGGCATTCCCGAGCGTATGCTCAAACATTATGACGCTCCAGTTTGCTTAAATGGTCACTCAAAGGTGTAGTTTTGGATGTTGACGCTTTTGGTCCCTTTAACGCGCAAACTTGTGCGTATCATCATTTAATAGCATCAAAGCCCTATGTAGCCCATATAAAGAATTCTCGAGAGTATTATTGCACATCATAATGCTTCGGGTTTGTTAAAAGGTCACTCAGAGGTAAGAATTAACATGTTGACACTTTTAACCCTTCGTCGCACAAACTTTCAAATAATTATGCAAACGGCTCCTCTCGTCCAACAAGTGGCTCGTTTGAGAATACGGACACCGTATAAGGTCTCTCAGAGGCGTAGTTTAGGCATGTTGACACCTTCAGTCCTTCTATATTCAAGGTTTTCATTTTTGACGAAATTAGTCCCTAACAGTCAACTTTTGACTTTATTAGGGTTCATTACACGTGTCAACACATCATTGGACACGATTTTACGAGGTGTTACATTCAAGTTGTAGTACTCATTCTCCAGCTTTTGAATCTCATCGCGAGGGCAGTACTCTTCCCTCATCAGCTCCTTAAAGTCATCCCAAGTGGTTGCGTTCGCCATTTCGATTCCCAACATCTGAACTTAGGAGTTCCACCAAGTCAAAGCACCATCTTCAAGTGTGCCTGAAGCATACTTCACTCTGTCCCTAGCAGGACAGTTACAAATAGCGAAGACCGATTCTGCCTTTGCAAACCAATGAAGTTACCCCACTGCCCCTTCAGTCCCGCTAAATGTCTGGGGCTTACAATCCATAAAGGTCTTGAATGTGCAAACAGGTGGATTGTTCTGATTCTGATTCACGTGTTGACCTAAGGATGAAAGGAAATACAACACATGAGTAAGAGTCGAGTACGCGACACAAAGATAATGAGTATTTGGCACATATCGTACCAGCCTGCTGAGCCGCTAGGGCTTCAGCCACATGAGTATTGATCAGGTTGGTTAGTTCAGCTTGGGACATCATAATGTTGCCACGTCCGCCGCTGCGGCCTCCACCACGTCCACCATTTCGTCCGCTCATGATTCTATATAAGAAGAGTAGAAAAGGTTAAGGGTCGAGATGGAGTAGGAGTCAAACATCGCTATGACTTCTACAGATTACTGAGTTCCATCACTATGTCAAACAACAGAACAGAACCTCCTTTACACTCATTAAGTCTCACTGGGACTCACATGCACCCCTCATTATCATTATGTGTGCACCCATAATAATAATGCGATTTGCATGTGCATCTCAACTCCTCTTAGCTCGTGTTAAAAAGGTTCCCCAGTTTCGAGTAACAAGACAAAAGACATCACAAAACATAGATCACGAGAGTCTAAAGGAGACGTCACACTATCAGTCACATAATGTAGGCAAATAACACATGACTTCATTTTGTAGTGCTAAGTGTGCAATCACATGCAATGACATACATAAGTGTACACTAGTTATGCTATATCATAAGTAAGCGAGTGACAAACCTTGCAATCTGGAGCTGAGTGTCATGATCGATTTCTGAACGGTTTTTTATAGTCTGGTTTTATAAAAACGTTTTAAAACCTAGTTCACTATAACCAGTGGCTCTGATACCAAACTGTCACACCCCCAAAATACCACATGCGGGAACCCCGCTAGGTGTGTGACGTACCAGGATCCAACCACCAATCACATTGAACTTAATAATGAGATATTAAATAAAGTTTCCATTTATTAAATTAAAACATTCCCAAACATAACTCAAGTTTAACATGTTCAGCGGAAGCATAAAATAAATCATCGTTCCAAGTTTCAACACCAAGTATATATGAAAACCAATAGTCTTGTCACGAGTTTCCCAAAAGCTCGACCAATGACCACTCCAGCAAACCTAGACAGCAAGTTCCTTGACCAAAGAATCTAACGACCTGCGGGCATGCAACAAGTGTATCAGACAACGCTGGCGAGTTCACAGTTTTACAAACGTTTAGTTACAAAGTGATTAGTCCAGTTTAATAATTATGTTGATAATAACTCGAGTACCGTAGAAGATGGCATCAGATTGTTCTGCCCGTCCCCAATGCCCCCTATCTAAGCATTGGTCATGATTAAGGTCATTAGTTCACACCCGTCCTCTCAGGTACGGTGTGAGGTTGCCAAGTCTAATAGCGCTATCAACAAATACCCCGTTACCTCTCAGGTAACTATTTGGTAGAAGATGGGACTTAAGGTGATAGGAAATGAGTGTATTATCTAACATTCCAGTTTTTACCCATAAGACTTATTCCTCTCAGGGATACCCATTTGATTGTCCCACCCACCAGGATGCATGCTCAAGAGAAGTGAACTCACCTTGGATTTGCTCGGTAAGACTAGTTACTTGATCAACAGTTGGTCAAATATGTCCTAACATAGTTTACCGACAACAATCAGTTTCTTAATCTCATCATACACATCATGCCACATAAGACTCATATAACGTACACACAATATCATGCAAGTTTACAAACATGTATCACCTACAGTCCAAAATGTCAAGTGTCCAAGGTGTGTGGCCCAGTTACTCCAAGCCCATCATATTGTGCGATTACTTATCAAGTTGTGCGATTGGGTCTAGAGTTGCGGGCCAATGTGAGATCGAATAGTGCATAAGGCCCAGCTGTGCACCAAGCCCAAATGGCTTGTGCGACTGCCACCCGGTTGTGCGATGGAGTCCGGGTTGTGCGATCCACACTAGGCCACGGCCCAACAACTTGTGCGACTCCACCAACAGTTCGGCCCAAGAGTCTTTTTGTGCGATCCTACCCAAATACCCGGCCCACTTATTTGCAAGCCCAAAGACTTGTGCGATTGGACTACATGTTGTGCGAGCCATAACACTTGTGCGACTCGGTGTTCTTGTGCGATCAGATTGGCTTGTGCGACCAAGCCAAATCTCCAATTCAGTTACACAATTTCCATTTTTACAGCCCATCAATTTCTCAATCAAGTTGCACAAAATTCGAAATAGTTATTCGCAAATCCATATACTCAAATTATCCTCTCATGATTAATTCCATCATCCTCATTTACAATGAATCAATCAAACAAATATAATTCAAGATCCATAAACCTAACTAACACACCCATGAACATGTTATACCACCAAGTCATCGATCATCCACATAACATAAACCCTAGTTTTGATTAACATCAATCTACCACCAAGAACACTAGCAATTTATATGATATATTCATATTGTCACAAGTGTACTCATGTTTCCTTAACATACGTTCATGCAGGTTATCATTGTTCATATCATCTATTACGTTTCTAGCAACAACCCTAGATCGACATAATCGCACATAGTCTAGCATAATCAAACAAGATTAAAACAATTCTATTCATACTAACCGAGAGATGTAGGGTGCCCTTGATTGCTTGGATGAGAGAGGAGTGGTGCTACACGATGGAGGGGTCTCGATGAATGAAGGAGGCTGCCGTCGAGTTCGAAGAGAGAGGAGAGAGCTAGGGTTTGTTGTGTTTGTGAAATATGTTAACTAAAGAGGTTACACACAACTCCTATGTGTGTATGCGCATAAGATGTAGACCGAGCCTAGCTTTGGGCTAGTGAAATTGGCCGTAGGCAAGTAAGCATAAGAGGTGAGGTGTTCGGCCCTTAACCAAGGTGTGCAACTCAACATCGGCTCATACGTTCATAAAACATTCACATAATTTATAAATTCAAAATCAACCACTTATGATCAACATTTACTAGATAACATACACGCAAGTAACAGGGAATTAGTACAATAAAAGACTCTTCAAATTACGGGTTGTCACAGAAGCCATGGCCGAAACCTTCGGTCACACCTCCGCTTATCAAGTTTGGCACGCTCTCGAAAATGCGTATAGCCACAACTCTCTGGAGCGTATGCATACGCTTCGAGACTCTCTTCGCCAACTAGAAAAAGAAACCTCTACTGTCTTCGAATATGGTCGAAAGTTTAAGGCTTTATGCGACCAACTTACCGCTATTGGCCATCCCATCACCGACGAGGTTAAACGCCATTGGTTTTTTTGCGGTCTCGGTGCCTCTTTTGAAACCTTCTCAACTGCTCAAAGAACCGTTCGCCCATCTCCACCATTTTGTGATCTTCTTGCTTATGCAGAAAGTCATGAGATTTTTCTTACCAATCTTCATGGCAGCCAACCTTCCCAAGCAGCCTTCTCGGCTCACACCAACTGATCCCCCAACACTTTTAAACCCTCTCGCGGTCACTATCTTGGGTCCTCTTCCCGTGGTCGCTCTTCAAATAACCTGCGCCCACCTCACTTCCAATTATGTCGTATGGACGGTCATTATGCTAGTTCATGCCCAAACTTAGCAAGCTATGCATAAAGGGCTGTTCCTCTCGATGCCAACCTTGCTCAAGCGTTTCAAGCTCAATGCAATATTGCTCCTAACACCCCGGATTGGACGGCAGACACCGGTGCCACAGCCCATATGCTCACCAACGAACACAATCTTGCTGAGTCTTTTGCGGATCAAAGTAAAACACGTGTTATCATTAGAAATGGTCAACAATTACTCGTAACTCGAATCGGAAAATCCACACTAAATGATAGTATACCATTATATAATGTCCTTGTTGTTCCTAGTCTGACTAAAAACCTCTTTTCAATCAGTAGGTTAACTAATGATGCTCCGGTTGATGTTTTGTTTTCTAACAATTTCTTCCACATTCAGGATCGAAAAACAGCAGCGGTTCTTGCAAGAGGCACATGTGAAAATGGATTATATGTCCTATCTAAAGGTCAGAAGTCCCTCGTTGCTGCTGTTTCTGCCTCTTAACTTCGTGCGTCATTTGACAAATGGCATAGTCGTCTAGGCCATGTTTCTTTTGATATTATTTCTATGCTGAATAAATTGAGATATGTTTTTGTTACTTCATTACTACCAAAACCAAATTTATGTTCTCCATGTAAATTATCAAAAGCACATTGCTTACCCTTTGTTGAAAATAATAAACGATCATCTCATGTGCTTGATTTGGCTCATTGTGATCTCTAGGGTCCCGCACCCGTTATTTCCACCGACAGGTACTTATATTACATTATTTTTGTGGATGATTTCTCTAGATTCACTTGGCCTTACCCGTTAAAAGGTAAGTCTGATTTTTACAACATATTGACCATTTTCCAAAAAATTGTTACAAATCAATTTTCATGCAATATTAAAATATTCCAAAGCGATGGTGGCACCGAATTCACAAACAACCACGTTCAACAGGTTTTCCAACAACAAGGCATACAACATCGCCTTTCCTGTCCACATACACCATAACAAAATGGACGAGCGGAACGCAAGCATCACCACATCACCGAAACCGTGTTAGCAATGATGTTTAACGCTCATGCTCTGGCTAACCTATTGGTAGATGCATTCACATTGGCCACTTACATTATCAATCATCTACCTACACCTTTACTCGACCACAAATCCCCTTTCGAGCTACTCTTTCACCAATCCCCATCTTACGCGAATTTTAGAGTGTTCGGATGTCGAGTTTTCCCCTATCTTCGGGATTACGTCAAAAATAAACTCCTACCTCGAAGTGCATCTTGCATCTTCAATGGCTATAGCCCGAAGCACAAATGTTATCGTTGCCTGGATCCCACCACCTCTCGAATCTATATCACTCGCCATGCTCAGTTCGATGAGGATCTCTTTCCTTTCACCGGTACGGTTCCGCTGGTAAATGAAGCAACACTAATGTTTTCCAACTTTGATGAAAATATTCCTTCTCTCATAACCAAATCAGTTACCCCTGCAACGCCTCGCTTTTCGCAGCTTTCCGTTTTTAGAAAGATTGTATCGTAATTCTATTTTCGGAAACTCGTTTCCCTTGTAATCGTATTCCGTTTCAAAGTATTGTAAATCCAAGACTTCGATCACAATAAAGTTCGTTATTTAATGAGAATTATACATCACACACGTCTTCTATTTGATTCTTATTCGTGAAAACTCGTGGATGTGTAAATTACTTGCAAACAACGTGAATACGTAACTTTAATCATTCCTCTTGTGCAATGCTTTCTCGCAACACATAATCCATGATCGTATACTTGTTATAATCCCTAAACATAATTATTGATCAAATCATTTAAACATACTTGCAATCATGTTTACTTATCACATATTTGGTGTAATTAAAACATGTTTAAAATACATTCTAGGCCTTGTTACAAGTTAGAATACACACTAAACATTATGTAACATGTTGATTATGTAACATACTCAACAATTATGCATATTATTTTGTTTAATCAAGTTATAAAAAAAACTAATGAAAAGAATAAGGCTGTTGGTAGTCCGATCGCAGCCTTGGGCTGATGTTAGTTGATTTGTTATCTAACCTCCAACAACTCACATTTAAGACTCAACCACCTAAACCATAATTACTTCCTTATAAATACCCCCTTTTTCCAGACATTTTACCACTTTTACAACACTCAAACACTCTCTAATTCACCCCTAAATTCAGCTGAGTTTCAGCAACATTCAACAGAAAGTTTTAGCCTTTCTAAGTGAGTTTCAACTCACTTCTTCTTCTATTTCTTCTTTGTTCTTTCTTATAAAACACTTGGATAACCTCTAGGAAGATTTTCACAAGTTTTCTTGGGCAAACTAAGGTGAAACCTCACCATTTTTGAGGTCCAAAGTGCACTAAACTTTCTGCTTGTTTTTATCTTTTTAAATCTTCATGTTTTTTATAGAAACTTGGTGGAATCTTGTTCCCACCAAGCTCACAACTTAGTCAATGGTTGTGGGTTTGTGTTAGGATGATTTCCATCAAAGTTTTGGGTTCAAACACCCCTTTTATTTCTGTTTATACATGTTAACTGAATGATGAAAACAAGCACAAGTCACAATCTTCCATATGATGAACTTATGACTTGTGAAGTGTGAACAAATGGAAGCCTTGGCTTTCCAAAACTAAGTTCCACTCATTCATTCTTAACCTTGTGTATGAACACTCTTGTGACTTGCAAGAATCAAAGTACCTTAGCCGCGTCTAGCCTTCGACACTTAGGATTACCTTTCCATGTCGTGTTGGCACACCTTGGATTGTAGTGTACTTGGTCACTTGAGCCTTGTTAGAATAGAATTATTTTATTGTTATTCATGACCCTCCCACCATCTTCATGATGGTGTGTGTAGTGGTGAATCATATAATGAGGTTTTAACCTCCATGCTTGATAATACATGATACTACTTTACATTATTTGATTGGACATAGTTTTAGGTTAAATTATTACCTTATAAGTATACATATAATTATATAAACATGTCTAAATTTGTGATGGTAATCAAGTGATGATTATTCGTCATAAACCTAGGCTAATATGTCTAAGATTCTAAGTTACTTGTTATGATTCCAATGGGCAATTTGGGACCCATAAAACCACTTAATATGGTGTCAACTTAGAGCGAGAAATTAATTTCATATACATACTTTTTACTACTTTCAATTCCATGTCCGAATCTTCCATTATTAATCCTTGAACTTACACACCTTCGTTTACCCTTGTAGGGTGACTCGGTGTTCCATCCTCATCAAACAACTCTTCACAGGATTAACAAGTTTGGAGTTTGCAAAACCGTGAGTACACTTGACCCATTTTCATTTTACACATTTTGGGTGTAACATGTTAACTTATTAAAACCACAACACTTAAACTTTATCTTTATACACAAACAATCCAATACATTCATGTATACGTTATACTTGATACGTCTATCTAGGTTAGTTCGTTTTGTGATTGAACTTGTCATTAACTTCGATCAAGCCTTCCTTAACATGTATACCGCTATAGGAGTAACGCACCGCTTGTGAATGTTGGGTTATGTTAAGATTCTTTTACTTGCGTGAACTTTGGTTTGACTTGTTTATCACATGCTAGATTTACGTTTATCTTGAATAACATACTTTTCCATGAGGATTCGTTTAAACCTTTTTATACTTATGCTATATTTACTTAAACTCGTGTACTCACCAATGCTTTTTGTGTTGAACTATACTTTTTAACATGTTGCAGGCTGATGATGTTGATTATGATGAAATCTAGTAAGGACGACACTAGAAATACATCTTTAAATTACTGGAATTGTTATCTCATTTTGTTGAACTTATTGTATTTTGTCTTTTAATGTTGTAATTTGAATTTCTCATGTTGTACTTGACATTATTATTATGAAATGAAATCGGTTTTGATTTAAACTATTGTCACATAATGTTATGAAGTCTTTGATCAATCTCGTTCGTCTCACTCCGATGTTTCCACCATCGATTGGGGTGTGACAGATTGGTATCAGAGCCATAACTATATGGAATTAGGTAGAATTACCATGTTCGACCTAGTCCATAATAGGTACCATACTTTTGACCATTCTTGCTACTTGTTTAAAAGGTTTATTCTTCCTATTTGCTTCTTTTTCTCCTTTTATCTTAATACTTGCAATGTGTCTTTCCTAAGACATTTACACAATACACTTTGGAAGACTTGAAGACACTCGTAATGCAAATGAGACGAGTTCACCAAAATAGGCTTGAAACCCATAATTTGGTGAACGACTCTCACTCCATTTATTCTATTTTCGCACAAAATTACGCCATCAAGTTAGGAGTGAAATCCACATCTTGATGGTAAATTTCCGATTCAAATTCTAGTGGACCCTCGTCAAAGTGTCGAAATTAAATTTTGACCCGACGAGTACCAACCACATATAGGGTACGAAAACGTCAAGTTAGGGGTGAAACCCATATCTTGTCAATTAGTCCCATTCCTCGATTTTCAATCCCGCCAAAGTTTCGATTGTTTCAATCGATTAGGGACGTGTAGTAACTGGAAGGGTAAGATACCGTTAGTTGTGACATTTGTGCCTCTACGACCATTATACAAATACGAATCCAATGAAATCTTGTGTTTCATTCCCTTGATTTTTACAATTACATGTGACAAGTGCACATATCAAATTTCGTATGATTCCGAACTCTCGAGAAGCTTTTCTAGAAGTTATATGCAAACTGTTACGTAAACGTAATCAGTTTAACACGACATACACTCCGGAATAGTGAAATAATCTTAACATACCTTAAATAACCTTTACATAACTTAGAAAGAAGTTTTGAATGGTTTGGTATGGCAAAAACAAGTTTATTCGATCACAGGGACTATTTGCGACAAACTGCAAAAGTCTGCCAATTCTCATAGCAACGTACATTCTGGAACAAGATCATAAGCTAAACATACCCTAAATACCCTTTACATATCTTAGAAATAAGTTTTGAGGGATTCGGTATGCTAAAACACGCTTATTTGATCACAGGGACTAAAAGCGTCAAAACTGTGAAAGTATGCAAACACGTGTATATATTGAGTTTTGACCATATCCATAGATCCAAAAATTTTTGTAATCACTAAAATAATGTATTTTAGTGATAGGAATGCAAAACTACCATTCGTTTCGCAATTCGGATCGTTTTCGCGTCCGTTACGATTTTTGTTGTAATTAACCGAAAACCGCAACCGTACAGCCAAAAGAATCGACATCTGTGACATTTTTGAGCATAATTCAAGTTAAATACACTTTAACTTCTTCATGGAGCTTTAAAATGGGGTTGACAGGTGTTAGAAGTGCCGAAACGCGACAAAACAAGTTCAGGGACCAAAGCTGTCAATTTTCAAACTTTGGCCCCTGATGACACCCATACGGACCGTATGCCTGGACCCTTACGGTCCATAAGCAAGTCCCAGCACAACATTAAGTTCCTGGTTAATTCCCAGCTGTTTGCACCTTGTTTCCTTTGTTTGTTTTCAATCTTGTGGGCTGGTTTATGTGTTCTACAAGGCTTGAAACCTGGTCCAAACAAGTGTATGGTCTTGATCATTCCTTGATCAACACACAAGACACTTGGAAAGATCTTGTGATTTCAAGAACACTTATAAATAGCAAGCTCCTTTCATTCATCCATTACTCAATTCTTTTCTTTCTTCACACCAGCTCTAAGTAGAGGCTACCACACTTGTTGGAGGCCTCTTACCTGAGTTTTCTAGTTATCTTCCATCCAAGAACACTTGTGCCACTTGATTCCTTGATTTCCCGAGCTTTGTTAGGACACTTAATCAAGGATACTTGCAATCTCAAGTGAGTACATAGCTCCCCTCTTTTATGTTTTCAATTGTTTTGGAGTGACTCATATGTGCTAAATGTTTTTCATGTTTTTAAAACAATGATTATGGTTTATATAAAACACGATGATTTCAATAATGTGAACGAACTTGTTGGGGCGTTAGTCGAAAGACATTCGAATGACATTCGTTAAATATGATCAAGCCTACCAGTAGTATGTTATGGTACCATAGGAACTGACAAATCCCGTTATCGGACTATCCCTTTAGTGGGTAATGTGGGTAACGACAGAAACTGTTATCTGATTAACAAATCATGTGTTGGTTTGTTAGTCTTGTTAAATAGGTCTTTCAGGGCCTATTAAATATACCCCATGGGTGGTATATAGAGTCACAGAGGTTTGAATGTATTCTTTAAAGAACAACCAAAAGTTGTATTTCATAATTTAAAACACGGACGCTTGAACGATGGTTTATAACACGGACGATTTTGAACGATATGAACGATTTGAACGATTGAACGATTTGAACGATTTGAATGATTATGGACGAATGTTTTCAAACGATGTCACACAACGAGGTTTACTTAAAGATATAAACCATACAATGTTTACTTTCAAAGATGATTTACTACTTGGTTTTACAAAGACAAATGTTTTCAGTCAAGATTCATGGCTACAATGGTTTTGGTTTTACATATATCAACTTGTAAAGATGATAAAACATATTGCAATATTAAACACTTTTTATGCTGACTGTTTTCACATACTTGACAACTCTAGTAGTTGGTCGAGGTATTGCAATATGAATTCAAGGCCATGAATTTGACATACAAAACCTATGTACTTGTCACACCCCGACCACGTAGAACATACATAACGTGGCGGAAACATCGGGGAGTGTTGTAACAGAATTAATTGTCTCAAATCCATGGCAAATGAAGTTTTGTTTTATTGATTAAAGGTGTTACAATGTCTTAACAAACAGAGAAATACAACATAATTAACTAGTCTTGCATCTTTTATTGTCACTAAAGCCCAAGTCTGCCTATGTGTATCTTGATCATCTTATGCAACAGCTCCTGAAAAACACATGTGAAAATAGGTACGTCAGCATAAAAATGCCTGTGAGATACATAGGTTTTGTGAAAATAGGTTCCATGACTTATGTTTGAGAAAATGTTTAGTCATGAACCTTGTAATTTGCTTTGTTTTGTAAATCATTTGAAAAACAATGAGTTCAGATGATATGTATAAATAAGTGAATAATGCATGGTTAAATGAATAACCAAGTAAAATGAGTTTGTAAAAGATAAGTTGTTTTGTAAAACAATGTCTTGTAAAAAGTATGTTATTTGTATAAAATGTTATATGTATCAAACTGAAATGATTCAAATAACGCTACAATATGTAATACCATACAAACACTTATATATAGGAAGTACCAGCGGCGTATCCACCATGCTTGTATCATATTACACACGTATCGTTACTTAATCATTTAATCAAACCAAACCACCAAAGTAATGTTTAACAATAGTAGAAATGTTTATGTATGGTCAAATACGGTTCACAGATACAAACGGTTCATAGATATAAACGGTTCACAGATACAAACGGTTCACAGGTACAAACGGTTCACAGATACAAACGGTTCTCCGATACAAACGGTTCACAGATACAAACGGTTCATAGATATAAACGGTTCACAGATACAAACGGTTCATAGATATAAACGGTTCACAGATACAAACGGTTCACAGATACAAATGATTACAACGGTTCACATAGTCAAATAGTTATAAACGGTTCAAAATGTAATATAATGTGTTCATATACTGGATGAGCATATGCAACAAAATGTAATGTAAAACAATGTACTAAGTATGCACACAATGGAAATACATAGCATAAAATGTAATGAAATCATGTACTATAATGTACTAACGAACATAGCAGGTATATGATGTGAAAACGGGAAAGCATGAATGTAACAAGTAGGCACATGTGTTCCACCCCAAAACAGTTTGGAAAACAGTAAAAGAGGGGTCTATGTACTCACTTGAGATTGCTCAGAAGTCCTAGGATAACCACCAAGCAATGCTAGAGATCGCGGAATATCAAACGGCACCTAATATAGGTAACTACATTAATAAACCGGACCTAAATCGGAAGATCGGGTAGCATTAGGGTTTGTAAACCAAACGAGTGTAGAGACTCGTGTCTTTTGGTTTAACAAAACCTACATACTAAATGAAACTTAACCTAAGTGCTTTCGACCCAATACGACCCGTTTAGGTAGCTTATGCTACTTTAACGCGTCGTTCGCGTGAAACGCGTTCGGACCGCCTAACTAGTCCTATGACAAGTGTTATATGCCTAAACATGTTACATAATCAGTTATGTGACAAAGGTTTAGGTTACATATGCTTAATTACCAATTATACATGAAAAGGGTATTCTGGTAATTTACCTAAGGCATATAAACTACCTATCATACAACTACTTAAACGATGTGACCATAGGGTATAACCTCGGAAGGTTATGCCCTATACTAGGGTCACCTAATGTATTTGGTCGGATCCTAATGATCGACCAAACTGGGTCGGGTTCGAGGTATAAGCGATTTATCAGATCGCTTACCCTACGACCCTAGACAACGTGGTAATCAGTGGGCATAGTCCCAAGGGACTATGACCAACGTGATTACACTCACGTTGCGAAGTTCAAACGAACTTCGCATTGACCATTACTGGTCAACGCTGAAAGTCAAACAAAGTTTGACTTTCTGACTCGAAAAGCAGTAAAATAAGGAAAAGAACGAAAGAATACTTACGAAGGGTCCCCGAATGCTAAACTCGATTCAAAAATCTCAGGTATGAAACAAATGTTTCAACTTAGAGTTTCTCAAATCAAGTTTCTAGTGATTAAGAACAATGGGGGGTATGGGGTATTTATAGGAATACCCGAACCGTTAAGATCGTTTCATGGAAAACGTGCCTTAATCCCATCCGTACATGTGTTGCAAAGTTATGGTGTTTAGGTGCTTAAATTCCATCCATACATGTGTTGCAAAGTTATGGTGCCTAAATTCCATCCTTATCCGCTGACTAAGCAAGTTTAGAATGTGTGGTTGTGAATTAAACAACGGCTAATACATCGAATCTGGTCCCGAAAGTGCAAAACTGATATTTCTGCATGTTTTCTGTCCAGCATAGGCAGTCGCGTAGCGCGACTGGTAAAGCCTATAGGACTCGCGCTACGCTAGCACCCCTCTGATTCAGAAATGTTTCAAAGTTGGCAGAAATGGTCCCTGCACGTGTTTAAGACCTTTTTCGATGCGTTTGAACCCCGTTAACCTCATTTCAAGGCTCTAAAATGAAGTTAAAGTATAGGGAACTCAAAACATGCTCAAAAATATGCCGGATGTTGGTTCGTTTGGTCGTACGAACGCGATGTTCGCTTAATTACGACGGAATGCGCACAAGCGCGAAAAACGATCCAATTGACGCGACGAATGGATTTTTCTTATGGCGAACACTAAAATATAATATAGTCATGCTTACATAAATTTTTGGATGTCCGGATGTATTCAGAACGTAAGTTATGCGCGAAAATACAAACTTGTGCACTTTTTGACACTTTTAGTCCCTGAATGACCCAAAAGTTTATTTTAGCACACCGAACCCCTCAAAGCCTATTTCTAAGCTATGTAAAGGATATTTATGGTATGTTTAACTTATGGTCATGTTCCGGAAGGTCTGTTACAGTTCAAATTGGCATACTTTCGTAGTTTGTCAAATTTAGTCCCTGTAAGCGATTAAACTTTGATTTCACCACACCAAACCTTCCAAAACTTATATCTAAGTTATGTAAAGGTTATTTAAGGTATGTTAAGCCTATTTCACTATTCTGGAGTGTTCGTTGCATTAAACTGGTTATATTTACGCATTGGTGCGTGTATAACCTTCCAGAAAGCGATTTAGAGCTTGAAATCGAACATGAGTTGATATGTGCAAAAGATACACATATTTATACAAGTCCAAAGTATGAAATACATTATTTCATTGGTTAGGCATTTGTTTGATGGTTGAAATGACACAGGTGTTACAGTCTCCCCTACTTTAGGAAATTTCGTCCCGAAATTAATTCGTAGGAGTCTATTTGTGACTTTGTGTCAGATAACCACCAGAGATATGTAGAGCATAATCCTGTCATTTCCTTAACGGACATTCTTCAGAATGAAAATGAACAAACGGAGTCATTTTCCTCAACGAGTATTCTTCAGAGGCGGAAATGAAGGAATAAACAAACGGGGATTCATTTCCTTAACGGAAAATCTTCAGAAACGAAAATGAACAAACGGAGTCATTTTCAACAGATGCTTCCTCAGAAACGGAAATGAGAATGATAGACAAACGGATATTCATTTCCTCAACGGACAATTCTTCAGAAACGAAAATGAACAACAGAGTCATTTTCAACGGTTGCTTCCTCAGAAACGGAAATGAAAATGATAGACAAACGGATATTCATTTCCTCAACGGACAATTCTTTAGAAATGAAAATGAACAACAGAGTCATTTTCAACGGTTGCTTCCTCAGAAACGGAAATGAAAATGATAGACAAACGGATGTTCATTTCCTCAACGGATAATCTTCAGAAACGAAAATGAACTAACGGAGTCATTTTCAACGGTTGTTTCCTCAGGTTCGGAAATGAAGGATTAAATAAACGGATATTCATTTCCCTCGACGGATACTCTTCAGAACGAAAATGCACAAACGGAGTCATTTTCCTTAACGGTTATTCTTCAGAATTGGAAATGAAGGATAAACGGATATTCATTTCCTTAACGGATATTCTTCAGAAGTGAAAAATGAATAGCTAGTTCATTTTTCCTCAACGGATACTTCATCAGAATTGGAAATGAATAGAGTTAACTTCTAGGTACATGACAAAGCTCGCTGTGGTTTCTGTGCACTAAATTTCCATAATCATGTATGCATCCATAATTACGTAATTCCTTGCACAGTCCGCACAGTTTGTCTTGTAATGTTCATAAGCACATAATCACATAGTTGTTTAATTGTTATTATCTTGTTATTGATAGCTATTAACTTGGCACCTCGTACTTCGTTTCTCTTGGAAGGAACGGGTACTTAGGATTTTCGCGGAAAACGCAAGAGATCATACAATGGAAGAAATTTGGGAGTAGTCTGTTCTTCAAGGAATGCGGTTCCTTGATTGTCGGTATTGTAGGGGATATGTTGTTTATACATACAATCACAAAAGATTTATTTATAAACAACGATAACAGCTGTTTCTTGGATCTTGACAACAAAAGAAAATAATACATAAGACGTGATTATTTCTAAACGATGTTGTCTTCTGGTTGATCAAATGCTCATCCCTGCGCTGGATTTGCATTAGCAAGCCTTGGGCAATTCCTACGAAAATGGCCCATCTCGCCACAGTTGTAGCAAGATCCCGGTGGAAAACGAGCCTGAGCAGGATTGTTGCCAGCTTGATTTGGTGCAACTGTGGTTGGGCAAACCCTAGCTGTATGACCTATAAGTCCGCAAACTTGGCATGTGCGGCACTTCACCCCAGCATGATGATGTAGGCCACATTGGTTGCACAAGGGTGCAGTTCCGTTGTAGGGTTTCCTGGCAGGGGGTTGAGCTGGTTGGTTGAGGACGGCTTGATCATTGTGAGCGACCATAGTGTAGTTTTAAGAAGCCTTTCGCTTCTTTGACCTCTTAGGGGATCCAGTCTGTTCATCCATGATCTTTGATTCCTCGATTGGTTTCGATTCTTCGACCGGCTTCTTGTCACCTTTTCGGAAAAGTTTACCTTTCCTGATCTTTGATTCAGTTAAGGTTGCAGATAGCTCAATGGCCTGTCTAACTGTAGTAGGGTTGCTACCAGTCAAAATGTCTTGTATTGAATCAGGGAGACCATCAATGTACTTTTCGATTGCCTTATCCAAAGGCGTGACCATGTTTGGGCATAACAGACTTAACTCTTCATAACGGTCCGTGTAGGCTCGATGCTCACCGCTGTCTTGCTCAAGATTGTCGAATTCCCTTTCCAAAGCCCTGATCTCGTGTCTAGGACAGAATTCCTTCATCATAAGGGCTCTAAGTTCAGCCCATGTCTGTGCTAGAGCAACTTCTGCACCACGATCTCTCATAACACCGTTCCACCACGTAAGGGCTCTCTTCTGGAACACACTCGAAGCAAACTCGACCTTGCGATTGTCAGGACACTGCACGTGGCGGAAAGTATTCTCAATGCTCTCGAACCATTGAAGAAGACCAGTCGCTCCCTCAGAACCACTAAACTTGAGTGGTTTCGCCGAGTTAAAACTCTTGAAATTGCATGGACCATTGTTGTTGTTGTTGGCTTGATTCCATTGAGCAAAGAGGTTTGGGAATTGAGCAGCCATTTGCTGCGCAATGATTTCTGCCAGCTCGGCAGTCGCTATCTGGTTTTCGCGTCGAGGAGGCATTCTAAAAGAGGAAACATGAAAGGAAACGAGTGAGAGAATTAGACGAAAAGAATGAGATGAAACAAATTTGATGAAAGCAATGGATAGTGGTCATTTGTTTGTTACTACAAAGCAACAAACGACACACAGTGACTAATCAAAGTAAATGGGTCAAAAATAATGTATCGCGAAGACATGCTCGCCAATAAGTGAACACTCATCCCAAGAATTCCCAGGTAAGCACAACTGGTCTCGCGTCTGGTTGAGATGTATACGAAGTGCTTGCCTAGACAGAAAACTCAGAATACAGGCATTCACCCTTCCAGTTTGCACGTGTTCACATTATTTAAAACCCAAAACCTTGACGAGATTTTTGAAAACTCAAAGGGGTTCAAAACCTTATAACAGAGGGTTCAAAACCTAGTAATAAATCATCCTAGAACAGATGATTAGTTTTCAAAACGGTTTTGAAAATTATGTTCTTGTTGTGGTAGTCGCCTAAGGATAGGTGACGGTATTGTTTTATGACTAAACGCAAGTAAACTCGCGTTAGGGTCCTAAGAAGATTATAGACTAGGTCAAAGCATTACTAATAACCTAATTCCCTATAACCATTGGCTCTGATACCATCTTTTCTGTCACACCCCGACCACGTAGAACATACATAACGTGGCGGAAACATCGGGGAGTGTTGTAACAGAATTAATTGTCTCAAATCCATGGCAAATGAAGTTTTGTTTTATTGATTAAAGGTGTTACAATGTCTTAACAAACAGAGAAATACAACATAATTAACTAGTCTTGCATCTTTTATTGTCACTAAAGCCCAAGTCTGCCTATGTGTATCTTGATCATCTTATGCAACAGCTCCTGAAAAACACATGTGAAAATAGGTACGTCAGCATAAAAATGCCTGTGAGATACATAGGTTTTGTGAAAATAGGTTCCATGACTTATGTTTGAGAAAATGTTTAGTCATGAACCTTGTAATTTGCTTTGTTTTGTAAATCATTTGAAAAACAATGAGTTCAGATGATATGTATAAATAAGTGAATAATGCATGGTTAAATGAATAACCAAGTAAAATGAGTTTGTAAAAGATAAGTTGTTTTGTAAAACAATGTCTTGTAAAAAGTATGTTATTTGTATAAAATGTTATATGTATCAAACTGAAATGATTCAAATAACGCTACAATATGTAATACCATACAAACACTTATATATAGGAAGTACCAGCGGCGTATCCACCATGCTTGTATCATATTACACACGTATCGTTACTTAATCATTTAATCAAACCAAACCACCAAAGTAATGTTTAACAATAGTAGAAATGTTTATGTATGGTCAAATACGGTTCACAGATACAAACGGTTCATAGATATAAACGGTTCACAGATACAAACGGTTCACAGGTACAAACGGTTCACAGATACAAACGGTTCTCCGATACAAACGGTTCACAGATACAAACGGTTCATAGATATAAACGGTTCACAGATACAAACGGTTCATAGATATAAACGGTTCACAGATACAAACGGTTCACAGGTACAAACGGTTCACAGATACAAATGATTACAACGGTTCACATAGTCAAATAGTTATAAACGGTTCAAAATGTAATATAATGTGTTCATATACTGGATGAGCATATGCAACAAAATGTAATGTAAAACAATGTACTAAGTATGCACACAATGGACATACATAGCATAAAATGTAATGAAATCATGTACTATAATGTACTAACGAACATAGCAGGTATATGATGTGAAAACGGGAAAGCATGAATGTAACAAGTAGGCACATGTGTTCCACCCCAAAACAGTTTGGAAAACAGTAAAATAGGGGTCTATGTACTCACTTGAGATTGCTCAGAAGTCCTAGGATAACCACCAAGCAATGCTAGAGATCGCGGAATATCAAACGGCACCTAATATAGGTAACTACATTAATAAACCGGACCTAAATCGGAAGATCGGGTAGCATTAGGGTTTGTAAACCAAACGAGTGTAGAGACTCGTGTCTTTTGGTTTAACAAAACCTACATACTAAATGAAACTTAACCTAAGTGCTTTCGACCCGATACGACCCGTTTAGGTAGCTTATGCTACTTTAACGCGTCGTTCGCGTGAAACGCGTTCGGACCGCCTAACTAGTCCTATGACAAGTGTTATATGCCTAAACATGTTACATAATCAGTTATGTGACAAAGGTTTAGGTTACATATGCTTAATTACCAATTATACATGAAAAGGGTATTCTGGTAATTTACCTAAGGCATATAAACTACCTATCATACAACTACTTAAACGATGTGACCATAGGGTATAACCTCGGAAGGTTATGCCCTATACTAGGGTCACCTAATGTATTTGGTCGGATCCTAATGATCGACCAAACTGGGTCGGGTTCGAGGTATAAGCGATTTATCAGATCGCTTACCCTACGACCCTAGACAACGTGGTAATCAGTGGGCATAGTCCCAAGGGACTATGACCAACGTGATTACACTCACGTTGCGAAGTTCAAACGAACTTCGCATTGACCATTACTGGTCAACGCTGAAAGTCAAACAAAGTTTGACTTTCTGACTCGAAAAGCAGTAAAATAAGGAAAAGAACGAAAGAATACTTACGAAGGGTCCCCGAATGCTAAACTCGATTCAAAAATCTCAGGTATGAAACAAATGTTTCAACTTAGAGTTTCTCAAATCAAGTTTCTAGTGATTAAGAACAATGGGGGGTATGGGGTATTTATAGGAATACCCGAACCGTTAAGATCGTTTCATGGAAAACGTGCCTTAATCCCATCCGTACATGTGTTGCAAAGTTATGGTGTTTAGGTGCTTAAATTCCATCCATACATGTGTTGCAAAGTTATGGTGCCTAAATTCCATCCTTATCCGCTGACTAAGCAAGTTTAGAATGTGAGGTTGTGAATTAAACAACGGCTAATACATCGAATCTGGTCCCGAAAGTGCAAAACTGATATTTCTGCATGTTTTCTGTCCAGCATAGGCAGTCGCGTAGCGCGACTGGTAAAGCCTATAGGGCTCGCGCTACGCTAGCACCCCTCTGATTTAGAAATGTTTCAAAGTTGGCAGAAATGGTCCCTGCACGTGTTTAAGACCTTTTTCGATGCGTTTGAACCCCGTTAACCTCATTTCAAGGCTCTAAAATGAAGTTAAAGTATAGGGAACTCAAAACATGCTCAAAAATATGCCGGATGTTGGTTCGTTTGGTCGTACGAACGCGATGTTCGCTTAATTACGACGGAATGCGCACAAGCGCGAAAAACGATCCAATTGACGCGACGAATGGATTTTTCTTATGGCGAACACTAAAATATAATATAGTCATGCTTACATAAATTTTTGGATGTCCGGATGTATTCAGAACGTAAGTTATGCGCGAAAATACAAACTTGTGCACTTTTTGACACTTTTAGTCCCTGAATGACCCAAAAGTTTATTTTAGCACACCGAACCCCTCAAAGCCTATTTCTAAGCTATGTAAAGGATATTTATGGTATGTTTAACTTATGGTCATGTTCCGGAAGGTCTGTTACAGTTCAAATTGGCATACTTTCGCAGTTTGTCAAATTTAGTCCCTGTAAGCGATTAAACTTTGATTTCACCACACCAAACCTTCCAAAACTTATATCTAAGTTATGTAAAGGTTATTTAAGGTATGTTAAGCCTATTTCACTATTCCGGAGTGTTCGTTGCATTAAACTGGTTATATTTACGCATTAGTGCGTGTATAACCTTCCAGAAAGCGATTTAGAGCTTGAAATCGAACATGAGTTGATATGTGCAAAAGATACACATATTTATACAAGTCCAAAGTATGAAATACATTATTTCATTGGTTAGGCATTTGTTTGATGGTTGAAATGACACAGGTGTTACAGTACTCGCCGGCATTTTTATGCTGACTATTTTCACATATGTTTCAGGTTCTACTATGTGATGATTGTTGATTGCTTGCCATACATAGGATTGGACGCGGGCTTTAGTGACTAAAAACTTGAAAGACAATTGTTGTAATTATTTGGTTTATATCAAAACAATGAGACAATTAATGAAATAAAACAAAACTTCAATTACCATGTGTTGTGAAACAATGATTCTGTTACGACACTCCCCGACGTTTCCGCCGCGGTTTGTTGTATTACGCGGTCGGGGTGTGACAGAAGAGTTGGTATCAGAGCTCATGGTTATAGGGAATTAGGTTATTAGTAATGCTCTTAACCTAGTCTATAACCTTCCTAGGACCCTAACGCGAGTCTCTTGCGTTTAGATTCTTAATACAATACCAATCACCTATCCTTAGGTGATTAACAAAAACGAAACACAATTCATTCTCTCGAGTCAAAAATTTTCAAAACATCACAAGAAATCATCTATCCTTAGATGATTTGTTTTAGGCTTTTAAGCCTTTGGTGTTTTCAAAATCTCGTCAAAGTTTGGGTCTTTATAATGTGAACACATGCAATCTGGAAGGGTGGGTGCCTGTACCTCGTGTTTTCTGTCTAAGGCTAGAGTGTTCGTATAAATCCGCAGCATCGGACCAGTCACTCTTACCTGGGAACTCTTGGGGTGAGTGTCCACTTATAGGCTAAAGCATGTCTTCGCGCTACATTATTATGACCCACTTACTTTGATTAGTCACAGTGCTGTTTGTTTGTTTTTGTTAACAAACAAATGGTCACAATCCTCATGTTTCGTCGATATTTTTTAACATTCAGTTTTGATTATACGATAACATCTCATTTACTTTCTCTTATATTTTCCACTATCTTTATAATGCCTCCTCATCGCAGCAATACTCAAAGGTTTGAACTGGCTGCTACAATTGCCCAACAACTAAGCATAGTACTCCGTGGGACCATTGAGTTAGCTGTCGCCATGTGTCATCTCAATGATGAAACTACTCAAGAGGCACCTAAGAAGGCAAAAGCCAAGCCTTCAAGAAAATCAAAGAAGCGTAAAGCTTCAGGAACCTTACAGCGATTGCTCCAGTTCCGCTTAACCAAATGGGACATAGCCAGGTGGCATCACCACCAGCTAGGAAGCCATACAGAGGAAAAGCTCCTCAATGCAATCGATATAACCATCATCACTATGCCAGTGCCTAATGCCAAAAATGTTTAAACTGTGGACGTTTTGGTCACACAACAAATGTCTGTCATTTTGCCATTACGCCAAACGAAGCTATGGATATTCTTCAGAAACGAAAATGAACGGAATGAGTCATTTTCCTAAATGGTTATTCTTCAGAAACGAAAATGAAATGAGTCAACTCTAGACACATGACAAAACTTGCTGTGGTTTCTGTGCACTGAATTCCATAATTATGTATGCATCCATAATTACGTAATTCCTTGCACAGTCTGCACAGTCTGCACAGTTTGTTTTGTAATGTGAAGGGGAAGAAAATCAAACATGTGATGAGTGTGACTAGACTATCATAGGGTCCTTTTAATTAGATCGACAAATGATCTCCTTAACTAGACCACCAAGGAGTATTTTCAGCTATATCATCACATGATATTCCTAACCAGATTTTTGGATCAATCTGTTTAACTAGACCACTCAAGGGGTCTAATTATGGAATAGTACATTATAATCCAAGGGTCTTTACTATCACGTAGAAGCCCATTAATGATTTAAGGTAGTACCTTTGGATATCCTACTATGAATCCCTTATACGAAGATATGGAAGATTCTACGAGGATTTGGATAACAAAAACTTGGATCACACTAAAAACATAAAAGGGAATACATAAGCACATAATCACATATTTGTTTAATTTGACCTTTAATTTGTTATCTTTGGACACGGATATTTAAAGCACACCAGGAATCCAATCCGTGGGTTTCATTTGGCACTTTAATCATTTTCAAAAATCTATCTATGAAGATAGGATGATCTTTCAAAAATTCGATTTTGTTTTCAAAGAAACGTAATATTCGAATTAAGGTACACAACAATTTTAGGATTTATGGAAATACCCTTAGGTACCCTATTAAGGATTTATAGTGGTACTTTGGGTATTTGTCCAGAGTTGTAACTTGCTCCTTGTACTTCGTTTCTTTGGAAGAAACGGGTACTTAGGATTTTCGTGGAAAACGCAAGAGATCATAAAATGGAAGAATTTTGGGGGTAGTCTGTTCTTCAAGGAATACGATTCCCTGATTGTCGGTATTGTAGGGGATATGTTGTTTATACATGCAACCACATAAATACATTGCAATGTAAATAAAAGATTTATTTATAAACAACGATAACAACTGTTTCATAGTCGGTCAGATGCTCATCCCTGTGCTGGATTTGCATTAGCAAGCTTTGGGCAATTTCTTCGGAAATGACCCATCTCGCCACAGTTGTAGCAAGAACCTGGTGGAAAACGAGCTTGAGCAGGATTGTTGTCAGCTCGATTTGGTGCAACTGCAGCTCGGCAAACTCTTGCTGTATGACCTATAAGTCCACAAATTTGGCATTTGCGGCACTTCACACTAGCATGATGATGAAGGTTACATTGGTTGCACAAGGGTGTAGTTCCGTTGTATGGCTTCCAAGCAGGGGGTTGAGCTGGTTGGTTGGGGGCAGCTTGATCATTGTGAGCAACCACGGCGATGTTCTGGGAAGCTTTTCACTTCCTTGACTTCTTGGAGGATTCAGTCTGTTCATCTTTGGGTTTCGATTCCTCGATTGGTTTCTTATCACCTTTTCGGAAAAGTTTACCTTTCCTGATTTGAGATTCAGTCAAGGTAGCAGATAGCTCAATGGCCTGCCTAACCGTAGTGGGGTTACTACCAGTCACAATGTCTTGTACTGGGTCAGGGAGGCCATCAATGTACTTTTCGATTTCCTTATCCAAAGGCGTAACCATATTCGGGCATAACAGACTTAACTCCTCATAACGATCCGTATAGGCTCGATGCTCACCGCTATCTTGCTTAAGATCGTCGAATTCCCTTTCCAAGGCCCTAATCTCGTGACGAGGATAGAATTCCTTCATCATCAGAGCTCGAAGCTCTTCCCATGTTTGAGCCAGTGCCACATCGGCACCCCTATCTCTCATCACACCATTCCACCATGTCAAAGCTCGTTTCTCAAAGACACTAGATGCGAATTCTACCTTTCGCTCATTTGGGCATTGAACATGCCTGAAGGTGCTCTCTAGACTCTCGAACCATTGCAGAAGTGCGGTCGCTCCTTGAGACCCAGAAAACTTTGATGGCTTAGCCGAGTTGAACGTCTTGAAGTTGTAGGGGGCATTATTGTTGTTGAGAGCTTGGTTACATTGAGCAACGATGTTCGGGATTGCAGCAGTCATTTGCTGCGTAATCACAGCTGCTAGCTCTTCAATAGGTACCTGATTTTCGCATCGTGGAGGCATTCTAAAAAGGGGAAACAAGAGAGAAAACAAATGAAATGGCATTGGGTAAGAATAGGATGTTACAATTACCGACCAAAAATCGTGGGTGACGGTTATTTGTTTGAACCACGAAGCAAACAAACGACACACAAAGGCTGAATCAAAGTAAATAGGTCCTCATAATGTATCGCGAAGACATGCTCTCCTATAAGTGGACACTCACCCCAAGAGTTCCCAGGTAAGAGTGACTGGTCCGATACTGCGGATTTGTACGAACACTCTAGCCTTAGACAGAAAGCTCAGGGTACAGGCACCCACCCTTCCAGTTTGCACGTGTTCACATTATGTAGCCCCAAACTTTGACGAGAATTTGAAAACTTTGAAGGTTTGTAACCTTATAATAAATCATCCTAGAACAGATGATTAGTTTTCAAAGCAGATTCGAATTTTGTGTCCTTATTGTGGTTGCTGCCTAAAGATAGGCAACGGTATTATTTTATGACTAAACGCAAGTAAACTCGCGTTAGGGTCCTAGGAAGGTTATAGTCTAGGTCAAAGCATTACTAATAACCTAATTCCCTATAACCATTGGCTCTGATACCAACTTTTCTGTCACACCCCGACCACGTAAAACAACAAAACGTGGCGGAAACGTCGGGGAGTGTTGTAACAGAATCATTGTTTCACAACCATGGATTAAACAATTTCGTTTTATTTAATTAAATGTATTACATTACATTGGAATTAGAAACAAAACATGAACAAATAGACTTTTATTGTTATTAAGTCGCTAAGGCCTCGTCCGTTCCTATGTGGCCATGCATCAATATCATCATCAAATATCATCAACTATGGTACCTGAAACACATGTGAAAATACGTCAGCATAAAAATGTCGGCGAGTACATAGGTTTTATGTGAGTGTCAGATTCATGGCTCGTTTTACATGTTGCAATACTTTTAAAAACCTTATTTTGAAAAGTATAGTATTGCGACATAATTAACCAACTCAAATCAAGTTGGATATGATTTATAAAATCTCGTAGCCATGATTCTTAACTCCAAAACATTTTGTTTTATTAAATCAAATCATAAACATCTCGTAGAAACTCGTTAATAACACTCGTATGGTTTATATTATTCAGAAAACAAAATTGTGTGACATTGTTTCAAAATCGTTTACCCAAGTGATCTAGATAACGCAACGATATATAATGTGTTAAAAGCACTTATATATAGGAAGTACCAGCGGCGTATCCACCATGCTTTTAACACATTACACCCGCCCCGTTACCTAATCACTTCCCTAACCCAATGGTTCAAACAGTTACAAATGGTTCACATAAATCAAATGTTTACAAATGGTTCACATAAATCCAACGATTACAAATGGTTCACTTACATCCAATGATTTACAAATGGTTCACATACATCCAACGATTACAAATGGTTCACATACATCCAACGATTACAAATGGTTCAAAACGTAAACAATTGTGCTAGCATGTTAAGTGAACATACATAGCAAAACATAATGAAATCATGTACTAATAGTGTACTAATGAACATAGCAAGTATATGATATGAAAACATGGAAAACACGAAAGTAACAAGTAGGCACATGTGTTTCACCCCAAAACATTTGAAAATAGTAAAAGAGGGGTCTATGTACTCACTTGAGGATGCTTAGAAGTCTTGACTAACCACCAAGCAAAACTAGAGGGATAACGGAAATCAAACGGCACCTAATACAGGTAACTATGTAAATAAACGGACCTAAATCGGGAGATTGGATAGAATGAGGTTTCGCAAACCAAATGAGTATAGAAACTCATGTAATATGGTTTAACAAAGCCTACATTCTAAAAGGGAAACCTATCCTAAGTGCTTACAACCCGTTTAGGTAGCTTACGCTACTTTAACGCGTCATTCGCGTAAAACGCGTTCGGACCGCCTAACTAGTCCTATGACAAGTAAAATATGCCTTAACATGTCTAATTATGTTGCCTAATCAGTTTAGATGTCAAAAATTAGGTTACATATGCTTAAAATGAATTTTGGCGCAAAAAGGGCATTTTGGTCATTTACCTAAGGCATATAAACTACTTATCATACAACTACTTAAATGAAGGGACCATAAGGTATAACCTCGGAAGGTTATTCCCTATACAACTATGGTCACCTAATGAGTTTGGTCGAATCCTAATGATTGACTAAACGGGTCGGGTTTGAAAGTCTAAGCGGTTGTTTAGACCGCTTACCTTACGACCCTACATAAGCACTAAACCTAAAGTGACGAGCTAAACATGTTTAACGAGGTTTGAAAACAGGTTTGGTATCAAAACAAAGGGTATTGATACCTAAAAGTAGTTTGGTTACAAAATACGCAAGAATACGCATTTTGGCCGAAACTACGACTCATCACTATGCCTAAATAATGTGGTAATCAGTAGGTATAGTCACAAAGGACTATGACCATCGTGATTACGCTTACGTTATGAAGTTCAACCGAACTTCATGTTGACCATAAACTGGTCAATGCAGAAAGTCAAACAAAGTTTGACTTTCATGATAAAAACGCGTAAAAGAACGAAAGAATACTTACAAAGGGTCCAAGAACGGAAGCTTGATTCCAAATATTCTCAGGTATGAAGTGATAAACACATCAACTTAGAGAAATTTCAGAATCAAGGTGTGAGTTTGAGAGTGAAGATGGTGGGGGTATTTATAGTTTTTGCACAACCGTTAAGATCGTTCCTCGATAAACGAGCATCAATCTGGACCATCCAAGTGGGCACAAGGTTTTGGAAAACTAGGGGTGCCCCAAAACCATTAAATGGTATTGCAAATGTTACAAAATAGCCCCTAAACTTTAAGTTAAATGCTGAAAATGGACCTGCAATTGCTAAAACTGAGTTTCTACCCAGATAGGGTCGTGGCGTCACGCCACGGCAAAGGCTTATGGTGGTGGCGCAGCGCCACCATGTGCCAGCTCCAGCAATTTTGCCAAAATGGCAAAAATGGTCCCTGCAACACTTTTAAGCCGTTTTCGATGCGTTTAAACCCCGTTAACCCATTTTCAAGGCTCAATAATGAAGTTTAAGTATAGGGAACATGAAAAATGCTCAAAAATATCCCAGATATCGGTTCGTTTGGCCGTACGGTTACGTTATTCGGTTAATTACGACGAAACACGAACGAACATGAAAAACGGTCCAAATTACGTGACGAATGGATTTTTATCAAGCCAATCACTAAAATAAAATATTTTAATGATTACATAAATTTTTGGATGTCCGGATGTATTCAGAACGTAAGATATGCGCGAAAATGCAAACTTATGCATTTTTGACGCTTTTAGTCCATATTGATCAAGAAAGTTTATATTTGCGCACCAAACACCTCAAAGCCTATTTCTAAGCTATGTAAAGGATATTTAGGGCATATTTAACTTATGATCAAGTTCCGGAATGTTCGTTACAGTACAAATCGGCATACTTTCACAGTTTGTCGAAATTAGTCCTTGTAAGCGAATAAACTTGATTTCGCCACACCAAACCCTCCAAAACTTATTTCTAAGTTATGTAAAGGATATTTAAGGTATGTTAAGCCTATTTCACTATTCTGGAGTGTTCGTTGCATTAAACTGGTTATATTTACGCATCAGTGCGCGTATAAGCTTCCAGAAAGCGATTTAAAGCTTGAAATCGAACATGAATTGATATGTGCAAACAATACACGTATTTTTACAAATCCCAAGTATGAAACACAATATTTAATAAATTTGGTATTTGTTTGATGGTCGCAGAGGCACAGGTGTCATAATCTAAGATTGATAGTAAGAGTTCTTGTCAATCAAAGGCCATGCTTGGCTAATCTCATACATCAGTTGGTGAAGACAAGTCTTTAATGTATTACTTTTGATTTTTAATCTTTCGGCACTTTTTAATTGGGTATGTATTAATGACTTTAATAACTAGTTTCTTATGTTGAAAGTGAATTTTCTTTACCATTCCTTCATGAGGTCATTGATTTGCTCATTCGTGTCTTTACGGTCTATATAAAGCGCGTTAACTACTTGGAAGGGGGTTAGATGGGTGGTTTGGTAAAGTTCTTGTCTCGTTCAGTGTATAGATCCTGTGAGGATTTGGTTCAAGCTTACTAGGAACTCCTTCAATGCCCCAAAGGTATTGGATGGCGGGGGTACGAATAGCTTGAACCCCTCATATGTAAACTACTATTAAAACATTAAACCGGCTTCTTGGGATTGTATCCTTGCTGACTCAAACCACTTAGCCGAGGGTAACGTCACCTTCAAAAGAGGGACCTACCACTTTTCGCATTAATAACTAATTTAATTATATTTCAATATTCTGACCCTTTGGGATTGTATCCCTGCTGACTCAAACCACTGGGTTGAGGGTAACGTCACCTTCAAAAGAGGGGCCTACTACTATAACTAAGATAATCTCTTAAAAAGTCCGAATGTGCGAAAATCATTAAAGGATACATTAAAGAGGAGTTGGATCTAATTGATTTTATCTTGTCTATTTGTTTTTCATTTTATTTATCTTTTAATTTTTAGATTTACTTTCATGTTTGAAAAAAACTTTTATCAAAAATTTAGATCGATTAGACGTTGACAATAAACCGGTATTAATAGCTCTTGTCTCCTTGGACGACCTCGGTATCTTACCAACACTATACTACGCTCGCGATGGGTGAACTTGCCCTAGTGTGTGTATAGTGTTAGTACAATATCGTGTTTTATAAATTTAAAATTTGACTAATGCGTAAAATGAACTTAAAATATTAATAAAATCATATCACGCTCGACACCCACCACTAATCTGTGTCACACCCTGACTTTTGCGGAAGCGTATGATGTGTGACTTGCTCAATATCATTGCATTCAATTATAATAAATAACTATATGATTAAAACAAGATGTTCATCCATTCATAAGATTGAAATGTTACTAACAAAAGTCATTTAAGTTTCAACCAATACCCTCAAGTTATTATACAAAACAAAAGCGGATGACATCTAAACTTGAAATTCACATCTTGAAAACAACACCAGCGCCCAAGATCCAACTTGTTTCCTGAAATACATGTGATTTTTGGAAAATCATCAACATAAAGTTGGTGTAAATTCATGCAGATTTGTATAAACATTTAAGCATTCGTTGTAGAAAACATGGTATGTAATTGTACTGAAATATGTACTTCTGTATATATAAGGAAATCGAGATCGCTAATGGTTTGCAAGGCCATTAACATGTGACACGACATAGGAAGCATCCAAACCTTAGGCATTTTTACTTGTCGATTCACGACTAGAGACACAAAAGCACTACTTGGTAAAAGCGTGGCCAAGAGTGAGGTGGCCTGAAACCCATTATATCTAACATTTTGTTCCGCGGTCTTAGTGTTAGGGATAGATTTTCTATACCTAAGGATCACGGATCCTCAAATACTGCCAAGATCACGGATCCTCAATTCTGTTTGAATTAAGGATCCTCAGAAGACGTTGCAGGATCAGGATCCAGGATCCTTATTGTTATCCTTACACTAACAGTTGCCTTCGCTATGTTTGAGTTTGTTTTGCAGGAGTATACATGTTGGACTTGGTCTTGCCGATATTCTTGGAGAATATGCTCTCAATATTTCGGACGTGTTCAGCTGGAGTAACCGTTATGGAAGTAGTGGGAGGCTAGCACGAATTGCGGATAGTTAGTTGTTTAAGTTATTTCTATTTTTAAAGGGGATAACAAGCTTGAATTTGAACAATTGGCTAAGCTAGCTAACACTCACACACTCGCAAGCTCTCAACAGTTCATTTGGCGATTTCATACACATTACACTCTAGTGATCCTTGTAACAAGCTTGTTATCATCCCGAGTTGTAAAGATCATTTGTTTAATCATAGTTGGTGATCGGTAGTTTCCATCACCCGAGGTTTTTTATGCCGGAGATCAACTCTTGATCAAGGGCTTTTTCCTCGTATAAATCCTTGTGTCACTTGTTCATTTCATTTGCAAGTTTGATCATACATTTGTTCATTGTTTCAAGCATCATTCCTCACAACAAAGATTTGGTTGCATTATCCTAGCCTGATGTTTTACCAAAACAGTTTGGCGCCCACCGTGGGGCAATTGGTGCTTCATTTCTGAAAAATTTTGCTCATTGTCTTCATTTCGGTTCGCTATCTTCAACCATATGGCTTCTTCAGCAAAGAACACTTCAAGCTCTATGCCGGCAGTCACTTCTTCACAGGGCGTTCCACCTTTGCCTCCACCACCTTTTGGATCCCAGAAGAATGCTGAAAATGCTGCAAAGAGACAAAGCCCCATTTTCCCAAAACCACCAACATCTTCTGTTTCTTCTAACCCTACTAACAATGATCTTTTTACTTTGATTTTGCAGATGAGGGATCACATACAAGAGCAGGATAAAACCAATGAAAGGATCCTCCGGGAGATTGGTGACATCAAGAAACAGAAGAAATCAGGGGAGGATCACTCTCCTCTGATACCAAGGTCACTGGATTTCGACACTCTAGCTATAACTGCCCAGCAATCTGCAGCTCCAGATATCCAATACCGGGGTGGATCAACAGGAATGCGCTCTGGATCATCGGCAATGACTCAAGCTCAAGGACCCTTCTTCCAGCATCAAGGATCCTTTCCGGTTCAAGGATCCTCTCAGGTTCAAGGATCCTCTCAGGTTCAAGGATACTCTCAGGTTCAAGGATCCTCCTTTCAGGTTCAAGGATCCTCATCTCAGGTTTACGGATCCATGGATTATCCTCCAAGACCCCCAGTCACAACACATCAAGGATCCAACATCTTTCAGGATCAGGGATTCTTAGGAAGTGTGCAACCTGGAAGTTCACATGTCCATCAAGGAGACTTCTTTCCAATGCAGACCGTTGCTTCTTCTGGTCCTTCAGTCATACCAGAATCTCGTCAATATGGATTCACATCTGGAATTCCAAACTTGAATCCTCCGGGAGGTAACACTCTGAATAACTCTCATAACACTAACCATGGCTTTATGCAGGATATAGGTATCAATCAAGTTATGGCTAGAGAATTACAGAAGCTAAAGGATATGATATCCAGCGTTCCAGGAGTGGTTAAGCCCATTCCTGAAATTGCAGATGGGAGCCACAGGATATCTCATTTTTCACCACCTATTTGTGATGCTGAGATACCCAAAAGGTTCCAAATACCAACTATGAAGTTGTACGATGGTTCCATGGATCCAGAAGAACATGTAGCTCAATATAGAGAAAGGATGGAGATCAACCCCATCCCAGAGAGGTTAAAAGAAGCATGTCTATGCAAGGGTTTCGGATCCACACTCACAGGATCAGCTCTTAAATGGCTGTTAAGTCTTCCCCCTTACTCTATTACTTCATTTGCTAATCTAGTTAATCTGTTTAATAGTCAATTCTTATGTAGTAGAAAATTTGAACGTTTAACTAGTGATCTATATAGGGTAACACGGGGTCAAAATGAATAACTTAGGGATTATATCACTAAGTTTAGTAAAGAATCCTTAAACATTCCTAATCTGGATATAGCTACGGCTGTGGAAGCCTTTAAAATGGGTTTGCTTAGGGATTCATTATTCTGTGATGATCTTGTCATGACCCCATGCAGGAATCTTGATGAAGTAAGAACCAGGGCCCTTAGATTCATCCGATTAGAGGATGATAAAAGGATCCAGGAAAGACTAGCAGGATCCTCGAAGCAGGAGAAACAAGGATCCTACTTCAGGAACAACAAGTCCAAACCTTACAACAAGTCTGACAACCAGAACGTGCATGCAGTAGAACAGGAAGAGGATGATGAGGATTATCCTCCCATTTCTGAATATTGTTTTTCTGTTGATAACAATGAACTAATTCTTGCAATGCAGAATTTAGGTGAGAAAGCTAGGTGGCCAAGGAAAAGTGATAAACCAGCCGCAACAAAAGACAAGTCCAAATGGTGTGCATATCATGAGGATTTCGGACATCTCACTGAAGAGTGCATTGCACTTAGAAAAGAAATCGGTTACTTGTTAAGCAAGGGGCACTTGAAGGAGCTTTTGGGAAGAAAGAAGTCAAGGATCCAGGATCCTGAAAAGATTCCGGAAAGAGCTCCTGCTCCTCCGGCAGATGCACAAGTTATAAACTTCATATCTGGTTGATCAGATATTTGTGGTACTTCCTTTTCAGCAGCCAAGAGACATGCCAAGGAAACCAAGATGGATAATGGAGATAGACCCATCCGGACCTCTACTGTCACGCAGGAGAAAGTCATAACTTTTAATGAGGATGATCGTGTTGATGTTCAGGATCCTCATCATGATGGTCTTGTCATTACTTTGTTCATTTCTAACCATTTTGTTCGCAGGATCCTAATCGATGGAGGAAGCTCGGTGAACATCATTCAGCATGATGTCCTCAAGAAAATGAACATCCCTGAATCAGATATTGTCCCAAGATCCTCAGTTCTTGTGGGATTCAGCGGGGAAACCAAGAATACATTGGGGGACATTAAACTTCCCATCTACATTGAAGGACTTCATTCTTATCAAAAATTTTGTGTTATAGATTGCTTATCCTGTTGCAATGTTATCCTTGGCAGGACGTGGATACATGACATGAAGGCAGTTGCATCTACATATCATCAATGTGTGAAGCTTCCTAGTCCATGGGGGGTGATAAAGATTGAGAGTGACCAACAGGAAGCAAAGAATTGCTATACCTCATCAATGAAACCAGCCTCAAGACCAAGGGAACATTAGCAACTAAAGTATCCTCCAAGAGATGTCTTAGAGGCAAGAGAACAGGATGTGAAAGATATCCTTATGGATCCTCATGATCCTGAATCCAAAGTCTTCATAGGATCAGGGATCCTCAGCAACATTGAACAGGATCTAGTATCCTTCCTTAAGAGGAGAAAAACTACCTTTTCCTGGAAGCATGAAGACATGACAGGTATCTCTAAAGATATAATTACTCATAAACTTGGCATTGACAGGTCATTCAAACCCATACATCAGAAGAGGAGGAAGTTTGCACCTGAGAGGAATGCTATTATCCAGGAGGAGGTAGACAAATTACTCCGAGCAGGTATGATTAGAGAGGTCAAGTATCCAAGGTGGTTAGCCAATGTGGTTGTTGTTCAAAAGAAAAATGGAAAGTGGAGGGTATGTGTTGATTTCACTGATTTAAACAAGGCATGTCCCAAGGATCCTTTCCCATTACCCCACATTGACTCCATGGTGGATGCTACCGTGGGTCATGAGTTTTTGACTTTTATGGATGCTTCATCTGGATTTCAACAAAATCAGATGGAACCATCTGATCAAGAGCATACAACCTTTATGACCCCAACTGGTATCTATTGTTATATTGCTATGCCATTTGGGCTAAGAAATGCAGGTGCTACTTATCAAAGGCTAGTCAATATGATGTTTAAGGAACAAATTGGACACACTATGGAAGTCTATATAGATGACATGGTGGTTAAGTCCAAGAGAGCTGAGGATCACCTTAGAGACCTGGAAGAAGCATTCAATGTCCTTAACAAATTCAATATGAAGTTGAATCCTTCAAAGTGTCACTTTGGTGTTAAAGCAGGCAAGTTCCTAGGATACATGGTAACAAAAAGAGGCATAGAAGCAAGTCCAGAGCAAATCAAGGCAATTGTGAATATCAAATCTCCTACCAATGCCAAGGATGTGCAAAGGTTGATAGGGAGGATCGCAGCCTTGAATAGGTTCATATCCAAGTCATCAGAAAAGTGCAAGGAATTCTATGACATTTTGAGAAAGAACAAGAAATTTGAATGGACTGAAAAGCATGAAAATGCTCTCAAAGCCCTTAAGGATTACCTATCCTTAGCTCCTGCCTTGATGAAACCAGAAAAAGGGGATATATTATCCTTATATCTAGCGGTATCCTCTAAAGCAGTAAGTGCAGTCCTTGTTAAGGATCACGAAGGTACACAACATCTTGTCTATTATGTAAGTAAGAGTTTGCTTGATGCTGAATCCAGGTATTCACGTTTAGAAAAACTTATCCTTGCTTTGATTATGGCATCTACTAAACTAAGACATTATTTTGAAACTCATGCCATTATTGTTAAGACTAACTTTCCAATTAAGAATGTACTCAGGAAACCTGAAATGTCAGGAAGGATGGCTAAATGGTCAGCGAAGCTTAGTGCTTATGATATAAGATATGAACCAAGAACTGCCATCAAATCCCAAGTCTTAGCTGACTTTGTGGCAGATTTCAATAGTGATCTACAAAGAGAAGCTGAGTTAGAAGTTCAGCAGCTTGAAGAGACTAAGGATCCTTGGATACTCTTCACTGATGGAGCCTCTAATGTCAAAGGAACAGGACTTGGAATACTACTAAAATCACCACAGGGGGGACATAATATCCCACTCAATAGCTTGTGAGTTTCAAACTACTAATAATGTGGCTGAATATGAGGCCTTGATAGCTGGTTTGCAAATTGCCAAGCATATGAGGATCAGGTATCTTGAGGTACATGTAGATTCATTGTTAATTACTAATCACTTTAATGGATCCTATGCTGTTAAAGGTGAAAAGCTAATCAAATACCTAGAGATAGTCAAAGAACTGGCACTCTCTTTTGTTTCTTTTAGTTTGACACATGTACCTAGGGAAGAGAATGCAGAAGCTGATGCATTGGCCAATCTTGGATCATCATTGAAAATTCCAGAGGATATCAAGATCCCTATCATCCATATTTTGGCTCCTGCTATTGAGGATCACATAACTATGGAGATAGAAGAGGATTCGGCAATGGTTCCTAGTGATGGTGCACAGTCTCGTTCAGGATCATGGATCCTTCCAATCATGAGATATATACAACATGGAGAGATTCCTACAGGAGAAAACCCCAGGGCTTTCAAAATCAAGGTATCTCAATTTACAATATTGAATAACATGTTATATAAACGATCTCTTGCAGGTCCATATCTAAGGTGCATAGAGGATCCTGAAATTCAAGAAGTCCTAAAGGATTTTCATGAAGGAGATTGTGGAAACCACACTGGGGGCAGGGCATTGTTCTCAAGGATCCTTAGGACAGGATACTATTGGCCTACAATGAAGAAGGATGCTGTGGATTATGCCAAGAAATGTGATCCTTGTCAGAGACATAGTAATATCCTTCATCAACCAGCAGAGCTCTTGCATCCTATATCCTCTTCCTGGCCATTCATGAGATGGGGAATGGATATAGTTGGTAAACTTCCCAATGCACCAGGAGGAAAGGTGTTCATGCTTGCCATGACTGATTACTTCTCTAAGTGGATAGAGGCTGAAGCCTTTGCTCAAGTCAGAGAAAAAGAAGTGATATCCTTTATTAAAAGAAACATTATTACTAGATTTGGTATCCCTTCTGAAATTTTTTGTGATAATGGATCCCAATTTATTAGGAGTAGAACTACTAACTTTTGTGACAGCTGGGGGATTAAGATGATAACATCAACACCAGTCCACCCACAAGCTAATGGTCAAGCAGAATCATCCAACAAGATCATCATCAACAACTTGAAGAAGAAGCTTGGATCCAAGAAAGGAAAATGGGCAGAAGAACTACCTTATGTACTATGGGCTGATAGGACAACTCCCAAGAATGCCACTGGCTAAACTCCGTTCTCTTTAGTATTTGGAGCAGAATCAGTGATCCCTACAGAGATGGTGGTTCCTACTGCAAAAACACGCATCCGTGATCCTGAAGGAAATTCTGAAAACTTGGTTCAAGACTTGGATACCATAGAAGAACTCAGGGATTTGGCAAGGATAAGAATGGCTAGTTATCAATAAAGGATGGCTGGAGCCTACAATAAGAATGTCAGGATTAGGAAGTTCCAAGTTGGTGATATGGTATTGAGGAAAGCATTTCAGAATACCACAAACCCTGCTGATGGAAAGTTGGCACCGAAGTGGGAAGGCCCCTACCTGATTGAAGCCGAGGCAGGAAAGGGGGCATATCGATTGCTAAGAATGGAAGGTGATTTGCTACCAAGAGCTTGGAATGCTGTCCACCTAAAGAGATACTTCATGTAGTAAGGATCCAGGATCCTCAGCTATTTTCATGACCGATGTCCTTGAAGGATCCTTAGAGGATAGATGATCCTCATTCTGGTAATGATCTAATTTCAGTCTATTGAATTCTTTAATTATCCTATATACAAGGAGAAGGATCCTGGATCCTTTATCCTTCTTTCACTTAGTCCTGAGTTTTGCAGAAGGTTGATATATCCTTGACAAAGGATTGAGTATCCACAGAAGTATCCAGTTTTTTTTTGGGCTTGACCCCAGTTATTTGGGCTAGTCCCCAGTTGTTGGGCCTGTCCCCAGTTCCGCCAGTAGCACACGATGATCCTGGTACAGTTCATGGCAATGGGACCAGTACTCGCTTTAGGGGCTGACAATTTCATTGTACTGGCTGTATCCGGGATCCTACGTATAATGGTAGACGTACCATACATCCATTCCTAAGGTTTCTAACATTTTCACGTTAGCTAAGGTTTTGGCATTTTCAGGTCACTAAGTTTGGATAGTCGCCAGTGAGGGCCATACTCCAGTTTACACAAGATCCTGTGGGCTTGTCCCCAGTTTTTTGGGCTTGTCCCCAGTATATTGGGCTTGTCCCCAGAATTGTTGGGCTTGTCCCCAGTTGCTAACTCTTCTCTTATAATTGGCTTAGTCCCAAGTTATGTTCCATTTCAGGTTTTTGAAGCTAAACAGTTAAGGATCCTTGATCCTAACCTTTTACTAAGGTTTGTCTTTTGGTTATCCTGATTGTAAGTATTAAAGGTTTAGGATCCTAACTTGGATTCTCAGGTATGATCCTTGATCACTTTGATTTTATTCTTTATTTATCTAAGTGACCCTTATTCTTTGACAACAGGACACATGATCCTTGAAGTTCACTACTTTTTTAATTTTATCGATTATAGGATATTTGATCCTTGATCATATCCTAAACTTTTTGACATAATCTATTAAACTTTTATTCTCAACTTATGAATTCAAACAAAGTATATAATAGCAACTGAAAGGTAAAGTATTCACAAATGTAACAACACATGAGATAGTCAAAAGATTAAGATTTTATTTACCAAAAGTTAAACCCTTTAAAGGTTGTCAAAATTGTCAACCCAAGTTTCTACCAGCAAAACGTGGCCCGTCCACTTGGGTTGGCAAAGGGTGTCCATATTTAACAAGGTCTAAGTGCAGGAAATACAGGCGGAAGGATAATAAGTGGTTTCATCCCCCAAACAGAGGATCCATCCACCACCCATTATCCAACCTATTGTCCAAGGATCCATGATCCTCAACCCTAAAAACTATTGTCTAAGTTATTACAGACCAACCATTGTTCAGAAAAACACCATCAAAACAAAAACCACTACCAAACTATAAAAAATGGACTCCGGCCGCGTCTAGATAAATCCATCATCACCCATTTCTGCAGCTCACACCTTCGCTGCATCACCACCACCAGCACCTCCAGTTCCAGCATCACCAGCCTGATCCTTAGCCCCACTGCCGCTTGCCTCAAGCATCAAGACCTCTGTAGCCTCCTCTTCATCATCCAGCTCAGCCAGCCTAGCCTTCCAGCCCTCCTGGTCCCAGCTGCTCCTGTCAAAGCCAGGATCCTGAGCTTCCTGGGCCATCTGCAGTTTAGTCTTGTACATAGCAATGGCAACAGAGACCTTGGCATCCTCCATCACCTCTCTCTTCTCCTGATCAGCAGTTATTTGGGCCATGACCACCTGCTTCTTTGTCAAATTGAGCTCTTTCTCGAGGTTGGAGATGGTTTGATCCTTAGCCAGGAAGATCTTTTGGAAGTCTAGCTCTTTCTGCTCAGCCTCCTCAACGTATGCATCAAAGAGCATCTGGATCTCAGCGAATTTCTGCAAAGAAAGAGGGATTCATTTCAGGATCACTTATCCTCAAATGGGCAGGATAGAATTAAGGATCAGGGATCCTTACATCATTGAAGTATTCTTCAAATTGATGACGGATGGGGGGCAGGCCTTCAAGATTATCGGCTTCAGTGGACTTCCTCTTCTTTCCTCCCTTGCCCTTGGAGGTGACAGGCTTAGGGATTGGAACGATTGGGCTAGCAGCAGATTTCTTCTTTCCGGACCGGCCAGAGACAGCATCAAGATCAGTGACACTGAATCTGGAGGCTGACTTTGAGGATTTTCCAGCGCCTACCAATGCAAAACAACAGATAAGTATTCTTGTTTTATTTTCATTTAAACATTTAATCATATACAAAGTTGGATACTTACTTGACATTGTGACTGAGCCGGAGGATACTTCTTGAGAATCCTTTGTGTTTGCTTGGAATTATCTAATCGCATGATCAAGGCTCCAAAAAGCAGCGATCCTCTCTGGTGTTGCAGGTGATGGAATGAAATGAGAGACTGAGATAGCTGCATAAAAAGACAGAAAAGGATCAGTTATCCTCAACAGAAATAGAATCATCCTATGATCCTTCTATAAGGATCTTCTATCCTACCATGGGTGGCCCACTTTCTGGGGAGATCCTTCCCATCCGGGATAGAATCCCTCCTAACGAAGAAAAAACGCTTCTTCCAGTTGGTATCGTTCTTTGTAGTCTTGAGGATTGGGTGTGCATCATCAGGTTTATGTTTGAATAAGAAACGGTGTGAACTATGGCTCACAAGATTATATAATTCAGCTAGTTCCGACATTCCCAACTCGATGCCTTCCTGCTCAATGATGTTCTCTAGGGTATATAAAACCCTCCACATCATTGGCATGGCCTGGATATAGCACATGCCGGTGAGGGAGAAGAAGGACTGGGTGAAGGCAGGGAAAGGATAGGAGTATCCTATCAGGAATGGGGTGGTCAGAAAAGCAACCCAAGTGTCAGAGACATAATCGCTTTTGGCAGTAGGGTCAAAGGGTTTGAAGACGGTGTCCGCCGAAAAACAGTGACGGATCCGGTCGATCTCCGGATCAGCAAAGCAGCAGAGTTCCTTTGGAGTATTTTTTATAATCCCTTGGCTTTTCAAAGGACTATCTTTCTGGTGATCCTTGGCGGGGGATGATCGTAACTTCATTATGATCTAAATATTTTGAAGAAGAACAAACTAAGAAGATGAAAAGAGAAGGAGGAGAGGGATACCTGATTGATCTTTGAATGAGGATTTAAAGGGAGTATCGCTCGAATTAAAATGCACATTGATCCTTATCTCTAACCTATATATATGATGATTCTGCAGGATTGTCACTTCAATGACGTATGAGGTGTAACGGCTAGTTCGACTCAAACGTTTATAATTCCGTTGGCTAGTTAGTTGCAGATAAGATTAAAAAATACGACTCGTTAATTTACATTTTACTCCTCATATTTTGGGGGCAATTGTTAGGGATAGATTTTCTATACCTAAGGATCACGGATCCTCAAATACTGCCAGGATCACGGATCCTCAATTCTGTTTGAATTAAGGATCCTCAGAAGACGTTGCAGGATCAGGATCAAGGATCCTTATTGTTATCCTTACACTAACGGTTGCCTTCACTATGTTTGAGTTTGTTTTGCAGGAGTATACATGTTGGACTTGGTCTTGCCGATATTCTTGGAGAATATGCTCTCAATATTCCGCACGTGTTCAGCTGGAGTAACCGTTATGGAAGTAGTGGGAGGCTAGCACGAATTGCGGATAGTTAGTTATTTAAGTTATTTCTATTTTTAAAGGGGATAACAAGCTTGAATTAGAACAACTGGCTAAGCTAGCTAACACTCGCAAGCTCTCAACAGTTCATTTGGTGATTTCATACACATTACACTCTAGTGATCCTTGTAACAAGCTTGTTATCATCCCGAGTTGTAAAGATCATTTGTTTAATCATAGTTGGTGATCGGTAGTTTCCATCACCCGAGGTTTTTTATGCCGGAGATCAACTCTTGATCAAGGGCTTTTTCCTCGTATAAATCCTTGTGTCACTTGTTCATTTCATTTGCAAGTTTGATCATACATTTGTTCATTGTTTCAAGCATCATTCCTCACAACAAAGATTTGGTTGCATTATCCTAGCCTGATTTTTGACCAAAACACTTAGTATGTAATTGATTAATGGTGCTTATGGCACCCTATACATCACATGATCTATAGTATCATTCCTTAGTTTTTGTATTCTACATACCACAGTACATGTATTTTCCCCAAGTTTAGAAAACAAGTAAAAGTTTAAAAGTGGGGACATGAACTCACAACTTTGTGTATCCTGCGCCGTAAACTTCACTGGTTGGTTTCGTAGTGTCGTGACCTATACGTGTTCTATTAATGTTAGTCACTAGACTTGTATCACATAAGTACAAGTCACCATCTTTTGTTTATGTATATGTTCTTTGTACGTTCATTCTTTGTGAGGGTCGTGCCCTTGTTTGTCGGGTCTTGCCCGTTTGTCATGTTTTTTCACTTTGAGTATGTAATGTATTTTCGTAAATATATATTTTACCTCTCAAATATATATTCATTTATGTAGACTTTTCAAGGTAATAAGTTGTAAAAAAATAATTTATATTTTTAACTTTTCGTGCAAGTTACTTATATTATTTTCCAAAATAAATATAAGTATTTTGTGAAATAATATTCTCAATATGTTAGGATCTGAGTTTGGTTTTGATTGTGTTTTCACGTTTGAATTAAGATGAAGATGGATGAGTTGTGCAGCGGAATTAAGATGGAAACAAACTTTACACACAATCAAACGAGAGAATTGCTTTAATCAAAACATTTTCCACAAAGAACCGAAAGATTGAATTTATTTCAATAACGATTACAATGCGATGATTGAATGCAAACTCCCCCTCAGCTTGAGCTCAGTGTTTGTTCGTGCAGGAAAACAATTTTGCAAAGAGCTAATAGAACAGTACAGAGCACTGTTCTATTTATAGGCACTAGCAAACCACTGAGCATCTAAGCTGACGTCACCATGAAAGTGACATCTAACCTCCTAACAAACTCTAACCTCTGATCTATACAAACCTCTGCTATGCTAAACTACTGATATTACATTTCATTACAAAAAGACATAATAAACTACTGCTGCATCCTTCCACTGATATGAACCCAGCAATACTTGTCCGGATCAGCAGAGCTTGACTCAAGGCAGTAGATTGAACAACAGTGCTTTAGTCTTCATCAGGCTTTTACTTGATCAGCAGTTTGTAGGTCAGCAGTTTGTACGAACAGTAGATAGGAGGTCAGTAGATGTTGAAACCACTTTCAAGGGGAGAGATATGTATGCAACATCTGCTTATTCTGGATCCACTGCACTGATCCAGTTTTGGCTTTAATTATCTGTTCCTTTGATAGGGTTCAATCCCAACAATCTCCCCCTGGAACAGATAATGCCAAAACCCTTCATTATTGTGGAACTTTATTGACTCATCAACAGTTCCCTTATCTGACCTTTAAGTTGTAGCTCAAAGTCTAGGGCATCTGTGTCATCTTCATCCCTACCAAGTGGAAGATCAAGGAGATCCTGCATATCTTCAAGACTCAGGCCAAGAGCTTGTTCCCTTGTTATTTTCTTCACTTCTCCACCAGACCTGAACATAGTCAATACATGGGTCTGTTTGTCAGTTTCCCACTTTAGTACTTTTGAGCCTGGTGGGTTTCTTGGGAGATTTTTATTGGAAGAGGTGTTTGGTGATGCAGGCCTATTTAAGACTTTCTGAATAGTACTTGCAGGTTGAACTAAACCAAGAGTTTCTATAATCATTTTCTTTATGCCTTCTTTTACAAAGTCATCACCTTTTATTAGCTCTTGGATTGTTTCAGCACCCAATTGTTTGTGTGGCCTTCTTTTGTAGATGGCTGCACCAGCTGGAGCAGTGGATCCCCTGATTTGCAGCTTTGATGGTCTTTTTGAAACCTCTGCTTCAGGATAGTCAGGCTTTTGTGGAGCATTTGGATCTTTCTTTCTTAATTTCTCCAAACTTTTGTAGGTAGCTCTGACTTTATCTTCTTTCCATCTCATCACTTGATTTTTGGACCCATAATCAGCAGCAATCAATTCCTCTTTCATTCTCTTCAACTCAAGTGATTTTTCAGGCACATTCTTTTTGTATTTTGACCATTCTGGAGGAGTGTGTTTGACCTTATTCTTTATCATTTCTTGAATCCTGGCTGCTTCTTGCTCAAGCTCAGGAATGGTCCACTCCTTGTACATGTGCTTTTCTCCTTTGTACTTCTTTGTTGCCATGATGCTTTCAATGTAGTCTTTTCTCAAAGATTCATCTGCTCTTTCTGAGATTTGTTGACACACATTTTTTGCAAATTGCTCTAAGGATCTGACTTGTGTGAGCAAGAATTGGTAATTCTGTCCAATTTCTCTATCAGATTTTCCTTGAGTATTTCTTTTTGAGATATCCTCTGCTTGTTTAGCTTTGACTTTCAAATATTCTTCAATATTGTTTGGCCTTGGATATCCTTTGACTGATGGCAACTTCCTTTTGGCAGGGTCATCCTCATAGTAGAAAGATTTGATCTCTTCTCTAACTGCTTCAAGTTCTAGAGGAAATTGGACACCTGCAGGAGTAATAACAGGAATTGATTGTTGTGCAGGAGCTGATGAGAGAGGAACAGGCTTGGGTATTGTAACAGGTGACAAAGATTTTGAAGATGTTGGTGGTGGAGAAGTGTCATCATCTTTCAGGATTAGCCTTCTCCTTTTTGTTTGAGGAGGGACTGATGATGCTTTGGGTGGATCAGTGGTGGTGATTTGAGTGGCAGTGGTTTGTGATTGACTAACAGCTGTTGAAACAACTGGTGTTTCAACCACTGTTATCATTACAACAGATGTTGTAACATCTGCTGTCTTCTGCTTTTTGGCAGGAGAAGATGGTGGTGAGGTTGTTTTTGGTGGTGATGGTTGAAGTGATAACAGATGTTGAAACCTCTGAAGTACCAGCAGTAGTTGATACAGCAGGAGTTACAACAGATGTTTGGATGGAGGTTTGATGTTGGTGGCTTTTGGATGATGGTTTAGGAGTATGCTTTGTGAGTCTGGATGGTGTGGACTTGGGTTCCCTCACTTTTCTAGTGGGATTTCTTTTCAGCTCAGGATTTTGAACATCCTTTAGCCCAGAACAACCCTGCGCATTCAGCTCCATGTAAGCTCTTTTCTCCTTGTTCCACCTTGACATATCATTTGCCGCTCTGTCCCTTTTTACACTTGCTATAGCTTCATCAAGTGCATTTTGGGTAACATCAACATTTTTGCTACCATCTGGAAAAGGTATCTGCTTGGTCATATTCTCCATTTCTGGTTCTATGTAAAGACCATCATCTACTCCCTTCTTTTTCCACTCTTTAATTTTCTCCCGCTTTTTGGCATTATCTGGGGGTAATTGATCAATGAAAAGAACAGTTGGAGGAGCAATGCCAGTGGTTTTCAATAAATGGGCCTTGAGAGCCTTGATGTCTGCTTGTGTGTTCTTGAACCTAGACTCCATGATGTTTCTCAGCTTTTGTACATGTATTTCATGTTGCTGATCAGCCATTTGTTTTTGTTGTTGGAGAAAAGGTTGAAATAGATTCCAGAGCTCATTTGTAGCAGGTGCTTGTGGTGGAGCAGGTGCTTGAGGTGGAGCAGCAGTGGATTGCATCTTTTGTACTGTCAACAACTGTTGTAGCATGTCTTTGATATCTGCAACATCTGTATCCAGTTTGTCAACTCGTTCCATCAAATCCAGATATTTTAAACCATCACCCAATTTAATGGGATCATCTTATTTCCCACTAGCAGTGGTTTTATCAGTGGTTGAGGTAGGGAGTATACTCCAAACATTAACCACTGATGCCCCTTTTTCTTGGTACTGGGGTCTTCTTCCTTCAACACTTGACAATCTTTTGATATTGCCAGTGGTCAAAAAGAATCCACCGGTAGATGTCAGAGGTGCTATGGAAGGAATTGCCTCCAAGGAAGTCTTATTAATGTAACCACTGTCCAAATGTAAACCAGTGGGTTTAACAGTTGTAGTGGCTGCTTCACTTGGATTACCACCAAGAGTTACTTGTAACTCAAGGGGTGTAACCTCCTCAGGTTGTGTTGGTGGGTTAGCAAAGATTGATGCATCAGACCTAGTCATTTGTTGAGGCATGTTCTCATTGATGGGTGATTGAGAAGGACTGGTTTGTGCCTGGTTCAAATCAATTGCTTCCAACAAAAGTCTTGTTGGTGGAGGAATTGTGAATGTGAGGTTTGGGGTTAGAAGAGAATTTGCCCCCGGCATTGGGCTGTGGATGATGGAAACGAGTGATTCCAGAGCATCATATTGTGGAGTCCCTATGTGTACAACCTGTTCTTTTTGAAAAGAACCAGGAGGAGTTTCGGTTATGTGTTGAGATATTTGTACCAACTGCTGTGAGGAAGAAACAGCAGTGGTTTCTTGTGACTTTTGTTTTGTCACAGGCAGTTGCTCTGGTATCTCATCCTCCAGAGTTGCCTTTTTGATGGGTTTGGGGGGTTTTTGAGTTTTTCTTTTTGTTGGCTTTTTGGTGATTGTAGGTGTGGGTTTCAAAGCAGTTGTTTTGCTACTTTGATCACCTTGAGCAGTGGGCTCAGCAGCAGATACCTGAGGAGCAGTGGTAGCTGCTAAATTTTGCGCAGGCACCTCTGTTTGTGTTTTGCAAGGTGTTGACATTCTTGTAAAAGTTTCAGCAGTTAAGCTGTGCATTTGAAGAGATTCACCTTGTTTTATTGCAGAAGGATCATTCTTACCAAGTTTCTTTTCAAAATAATAACTCAGAAATCTTGGAAACAGTAAGAATGCCTTTGTTTCAACATTTTTAACCAAATCATTAAAAATTCCCCGAGAATAGTTAAAATTTTCTCCTTGAAGGATAGCGTATCCCAGATTTTGAATTTTTAATGGTGTTTCATTAAAAGCAGTGGTTTTGTTTGAAACACACATTAGGAGGGTATGAAATAAAAATCTTGTTGCAGAAGGGAAGTAACCTTTTTGTAAGGTGCCCTTTTTTACTTCTGCATTATACCCTCTTTCTAGAAAATCATTTTTTAACTCGTTTTTGGGAAAAGAAATTGTACCTTCCTGATCATCGAGTTGAAAGACCTCTGAAATTGAATGTGGTGTAATCTTGACGGCTTTACCCTTTAGAGAAGAGTTGATGGCTATTACAGCGTCTCCATGTTTTTCAAGGGTTGCATTCTTCCAAAACTCTCTTTGGGTTGTCAAGTAAATTGGTGCATCTGCTGTTAACAAAGTTTTGTACTTTGATGCAGATATGGTAGCAAGGATGGAATCGAAAGCGTCTGTAGTGCCGGGTTTTGTGAGGAGACCCAGAAGATTGCGAGATGGTTTGTGTGGAATTTCAGTGAGTTTTGCCTTTTGAGAGGCTTGTTTTGATGTTGATTTGGAAGTGGGTTTTGCAGAGGACTTCTATTTTGTCATTTTGGAGATGATGATCGAAGAAAGTTGTGAAGGAATTTGAAGAAAAACTGCTTTGAGAAGAGAAGTTTTGAGAATTCAATTCGACAGTAAAACCCTATTTTGGTGTGAAGTTGGGGTTTTATAGAGAAAAAGTGAATGCTGACGTGGCAGCGGTTACAAAAGGTCGGACCACTATGTACTGCCCACATGCCAACCCCTGGTGAAATGAAGGACAGTACTTTTGTGAAAGATACTGATGAAAGCAGTGGTTTCAACGGTAACAAATGGAAGCAGTGGATGATTTTCACTATCAGTGGATAGCATATCAGTGGATAAGACACTGCTTTTGAACAACAGAGTTTATCAAGGAGAGAGAACAGGGGATGGCTTTCAGTAGTGGACAGACATTTTGAAGTAGAGCAGACTTTTGAACAAGCAGTGGATATGGCAGACTTTTAAGGATTTTAATGAAAACTTCATTTTTAACTATTTTTAAGGATGGATTTTTGATTTTCTGAAAACATTTTAATGCTTTTATACATAGAAAAACAAGATGTTGCTTGTTATTCCATGTTTAGCATGCCAATCCTAGAGACCAAATTTTCAAAGGTGGCTGTATCTAATGCTTTTGTGAGCACATCTGCCAGCTGGTCTTTAGTTGGAACATGATGCAGAGAAATCAAACCTTTTTCATAGCAATCCCTCACAAAGTGATGTCTGATGTCGATGTGTTTGGTGGTTGAATGGGAGACTGGATTTTTGATGATATTTTCTGCTGCCTGGCTATCCAACATGAGTGGTGTCTTTAAGGCAGTGATACCAAAATCCAGCAACTGATTTTGAAGCCACGGGAGTTTGGCTGTACAGCTTGCAACAGCAATGTATTCAGCTTCAGCAGTGGATGTTGAAACAGCTGCTTGCTTTTTGCTTTGCCAAGAGACTAAGAAATCACCTAGAAACTGGCACCCTCCTGAAGTGGACTTCCTTGTGGTGTTACATCCAGCAAAGTCACTGTTTGAGAAACCTGAAAGCTTGATATTCCCATTAGCTGGATACCAGATACCAAGTGTGGGAGCACCTTTTATGTATCTGAAGATCCTTTTTACAGCAATGAGGTTTGATTTTCTGGGAGCTGATTGACTTCTTGAACAGACACATGTTGCAAACATGATGTCTGGTCTAGATGCAGTTAGGTACAGTAAAGACCCAATCATGCTTCTATAAAGTGTTTGGTCAATCAGCTCATCCTTTTCATCAGACATGACAAGCTTATTTGTTGCCATGGGTGTGCTGCATGGTTTACAATCATTCATATCAAATTTATTCAAAAGTTCTTTAGCATATTTTCTTTGATGAATGAAAGTTCCATTTTGCATTTGCTGAACTTGGAGACCAAGAAAGCATTGCAGCTCACCTATTGCACTCATTTCAAACTCAGCTGTCATGAGTTCCCTAAACTCCTCACACATTTTATGACATGTGCTTCCAAAAATAATGTCATCCACATAAATTTGGACAATCATTAAATCCTTCCCTCTCCATTTTAGAAACAGTGTTTTATCAATGGTACCTCTTTTGAAACCATTTGAGAGTAGAAAGGTGGAAAGAGTTTCATACCAGGCCCTAGGTGCTTGTTTCAGGCCATACAAGGCTTTGTTTAGCCTGTAGACATGATCTGGATAAAATGGATCCTCAAAACCTGGAGGTTGACAAACATACACCTCTTCTTGAATTGTACCATAGAGGAAAGCACTTTTGATATCCATTTGGAACACCTTCATGTTGTGGTTGACAGCAAAGGCTAGGAACAGTCTTATAGCTTCCAATCTTGCTACAGGGGTAAATGTTTCATCATAATCAATCCCCTCTTCCTGTCTGTAACCTTGAACCACAAGCCTGGCTTTATTCTTGACAACAATGCCCCTTTCATCAGTTTTGTTTTTGAAGACCCACTTTGTGCCGATGGGACTTACATCTTTTGGCAGTGGTACAAGTTCCCATACTTGTTGTCTTTTGAACTGTTGGAGCTCTTCTTGCATGGCTTCTACCCAGCTGTTGTCTTTCAGTGCCTCTTGGTACTTGACTGGCTCATGGAGTGATAGAAAACCAGCAAAAAGAAAAATGTTTTGGGTTTGGCTTCTTGTGAGCACCCCTTCATTGATGTTGCCAATGATTTGATCAGGTGGATGAGATCTCAAGTAGATTAAATCTCCTTGGTATGGAATGATGGCATTTGTTGGTAAAGGCTGCAAATGTGTATCATCTGAGCTAACCACTGCTGGTGACTTTGATGATCCAGCAGTGGCTTCAAAAGGTGGTGGAATAGGAGGTAATGGTGTGGACACATGCTGACTTTTATCCACTGTTTGGGGACTTTTGTCAGCAGTGTTTGTTGATGTGGAAGCAGTGGTTGATGGGCTACTTTGGTCAACAATTGTTGAGGTAGCAGTGGTTGAGCTTTAACAACTGTTTTGAACATCTGCTGCTCTTTCCATTTTGGCAGACTTTTGTTGAGAATGATGATCTCATACCCATAGTCTGGTGATGAATCCTCTGATGGACCTGCACTGTTAGTCTTGACAGCAGTATTTTCAAAAGTGAATTTATCAAGATCAAACAGATCTGCAGGATTTGCTGGGATTTTCATTGATGAAAGTTCATTGAACTTTACATTCAAGGTCTCCTCCACTGCCTTGGTCCGTGTATTAAACACTTTGTAGGCCTTGGCAGGGGTTGAGTATCCCAGATGATAACTACAGTCAATTTTGGCTGCAAATTTTGAAATGGAATCTTTTAAGTTCAAAATAAAGCATGGGCAGCCAAATACCTTGAAGTATGAGATCAGTGGTTTGATTTTATACAGAATTTCATAGGCAGTCTTTTTGTGCCTGGGGTTTATTAAAACTCTGTTTTGGACATAGCAAGCAGTGTTTACTGCCTCTGCCCAAAAAGTTAATGGCAAACCTGAATCAGCAAGCATGGTTCTGGCAGCCTCAATCAAAGTTCTGTTCTTTCTTTCAACTACCCCATTTTGCCCTGGTGTTCTGGGGATGCTCTACTGCCTTACAATCCCTTTCTTTACATAGAAGGCATCCAACTCCTTATTTTTGAATTCTGTGCCATTGTCACTCCTGAAGACTTTTACTGGAAGGTCAAATTGCTTTTCAACCTGTGTCACAAAGTCTTGCAAAATGCCTGCTGTCTCATCTTTTGAGTGTAAAAAGAAAGTCCATGTAAACCTAGAGAAGTCATCAATAAGAACTAAACAATATCTCTTCTTTTTGAGACTCATGACTTGAACTGGGCCAAACAAATCCATGAGCAGCATTTGCAAACACTGGGTTGTTTTGGACTCTTCAATGGACTTAAAAGAGCTTTTATGTTGTTTTCCTTTTAAACAGGAAACACAATGCTCAGGACATGAAAACAATTTTTGTGGCAAGCCTCTTACAAGGCCATTTTTTGAAATTTCAGTGATTGTCTTGAGATTTGTGTGCCCCAGTCTTCTGTGCCAAAGTTCTGTCTCTTTGTTAGAGGCAGCTTAGAACAGACAGGCATCAACTCTGGGACACTCTTTTGACATATCAACAACATAAACATTGCCACTTCTTTGAGCAACAAGTTTTGTTTTTCCAGTTTTTATTATTGCTTCAATCTTTTTAACCATTTCTGGTCCAACAATCCTACAACACTCCTTTGTGAAGAATGACCCATACCCCTTGTCACTCATTTGTGAAACACTCAGGAGGTTGAATTTCAGATTGTCTATCAGATTGACATTTTCAAATTTAACATTTCCAGACTGCACTGTACCAGACCCCAGAACTTTCCCTTTACTATTATTCCCAAAGGATATATCACCCCCTCCATGAATTTTGAAATCTTTGAGTAGGGCTTTACATCCAGTCATGTGCCTGGAGCCTCCACTATCAACATACCAAAGGCTATCTAAGCATGTAGAAGCTCCCTGCACATGAAGTAAAAGGATTAGTTCATTAGGGTTTCCAAAGCCAATAAGGCTTTGGATGGGGTCTCAACAGTGTCTGGGATGGATGCAGATTGATGGACAGTGGTTAGATCTGGGGTTTAGACAATTTTAGGACTGTTTCTTTCTAACCACTGTTGGGGGTCTTGACCAATCACCTGTTGATAACCAAAAGGATGCCTATTCACTTTAGGTTTAGAAGGCCTTTTGTAGGTCTCATAAACGTGTGGAATCCTTTGGTAAGATGGTTGTTCCTTACCTCTTCTGAACTGGTTGGCAGGGGGTGCATCAGTAACCTGAACATCTCTTTTGACAGATGTTTGGTTCAGCTGTTTTGTGACAGCTGTTTGAACTGGCACAAACAGTGGTTGGTTCTTGGTGAATTTGACAGACGATGTTGATGGACTCAAGGATGTTTTAGCAGTGTATTCATTCTTTTTCACATCAAAGTTTTTGAGATACACACATGCTTGAGTTTTGTGGTTTGTTTTACCACAGACGATGCAGCTTTCAGCAGGAACAATGACACTTGTTTTGTTTAGATCGTATGCTTTTAAATGAAAACAGTCCTTAGTTAGATTATTTCTTTTCTCACAAAATTCACAAAACAAGTTATTGATCTTTTCTCTCTTCTTTCTCTTCTCAGACTCCTTTGCAACAGAGTTTTTAACCTCTGTTGGGATGTCCTTAAGAGGGATGACTCTTGCTTTTGGAGCTTTAACACCGTCAGTGGTTGTAAAATCCATGGGCTTGAAATTTTCAAGAATGTCACACTCATCAGACCATGTGGGTTTAAACTGGTATTTCTCAATCTCCTCAAAAGTAGAGGATCCCATTGGTCTGTCAAGTGTGATTTTGTTACCAAGTTTATCAGTGATTTTCACTTCTTGGCCATTCTTGTTTATGGGGATGAACTCAGTGGTTACATCAGTGGTTTGAACAGATTTTTCAAAAGCAGTGTTTTCATCATCATGTTTTCTATAACCAACACCAAATTTCACATTGCTTTTAATCTGTTTTTCAAGCATAACCTCATACCCTTTGCATGATTCCACCCATTTTTCATAGGTGATCTGGGTGGACTCCAACTCCTTTTTGCAAACTTGGTATTTTTCTACCATAGTTTGGAGTTGAGTTTTGGTTATGCTCTGCTCTTCTTTAAGACTGCTGATTTCTTTCTCTTTTTCAGTCAATTTGTTTTTAAGTTCTTTTAAAGACCTTTCAAATTTGACTTCATCAGTTAAGATTTTATCCCTAAGGTTTTCATTTACCTCTTTGATGTTAGCAAAAGCAATAATGCAATTGTCTGAACACAGTTTTTCAAGAACTTGAGGTGATACCTTGGCAGCAGCCATCATGGCACAATCACATTGATGATTTTCTTCATCATCAGCTCTTACTTCTTTCTCACCTGCTCTCTTCTCTTCCTCTTCTTCTTTGTCCTCTTTGGACCAGGGGTCTATCAGTGGTTCAATCAGGGTTTCTGAATTTTCTCCCAGCAGCAGTTCACCAGCAACTGCATTAACAACTGCTTCAGTCACCTCATCCACTGTTTCAGCACTTAGCTGTTCACCTTCAGTTTCTACCCCCTCTGGTATTGACTTTAATGCCATCAAACAAAATTCATCATTAGAAGGTTCATTAAAAGCATAGAGTGCAAAATTTTCATCACCAAGCTCATCAGGCATGCTGCTCCAGTCAACAAAGCCTTGAGTGAAGAAGCTTTGCTGATCTGATTGTACCACTGCTGGAGCAGCTATTTGAGGTGCAACAGGTTGCACTTGTGCCTGAGGGACAGGGGTTTGAACATACTGAATTTGTGGAACAGTGGTTTGGACATAATGCACAGGCACAGGGGTTGCAGCATAGTGAGCAGTGTTAACATGGGCTGCAGGGGTATATTGGGTATAGTGAACAGTGCTTTGATTTTGTGGTCTAGGGTTTGAGCTGGGATGAGTAATTATAGGACCAGTAGTTTGACTCCTGCATTCCCTAGCAAAATGACCTAGCCTATTGCACTTGTAACACTTGATTTTAGATTTATCCAACCCCACCCTTAAATTCCCATGTAACCCTGGGAATTTTCTCCCTGTTCTTTTGTAGAATTTGCTTGTTCTTACACTAAGCAAAGCCAATTGATGCAAAATGTCCATCTCTTCTAAGTCAGTGGGATCAAAGTGTTGCAAATCATTGAGTTCAAAGCACAAATTATCTGACATCTGGTTTTCACAATTTGCAGTAAAAGCATAATTTGCAGAGTGAGGATCAGGGTTGTTAAAATTTCCACCAGCAGTTATATCAATGAAGTGATCATAACCCTGATCCTTACCACTGCTACCAGATTCTTCCTGACCAAAAAGAGTTGTGCTACCGAATGAATAATCATCAGCAACTTTGCCAGACTCTTGCAACTTCTTTTTCTGGTTTAACTCCCTTTCATAAGTCAGGAGTCTACCATGAAGTTGGGTCAGGGTCAGATCTTTGAACTCAGCAGAGTTTCTAGTGAAAAAAGCTATGGTATCCCATTTTTCTGGTAGTGACCTAAGGAACCTGCTATTTTGAGTTGAATTTGGAAATATTACTTTAACAAGCCTTAGTTCACTAATGAGACAACTGAATCGCTCAAATTGCTGAGTCAGTGATTCACCCTTGATGTGACAAAATGTTTCATACTGCTGATTCAGAATTTCCCTATTGTTTTCAATGACTTCTTCTGTTCCCCCAAACTATTCCTTCAGTGCATCCCATAGCTCTTTGGCACTGTTACAATGTAACAGTCCAGCATAGATCTCATTGGGTAATGCAGATGCTATGATGCTAAATGCTTTAGCATCGAGTTCGAACTTTTGAAAATCCTTTTCAGTATAGTTTTCAGTTGGTTTAGGAACGAACTTCTTTGCATCCTCAGCACTTGGCACCATAGGAACATGGGGACCAAAAACAACAGACCTCCAACATCCAGTGTTCTGTTGAGCAAGGATGTGACCCATCCTTCTCTCCCAGATGTTGTATTCATTACGTTTAAGCATGGGTGGTTTGAAAAGCGAGCCAATGTTATTCTTATCATCTTGTGATTGTGACGTCATCCTGGTTGTTTTACAGGCACTGATTAATCAACTTTAATGGTGATTAAACCCTGCTCTGTTTTTCAACACAAACGAACAAACTATCATTATCAACGATTATGAGCTGAACTATTTATGTCAAAATGATTGTTAAATCAAATTTGACTGTCTAGGCTCTGATACCAATTGTTAGGATCTGAGTTTGGTTTTGATTGTGTTTTCACGTTTGAATTAAGATGAAGATGGATGAGTTGTGCACCGGAATTAAGATGGAAACAAACTTTACACAATCAAACGAGAGAATTACTTTAATCAAAACATTTTCCACAAAGAACCGAAAGATTGAATTTATTTCAATAACGATTACAATGCGATGATTGAATGCAAACTCCCCCTCAGCCTGAGCTCAGTGTTTGTTCGTGCAGGAAAACAATTTTGCAAAGAGCTAATAGAACAGTACAGAGCACTGTTCTATTTATAGGCACTAGCAAACCACTGAGCATCTAAGCTGACGTCACCATGAAAGTGACATCTAACCTCCTAACAAACTCTAACCTCTAATCTATACAAACCTCTGCTATGCTAAACTACTGATATTACATTTCATTACAAAAAGACATAATAAACTACTGCTGCATCCTTCCACTGATATGAACCCAGCAGTACTTCTCCGGATCAGCAGAGCTTGACTCAAGGCAGTAGATTGAACAGCAGTGCTTTAGTCTTCATCAGGCTTTTACTTGATCAGCAGTTTGTACGAACAGTAGATAGGAGGTCAGCAGATGTTGAAACCACTTTCAAAGGGAGAGATATGTATGCAACATCTGCTTATTCTGGATCCACTGCGCTGATCCAGTTTTGGCTTTAATTATATGTTCCTTTGATAGGGTTCAATCCCAACACAATATTATTTTTGTACAAGTATACTTAGGAAAGTATACTTGTATTTTATGTAAATACTTGTGTATTTTGTATTTTTCACCAAAAATCAATACTTTGATTTTTATTACTTTCCGGAATATATTTCTTAAAAATAAAATATTTTTAACACTTGTATGAAATATATATATTTTGTCATGTTATAAAATATATATGGTTATTCTTGATATCCACCCAGTTTTTGTATAAATTCCAATACTTGGTATAGGTTATATATTTTTGTCCAAAAATATATATTTAAGTCCATAGTGTCCAAATTCAATTATATATTAAGGAATATATTTTCATAAATATATTTTCTTGTATTTGTCCATACACTTCCCTGTGAGGAATTTTTTGTATACTTGTATACTTATGTATTCTCATGTATTTGTATGTGTATTTTTGTATTCGTACTCCTTGGGAGTATTTAGTGTATTTTCAAGTTCCTAATACACTAATATATATAATACACATAATATAAACTTAGCACAAAATTTGGTAATCACTAAATATATATATTTTCTCTAAAAATATACATGCTTAATATTAATTTTTAACTTGAAGAAATCACCATTTCTTGACTTGTAATTTTACACAAAAATTAGGGAAACCTTGGTAAATATTTTTAGGTGAATTTTTAGGGAATAAGTTTCACCAAAACTTATATTTTTAAAATTTTGACATAGTTTCCCCTAAAAATGGAGGTTTCCCATGTTTTCAAAACATGTGTTTATTCTCTTTTTAACTACCAAAACAATTTCAACAATAACCACCAACAACATATACTAATTCCTTCATATGAAACATCATGGTGAACTTGATTCTTGTTAAAAATGTGTAGTCTTTCAGATCTACACTTAACATAGGATGACCTTTCCAAAAATAAGTAGTCTTGAGTATTTTAAACAAACTTTTATAAGACTTTATTTTACTAACCAACTCATCCATGAGTTTAATGGTTTCAAAGTTTGTAAATCATGTTTCTAAAACCACTTTTATGTTTATTAGAAAGATCATCATTTTTAACATTATATTTCATCATGGATCTTTCAAGATCCATGCTTACTAACTTTAGATCTTTCAAAAACAAGCTTTATGTTACATTTTTAACAAACTTTCCATGAGTTTTAGTTTCAAAAATGAGTTCTACACACACTTTATTACTTCAAGATTACAAGATTATGCATCAAAATTCATTTTTCATGTTCACATAATGCTTCATATGTTCATCTTCAAGTTTAACCATGGATCCTTCTTTAAGGGCAACAAAGTTGGACATATTGCACGAAAGTGCACCAACTTAAAGCCTAAGTCTGAAGTTGTTGAGAGTCAGAAGAAGAAAGCTGATGCAAAAGACAAAGCACCAATGGTTATTGAGAAGAAAATTTTGAAAAATGAAAGCAAAAATTTCAAAATTGAACCTATAAAGAATGTGGTAACTAAAAATGATAAGTTTTATAAACGGATTACTTCGTCTCAACAAGCATGGAAACCAAAATCAATTGAAAAAGAATCAAGTTTTTCAAAACCAAAGGTTTCTGAGACTGCAAAAACATCATCTTCAACTGAGAAGATGTTTGTACCTGTGGATTACTATGAGAAACTTGTACCACAAGAGGCTACAACTTCTGAAAAGAAGGTTGTATCAAAGAAAGATCAATCATCTAGTCAACTTCTGAAAAATGATTTCTTTTTATACAAAGAGGTTGAGATTGGATCTGAGGAGAGCTTAAAGATGAATGACAAGAATTTTCCGCCACTTTACACTGCTAAAACACACATTAAAGTCTAGCTACCTGAGTCAAAAGAGGCTTGCGTGGCATCAAAATCTCACTAAGTGTTTGTGATATGTGCAGGAGCTTCCAAGATCAGTTTCACGTTGGATTATGGATAGTGGAGCTTCTCGGCACATGACAGGGAAGAAGACCTTATTGTACGATATTCGAGGGTTTAATGGAGGTTATGTGGGATTTGCAGGTAATCAAGGTGGTAGAATAGTTGGTGAAGGAACTCTATCGAATGGAATTGTCACGTTTGAAAGAGTAAACTACATCGCTGAGCTTGAAAACAATCTTCGGAGCATCTCTCAGATTTGTGATCGTATGTATACAACGCACTTTACAGACAAAGAATGTTTGATCTTGAAACCAGGATTTGTTGTTCCCGAAGAATGGGTTATCAAGAGAGCACCTAGAGTGAATGATCTGTATGTGTTGGACATGAGTGTAGCTACTACTACCACAGGTCAGGCTCACTGTTTTATGTCAAGAGCAACGGAAAAAGAGTCACAGTTATGGCATCGAAAGATGGGCAATATTCATCTGCGAAAAATGAATCACCTGGTGCATAACGACTTAGTTATTGGTGTTCATGTGAAAGGTTTTCATCTGGAAGGGGAGTTCATTAGCTGCATCAAAGGCAAGCAAAAGAAGAAATCACATCCTCAAAAGAAAGTCAACTCAGTCTCAAGACCGCTAGAGAGACTCCATATGGATCTGTTTGGTCCAGTAAACGTCAAAAGCATAACTGGGGATCTTTACTGTCTAGTAGTAACAGATGACTACTCAAGATTTTCATGGGTATCATTTCTGAAGCCAAAAGATGAGACATTTGAAAGTTTGATGACGTTGTTCAGAAAAATTGAAAACTTGTACCAAACTCGAATCAGAAGAATTAGGAGTGACAACGGTACTGAGTTTAAGAACAACAAGATGGAAGAGTATTGTGATGAGAGAGGTATACTGCAAGAATTTAGTGCTCCTTACACTCCGCAACAAAATGGAGTAGCTGAAAGAAAGAACAGGACGCTAATTGAAACGGCTAGGACGATGCTTGCAGATTCGAAATTACCTGTGAATTTTTGGGCAGAAGCAGTATCAGTAGCTTGCTATACACTCAACCGGGTTCTAACAGTGAAGAAATTCAACAAGACATGTTTCGAGTTGATCAATAACCGCAAACCGAACCTGAAGTATTTAGAACCGTTTGGGTCTCCCTGTACAGTTCTAGAACCTTTTGGAAAGTTTGGTGCAAAGAGCATTAAAGGAATATTTGTGGGTTACTCAAGTCCATTGAAACGAGTCTTTGTTCCAAGCTTAAAGCGGATCATCGAAGCACATAATGTTGAGTGTCAAGGTTATACCATGCCACCGCAGAATCCAGGCGACTCATGGCGTTTTAATTACGATAAACTGTGGGATTCGTTTGACATAGAAAAAGAATCAGATTTCTTTGACGAGTTGGATATTCTAAGAGAGTATGACGAATCACAAGAAATGTTTCCAGCTGAGTATTCTAGATGTCAGAATCGAGCTTCCAATGACGATGAAGCCGGTCCAAGTAATGCTGGAGAACATGATGAGATTCAGCAATCTCTTGACAATCAGACTGCAGTCAATGATAATCAAGAATCTGATGATAGACCTGTATTTGATCGTGGTGATTCAGATTCTGAGGGGGAGCAAATCCAGATATCAAGTCAAACAATTCCAGTCAGTGAACAAGGTGCAAATCAGAATGTTACAAATTTGGAAGGCGAGGTAGATGTTCCAGGCGAGGTGATGCCGAGAACTCTTTCGTACCATCCAGAAGCGCTGATTATTGGAGAATTACAATCAGGCGTTCGCACTAGATGACAAATTGACCAAGGCCTTACTTGTTTTTATTCTACAGTTGCTTCTTTACAAACTGAGTTTTCACTTAGTTGTTTTATTTCGCAGATTGAGCTGGGAACTTACAAGGAAGCATTAACTGAAGATTCTTGGGTTAATGCTATGCAAGAGGAGCTGAGTCAGTTTGAGAAGTTAGGAGTGTGGAAATTGGTAGACTTGCCTGATGGTCAAAGGAAAATAAACAATAAGTGGGTGTTCAAGTGCAAAAGAGACGATCGAGGGGTTATTATTCGTAACAAAGCTCGACTCGTAGTCCAGGGTTTCAGTCAGTAGGAGGGGATAGATTTCACTGAAGTGTATGCTCCAGTTACTAGACTTGAAGCGATCAGAATCTTCCTAGCATTTGCATCTTGGAAAAATTTTAAAGTTTATCAGCTAGATGTGAAATCGGCGTTTCTCTATGGGAAGGTAAAAGAGGAGGTATATGTCGGACAGCCACCGGGCTTCACCGATCTAATCCACAAAGACAAGGTCTATTTACTGGATAAAGCGCTGTATGGTTTACACCAGGCCCCGAGAGGTTGGTACGAGACATTGTCTTAACACTTGCTAGCCAACAGCTTCATCCGAGGAAAAGTGGATGCCACTCTCTTCACCAAAGAAGTCGATGGACATCTTCTGATAGTTCAAATATATGTGGACGACATCATATTTGGGTCAACAAATGAAAATCTGTGCAAAGATTTCGAAAGAGTTATGAAGCAAAAATTTGAAATGTCATCGATGGGTGAGATGAAATTCTTCTTGGGACTACAGGTTGATCAACTGCCTAAGGGAATATTCATACATCAAACGAAGTATGTTCATGATATCTTAGAGAAATTTGGGATGTTAAGTTCTACTCCAGCTTCCACCCCATTAGCGACGAACCATGGGATAAACCCTGATCTCACCGGAGAGAAGGTAGATGAAACATTGTATCGTTCCATGATCGGATCGCTGATGTACTTGACAGCTTCAAGACCCGATATTATGTATCCAACCTGCCTCGCAGCAAGATTTCAGTCTAACCTGAGAGCTTCGCATATGGTGATTGTGAAAAGGATATTACGCTACCTGAAAGGAACTCCATCACTGGGGTTGTGGTATCCAAGAGAAGGCGACTTTACGCTCGAAGGGTATTCCGATTCCGATTTCGGATGCTGCAAAGTTAACGCTAAATCAACAACAGCGGGGTGCCAGTTTTTCAGATCACGATTGGTTACCTGGCAATGCAAGAAGCAGACCTCTGTAGCTTTGTCTTTGTCCATATGTGAAGCCGAGTACGTATCTGCTAGCAGTTGCTGCTCTCAGATCTTGTGGATCCAGCAACAGATGCGCGACTATGGTTTGCAATTTCTTAACACCCCTATCTTTGTTGATAATGAGGCAGCGATAAACATTACAAAAAATCTTGTTCATCACGCTAAAACGAAACACATTGAAATTCGTCATCATTTCATCCGAGATTGTTTCGAGAAGAAGTTGATACGAATTGAGAAAATCCACACTGGCGAACAAAAAGCTGATTTACATACCAAAGCGTTTGATAAAAATCGTTTTCAATATCTTTTAAAATTGAACGGTATGAAGCTTTTATCGGTGTCAGAGGAGATTCTTGGCGTTGATGAAGGTACCACTGTAGATTATGATGTTGAAAAGCAATCTGCAATGGTTTGTCGATTTTTTACTTGTTTTGGTATTTAGGGGGAGTATAGGGTAATATTTTCAGAAAATACAAAAACAATAAAAAAAAATTTAAAAATCCAAAAACATGAGATATTTCAAAATTCAAAAACAATAGAAAATTGAAAAAGAGCTTGTGTAAAAAGGGAAAATGATAGTACATTGGCTTGACAGTTACGGTATGCTAAAGATATGAAAAGTTTAAAAGAGTAAACAGTCTCGCTGATGATATGCCAAAAGGTTTTTACACATTTAGTAGGTTTGTTCGGGATATAAACATAAATCTTTACTTACTTATTTCGTGGGGAACACTACTTGGATATATAGGTAACCCCTGAAATTTCGTTTGAAAGATCCCTTTTTTCTGAGATACTAGGTCTTTATACTCAGTGATATCTGGGGTATTATCCCGGGATTTCTGATTTTGCGGAAGCAATGGCCTAGTCCCCGTATAATACTTTACCGCTTGCTTGAAATATAGCACCGCCCTCAGTACAAAAAATGATGAAACACTGAAAAATGCTAATCATGTGCTGTTGAAGAAAAGATCCTCTAAAGGGGACTCACCAAAAGTCGAAGCCGTCATCTCTTTGCTGAATGGAAGTTCTGACCTGAGCTCTCACGGCCCTCGCAACCCTTTACAGATATCATCTGTGGTATACTCACCTGTAATACTGAATATTGGGATCTGGATACGGGAGTATATTCAAGAGGTGGGACACATGAATGAGTTTAAGTTCTTAATTCACCTAATTCGTATCCTGGACAGATTGAAAATTGTGTGAGAATTTAAGTGGATCAGTATATCGACAATCTAAGTGAATTGTTTAATTCTGAGTATGTAATCAAAGCTTAACGGTACTTGTGACTTGTCGAATAGCTGATATGATTCCTAACACGCTCACCAAAAATATGTTTATAAGTAGTTTACATTTACTGCATTTTATTTCTGTATTTCATTTCTAGTTTAGAGACTTTATTCAAAAACCAAAAAGATTTTACATTTCTGCTTTATTTTCCGACAAACCAAAGTGGAAGGCTGATCTTCAGATTCAAAGTATGAAGCAGATGCAGGAAGTTTCTGAGCTGGAAGATGAGTTATGAGCTTATCTTATTAAACTTGTGAAATTGAAAAGTCAAAACAAGTTCATTAATTTGAAACTTGAAAATTTCAGAAAATTGTTTGAACTAGTTTGTATAAAATGTCAGTGTGATTTATCTCAGGTCAACCAAGGTCATTAAGTTGGACTTGGTAGATAAATTAAGTGCCTAGGGTCATTAACTTGGACCTGGATACTTAAGTGGATTTATAAATTCTGACAAAACAAACAAATGAAGTCAAATGGTAAGTTTGGATTGAAATTGTCATAATCATAAATCTTATGTGAAGGTAGAGATTGTGCAGGTAAAAAGTTTGAAGTTATTGAAAGCAGCATAGCAAAATCCCAGCTAACTGATAGGGGGAGTCTGAAGACTTAAAAGTCATATACAGTTCCTGAATCTATATTCAAGGGGGAGTTTGAAGGTTGTTAAAGATTCAGATTCTGTGATTCATGCTAGCTGTTGATAGAAGAAGAGAAGATTTGAAGGAAGCATACATTGTTAGACAAATTGGAAAGAGATCAAGACTAAAGACTCGATGCCGAAGACTTCGTCAACATCCAAGGGGGAGTCTGTTGGTGCACAAATGTCTGTTAACTTCGTCTTTATCGAGTCTTATGTCTAGATAGGATTAGCTAGCACACAACAGGATTAGATCTAGGTTTTGTGTGAAAGTGGTAATTTCGCATGAAATGGCCACTGACCATTTCAAGCGAAATTAGACAATGTGATTTCTTTTGAAATGGTCATGCCACTTTCAAACGGAATTAACTCACTATAAATAGGTGTGTTGCTAGTTCATTTGTAACTTTTCTGATTCAGAGCCGAGGTGCTGCCAGTTTGTCAAACGATCTGTAAAAGCTTTGGAATCATTAATAAGAAGATAATTAAGGAGAATCAAGTTGTTACACGTCTATTTCTCTGATTCCGCCTTTGAAATAGATCGTAAACTCTTCTGATTGACTCGTTAGGGTCACACATCGATCCAACAAATATACTCAAACATAAGATCAAAAATAATCAAATAAAATCAATTAAAATCCTTAGGTGGGACACTTGTCCCAACCGTCCAAAGAGAGGGGGTAAAGTGTAACATTTTAACTATAAGTTATATGATTTAGTTGGAATGTAATGGTATTAGTTAGGTATTTTGTGTATTTAATGTTTATGAGATGTAATTTGATGTTCGATGACCATAACTAGCTTCGTAACACTAAAACAATGCTTCTAGTGAAAATTTGGTATTTCGGGTAGTGTCCAGTTGTTCGTTTCTTTACTGTTCATTAAAGTGCTAAATTGCGCAGTTTCACTAAGTACGAAGTACCTTTTGTGATAGTTTCAATTCCCGACACTTTGTAAGTTATTCTGGACACTAATTTAGAAATTCTACATGATATTTTGGTATTAAAAGCTGAATTATGGCTGAATTGTGCATAATTCTGCATTTAAAGTGAGTTTCGGGTGCTTTCAGTGCATAGTTTAGCTTCCGGGAAGTTCATATGTTAACCCTTGTATCCATACTTGGGTTTTAATGTATTTTAGATGTTGGACCTACTCCTAGGCCCTAATTCTATTGTCTGACTGCTTTCTGCGGAAATTCTGACACAAGGTGTCGTACCGGTGAGTTTACTAGTCTTTCTGACGCAACGCTTAAAGTAATGCACAAAGCCATTTTTGAAGTATAAAACGTGCATGAATTCACAAGTATAGCATGTAATCAGACAATGTTGACATTTAAGCACATAATTGTAGATATTAAATAATATTAAACTAGTACGGAAATTACCGGTTTGGTGCCAGTCGTCACAGTCTCCCCCCGTTAAAAGAATTTCGTCCCGAAATTCAGGCTGAGTTACCTCCCGCAGGAGCTTTCTCGAACAAATGGAGGTACATGGCTTTGAACCGGTCTTCACGTTCCCACGTGTACTCGGGTCCGTGCTTAGAGTTCCAACGTACTTTGACAAGTTTAATGCGACTCCTCCTGGTCTTAAGGATCTTCCAATCTGTTACCTCAACAGGTTGTTCTGTAAATCGGAATGTGTCGTCGATATGCACCTCATCCGCAGGGATGATCACTGTTTCTTGGGTTGGACTCTTTTTTAGGTTTGACACATGGAACGTATCATGTACACCATTAAGTTCTTCCGGTAACACTAACTTGTACGCCACGGTACCAATTCTTTCCAAGATCATGAATGGTCGTCTCTTGAACAAGTTCAGGACCAATCAACTGTTTGTCTCCAGCGTCTGCCCAACATAATGGCGAGCGGCACTTGCGGCCATATAGAGTTTCGAACGGTGCGGCTTTTGTGCTCGTATGGTAGCTGTTATAATAGGAAAACTCAACTAAAGGTAGATGAGTATCCCAGCTGCCGCCTGGGTCCATAACACATGCGCGAATCATATCTTCCAGTGTTTGTATGGTCCGTTCACTCTGGCCGTCTGTTTGCGGATGGAAGGCCGTGCTTAGATCTAGTTGAGATCCAAAAGCCTCCTGAAAGGATTTCCAGATCCTTGATACGAAACGCCCATCTCTATCTGAAATAATCAAAATTGGCACTCCATGACGTGCCACTATTTCTTTAAGATACAGCTCAGCAAGCTTTCCAGTGCTATCCTTCTCTCGGATTGGTAGAAAATGCGCAGATTTCGTTAAGCGATCAACTATCACCCATATCATGTCATGCCCTCTAGGGGTCCTCGGTAATTTTGTTATGAAGTCCATTGAGATTTGCTCCCACTTCCACATGGGTATCTCGGGTTGTTACAGTAGACCAGGCGGTTTCTGATATTCGGCCTAAACCTTAGCACAGGTCAGGCACTTTCCAACGTAGACAGCAATGTCGCTTTTAAGCTTCGGCCACCAATAATACTCTTTCAAGTCTTGATACATCTTGTCCGATCCTGGGAGGATCGAGTATCTCGACTTGTGAGCTTCATCGAAGATAACTTCTCGAATACCGCCATTGAACGGAACCCAAATACGCCCCATAAAGTATAAGGTTCCCTCTTCGTTTGGCACCAATTTCTTCTCCATACCTAGGAGATATTCAGCTCTAAGATTCTCCTTCTTAAGGGCTTCTTGTTGGGCGTCATGAATGTGTGCAGTGAGATTTGTTCCAATAGTCATTTCCAATGCTCGAACCCTTAGGGTCTTAACCCTTTCCTTTCGACTTAGAGCGTCTGCTACTACATTCGCCTTTCCGGGATGGTACTTAATCTCACAGTCATAATCGTTTAGCAACTCAACCCACCGTCGCTGACGCATGTTCAATTCCTTCTGATCAAATATGTGCTGCAAGCTTTTATGATCAGTGAAGATAGTACATCGAGTACCATATAAATAATGTCGCCAGATCTTCAAGGCGAATACCACCGCGCCTAGCTCCAGGTCATGTGTGGTGCAATTCTTCTCATGAACTTTCATCTGTCTCGATGCATAAGCGATGACCTTTTGGCGTTGCATGAGCACGCAACCCAATCCTTGACACGAAGCGTCGCAGTATACCACGAAGTCTTCCGTGCCTTCGGGTAAAGATAGTATTGGTGCATCGCATAGCTTGCTTTTGAGAAGTTGGAAGGCTTCTTCCTTTTTATCACCCCAGTCGTACATCTTATCCTTCTGCGTAAGGGAAGTCAACGGTTGGGCTATCTTGGAGAAATTCTCGATAAACCTGCGGTAATAGCCTGCTAATCCCAAAAATTATCGAACTTCGGTTGGTGTTTTGGGGGCTTCCCAATTCTTTATCTCTTCTATCTTGGCTGGGTCTACATGAATACCCTTCTCGTCACAACATGACCAAGGAACTGTACTTCGCGAATCCAGAATTCGCACTTTGAAAACTTTGCATAAAGCTTTTCTTTCTTCAATAGTTCCAGAATGGTCCTGAGGTGTTGCTCGTGCTCCTCTTTTGTTCGCGAATAAATCAGAATATCATTGATAAATACAATCACGAATTTATCTAGATATGGTTTGCAGACACGATTCATTAGATCCATAAACACTGCTGGCGCGTTCGTCAGTCCAAATGGCATCACAAGGAACTCGTAATGCCTGTAACGCATCCTGAATGCTGTCTTTGGTATACTCTCTTCTTGGATCCTTAACTGATGATATCCAGATCGAAGGTCGATCTTTGAGTAGTAACTCGATCCTTGTAACTGATCGAATAAGTCGTCAATCCTCGGTAGTGGATACCGATTCTTAACAGTGAGCATTCAACTTTCTGTAATCGATACACATCCGTAGTGTTCCATCCTTCTTCTTTACGAACAAAACTGGAGCTCCCTAAGGTGAGAAGCTCGGCCTTATGAATCCTTTATCCAACAACTCCTGGAGTTGTGTAGATAATTCTTGTATCTCGGATGGCGCAAGTCGATAGGGTGCCTTGGCTACAGGAGCGGTTCCTGGAACCAAATCTATATGGAATTCGACTTGTCGTTGCAGAGGTAGTCCTGGTAGATCTTCGGGAAAAACATCAGGAAATTCCTTCCCCATAGGAATGTCTTCGAGTTTCGGCTCCTCAGCCTTCTTATCAACAACGTGTGCCAAGAACACAACACATCCTTTGCGTAGGCATTTCTGCGCCTTCATATAGTTGATGATTCAAAGAGGCATATCTCGTTTATCTCCCTGCACGATGAGTGTTTCATTATTCGCAAGAGGGATGCGAATGATTTTCTCGTGATAAACAACTTCAGCCTTATTCTTGGATATCCAATCCATGACGACTACCACATCAAAACTACCTAAACCAACTGGTAGAAGGTTGATAGAGAATTTTCGTTTCCCCAAGTCCAAGTATTCAACCCTTAATAACTTTACCCATTTCGACTGATTTCCCATTTTCCAACTCTACAGCATGTGGGGAGTCTAGCTTACTTGTTCCTAAGCCAAGTATATCCTTAAGTTCCATAGACTTAATACCAAATTCGGTGTCGGTATCAAATAGAACGGATGCAATGTGTCGGTTTATAAGGAACGTACTCGTAACTACGTTCGGGTCCTAGCGTGCCTTGCGTATTCCCTTCATGAAAATGCTCCCAAGAGCTTGGACTTTTCTTCGGGCAGTGCTTCCGATAGTGTCCTTTATCGCCACATCCGTAGCAACTCTTGGCCTTTGCCATTGCTATTACTGCCCTAAATTCCATTCACATGTCTCATACCAGACCAGCATGCCTCCTTGCTATGCCCGGTCTTACCCCAATTTCACACCTAAGAGTCCTGCATGGACCTATGTGATAATAACCACATCTATCACACTTTGGTAGTTCTCCTTGGTAGTTTTTATCACCTATATTAGTCATGACAACGAATGCCTTGACTTTCCTAGTCGCAACGGTTTCCTTATGTTTGTTGTTTGCTTTAGAGCTCTACTTGGAATGTGTATACTCCCTCTTATTTCTTCGTTGTTTTCAGTGTTTTTTGCTTCGTATTGGACGATTGCTTCAGCAACTTGTTGGTTCCATAGAGCATCAAGCTCAGCTCTTGTTGCAGGTAAAGGTTCTGATTAGACTTGGCCAGCGTTTCCTTTGCTGTGGTTTCATGTGCTTCTCATGTATAAAACACATCGACGAGATTAAACATTTAGTTTGGAATAAATGTTGTTGTCTTTGTGTAAAAGCAAAGCTTATTCGTCATGCACCATAAGTATAAAGGTAGGGTAATTCCTAATAATCTTATGCAAATCTTCTCACCGTAATCATCTCATCATTGTAGCGAGGTAAAATGAGTCACAACAAAATCTTGCTAAGGGTACATCGACTTTTACATACACCATATCGACTTGTTGCAATTAATCTTGCGTAGTAAACCTCCTCAGAGTCACCTTACTCCGATTGATGCAAGTCATCCAGGGCTATACAAAATACGGTGAGGTCTTCCCTTCACCTTATTCCTTGTTTATTCCTCAAGTCTCCGACTCTTCCATAGTCTTTAGTTTTATATAAATGGGTATGCTTCACATGAGATGGGGGGTTGTGCATTACTACCACGTATAGGAGAAAGTGATAGTGAAAACGCAGAGATAAGGTCGCGAGGGTGCATGACTTCTTCCTCAGGACCGAATTGTGCCTTGTAGCAACCGTAAAGTGGTTTCCATGGTGTGAATGCACTACCCAAACGATGGGGTGCACCACGGGATAGAGAGGGTGGAAGTACTGATGGATGCGTCGGTGTTGTAATATAGGTAGTGGGTGACGGGGTACTTATGAGGTGAAGGACGGGATAAAGCTTCTTGTCTGTTTCATCCATGTGCCCATATGGAGTGGAAATCTGTTAAGAAGAGGAGAGTCGAGCGGTTGCTTTTGTCCTTATAACATGTGTTCTATGATTCATGGACCTTGACTGTCCGACGTAGGAAGGACCCCTTTGTCACACTGGACTGTGTGACTTTTACATCGATTTTGCTTGGGCTCCAAGAGTCCCAGTATAGTTGGTACGGTCTTCATGTATGACGAGCAGAGTGCAGTAAATGGGTTACACTACAGTTCGTGCCATGCTACCTCCTTGGGGTAAAACAGATGTCAAATGTTGGGGTCTATCATCGCAAATATAATGAATAAGGTCGGGGTGTCATAGGCTCTGTACAAATTTAAACACAAGAATCCTAAAGGGTTGAGGAAAATCTTTCTTGAGTGTTATAGTAACTGTCTCGATTGGTGTTCTACTAGACGGAGATTTGAACACCTTAGGATTTTTGATTGTGTAATGATCATCAGCTTGACCCGCAGAGTTCACCAGGATTTCCATGCACTACAAGTTGTTGTTACGTGGGCCCCCGTAACAATAAATTGTCTTGCATGGTCACCCTAATTTTCTCTCGTTCGAAGCAGCTGATTAGTCAGAGAGGGGAAAACTATTGTCTTCACACCTTCGACATGGAAGGACCTTTATGATGGTCCATGCGCCAACGTCCGTTGCCGTTATGCGTGAAATGGCACAATGCTTAGACGGAATAGGAACAAAGAGAGTTCCTAGCATTAGTAGTTGAAGGGGCGCCTTCAAGATGAGTACCTCATCTTCCTTGTCTGGACAAGAGAATTGCCAATCACGCTTTGTAAAAGCCACCGGGGTCTCGTCTCACTGATAAAGTCGTTGTCCAAGGTTGCCTCCTCCGCCTCGCCATCACTGCCGTAGTCAGGAACCTTCGCATTCAAGGGGGAAAAACAGCTATTTTCTACAGAATCAAGCTCGAGGCCTCGTTTGGTAATCAGCCATAAGCTCCGCAGTGTACGCGAGGTCGATAATCTCATTGCGCAAGTCAAGAACAATAATAGGATTCGAAGTCAAAGGTATCTCGTTCCCGTCAATAATCATTCCGTACACATATATGCATATATATTAATATATAATAACGTTACTTAGTATATACAAGCAAATAAATGCTACATGTCACATATAACTCTCGTTTGTTCTTTCCTTTGAAAAATGTTGGATTCATGGATCTTGGTGCTTTTTGTAAATGCAATGAAAAACCTTTTGTAAAAATGTTTTTGTGAGAGAGTCCTAATGATTGTAGTCTAGACTCGAGAAGGAATCCTAGTTCACTACAATCGAAGCTCTGATACCAAACTGTCACACCTTGACTTTTGCGGAAGCGTATGATGTGTGACTTGCTTAATATCATTACATTCAATTATAATAAACAACTATATGATTAAAACAAGATGTTCATCCATTCATAAGATTGAAATGTTACTAACACAAGTCATTTAAGTTTCAACCAAAACCCTCAAGTTATGATACAAAACAAAAGTGGATGACATCTAAACTTGAAATTCACGTCTTGAAAACAACACCAGCGCCCAAGATCCAACTTGTTTCCTGAAATACATGTGAGTTTTGGAAAATCGTCAACATAAAGTTGGTGTGAATTCATGCAGATTTGTATAAACATTTAAGCATTCGTTGTAGAAAACATGGTATGTAATTGTACTGAAATATGTACTTCTGTAAATATAAGGAAATCGAGATCGCTAATGGTTTGCAAGGCCATTAACATGTGACACGACATAGGAAGCATCCAAACCATAGGCATTTTTACTTGTCGATTCACAACTAGAGACACAAAAGCACTACTTGGTAAAAGCGTGGCCAAGAGTGAGGTTTCCTGAAACCCATTAGATCTAACATTTTGTTCTGCGGTCTTAGTATGTAATTGATTAATGGTACTTATGGCACCCTATACGTCACATGATCTATAGTATCATTCCTTAGTTTTTGTATTCTACACACCACAGTACATGTATTTTCCCCAAGTTTAGAAAACAAGTAAAAGTTTAAAAGTGGGGACATGAACTCACAACTTTGCGTATCCTGCGCCGTAAACTTCACCGGTTGGTTTCGTAGCGTCGTGACCTATACGTGTTCTATTAATGTTAGTCACTAGACTTGTATCACACAAGTACAAGTCACCATCTTTTGTTTATATATATGTTCTTTGTATGTTCATTCTTTGTGAGGGTCGTGCCCTTGTTTGTCGGGTCTTGCCCGTTTGTCATGTTTTTGCACTTTGAGTATGTAATGTATTTTCGTAAATATATATTTTAACTCTCAAATATATATTCGTTTATGTAGACTTTTCAAGGTAATAAGTTGTTAAAAATAATTTATATTTTTAACTTTTCGTGCAAGTTACTTATATTATTTTCCAAAATAAATATAAGTATTTTGTGAAATAATATTCTCAATATTATTTTTGTACAAGTATACTTAGGAAAGTATACTTGTATTTTATGTAAATACTTTTGTATTTTGTATTTTTCACCAAAAATCAATACTTTGATTTTTATTACTTTCCGGAATATATTTCTTAAAAATAAAATAATTTTAAGACTTGTATGAAATATATATATATATATATATATATATATTGTCATGTTATAAAATATATATGGTTATTCTTGATATCCACCCGGTTTTTGTATAAATTCCAATACTTGGTATAGGTTATATATTTTTGTCCAAGGATATATATTTAAGTCCATAGTGTCCAAATTCAATTATATGTTAAGGAATATATTTTCATAAATATATTTTCTTGTATTTGTCCATACACTTCCCTGTGAGGAATTTTTGTATACTTGTATACTTATGTATTCTCATGTATTTGTATGTGTATTTTTGTATTTGTACTCCTTGGGAGTATTTAGTGTATTTTTGTATTTCTAATACACTAATATATATAATACACATAATATACAGTTAGCACAAAATTTGGTGATCACTAAATATATATATATTTTCCCTAAAAATATACATACTTAATATTAATTTTTAACTTGAAGAAATCACCATTTCTTGACTTGTAATTTTACACAAAAATTAGGGAAACCTTGGTAAATATTTTTAGGTGAATTTTTAGGGAATAAGTTTCACCAAAACTTATATTTTTCTAAGTGTCAGAATTTTATAAAAATTTTGACATAGTTTCCCCTAAAAATGGAGGTTTCCCATATTTTCAAAATATGTGTTTATTTTCTTTTCAATTACCAAAACAATTTTCAACAATAACCACCAACAACATATACTAATTCCTTCATATGAAACATCATGGTGAACTTGATTCTTGTTAAAAAATGTGTAGTCTTTCAGATCTACACTTAACATAGGATGATCTTTCCAAAAATAAGTATTCTTGAGTGTTTTAATCAAACTTTTATAAGACTTTATTTTACTAACCAACTCATCCATGAGTTTAATGGTTTCAAAGTTTGTAAATCATGTTTCTAAAACCACTTTTATGTTTATTAGAAAGATCATCATTTTTAACATTATATTTCATCATGGATCTTTCAAGATCCATGCTTACTAACTTTAGATCTTTCAAAAACAAGCTTTATGTTACATTTTTAACAAACTTTCCATGAGTTTTAGTTTCAAAAATGAGTTCTACACACACTTTATTACTTCAAGATTACAAGATTATGCATCAAAATTCATTTTTCATTTTCACATAATGCTTCATATGTTCATCTTCAAGTTTAACCATGGATCCTTCAAGATCCATGCTTAAACTTGTTAGATCCAAGCTTTAACATACTTGATCTAAACATAAACACAAGATATAACATCAACAACTTCATTACATACACTAAAAATTCATGTAATCACTTGATTTCTTCATAATTATGTTAGATCTTCTCATTTTCTTCTTTAAAAGTTAAGTTGTTTAGATGGTGAAACTTGTACATAACATAAACATGAACTAATATAGTGATCAAGAAGCTTACTACTAGCTCTAATGGCTACGGAAGTGGCACAAGAATGAAGAAGATGAATATAGAAGAAAATGAGAGGTTAAAAGCTCCACAATGAGGTCCTTCAAGTTCTAGCACCTCACACATTCTTAGATGGCCTCCATACACCTCCTAGTGACCTTGGATTGCCTTGTAATGAAGTGAAAATGGTGGTGTGTGAGTGTGTGAAGTGAGCCGAGAGTTAGAGGAAGAAGATGAAGATGATGGTGAGTAAAAAATGATGAGAATGATGAAGTGTTATTAGTTTATAGTTTTTATAAATTCTCCATATATTTTAAGGTATATTTGTTGGAATATACTCCAACATAAGATCAAAAATAATCAAATAAAATCAATTAAAATCCTTAGGTGGGACCCTTGTCCCAACCGTTCACAGAGAGGGGGGGGGTGAAGTGTAACATTTTAACTATAAGTTATATGATTTAGTTGGAATGTAATGGTATTAGTTAGGTATTTTGTGTATTTAATGTTTATGAGATGTAATTTGATGTTCGGTGACCATAACTAGCTTCGTAACACTAAAACAATGCTTCTAGTGAAAATTTGGTATTTCGGGTAGTGTCCGGTTGTTCGTTTCGTTACTGTTCGTTAAAGTGCTAAATTGCGCAGTTTCACTAAGTATGAAGCACCTTTTGTGACAGTTTCAATTCCTGACACTTTGTAAGTTATTTTGGACACTAATTTATAAATTCTGCATGATATTTTGGTATTAAAAGCTGAATTATAGCTGAATTATGGCTGAATTGTGCAGAATTCTGCATTTAAAGTGAGTTTCGGGTGCTTTTTAGTGCATAGTTTAGCTTCCGGGAAGTTCATATGTTAACCCTTGTATCCACACTTGGGTTTTAATGTATTTTAGATGTTGGACCTACTCCTAGGCCCTAATTCTATTGTCTGACTGCTTTCTGCGGAAATGCTGACACAGGGTGTCTTACCGGTGAGTTTACTAGTCTTTCTGACGCAAAGCTTAAAGTAATGCACAAAGCAATTTTTGAAGTATAAAATGTGCATGAATCCATAATTATAGCATGTAATCAGACAATGTTGACATTTAAGAACATAATTGCAGATATTAAATAATATTAAACTAGTACGGAAATTACCGGTTTGGCGTCACAATCTGTGACTAGGATACTAAACCAGGATATTGGTAACATCCTGCAGATGTATCTTATTCGTTACTAATGGTTTGTTTGTATATGTCAGTTGCAAGGGACCAACGTTAAAAAGGACTAGGTCTTATCGAAGACTCGCTCAAAGTGGTTGAAAGGTGAATGTTGATAGCGGAAGAAGAGGTCTACAACGGTCACAAGGGGATATTCCCCGTATCCCGGAATTATAGGATATTCAGTTAGAATTTAAAAACTATAGGATATTCATTAGAAAAACACATGTAATCTCATACACACACTATTACTAGCTACATTCACAATCATTCACTCACATTTCACAATCATTGTAACACTTAGAGCTGATACGTGCATTATCCTGAAGCTTTATCCTGATATTTCAATCAATAAGAAGAACAAAGGCAGCTGGCAGTTGTTAACTCTCGAGGTTTTGTGCCGACGATCTAGATAGATCAAGGGCTTTCACCGTACATCCCGCGTCAATCTTTACTTTTATTGTTCAATACTTGATAATTGATATAGTTTGATATCTTGGAGCTATATCCTGAAACTGTTTTCATTCATAATCAACTTAATGCATTTTTGCAAATCTCTATAGCACACTACCTCACAAACTAAATTTTATCACTTAATTGGTTCGGTAATTTTTGACCAAACCATTAACCACGGTGGACGCCAAATTGTTTTGGTAAAAAATTACCTAAGTAATTTGTTGATCAAATTCGTTATGTGTGGTAGTGTGCTAAATTGTAATAGATTGAAAATTTTGTTAAATAATATAAAACTAAGACGTTCGACAAAGATGCTAAGGTTTTTTAATGAAATAATGCTTTAATTGCTAAAAATACTACTTGGGATATCGCAATATGACTCAGGATACAGAGATCAAAGTAACGAATAAATGATAAGACCCAAACGATTTTAGTAAGGAAAGCCTTTGATTAGTGTAGATCGCCGGCACAAAACCTCAGGAGGCGACTATAAAAGTCGGCTACCATAATCAAAATTATTTATACGATGAAAGATATACAACTCGAGAACAAAAGTGATCGATGGTACAATGATCGCTAAAGTGTAAGTGTTGTTGTATTATGAGGTATATGATCTTCAAAAGGAAAGTTTTAGCGCTTGCGTGTATATGAGCAGGGGGTTAGTAAGTGTTCCAATCGATCACTTGGCCCTGAATTTATAAGATAAAGGCCTAACTACTAGTCCAATATTCTAGGGATGCTCTTGCATAGTCCTTTTCGAACGTTGAGGTCCAAGAACACAAGCAACAACCATTTCTTCAACTGTTGTGTTTTTTGAGTGATTTTAGTCAGTTTTTTTTTTTTTTTTTTTTTTTGGTGAAACAACTGATTTGTGAATGAGAAATGGTTGTTTTCAATCAGATCAGAAATGTGGGTTGATTATATGGGATTTTATGCCATCAATTTCTATCCCTAATTCATGATTAGAAATTTACATCAATTTTCCAGACATACCTTCCATGTGAAAGGGTTTAATGATAATGGCAATTAGTGGGGAAGGGTTTAACTTTGTGCATTTATTACTTTTAGCCACCCAAAAACATTTTACCGTGACCATTTCAAACTTTAGCCACACATAAAATCAAACAAATACCATGGTAATTGGTAACATCTGGCCACACTGATGTTACAAAATGTCTTTATAAAGGTTTAGAAGAGACGGTAAAATCAGTCTCATGAATAAAAATTCAAACAATACCATGGCAGTTGGTAGCATTTGGCCACATGAAGTTAATTAGATGTGACAATAGACACCTAGTAGTCATATGTTTATTATTTCTCAATCTCTGGTGGAACCTTTTAAACACACATAAGTCTTGACCCGTGACCATAAAGTACTTAATAGTTATTAAATATTTTTCTTTAACTAAGTATCCATTAAACAATGCTCTTTGGTCACGCAGACACGTAAGTGGCCATATGCATTAGCTTTTAGCCACATCATTAAAAAACGTATTGTGGCAGTTAGTAACATTTGGTCATGCTTTTTAAGTGTGGCTAGTAATTGTCGCATTTTGTATTGAAAGTGTGGCTAAAGGCTTCGAGAAAAGATGTGTTTTTGTCACAAAAAGAATCAAACAAATACAGTGGCAGTATGTCACTTTGTCACAAAAAGAATCAAACAAATACAGTGGCAGTATGTCACATTTGGCTACTCTTTTCTAGTTGTGGCTAGTAAATGTCACATATTTTTTTAAAGTGCGACTAAAGGTGACCAACTGTTATACAATGGTCACATTAATAATAAAATGTGTGAATAAAAGTATACAGGGCCGGCTCTGGGCCAGGCAAACCCGTGTCGACGCCCAAGGCCCAAAATTTTAAAGGGCCCAAAAAGTTTTTATAAGCTTGTATATATTTATTAAATTATATATTTCATATATTTATCCGTTTATTATGCAAAAAAGTATTGGTGGTGTAGTGGCAGAAACCATCTCAAAATAATGTAAAGGTCTCAAGTTCAAGGCTTTGCTCAATCACTAAGTTTTTTTTTTGTAATTCATTTACCCTTAACCATAATTTTGGGCCAAATTCTTTTCGTCGCCCAAGGCCTAAATTTTTTCAAGAGTTTTCGGGGACGGCTCTGGGCACAACCAGTATCTAGTTACTTATTTATTAGGTATACGTGTGTGTTTGTGTATAAAAAGATGTTCATTTTAAAACTAATAATATGTTGAAAACTGTAAGAACCATATAACACATCTCTAAATTTTGGGCCAAATTCTTTTCGTCATCCGAGGCCTAAATTTTTTCAAGAGTTTTCGGGGACGGCTCTGAAAGTATACAACACACATGTCTAAAGATCCACGTTCTTGTTTTTTTTTTTTTTTTTTTTTTTTTTTTTTTTTTTTTTTGAACGGTAAAATTCTATGATTATAGAACAGGGTCAGCATATGCTGTAAAACCCAAAAGATTACAACTAAGAATTACATAACTTATATATCCCCCATCCCCCAGTTCTTATATTATTATTTTACCATGTCTCTTACATTGAAATCCTCCCATCTTTCCCATACTAAATCTTTTAATCTCGATCTACTTTTTAGCCACAGAAACGTGTCTGTCTTGATGTCGTCCATTATGTTGTCCTCTGATCTTGTTGTTCCTCTAAACTCCTTTTCATTCCTTGCTTTCCATAGATGCCACATGGTCGCTTGTATAATCAGTTTTACTATATTCTTCCATTCCAATGAGCCCTTTAAGTCGTCTACACACGTTAAGGTCTTCTCCCACGAGCTAGTGTCCGTCGATGATGGTAGTTTCAGCCAGTCGATTACTTTCCTCCACACAGTGACCGATATCATGCACTCGCTGATGAGATGGCCAATCGATTCTTCAGCTAATCCACATCTAGAGCATAGGTTGTTTTGTAATTCCACTCCTCTTCTTCTCAGTTACGTTTTAACCGGGATCCTCCCTAGTGCCATCCTCCAAGTAAAATAGTTAACTTTTGCAGGTAGCCATGTAATCCAATGTTTCCATTTCTCTTCCTGTTCGTCCAACGTTTGTTTGTTTATTTGCTCCTTTACTTCCGCCACTGAAAACTCATCCCATTTCTCATTCACCCATCCCCATCGGTCTTTACCTGAGAGGAATTTTATTTTGTTTAATTCATTTAGCATACCCGACCATTGTAACCATTCAGCATCATTGTTTGGAGGTCTCATCCAGTCTATTTTCCATTGCACTTCATTTGGTAGTTTTATAGCAAGATCCGCCACATGAGCTTGTTTATTCTTTGCAATCTTGAATAAATCAGGAAACCAGTCTTTGAACGGCTTCATACCTGTCCAATTATCCATCCAGAATTTTACCTTTGTTCCATCTCCCACTTTTGCCACTAATCTTTCTTCCACCTTGATTCCTCTATTGTCCAATTCTTTAAATGATGATACTATATGTTTCCACGCACCCAGGATTCCTTTCTTGACTGGAATGTGCTTGTGGCTCCTCTTGCTTGCATGAATTGCCTTTATAACCTTCACCCATAATGCCTTCAGATTCATCTTGAGTTTCCAACTCCATTTCACCAGTAACGCTAAATTGGCACTTTCCAAATCGCCTATTCCAAATCCTCCATATTTTTTTGCTTTTACCATTTTATACCATGCTACCCACCGAATTTTGTTTTTCCCATCTTTTCTTCCCCATAAAAAATCTCTACGGATTGCTTCTAACGATTCTGGTCAAAAACTTCCAATATTCTAAAAAAATGCCGTGGTGAAAGGAAAGGACAAATGGCACAATAAATGTTCTTTTATTATAACAGTAAAATAAAATGTAAATTAATTTAAATATACAAACATAAACTAACCAAATGTTTAACAAAAGTAAATAGAAAAACTCTACAAAACCACCATTGGGTCACTATCAAAAGTAAATAGAAAAACTCTACAAACCATCTAAAATGTTTTAACTCTAGAGGGGTGCTCACGTGATACGATAAGGAACACAAACACTGTTAATCACGTAATATGTTAATTCTTCAAAACAAAAATTATAGCAATATCATAAGTAGATGAAAAAAATGTCCGTTTTAATGTTGTAATGTTTTTTTTAATATTAACATATGAATAAGTTATGTGCATTTATAAATCTTGCGAGAAAGTTGGTTCAATAGTCAAAAGTATATTTTAAAAAAATTGTATCATAAGTTTTAAAAAATGTAATTATGTTTTAAAAATTATAATTACATAAACTTTTAAAATTATGAAAAATTCTTTTTTATTATAATATAGTATAAGTAACTGAAATAATTTTCTAAACAAATATAAAAGAAGGAAAAACAATGATTGATTAATCGTATATTTTTGTGATCCATAACACATTGGTTAAAGACTGATCAAGTGGCTTGCGCTTAGCCATCCGATCATCACGGGAACACTTTTCTACTGAAACGATCTTTGGTCCACAGTCCACTTAGGTCCACACAAGCCTATCATCTTCAAGAACATTAAATAGATCGGATGACTAATGTCCATCAAGTTGGTCTAGTGGTTAGTCATTTGCTTTCTCTCCTTGAGACTTCAAGTTCGACTTCCACTAGCTGTGGCGAAGGATAGTTGGTGCCCGGGGGTGCACCCGCCCCCTCCAATGTTTCGGTTAGAAGTGTATAAGTTTCGATTTTTCGTCCGAAAATTTTAAAATTATACAGGATCGCCCCCCAATTATTTTTCCTAAATTGTATATCCTAAATATTTATACACTTTGTATATAAATGATGGGTAGTTTGGTAAATATATTTTAACTCTTATTTGTTTAACCTTAGATTACCCACCACACAATAAGCTAAATCACAACTGAATTCGAAAATCTTAAAGGTTGTCGGGCTGAGTTGTAATTCTTCGTCCAGGTTCCATTTATATCGTATCATTATATGTGTGTGTGTGTATATATATATAGGGTTAGGTTAACGTACAAATGCCCTTATCGTACATAACGTACGCTACAATCTCATCCGTCCGATCATCTTCCCGCATTGAATTCACATGTTTTTTTTAACAATTTCGCATGTTGGTTTTTTAACATGCGATTTCATCAAAATTACCACATGCGAAATTGTTACCAAAAAACAACATGCTATTTCATCAAAATTATCACATGCGAAATTGGTACAAAAAAACAACATGCGAATTCATCAAAAATTATCACATGCGAAATTGTTATAAAAAAACAACATGCTATTTTATAAAAAATTATCACATGCGAAATTGGTACAAAAAAACAACATGCGAATTCATCAAAAATTATCACATTCGAAATTGTTATAAAAAAAACAACATGCGATTTTAAAATGCGGGAAGATGATCTGACGGCTGAGATTGTAGCGTACGTAATGTACTATAAGGAATATTGTACAGTACACTTTCCCTATATATATATATATATATATTGGTCTTTTATTTGTTATACAATATTTAGTTTTTCAATGTGCAAGAACGGTTCCTTTGAATAAATCAATTTTTTTAGTTTTATTTGGAACTATTATTATTTGACCCGACCTGAATCGAATAGCCGACCCGACCTGAAACATAACGATTGGAAAAAAAATTTGGGTCCCATCACTTTATGCCCCCTCGAAACTTTTGGTCAACCTCCGCCACTGTCCACTAGCATCACTTTAAAGGAAATTGACTGTAGCAATAAAGTTTAGAACAAGACCTCTCTGGAGGTCGCCAGTTTGAAACCGAGCCTAACCAGATTTTACCGCAGTGCGCCTTCGGGCGGGCGGGTTTTCCCCATAACTTGTGGCTTGGTGGCCAGAGTATGTATCCAACTGTGACCGTTATGAACAGAGGCGAAACTTGAAAAAAAAAATTCGGGGGGGTCGGAAAGTAACGGACCTAAAAAAAAATTCTATCGCGTAGTTTCGAGATGTATATTTGGGATGGACGTCGGTGATTCGATTCGTGTCGGGTCAAACATTAATATCAAATAAAAAAGGTTCTCAAACATTAAAAAAGAAGTTATCGTTTTATTCTTCCACATAGCATAATCTAATAACAAAACAAGTTAACAAATCACCCTAAATTTAAAACTCTAATTTCTATCTAAATCAAATCACAATAAGATTAAACAAATAAAATTAGACATAGTTACAGAAAGATTCAACAAGTTTAGGGCAAAAATTCAGACCAATTTCACCACTAATTTCAAAATAAACACATAAATTGCAGCCCTAAATTAAACCTAAAGATAAAAAACACATACCTTTAACCTTATGAAGATTGAAGAAGTCGAACAAGAGTACAAGACCACAACAACGGACAATGTTTTTACTTCTGTTCTCGAACAAGAAGCTGAAATCGAACAGTTCTAGAACCTGCGTTCCCCCCCCCCCTTCTGCAGTTCTGGCTTGTGGCTTCCGTTCTTCTGGTCGATGTCCCAAAGTAAACGAATTTGGTTTTTTTTTTTTTTATAGGGTGGGCTTTTAAGTTGGGCTATATAATGATTTGATTTGGGTTATATAATATACATTCTAGTATTCTACCAAATATAATGATTTGTGATATAATATTTGGACTAATTAAATATTTTATTTGGGCTATTTAAAAAAAAATTAAAACCGGGGGGTCGAAAACGTATACACCTATTTTTTGTTATAAAACCGGGGGGTCGGAAATGTATATACCTACAAAATCCTATACGAAACCTACATATATAACACTACTGACCGAAAACCCCTTAAATCCCTCGCCCCTGGCTATGAAGGAGGGGATGCATATACTCGATTGAGGGCATCGCAGGATGGTTATCCGGTGATTTAACGGCCATTCCAAAAAAAGAAAAGATAGGATGGCTAAGCGTGGGTTCACATGTCACATTTTGAAAGACTAAAATCGGCATTAAAAAAGCATGTTCATTCAATCGTTTTAAAGAGTAGGCCTTGGTTTTTGTCATCTATCTGGTAACGTATATTCAGTTGTAAGTCAAAGAATCTTTGTATGTTACAACCAACTCTGAAAATCGTTATAATTTTCTATAAATTTATATCACTTAATATACAAGATGGCAAGACAAAAATTATATTGTATAAAAAGGCAACAGATATTAATCTAGGTAGATCAAGAAACATATCACCTCTTGTTTGAAGTTTTTTAATTAAAATAAAATGTTATGACAACATTTAAAAAAACAACATAGAAATACGTAAAACGGCAATAGAAAATTGTATGCATGGATAGACCCGAACCGTCCAACTGAATTGATTCTAAGTAAAAAAATAAAGTTGCCTTTTTTTATGTGACGATCTCCAAGACACGTCACTAATCAATCGAATTACTAAAGTTAAAAAAGGAATAATTATAATTGCAAATAATCGGTTAAATATGATAGTTGACGAAAAAAAAAATTTGAAACGAAGGATATGATCCTACTATCCCAAAGCCAAGGGGATTTGGTTCATGTGCATTACTTGATGGCAAAGGAAAATCTAATTCATTAAAAAGTATTTAAAAATCCCTATTATTTAACTCTTATTAGGTTATGTACTTACTTGTCATATATGTTCATGGCGTAGGGGTTGGGTGTCTAATATGGTATTAGAAATTAGGATCAAATACAAAGGCTTCTAATTGTAAGGGTACAAAGGCTTCTAAAAAAATCCACTAAAAATTTTAGATTATTGGACACTTGTCACTCTATAAATTCTTTTTACACTTCTTACAATTAGGAGTTTTTATAGAATAACTTAACCCATGGTATTAGATATAACGGGTTGCTATACTTATCATGCCAACTTGTTGGCTACAAGTGTGTATTCAGGTGTTAAAGCCAACCGGATGGACATGTTACGGGTTGTTTGGTAGGCTCTTAATGACCATTCAGATCCTACCTCTTAATGGTTTAAAACCTCTGAATGAATAAGAGGTAACCTCAAGTCTGAATGGTTAAGAGGTAACCTCAAGTCTGAATGGTAAATCATCACATGTTACATTCTTCTACATTCTCATTGGTAAAATTCTTAATGATTCCATTAAGAGGTAGCCTCTTAATGACCATTCAGAGTCTACCAAACAGCCCCTTAGTCTATATAAAGTTTGGCTTATTGCCAAGGGCTTCCATGATTATACGGAAACATTTATCTCAACAGCCAAATCAACCACTATAAGGGTGTCCGGGGCGCCTGCGGAGAGGGGTGCGGTGAGTGTACTCCCCGATCGGGAACACCGCCGCCGACCCCTCGGTGACCCAAATCGGGGAGTGGGGAGCGGGGAGAGGTCACCGTGTGAAACTTGTATATTTTTGAGTTTTTCTTTTTTTTTTTTATGTTTTTTCCTTGTGATAATCTAATACTAGGTGTACACCCGCCCGACGGGCGCGAATACATCGTAAACATTGAATGTAAGCCTACGTTTATATGTAAAATATGATGTGAAATTATTTAATGAATTCACATTCGCGTTATACTTAAGAATACATTAATAACCTTTATATGTAAACCTAACCGAAGTACGAAAAAGTCCCTATGGATTCTGTCATTCCCAACTTGTCGACTAATTAAGTTTAGACACAAGAGAAACATAACGAACCCACAAAACATGTTTACTAACACAAATATTCTTTGTTTATAAATCTGGTCCAAGCCCAAACCTTGTTTATTAAATGTGGTTCAAGCCCAACACATGTTTATTAAATCTGGTCCAAGGCCCATATGTTGAAACAATATTCATGTGTCTTTATTGATCAAATAAAACATTGTATCAAAATGACTTGTTTCCCAAATATCCTTTTAAAGTACCTTTAAAAAATTACGTTTAAACTTATCATAAAAAAATTGTACGCATGGACTTATTTTGGAACAAATAATACGTCGTGAAATAAAAAAAAAATAAATACTTCAAATATTTTAAAAACTTTAAAATACTACTTATTATACAAAACTGAAAGTTTATTTGTAAACTTGTCAATCACTATCTAAATCTGAAAATAAATATAATTTATTATCATATTACTTAATATATTTTATAATTTTCTTCATATTAAGAATCTTTTCTGTTTTTTAATATATATAATCATGTATGTAAATGTTTTTAAAAGTGCATATAAAGGTCTCCACTATGTTGAATATCTAAAAGTAAAGAATTATAAAAAAGAGATACTACAACCAAACCCAACACCTATGAAGTCAAATATATAAACATTATAACTATTCTAAAAGCACTGAATAACTAAATTACGCTTAACACTTTTTGATCATCATTATAAAATATGTATTGTGGTTCGAGTATTCCCACGTCAGAATTCAATAACGGTCTTCTCTATAACTCATCTTTATACTTCAAAACTTTACCCTTGTTGAATCTTTGAGTGCAACATGCTCTCAAACAGGTCTAGAAGTACCACACATAACTCGGGTCAGGCCAAGTGTGGCTTAGTTTCTCTTCACTGATTGCCAACAGATTCAGAAGAACATACATATGGCTTTCAATGATATCCACCAACTGTAAAAGCAAAATCATCATCGTCATTAGCTAATTTGACAACCAAAAGTTGTCATCTTTGTGTTGCAACAAATGCAAACACCAACAACTCGTGAAAGTTAAAAATAAAGTTTAACCATTGGTTCATCCAAATTACATACCTTAAGCTCTCCCTTTGAAATATGTAATTTAATTCTTTTTATAGTTGAAATAGAAGAGGCTCGATGATGATGACCAAAAGATTAAGTTTGCCAGGTTGTAATCCATATGTCACATGTGATGGCAGATCTTCCCATTGGACTGGGTAATCGCTCACGCAGCTGCATTTAGATAAAAAAAATGCTCAGACCAAATATTATAACATAAATGTGTGTGTATTTTGGCTTAGCATGCAGGTTATTTTGAGGGCCAGGCAAACCCGACCGTCTAGTACTAAGGTCCTTTTTTGCCAGACCCGTTACCTAACCTGCCACCCAAAAGCACTTATAAAAAGGCACATTATGCAACATTTATCTTTTTTTAGTATAGTTGGAATCAAATACTAATAACGATCGGAATCAAATACTAAAAAACATATTAAAATATATTATTTAAATTCTTTGTGTTTAGTTACATATCTTTATAAAACAATGTTAAACATATGATCCGTCATAAATTTTGCTTAGTTCGGTTTCGTTTCTCGCCCTATAGTCCTTAATTAGCTTGACATGATCTTCATTCCCACGACTCTCTTTCTTTTGGTCAATAGAAGATATGATCCTCCATGATGCCCTCCTGGATCGATGTGTCCTGATTTCTCGATAGAAGTAAACGACGGACTGCTATGAGTGAAAACGTTTAGTAAGACACAAAGTGCAAAACATCGTAAATCATCTCATTAAAAAAAAACTTTGAAATAATATAGATTTCAACTTACCTCATCTTTTGTGCTTTGATCTTTACCCTCAATCTGATGGTCGAGAACTTTAAGAGATGCAATTGTTACACTATTATTATTCCCACACAAACAATATTTCATCCATGCTTCTGACCAAAGCCCTGCAAGGCACATGTTAAGTTTAAAAGTGTCAAAATTACCAAAAGCACCTCAAATTAACTCACTGTTTCTATCTAATGCAAAATTTCAGTGATGAACTCAAAGCAAGTGATAAAGGAAGAATAATCACCTCGATTTAGTTTCTTCTGTTAGGGATCGAAAGATATTTGTTGCAGAATCTTGAGTTTCTTGTAATCTTTGGACTAAACTGGCAAAATGGCCCAAACCAAACCACTAAAATGGCCTTTAACACTAATATTAATCATAATAAACAACAAACAGTAAACAACTGAGGATAAATAATAACAATAATAATAAACTTTTTTCGTTGAATAAATTTAAATACCTTGAGTTAATAATGAATTAGAAGATAAATATTAACAATAAAATAGTAGCAATCGCGAAAATACAGATACTGCACTTTGAATTACAAAAATATTATAAGAAAGAACTAATAATAATAATAGGCGATGCAACCACTGCCGGCATAAAAAAAGAAGTGAAGTGTACCTCCTAAAAACAACAATTCTAAGAAACACAACAACATCTAACGGGACCCAAAATTAAAAAAAAAATAAAAAAAGAAACTAAGAAAAACGTACAATGATATTTGATAATAAACAAAAACAATTAAAGAGTTCTACTCAAACTTATTCAAGAATCAAGACTACTATCATAGCTTATGAATATAAAGTTTCAAAAAACCACAATGATTAAAAAAAAAAAAAAAACTAAATTTTTACCTCTCCCGTGTTGACGTTGATGATATGAGGCATAAAGTTAGCATGATATTAAAATTACTGATATCTCACCGAGATAACCTACATCTCAAATATCGGTCTCTGACCAATATCCGATATTTTACTGCATCAACTGCATAGGTTCTATAGCAAGTTTCGTCTGATATATGTTCAGATTTTTATGATTTTCCATCTCCGAAACTCGGTTTGGTTCAGCATGTGTGAGGTCATCTTCTAATCTCTGAATAATAAACAGTGTTGTTAAAACATTGTTTTGAAACCTGTTTTAACCAACAGTGGTTTCAAACACTGTTTTAACCCAAAAGTGGTTTGAAACACTGTTTTAATCCCAACAGTGGTTAAACATGAATTATGTGAAATGACTTAAATTAAAAATAATTTAAATTTAGCAAAAAACAATAGTAAGATTTTTGTCTTCCAATATTTAAATTAAAAAGAATTTAAAAATGAATTATGTGAAATGACTTATCTAACCTTCCTTCTTTGGGAGAACCGGAGCTTCGGGTAGTCTTTGAGCATTGATCTCACTTGGGCAGCCAACTCACTCCATTTCTTCTCTTCAACGCATCGGAAATGCACAGACAAACAAAACTTATTGTTTTCCACTTTTGCCCCTGGTGTCGATTTTGTTTTCTCCATGAATAATCCATACACTTAAAAACATCAACATTTGTTTCACATAAAGAAAAAACCACATAAATATATTTTAATTTAAAAAAAAATCCAAGAAACCATGAAGAAAAACGCACCTCATCAATCATGGGCAAATATTCACTCTTCATAGACTCGTCAAGTCCTTGCGTAGAAGTTTCCAACAACCGGGTTTAAACGAACAGAATTTGAATTGACATTGACATTGTTACGCAGACATGAAAGCTGAATGAGTTCTTTTGCAGAGAGTTGCTTATTCGCAAAACTGTCCAGTCGTTGTTTAGTTCATCCGTAGAGCTATTCGTTCATTGAAACACTTTCATTCGCTGTGCAGAATTAAAGAACATATTCGCTGCAGAATCCAGTAATCATTCGCTGCTGAATTGCCCAGAACTGCGCTGCATTAACGTTCATTTGCAGAAGTTTATTCGCAGTCCTGAAAGCTCGAGATTCAAGTTTTGTTTGCGCAGTCCTGAAAGTTGGTTCATACGCTGATATAAAAGTTCATTCGCAGATTCAGTAACGTAATTTGTTGACACAGAATTGATCGAAATCTTCCGTTTAATTTGAGCCTCTACCTATCAAAAAACTGAATAGTTTAAATAATTATACAAAAGAAGAACAACCTTGGTGTCAGGATCGCGTAACGATCCAAAAGGCCAACATTTTATTGGATTTTTCTTGCGAATTTCAGTGACGTAATTACTGCATTAAAAACAAATTGGTTATTAGTAAAAGTTTATTGCTTTTAGATGAGCTAAAGGGAAAAGGATCTAAAACTACACAAGTTACATATTAGGTTACAAGTGATTCTATTGGCCAATGCTGTTGCAAGTGTGAATTGGAGTTTAAAAATCATGAAACACTTGTTAAGAGCTCCTACTTCAAGATTTACAATTAAAAAATAATATGTTAACAGATGGCAATGTAAATTCATCTAAACTTCAAAGCTGGCGTTTCATATATTAAACCTTGATTATATTATTTTAATCCACTAAAATGTTATTGTCTACAAAGTCATTAAACAAATCCCATCTTAATATCTTTTTTCATAAAGGGACACAATATTCTTACATCATAGAAAGTGCCGTTACACGGAGAGTGGTCCGACGATAACTCCGATCTTTGCCTTCACTTTCATATCGTATCTTCAACGGCACACTCTTCTTACTCTTCAGACCTGATTTCAAACCGCTCTTATCATCTACACTCTGTCCATTCTTCAATCGAGAAGCAACGATTCACATTCGAATGTAGATATATGATTTTACCTAAAAAAACAAAGTATACTATAAAATAATATATACAAGATTTAGGATAAGGTTGTTGAACTGCATAATAGAGTCGCAAGAAAAAATAAGATTCGAATTCAAACCGACTTGTTCTTCCTAATGATCGTCGCATCTTCCCCATTGGACACACCTTTAAAGCAAATACGCAAGAACAAATGACACAGAAGGCTTGATGAGTTTCTAAATCAGGTAAGTTGATAATACTCAAAAATCTTGGTATTTTTGTTGTTAAATACTTAAACCTTCAATATTTTCTAGAAGTAAATAGTTTCTATTTGAGCTCAAGCTTCAAAGCGTAGAACTACGGTTACAAACAATTAGTTTGTATTTTTTTTCTTTTAGAATCCAACATATTAAAGTCACATATGCCACATTTAGAAGCATTTATTTTGAGCCCCAGGTGTTTTATTTTTGGTTTAGTCTAGCCAGGTTAAATCACACTTTTAGTCCAAATATTTGAGCCTCTCATAAACATTTAGCGTATAAAAAACAATCACAAGAGTAAAAATTATAACCAACAAACAAAAAGACAGGACTAACAGGTCTAATGGCACAAACCTGATATAAATAATCCATTCTTCAATCGAGAAGCAACGATTCACATTCGAATGTAGATATAGGATTTTACCTAAAAAACAAAGTATACTATAAAATAATATATACAAGATACAAATTTCAAATGTTGAGAATAACTTACTTCAGGTTTGCCGTGAAGTGCAAATAATCACACCATGATGCAATAGTTTTTGAATAATTTATCCATTAGTGTTTGTACTGTGTAGCTATCCAACTACCAAATATACAGAGATCTAATATCACAAAAACCACTGAAGAAATAACTTTCAAAATTGACTCAAAATTAGATAAACTGATTCATCACATTTATAACAGATAATCTGTTTCAGAAGCTATACCAGATAAAATTTACACACATAGTATTTAAAGATCAAAGCATGTAAAGATCAAAGGTTTGACATATTTCATATAAGCCCACAGATGCAAGTGTTTAACATAGCTCAATTGATAACAGACTATAATAATAGTATAATGTGAACCTTACAACAAAGGTTGAATATAGTAAAAACATATGGTCTTGATATAAAAACAATTGTTTCACGAAAAAATTGGTCATCTATTTCACAAACCTAAGCTCCTAATTAATTTTTCACTGTCCCCTACCTCCCAACACTATGATTTAGAGCCAACACTAAAAGGCTAAAACTTCAAAATTCATATTTCATATTAATTTCAACAAAAACATCTTTAAACCACTCCTAAAAATTGAATGTGTGTGTGTCAATTTTCAAGTCCATAAAACTCTTAACGTATTTTTAGTTATTAAATCCACCATATAAACCACCAACAAACCGTACATATTAATTTCACATAACAAACAACATACCGTTAAAAAAATCCTGATTGTGATAACAAAAACTCAAAGAATATCCTGATTGTGAAGTAAAAGTACCGATTGTGACCTTAACAGATCCAGATCCGCACTCAGCGAACTAAAATTCCCAAATTAAATTGCTTCATATATTCAGATCTAGCAAATAAACTCACAACAAAGCAAAGAAATTTGAAAACTCAGATGAACGAAGACAAAAGAAAGAGAGAGATACCTGATGTAGTCGCCTCGGAGAAACCCTAGATTTGATTCGTTCAAAAAGAGAGGTATTGGCTGTCTTGGAGCGGCTATAGGTTGTTCTCGGAAGCAGGAGGTCAGAATCTTCTTGGAACTTCATAGATTTGGGGATTTTGAAAATAGAAGGAAGAGAGAAACATCACCTGTGATATTGAAATGGAAAACAATATTTGAATAATTTAAAAAACTGATTTGTATTTGAGAGAGAGAGGGGTTTAAATTTTGAAAATGGAGCCAAAACTATATTTGAATAATTTAAAAAACTGATTTGTATATACATTGAGATTTAAAATGATTAAAACAAAATCGGATTTATGACATAAGCGGAATGACATCAGCGGAGTCTATGTGGCATCCTATGTGGCATACCTAATATCATGACAAGTAAGCAAAGTGAGGTCAGCCTTTAAGCTCCTTTTATAGATAGTATAGATACATGCTGAGTTTGTGAGTTAAGTTAGGACCTGTTACACTTTCAAATATGAAGAAGAAGAAGAAGAAGGGGAGGAGGAAGAAATAAGAAGAAAAAGAATTTTCAAAATACCCCTCAAACTTGTTTTTAATTAAAAAAAACACTTAAATTTTTTTATTACTTTTAAAAATACCCCTCAAACTTGTTTTTAATTAAATGAAATGTTCTATTTTTTATTTTTATTTAGTTTTAATTTATTTAAATTATGTTTTACTTTTATAAAAATATTTATATAAAAAAAAATAAAACCAAGTCCCCAAGAGAGGAGTGCCGCCATCAAATTGAGGGTGTGGGGGGAATTAAGTAGGGAGTTGACGTGGCGCATGCTGATTGGCTGTGGATAAGAGAGGTCACTCCCCACTTAGAGGAGTGCCGTTAAACCCTAAACCAATTACAAATACCAAGAAGCAACCTCGGTCGAAATCATAAACATTAATTGATTCACTACTAACTTTTGATAATAAAAAATAGATCTTGAACATAAACGCTAAACTAAAAACAAGATATGAAACGTGATCTCTAAGGAAAAAACAAGATCTAGCAGTCACTGAACTAACTGCTTATTCCAAACTCGCTATGAATTGTTATAATCAGATATGAATACGGCTTGTTGAAGATGAAGACAAAGAAAAAAAGTAGATGGGGAATTAGAGGGGAGAGGTGGAAGGGAAGAGAGGAAAGGGCGGCTATAATGTCGATTGATCGTACCGATAGCTATGGAAGGGTAAGGTGGTCTTTTCCATTGAGGATCCAAACATACTTGTCGATGTGATCCCTAAGGTAATATTTATCGTTAAGCAACGATCTTTCCACTTGCACCTTCGGACATCGACTTTCATCCTTGCTCCATGGGCGGATCTTGCCGTCAAGCTCCCTCAGCCTTTGCACTTGAAGGGCACTCTTCAGTAAGTCTGGGGAAGCCTTCACATGCCTCCATTACCTATACGTAGGGCCGGCCATTGGGATGGCAAAGCCAGCGAAGACCCGAGACCCCAATCTTTAAAGGGTCCGATTGTTTTAAATATATATATATATATATATATATATATTTAACACAAAATGTGATTTGCCCTAATGGTAAGAGCCTTAAACTGCTACTTTCTTGGTGTAGGCTCTAGTCCCCCTCCATCATTTTTTTAAACAATTCAATTTCTTTTTGGTGCAATTCACTTCACCATCTTCATTGCTTTAAATCCACTTCATCTAGTCCTACTTCTTTTATAAATTTGTTTGCCTTGGTATTCAATATAGTAAAATTCAAACCTTCTAAAGCTTTTTACTTATTTAATCTTATAAGCAATTAATAAATTAAGTTTCAAAATAACAAAATTCTAACGGTTTTACCGCCCAAAAAACCTATTTACCTATACATTTATCCATATCTCCATTTAAAAGCCCAAAGTTCAAACCTACATTCAAAAAATATATAATCTCTTGGATTGGAGGAGGCGCTAAAAGAGCCCCATGATTTGCTTATATGATAGGGAGGGCCCAAGTTTTTTGTCTCACTCGGGTTCTAAAAGTTTTTTTTTTTCATTTTCAAAGACGTCTCTGCCTATACGCCCCATAAATATTTCTTATTCGAGACTATTCCGTATGTCCTAACATAATTCTTGGCTCTTCCAAACAAATATCTCACACAAATCCATCGAAATGAGCCCTCCTTCCACCTAAGTTAAATAAGAATAGCCCAAAACCAATCCGAGGATAAATGAGCCTTTATGGTTAACTTATTAGTATTGTTGTTATTATTGTTGTTGTTATAATATATTAATATATAGTGTCTATTTTGCCTTGTATTACCTTTTTTTTCTTCTTTTTCTGTTTTGGTTTTGTTATTTTTACACTTAAGGCCCTCAACTTTTCCAAAACTTTGTAAAATGTCATTTTTTTTCCTTTTATGTGCTTTCTTTTATGTACGTGTTAGTATAAATACAATCTGGTTTATGTTTCGACGTAATTTTTTTCATGAGTTCCGTCGGGTCAAATATAATATGTTTTGGTCCTTATATTTATGTTCATTTTTAGTTGATCACTTGGTGTTATAAATTCGATAATTTGTTCAGTTAGCATGGATTTACGCCCCACTTCACCCCTCACTATTAACATAGATTTACACCCCGACCCGCAACACGGGAGTTTATGACTAGTTATTATTATTATTAAATAAACAGAAAACATTGTTTGCAGGTAACGGTTATGGTTAAAAAAATGCATATTACATCAATAAACTAAAAAAAAAAAAAGTGAAGAGTAGTAATTATTAACATAGGGTTAGGATATAATAGGAAGTTTATTTCGCTAGAAAGGATAGGAAGCAATCATGATCGTCCAATTGCACAATTAACGGTCTAGATTAAAATCAAATTAAAAACTGTCATTTAAACACGCTCTCTGGGCTTTCAAGAGTATTGTCGTCAAACTCCAAAAATAACCGCCATTGAATATACACATAAACGCTTCGAAAAAAAGTTCATTACGTTTTACACTTCCATTGAACGAACACACACATACAGAAATTTGAGAAAATCAAACTCCATTGAAGTTCATGGCGTCATTGAGAGATAATTTGAAGGTTTACCTTCGAGTTACTGAAAAGATGTGACAACCCTTATAAATCCAGGTATCCGTATAATTAATTAATATTAATTAATGCTTAATGACTGTGATGGATTACTTAACTGGTTTCTGATTACTGCATCACACTTACATGTGCGTCACATATTACATAATGTCACATCATTATCACATACAAACCTTATTGACATACATGATGCACAGTTAGCACAGTTAACGGATAGAACAGGAATATGCTGACTGAGTTCAGAACATAGACAGACAGTGCTTTGAGACCCAGTATGGGCCAGGGACAAGGTACTACACTAGTATGGTGTGTAGGGAAGTAAGGACCATAAAACTGCGTCACTAGGTGATAGTTTAAGTGCCGGAAAGTGCCTAAAACCCACATGAAGTGCAGAATTCTGCATATTTCAGCAAAATTCAGCTTTTTAACAAGCTAGTTATGTGCAAAAATATGGAAAAATGGTCCTGAATGTTTTCCTAAGTGTCGGGAATTAAAAGTGTCACAAAAAGTAACATAAAGATCATTAAACGGAATAGCTTGACACTTTAACAAACCGGTATCTAACCGAACAACCGGACACTACCCGAAACACCAAAATTATACTAGAAACATATGATCCCCGAACACCTTAACACCCACTAAAATATCTAGTAACTAACTTAACTAACTATATACTTGGTTTTGAACTAGTAAGTAACCAAACTAGTTAAAAGCCTACTCTATACCCCCCCCCCCCCCAACCTACAATCGGCCATACCACCACCACCATACCTCAAAGATTTTATTTCCTTTTTTATTAGATCTTGCTTGCTCTTCATGACAAGATATTTAGGAGTGATGGTTATAAGTATGGCATGAGACTTCTAGAGTTCCTCACATTTCACACACTAACCCACACTTCATCTCTCTCCCTCTCCTCCCCAAGCTCTCGGCCGAACACCCCTCTTCACACCACCACCATTTTCACTTCAGGATCATTCAATCCAAGACCATCCAAGGGTGTAAGGAGGCGTCTAACGAAGTGTGAAGCTTGTGGAACTTCAAAGACCACTCTCATTAGCTTTTATCCTCTTGATTTCTACACTTGATTCATCCCTAGCTAGCCTTGTGCTAGTGGTAAGATCCTTGTACACTCTAGTTTACTTCCATTTTTAGTGGTTAATGTTGAATCACAATCAAGAACATTAAGAACATTAAAAGACATAAACATGGATCTTGAACATGAGCTTACATATGATGAAATATTGATGAAATAGTGTTGTTTAGTATATGTATGATACTTGCTTGTTGTTTACTTGAGATTATGATGTTGATCATCATAAGGAGCTTGCTAGATTGTGATTAAGCACATGATCTAGCAAGTTAGAGGATGAATATATGTTAACACAAGGAGATCATCCTCATATATAAACATGAACTTGAATAAAAAGATGATTTCTTGAAAAATAATAAACAAAGTAAGCTAGTAATCTTATGAATCTAAGATTTATGAATGGTTTTCCAAAAGAACCAAGTTTAAAATGTGATTTTTAGAAGATCTTGGTTTTTACTTAAACTTACACTATTTTTTGTGATAAAATAAGTGTAGAGACACTAGAGAAACAAGAAGATTTAATAAAGAAATGTTTTTGTAAAATATGTTTACAAGTTGTAAACACCTAAATTCTTTAAGAATGAGATTTTTAAAGAAATGAACACACTTTAAAGGGTAACTAACTCCACTAAACATACTACCAAGTTACTACAAGTTTTCACGAAAACTCAAGTTCATGATCTTTATGTAGATAGCTTGTTTTTGCACTTGGTAAGTGTAATATTGTTTAGGGTTGATTGTTGATTATTGTGTGTTGATTTCGGAAAGAAAATGATATGCTTTATTAGCATGGACACCTCCATTTTCAAGGGAAGCTATGGCAAAATTTTCTAAAAATATAAACACTTAAAGAGATATTTTCTAACAAATATTTACTAGTGTATTTTAACTATGGTCTTCAATATAAACTTTGCCATAAATTTTGGTAATAAAAATACAAGTATTGGAGGTTGATTTTTATAAATAAAAATGGGTGAATATATATTAGAATATATATATTTATATTAAAGACACTTGTGTGAATACTTGTATACTTTGTGAAATAAGTTATGTTATTTTAGGGTAAAGTAATATAACTTAACAAAAATGCCAAGAATATCATGGAATAAATACATAAGTTACACACTTGATATTGTGAAACCGAACGTAAGAACGTAACTTACAAAATATTCCGGAAGATACCGTTACAATATATTTTTGGTAAATATTATTTTGGAAACGAAAGAAGTGAAAATATGATTTTTACATATTACCAAGTTATTTCATATTTTCAACAAGAAGAAAATATATTATTTTTGGGAGATAAAAATATATTTTTCCTAGTATATTTAGAAGATATATGATTTTTGGGAAAAATATATATTTTCTTGGAATACATTATTTTTGACAAATAAGTTATATATATATTTTCTAAAGTGAGACTTGAAAATATATTATTTTGAGAATACGAATACGAGAATATGAAAGTACATGTATAAAAGACCCCCATCCTTGGGAAGGAAATACGAAATTAAATACTTGAGAAGTATTAATATAGAAATATTGTTTAACAATTATTTCCAAACTAAATATAATTTAAAGTTAAAATAATTATTATTTTAACAAGTAATTATAACTTGGAATAATATTGGAAGCATAAAGGAAACGTAACTCAAAAACGTAAATACTAAGGCAAGGCACGGCTCGTTCGTCTAATAGACCCTAGCACGTTGTAGGTAGTCGGGTTTGCTGAAGAGATTTTGGGTTACGATTCTGAAGACGCAATACTGTGAGTTAATGTCCCCCTTTTCTTTAAACTGTTTTGTTCATTAACTTCGGGGGTGAAATACATGTTACAAAAGGGTTACATACAAATACAATTGGTATGGTTAGCCTAGGAAAGAACCATAGATCATGTGATTGGGTAGGCGGATACTTGGGACCATTAATCCTCGTATAAGGACCGAGGGGCATGCGTGATAGATCTATTTGGGTGTAGCGAGCCCACACCCATGAGGACCAGTGTGGCCCATAGGGTGACTATGTCTTCCAGCCGGAAGCCCGGTGCAACTTTGCTAGGTTTGAGTCTTCCTACACCGTCACACATATCAGTGGCCTTGCAAACCATTGATGATCTTTTCCTTGTTTGCTTTCATGCCGGGACTTACATACATACATACACGGTTTACAAAGGTTTATATATACTTATACACACACATGAACTCGCTCAACTTTTGTTGATGTTTTTCAAACTACATGTATTTCAGGGAACTAGTGGATCTGGCAGGTGTATGCATGTGTCTTCAAGCGGCGTCGCGAATAAAAGATGTTATCCATGGTTGTTGAGTTTAGGGGGTGTATCCTACTCCTGGACGGGATACATGTCTCTAAACTCAGGTTTTATTTAAAGTCTTTTGTGGAGTCTTTATGAACTCAGTTGAACATGTCAGGGTTTGTAACTTAATTGGGTGTCGATGTTTTCAAGACAAGTATGTTGTGGTATTTTCTAAACTTAATTAATGGATAAACATCTCATGTTTCTATTATATAGCGTTGTTATGATTGAATGCTATGGTATTAAGAAGTCACACCAATAACCACTGATGTGCGTTAGGTGTATATATAGGTTTAAGTATATTTTAAGCCCTTTTACACTTTCTTTAGCCAAGTTTTAAATTTATAAAACACGATATTTACAAACACTAAACACACATATGGGCAAGTGCACCCATCGTGAGCGTAGTATAGTGTTGGTAAGATACCGAGGTTGTCCAAGGACACAAGAGCTTTTAGTACCGGTTTATCCTCAACGTCTAATCAAATCAAAAGTTTAGAAAAAAGGTTTTAAACTAAGAAAATAAAAACTAACTAAAATGCTGAAAAATAAAAATAAAAGAAAAAACATATAGACAAGATGAATCACTTGGATCCGACTCGTGTTTAGTGTAACCTTTGATTATTTCCGTACTTTTGCACTATTTTAGAGATTATCTTAGTTATTGTAGTAGGCCCCTCTTTTGAAGGTGACGTTACCCTCAACCCAGTAGTTTGAGTCAGCAAGGATACAATCCTAAAGGGTCGGATTATTGAAAGATAATTAATTAAGTTATTAATGCATAATGTGGTAGGCCCCTCTTTTGAAGGTGACGTTACCCTCGGCTAAGTAGTCTGAGTCAGCAGGGATACAGTCCTAAGTAGCCGGGTTAAAGTATTAATAGTAGTTTAACTTATGAGGGGATCAAAGAGTTTGGACCCTCGCCATCCAATACCGTTAAGTATTGAAGGAGGTCCTACTAAATTTGACCCAGGTCCTTTGCAGGATCTATACACTGAACAATGGCAAGACTCTTACCAAACCGTTCCCTTAACCCCCGACCAGGTTGCCAACATAACTCCATATAGACCGTGGAGATATGAATGGTGAAAATCTTTTATTTTATATAGACAGTAAAATAATGCCAAGACACCACGGACAAACGATAAGGAAGAATCACCTTCAACATAAGAAACTAGTTATTAAAGTCATTAATACATAACCAATTAAAAAGTGCGAAAAGATTAAATATAAAAAGTAATACACTAGACACTTTGTCTTCACCAAGTGATGTAAGAGACTTAGGCAAACATGGCCTTGATTGTCAAGAACTCTTACGATCAATCTTGGATCCCGAGAGGACTCACACACTCTATGATGGACAATGGTGATGGTGGTGGATGATGGTGTTATGGTGGTGGTGGGTGGTGGGTGAAGTGTGAGAGAGGTGGTGTGCCAAGGGATGGTTTGAGCTTGAGCCAAGCACTCCTATTTATAGGCTGAACAGAAGCTCGGGCACGGCCCCGTGTCCAGTGGGCACGGCCCCGTGTCCACATCCTTCTCTGTCTTCATTAATTGCTCTTGTCTTTATTAGTTGACCACGGCCCCGTGTCCGCTGGGCACGACCCCGTGTGCAGAAGCATATCTGTACTATCAAGATTTTCCTGGATTCTGTGAATCTTATAGTTGACCACGACCCCTTGTCCGCTGAGCACGGCCCCGTGGTGGGTGATGGAAGCTTCTACAACTTTGTCTTGTATGCTGACACTTGGGCACGCCCCCGTGCTCATTGAGCACGGGGTGTGTTCAGCATCTTGTTTTCTTGTTTTGCTTGGGAAGATGCTTTCGGGGAGGTTGGGCATGCCACGTTTATTCCTTTTCTTGTATTTATGTTAGATTTAGCTGCCTTTTTGCTTCTTTTGTTAATTTGAGCTCATTTAATCCTGAAAATACTAAAGGAAGACAAAAACACACTTTTTCCAACATTAGTACTAAAAAAGGGTTAGTTTTATGCCACAATTGATGTAATTTATATGTTGCATTTTGCACACATCAAATACCCCCACACTTGAATCTTTGCTTGTCCTCAAGCAAAACTCTTTATAATATGGCTTTACACTCCCAAATGGAATTGGTAGAAAAGAAGGTTTTTGGGCTTGTCATAGAGTGTCGGGATTTCCAAGATTCTTTATTTAGTTTTATTTTTATTTATTTACAATCCTATTCGTCATGATTTATTTAAAACTTTTCATAAGATAAATTACTTATTAGGGCATAACATGCCTCTTTAAAATTTTATTTATATACAAGTTCACATACCTCACGGGGGATCACTCAACACTCGGCCGAAGATGTATTTTAGTGAATCACTCGAGAGCGGCATGGAGCTTACTCCTACCATAGACTTGCCAAGCAATCAATCCTCCTCCTTTTTAACTATATACATTTGTAAATATCAAGAGGACTTTTGGGTGAAGGGTTAGGCTTGGGTTAAAGGTAGGTGGTTGGGTTAGTGGTTAGTAGAAAAAGGGCGAAAAAGCGTGAAAAGCGTCGGTTTTCGAAAGACTTTTTATTTTTGCAATTTTTATTTTGATGAAGCTATTATTCAAACAAAGTTATTTTTGATGAACTTGTTTATTTATTCCTTTTGCTTCATCAACAAAACATAATTTTTTTTTCAAAGTCAAACGAAAAACCGAGCTTATTACTAAAACAAAGGGTTAAAAATAAAAAGGTTTTGGTGGGTGAAAGGGTGTTTGGTTTGGGTTAAGAAATGAAAAGGTTTAGGCTCAAAGGGGTTAACTAGGGGGATTTTGGGTAGGTGGTAAAAAAAAGAAAAATAATGGTGTAGAAATAAAAAGGGTTAGTCCTAATGCCTCCATCATTTACTTACTCGGGTTTAAGTTGGTAAGGACCGGGAATGTATCGTCATGGCAAGTTCTAGAGTTGTAAGAACCAAGCGGCTATTCACACAAGAAACGAAAAATGAGCATTTAATTTAAATATATGTATTTGTATGCTCAATAAAAGCTCAAAACTCACTTTTGTGGGAATGGGTTTTTATGTGATCAAGTATATATAATTAAATTTTAACTAAGCTTGTCATGCCTTTTCATAATTTTCTTATGTTGGTTCTTGTTATCATGACGCTATCAGTTGTAAATTTGTAAAAATATAACCTTTTTAGAACTTGAATTTCCCGAGTTAAACCTAGACAAGTAAAGAAAAAAAATTTGAAAAAAATTTGGGGTGATTAGCGGTTCCAATAGAGTTTTGTATAAGGCTTATAGTTAGGACTTGCAAGATTCAAGGTTTTAACATCCCCCCCACACTTAAATTACACATTGTCCTCAATTGTTGGTGCATACGTCTGTCGACTTCGTCTTGTATTGAGTCGTGTAATAGAATAGATGAAACAAGTCACACAGTTCGAGATTAACAGGATACAAAGGTGAACACGCTAGTTCAAACGAAGTGGCCAGTTCAAACGAACTGGAGATGCTTGTTCAAATGAACTGGATTTAGTATAAATAGTGGACTTGTTGTTTTCATTTGTAACTTTCAGATTCCGGTAGCGAAGCTCTGCCGAAGTGTCTCCAGATCTGTAATTGTCATCAAATCAATAAAAGAGATAGATTAAGTGATTCTAGTGTGTATACAGCTGAAATAACACCGATACGTTTGATTCCGCCTCTCGTATTGGACGAGATCTCTTCTGAACGACTCGTTTGGTCGTGCAAACGATCCTACAAGTGGTATCAGAGCTCAGGAGGAAGAGCTCTTGATATTTCAGCCGTTATTCGCCGATAAATTCTGATTTCTACTCCATTCTGTCACGTTTTTCAAAATTAACCTAGATTTTCTGGATAAAATGAATTGATTTTCAAGTATATTGTGCGAAACTATGTTTTAAACAATCAGTAAAAGTTTCAGATCTTAAAACAGAGTAAAATTTGTTAAACTTGGTAAAAAACCGACCAGATCGTTTGTATCTACACCATTTCGCACGAACCGGAACTTTGAACTCAGATATACGGCAATTCAGTGGACGATTTTGAACGTTTTATACATCATTGTGATCGGAATTCTTTGTAGAACAATCCTTGAACATATCAGACCCTAATTCAATCGAAAACTTAATCAATTTGTCGAAGGATACCCCGGTTCGTATGTAGTTTGTTCGTCAGTTCGTTTGTATTGAACCAGATCGTTTGGAAAAGCAAGCTAGTTCATTTCAATTTGTTAACCAGGTCACACGGAGTGACTAGTTCATATGAAAAAGGGTCAGTTCACGTGGTATTATCAGTTCACTTCGCTTCAAAATCCAGTTCGCATAAGAGTCCAGTTCGTCTGAACCTCAGTTCGTGTGAAGATCTCAGTTCGTTTGAAGGGTTCTAGTTTGTTTAAGAGGTCAGATCGTTTGACAAGAGGTCGTTTAGATTTTGAACTCAGTTCGTTTGAAAGAGGCTGTTTGTGAATTCTTCGATACCGAATCATGGAAGAGGAATTTTACAACGCATTCGCTACTCCGGTTACCCCAATTACTCTTGCACAGAATACAATGCTGGAAAATGAAACGGGAACTATGCAAAAACCACCTAAACTCATGAACATCGAGGAGTATAAGGGTTGGGAAGGACATTTTGAGAATTGGGTACAAGCGAACTACTTAGATGCTTGGGAATGTGTCGAGACAAAATACATTAGACCGACGAATGATGATGAAGAGGTTATAGTAATTAAAGATCTAAGTGCCGATGCTAGAAAGAAATACAAAGATGAGAAAATGATGCTAAGTCTTTTACAACAAGCTGTGAAGGAAGATATCTTGGTTCTATTGCAACATAATGGAACTTCTTATTCAATCTGGAAGGCATTAAGATCGAAGTTTCATGGAAGTCAAGAGATGGTTAAGAACAAGAAATCACTTTTGAAGAAAGAGTTTGATCTGTTTCGTGAGTTGAAGAATGAGAACACAAAGCAAATAATAGAAAGATATTGCAATCTGCTAGCGAACATGAAGAGATTAAGCATTGAAAAAGATAATGAGGAGTTGATTGAGAAGCTAGCTGATGCTTTGCCATATGAGACTTGGGGTACTTATCTCATGATGTTAAGGAACAAGAAAGGTTTTAGTAGTCTGACATTGAGCAAATTCATTGAAAAGATTGAGGCTCAGGAGATGGAACAGAGAAAGGTTATAAGAATGAAAGATTTTGACGGTGAACAAGACACCGGGCTTTATTACAAAGGTGGTGTTAGTGATAAATCCACAAACCTGTCACCGAAGATTCAGACAGCATTCAATGCAAAGAATTCATCTGAAAGTTCTTCTAAAGGATCAAACAGCAACACAAGTTTTTCATCATATCCATCATTTAATCCGAACATTTCATCAACAAAGAATGGCAAGAAGTTACAATGCAATATTGTACTGAATCTGGAGAATGATGATGATTATTCAGCAGAAATTGCTAAGAGTCACATGTCTTTATTGGGAACTGTATTAGAATCTTATGGTAGTTTTGTTGCAGGTCGGATCGGGAATCCAATGCTTACAAAAGAGGATTACGATCAGATTGATGCTGAAGAGATGGAACTGATGGACATAAAATGGTGTTTGGCAAGTGTGTTGAGACGAGCTGAGAAATTTAAGCAAATCACAGGAAGAGATGATTTACGTGAAGCTAATATTTCTACTTTAGGATTTGATAAATCTAAAGTCACCTGTTTTCGTTGCAGGGAAAAAGGACACTTCAAGAGGGAGTGCAAAAACCGTGAAGCAAGTGGAGCTCAAAATCCGTTCAACAACAACAATGATTACTATCGAAAGGCGATCTATCATCAAGTTGCCCAACAACAACAAGAACCACAAGTGGCTCATGGAATAAAAGTGATTGAAGAATCTTCAAAGAGAGCTTGTATGGTAAATCAGGATGATCAAAAGTCAACGGAAGGTTTCAGTTGGGACAAATATATCTCAGCTGATAACAAAGCATGACTGATAAACCAAGATGATGAAAAATTGCCTGAAGGTTTTAGTTGGGAAAATTTCAATTGGGATGATTATGATCCAAACAAAGATTCAAATCACAAAGCATATGTTGCTCGTGTTGAAGAGGATAGTGATGATGATCATGAGTATTGGTCAAGAAAAATGGCAGATCATTTGAAAATGATGGCTGAAAGTGATAGTGATGACGATAAAGCTAAAAAGAAAAAGAAAAAAAATCAAAACACCGGTCAGTAGTGATGATGAAACTGTACCAGTGATTAAGAAAAAGGTAAAGGAGGTTCCAAAGTTCAAGGTTGATGAAGAAGTAAATGCTAACAAGATTCCGGTGATTTGTGAGAATTGTGAGATTATCAAGAAGAAAAACAGTGAACTGATTAATAACATAAATCAGTTGAAGGAATCTTACGATGTTCTGAACAAATCCATGAATCAATACAATCAATCAAGTGAAGAACAGGCAACAGCAATGAAGACACTTCAGGGAGCTTTCATGATAAAGCAGAAAGTTGTGAACAATTACATCGAGAAGTGTGCTGTGCTAGAACAGAAACTTGAAACTCAAAGAATTGAAACTGAAAGAGTAAATCGTTTGTTGAAAAGTTACTCATGTACTTCTTATGTCATTGACAGGATTTATCCAACAGTAGAAGGCATGAAGGCATTTGAGGAAGAAGAAATTTCTGAGGCAAAGAATTCTGAAGAACAGAAGGTTTCTGAAGAAAAGACTCCTGAAAAGAAGAAAGAAAAGAAGAAGGATAACAAAGAAAAGACTTCTGGTAAGAAACAAGGTTTTAGTTACAACAAGTGTCCACCTCCGCTTGAAAATGGATATTCTCCGAGAAATCCAAATTCAGAAAGAGTTGAAAAGGCAACAAATTTACAGTGGGAGTCGGAGTCTACAGTTAATTTTCCAAAAAATATTGATGTCACGTTTACGTCATCTGACACTGATCATGAGTCCGAGTTAATAAAGAAAGTGGTCGATCAGGTGTTGGATAAAGATGAATCTGAGGAGTCAATGTCGAAGTCAAAGTTGGAGTCTATGTCGGAGTTAAAGTCTGAGTCAAGCATTCCGAGTAAAACTGATAAACAGGGCAAAAGGGTTTATAACAAAGAATTCCTGTTATCAAAATCTAATTTGAATGACGAAACATTCAAAGTTGCATATACATTGAATGATTCTGACAAATTATATTCTGATGAGGAATTTCCAATAAGAGGTGTTAAACCAGAAATGATAAAGAAGATTTTCAAACTAACAGAAATTAATATTTCTGAAATAAAAGATGTAAATCTTAATGATAAACCTAAAAAGTACACCTCAAGATTTCAACAAAAAGAAAACAAGAAAAAGGGTTACAGTTCTGGTTCTGGTTATCGAAAGAAACCAAACCATAACGGTAATTTCAAAAAGAAAGGACTTGGATTTATTCCACCAGAAAATCATAAAAATGAAAAATATGTTCGAGATTTTAAATAAAAAATGGTATTTGTTTCAGGTACAAGTGCTGAAGAGGAACAAAACAGCCCATTCTGGAAGCAATCTAACAAAGAATCCCTTGCGAAGAAGCAAGAAGAGATGAAGAATGCTGATCAGATGAAAGAAACGAGAACCTGTTTCCAATGCAACAATGTTGGTCATATTGCCAAGAATTGTTCCAAGGCAATACAATCAAAACAGGGAGTTTCTCGTAAACTGAAAGATAAAGAAGTTGTGTTTGAATCACCAATTGAGAGATCTAAACTTTTCAAAAATTCAACTTTTGAGATTGGTGAATGTTCAAACAGGCTTTACAAGAAAAGAGCAAATCTTGACAACCAAAAATGGGTGGTTAAGAAATCAGAGGATAGTTCTAGCAATGATTCTGATTCGCCAAAATCAGAGGAGCTATTTTCTGGCGATGAATCTGATTCCACAAAGTCAGAGGAGCCACAGGTTGAGGTTAAAGGTGAAAAATCAGTGCCGACTGTGGATGATGTGAATTTTCCACCACTTCGGGCTGAAAATTTTAAGAAGAAAATTGGTAAAGTTGAGATTTCAAACCAATTTTTCTTAGAAAAGAAAGAGTTTGATGTTGAAAAAGCGTTTAATTTCAAAGTACATCATATTTTTGGAAAAATGGTTGACAGGAAGGTCAAGGGAGTCAAGGAGTTTTACGAGAAGAAAACGAAGAAACAAGGTAAAGTATCATCCCTGGTTTGTGACTGGGATGGTACTTACTACGAACAGTAAAATTCTGGACTTGCCGGAGCTCCCAAGTTGGTAATCGCGGAGCATGAATCGGCATCATTCTTATACTGTTTTGAAAATTGAAAATAGGTCACAAATATGACTTGCCGGAACTCCCAGGTTGGTAAGTGAGGAGTAGGAATCGGCATCTTGAGAATTCAACCTACATATGATAACTTACAAGTGGTATTGGTTGGTAAGTCATGTGGTTGAAAAATTGATTGAAAAAGGTTTTTACCTACAAGTGGTAAAATCAAGGTCATTAGGTTGAACTTGATTGAATTATTCTTACAAGTGGTAAATCAGGGACATTAAGTTGTATCTGATTTTCTACAAGTGGTTGTGAAACAAAATGATGAGTTTATCCCCTAACCTACAAATGGTTAAAATCAATCAACAAAACTTATTTTTCGGAAAAACCATTTGATTAAAACAAACTTAAGTGTTTTGAGATCACAATGGGAAAATAGTTTGTTGTGAGGGGGAGTTCTGATTGTTTATGCCAAGTGGATGGCGAATTGAAGCAATTTGATATCAGTTGTCACGTTGTTTGTATAGTTTGTTTTCAAATTTCCTAAAATGTGTTTGAATTTTAGGGGGAGTAAATTTTTTTTCAGAAAATACAAAAACATTTGAAAATTTGAAAAAGAAAAAAACATGATAAAATTCAAAATTGAGTTTTGTTGTATAAAAGAGGAAATGATAGTACATCAGTGGACTATCACAACATGCTAAAGAAATGGAAAGTCAAAATGTGATAAACGGTCTCACTGATGATATGCCAGTTAGTTTTTGTATATTTAGTAGATTGTGACGAGATATAAACCTAAATTTTAAACTTGCTTATATCGTGGGGAAACATCTCTCGGATATATGGGTAACCCCCGAAATCTTGTTTGAAAGGTCCCTCTTTCTGAGATACTAGGTCTTTATGCTCAGTGATATCTGGGGTATTATCCCGGGACTTCTGATTTTACGGAGGCAATGGCCTAGTCCCCGGAGAATACTTTCCGATTGCTTGAAATATAGCGCCGCCCTCAGCATAAATGATGAGACAATAAAATTGCTAATCAATGCTATTGTAAAAAAGATCATCTAAAGGTGACACACCGAAAGTCGAGCCGTCATCTCTCTGCTGAACGGAAGTTCTGACCTGAGCTCTCACGGTTTCGCAATTTAACCCCTTACAGATATCATCTGTGGTATACTCACCTTTAAGACTGAATATTGGGATCTGGATACGGGAGTATATTCTGAGGTGGGACACGCGATTAAGTTTAAGTGCTTAAAACATTAATCTCGTATCTCGAAGCAGTTAAACTTTGTGTGAAAATTTAAGTGGATCAGTATACTGACAATCTTAGTGAATCGTTTAGAACTTAAAATGTTTAAAGCTTAACGGTGTTGGTGATTTGTCATAAACTGATATGATCCTCTTGCACAAACTCACAAAATATTGTTTGTATATATTTCTTTACAGCATTTCTTTACATTTAAAATTTCAAAAAGATTTTCAGTGTGTTTTAGCATAAATTTTGAAAAATACAAAAAGATTTTTGACAACTGGTGTTGAAGAGCTAATTTTCAAAATTCCGAGTGCTAGACATGATGAACAGATGATTTGGGAGAGTGTGTTGTTTTGATAAGAAAAACGATATTTCTTCAAATATTTCATCAGAGATCTACATTGAAAAATTATTCTTTGATTGTTTTATTCCTGCAAGTGTTTTTATTAGATGGTGAGATTGTTTTTACAAGTGATCATCAGAAAATTTATTTTAAGGTAGAGATTTGTGCAGGTAATGATAGAGTCAGGAATCGACCTTGAACCTATGGAAAGAGCAAAGAGCCAAGTTACTATCTTGGAAACAAGAATTCCAGACTACAATCCCAGCTTACTGAGAGGGGAAGTCTGAATGTCAAAGAGCCAGGTTCTGATCATGAGGTTGTGATTCTGGATAGAAAGAGAAGAGAGAGATTTGAGGATACTTACATTGTCAGATACTTTGGAGAGAGCTTGAAGACTGATCAGGACTGAAGATGTTCTGAAGGCATACCGAAGACTCGTCAACATCCGAGGGGGAGTCTGTTGGTGCATACGTCTGTCGACTTCGTCTTGTATTGAGTCGTATAATAGAATAGATGAAACAAGTCACACAGTTCGAGATTAACAGGATACAGAGGTGAACAAGCTAGTTCAAACGAAGTGGCCAGTTCAAACGAACTGGACCAGTTCGTACGAACTGGAGATGCTTGTTCAAACGAACTGGATTTAGTATAAATAGTGGACTTGTTGTTTTCATTTGTATCTTTCAGATTCCGGTAGCGAAGCTCTGCTGAAGTGTCTCCAGATCTGTAATTGTCATCAAATCAATAAAAGAGATAGATTAAGTGATTCTAGTGTGTATACAGCTGAAATAACACCGATACGTTTGATTCCGCCTCTCGTATTGGACGAGATCTCTTCTGAACGACTCGTTTGGTATACATCAATGTGTCCCAAAAATAAGTTTTTAGGTTGATTGAATGTGTAAAAAGGTGTGAAAAAGCAAAAAAATGTGTTACTGGGCGCTGGACACGGCCCCGTGTTGTCCGGGCACAGCCCCGTGTTCAAGTGCCAGTAACAAAAATTAAACAAAAGAAACAGAAGTCTGGACACGGGGGTGTGTTGGGTGAACATGGCCCGTGTCCAGTTTACCTGAACTGGGTCATTTCTACAGACTGTGCAGCACGGGGCCGTGTTGGGCGGACACGACCCGTGCTGAACTTACTGTCAATGAAGAAAATTATCGGATGGCCCTGTTTTCCTGCATGGGGTGCTGGTTCAAGTTTCCCTTGTTATCCTTTGCCATCCTGAGTGTCTTTTATTCGTTTCAACACCATCCAAACACCAAATTAACTAAAACCATCATTCATTAAGTCATAGAGAGAGTTACATAGTAGTCCTAAAAGTTAAATTTCTAGATAAGTAGGTCAAAGAAACACAAGAAATCCAAATCAAGAAGTTCTAGCCTAATCTTTATTTTACTAGCAAAACTTCCAAAAAGATAGTTCTCTTGGTTAGATGCGGCATGAAAACTTCTTTTCTTTGGGCATGGGATCCTCACACGTCGGCGAGCCACTCTTCTATCTCCCTTGGGAGAAGGAAGGCGGGCTCATTGGCATCGGGTTGAGGAGGTGCAACCTCCACCGGGACTTCTTGTAGATCTTCAAGAAGGTGTTCCGCTGGAAGTTCATCCCACCCAGTAGGATTGTAGATTCCAAGTGCTAGGTTCCAATCCTCTTGAGGGAGGATTGGTTCCATGGGAGGTGTTACAAGAATGTTTAACCTTTGGTGCAAGAGGTTAATTTCTTGAAAACTGTTTTCCAGCCCTACCATAAGATAATTTATATGGTCTATCAGGACCTCCTCTACCGAAGTCATCTTGTCAAGAGCTTCACGTAATGCCATTACATATCGTACGAGAGTTGCTTCAATTGATGACCTTCTTTCCCTTCGACTGTTTCTGGAGTGCGCAGAAGAGGTTCCACTGTTTTGGCTTGACATTCTACGAAAACAAACCAAAAATAGTTCATTTTAATGAAACAGTACCACGGACACGGCCCCGTGCTCAATGAGCACGGCCCCGTGTTCACCTTTCTGTAGTTTTTTAGAACAAGGAATCTTGGAGTTTCAAATTATTTTCCCAACTAATGAAGCAGTTTTGAATAGAAAAAACTTAAAACAATGTTGAGTAACTTATTTTTAACAAGATTCCTTGAACAAAAGTTTAACAAACATCACAATAAAGCTTGGAATCAAGCTTCAATGGAGGTGTTGTTGCAAGAAAGATGAAGAAGAAGGTAATGGATAAAAGAGGAAGGGACAAGATGTTTGTTAGAAACTTCTTTTAGAACATACCTAGGATGGTAAGTTAGAAAATCCTTTCAAATCTCTGTCCCTGGATGGTCCAAATGTGCAGGATTCTTGGCTGCATTTATAGAAAACGACAACATGCTGGACACGGCCCCGTGTCGGCTGGACACGGCCCCGTGTGCAGGCAAGATCCTGACACGTTTTGTCCGTATTCTGACAAAAAGTCAGAAGGGAATCTTTTGGTGGACACGGGGGCGTGTTGACCTGGGCACGGCCCCGTGTCGAAGGGCTGTTTATGAAGTTTGTCTATTTTTAAGGAACTTTTTCGGATCGGGTGGTTCCTTACTGGATGGAACAACCCCAAAGTTCCTAAGATACCTTAATTGTTCTAGATTGAGACGAGAACGCAAGAGGTTGTCGGTGAGGGGGATTCCTATGCTATATGTAGGTGGACAAGTCCAACCCTTTCCCGGGCTCTCGTTAAAGAAGGTGTATGCCGAATCGCTCAGGTCTATGTATGCATCGAACGAAGTTGATGGGGAGTCCTTCACGGCACAATCGGCACAGGGACGACTATCGCTCAAGTCCTTACTAGAGTTAGAAGTATCGTCGGGGACAACGGAGTTGTTTGAATGCGATTCCAACACTTCTTATTGGTTATCATCTTGAGATAGATTATGGAAATCTATCCTAAGTTCTTTTAACCAATTAAGAATTAGATCTTCTAATTGAAATAGTTCATCAAGAAGCATTTCTCCTAGAAAATCTGGTTGGGAGCATTCGAGGGAGAGATATGGATTATTTTTACTTTCGCCCCTCTTAAGGATACAAGGAAACGATGGGTCTATATAGTGGGGCTTATAATTTAGAAAATAACATTCTAATTCCTTATGGGTACCACCACATATTTGACACCACGTACCATAAGAGTGCCAAAAGTAAAAAGTATCAGTATCACTCATGTTTGTGTCAGAAATTACCAACCGTCGGGATCTTACGGTTCTGTTTTCAGTAACTGAATCTTGGGCACGGGGCGTGTTGAGTGGGCACGGCCCCGTGTTCAGCTTACTGTCTGACTTAAAACAGGATTGCCAGTTCCAATGATTAGGCACGGGGTGTGTTCAGCGGGCACGGCCCGTGCTGAGTTCTGCAGAAGCTGAAAAACTAAGAAAAATCCTAAAAAAATAGAAAAATAAGAAAAACGATTAGGCCGTTGATTCCTAACTTTCTTAAAATCCTTGTGTCCCCGGCAACGGCGCCAAAAACTTGATGTGCGTTAGGTGTATATATAGGTTTAAGTATATTTTAAGCCCTTTTACACTTTCTTTAGCCAAGTTTTAAATTTATAAAACACGATATTTACTAACACTAAATACACATATGGGCAAGTGCACCCATCGTGAGCGTAGTATAGTGTTGGTAAGATACCGAGGTCGTCCAAGGACACAAGAGCTTTTAGTACCGGTTTATCCTCAACGTCTAATCAAATCAAAAGTTTAGAAAAAAGGTTTTAAACTAAGAAAATAAAAACTAACTAAAATGCTGAAAAATAAAAATAAAAGAAAAAACAGATAGACAAGATGAATCACTTGGCTCCGACTCGTGTTTAGTGTAACCTATGATTATTTCCGCACTTTTACACTATTTAAAAGATTATCTTAGTTATTGTAGTAGGCCCCACTTTTGAAGGTGACGTTACCCTCAACCCAGTAGTTTGAGTCAGCAAGGATACAATCCTAAAGGGTCGGATTATTGAAAGATAATTAATTAAGTTATTAATGCATAATGTGGTAGGCCCCTCTTTTGAAGGTGACGTTACCCTCGGCTAAGTAGTCTGAGTCAGCAGAGATACAGTCCTAAGTAGCCGGGTTAAAGTATTAATAGTAGTTTAACTTATGAGGGGATCAAAGAGTTTGGACCCCCGCCATCCAATACCGTTAAGTATTGAAGGAGGTCCTACTAAATTTGACCCAGGTCCTTTGCAGGATCTATACACTGAACAATGGCAAGACTCTTACCAAACCGTTCCCTTAACCCCCGACCAGGTAGCCAACATACCTCCATATAGACTGTGGAGATATGAATGGTGAAAATCTTTTATTTTATATAGACAGTAAAATAATGCCAAGACACCACGGACAAACGATAAGGAAGAATCACCTTCAACATAAGAAACTAGTTATTAAAGTCATTAATACATAACCAATTAAAAAGTGCGAAAAGATTAAAAATAAAAAGTAATACACTAGACACTTTGTCTTCACCAAGTGATGTAAGAGACTTAGGCAAACATGGCCTTGATTGTCAAGAACTCTTACGATCAATCTTGGATCCCGAGATGACTCACACACTCTATGATGGACAATGGATGATGGTAGTGGATGATGGTGTTATGGTGGTGGTGGGTGGTGGGTGAATTGTGAGAGAGGTGGTGTGCCAAGGGATGGTTTGAGCTTGAGCCAAGCACTCCTATTTATAGGCTGAACAGAAGCTCGGGCACGGCCCCGTGTCCAGTGGGCACGGCCCCGTGTCCAGTGGGCACGGCCCCGTGTCCACATCCTTCTTTGTCTTCATTAATTGCTCTTGTCTTTATTAGTTGACCACGACCCCGTGTCCGCTGGGCACGACCCTGTGTGCAGAAGCATATCTGTACTATCAAGATTTGCCTGGATTCTGCGAATCTTATAGTTGACCACGACCTCGTGTCCGCTGAGCACGGCCCCGTGGTGGGCGATGGAAGCTTCTAAAACTTTGTCTTTTATGCTGACACTTGGGCACGCCCCCGTGCTCATTGAGCACGGGGCGTGTTCAGCCTCCTGTTTTCTTGTTTTGCTTGGGAAGATGCTTTCGAGGAGGTCGGGCATGCCACGTTTATTCCTTTTCTTGTATTTATGTTAGATTTAGCTGCCTTTTTGCTTCTTTTGTTAATTTGAGCTAATTTAATCCTGAAAATACAAAAGGAAGACAAAAACACACTTTTTCCAACATTAGTACTAAAAAGGGTTAGTTTTATGCCACAATTGATGTAATTTATATGTTGCATTTTGCCCACATCAACCACGCTTCCGCAAAAGTCAGGGTGTGACAGCTTGGTATCAGAGCTTCGATCGTAGCGAACTAGGATTCTTTCTCGAGTCTAGACTACGATCATTAGGGCTCTCACGAAAATGTTTTCAAACATGTTTACATTGCATGCACAAAATGTCCAGATCCAGGAAACAAATATTTTTACAAATAAAAGACACAAAATACATTTCAAAGAATTCAATTATAATTCAGTCTGAGAGACTGGGAAGTTAGTCTGAGAGACTAGCTGGGTAATTCAGTCTGAGAGACTGGGGAGTTGGTCTGAGAGACTAACTGGGTAGTTCAGTCTGTGAGACTGGGTAGTCTGAGAGACTAGTTGGGGCAGTCTGAGAGACTGGGAGGTTTAGCCTGAGAGGCTGGGTAGTTCAGTTTGAGAAATTGGGAGGTATAGTCTGAGAGACAAAGTAGTTCAGTCTGAGAGGCTGGGTAGGATAGTCTTGGGAAGACTAGGATGAATACATGCTTACATTTCTATTACGTACATGCTTATTTGATGATTGTTAATACATGTGCATAAGTTGTGATTGTTTTGTTACAGACACCATGTCCTATTCTGATAGCGGAGTATCAGATACCATAGACCCTATGGCCATAGTTTCAGATGACGAGATGGCCACAGACCCTGAGGTTTTTACATCTGACACTACGAGTGACGATGATGATGATTTTCAGCCGTTTGCTTTACCAGATCTTGGAGATGATATACCGCTAGCTGATGGCCTTCTTGGCGAGGATCTACTTCTTGTTCAGATCCCTGCTCCTTTTCCTCTTGCTGCATTTCCTCTTGAGGATCTGCCTCTAGATGTTATGTCTGACGACGACATCGATCTTTTTATTGAGGGTCCCCCTGAGGGTGCCCAGGATGATGGAGCTCCAGTCGATGATGCCGTTGTCGTTCCACTTGTTGAGATTCTAGTTGGTGTTGTCGTTGCTGTTCCACATGATGAGATTCCTGTTGTCGAGGCCCCTTCTGACCATTCTGGTCCTGATTCATTCGAGTCTGTGTCATCTACTACTTTACACGCACTGGGATTACAGCGATATCCCACCGATACTGATTCTGACATAGCTATGTCTGCCGCACCTGTTCCTCCACAGGATTTCGAGTTTGATGATGAGTTGGATCCTGTCTTTCCACACGACTTCAACCCTGACCATGAGGTTGAGTTGTCCCCGATGATCAGCCTTCTGAGGCACCTGTCATTCCTGACGATCAGCTCTTTGATATACCCGCTGATCTTGAGCTTGCTCCAGCTGACCCTGAGCCTATGATTGCACCTGAGCCTATACCTGCTCACGATCTTCTACCTGAGCATGACCCTGCACCTGCCGATGTACCAGTTGTTGCACCACTGCTGCCTGACCCTATACCTGCAGCTGTTGATCATGCTCCTTTTGCAGCCCAGATTGACCCTAGATATGCGTTCACCCACAATGGGTGGATCGAGGACGACGATGACCTACCTCCTTTTGTTAGACCTGTTACTCCCCCACCTGCACCTACTCATGCACCCATTGATATCGCTCCGTTTCACCCACACGTATCTGACATTCATCGCACTGATTTACCAGTCACGTTTTTACATGATATCCCTCCTCCCCGTCCAGGGGAAGGTCCATCGAGTCAGCAGCCCGGTCATATTCCTCCTGTGTCAGCAGCTTTTCCCTTTGTGCCACAGTTTTCACATACTGCTCCTTTTGCTACTACACCATCGGGCGAGCCACTTATCTGGTTTCCGCCCAACACGATGCCTATTTCTGATCCATACCATCCCTTCCACATTGGATACACGAGGGATGATTTGCTTTGGTCGCTGCAGCTCCAGCAGGAGATGCTGTGTAGGAGAGTCATGGAGTTAGAGAGGATCCCGCGTCCTCCGCCGTGTCCTTGTCAGTCACCATTCGCGACTCCACCCGCTCCTCTCCTGCCATACCCCGATTTTGATGTCCGTTTTCTTACTATGGAGCAGCAGGTTAGCTACCTGTTGCGTACCGTTCATGCCCTCGAGGAGGATTTAGCGCATTTGCACAGGTTGCTTTTCGTTCCTCCACCTCCTCCTCCTCCACCATCAGCATAGCAGTTTTTTGTTTTATACAGGTAGCATACTTTTGGTGAGAGTGCCGCTATTGAGCCCATATTGCATAGCTTTTTGAAGACCACATTTCTTTTGACTTTTGATTGTTGTAGTTTGATGGATAGTTTGGATAAGGGTGTTGTGACCATGTAGTCCTTTTTGGTTGTGATATGGTACATTGTGAAACTTGTAAAACTGTATTTGTGGTCATTTGATATATGGAAGCTCATTCGCAACATTCTCATTACATACATTGTTGAATTACTAGTTTGTGTTATGACATGGGATGTTATGTGTGTACTTGCGTTGATAAATGTTATTACATACGCGTACTACATACTTATATGCGTAAGACCTGACCTATACAATCTCCTTATAGAAGATGCCTCCATGAAGGGAAACTCGATTGCCCACTACTGAGGCCGAGTTACAAGAACGAATTTCACGAGCGATAGCAGAGCACGAGGCCTCACGCGCTGAAACTAGCGGGGGTACCTCAAGAAACAACCCACCCCATGGTAATGTTTAAGTCACTTGAGACACATTACGTTACATTTGGATATTCCATGTGCGTTTGCTAATGCTTTCTGTGAATGACGTTACTTATACAGGCTGTACCTATAAGCAGTTTCTAGATTGTAAGCCTCTAAATTTCGACGGCACCGGGGGTGCTGTGGCCTTTGTTCGATGGACGGAGAAGACCGATTCTGTGATAAGAATGAGCAAATGCGCACCAGAACACCAAGTCACCCATCTCTAGATTGTTCATAGATGGAGCGCTTTCATGGTGGAACCTCCAAGTCCAAACTCTGGGAGAGGCAGCAGCATACGCTTTGACTTGGAATGAAATGAAGGAACTCATGTGTAAAAAGTATTACTCCAGGGCCGAAATTCAAAAGTTAGAAACTGAATTCTGGAACCTCAAGATGGACGGCCCGAAGATCGTCGAATATGTGCAGAGATTTCATGACCTATCTCACGTGGTACCATACATGGTTAGTCCGAAATTCAAGCGCGTTGAGCGTTTCATTTGGGGGTTGGCACCTCAGATTATGAGTATGGTGACGACGTCAAAACCTGCTACGATCACCGAGGCTATCGACCTGAGTGTAGCACTAACCGAGGAAGCAATCAGGTTAAACAAGTTTTCGATCTCTGACCAGAAGAAGAAAGAGACTCACGTTGAGTCATCGGGTGAGAACAAAAGGAAGTTCTCAAACTTCAAGAAAGGTACCAGCAGTGCTAACAAGAAGGAAGAGACAAACACACCAGCCAGGGCCAAAACTAGTGCTGAAAACAAAGGAAAAGGGTACATGGGCACCTTGCCCAAATGCAATGCGTGTCAGTTGCATCATAATGGACGGTGCCGAGCTGGAAGATGCGAGTCTTGTGGAAGAGTGGGTCACTCGAAGGAAACATGTTGGGTTGGTACTGGGCGTGGTAACAATGGTCAGAGAGGTTATGGCAACAACAACCGTGGTGGGAATGGATACGGAAACCGCCCTCAAGGAGGAAATGGCGGTAACAAAAATCGTGGTAATTTTGGGAATCAAGCTGGTAATGGAAACCGTGGAGCGAATAACAATCAAGGTGGTAATGGGAACGGTAATGGTCGAGGACCAGGTTGTTTTAATTGTGGAGACGTGGGGCATTTCAAGAGAGAGTGCCCAAAGCTCAATCAAGCTCAGGGAAGGGTTTTCAACATCGGTGCGAGGGAAGCTCGCCAAGATCCAAATGTGGTCACTGGTACGTTCCCTATCAACCAACGTTATGCATCTGTACTATTTGATACCGGTGCCGATTATAGTTTTGTATCGCTAGAATTTAAGAATATACTTGGGTTGGTAACCAGTAAGCTAGACATTTCATATTCAATAGAACTAGCTAATGGAAAGCTAGTAGAAGCGAATGAAGTTATTAGGGGTTGCGTGATAGAACTGGGAGAGCACGAGTTTACACTTGATTTGCTGCCGGTCTAGTTGGGAAGCTTCGACGTGGTAGTGGGGATGGATTGGTTGTCAAGAAACTGAGCAGAGATTGTATGTCACGAGAAGGTCATTCGCATTCCGATGGTGAATGGAGAAACAATTGTGGTACATGGAAAGAAGCACGATACACCCCTAAGGATCATCAGTTGTTTGAAGGCTCGAAAGTGTTTGCAGAAAGGATGTGTTGCCTTCTTGGCACACATTGTGGATAAAGAAGCTGCTGAGCCAAAGCTAGAAGACATTCCAGTCGTGAAGGAATATCCTGAAGTCTTTCCCGAAGACTTGCCAGGATTGCCGCCGCAGCGACAAGTCGAGTTCCACATTGACTTAGTTCCAGGCGCTACGCCTGTGGCTAAGGCACCTTATCGACTTACGCCCTCCGAGATGCAAGAGCTGTCAACACAACTTCAGGAGCTATTGGATAAGGGATTTATCAGACCAAGCTTCTCGCCTTGGGGAGCTCCAGTTTTGTTCGTTAAGAAGAAAGATGGAAGTTTCCGCATGTGTATCGACTACCGGGAGCTTAACAAGTTAACTATCAATAATAGATATCCTTTGCCAAGGATTGATGACCTGTTCGATCAACTACAAGGTTCGAGTTTTTACTCCAAGATCGACCTTCGATCGGGTTATCACCAGTTGAGGATATAAGAAGAAAGCATACCAAAGACTTCCTTCAGAACTCGCTATGGACACTACGAGTTCCTGGTTATGCCGTTTGTGTTAACGAACGCACCAGCAGTATTCATGGATTTGATGAATAGAGTTTGTAAGCCGTACCTCGATAAGTTTGTGATCGTGTTCATCGAAGATATTTTAATCTATTCGAAGACGAAGGAAGAACATGAGCAACATCTAAGAGCTATCTTAGAGCTGCTCAAGAAAGAGAAATTGTACGCGAAATTATCGAAGTGTGAATTTTGGTTGCGCGAGGTTCAGTTCCTTGGTCACGTGGTTAACGGAGATGGAATCCATGTGGATCCCACAAAGATCTAGGCGATCAAGAATTGGGAGACTCCAAAGACGCCAACCGAGATCCGTCAGTTCCTAGGTTTGGCAGGTTATTATCGCAGATTTATTGAGGACTTCTCGAAAATCGCTCAACCTTTGACCTCCCTTACACAGAAAGACAAGAAGTACGAATGGGGAGACAAGCAAGAAGAAGCATTTCAGTTGTTGAAGAACAAGCTTTGCGATGCACCGATCTTATCCCTACCCGAAGGTACTAACGACTTCGTGGTATATTGCGACGCCTCGCGTCAAGGTTTAGGCTGCGTGCTGATGCAGCGACAGAAGGTTATAGCCTATGCTTCGCGCCAGTTGAAGGTTCATGAGAAAAATTACACCACGCATGACTTGGAGTTAGGCGCGGTGGTGTTTGCATTAAAGATCTGGCGACATTACTTGTATGGCACGCGATGCACAATCTTTACCGATCACAAGAGCTTACAGCATATACTCGATCAGAAAGAGCTTAACATGAGACAGAGACGATGGGTTGAGTTGTTAAACGATTATGATTGTGAAATCAAGTATCACCCAGGGAAGGCGAATGTGGTCGCAGACGCCTTGAGTCGGAAAGAAAGAATCAAGCCCATAAGGGTTCGAGCATTGGAAATGATTGTTCAAACGGACCTCTCATTGCGCATTCGTTCCGCACAGAGAGAAGCTCTTAAGGAAGAGAATCTTGAGAATGAATATCTCCGTGGGATGGAGAAACAGTTAGTACCCAATGATGAAGGAACGTTGTGTTTCATGAAACGAATTTGGGTTCCTCTGTTTGGCGGTCTGAGAGAAATAATTTTCGATGAAGCTCACAAGTCACGGTACTCGATCCACCCAGGATCGGATAAAATGTACCAGGATTTAAAGGATTTCTATTGGTGGCCGAGATTAAAAGGTGATGTTGCAACGTATGTTGGCAAATGTTTGACTTGTGCCAAGGTAAAGGCCGAATATCAGAAGCCTTCAGGTCTTCTGCAACAACCTGAAATACCCATGTGGAAATGGGAGCAGATTTCGATGGACTTTATAACAAAATTGCCAAGAACACCGAGAGGTCACGATACGATTTGGGTAATCGTGGACCGTCTGACCAAATCTGCACACTTTTTACCGATTAGAGAAAAAGATAATACTAGCAAACTTGCTGAACTATACCTGAGAGAGATAGTTGCGCGACATGGAGTGCCTCTCTCGATCATTTCTGAGAGAGACGAAAGGTTTGTATCAAGGATTTGGCAATCCTTCCAAGAAGCCTTTGGTTCTCAGTTGAATCTGAGTACTGCATTCCATCCGCAGACAGATGGCCAGAGCGAACGAACGATTCAAACGTTGGAAGATATGTTGCGAGCGTGCGTAATGGATTTGGGTGGTAGTTGGGACACTCACTTACCCTTGGTAGAATTCTCGTACTACAACAGCTACCACGCAAGCATCCAAGCCGCACCGTTTGAAGCTCTCTATGGACGCAAGTGTCGATCACCGCTATGTTGGGTAGACACGGGTGATAGACAGCTTTTTGGTCCTGAATTGGTTCAAGAGACGACTTATAAGATTACACAGATCCGAGAGCGCATAAAGGCAGCTCGTGATCGACAAAAGAGTTACGAGGACCGAAGAAGGAAACCGTTGGAGTTTCAAGTGGGAGATATGGTTTTGTTAAAGGTCTCACCCTGGAAGGGTGTAGCACACTTTGGGAAGCGTGGGAAGTTGAACCCGTGATACATTGGACCGTTCAAAATCCTGGAGAGGATTGGTCTTGTAGCTTACAAGTTGGATCTACCCGCAGAACTGAATGGCATTCATGATACATTTCATGTATCTAACCTGAAAAAGAGTCCAACTCAAGAGGCAGTTGTCATACCTGCCGATGAAGTCCACATTGACGACACACCCCACTTTACTGAAGAACCTGTTGAGGTTACTGATTGGAAAGTTAACAAGACGCGCAGGAGTATTTCAAACTAGTCAAGGTTCGTTGGAACGCGCGACACGGCCCAGAGTTCACTTGGGAGCGTGAGGATCGTATGAAAGCGAAGTACCCACATTTGTTCCCCAAGACCCCTGCAGCTAGTAGCAGAACTTAAATTTCGGGATGAAATTTTCTTAACAGGGGGAGAATGTGACAACCCTTATAAATCCAGGTATCCGTACAATTAATTAATATTAATTAATGCTTAATGACTGTGATGGATTACTTAACTGGTTTCTGATTACTGCATCACACTTACATGTGCGTCACATATTACATAATGTCACATCATTATCACATACAAACCTTATTGACATACATGATGCACAGTTAGCACAGTTAACGGATAGAACAGGAATATGCTGACGGAGTTCAGAACATAGACAGATAGTGCTTTGAGACCCAGTATGGGCCAGGGACAAGGTACTACACTAGTATGGTGTGTAGGGAAGTAAGGACCATAAATCTGCGTCACTAGGTGATAGTTTAAGTGCCGGAAAGTGCCTAAAACCCACATGAAGTGCAGAATTCTGCATATTTCAGCAAAATTCAGCTTTTTAACAAGCTAGTTATGTGCAAAAATATGGCAAAATGGTCCTGAATGTTTTCCTAAGTGTCGGGAATTAAAAGTGTCACAAAAAGTAACATAATGATCATTAAACGGAATAGCTTGACACTTTAACGAACCGGTATCTAACCGAACAACCGGACACTACCCGAAACACCAAAATTATACTAGAAACATATGATCCCCGAACACCTTAACACCCACTAAAATATCTAGTAACTAACTTAACTAACTATATATAGTTGGTTATGAACTAGTAAGTAACCAAACTAGTTAAAAGCCTACTCTATACCCCCCCCCCACCTACAATCGGCCATACCACCACCACCATACCTCAAAGATTTTATTTCCTTTTTTATTAGATCTTGCTTGCTCTTCATGACAAGATATTTAGGAGTGATGGTTATAAGTATGGCATGAGACTTCTAGAGTTCATCACATTTCACACACTAACACACACTTCATCTCCTCCCTCTCCTCCCCAAGCTCGCGGCCGAACACCCCTCTTCACACCACCACCATTTTCACTTCAAGATCATTCATTCCAAGACCATCCAAGGGTGTAAAGAGGTGTCTAACGAAGTGTGAAGCTTGTGGAACTTCAAAGACCTCTCTCTTTAGCTTTTATCCTCTTGATTTCTACACTTGATTCATCCCAAGCCTTGTGCTAGTGGTAAGATCCTTGTACACTCTAGTTTACTTCCATTTTTAGTGGTTAATGTTGAATCACAATCAAGAACATTAAGAACATTAAAAGACATAAAAATGGATCTTGAACATGAGCTTACATATGATGAAATCTTGATGAAATAGTGTTGTTTAGTATATGTATGATACTTGCTTGTTGTTTACTTGAGATTATGATGCTGATCATCATAAGGAGCTTGCTAGATTGTGATTAAGCACATGATCTAGCAAGTTAGAGGATGAATATATGTTAACACAAGGAGATCATCCTCATATATAAGCATGAACTTTAATAAAAAGATGATTTCTTGAAAAATAATAAACAAAGTAAGCTAGTAATCTTATGAATCTAAGATTTATGAATGGTTTTCCAAAAGAACCAAGTTTAAAATGTGATTTTTAGAAGATCTTGGTTTTTACTTAAACTTACACTATTTTTGGTGATAAAATAAGTGTAGAGACACTAGAGAAACAAGAAGATTTAATAAAGAAACGTTTTTATAAAATATGTTTACAAGTTGTAAACACCTAAATTCTTTAAGAATGAGATTTTTAAAGAAATGAACACACTTTAAAGGGTAACTAACTCCACTAAACATACCACCAAGTTACTACAAGTTTTCACGAAAAATCAAGTTCATGATCTTTATGTAGATAGCTTGTTTTTGCACTTGGTAAGTGTAATATTGTTTAGGGTTGATTGTTGATTATTGTGTGTTGATTTCGGAAAGAAAATGATATGCTTTATTAGCATGGACACCTCCATTTTCAAGGGAAACTATGGCAAAATTTTCTAAAAATATAAACACTTAAAGAGATATTTTCTAACAAATATTTACTAGTGTATTTTAACTATGGTTTTCAATATAAACTTTGCCATAAATTTTGGTAATAAAAATACAAGTATTGGAGGTTGATTTTTATAAATAAAAATGGGTGAATATATATTAGAATATATATATTTATATTAAAGACACTTGTGTGAATACTTGTATACTTTGTGAAATAAGTTATGTTATTTTAGGGTAAAGTAATATAACTTAACAAAAATGCCAAGAATATCATGGAATAAATACATAAGTTACACACTTGATATTGTGAAACCGAATGCAAGAATGTAACTTACAAAATATTCCGGAAGATACCGTTACAATATATTTTTGGTAAATATTATTTTGGAAACGAAAGAAGTGAAAATATGATTTTTGTACATATTACCAAGTTATGTCATATTTTCAACAAGAAGAAAATATATTATTTTTGGGAGATAAAAATATATTTTTCCTAGTATATTTAGAAGATATATGATTTTTGGGAAAAATATATATTTTCTTGAAATACATTATTTTTGACAAATAAGTTATATATATATTTTCTAAAGTGAGACTTGAAAATATATTATTTTGAGAATACAAATACGAGAATATGAAAGTACATGTATAAAAGACCCCCATCCTTGGGAAGGAAATACGAAATTAAATACTTGAGAAGTATTAATACAGAAATATTGTTTAACAATTATTTCCAAACTAAATATAATTTAAAGTTAAAATAATTATTATTTTAACAAGTAATTATAACTTGGAATAATATTGGAAGCATAAAGGAAACGTAACTCAAAAACGTAAATACTAAGGCAAGGCATGGCCCGTTCGTCTAATAGACCCTAGCACGTTGTAGGTAGTCGGGTTTGCTGAAGAGATTTTGGGTTACGATTCTGAAGACGCAATAGTGTGAGTTCATGTCCCCCTTTCTTTAAACTGTTTTGTTTATTAACATCGGGGGTGAAATACATGTTACAAAAGGGTTACATACAAATACAATTGGTATGGTTAGCCTAGGAAAGAACCATAGATCATGTGATTGGGTAGGCGGATACTTGGGACCATTAATCCTCGTATAAGGACCGAGGGGCATGAGTGATAGATCTATTTGGGTGTAGCGAGCCCACACCCATGAGGACCAGGGTGGACTATAGGGTGACTATGTCTTCCAGCCGGAAGCCCGGTGCAACTTTACTAGGTTTGAGTCTTCCTACACCGTCACACATATCAGTGGCCTTGCAAACCATTGATGATCTTTTCCTTGTTTGCTTTCATACCGGGACTTACATACATACATACATACATACATACATACATACATACATACATACATACATACATACATACATACATACATACATACATACATACATACATACATACATACATACATACACGGTTTACAAAGGTTTATATATACTTATACACACACATGAACTCGCTCAACTTTTGTTGATGTTTTTTCAAACTACATGTATTTCAGGGAACTAGGGGATCTGGCAGGTGTATGCATGTGTCTTCAAGCTGCGTCGCGAATAAAAGATGTTATCCATGGTTGTTGAGTTTAGGGGGTGTATCCTATTCCTGGACGGGATACATGTCTCTAAACTCAGGTTTTATTTAAAGTCTTTTGTAGTTGAACATGTCATGGTTTGTAACTTAGTTGGGTGTCGATGTTTTCAAGACAAGTATGTTCTGGTATTTTCTAAACTTAATTAATGGATGAACATCTCATGTTTCTATCATATAGCGTTGTTATGATTGAATGCTATGGTATTGAGAAGTCACACCAATAACCACGCTTCCGTAAAAGTCAGGGTGTGACAAAAGAAATCCGTATCTCAAAACCCTAAATCATCAAAGAAGCCAAAAACATCATCAGTTGAAGAAAACATCTATCAACAAGTAAATATTAGCCGAAAATCAACAATGAAACAACAAAGTAGTAGAAAACACAAAGAGATTTCAGACAATGGTAATTTTATATATTTTTGCTTTTTAACTGTATTCAAGTTACGTTTTATGAAGTGCAATAGACCTAATATATCATATCCCTTCCCAAAAATTGTTAATGGGTGATATCTTATCTCTATCTTATCATTGAAAGTGCTTAATTAGGTTTGTTATTAGAGACTGCGTTGCGTTTTATGCTAAACCTATGACCTAGGGTGCTAATGCTTTTTATGGGATTTATATATGGTGAACTAATGCGTTTTATCTTAATAAATTTTCAGAAACAAAGAGATTATTGTTATGATAATTGAAATCGAATTTTAAAACATTGCGTTTTATCTTATCTTTGTATTTGCTGAGATACATGTGTTGTTAACTATTGCGTTTTATCATAATACCGTATCAAATGCTTTTTTTTTCTTGACTAATGCGTTATATTTTAAAATATCATAAAAAAAAATGAGATTATGTAATGTTAATTTGCTGTGTTAATTTAATATGATGTAAAGGATTGCGTTTTATCTTAAAACTGTGAACTACTGCTTTTTATCTTTATAGTGTTAGCTAATTCGTTTTATCTTAAATTTGTTAATTGACATTGTTTCATTATTCTGTTTAAAGATAAAAAACAAGAAGAAAAACAAAAAAGGTGAAGAAAGAAAGTGGTGATTGAATCTTCAGAAGATACATATTCTGTTTCAAAAGATGAAAATACTAGGGGAGCTATAGTTCTGCATAGTTCTGAACAACAACAAGTAAATTCAGGTAACATAAAACGCATTAAACAAATTTCATGAAAAAAAAATATATGTTTCTAAAACACTTCAATGTATCAGATGATGATTTTGTTGATCCGCCACCAAGAGTGAAACAGACAAAATATCAAAAGAAGGAAAAGTCAGAATCAAAACCAAAGAGATCATTGAGGAAAGATAAAATAGAAGAACAACCAGAAGAACAACCATATTATGATTACGACGGAAAAAAATCAACATAAAATGTGCAGTCAATACTCTCACAGATTATATTGAAAATTTGTCAAAAGAGCAAAAGAAAGTTGTTAGAGAAATAGGGTTTGGCAGCATACTATCATTCAAGCTGCATTCAGTTCCACGCAAATTCGGATATTGGCCGGTAAAAAACTTTGATGCTGAAAATGATGAGATAAATACTGGAGATGAAAAGATTAAGATCACAGCTGAATTGTTCCAAAAGGTATTTCAAATACTAAATGGAAAAACAGAGATTGAGGAAAAATTGAGACCAAAAGAAACTGATCTTATAATTAAATTCTGGCGCGGTCAATTCAGCAAAGATATTTTGAAGAGAATGTATGCTGCCAACTTAATTAAATATTTAAAATCAAGAAATGAGCTTGGAAGACTGTTCAAACTAAACTTCTTGGTTATATGTTTTACGGTCATGACAGAGGCAATGCAAAGTAGTAACGTTAATCAAAGATTCTTGCCATCGATGAAAAGTGACAACAAAAACCCAGGATTTTAATTGGTGTGAATATATTCTGAATGTTTTAAGGCGTACAAGAAGACAATGGCCTGGAAATGACAAGCTCTTCAATGGACCTATTGGATTGTTAGCGGTATGAAATCTGATCTTTCATTATTGCTACATATTATGCTGAATGCTTGTTTAGGCTGCTTGTTTATATTCTTTTTTTAAAATATGTTTGATTAAAACGCAATGTATATAAAGTTACAAAACGCAATGTATATAAAGTTACAAAACACAATGACTTGTTTATATTATTTGTTTGTTTGTTTAAAACGCAACGTTTATAAAGGTATAAAACGCAATAACTTGTTTATATGCTTTTTTCAAACTATGCTTGATTAAAACGCAATGTTTGTGTAAAACGCAATGTATTTAAAGTTACAAAAAATTAGTTGTGTAAGTTGTTTACAATGATTTATATTATAAAACGCAACAAAATTAGTATTGAGTATTTTTTAAAACGCAATGATTCATACAGATTCTATATGCTTACAAAAAACAAGGATTTGACGATGCTGAACACACTGAAGAGTTCTCTCTAGATAAAATTGACTCTACAACATTACAAGAATTTGAAGATGAATTGGAAATTGCTGCGCTAAATGAGGGGAGAGGTCTTGTAAAGGATAAAAAGAAAAAAGAGAAAAATGTCAGAAAGAATTAACAAAAAAAGAAAGATGAGGAGGAGGATGATGAATTTTATGTTTATCCATCTGAATCCGACAATGAAAATGAAGAAATTTGTCAAGATGAATCTGAAGAAAAAGATGAAGACGATGTTGAAGAACAACCAAACATCAATATCAACTCAGAAGAGATAAAAGATGGAAACACCTTACTTAAAGCTGCAATAGACTGGATTGAACAAGAGGATGTTCAAAACAGCCAACTTAAAACTAATGAAACTGAAAAAACACAAACAGAAAGTGGAGGATCATGGGGGCAATTCTTCATAAAACCATCAAAAGGAAATAAAGATAAATTGTGGGTAGACAGTCAATGCTGATTGCGTAATTTCATGCCATCACAAAATCAAAGTGAAGGTCTTTCTGACATTCATTCAACAAAAAGTGGCGATGAAAATATGAAGAACATTGAAGGTAAAAAATCCAATGAAGAATATGTTGTGACTGCCTTGGATTATCATTTTAAAGGATTTGAAGAAGTTTTCGAAAGCATCCAATCACGCATAGATGAGATCATTGAAGAATATCCAAAAAACACAAACAGAAAGTGGAGGATCATGGGGGCAATTCTTCATAAAACCATCAAAAGGAAATAAAGATAAATTGTGGGTAGACAGTCAATGCTGATTGCGTAATTTCATGCCATTACAAAATCAAAGTGAAGGTCTTTCTGACATTCATTCAACAAAAAGTGGCGATGAAAATATGAAGAACATTGAAGGTAAAAAATCCAATGAAGAATATGTTGTGACTGCCTTGGATTATCATTTTAAAGGATTTGAAGAAGTTTTCGAAAGCATCCAATCACGCATAGATGAGATCATTGAAGAATATCCAAATAGTGAAATTGTTCATAACAAAGTAAACGAATGGGCTTCATTGATTGAAAAATTCAACGATCAAGCTAAAAAGCACAAGAAAGTTAATATTGATTCAACTCTGATCGAAACACCATCAATATTTCTAAATTTGAGCCAAAATGAAGACACCGAAAATCAAATCATTTCAACTCCATTGATTGTAAAACGCAATGATGATGCTACAAAACACAATGAAGATAACACAGTTGTAGTCCAGACCTCCAATCCAGAAAAAATCATTGATAATGAACCTACATCAAGTCTGCAAACACACATTGAAAACCCTTCATTGGTACATTCATCATTTAGCGAAGAAACTCCATCATTAATGTTGGAGATAATAAAAAAGACAGATGAAGCAGAAAAAAAATCAAATAAAAAAAATTCAAAATGATGAGGTACCATCCTTTGATTTGAAAATTTCTCAGTTGTCTTCAAATGTGGATGAAAATGAAGTGGAAGTTGATACTACTCGCCACGCTGCACAATCCGAAAATCAAACGGAATCTGAAAATAAAACAATCGAAAAAGAAGTTGAAACTTGTACTCAAATTACTGGAATACAATTTGATAGAATTGAAGAACAGAATACTGAAAAGGAAATCAGTGATCTAATTCAAAACACATCATTCCTCAACCCACAAGAAGATCCGTATAAAACACCTGCAAAATCTGTTCAGGAAGAACAACCAACAAGTGATATCAACAAAACAGAACAAATAATCACAAAGATAGTACGACCAGATCGACAGAAAAATGTAGCAGAAGTATTTTGTTCACCATACTATCAAAGAAAAGTAGCAATGAACGAAGCAAGAACGACACATGAAAACAACATATCGGGATATGCTTTCCATGCAGAAGGAGAAATAACGTACAAAATCATTTATATACACTAACACAAAACAAAAATCAAAATATTATAATTTAATTATTTTTTTTTGCAGGGACACTCTCTTTGAAATTAGTGATCATGTATTTCTGTTGAGATATGGTGCAGAAACAATGAGGCCAGGATTGGAAATAACAGGAGAAGTAATCAATTGTTGGGCATATATTTTGAATGAAGAAGAAAAAAGAAGATCAAAAGACAACAAAACTACAAGATTTTTCTGTACTATTCGAATGCTGGTAAGATCTATAAAACGCAATTTGTCTGTTTTATACAAATAATATATGTTTAATGAAGTTTTTTGAAGTTCGATTGAATAAAGTTATATAAAACGCAATTGTCAATTTTATTTCTTTCATAAAACGCAATGTATACTTTGTTTGAATGAAGTTTTATAAAACGCAACTGTATGTTTTATTACCTTCATAAAACGCAATTAATATGTTAATTTGTTTAATGTTATGCAGGCTTTATCATTGACTGAAAAGGAAGAAAATATGATAGAAGAGTTCACAAAGAACATAGAAAAATTCTTCAAGGTGCAAAGCTAAAAAACATAAAAGATTTTAAAATTATCCTTGTCCCGATTCTCCATGTAGAGCATTTCTTTGTGATCTCATTCAATCTTGAAGAGAAACAAATATTCATCATTGACAACAGTGCGAAAGCGGTCACAAATAAAGAAAAATATGGTGATGTGCCTGAAAATACAGTAAGTTTTCTGACTTATGCTTTTAAAACACAAATATAAACCACCTAATCTTTTTGTTTTTTTTTTCTGTAGAGGAATGCTTTGGCAGGTTACCTTAAATCTGTTGGATATGAAAATGCAGATGATATAAAGGGCATAACCCCTGTTAGAATGGAGATGAAATGGAGGACAAAAGATAACGGCATTGACTGTGGTATATTCTGTATGCGTCATATGGAATGTTATAATGGTGAAGAATTCGAAAAATGGGATTGTGGGTTTCATGAGGAATATGAAGAACCTGCAATTATCAAGAAGGGTAAAAACAAAAAACAAGTGAACAAGCAGACCGCACAACTTGATGATTTAAGAAGAAAGTTTATCGCAAAGATATTATTGCACGATATCAACGAACGCAAAGATTATGTTATTGAGGACTCAAAGAAGTTTCGCAACCTCAGTGCAAAACTTAAAAAACAATCTTATGACACTAGTTTAGAAAGGATTAAAAACAGGCTTGCTCTTGCTGGTTTACTTTGATTTAGAAATGCTACTTATTATAAAACGCAATGTTTTTTCTTTTAGCATAATTTTCATATAACGCAATATTTTGTTGGTATATTTTGCTAATAGCGTTTCATGTCTTGTCATATAACGCAATGCTTCAAGATTCGATTGATTTTTTAAAATTTGTACAATTTATCAATAAAATTTTTAAATAATATGTTTAAAAGCAAGGATACATATATATTGAAATGCTATTATGCTAAAAGGCAACATTTTCTTTATACACTTGTTTTCTTTTTGTAATATTATAAAACGCAACATTTTAATAGTATGCTATAACTCAACATTGTCTATTTATTTGTTGTTTGACATAAGTTATTTATTCTAAAACGCATTACAAACTGTTTCCTAATTATTCATGTCCAAACATATAACGCAATACATCTTTATAACGCAATAAAAGATTTTTTACTATTTTTATAACGCAAAAAAAAAAAAGGCTTAATGACAATCATAAAACTACTATATTATACCTTGCCTAAGACGCAATGTTATAAAATAAAATAATAATAAATGAGGAATTGATAAAACAAAGAAAAAACTGACAGCTTAATGACAAGAAATTGATTAGACAAAAATCCTTAAAAAGCCTTAAAAAACCTTTTGGATTGCTGATAAAATACTGTATGATTGAACAATCAATTCAAAGAAAAAAATAAAATATAATCATTTTTATTATTACCTCACTTGATACCAATCCCTCTACCAATCCATTATATAAGAACAAAAACCCTAAATTATTTTCACATTCCTCATACACCAATACCCAACCACAAACACACACAAAAACCCAAAATGACTAATCAACAACTATCAGTTTGGTGGGTTCAAAGAGAGCATATCGTTCTTCAATTTCTTGATGGCAAAAAAAATAAGATACCATTCCGTTGCTTCTATTCTTCAAAACTGCAATGAGAATGTGTTGAGAAGGATGAATGAAATAGGAATACCACCTGCTTGTTACACAAATCAGACAGCCGCACTATTCAGAATTCTACACAAAAGATATGGAAATCCGCATCAAACTGCAACTGAAGAAACCAAAGTTACATCTTGGGAGTTCATTGAGGAAACTTTCAAAGTTTCAGTGACTTGGGACGATGGTTATGTGGAGATATATGACCCAAAGGACATATCTTCCAGTGAGGATATAAAATTTTTGAAGCAATTATCTGAAACACCAATCATCAACAACTCTGCAAGCAAATTTGCAGAGAAGCTTCAAAAGGCAGTAGTCTCACAGGTTGAACTTTGGACTGAATCTGAAAGTGATGAGGAAATCCCTAATGGAAGCTTAGGGTTCTCATCTGAAGAAGAAAAAAACTTTGATCCATGATGCTGATCTTGCTAGTAATTTTTATTTAATTTTGTGGTTTGTAAACATCATCTTTGTTTTAAACTACCATCATCTATATAACGCAATATTTAAGATATCCCCTTGCATTTCATGTTTCATTTGATCTGTGTTATAATAAAAAGCAATAATCAAAAAATTCCATTTAGAGTATATTGTTGTATGTATAAAACGCAATAACAATACTTTGTTGTTATCATAAAACGCAAACAACCAAAATAGCTGATATTTATGGAGGATATCACAAAACGCAATAACAAAAAGAGCTGAAACCTATACATCATAAAACGCAATAACAAAAAAATTTTCTTTCTTATTAATATCAGAATTTGTATACATACTTACATTGTATTGCTAGAACCTATAGCATTAGAAGAAACCTTCTCTTTACATGTGGGACTGTTATGTCCTTTTCCACCACATACACGACACGATTTCTGGATCTTTGATGATTTCTGAATTGCAATCTCACGATTAGAGTTAATCCTTTTTTGTACACCACATCCTTTGGTCCTTATTTTGATCGGGACAGGAATCATAGAATCAGACTTTTCTAAGTTCCCTCCAATATCAGCAAATCTATCTTTGCGACTAGGAGGCGGTGCAGCAACCATAACCTCATCCGCTTTATCAATATAACCTTTAATATGATCTCTGTAATGACACAGCTCATCTAAATCCCCAACCAACCTATTAACCACATACTCATTTGCAACAACGATTTCTCTAAAAACTTTATCAATTTCACTATTCGTACCAATTTCATCAAACCGAATATTGCAATGAATTGATCCATTTGAAACAACATCTCTCATCCATGTTCTAAGAACATATCTTCTAGGAAACTCAGTTATATCATCATACCGTAGAACATAAAATATATGGCGGCACAATATACCAAATTGTTCAAACCGTTTGCAAGTACAACTTATACTTAAACCATCTTCTTGTTTGCTGTATTGAACCTGTAAATAAAATTAAAAAGCTATATAAAATTAGTGAAATGTAATATAAAACGCAATGAATAATAAATATAATACAGAAATTAAGTATATGATCATATAATGATAAAACGCAACAAATGATGGAAAAAATAAAACGCAATAGATGTTTAAAACAATATAAATTTAAAAAAATACCTTGAATAAAGATGTGCATGGCTGTTTGAAATCCTTTATTTCATAATATTGAACATCACCCACGGTATTATGAGACTTTGACATACACTTTGTAATGGCAGCATCAATTTCAATCTGAATATCTTTAAAAATTGTTTTGGTATATATTTCTGATGCTTGTTTCTCCAATACAAAGTCACTCCAGGTCTTAGACTGAATATACCTTGTATCATGATCATTCCTCCTATGCTCATGCCTTTGAAAGTCCATTGCAGTCTCAAAATGAGTGAAAAATTCAACAAGTGTACATCTTGGATTGCAAAACTGACCAAAGAAGTAATTCTCACTTTCACATCTAGACGTAGTACGCATAAGACCAGCCAAATTCTCTCCATGGTAATAAGAGGGAATCCAATCAAATCGAAGATCGTACATATCTTTTAACCATTCATGATTTTCCAATCCAAAAGTAGACATTATTGAATGCCACTCAGTTTCAAAATCTTCTAGAATATTAGTATCATTCCAAACAACATGAGTCATTCTTGTATTAAACTCAATGTTGGATGACAAAACAGGACCAACCTGTATAAAAAGCAATAAAAATACTAAACATAAAACGCAATAATTTAAAACGCAATATCATGAAAATGATAAACATAATGCATTATTGGTAAAACGCAATTGTTTTGTTATATTAAAAAGCAATTCTTTTGATAAAAATGTTTGGGGATCTTATTGTATAATACATAAAATGCAACAATAAACCTATATAAAAAATGCAGTTTATTATATCATAAAACGCAATAAAATACCTTTGTCTTCAATTTCTCCCATATATGCCACATACATAACCTATGCCTAATTCTTGAAAGTACATCCTTAAAAGCTCTCTTCATTGCAGCATCTTGATCAGTAACAACAACTTTAGGCTCATTTCCAAAAGCATTAACAAAGCACCTTAAAAGCCATCTATAAGAATCTGCAGTCTCAGAACCAAGTAATGCACCACCAAATGTGACATTCCTAAAATGATTATCAATCCCAGTAAATGGTACAAAAAACCAAATCATATCTACATAAAACAAATTAATAAAGCATTAGAAAAAAAAAAAGAAAACAGGAATATATAACGCAATATGTAACACCTCGTAAAAATCACGTCCAATGATGTGTTGACACGTGTATAAAACCCTAATAAAGTCAAACGTTGACTATGAAGGATTATTTTTGCGAAAAATCAAAAACTTTGAATGCGAAAGGACTAAAAGTGTCAACGTGCTTAATATAAGCCTCCGAATGACGTTACAAGGTGTTCCTATTCACATATGAGCCACTTGTTGATCGAGAGTAGCCGTTTGCATAATTAATTGAAAGTTTGCGCGATGAAGGGTTAAAAGTGTCAACATGTTAATTCCTACCTCTGAATGACCTTTTAATAAACCGGGAGCTTCATGATGTTTGATTATGCTCACGGGAATGCCAAATATTGGCCATCTAAGGCTTTTATGCCTATAAGTGACGTTACGCGCAACTTTGCAAGTTTAAGGGGTTAAAAGCATCAATATGTTTAATTATACCTCTGAATGACCTTTTAACGAACCCGAAGCATCATGATGTTTAATAATACTCTCAGGAATGCCTAATATGGATTAGATAAGGCTTCGATGCTATTAAACGATGATATACGCAAGTTTGCGCATTAGAGGTACCAAAAGCGTCAACTTTTGAATCTATGCCTTTTGGTGACCATTTAAGCGAACGGGAGCGTAGTAATATTTAAACACATGCTTGGGAATACCCATTATGGGCCACGGAAGGCTTGGATAGCATTAAACGACATTTCGCGCTACTTTGTGCGATTAAAGGACTATTTGCGCCAAACTGCAAAAGTATACCGAATCGAATGGTAGCGAACATTCCGGAACTTGACCATAGGTTAAACATACCATAAATATCCTTTACATAGCTTAGAAATAGGCTTTGAGGGGTCCGGTGTGCAAAAATAAACTTTTAAGTCAAACAGGGACTAAAAGCGTCAAAAAGTGGATAAGTTTGCATTTTCACGCATATCTTACGTTCTGAATATATCCGGATATCCAAAAATTTATGTAATCATTAAAATATTTTATTTTAGTGATTGGCATGATAAAATTCCATTCGTCGCGTAATTTGGATCTTTTTTCGCGTTCGTTCGTGTTTCATCGTAATTAACCGAATAACGTGATCGTACGACCAAACGAACCAACATCCGACATATTTTTAAGCATATTTCATATCCCTTATGCTTAGGCATCATTGTAGAGCCTTGAAAATGGGTTAACGGGCCTTAAATGTGTCAGAAATGGCATTTAACATGTGCAGGGGCTGAATCTGTAATTCAGCAAACTTGTTTCTGATCTTGACAACATTCAAAAGTTGTTTTAAACCTGTATCCATCTGATTCAGAAGTCAGAGGGACTAAATATGTCTTTTTTATAAGATATATGGGTTTAAAAAGCTGTTAATATGTGTATACACGAAAACAGGGACTGATTCTGCATTTCTGCCAAACTTGTGGCTGGGCCTGATGTTTAGGGGGCCGCATAAGCCCACCTGGGCCACCTATGCGGGCCACGACCCACTTAACAGCAGCAAACAGCAGCCTGTTTTGCTGTTTGTTTTCATCTTTTGAACCTCTAAACCATCAAACTCAATCTAAGGGCTTGTCCATTGTTTTCTAAAACCGAAATACACTTGTTATGATCTGGTTATCCTTTCCAACACTTGTCATGATCCTATGCAATCCCAAAAACTATATAAAGGGGCCTTGAATTCATTTGAAATTCACACCTTTTTCTTGGGTTCTTGCTCTCTATCTCAAATCTGAGGATCCTGATCATTTGGAGCCTCCTTTTGAGTTCTTTTCAGTCCTAAAGACCACTCGTAAGTGTTCCTTTCGTGCTTAGTTATTTTGTTTGGCTCTTAAAGCCGAAAAGTCAAGCGTTTGCGATAAACGCTTTGACTTTTAAACGGTCAAGCCATTGTTCGCAAACGAACATGGCTACGTGATCGTAATTAGATAGGTATTAAACCCTAAAAAGGGCACCTCATAATTACCACGTTTGCTTAGTTAATTGTCGGGTCAAAGTAATTAAAATTAAAGTCAAACAAGTCGGTTTTTAATTAAAATTCATAACTAATGATATAAAACCAATAAAATCAGTTTTGTAACTTTAATAACTTGGTAAATATTAATTGAACATGTCTAGGCAAGTTCAACCCGACAATTCTGAGTTTAGGCTCGGTTCGCAACCGAAAGTCGTAAAAGTTGACTTTTGCTTTGACTTTCAGTTCTGACCTGATTTAGCTTAGTTTAGTTATGCCTTAGGATTCCTATAGGACCATATTATAGGTTAATATAACCCTCTGAGGTTATACAACTTGGTTCCATAGAAATCCTAGTTCATTGCATGTTTCCGTTAAATGCTTAAAAGTTGACCATTATGCCCTTTTGATATTAAAACAAGATTTTTGAAAATGTGAGAGGACAAAAACCTTTATTACTGATATTTAAGTATGTCCTAAAAGTTTGACATCAGATTATGGTCTAAAATAGAAGTTATGCTCGATATCGTAAAATGAACGCTTTTTATTAATTAAACGGCATTTTCGGTATAAAACCTATTTAAACCCAAATTTTGAAACCAAACTTTCTACCCACTGATATAATATAATATTTAGGGATTGTTGGAAATTTTTATTAAATTTTAAACTGATTATAACATAGAGTTCTTGCATAGACTCGGTAATTGACGATAATGCCCTTTTCGCTAATAAAAATTAGTTTTACACATCCCTTACATACCAAACCTTTTTCTACTAATTTTATATATTAAATAGGTTATTTTAAATAGTAAAGGCTGAACAAAATCTCAGATTTCCTTAATCAACCCGAATATCGTAAAATACCGACTTTTATGCGATTTAGGCGCATAGTATGGTTTAAATCCATATTTGGCACCTAAGGCTTGTTACCTACTGATGTTATGAATAAATTTTTATACTTTAACAGTAAGTAAAAGTTTTGAACTCAGATTTCCAAATTTCACTTTTGTTACATATGTAAAATGACCAAAACACCCCTACGACGCATAGTTTGGTCATAATTGATAAATTTCATATATGTATGACATCTTACTGATATAACTTACTAAAATAAATATTTTTACTGATCACTTTAGACCAGAACCTCAGATTACTATTTAACCTCTTTTATAACCTTTAAAATGACCAAAATACCCCTACGAGGCTTAAATTGATTTTAAATCCTTTTTGGGCATAATGGAAGGTATCCTACTGATATCACAACATATTTAAGACATATTAACTTGTGAAACATGTTCATGACTCATTTGGTTACCCGTTATACATTTTTCGCGTTCGGTACGGTTTATGTAACTAGTTTGCATAAATTAACCGAAACAGGTCAAACCTTATCATTTTTACTTCAAAAATCCAGAATGTGTTTAGTTTACCCATATTATACAAGTCTTCATACTTGTCGGTTCTAGATCAAATTCTAATCCGGTCTTCGCTTAATCTTGTGTTTTGAACCGTAAACCTTTCCTTGAAACTAACCGGTCTAAGTTACAACTTAAATAAGATCCGTTAGGAATCTAATAGGTTAATAAAACCTTCATTCCAGATTGAGAGCCCCAGTAGAGGTACTTTTGCTTGCTGATTTGAATATACGGCTGAGAATAAAATTACATTTTAGCTCTGGTAAATACTTTTAACTTATTTTCCCTATACGGGCTTGGGATACGGTATTATAATAATACCGCTTGGTCGGGTATTGAATGTTTAATCGATTAGTGGTTAAATTATTGAGGTAACCCGTTGTAATCTGTCTTGTTTGAAGCAAAGCCTTTGGGGGTTAATGACCATGTCCCAGATATCCTTGGCATCATTTATTAAGAAATGGCCACGTCTTAAGCACGGGGTGTAGGCATACACCTGACTGTTGCATAGGAAAAACGGTATCTCACTCTCTTGTGGGCCTATACTTGTGGTGTGTCTGTTAATCTTGACTCGGTTTCTATATCGGGCCCTGAATGTATAACAAACATATAAATCTGTATACAAGATTATTTTTATATAATTGTCCCAAGTTATAAAAGGATATTTGTGCCTTGTGCATTTAAATCAATTTTCATAAATGTTTTCAAAAGAGTCAGTTAATTGTATTTACCAGTGTAAACTGACGTATTTTCCAAAAAGATTAAGTGACAGGTACTGTACGTAATTGGCTGGGAGCTCAGGGCATTAATAAGGAATTTTGCAAGTTCTAAACGTCTAAAGTCTGTTGAACAGTGTTTATTTTTCTGTTTTAAGATCCAACTATGGATCCATAAACAACCGTTGTGTAATACTTTATTATACTTTCGAATCGGTTTGTATTATTATTACGTTAGACTTCCGTTGTGCATTGAACTGTGATTATTTGACTATGATGATATCAACTACGTCACGATACTCCCCACCGGGCCCACCGGTAATACGTGGAAATATCGGGGTGTGACAGGTTGGTATCAGAGCCAACATTGAGTGAATTAAACACTAGCCTTTTGTGTTTAATCTCAATGACACAGTAGCACATTCCTTGACTTCCGAGTCTAGACATGAACTAGGAATAATCTCATCCCTGTTATATGTATACATTGTTTTTTATATTTGTGTACTTCATGAACATATCGCCGAGTGAAGCTGCTATTTGTGGAAGCTCTCCAACCCTGAAGCCTAAGAATGTTGAGCTTCGTACAACAGCCGAATAAGCGTACGACCAGTATGGAAAAAAGACCTTTTTGAACGCATTCCCACAAATCAAACCAATTAAAGCCATTAACCATATTTCAAATTCTATACCGATGGACCCAAAGGACCCATATTTCTTACCTCCAAGTCTTGGAATCCCAAACTTGGATTATACCTGTCCTGACCTTATTCGTGGTCCGTATTATTCATTAACCATATAATCCTTGGATTCCACTTTTGCAAAGATTCCTAAAATAGAAGATCTCGACTACACCCCAAAATCTTCAGTATTCGTACCGCACACAGAAAACCATGGAGAAAATTTCCAGAAATAAAGTGAAGAAGAAACTCTTTTGTTGCATTTCATTTCTTTATTAGTCCTTATAAGGACATATTTATCTTTTAGTTCCTATGTGGACAAATTTCTTGTTTAAAAGTCCCGTTTAGGGCATCTATGTACTTTTTCCATTTAATGGAATGTTTTAATTTAAAGTTTCATTTGTCCTTATATGTATGAATATAACATATAAAATAAATTAAAATATCATTCCTTTTTGCAATTGGGATTTGCCATTGAATATTGAAAGAAAATCTTGAAGGTATAACCTAGCCTATATGTCATTTTAGACATGGCCTGGATGGTAAAACCTTTTTAAGATTTAAATCCTTGTTAACATCTGAAAACACGTTAGCACTCCTGGAAAATGTGATTCGATAAAATCACACAAGTCATCCTTATATTGGATTCTTCTAATTCCTTTTCTCATTTAAGTTAAACATCCCTTAGTGATGTAGTGCCTATGGGCCATACATATTGTCCTTTGAGACAAAAGACAGTTGTAGTCTATGACTCACTGTCAAGAAAAGGTGATGAACTATGTTCAAGCCTTAATGCCTCGATCCTATAAGATCATGGCTTATAATTTAAAATTGTCCTTGTGACTAGGCCTTTTGTGTGCCACCCTATTATCCTTAATAGTTTATAACTGGGATAAAATATAATAAAAATTTAAATAAATTAAATTAACCAATATGGCTTAAAATTCCCATGGTTAATGAATTGCCATAAATGACAATTCCATAATAGACTTCTGAATAAATCATTGTCGATATTTATGTAGCAATCCAGCTACATGGCTGGATCAGATGAGGTTAACAGCCACCCGAGGGAGAATAATGATACTACCCGAGTTAATATAGCTGGTGCAGAACTGCAGGCATTAATAGATAATGCCGTTACTCGAGCTCTTGACAGACAGTATAATGAATCAAGTGGTACACGCACCAAGACCCAGTCTGTACCTCATACAGAACCACCTTCCCAAACGCATGTATCTCATAAAGATGATTCTCATCACTCATCGAATCAGAGGAGTGTTCCGTCTAGACAGGTTGTGCCTTATCAAGAGCCACGTGTTAAAACCTGTTCATATAAATATTTTGTCTCCTGCAAGCCCAGAGACTTCACAGGAGAAAAGGGAGCCATCGATTGCATGACGTGGCTCGATGAGATGGACACCGTTGTTGATATTAGTGGATGTGAAGAGCAAGACATTGTGAAGTTTATTTCACAATCTTTTAAAGGAGAAGCTCTAGCTTGGTGGAGGTTACTAATCCAAGCTACAGAGAAGATACCGTTGTACAACTTGACGGATGGCGGTGGAGGAGGGGGAAAGTGAGAGTAAAGCAAGCGACGCAACTGGAGCCAGTCCTCCTCCATGGCTCTCTGGGTACGCAACCAAGAAGCAACCTGCTGCTCTAGGGCAAAAAGGCGTGCAGCATATTCTGGTGGTAAAGGTCGAGAGGGCTGCAAGGGAGAGTGGGTCTGACCCTGGCACTGACACGGCGGCGGCCGGGCTCTCTCAAGCTCCTGAATGCGCTGCGTGTGTGCCTCGTGCTGGGCAACAAAAGACATCAAAACATCCTCAATAGTATACCCCATATGGAAAGGATGGTAGGGGTCGGTTAGTGGCATAACAGATGGTGATGACCAGAGAAACGGCTCACTGGTGGGATCAAAAGGTGCCACATGAAATGGAGAAACAGGGGGAAAAGTAGCAGACGGTGGTATAGCAGGGATAGATACCGGTACATGTCCAAAAGGGTGAGCCGAAGAACCCTCTCCAGGTCGCGCTGGAGGTGTAAACCGAGGAAATGAAAAGGAGGTATCAATGTGACGGGTATCAGTGATCTGAGGGGGAATAGGTGGAACCTCATCATCTGCAGGAATCCACCCACACTGGGCGTGCTCATCTCGTGGGTCAATCTGTGCCTCAAAAAGTGCTCGATCAAACTGTACAGGCATAGGGTCAAGGTGAGGTGCAACAAGAGGGTCCGCAGGTATATCAGCGATAAGTGGGGGATCAACATGATCAGCAGCAATAACATGATCGCCCTCCAACAACGGAGCATCCACTGGGTGATCATCAATAGGTGGGTCAGCAATGACAGGCTCAATAGGCATGCCAGCATGAGCAGGGTCGTGCTTAAACGCAGGGTCTAGAGCGGCTACCTGCTCAGGGGCCATGGCAGGCTCAGGGTCAACGAAGGCCATCTCAAAATCAAACTCAGGGTCGATGGGATCAACTGGGTCTACTGGGTCGACTGGATCCTCCATAGGCTGATCCATGGGTATAAACTCTATATCCTGATCTGGGTCGAATCCTGGGGGAAAGACAGGATCGGAATCCTCCACATCATCGTGGTCGAAAGCAAAACTAGGAATAGGGGCAACAGAGGATGCCTGGTCGGGATCTGATCCATGTGAGAAGTGCTGCGCACACTGGGTGTGTGAAGGTGCGGAGGCCACAGACTCGAAAGAGTCTGGGACCGGAGAGTGAGCGGGTGACTCCTCGGCGGGAGCATCTGCGATCATCAAGAGATCACCAGCAGCAAGAAGGGCCTCGCCCTGAACATCCTCCTCTAAGGGCTCATCATCATACAGATCGACGTCGTCATCATCGTCGGCGTCGAGAAGCAAATCGTAAGCAGGATAGGAAGCAAGTGGTATGGGAGCAGGGATCTCCACTAACGGTAGGTCCCCGGCCAAAGGGCCATCAGCGAGCTCATCAGCACCATCAGGTAAAGCAAAGGGCTGAAAGTCGTCCTCGTCCGTGCTAGTAACGTCGGATGTGTGGACCTCGTGCTCTGAAGACTCTAGGTCATTTGATACTATAGGTCTAGGTCCTGTGGTGTCTGAGTCACCTGTGCCAGAGGTGTCCATGGTGTCTGTAAGAAACATGCACAAACAGTCAATCATACAATCAATTAATCACATAAGTCACCAAGTAAGCCTTCAAATAATTCTCCTAGTCCCACTAGCCTCCCAGTCTCCTAGACTGACACTCCTAGTCTCACTAGCCAAATTCTCCCAGCCTCTTAGACTGCTCTTCCTAGTCTCACTAGCCAACTACCTCGATCTCCCAGACCGAGCCTCGGCCTCCAAGACCGAGCCTCAGCCTCCAAGACTGAGCCTATAAATAATAAAATGTGCTCAACATTTGTTTGTAAAAACGTTTTGGATCTGGACTTAAGTGGTATGCAGTAAAAATGTTTTCGTGAGAGCCCTAGTGATCATAGTCTAGACTCGAGAAAGAATCCTAGTTCGCTATGATCAGAGCTCTGATACCAAGCTGTCACACCCTGGCTTTGCGGAAGCGTGGTTAATTTGGTGTGGCTTCTTAATACCATAGCTTAACCATAACAAAGCTATATGAAATAAAACCATGCAAGATCATCCATTCGATTAAGTTTTAAAAAAACCAAATACAATAACATTGTCTTAACGGAAACACATCCTAACGACATAAACATTGTTCAACAAACACAACATAACATAAGCATAGTTTAAGGACTGTGACTTGTCCAGGAAAGAGTCACATTCCCTAAACCCGGATGACCTCGTAACTAGTGCAGCGGGAAAACGTGTCATACCGTGCCAGATCCTTTAATTCCCTGAAATACATGTAAGTTGAAAAATCAACAATAATGTTGAGCGAGTTCATGTGTAAGTGAGTAAATAAACCTTTGTAAGTATAAAAATCCTGGTATGTAGCACATAAGGGAATTGAGATCACCAATGGTTTGCAAGGCCACTGATATGTGTGAAGTGCAAGTAGGGAGACTCAAACCTAGCAGATTTATGCGTCGGGCACAAAGTCACCCCGAGGTCCGTTTCTAGTTTGGCCTGGGGTTGGGCTCGCTACACCCAGATAGATCTACCGCTCCTGTCCCTCGGTCCTACCATGAGGACTAATGGCCTCATGTTGCTCCTACCCACTCACATGATCTAAGTAGTAAACCTCCTTACGCTAACCATACCATGTATAAAGTACTTGTAATCAAAGTAACATGTATTTCACCCCCGTAGTTTAGAAAACTGAAAACAGTTAAGAGAAAAGGGGGACATGAACTCACAGTGGTGCGTCTCTACCAAGTATACCTCCAAATCAAGCAGCTGTGTGACGACCTACACGTACTAACTCTATTAGACGGACGGCCGTGTCTTAGCTTAAGGTTTAAGTTTTTGGGGAAATAGTTAGGCAACTATTTCGTGTTTATATTTTTGTAAATACTTGGTAATTATTCTCCTTCCCAAGGATGGGGGATTTAATACATGCGTGTTCGTAACATTCGAATTACACTATTAAGTCTCACTTAATATATTTTATTTCTAACTCCAAAATATAAATATTCTTCCTAAAAATATTATATTTTAATACATGTGATTCTCCCAAAATAATACTTAGTAATATTATTTTTACTCTAAAAATAATATTTACATAGTTCACAAAATAATCATAAACATTTACACAAGTGATGTTGTGAAAAATATATATTTACTAAATACATATATTTATCACGTTTTATTTTGTGAAATCCCACCTCCGATATTTTGTAAATAAGTCGTGGCGAAACTTGTGTTTTGAAAACAAGTCGAAAAATGTATTTCTAACACTTGTGGTGAAAATATTTCTAAGTGTTAGGTTTTTGGAAAATTTCGCCAGAGTTTCCCCTGTAACTGGAGGTGGCCACGCTTTTAAGCGTATCATTTTCTTTTATAAATCAAACCAACAATCTTCTTATTCAATCAAAACAATGTTCAAAGCATCAACTAGTCAAAATATATATAAATCGCATAAATTACATGAACTTGTGATTTATCCAAAATATGAAGTAAATCCCAATATTTTTAGTGGATCTTTTGTATAAACCAATCCCGGTTTCGTAAAATCCTTGTTTATGAAAGATGCGTCTTTAGAAGTATGTTTTCTCTTGACACGTGGTCCTTTGAAAATACCGTTTGTAGATCCATAGATCTACTAGTTTTAAACACTATTTCATAAGTAAAATCATTTTTACACAAGTTCAAGTTTGATGTGTGGTAGAGTTTCATCACTTAACCCTTGTTACACTTAAACAAGCTTTATGTCATAATCCATGATCATGACCAATCCGGGTTAAACGATGATCCGAGCTACCACAACATAGATCGGGCCTAAATAACCACACAAATCAAATACTACAAGATTTACACAACATTCAAGCTTTTAACCATCATTTTTAGTGTTTTTAGTAGACTTTCATGCTTCATCTTGTATGTTTGCGACTTTTAACCGTTACATATCATTTTAACCACTTTAAAATAGTTCGAGAGTGTGATTTAAGCAACTTACTACTAGCTCGAGGCTAGGGAAGAATCTAGACGCAAAATGAGAGGATAAAAGCAATAGAGTGAGGTCCTTCGCGTTCCGAATGCACCAAGCTTCCTTATGTGAGATCCTTAACACTTGTATGATCTTGTAATAGCTTGATGGAAATCAAAAGATGGATGGTTGTGGGGGGGTTCGGCCAAGAGTAATAGAGAGGGAGAGAGTGTGTGTGTTGTGATGTGTTAAGTGTGTGAAGGTTAAGTGTGTTATGGTCACATACTTATGGACAACTTCAAGTTCATTAACCAAAGGTTACTATGCTCCCTTGATATTAGGCATGCTTGATTAAATTAATCAACAAAGGACAATGTGTGTCCCCCCTTGGGGACGAGTTCGGTTAGGGGGGGGGGGGTCCTAGTTCAAATCCAACCAATTAGTTAAACATTAGGTAATTAGTTAAGTTAAGTTTAGTTAGTTTAGAGATTAACCCGGTTACTAGTGTGTAGTAAGTTGTGACGGGTGTTAGGGTATTCAGGGACCCTAACTGGCTCAGAAAAAGAAAAACAGTGTTGATGACAATATTTTTATGTTCCGGGTAAAGTCCGGTTGTTCGGTTGGATAGTAATCCGTTAAAGCTTTAAAGTGTCGTTAATACCCTTTTTAGTGACACAACTTATTCCTCCAAAGTGTTGGGAATATTTTCCTCATGTTTTGGCACTTTATTGAGTAGCTAGATGCTAAATTGTTTATTAAAGTGCTGAGTTTTTGTGCTTAGAGCACGTTTTAGGCACATCCAGTCATTGTAACTTATTCCTAGAGACGCAGTTCTACAACCCTTGTATCCCTACACTCACCACTAGTGTAGTAAAATATTTCTGGCTCATACAGGCCTTAGAGGCAGTGTCTGCCTGATGCTGGCTTTATCAGCATGTTCAATAGGTTATCCGTTTATAGTGCTACTGTGCTTTCTGTGCATCATGTTTGTCACTAAGGTTCAGCATGTAAATAATGTAGTGACGGTAAGTAAAGTATGATGCATGTATATGCATGTATCAGAAATCAAGTAGCAGTTCATCAGTAATTTCAAACAAGCACAGTAATTAAGCAGTAATTAATTGTTAATTAAGTCGTACGGATACCTGGTTTAGTGAGGGTTGTCACATTCTCCCCCCGTTAGAAAAATTTCGTCCTGAAAATTTAAGTTCTGCTTGTAGATGCAGGGTTCTTAGGAAATAGGTGGGGGTATTTCTCTTTCATCCGGTCCTCACGCTCCCAGGTGTATTCAGGACCATGTCTGGCATTCCAACGAACTTTGACGAGCTTGACACTGCTCCGGCGGGTCTTGTTTACTTTCCAATCCGTAACCTCAACCGGTTCTTCAACGAAATGGAGCGTGTCGTCAACATGAATCTCGTCGATGGGAATGGCAATGGTATCTTGAGTTGGACTTTTCTTCAGGTTGGATACATGAAATGTATCGTGAACTGAATGGAGTTCAGCAGGTAGGTCCAACTTGTATGCTACTAGCCCTATTCTTTCCAAAATTCTGAAAGGGCCAATGTAACGCGGATTTAACTTCCCACGCTTTCCGAAGCGTGCCACACCCTTCCAGGGTGAAACTTTCAATAAAACCATATCTCCAACTTGGAATTCCAAGTGTTTCCGGTTTGGATCTGCATAGGCTTTCTGTCTTTCACGAACTGCTTCGATGCGTTTTCGGATCTGCTCAATCTTGTCTGTCGTCTCTTGGACGATTTCGGGACCAACAAGCTGTCTATCACCTGCGTCAGCCCAACATAGGGGTGATCGACACTTGCGTCCGTAAAGAGTTTCGAATGGCGCGGCACCAATACTGGTGTGGTAGCTGTTGTTGTATGAAAATTCGACCAAAGGCAAATGCTTATCCCAGCTACCGCCCAAATCCATAACACACGCTCTCAGCATGTCTTCCAAAGTCTGTATCGTCCGCTCGCTTTGCCCGTCGGTCTGCGGGTGAAATGCGGTGCTCAGATTTAATTGTGAGCCAAAAGCTTCTTGGAAGGATTGCCATATCCTTGATATGAACCTTCCGTCTCTATCGGAGATGATCGAGAGAGGTACTCCATGACGTGCGACGATCTCTCTCATGTAAATTTCAGCCAATTTGCTCGTATTATCCTTCTCTCTGATAGGTAAGAAGTGTGCTGACTTTGTTAATCGATCCACTATTACCCAAATAGTGTCATGGCCTCTTGGCGTTCTTGGCAACTTTGTAATAAAATCCATGGAGATTTGTTCCCATTTCCACTTGGGAATCTCGGGTTGTTGCAGAAGTCCTGAAGGCTTCTGATATTCGGCTTTAACCTTAGCGCATGTTAAACATTTGCTCACATAAACAGCAACATCGCCTTTCATCCTAGGCCACCAATAATAATCTTTGAGATCCTGGTACATCTTATCCGCTCCAGGGTGGATAGAGTACCGCGACTTGTGAGCTTCATCGAAAATAACCTTCCTTAAACCTCCAAACAAAGGAACCCAAATCCTTTTCTCAAAACATAACGTTCCTTCCTCGTTTGGTACCAGTAGCTTCTCCATCCCACGGAGATATTCTTCTTCAAGGTTTCCTTCCTTGAGAGCTTCTTTCTGCGCGGCACGATGCGCAAGGAAAGATCGGTTCGGATAATCATTTCTAAAGCCCTAACCCTTATGGGCTTGATCCTCTCCTTTCGACTTAGGGCATCAGCGACCACATTCGCCTTCCCTGGATGATACTTTATCTCGCAATCGTAATCATTTAACAACTCAACCCATCGTCTTTGTCTCATATTCAACTCCTTCTGGTTGAATATGTGTTGTAGGCTCTTATGATCTGTAAAAATTGTACATTTCGTACCATAAAGGTAGTGTCTCCAGATCTTTAATGCAAATACCACTGCGCCAAGTTCCAAATCATGTGTGGTATAGTTCTTTTCGTGCACTTTCAATTGACGTGATGCGTAAGCAATAACCTTTAGGCGTTGCATCAACACACAACCCAATCCTTGACGCGAAGCGTCACAGTATACCACAAAATCATCTATACCTTCCGGTAGTGCTAAGATTGGCGCATTGCAGAGCTTATCCTTCAATATCTGGAACGCTTCTTCCTGTTTGATTCCCCAATCAAACTTCTTATCTTTCTGCGTGAGGAGCGTCAATGGTTGAGCGATTTTGGAAAAATCCTCAATGAACCTTCGATAGTAGCCAGCCAAACCCAAGAATTGTCGAATCTCGGTTGGCATCTTAGACGTTTCCCAATTCTTGATCGCTTCGATCTTTGTGGGATCAACATGGATTCCATTTCCATTAACCACATGTCCAAGAAATTGGACTTCACGTAGCCAAAATTCGCACTTAGAGAATTTGGCATACAGTTGTTCTTTCTTCAGCAGCTCCAAAATAGCTCTTAGATGCTGTTCGTGCTCAGCCTTTGTCCTTGAATAAATCAAGATGTCGTCGATAAACACAATCACGAACTTGTCCAAGTATGGCTTGCAAACTCTATTCATCAAATCCATAAAAACTGCAGGTGCGTTTGTCAACCCAAACGGCATAACTAGGAACTCGTAGTGTCCATAACGAGTTCTGAAGGCTGTCTTTGGGATACTCTCCTCTTGTATCCTTAACTGATGGTATCCAGATCGAAGATCGATATTTGAATAAAAGCTTGAACCTTGCAGTTGGTCAAACAGATCATCAATTCTTGGCAGAGGATATCTATTTTTGATCGTCAGCTTGTTCAGCTCCCGGTAGTCTATGCACATTCAAAAACTACCGTCCTTCTTCTTGACAAACAGGACCGGAGCTCCCCAAGGCGAGAAGCTTGGTCGGATAAATCCCTTGTCTAACAACTCTTGAAGTTGTGTCGACAATTCTTGCATCTCAGACGGAGCAAGTCTATAAGGTGCCTTAGCCACAGGCGCGGCGCCTGGAACTAAGTCAATGCGGAACTCTACTTGTCTCTGAGGTGGCAGTCCAGGTAAGTCCTCTGGGAAGACTTCTGGATATTCCCTCACGACAGGGATGTCTTCTATTCTTGGCTCAGCAGCCTTCTTATCCACAATGTGTGCCAGGAAGGCAACACATCCCTTCTGCAAACACTTTCGCGCTTTCAGGCAGCTGATAATTCTTAACGGCGTATCACGCTTCTCCCCGTGTACCACAATTGTTTCGCCATCTTTGGTTGGGATACGAACGACATTTCGTGACAAACAATTTCTGCCTTGTTGCTTGATAACCAATCCATTCCTACTACTACATCAAAGCTCCCCAGCTGGACTGGTAGTAGATCCAAAGTAAACTCACGTTCTCCCAATTCGATTGCACAACCTCTGATAACTTCATTGGCTTCTACTATCTTTCCATTGGCCAATTCGATTGAGTAGGGAATATCTAATTTACTAGCGGCTAAACCAAGCATATTCTTAAACTCTAACGACACGAAGCTATAGTCGGCACCAGTATCAAATAAAACGGAAGCATAGCGTTGGTTTACAGGGAACGTACCAGTGACAACATTGGGATCCTGGCGCGCCTCCCTCGCTTCAATATTAAACACTCTTCCACGGGCTTGGTTTAACTCTGGGCAGTTCCTCTTGTAATGCCCAAGATCACCACAGTTGAAGCATCCGGGTCTCTGCCCGTTTCCACCAGCTTGATCATTCCTCTGGTTACGATTCACGGCGCCCGCTTGATTAGCATTGTTGTCTCGATTCCCATTACCTCCATTGTTTCCTTGTGGGCGATTTCCATTCCCACCCCGGTTGTTATTTCTGTTTCCGAATCCTCCCTGGCCAGCAGTGGCCCAACAAGTGTCCTTCAAGTGGCCCGGCTTTCCACATGCTTCGCATACTTTCACACTACAATGGCCAGAATGGTGGCGTTGGCAGGTATTACACTTGGGCTGGGTGCCCATATATCCTTTTCCTTTCTTTCCACTACCAGCTGTAACCTGAGCTGGCGTGCCCGATCCTCCTTTCTTAACCACCACACTGGCGCCCTGCTTGAAGTTTGAGAACTTCCGTTTGTTACCTCCTGATGACTCGACGTGAGTCTCTTTCTTCTTAGGCTCAGCATCATCGAACTTGTTCAGGCGAATAGCCTCCTCTGTGAGAGCCACGCTCAGATCAATTGCCTCAGTAATTATCGCAGGCTTGGATGAGGTCACCATGCTTATGATTTGAGGAGCTAATCCCCAAATGAAACGTTCAATCCGCTTGAACTCCGGAGTGACCATGTAGGGTACCACATGCGATAAGTCATGGAACCTCTGAACGTATTCTGCGATCTTTGGACCTTCCATTTTCAAATGCCAGAACTCAGTTTCCAATCTTTGGATTTCCGCGCGAGAGCAGTACTTTTTGCGCATAAGTTCCTTCAGTTCGGTCCAGGTTAGCGCGTAGGCAGCAGCTTCACCAAGTGTCTGTACTTGCAAATTCCACCAAGATAGGGCTCCATCCAAAAATAGCCCAGAAATGTAGGTGACTTGCTGGTCTGGTGCACATTTGCTCATGCGAAGAACAGATTCAGTTTTCTCAGCCCAACGAACAAAGGCGACAGCACCTCCTGTGCCATCAAAGTTGACCGGTTTGCAGTCTAGAAACTGCTTGTAGGTGCACCCTGCACACACATTGTAACATGTGAACGGCATTAGCATCTTTGCTATAGATATCCAATTAGGTCATGGTATGTCTAAATGACTTAGTATTACCATGAGGTGGATTGTTGTTGCCATTGTTGTTTGAGCTGCTTCCGCTGGGTCCTCCTTGCGAGGCGGCGTATTGCACGATGGCAGCAGCGATGACTTGTTGGAGTTCTGCCTCATTGGTAGGCATCGGCGTTTGACGTCTCGGCGGCATCTTCTAAAAGATGGGTTTACGTCGGTCAGGCCATAATAAAGATCCCATGTTATAATACATACGCTTTATTATGATAGTAATAGTACATAACATCTCATGTTATAATCATATCAATCACACAACATCCCATATCACAAACATCAATCACACAATATCCCATGTCATAGAATATAAATAACCAAATCAAGCATCAAGTATGATGAGAATACTGCGATTGCCACATATTGAGACCACATAGTAAGCGTACAAGTACATCACAGTGTCATACAACATCAGTCGACTAGGGGCTACATCACCCTAGTCCAAAAACTATATCAACTCAGTGTCAATACATCAAATACATGTCAACAAAAGTCAGAATCATAATGTAGTCTCCAAAAATGCTGTGCAGTCAAAAGCAATCGCCGTCTTCTCACCAACGTCTACCCACACGGTACTGAAGAGCTCTACACGGATGGCGGTGGAGGAGGGGGAAAGTGAGAGTAAAACAAGCGACGCAACTGGAGCCAGTCCTCCTTCATGGCTCTCTGGGTACGCAACCAAGAAGCAACCTGCTGCTCTAGGGCAAAAAGGCGTGCAACATATTCTGGTGGTAAAGGTCGAGAGGGCTGCAAGGGAGAGTGGGTCTGACCCTGGCACTGACACGGCGGCGGCCGGGCTCTCTCAAGCTCCTGAATGCGCTGCGTGTGTGCCTCGTGCTGGGCAACAAAAGACATCAAAACATCCTCAATAGTATACCCCATATGGAAAGGATGGTAGGGGTCGGTCAGTGGCATAACAGATGGTGATGACCAGAGAAACGGCTCACTGGTGGGATTAAAAGGTGCCACATGAAATGGAGAAACAGGGGGAAAAGTAGCAGACGGTGGTATAGCAGGGATAGATACCGGTACATGTCCAAAAGGGTGAGCCGAAGAACCCTCTCCAGGTCGCGCTGGAGGAGTAAACCGAGGAAATGAAAAGGAGGTAACAATGTGACGGGTATCAGTGATCTGAGGGGGAATAGGTGGAACCTCATCATCTGCAGTTGTAGTCTATGACTCACTGTCAAGAAAAGGTGAAGAACTATGTTCAAGCCTTAATGCCTCGATCCTATAAGATCATGGCTTATAATTTAAAATTGTCCTTGTGACTAGGCCTTTTGTGTGCCACCCTATTATCCTTAATAGTTTATAACTGGGATAAAATATAATAAAAATTTAAATAAATTAAATTAACCAATATGGCTTAAAATTCCCATGGTTAATGAATTGCCATAAATGACAATTCCATAATAGACTTCTGAATAAATCATTGTCGATATTTATGTAGCAATCCAGCTACATGGCTGGATCAGATGAGGTTAACAGCCACCCGAGGGAGAATAATGATACTACCCGAGTTAATATAGCTGGTGCAGAACTGCAGGCATTAATAGATAATGCCGTTACTCGAGCTCTTGACAGACAGTATAATGAATCAAGTGGTACATGCACCAAGACCCAGTCTGTACCTCATACAGAACCACCTTCCCAAACGCATGTATCTCATAAAGATGATTCTCATCACTCATCGAATCAGAGGAGTGTTCCGTCTAGACAGGTTGTGCCTTATCAAGAGCCACGTGTTAAAACCTGTTCATATAAATATTTTGTCTCCTGCAAGCCCAGAGACTTCACAGGAGAAAAGGGAGCCATCGATTGCATGACGTGGCTCGATGAGATGGACACCGTTGTTGATATTAGTGGATGTGAAGAGCAAGACATTGTGAAGTTTGTTTCTCAATCTTTTAAAGGAGAAGCTCTAGGTTGGTGGAGGTCACTAATCCAAGCTACAGGGAAGATACCGTTGTACAACTTGACGGATGGAGGTGGAGGAGGGGGAAAGTGAGAGTAAAACAAGCGACGCAACTGGAGCCAGTCCTCCTCCATGGCTCTCTGGGTACGCAACCAAGACGCAACCTGCTGCTCTAGGGCAAAAAGGCGTGCAGCATATTCTGGTGGTAAAGGTCGAGAGGGCTGCAAGGGAGAGTGGGTCTGACCCTGGCACTGACACGGCGGCGGCCGGGCTCTCTCAAGCTCCTGAATGCGCTGCGTGTGTGCCTCGTGCTGGGCAACAAAAGACATCAAAACATCCTCAATAGTATACCCCATATGGAAAGGATGGTAGGGGTCGGTCAGTGGCATAACAGATGGTGATGACCAGAGAAACGGCTCACTGGTGGGATCAAAAGGTGCCACATGAAATGGAGAAACAGGGGGAAAAGTAGCAGATGGTGGTATAGCAGGGATAGATACCGGTACATGTCCAAAAGGGTGAGTCGAAGAACCCTCTCCAGGTCGCGCTGGAGGTGTAAACCGAGGAAATGAAAAGGAGGTATCAATGTGACGGGTATCAGTGATCTGAGGGGGAATAGGTGGAACCTCATCATCTACAGGAATCCACCCACACTGGGCGTGCTCATCTCGTGGGTCAATCTGTGCCTCAAAAAGTGCTCGATCAAACTGTACAGGCATAGGGTCAAGGTGAGGTGCAACAAGAGGGTCCGCAGGTATATCAGCGATAAGTGGGGGATCAACATGATCAGCAGCAATAACATGATCGCCCTCCAACAACGGAGCATCCACTGGGTGATCATCAATAGGTGGGTCAGCAATGACAGGCTCAATAGGCATGCCAGCATGAGCAGGGTCGTGCTTAAACGTAGGGTCTAGAGCGGCTACCTGCTCAGGGGCCATGGCAGGCTCAGGGTCAACGAAGGCCATCTCAAAATCAAACTCAGGGTCGATGGGATCAACTGGGTCTACTGGGTCGACTGGATCCTCCATAGGCTGATCCATGGGTATAAACTCTATATCCTGATCTGGGTCGAATCCTGGGGGAAAGACAGGATCGGAATCCTCCACATCATCGTGGTCGAAAGCAAAACTAGGAATAGGGGCAACAGAGGATGCCTGGTCGGGATCTGATCCATGTGAGAAGTGCTGCGCACACTGGGTGTGTGAAGGTGCGGAGGCCACAGACTCGAAAGAGTCTGGGACCGGAGAGTGAGCGGGTGACTCCTCGGTGGGAGCATCTGCGATCATCAAGAGATCACCAGCAGCAAGAAGGGCCTCGCCCTGAACATCCTCCTCTAAGGGCTCATCATCATACAGATCGACGTCGTCATCATCGTCGGCGTCGAGAAGCAAATCGTAAGCAGGATAGGAAGCAAGTGGTATGGGAGCAGGGATCTCCACTAACGGTAGGTCCCCGGCCAAAGGGCCATCAGCGAGCTCATCAGCACCATCAGGTAAAGCAAAGGGCTGAAAGTCGTCCTCGTCCGTGCTAGTAACGTCGGATGTGTGGACCTCGTGCTCTGAAGACTCTAGGTCATCTGATACTATAGGTCTAGGTCCTGTGGTGTCTGAGTCACCTGTGCCAGAGGTGTCCATGGTGTCTGTAAGAAACATGCACAAACAGTCAATCATACAATCAATTAATCACATAAGTCACCAAGTAAGCCTTCAAATAATTCTCCTAGTCCCACTAGCCTCCCAGTCTCCTAGACTGATACTCCTAGTCTCACTAGCCAAATTCTCCCAGCCTCTTAGACTGCTCTTCCTAGTCTCACTAGCCAACTACCTCGATCTCCCAGACCGAGCCTCGACCTCCAAGACCGAGCCTCAGCCTCCAAGACTGAGCCTATAAATAATAAAATGTGCTCAACATTTGTTTGTAAAAACGTTTTGGATCTGGACTTAAGTGGTATGCAGTAAAAATGTTTTCGTGAGAGCCCTAGTGATCATAGTCTAGACTCGAGAAAGAATCCTAGTTCGCTATGATCAGAGCTCTGATACCAAGCTGTCACACCCTGGCTTTGCGGAAGCGTGGTTAATTTGGTGTGACTTCTTAATACCATAGCTTAACCATAACAAAGCTATATGAAATAAAACCATGCAAGATCATCCATTCGATTAAGTTTTAAAAAAACCAAATACAATAACATTGTCTTAACGGAAACACATCCTAACGACATAAACATTGTTCAACAAACACAACATAACATAAGCATAGTTTAAGGACTGTGACTTGTCCAGGAAAGAGTCACATTCCCTAAACCCGGATGACCTCGTAACTAGTGCAGCGGGAAAACGTGTCATACCGCGCCAGATCCTTTAATTCCCTGAAATACATGTAAGTTGAAAAATCAACAATAATGTTGAGCGAGTTCATGTGTAAGTGAGTAAATAAACCTTTGTAAGTATAAAAATCCTGGTATGTAGCACATAAGGGAATTGAGATCACCAATGGTTTGCAAGGCCACTGATATGTGTGAAGTGCAAGTAGGGAGACTCAAACCTAGCAGATTTATGCGTCGGGCACAAAGTCACCCCGAGGTCCGTTTCTAGTTTGGCCTGGGGCTGGGCTCGCTACACCCAGATAGATCTACCGCTCCTGTCCCTCGGTCCTACCATGAGGACTAATGGCCTCATGTTGCTCCTACCTACTCACATGATCTAAGTAGTAAACCTCCTTACGCTAACCATACCATGTATAAAGTACTTGTAATCAAAGTAACATGTATTTCACCCCCGTAGTTTAGAAAACTAAAAACAGTTAAGAGAAAAGGGGGACATGAACTCACAGTGGTGCGTCTCTACCAAGTATACCTCCAAATCAAGCAGCTGTGTGACGACCTACACGTACTAACTCTATTAAACGGACGGCCGTGTCTTATCTTAAGGTTTAAGTTTTTGGGGAAATAGTTAGGCAACTATTTCGTGTTTATATTTTTGTAAATACTTGGTAATTATTCTCCTTCCCAAGGATGGGGGATTTAATACATGCGTGTTCGTAACATTCGAATTACACTATTAAGTCTCACTTAATATATTTTATTTCTAACTCCAAAATATAAATATTCTTCCCAAAAATATTATATTTTAATACATGTGATTCTCCCAAAATAATACTTAGTAATATTATTTTTACTCTAAAAATAATATTTACGTAGTTCACAAAATAATCATAAACATTTACACAAGTGATGTTGTGAAAAATATATATTTACTAAATAGATATATTTATCACGTTTTATTTTGTGAAATCCCACCTCCGATATTTTGTAAATAAGTCGTGGCGAAACTTGTGTTTTGAAAACAAGTCGAAAAATGTATTTCTAACACTTGTGGTGAAAATATTTCTAAGTGTTAGGTTTTTGGAAAATTTCGCCAGAGTTTCCCCTGTAACTGGAGGTGGCCACGCTTTTAAGCGTATTATTTTCTTTTATAAATCAAACCAACAATCTTCTTATTCAATCAAAACAATGTTCAAAGCATCAACTAGTCAAAATATATATAAATCGCATAAATTACATGAACTTGTGATTTATCCAAAATATGAAGTAAATCCCAATATTTTTAGTGGATCTTTTGTATAAACCAATCCCGGTTTCGTAAAATCCTTGTTTATGAAAGATGCGTCTTTAGAAGTATGTTTTCTCTTGACACGTGGTCCTTTGAAAATACCGTTTGTAGATCCATAGATCTACTAGTTTTAAACACTATTTCATAAGTAAAATCATTTTTACACAAGTTCAAGTTTGATGTGTGGTAGAGTTTCATCACTTAACCCTTGTTACACTTAAACAAGCTTTATGTCATAATCCATGATCATGACCAATCCGGGTTAAACAATGATCCGAGCTACCACAACATAGATCGGGCCTAAATAACCACACAAATCAAATACTACAAGATTTACACAACATTCAAGCTTTTAACCATCATTTTTAGTGGTTTTAGTAGACTTTGATGCTTCATCTTGTATGTTTGCGACTTTTAACCGTTACATATCATTTTAACCACTTTAAAATAGTTCGAGAGTGTGATTTAAGCAACTTACTACTAGCTCGAGGCTAGGGAAGAATCTAGACGCAAAATGAGAGGATAAAAGCAATAGAGTGAGGTCCTTCGCGTTCCGAATGCACCAAGCTTCCTTATGTGAGATCCTTAACACTTGTATGATCTTGTAATAGCTTGATGGAAATCGAAAGATGGATGGACGGTTGTGGGGGGGTTCGGCCAAGAGTAGTAGAGAGGGAGAGAGTGTGTGTGTTGTGATGTGTTAAGTGTGTGAAGGTTAAGTGTGTTATGGTCACATACTTATGGACAACTTCAAGTTCATTAACCAAAGGTTACTATGCTCCCTTGATATTAGGCATGCTTGATTAAATTAATCAACAAAGGACAATGTGTGTCCCCCCTTGGGGACGAGTTCGGTTAGGGGGGGGGGGTCCTAGTTCAAATCCAACCAATTAGTTAAACATTAGGTAATTAGTTAAGTTAAGTTTAGTTAGTTTAGAGATTAACCCGGTTACTAGTGTGTAGTAAGTTGTGACGGGTGTTAGGGTATTCAGGGACCCTAACTGGCTCAGAAAAAGAAAAACAGTGTTGATGACAATATTTTTATGTTCCGGGTAAAGTCCGGTTGTTCGGTTGGATAGTAATCCGTTAAAGCGTTAAACAAGCTTTAAAGTGTCGTTAATACCCTTTTTAGTGACACAACTTATTCCTCCAAAGTGTCGGGAATATTTTCCTCATGTTTTGGCACTTTATTGAGTAGCTAGATGCTAAATTGTTTATTAAAGTGCTGAGTTTTTGTGCTTAGAGCACGTTTTAGGCACATCCAGTCATTGTAACTTATTCCTAGAGACGCAGTTCTACAACCCTTGTATCCCTACACTCACCACTAGTGTAGTAAAATATTTCTGGCTCATACAGGACTTAGAGGTAGTGTCTGCCTGATGCTGGCTTTATCAGCATGTTCAATAGGTTATCCGTTTATAGTGCTACTGTGCTTTTTGTGCATCATGTTTGTCACTAAGGTTCATCATGTAAATAATGTAGTGACGGTAAGTAAAGTATGATGCAGGTATATGCATGTATCAGAAATCAAGTAGCAGTTCATCAGTAATTTCAAACAAGCACAGTAATTAAGCAGTAATTAATTGTTAATTAAGTCGTACGGATACCTAGTTTAGTGAGGGTTGTCACATACATGCCCTAAATCTGTCAAGGGAAGTACGGCTAAGGATAGAAAGCCTAAGAACGAAAGCGCTTAAACTCTCCTGATGGATGCCAGAGATAGTGCATATCAATAAAGACATCAGGTACATTCCTTATCATTTATCAGTAAAATAAATGCTAAGAGTTCTGTTTTGATTCGGATACCAATAAATCCTTCATAAATTGTAAGTATAGCAAGCTTTTAAAATCTTCCATAAGAAACCCAGATATTAAATGTAAGGTAAAACTTACAGACGAAAATCATAGGAACCATTTCTTCTGTTCCTGTCAGAAATCTTCAGTCGTAAAATCCTAGAGTACTCTCTCTCTCCAGATGGAGTACGTCAGTATATGTTAGTTTGATATCTCTTTGATTTCTATCAAATGCGAATACCAGACTGTATGATGAAAGTGCCATATGAGGGTTGGTGTATCTTGATATGTTCCATAGATTGCTTCCATGCCTGATCAGTATGGAGGTTTAATGAATGGAACCACTGAGATATCCCAATGATCATGTTGTACTAAAGTCAGCTAATGGTATTCAAAGAAGATATCCAGAATGGAATTGTCCAAGTAAGTGTCTCTGATTAAGGAATCCGTGGACTCGTAAAGAAAATGTGTCATTTATCTGACACAGGCAAAGATAGTGGAACCGGGGCTTGAGATTTAGGAAATCTCTGTAATCTCCTTGTGTCTTGATTATCTTCTCCAAAGACTACCCTGTTTACCTCCTGAAAGGTAAGTAGAGTTAAGATATACATCCCTCATAGGGCAGCATTATTGTGAAATCTCCATGACGATTAGTACCATCATTATTGGAGGAATCGAAACTCTAATTAAGTGAGTTTTAAAATAAAGGTTCATAAAGCCTAATTCGTAATTCTGAGAGCTCCGATATTATTAATTAAGAAAGACAGTTCATTATGCTTATGCATTGATTACCGCAACCCTACTTAGGCAACAATTAAGAATCGCCATCAGCTGCCCAGGATCATCGATTTGTTCGACTAACTGTAAGGATTAGCTATTCCTTAAGATTGGTTTTAAGCAGTAGTTGGAATAACCATCTCACCTTAAATAAGCTTTTCTATAATAGTTGTTATATAAGTATCAAGGCTGCTCCTTTGGAGACCTTGTATAGATGAGATGTTAAACATCTGTTGTTGGACAGAAGTTTGGTAAGTCCGAATTAGCAAGACTTGAAATTACCTTGGAAACAACGAATAAGATTACACGAATTCGTAATCGTCTGAAAGTTGCCAGTAATCGGCGGAAAATCAAGGATTGATGAAAGTCGCAACCCTCTTAAGTCCTTAATAACGAATAAGGTTCAATTGAAGGTATCACCCTAAGAAGGGTGTGCTGAATTTTAATTTATCGGGCTAATTAAGCTCTGAATATATAGAATCATTCAAGGAAATCGAATATATCATGATCAAGTAGCTTATAAGCTAAAACCTATTTAAGGAGCTTGGTGGAGCTCGCAATGTGTTCCACACTTGTGATTTAAAGATATGGCTAGACAATAGGACAAGAGCATTGTCGCATAATGATAGGCGGATTAATAAAAACTTATATTTTATGGTGAAATCAGCATCAATTGAGGATCGACAAGATTAGAAGCTCCAAAATGATACATGTACCTATTATAAAGGACATCTTGGGTGCCTGGAGAGGCCCCAGATATGCTATGGAATGTTAAGTCCATTATAAGACAGAAAGTACTTCCATATTTTGAGCAAATCTCGAGGTCGAGATTTCTTTTAAGGGGGTGAGGATGTAACACCTCGTAAAAATCACGTCTAATGATGTGTTGACACGTGTATAAAACCCTAATAAAGTCAAACGTTGACCATGAAGGACTATTTTTGTGAAAAATAAAAAACTTTGAATGCGAAAGGACTAAAAGTGTCAACATGCTTAATATAAGCCTCCGAATGACGTTACACGGTGTTCCTATTCACATATGAGCCACTTGTTGATCGAGAGTAGCCGTTTACATAATTAATTGAAAGTTTGCGCGATGGAGGGTTAAAAGTGTCAACATGTTAACTCTTACCTCTGAGTGACCTTTTAACAAACCGGGAGCTTCATGATGTTTAATTATGCTCACAGGAATGCCAAATATTGGCCATCTAAGGCTTTTATGCCTATAAGTGACGTTACGCGCAACTTTGCAAGTTTAAGGGGTTAAAAGCGTCAATATGTTTAATTATACCTCTGAATGACCTTTTAACGAACCCGAAGCATCATGATGTTTAATAATACTCTCGAGAATGCCTAATAGGGATTAGATAAGGCTTCGATGCTATTAAACGATGATATGCGCAAGTTTGCGCATTAGAGGGACCAAAAGCGTCAACTTTTGAACGACATTTCGCGCTACTTTGTGAGAATTAAAGGACTATTTGCGTCAAACTGCAAAAGTATACCGAATCGAATGGTAGCGAACATTCCGAAACTTGACCATAAGTTAAACATACCATAAATATCCTTTACATAGCTTAGAAATAGGCTTTGAGGGGTCCGGTGTGCAAAAATAAACTTTTAAGTCAAACAGGGACTAAAAGCGTCAAAAAATGCATAAGTTTGTATTTTCGCGCATATCTTACGTTCTGAATATACCAGGACATCCAAAAATTTATGTAATCATTAAAATATTTTATTTTAGTGATTGGCATGATAAAATTCCATTCGTCGCGTAATTTGGATCGTTTTTCGCGTCCGTTCGTGTTTCGTCGTAATTAACTGAATAACGTGATCGTACGACCAAACGAACCGACATCTGACATATTTTTAAGCATATTTCATATCCCTTATGCTTAGGAATCATTTTAGTGCCTTGAAAATGGCTTAACGGGCCTTAAATGTGTCAGAAATGGCATTTAACATGTGCAGGGGCTGAATCTGTAATTCAACAAACTTGTTTCTGATCTTGAAAACTTTCAAAAGTTATTTTAAACCTGTATCCATCTAATTCAGAAGTCAGAGGGACTAAATATGTCTTTTTATAAGATATATGGGTTTAAAAAGCTGTTAATATGTATACACACGAAGACAGGGACTGATTCTGCATTTCTGCCAAACTTGTGGCTGGGCCTGATGTTTAGGCGGGCCGCGTAAGCCCACTTGGGCCACCTATGCGGGCCGCGACCCACTTAACAGCAGTAAACAGCAGCCTGTTTTGTTGTTTGTTTTCATCTTTTGAACCTCTAAACCATCAAACTCAATCTAGGGGCTTGTCTATTGTTTTCTAAAACCGGAATACACTTGTTATGATCTGGTTATCCTTTCCAACACTTGTCATGATCCTATGCAATCCCAAAAACTATATAAAGGGGCCTTGAATTCATTTGAAATTCACACCTTTTTCTTGGGTTCTTGCTCTCTATCTCAAATCTGAGGATCCTGATCATTTGGAGCCTCCTTTTGAGTTCTTTTCAGTCCTAAGGACAACTCGTAAGTGTTCCTTTCGTGCTTAGTTATTTTGTTTGGCTCTTAAAGCCGAAAAGTCAAGCGTTTGCGATAAACGCTTTGAATTTTAAACGGTCAAGCCATTGTTCGCAACGAACATGGCTATGTGATCGTAATTAGGTAGGTATTAAACCCTAAAAAGGGCACCTCGTAATTACCACGTTTGCTTAGATAATTGTCGGGTCAAAGTAATTAAAATAAAAGTCAAACGAGTCGGGTTTTAATTAAAATTCATAACTAATGATATAAAAGCAATAAAATCAGTTTTGTCACTTTAATAACTTCGTAAATATTAATTGAACATGTCTAGGCATGTTCAACTCGACAATTCTGATTTTAGGCTCGGTTCGCACCCGAAAGTCACAAAAGTTGACTTTTGCTTTGACTTTCAGTTCTGTCCTGATTTAGCTTAGTTTAGTTATGCCTTAGGATTCCATTAGGACCATATTATAGGTTAGTATAACCCTCTGAGGTTATACAACTTAGTTCCATAGAAATCCTAGTTCATTGCATGTTTCCGTTAAATGCTTAAAAGTTGACCATTATGCCCTTTTGATATTAAAACGAGATTTTTAAAAATGTGAGAGGACAAAAACCTTTATTACTGATATTTAAGTATGTCCTAAAAGTTTGACATCGGATTATGGTCAAAAATAGAAGTTATGCTCGATATCGTAAAATGAACTCTTTTTATTAATTAAACGGCATTTTCGGCATAAAACCTATTTAAACCCAAATTTTGGCACCAAACTTTCTACCCGCTGATATAATACAATATTTAGGGATTTTTGGAAAATTTTATTAAATTTTAAACTGATCATAACATAGAGTTCTTGCATAGACTCGGTAATTGACGATAATGCCCTTTTCGCTAATTAAAATGAGTTTTACACATCCTTTACATACCAAACCTTTTTCTACTGATTTTATATATTAAATAGGTTATTTTAAACAGTAAAGGCTGAACAAAATCTCAGATTTCCTTAATCAACCCGAATATCGTCAAATACCGACTTTTATGCGATTTAGGCGTATAGTATGGTTTAAATCCATATTTGGCACCTAAGGCTTGTTACCTACTGATTTTATGAATAAATTTTTATACTTTAACAGTAAGTAAAAGTTTTGAACTCAGAGTTCCAAATTTGACTTTTATTACATATGTAAAATGACCAAAACGCCCCTACGGCACATAGTTTGGCCATAATTGATAAATTTCACATATATATGACATCTTACTGATATAACTTACTAAAATAAATATTTTTACTGATCACTATAGACCAGAACCTCAGATTACTATTTAACCTCTTTTATAACCTTTAAAATAACCAAAATACCCCTACGGGGCTTAAATTGATTTTAAATCCGTTTTGGGCATAATGGAAGGTATCCTACTGATATCACAACATATTTAAGGCATATTAACTTATGAAACATGTTCATGACTCATTTGGTTACCCGTTATGCATTTTTCGCGTTCGGTACGGTTTATGTAACTAGTTTGCATAAATTAACCGAAACGGGTAAAACCTTATCATTTTTACTTCAAAAATCCAGAATGTGTTTAGTTTACCCATATTATACAAGTCTTCATACTTGTCGGGTCTAGATCACATTCTAATCTGGTCTTCGCTTAATCTTGCGTTTTGATCCGTAAACCTTTCCTTGAAACTAACCGGTCTAAGTTACAACTTAAATAAGACCCGTTAGGAATCTAATAGGTTAATAAAACCTTCGTTCCAGATTGAGAGCCCCAGTAGAGGTACTTGTTCTTGCTGATTTGAATATACGGCTGAGAATAAAATTACATTTTAGCTCAGGTAAATACTTTTAACTTATTTTCCCTATACGGGCTTTGGGTACGGTATTATAATAATACCGCTTGGTCGGGTATTGAATGTTTAATCGATTAGTGATTAAATTATTGAGGTAACCCGTTTTAATCTGTCTTGTTTGAAACAAAGCCTTTGGGGGTTAATGACCATGTCCCGGATATGTGATACGTGATTGAAAACCGGTGTTCGTAATCGTGTAACTTGATGTTTTTACAGGATTTTTAATCTTGAATAGCCCAATTTTAATTAGATTTGTGTTTTGCAGGTTTAATGAAGTTTAAGGAGTTTTTCGGGAGCTTTACGGGTCACCGTAGCGGAAAACGGACAATCGGGACACGTTACGGATCAAACGGGAGTGCGAGACGGAAAAATTGGAGAAACAGAGACGGAGAACCCGTCGGCCAGAGTTGACCGTATCCAGGAGTATAAGCCGTCAGGTGCATTTTGGTGATTCAGAGCCCGTCGGCGACGGGGTCAGGCCCGTCGGCGACGGCCCTCAGTTCCTCAAAACGCGAATTTTGGGTTTTCTTGGTGTGAGAACAATTATTATTGGTTCTTAGAGCATTAACTCGGGGGTTACACGATTATTGAGGTTTGAATCACCATCCTCGGAGCCATTACCACCTACCATTCATCTCTATTCCATCTCTAATCACACAGAGGACCCGAATCATCAAGAACATCATCATCATCATTCACAACCATCAATCCATCCATTAGCCCTAATATCCATTCATCCATTGAACCTTCACCATTACAAACCCTACACCTCATCATTCCATCCTTCAAGCTTCGAGATGAGTTCATTCAAGTTTCAAGCATTCGGTGATCAAGTTTCATCAACCATGAGCGGCTAATCACCTTGGTTTCACCCCGGTGTAGGTAGTTGTTTAATTTAGGGTTTTGAATTGTTTCTTGCTTCAACTTTGTGACAAATTGTGTTGATTTTTGAAACCATTGACAATAGTTTACATTTGTTTCGTATTCGTAAATTGTCGACTATTATAAAGTTATGACTTTGTGAAATGGTTATGTGTAGTTATGCGTTGTCATGGTTAGGTTTTACTTGTGTTGATTACAAAGTGCATTCTTGTCCGTTTTTTGAAACGTTGATAGTTATTGGCACCTAAGTCACGGTACACTAAATCCGCTAATCATATACAATTGAGTTGGATCTAAAACTTGTAGAAACCCTAGGTTGGCAATTACCGAAGCCAGGTGTGAACCCTTTTTATCATTTTTGTTTAGTAATAAAATTTTCTTGCAATCGTTAATCATTAGTCTTTAATCAAATAAACCAATTCACATCTTTTTCAACTAAATAAAAATACAAAAACATTATAGAAAGCTTCATAATTTGTGATTTTCATTTTAATTCAATCGAATCCATTCGCAAACCATATACTCTTCGTGGTTCGACCCCTTACTACCACTAACACATAGTTAAGGGTAATTTAGGCTTATAAATATTATCTTTGACCGGAGCGCGACACTCCAATCAAAATTTGGCGCCTTTGCCGGGGAGTGCGTGCGCTTTGTGTTTGGATACTGTTTGAATTTGCGTGATTAACTGTTTAATTTGCATAGGTTCTCTTCTTGTACTTTGTCTTTTTCCTTGTTACACGGGGTGTGTTACTTGTGCAGGTTACAGGTAGTGTATGCATACGCGGAACTCCGGGAGGACTTCACCGTTGGTTTACGAACCGGAAATCGAAACAGTAGCAAGAAGAAACTTTGCAAGCCGGTTAGAAGCAACTCTTGCTTCTATTCAAACCTATCAAACACCACAATTCACACCGACCATTGAAACTGATTCAATGGAAAACCAAAACTCAAACCAAAACCTCAACCAAAACCAACACCCGAACCAATTCCAATACCGAAGCAACTTCAATCCCGCCCAAAATGTTCAACCTATACCTCAAGAGCAACCAGGTGGCAATAACAACTCTGGACCACCCACACCACCTTTTCGAAACCAAAATCCCAACAACACCCAAAGAACACCCCAACAACAAAACCTTCACCGACAAAATTCCTTACCCATTCACCTTGATGACCGGAATGTCAATTCCGACCGTCGAGGCAATCGAGATCGTGGCAATCCCGCGAATGAAGACCCGTTCTTTAATTTAGATGATTTGAGAAACGCCATCCCCAACGATGAGCCATTTAGTGTTCCCGGTTATCAATCACCGGAACATGTGAGTGTTCATACGGAAAATTCGGATGATGGGGGATATTACGATGATCGGGCTAATGATGACGAAGATTGGGGGTATGTGAATAGAGGTAACGTCTACAATGATAGAGGTTTTGAAGATGATGAGTTTGGCTACCAAAACGCCAACTTTGTGGGGAACGATGACTACGGGTATGGGAATAGGAGAAATGACGGTTATGAAAATAACCGCCAACCACGGAACAACAACCAAAGGAACCGGAATGATGGGTTTTACAACAACATTGCTAACCCTAACCGGATTCCTCGTTTCGTGGGAGGGGGTAATCAAAGGGGTAACCAAGGTGGAAACCGAAGAGGTGATAGGGGAGGTGATAGAAGGGATAATCGAAGGCCGGTGGATCAATAAGTTAACGGTCCACATCGTCGTCAACAACCTCCACGGGGAGTAAATGAGCGTTTTAGACCAGTAGTTACGGATAATGACTCTCCAATAGTTTGTGGAAGGAGAATGTTCGATTGCAAGCCTCACTACATCAATATACTTCCACACTTCAATGGGAGGTCTAATGATGAACCGTACACTCATTTGGTGGAGTTTTCATCTATATGTAGCACTATCAGGGGGCACAACTTTGCATTGGAGGAGGTCAAACGTTGATTATTCCAGTTTTCGCTAAAAGACAAAGCGTAGCAATGGTTTCTTACACTTCTGGCGAATAGTATTCGGACATGGGGTGAGATGCAACAAGTTTTTCTTGATGAGTACTATTCGATGTCGAATACCGATGACGCTAGAGACGAAATTAGATCTTTTCGCCAATTATCAAGCGAACCGTTGCATGAAGCGTTCACAAGATACAAAGAATTGATTCGGAAATGCCCACATTACCAAATAGAGAAGTGGGAATTGGTTAAGTGTTTTGTACGGGGTTTGGAAGATGAAACTTGGAATCGCCTTGAGTCAACGAGCAACGGAACCCTATTGAGCAAGCATGAAGATGATGATTGGGAATTTCTCGAGCGGATGAGCAAGCGATCAAAGGAAAAGGAATCGGCCGATAGAGCTAAGAAACATCCCGTTTCCCGGTCACTTCCCGATCTTGATTCTAAGGATCGGATTTCTACTCTAGAACGGGAGTTGGCTCGTATGAAGAAGAAGGAGGTGAATGCGGTTCAATTCGCGGTGTGTGAAGATTGTGGGGATATCGGCCATAGGACCGATCAATGTCCAACGGGGCCGAGTGATTACACCGAGGAGGTAAATCAAGTGTTCGGGGATAGAAAGAACAATGATATGAACTCGAACACTTATCATCCCGGATTGAGAAACCATCCCAACTTCCGATATGGGAATGCTGCGAATCAAATGAACCCGAATTTTCAACCGGGTAATCAGAGCGGGTCATCGTATCAAAATCGTCAAGGTGGTAATCAAGGGGGTTACCAACGTAATTACAACCAAGGGTACCAAGGTCGAGATAATAATTATCAAGGTGGGTATCAAAGGAATTACAACAACTAAGGCGGTAATGGAAGTGGGTCAAACAACCAAGGGGGTGGTAATGATTTGAATGCAAAGATGGATGCGATGCTTTCATTGATGCAAGAGTCCAAGAAAGAGAATGAGATTCGGGACAAAGCACATGAGGCATTAGCAAAACAAGTAGGCCAACTCGCGGAGGAAATGGCTCAAATAAGAGGAAGCACGGGAAAGCTTCCAAGTGACACAACGGTGAACCCTAAGCATCAAGGGTCAAGCTCAAGGAACACACTTGAGGTACCAATTAATCAAATAACTTTACGTAGTGGTCGAGTTGTGGATAATGGTGTCAAAACACCACCACCCCAGTTTGTTGAAGGGGTGGTGGAAGATGCTAGTGAGGATGAACATGAGGATGGTCAAACGGGCCAAAACAAAAATGATTTAAAAAAGAATAATAACACTCCCGTTGTGACCATACCCGTCCTTAAGGCTAAGGAAAAGGGTGTGGAGGCTAATACTGCCCCTTATCCCGAAGCATTGAAGGGACCCATGAAGAAGATTGTAAACAAAAGAGGTCCACAACAAGAAGAGTTGTTGGAGATTTTCAAACAAGTAAAAATTAACTTACCTCTTTTGGATGCAATCAAACAAGTATCGTCGTATGCTAAGTACTTGAAAGAATTGTGTACCCAAAAACGAACTCATAAATTTCCTAAAAAGTTAGATTTAACCGAGAATGTGAGTTCGATTCTATCGGGTGCACTTCCACCTAAGCTCCAAGATCCGGGTGCGCCTATCATTTCAATTCAAGTAGACGACTTTAAAATCAACCGGGCACTTCTAGATCTTGGTGCTAGCGTGAGCATTCTACTAGGTAGTTTGTATGACCAATACGAGTTTGGTCCACTTCAGTCGTCAAACACCACCGTGGTGTTAGCCGATTTGACACCCAAACTACCCCGTGGAATTGTCTCGGATGTGATAGTAAAAATTGAGGAATTTTACTATCCGGTGGACTTTTTGGTACTTGATTATGTGGCCAAGGACCCAACCAAGCAACCTATGGTGATTTTGGGTCGACCGTTCTTAGCAACCGCAAATTCTCAAATTGATTGCAAAATAGGAACGGTTGACATGGAATTTGGAAACCGAAGGTTGAGGTTGCATGTGTTTTTCCGGACTTATGAACCCTCCAGTTGATGATGAATGCTATATAGCGGACATTGTTGACACGTGTATACCTCTTTGAGACACAGTCGTGGATGGGGAAAACACAATGGAGGATTGTTATATGTTTGACAGGTCATAGGTGGAGATGAATAAGAGCATAGACGAGGATGTGAAAAGTTTGGAGGTGCTTGCGGTTAGAGAGGGAAAACCGACATGGACGCACCAAGTGTCGAGTTTACCGGAGAGCATTGACACTAAATTGAAGTCGTCATTGGTCAAGCCTCCGGAGGTCGAATTGAAGGAGTTGCCGAAGCATCTCAAGTATGCTTATGTTGGTGAAGGCAACACACTCCCGGTTATCATTGCATCAAACTTAACTGAGGAGTAAGAGGAAAAATTGATGGGTGTTTTGGTCACCAATCGGGTGGTGATTGGATGGACCATTGCTGATTTGAAGGGAATTAGTCCCTCGGTGGTGATGCATAAAATCATCACGGAAGAAAGTGTGACTCCCGTTCGAGATGCACAACGGAGATTGAATCTGAATATGCGGGAGGTAGTGAAGAAGGAAGTTTTGAAATGGCTTGATGCGGGTATTATTTATCCGATCTCGGATAGCCAATGGGTGAGCCCAACACAGACAGTTCCAAAGAAAGCGGATATACAAGTCGTCAAAAATGACGCAGGTGAAAAGGTAGCCACTCGGCCGGTAACCGGGTGGCGAATTTGTATTGATTATAGGAAGTTGAATACCGCAACTTCTAAAGATCATTTTCCTTTACCATTTATTGATCAAATTGTTGAGAAATTATCGGGGCAACAATTTTATTGCTTTTTAGATGACTATTCTGGTTATAATCAAATTGCCATCCATCCAGAAGATCAAGCAAAGACAACGTTTACTTGTCCCTACGGCACCTTCGCATTTAGGCGAATACCGTTTGGACTATGTAACACCCCCGCCACCTTCCAAAGGTGCATGATGAGTATCTTCTCAGATATGGTGGGGAAGTCTTTGGAAATCTTCATGGATGATTTCTCAATTTTTGGGTCGTCATTCGAGACTTGTTTGGACCAATTAGACAAAGTACTAAAAAGGTGTGTTGAAACTAGTTTGGTCTTGAGTTGGGAAAAGAGCCACTTTATGGTTCAAGAGGGAATCATGTTGGGACACGTGGTGTCGAGTCGTGGGATAGAGGTCGATCGTTCAAAGGTACAAGTTATATCCACTTTGCCATATCCCACGAGTGTTAAAGGCGTTAGGTCATTCTTAGGTCATGCGGGTTTTTATCGACGGTTTATTAAGGGTTTTAGTGACATAACCAAGCCTTTGTGTAACTTGTTGTTAAAAGATCAACCGTTTGATTTTAGTGAAAATTGTCAAAATGCATTTAACAAGTTAAAAGAAAAGTTAGTTGAGGCCCCAATCTTGCAATCGGCCAATTGGTCTTTACCCTTTGAAATTATGTGCGATGCAAGTGATTATGCGGTGGGGGCCGTGTTGGGACAACGGGTTGACAAGAAACCCGTTGCCATATACTACGCGAGTAAGACTCTTTCGGATGCACAATTGAATTACACCACCACCGAAAAAGAGCTACTCGCGGTGGTATATGCATTGGATTAATTTTGGTCATATATATGGGGTAGTAAAGTGATTATTTATTCTGATCACACTGCTGTCAGGTACCTTATGGAGAAAAAGGATGCTAAACCGAGATTGATTCGATGGGTGTTATTGCTCCAAGAGTTTGATTTAGAGATCCGGGACAAAAAGGGTACCGAGAATGTGGTAGCGGACCATTTGTCCCGCTTGATGGTTGATGAAGATCCTAAAGCTTTAGAGATCAATGAGTCGTTTCCCGATGAGCATATTATGAAATTAGATAAGTTACCGTGGTATGCTAACATTGTAAATTACCTTGTTACAGGTGACTTACCGCCACATTGGGATAGACGGAGGAGACAACATTTCATGTCTCAAATCAAGTATTACCGGTTAGAGGAACCGCACTTGTGGAAAGAGTGTGCGGACCAAGTGATTAGAAGATGCATAGATGATGAGGAAATTCCAAGCGTGTTGAAGCATCTACATTCGTTTGCATGTGGTGGCCATTTTAGTGGCCACAAAACGGGTCATAAAGTGTTGAATAGTGGTCTTTATTGGCCAACTATTTTTAAAGATGCATTTGAGTTTTCCAAGAATTGTGTAGAGTGCCAGAAATTAGGGGGTATTTCAAAAAGGGATGAGATGCCCATGCAACCAATCCTCGTAGTCAACATTTTCGATGTGTGGGGTATTGATTTCATGGGCCCATTCCCCAATTCTTATGGCAATTTGTACATCTTAGTGGTCGTTGAATACGTGTCAAAGTGGGTCGAAGCAATAGCCACCAAGACGAACGACCACTCCGTAGTTTGTAATTTTGTTCAAACCAATATTTTCTCAAGGTTTGGGATTCCTCGTGTCATCATAAGTGACGGAGGATCTCATTTTAAAAACTTTCGGTTTGGAAAACTTTTAAAACGGTTTGGTGTTGACCATAGAATTGCTACCCCCCTATCAGCCATAAACAAGCGGGCAAGTAGAAGTGTCAAATCGGCAAATCAAAGAGATTTTGCAAAAGACCATGCGGGCGGACCGTAAGGATTGGTCAATCAAGTTGAACGATGCTTTATGGGCCTACCGTACGACACATAAGACACCCATTGGCACTACACCTTACCGGTTGGTTTACGGTAAAAATTGTCATTTACCGGTTGAACTTGCCCATAAATCATTATGGGCTATTAAAGAAGTTAATGTTCAATATGATGATGCAGGTAAGGAACGGAAACTTAAGTTATGCGAGTTGGAGGAGCTAAGGGAAATGGCATATGAATGCGCGTCCAAGTACAAAGATGGGATGAAGAAGGCGCATGATGCTATGTTGAGGAAGAAAGAGTTCGAGATTGGCCAAAAGGTGTGGCTCTACAATTCGAAGCTCAAGTTTTTTTCCCGGAAAGCTCCGAAGCAAATGGATGGGACCCTATGTGATCACCTGGGTCGGACAATTGGGTGATGTTACAATCGAGGACCCGAAGGATGGGTCACGGCAAACGGTCAATAGCCATCGGCTAAAACCGTTTCTTGATGGTAACGAAAAGGTAGATGAAAACAAGAAATCGGTAAGCTTCGTGGTAAGCATTCCGATTTATGAGGTCGACTAAAAAGGACCGGTAACATGTTGTGTAGAGTTATGTACCATATTTTAATTGTTTGAATGCTTTGGATATAATTGTTTTCGTTTGCATACTAACCCCTTTTGATTGTGTGAAGTCCGGACATTCCGAACGAGTCATGAGGACGTAAGGTATGTTTTTAGATTTTGTTATCTGCATTGAGGACACGACTTTTTGGGGGGTGGTAGGGCCGTTAACGGTTTTAGTGTTTTCAAATTTTAACTTATAAAAATTTACAAAAAGATTTTTAATAATTTTTAGGAATTTTTAATGTATATAGTCCCTTTACAAAAAGTCCATATTTTTCCTCCTATTTTCTAAAAAAAAAATTAAAAAAATTGAAAATTAAAAAAATGGAAAATCTACTACCCGTCGGCGACGGGGTATGACCCGTCCGAGACGGGCTCCCAAAAGTGCCGTCGGCACCATGATCTCGTAAACAGCCGAATAAGGCGTCGGCTCCAGCCATCATAACGAAGGTGTCGGCGACGGGGTCCCATGCCGTCGCCGACGGGCTCTGGTTTGCTCACCGGGTCTGACTCATTTTCTAGCGTAAAAAACCGAACCCAACTCATTCTTTTCCAAATAAACTCAATTTTAAAGTAATTCCATACCACATAATCGACCCATATTCACCTTACATCAATTTTTGACCATTCAAAACACTGAAATACCCTTTCATCTCTCTCTCATCGTTCAACCTACTTCTCTCACTTCATCTTCTTCCTCTTTCACTCCAAGAACCCTAGAACCTTCAAGTTTTCATCAGTTCATCAAATCTCCACCAAATCTTCTGATTTTTGAGTCCATCTTGCATAATTTTTCGAGAGGAACAAAGCCCCTATCACGGTTTTCATCAATTCTTGCTAGTTTGCAAGATTTTTTAGCGTGAAATTTCGGGTTATTTGAAGGGTGTTCATCAAGTTACTTGCTTTACATCTTTTTCTTAGTTCTTCTTGTCTACAACATCAAAGGTATGGATTTTACTTAAATTTAAGCTTGATTATCATATGTTAGTTGTTTTTCTTCCGAAATTTTAAACTTGTTAGTTTAAGAGTAGGTTGTTTAAACAATGTATGTTGTTCTAGCATGAGTTTAAGTATGATTGGTTGTTTTGGATGGAATTTGAACATGTTATAACCATAGTGAAGTGATTACACCCGTTATTTACATGATTGAACATGAAGGTGATGTTGAACTTATAAGAAATTGCGAGTTAACAAGTAAAATTGACAGGTATATGATAAAATGAGCGACTTTGGAAGTTTAAAATGGCGATTTTGCATTTACTTGTTAATTAAAACTTCAACATCATACATCATGTTCAAAGTTTGAGAATTTATTGAAGGTTGGGGTTTATATTGATGCTTTGTTTGTTGTGTGATTGTAGTTATGGCTGGAGGTAGAAAAAGGCAGAAAACTACAGGGCAAGGCTCATCATCGGGAGTGGGATCTTCTTCCGGTTTAATACCGAAGAAGTGGGAGCAACTAAGCTCCGTAGAAGAGGGTGATGCAAGACTTTATAGGCAGGATTGGGCGTGGGAAAAATTCAGGGATAGTAGAAGCGCTCAAGTATGGGATGAGGAGAAAAATTCAGTGCCGGAAAGGGTGGTGTGTGAAAGGGTTGTGAATGTGGAAGAGTTTAGACAAATTGGGATCGTTCAAATGTTTGAGCATCAAGGATGGGAGAGAGTTCTTGATTGGTGTGAAGACAACACCTCTCGGGTGTATTTGGCGGAGGTGTGCGAATGGTTGGCGACATTGAGGTTCATGAATAAGGATGATCCTCCCGCTCAGTGGAGATTGGTTGGTAAGACAAGCCGAGGGAATATGAAAATGTCCTTCGAAACGATTAATTGCATTGCGCGCTTTGACTCTTTGGGGGTGCAAGCATATGATTATCCAACCATTGAACAATTTTTGGATAATCATATGAATGGTGATGATTCGAAACAAATGACAGCGGCTATCTTAGCATATAATGACGGGGGAGCGGCCCAAAGAACTCAAATGGTGATTGAGGGAAGGATTCTTCAAGGAATTTCCCTAGAGAATGTTTTGGTGAGATTTGGCGATAGAGGAGGAGTGAGAGCAAGTGATTGTAGGGTTGTTCATTCCTTGTTGTACGAGACACCTACTTTGTCATGGAGGCATATCATCATGATGAACACATGGTTCACCCGGGAGTCATCTCAGAGGCGTTTTATTCCATATGCACGCCTCATCAGTGCCATGATCCTCCAGCAGAATTGTCTTCCCCCAGAATCGTTGTGGGTATCTAAGCCTTTGGAAGAAATCAACCAAGCGGCAATGAAGAAAAATTGGAAGATAGAGGTGAAGCTTTCGGGAAACAAATATGTGGTGACCGACAAATTGGGTCACAGGTATGAGTTTGTTAATCCAGAAGCACAGCAAGGAGCTGGGGGAGATGAGGAAATGGTTGATGAAGAAGACGAAACTGAGCCTCGTGGTCCACGGGAACCAAAACAGAGGTATATGAGGCCACACAGGGAATTGAATGCCGATGTGGCAAGTTTTGTGAACTTCCGACGGGTACCTTCGTACAAGGAGTTCAACCGGGGCCAACAAGAAACGTTTGACAATGTCTCTGCGTGTATAGGCGAGGGCAGAGAGTATAATAAGATGAGACAGAACTGGGAGGAAACACATGGATCCCAGATGCAGGAGCAATGGGCCTTTCAGACAGCCTATCGTGAGAGGATGGAGAAGCATATGGAAGAGCAACAGCTACAACAAGCGCTCCAAAGATCCCAAATGGAGCGTTTGATAAAGATGCAGAGGATGAGACAGCCCAAAGACGGGCATGGGAGGCAGACGCGGAGAGGCGTCAAAACGAGCGCAATGAATTGGATCGACGCCGATGGAGTGCCTTATGTGTCTCTAACCAAATAGCTATTAATAACGCCAAAATCCTCCATGATCAGGAGAGACATCAAAGAGATTATAAAGCCGGCCTTCCTTATGTCGAACACTCGGGGTGGACCGACTACCCCAACCTCCCCGTTCCACGAGGCCCATCTGATCCAACCCCTCACTGGCCCGAGGCAGTTGGGTCTAGCTTCATTCCGATACCCTATCAGCCACCACATCAAGGAGAGTCGGGTCCTCTCGATAACTACAGGGAGATGTTTGAGGCCCTCACTGGTTATCCATACTAGCCAAACCCGCCAGTTGACCCGAACGAGAGATATCAGCGGTGAAGGCGAGGTATGCTTTTTGTTGTTGTTGTATATTTTAGTTTTCTTTATTTCTATTTCGTTATTATTTCTTTTTGCCTAGTTAAATGAACGTTGTGGGTGTGTTCCCTATATAACCCTCACGAGACATCTCGTCCTCCCAAGCTATTGGGGGGTTTAAAAGGGCTTGTTGCATAAGCTAAATGCAACCGTGATTCCTACGAAAGTGAGTTAGGATTGTTATTGTTGTAAATTATTTTTCCACAAAAATCAAGGTAATTTAACGCATGATTTGGTAACACTTTCATAAAAATGGTAGAACTAATCACCTAACAAATTTCAATGGTTGTGAGAAGCATGCTTCTACACAAGGGTTAAGATTTGTAGGTACAACATGTTCGCGGGACAACCGTTTTTATGAAGAGAAGAAGAAGATATGGGCATCAAGCGACAAAAATCAGGTGCATGCGTTTCCTTTTTACCTTGATTCTTAGATTAGTAATAAGTGGATTGTAATTGTATGTTATTTTTCCGGGGTAGAATTTTTGGGAAGTTAGCCGTGTCGCATCCCTTGTGTGTTTTAAAACTCTAGTTCTTACACATTGAGGACAATGTTTACCTCAAGTGTGGGGATGGAGGAGTAGTAAAAGTTTTCGATTTTGACCCGTTCATTTAAACACTACACATTGAGGACAATGTTTACCTTAAGTGTGAGGATGGGGGAAAATTTCAAAAATTTTTCAAAAATTTCTTGTTTCAAAAGCGATCTTAAAAGCACAAGTAACTAAGTCAACGAGGGATGGCACAACCCATTTGGTCTTTTGTCATGGTCAAGTTCAAATTAATAGCATGACGGGTATTTAGCGGGTGGTTATTTGGGAGTAATTCGCCTAAGGAACTAGCATTTTATGCATATCACATACCATACTCTTATACGTGAGGTTTTGAGCCACTTTTATATCATATATTTACATATACATGTTTCTTTGTTTGAGTGGACCATTAGTCACGTATTGTAGAACTTGCAACTTTTGATACGTTCGAGACCATAGACCGTATACAAGCACGAGAATGATTAAGGCATTAGGTAAACCTTTTCCTTTTACACCATTTTTATATTCTTACCCAAAAATTATCCCCTAGTAGCCAATTTTGAGCCTAATCCTTTCGTTTGACCACCCTTTAGCCCATAACCGTTAAACCTTTTCTTTTAAACCCGTGTGATGAAAATTCGATTATAGGAGTCAAATTGTACAGTTGTGATTTATTTGTTTGCAAAAAAAAAAGAAAAGAAAAATCAGAAAATGTTATGAAAAAGATAGAAAATTGTTGAGAAAAGAACAAAAATATATGTTCTTAGTTGAGAAATAAAAGGCTAAAGTTGTTGCCTTGTAGTTGATGTTTATAGTTTACTTTTGTTTAGAGTAGTCTTTCGTAAAAAAATCAAATTTTCATCACCTTAGCCACTTTAAAATATCATATTTCCTACCCTTAGCCTAGCCCCGTTACAACCCTTACAAAGACCTTATGACTTGTGCTTAGTATTCGTGATCGGTGGTGGAGAATGATTGAGTTGCAAGCCTATGCGGGTACGTGTTCTAATCGGTTTTGAGCGATTAATTGATTGAAGTGCTAATACAATATACACATTAGCCAATTTATATGCCGAGTGGAGAGAACATTGTGAGGGATGTGCATGACTTGTTAGTTTTACGGGCGGGATAATCTTGGATAACCATTATTATATGTGATTGTTCACTTGACCGGTAAATATGTTGAAAACTGTAAAAATGTTTGAACTTGGGCATGACAATTAACCTTAACCTTCGTCTCGGGAATGGGAAGTGTATTCGTTGTTCGACCCACGTGAAAGTGAAAAACAGATTTGCTTGAGGGCAAGCAAAAGACAAGTGTGGGGATGTGATACGTGATTGAAAATCGGTGTTCGTAATCGTGTAACTTGATGTTTTTACAGGAGTTTTAATCTTGAATAGCCCACTTTTAATTAGATTTGTGTTTTGCAGGTTTAATGAAGTTTAAGGAGTTTTTCGGGAGCTTTACGGGTCACCGGAGCGGAAAACGGACAACCGGGACACGTTACGGATCAAACGGGAGTGCGAGACGGAAAAATTGGAGAAACAGAGACGGAGAGCCCGTCGCCGACGGGTCCCAGGCCGTCGGCGACGCCCTCTAAAATTGCCCGTCGGCCAGAGTTGTCCGTATCCAGGAGTATAAGCCGTCGGGTGCATTTTAGTGATTCAGAGCTCGTCGGCGATGGGGTCAGGCCCGTCGGCGACGGCCCTCAGTTCCTCAAAACGCGAATTTTGGGTTTTCTTGGTGTGAGAACAATTATTATTGGTTCTTAGAGCATTAACTCGGGGGTTACACGATTATTGAGGTTTGAATCATCATCCTTGGAGCCATTACCACCTACCATTCATCTCTATTCCATCTCTAATCACACACAGGACCCGAATCATCAAGAACATCATCATCGTCATTCACAACCATCAATCCATCCATTAGCCCTAATATCCATTCATCCATTAAACCTTCACCATTACAAACCCTACACCTCATCATTCCATCCTTCAAGCTTCGAGATGAGTTCATTCAAGTTTCAAGCATCCGGTGATCAAGTTTCATCAACCATGAGCGGCTAATCACCTTGGTTTCACCCCGGTGTAGGTAGTTGTTTAATCTAGGGTTTTGAATTGTTTCTTGCTTCAACTTTGTGACAAATTGTGTTGATTTTTGAAACCATTGACAATAGTTTACATTTGTTTCATATTCATAAATTGTCGACGATTATAAAGTTATGACTTTGCGAAATGGTTATGTGTAGTTATGCGTTGTCATGGTTAGGTTTTACTTGTGTTGATTACAAAGTGCATTCTTATCCGTTTTTCGAAACGTTGATAGTTATTGGCACCTAAGTCACGGTACACTAAATCCGCTAATCATATACAATTGAGTTGGATCTAAAACTTGTAGAAACCCTAGGTTGGCAATTACCGAAGCCGGATGTAAACCCTTTTTATCATTATTGTTTAGTAATCAAATTTTCTTACAATCGTTAATCATTAGTCTTTAATCAAATAAACCAATTCACATCTTTTTCAACTAAATAAAAATACAAAAACATTATAGCAAGCTTCATAATTTGTGATTTTCATTTTAATTCAATCGAATCCATTCGCAAACCACATACTCTTCGTGGTTCGACCCCTTACTACCACTAACACATAGTTAAGGGTAATTTGGGCTTATAAATATTATCTTTGACCGGAGCGCGACACTCCGATCAATATCCTTGGCATCATTTATTAAGAAATAGCCACGTCTTAAGCACGAGGTGTAGGCATAAACCTGACGGTGGCGTAGGAAAAACGGTATCTCACTCTCTTGTGGGCCTATACTTGTGGTGTGTCTGTTAATCTTGACTCAGTTTCTATATTGGGCCCTGAATGTATAACAAACATATAAATCTGTATACAAGATTATTTTTATATAATTGTCCCAAGTTATAAAAGGATATTTGTGCCTTGTGCATTTAAATCAATTTTCATAAATGTTTTCAAAAGAGTCCGTTAATTATATTTACCAGTGAACTCTGACGTATTTTCCAAAAAGATTAAGTGACAGGTACTGTACGTAATTGGATGGGAGCTCAGGGCGTTAATAAGGAATTTTGCAAGTTCTAAACGTCTAAAGTCTGTTGAACAGTGTTTATTTTTCTGATTTAAGATCTGCCTGTGGATCCATATACAACCGTTGTGTAATACTTTATTATACTTTCTAATCGGTTTGTATTATTATTACTGTAGACTTCCGCTGTGCATTGAACTGTGATTATTTGACTATGATGATATCAACTACGTCACGATACTCCCCACCGGGCCCACCGGTAATATGTGGAAATATCGGGGTGTGACACAATAGGATATATAACGCAATAAAAGAAAAAACTTACTTGTTTGATTTATAAGTAGCATCAAAACCTACTATGTCACCAAACACTGTATAATTTGTTTTTGATTGCTCATCAGCCCAGAAAAGTCCTTTCAATCTTCTATCTTCACCAATAACATAATCACATGTGAATCCAGGAAAACAGTCTTTCTTCCTAATAAGACGCCTAACTAGCATTTCTGCATCATACTCTCCTATGTAAAGATTCAAATCCCTTCTATAGTTCTTACAATCAACTTTACTAGCACCAACTTCACCAAAACCACCATTTTCATAATATTGAATGCTTTAACAGGTCCAATATTGATTGCAGACAATCCAGATATAAAACTTTCTTTAACATAATCAATACTTCTGGCAGCAAGCAAGAAATGAATATCTTCATCTTCAACAAAGATATGATTATGTTCTTCTTCAAAGTAGTAGATTTTAAACATATTATTGTTCCCTAATATTAATTTCACATGAGCATTGCATCCAACTCTTTTTGAACCTCTATTACGTCTAACAATCTTTTTACTATTTTCATCAACTGAACCAGAATCTATTGCTTTGCTAACATGAAATCCTTCTTTTGAGCAAACAATATATCTGATTTTCACTAAATCACCACTTTTCCAAGAAGTATTTTTTTTATTGCAGAAAAACCTGCAGCAAGTGCATATCTCTGATAAAACGCAAAAGCCTTATCAAATGATTTAAAAAACATTCCAACAGAAGGTCTAATGGATCCACTGACTTTAGGTTTGTAAAACTTTCTTCCACTGTTTAAGCATACACGTTCCTCCCACTTGGAAATGTGATCTGAAACAATTAACAAATAACTATAAAACGCAATACCTCTTATATAATAATGTTTTTAGTGTTAAATCTCAAAATATGTTAATAAAAATTAAAAAATACAGACCTTTAAAGTTTGTATATGTCACACCCCTTTCTGCGGCGGAAGCACGAGGTGTGATCATGAAAGGTTCTCATTGCATACGAAAGGTAAACATACTACATGCTCGTAAAAATAACTTCAAACCATTAACATTGCATAACGGAAAAGATAGTTTTAGTGTTTACATCACAAGACAGCATTTTGTCTGAAAAGTTACAACTTTATTCAATGATAAACATAAACGACATCCAAGAGCATGAGTAAGACCGCGCGCACATCCATCCTAGTTACCTGAAATACATGTGAGTTTTTGGAAAAACGTCAACATAATGTTGGTGTGAATTCATGCAGTGATTGTTTTGAATGTTTAAATACTTGAATGAAAACATAGTATGTAACTTGTAGAATGTATGAATGTTTGAATGCAACTCGTAAAACGTATCTGTAACTGAGTACTATGACTGTTTGAATGTGTGAGATCACAAGTGGTTTGCAAGGCCACTAACATGTGTCACGACATAGGAAGCCACCAAACCTAGGCATTTTTGTCGACTTTGACTGAGACACAGAAGCACTCATTGGTAGAAGTAGGTCAAGAGTGGGGTTGCCTGAAACCCATTAGATCTAACCTTTTGTTCCGCGGTCTGAATGTATACGTTGATTAATGGTGCTTATGGTACCCTATTCGAGACATGATCTAGAATGTTTTACTTGAATGTTTTTGTACTCCATCATACCATTTGTAAACATTGTAACAATTGTAAGATGTATTTCACCCCCGAAGTTATAAAATCAAAAACAGTGAAAGAAAAGGGGGAGCATGAACTCACAACTTTGCGTTCCTTGCGTCGTAAACTTCACCGGATTTACTTAATTAACGTCGTGACCTATACGTGTTTTCTTAACGTTAGTCACTAGACTTGTATCGTACAAGTACAAGTCACTGTCTTTTAGGTATATGTTTTCTTGTGTTAAAAATAATTCATATTTTTAACTAAATGTCTTACTTATATTATTTTCTCAAAAATGAATATAAGTTTCTTGTATTTTGCACTTTGCACCCGAGTTATGTATCTTGTATGTTGTATGTGTTTTTGTTACCAAAAATTATGACGAGGTTTGTATTCGAAAATCATAGTTTAGAACACACTAGCAAACATTTGTCAAAAAAAAAAAAATTCACTAAGTGTTAGGATTTTCAGAAAAATTCGCCATAGTCTCATTTGTAAATGGAGGTGTCCATGCTAAGTAGCATATCATTTTATTTAACATATAACACGTTAGATCGTTCTCAAATAATCAACCCGACATTCTGACATGCAAGATACTACTTTTGTCGTTTCAGTTTTAATATATAAAACTGGACTGTTTTCGGACATTTTAATAAAATAGTTATCTTATTCCAAAAATTCCCAAATTTTTACAAAATGTCTTATACAGTCCGAGTATTATTGTGTAAAAATTTCGGGGTCCAGTTCATTACCAATATTTTATAAGAATTTATTTCCCGGACTGCAATCAGACTCGCTTTCTGATTGCAGTTTACGAATTAATTCACCCAAAATTTATCGTGAGTCTGATTGACGAAATTCCAGTGGAAGAATTACTACGACAACAGTGGTCATCTACGGTATAAATTTCAGGGGCTGGTTCTACTCAGGTTTCAAGTTATGATGAAGAATATAACACATGTTTTTGGCAGTAAAAATGCAGCTTGAGCTGCTGTCCAAAAACAGAACTTTAAAAATAGTAAATTACCTCAAAAATTAAGATTCCAGTGCCATTTGCTTCGTTTTTCGAAAATACATAATTTAGACTTCAGAAAATCAGTTTTTCGAGTTATTATGGTCTGTTTACAGCCATTTGAAAGTGGCTGAATTTGTCAATCAGCATGTCTCTTTCTAGTTTAAACGTTACTAAATCGTATCAACAAATGTCCGAACAACGGGTTTATCAAGAAACCAACGATCAAATATCATGTATGATTTAATCCAACCCTCATTCAACAAGATTTCATCTTCATATAGTCTTTTATGTTCAAGTTTTATGTAAAGTTTCATATTCATCATCTTAGTGTTCTTGTTCTTATGGTTTAAACATAATCATCATACTACAATTTTAGCCATAAAAATATGATGAACAAAGGTGTACAAGTAACTTACTACTAGCACAAGCCTAGGGTAGGATCTAGTGATGAAGATGATGAGAAAAAGATGAAGAACAAGCAAGGAACAAAGTCCTTTAGAAGCTCCACAAGTTTGCACTTCCTTGAATCACCTTAGATACTCGAATGAAGCTTGAAGATGGATGAATGGGGTGGTGTAGTGGTGGTGGTGGTGGCGGTTGTGGGCAGCCGTGAGGGAGAGAGAGAGAGAGTGAGGAGAGAGTGTGAATTGATGAAGTGATGGTTGTGATCGTTGGTTCCATACTTTATAGATCTATCCATCATATTTTGTCAAGATTGGGAAGCAACAAATCAATTATAATATATCCAAAATATATAAAGCATGGTGTAGATATATGGTGGGGTCCATGGGGGGCTGATTTTCGGTTGGTGGGGGGGGGGGGGGCCCTTGTTTGTAAAATTTGCAACTAATATGTAAATGGTAGTTACATCTCAAGTATGAATCATATATATTAGTTTGTTGGTTTTTTAATGGGTGTTATGGTAAACGGGGATCAAGACTAGCCAAGAAATAAATAACAATGTGTTTGGCAAAAATTTGGTGTCCCGGGTAATGTCCGGTTGTTCGGTTAAATACCGATTCGTTAAGTGTTAAATTGCACCGTTTAGTGTCTTTTAAGTACCCTTTTGCACCCTTTTAATTCCCGACACTTAGGGAAACATTCTGGACGATAAATCATAATTTTTGCATAACGTTTCAGCGTCATATTGCTGATTATAGCTGAATTTAATAAAATTATGCACTTAAAGTGCGTTTCGGGTGCTTTTTAGTGCGTATTTTAGCTTCCGGAATGCCTATATGTGAACCCTTGTATGTACTCTTGGGTTTTAATGCATTCTTGTCATTGGACCTACACCTAGGCTCCAATTTTATTGTCTGACTGTTTTCTGCAGAGTTGTTGGCATATTGTGTTTTACCGGTGAGTTTACTAGTATTTCTGACGCAACGCTCTCGTTAATGCATAAAGCAATATTTTGTAGTATTAATTGTGCATGAATTCACTTGTATAGTATGTAATCAGACAATGTTGACGTTTAAACACATAATTGCAGTCATTAAATGATAATTAAAGTGTACGGAAATTACCGGTTTCGTGCCAGTTGTCACAGTCTCCCCCCGTTAAAAGAATTTCGTCCCGAAATTCAGGCTGAACTAACTCTCGCAGGAGTCTTCTTGAATAGGTGGGGATACTTTTCTTTGAACTGGTCTTCACATTCCCATGTGTACTTGGGTCCGTGCTTAGAGTTCCAACGTACTTTGACAAGTTTAACAGTGCTCCTCCTGGTCTTGTTGACTTTCCAGTCGGTAACCTCTACGGGTTGTTCTGTAAATCGGAGGGCGTCATCAATATGTACTTCATCCGCAGGGATGATCACGTCTTCTTGTGTTGGACTCTTCTTGAGGTTGGATACATGGAACGTATCATGTACTCCATTAAGTTCTTCCGGTAATTCCAACTTGTATGCCACGGTACCAATTCTTTCCAAGATTCTGAATGGTCCGATGTATCGTGGATTCAGCTTTCCACGTTTTCCAAATCTTACTACGCCCTTCCAAGGTGAGACTTTTAACAACACTTTGTCTCCCACCTCGAATTCTAATGGCTTTCGTTTTAGATCAGCGTAGCTCTTTTGTCGATCTCGAGCCGCCTTAATGCGCTCTCGGATCTGTGTGATCTTGTCGGTTGTCTCTTGTACAAGTTCAGGACCAACCATGCGTTTATCTCCAGCGTCTGCCCAACATAAGGGCGATCGGCACTTGCGGCCATACAGAGCTTCGAACGGTGCGGCTTTTATACTTGTATGGTAACTGTTATTGTAGGAAAACTCAACTAAAGGTAGATGAGTATCCCAGCTCCCGCCCAGGTCCATGACACATGCGCGAAGCATATCTTCTAACGTTTGTATGGTTCATTCGCTCTGGCCATCTGTTTGAGGATGGAATGCCGTGCTTAGATCTAACTGCGATCCAAAGGCTTCCTGAAAGGATTGCCAGATTCTTGAGACAAAGCGTCCATCTCTGTCTGAAATAATTGAGATAGGCACTCCATGACGTGCCACAATTTCTTTTAAGTATATCTCAGCAAGCTTTCCAGTGCTGTCTTTTTCTCGGATCGGTAGGAAGTGCGCAGATTTCGTTAACCGATCTACTATTACCCATATCATATCGTGCCCTCTCGGGGTCCTGGGTAGTTTCGTTATGAAGTCCATCGAGATTTGCTCCCATTTCCACATGGGTATCTCTGGTTGTTGTAGTAGGCCGGATGGTTTCTGATATTCAGCCTTAACCTTAGCACAGGTTAGGCATTTCCCAACATAAACAGCAACATCGCTCTTGAGTCTCGGCCACCAATAGTATTCTTTTAAGTCTTGATACATTTTGTCTGATCCCGGATGGATCGAGTATCTCGATTTATGCGCTTCATTAAGGATGACTTCTCGTATGCCACCATAGAGCGGAACCCAACTGCGCTTCTTAAAGTACAAGGTTCCCTCTTCATTTGGCACCATGTATTTCAACATACCCCGGAGGTATTCAGCCTTACGATTTTCTCCCTTGAGAGCTTCTTGTTATGCATCACGAATGCGTGCAGTGAGGTTCGTTCGAATAGTCATTTCCAAAGCTCGAACCCATAGGGTCTTAACCCTTTCTTTTCGACTTAGTGCATCTGCTACAACGTTTGCCTTTCCAGGATGGTACTTAATCTCACAGTCATAATCGTTCAGCAGCTCGACCCAACGCCGCTGGCGCATATTTAATTCCTTCAGATCAAATATGTGTTGTAGGCTTTTGTGATCTGTGAAGATTGTACATCGAGTACCATATAAATAGTGTCGCCAAATCTTCAAGGCGAATACCACTACGCCCAGTTCCAGGTCGTGAGTGGTTTAGTTTCTTTCATGCACCTTCAATTGTCTTGAAGCATAAGCGATGACTTTTTGGCGTTGCATGAGCACGCAACCCAAACCTTGTGGTGAAGCGTCGCAGTATACCACGAAGTCCTCTGTGCCTTCGGGTAATGATAGTATTGGTGCATCGCATAGCTTATTTTTAAGTAGCTGGAAGGCTTCTTCCTGCTTGTCACCCCAGTCGTACTTCTTGTCTTTCTGTGTAAGGGTAGTTAGCGGTTGAGCTATCTTTGAGAAATTCTCGATGAAACGTCGGTAATAGCCCGCTAAGCCCAAAAATTGTCGAACTTCAGTTGGGGTTTTGGGGGCTTCCCAATTCTTTATTGCTTCAATCTTGGAGGGGTCTACATGAATACCCTTCTCATTCACAACATGACCCAGAAATTGTACTTCGCGAATCCAGAATTCGCACTTCGAGAACTTTGCATAAAGTTTCTCTTTCTTCAGTAGTTCCAGAATGGTTCTGAGATGTTGCTTGTGTTCTTCTTTCGTTTGCGAGTAAATCAAGATATCATCGATAAATACAATCACGAATTTATCGAGATATGGTTTGCAAACGGTTCATCAGATCCATGAAGACCGCTGGAGCGTTCGTCAATCCAAATGGCATCACAAGAAACTCGTAATGCCCATAGCGTGTTCTGAATGCAGTCTTGGGTATGCTCTCCTCTTGTATCCTTAACTGATGGTATCCAGATCGAAGGTCGATCTTGGAATAGTAGCTTGATCCTTGCAACTGATCAAATAAGTCATCAATCCTCGGTAATGGATACCGATTCTTGATTGTGAGCTTGTTCAGTTCTCTATAGTCGATACACATCCGCAGAGTTCCATCCTTTTTCTTTACGAACAACACTGGAGCTCCCCAGGATGAGAAGCTTGGCCTTATGAATCCTTTATCCAACAACTCCTGGAGTTGTGTAGACAACTCTTGCATTTCGGATGGTGCAAGCCGATAGGGTGCCTTGGCTACAGGAGCGGCTCCTGGAACCAAGTCTATACGGAATTCAACTTGTCGTTGCAGAGGTAGTCCTGGCAAATCTTCGGGAAAAACATCAGAGAATTCCTTCACCACAGGAATGTCTTCGAGTTTTGGCTCCTCAGCCTTCTTGTCTACAACATGTGCTAGGAAAGCAACACATCCTTTCCTTAAGCACTTCTGTGCCTTCATGCAACTGATGATTCGAAGAGGCGCGTTTCATCTTTCTCCATGTACGATGAGAGTTTCATCATTCGCCAAAGGGATGCGAATGATTTTCTCGTAACAAATAACTTCAGCTTTGTTCTTGGACAACCAGTCCATTCCGACCACTACATCGAAACTACCCAATTGAATAGGCAAGAGATCGATGTTAAATCTTCGTTCCCCAAGTCCCAATGTGCAACCTCTAACAACTTCGCCCGACTTAACAAGTTTACCATTGGCTAGTTCTATGGAATAAGGAATTTCTAATCTACTAGATTCTATTCCAAGCATGCGTTTAAATTCCACAGACATGAAGCTATAATCGGCGCCAGTGTCAAATAGTATGGATGCAAAGTGATTGTTAATGAGGAACGTACCGTTGACCACATTAGGGTCCTCGCGTGCGTCCCTTGCTCCAATTTCAAATACTCGAGCCTGAGCATTGTTTCTTTTTGGGCAGTCCTTCATGAAATGATCGTTGCTTCCACAATTGAAACATCCTTGGTTCCGCCCAGCTCTATTACCATTCCGGTTACCATTGTCATTTCCACCATTGTTTCCATTACCATTACCACCATTGTTTCCATTACCATTACCATTGCGGCCTCCAATACCTTTACCCCAACAATCCTCGGTATGGTGGCCTGGCTTTCCGCAGTTCTCGCATTTCCCAACACGACAATTTCCCACGTGGTGAAAGTCACAACGGTTGCATTTGGGCAGGGTGCCCTGATACTTCTTAGTTCCAGACACATTTGCAGCTGCGAAGGTTTTTGCCTCCCTAGGTGGGTTAGTGTCACGCTTCTTGTTGTTCGAACCCTTGTTGTTGTTGTGGGTTGCTTGGTTCAGATTTGAATGCTTCCTCTTCTTATCACCAGACGACTCAGCATGCGTCTCGGTCTTTTCAGTTGGGTTTAACGATAATTTCTTCATACGAACACAATCTTCAGTAAGGTTTACAGCCAGAGTTACAGCCTCGGTGATTGTTTGAGGTTTGGCTGAAGTTACCATGCCGCGAAACTCTGGGGCCAGTCCCCAAATGTAGCGTTCAACGCGCTTAAATTCGGGAGTCACCATGTAGGGAAGCACTCTGGACAGATCGTGGAACCTTCGAGTATAACCATTTATGTCAGCACCTTCCATGGTCAAGTGCCAGAACTTCGTTTCCAGTCTTTGGAGTTCAGCACGAGAGCAATACTTCTCTCTCATTCTTTCCTTTAGTTCATCCCAAGTTAGGCCATAAGCGGCATCATCGCCCAAGGTTTGGACCTGCAAGTTCCACCAGGTCAAAGCTTCATCGACAAACAATCCAGTAGCAAAAGTGACTTGTTGATCCGCGGTACACTTGCTCATGCGGATAGTGGCTTCAGTTTTCTCCGTCCAGCATACAAACGCTACTGCACCTCCTGTGCCGTCATAGTTCATTGGTTTGCAGTCGAGAAACTGCTTGAAAGTACAGCCCTGAGCTGCGTTCCCTCCAGATGAATCTCCATTACCATTACGTCTGGCATTGCTTGGTCCACCACTGTCTGCAGTACGGGTTGCCTCGTAGTGGGCGATAGCTGCGGAGATTCTTTCCTCCAGTAGAGCGTTCAGCTCTTCAGCAGTTTTTGGCAGTGGGGGAGGAGGAGGTTGATCACGAGCGTTCACAGCTTTCCTGGGTGCCATGTTCTGACAGAACATAACACCACAGGGTTAGATATTTGTTTGATATCGTCATACTAGACAGTAGTAGTATATATATACACAGGCATATACCACATAAGTGATATCAAACAATTATTACTCTAGCAGAGTACTTAATAGGCTGGTGTTCATGTTTGACCCTTTTCTTATACTGAGGGAATCTATACGTGACAAGACTTGCTGTGGTTCCTGTGCACTGAATTCCATAATTATGTATGCATCTATAATTACGTAACTCCTTGAACAGTCCGCGCAGTTCGTTTCATCCTCGTATCACTTCCTTCAGATAGGCCATTGTTTTCAGGTAAAGTCACGCATACTAGTGACATTCTACTTCTAGCATATGTATTTAGCAATTATCACACATAATCGCAAGTAATTCTTAATCACAGACAAGTGCTACTCCAGTGCACCCTAAGTCTCGTAATGTCTTTTCTAGACTCATGTAATCAGTTTCAGGTAGTGGATGTCGCGGAAAGTTTTATGCAATGAAAACTTTTTGAAAAAAAATCGTTTTCGTGAAATGATCCTAGAGATTGTAGACTAGACTCGAGAAGGAATCCTGGTTCACTACAATCGCAGCTCTGATACCAATCTGTCACACCCCTTTCTGCGGCGGAAGCACGAGGTGTGATCATGAAAGGTTCTCATTGCATACGAAAGGTAAACATACTACATGCTCGTAAAAATAACTTCAAACCATTAACATTGCATAACGAAAAACATAGTTTTAGTGTTTACATCACAAGACAGCATTTTGTCTGAAAAGTTACAACTTTATTCAATGATAAATATAAACGACATCCAAGAGCATGAGTAAGACCGCGCGCACATCCATCCTAGTTACCTGAAATACATGTGAGTTTTTGGAAAAACGTCAACATAATGTTGGTGTGAATTCATGCAGTGATTGTTTTGAATGTTTAAATACTTGAATGAAAACATAGTATGTAACTTGTAGAATGTATGAATGTTTGAATGCAACTCGTAAAACGTATCTGTAACTGAGTACTATGACTGTTTGAATGTGTGAGATCGCTAGTGGTTTGCAAGGCCACTAACATGTGTCACGACATAGGAAGCCACCAAACCTAGGCATTTTTGTCGACTTTGACTGAGACACAGAAGCACTCATTGGTAGAAGTAGGCCAAGAGTGGGGTTGCCTGAAACCCATTAGATCTAACCTTTTGTTCCGCGGTCTGAATGTATACGTTGATTAATGGTGCTTATGGTACCCTATTCGAGACATGATCTAGAATGTTTTACTTGAATGTTTTTATACTCCATCATACCATTTGTAAACATTGTAACAATTGTAAGATGTATTTCACCCCCGAAGTTATAAAATCAAAAACAGTTAAAGAAAAGGGGGAGCATGAACTCACAACTTTGCGTTCCTTGCGTCGTAAACTTCACCGGATTTGCTTAATTAACGTCGTGACCTATACGTGTTTTCTTAACGTTAGTCACTAGACTTGTATCGTACAAGTACAAGTCACTGTCTTTTAGGTATATGTTTTCTTGTGTTAAAAATAATTCATATTTTTAACTAAATGTCTTACTTATATTATTTTCTCAAAAATGAATATAAGTTTCTTGTATTTTGCACTTTGCACCCGAGTTATGTATCTTGTATGTTGTATGTGTTTTTGTTACCAAAAATTATGACGAGGTTTGTATTCGAAAATCATAGTTTAGAACACACTAGCAAACATTTGTCAAAAAAAAAAAAAAAATTCACTAAGTGTTAGGATTTTCAGAAAAATTCGCCATAGTCTCCTTTGTAAATGGAGGTGTCCATGCTAAGTAGCATATCATTTTCTTTAACATATAACACGTTAGATCGTTCTCAAATAATCAACCCGACATTCTGACATGCAAGATACTACTTTTGTCGTTTCGGTTTTAATATATAAAACTGGACTGTTTTCAGATATTTTAATAAAATAGTTATCTTATTCCAAAAATTCCCAAATTTTTGCAGAATGTCTTATATGGTCCAAATACTATTGTGTAAAATTTCGGGGTCCAGTTCATTACCAATATTTTATAAGAATTTATTTCCCGGACTGTAATCAGACTTGTCGCTTTCTGATTGCAGTTTACGAATTAATTCACCCAAAATTTATCGTGAGTCCGATTGACGAAAATCCAGTGGGAGAATTACTAAGACAACAGTGGTCATCTACGGTATAAATTTCAGGGGCTGGTTCTACTCAGGTTTCAAGTTATGATGAAGAATATAACACATGTTTTTGGCAGTAAAAATGCAGCTTGAGCTGCTGTCCAAAAACAGAACTTTAAAAATAGTAAACGACCTCAAAAAATTACGATTCTAGTGCCATTTACTTCGTTTTTCGAAAATACATAATTTAGACTTCAGAAAATCAGTTTTTCGAGTTATTATGGTCTGTTTACGGCCATTTGAAGGTGGCTGAATTTGTCAATCAGCATGTCTCTTTCTAGTTTAAACGTTACTAAATCGTATCAACAAATGTCCGAACAACGGGTTTATCAAGAAACCAACGATCAAATATCATGTATTATTTAACCCAACCCTCATCCAACAAGATTTCATCTTCATATAGTCTTTTATGAGTTTTATGTAAAGTTTCATATTCATCATCTTAGTGTTCTTGTTCTTATGGTTTAAACATAATCATCATACTACAATTTTAGCCATAAAAATATGATGAACAAAGGTGTACAAGTAACTTACTACTAGCACAAGGCTAGGGTAGGATCTAGTGATGAAGATGATGAGAAAAAGATGAAGGAACAAAGTCCTTTAGAAGCTCCACAAGTTTGCACTTCCTTGAATCACCTTAGATACTCGAATGAAGCTTGAAGATGGATGAATGGGGTGGTGTAGTGGTGGTGGTGGTGGCGGTTGTGGGCAGCCGTGAGGGAGAGAGAGAGTGTGTGAAGTGATGGTTGTAATCTTTGGTTCCATACTTTATAGATCTATCCATCATATTTTGTCTAGATTGGGAAGCAACAAATCAATTATAATCTAACCAAAATATATAAAGCATGGGGTAGATATATGGTGGGGTCCATGGGGGCTGATTTTCGGTTAGGGGGGGGGGGGGGGGCTTGTTTGTAAAATTTGCAACTAATATGTAAATGGTAGTTACATCTCAAGTATGAATCATATATATTAGTTTGTTGGTTTTTTAATGGGTGTTATGATAAACGGGGATCAAGACTAGCCAAGAAATAAATAACAATGTGTTTGGCAAAAATTTGGTGTCCCGGGTAATGTCCGGTTGTTCGGTTAAATACCGATTCGTTAAGTGTTAAATTGCACCATTTAGTGTCTTTTAAGTACCCTTTTGCACCCTTTTAATTCCCGACACTTAGGGAAACATTCTGGACGATAAATCATAATTTCTGCATAACGTTTCAGCGTCATAATGCTGATTATAGCTGAATTTAATAAAATTCTGCATTTAAAGTGCGTTTCGGATGCTTTTTAGTGCGTATTTTAGCTTCCGGAATGCCTATATGTGAACCCTTGTATGTACTCTTGGGTTTTAATGCATTCTTGTCATTGGACCTACACCTAGGCTCCAATTTTATTGTCTGACTGTTTTCTGCAGAGTTGTTGGCATATTGTGTTTTACCGGTGAGTTTACTAGTATTTCTGACGCAACGCTCTCGTTAATGCATAAAGCAATATTTTGTAGTATTAATTGTGCATGAATTCACTTGTATAGTATGTAATCAGACAATGTTAACATTTAAACACATAATTGCAGTCATTAAATGATAATTAAAGTGTACGGAAATTACCAGTTTCGTGCCAGTTGTCACAGTATATGAACTAATATGGTTAAAAGCATAAAACGCAATGCGTTCAGTAAAACGCATCATATGATGAACAAACAAAACAATGTATGAAACGAACAAAACTCTTAAATTTTACAACAATGACAGTTATTGCTTTATATTACATCAATTATAAATTTAAAGTTTGTATGCATATAATGTAAATCAAATCATAAAACGCAACTCTTCACTAAAATGCAATAACTGATGAAGAAACAAAACGAACAAATTATGTTAAATTATACAACAATAACAATTAAACTTATGAAAAATCAAATATTAATAACAGAAAGACGAATTATAAAACGTAAAGCAATGAATTTCGGCAAAATAACAAAAAGTTACTCAAAATTGAAGCTAAACTTACCAACAGAGTCTGAAGAAGACATTGACGTTTTCGAATTGACGAACGAAATAAGATTATTGCTTGAAAAAAGGTGAATTTGCGATCGATTGCGATTTAGGGTTATAGAATCTCAATTCTGTTATGAAATTGATGAACTAATAGAAGAGGTAACATAATCTAGTATCGTATTAGAAAGAAGATATGATAATGTAAAATGATGAAAAAGCCCACGCGTCCAAAATTTTAAAAATAGCAGATGAACGGCTAAGATTTCTTCCTATACTTCCTAACGAATATAAATTTCCAATTTGATCCCCACCCTATTAACATAAGTTAAAAAAGACAAATTGCCGACATTAATTACCGTTAAGTAAAAAAAAGTCAAGAGTGGTAATTAATAACATAAGTTAGAAAAGACAAATGCCGACATTAATTACCCATGTCGTGATCCATCATCTATGGGTTATTTGTAAATCTGCGATTTTTAACTCGTCTGCATGTGGACCCGTTTTATTTTAACAATCGTCTTATTAAATCCTTCTTTCGTCGTCTTCAATTTCTTCTGCTTCCTCTCATCTTCTATATATAATATATAACATCTCCCGTATACTTCTTCCCCATCACTCAGATCTCCTATTTTCTCATTCTATCTCGAATTATTTATTATAATTTCGTAACAAGAGACAATATGGAAATTAAGAACATGGTAACCATGGTTGCTCGTAGTGGCCGCCAGTTGCAGCGGTACAACAAGGGCCACCGCAAAGTCGTCGGGTTAGTTAACATCTTATTATTCGTGTGTTAGTTTTTCAAAAGTTTTTGTTTGGGAAAATGGATTAATATGATGGAAAGTGTTTCAAAGTTTTATGTAATTGAGCTGCCCAGATGGAAATCGTAAAGGTGTTTCAATGGATTTGGCTCAATAAGTGAAGAAATTTAAATTCATAATCCGTTTTTTTCAAAGATTAGTGAAGTTCTATTGGCATAGATTTTGAATAACAATCATATGTAACTGAGTGAAAAAAAAATATATATTTGTTTAACTTAAAAAGTGCTCGAGCTCGTTTTGTTTCACCTCGAGCTCTCTATCTCAAGATCTTGACTTCGTCTTGTTTCGAACTTTGTGTCTAAAGTTTTAGCTTGAGCTCGAGTTTGTTTTGTTTTGAGCTCTTTATCTAAAGCTTGAGCTCGTCTTGTTTCGAGCTTTGTGTTTCTAGCCCGTTCGTTTCAAGCTTTGTATCAAGTACTCGAGCTTAGCTCTTGCGCATATTTTAGAAAGTTCATTATTATTCTTTTTATGAAATATGTTGACTGACATTGTGTTAAATCTGTGGCAGATGCATCCCTTACAGAATAAAAGGTAACAAAGAGCAGAATTTAGAAGATGCATTAGAAGTTCTTGTCATTAGTGCACAAAGAAAAGGCAAAGGGATGTTATTCCCTAAGGTAATAATGCCATTTTAGTCTCATTTTAATATTATGCTTTGAAAGTTGACTTTTTGAAATGATTAGTAAGTTGACTTTTTCAAAATATAATGCATAGTCAAGATTGATAATTAACAAATGTAGTGATCTTTCCAGGGAGGTTGGGAATCTGATGAATCGATCAATGAAGCTGCGTTAAGAGAAACTATGGAGGAAGCCGGAGTCTTCGGGACCCTTGAGGTTTGTTAATTTCGTTGTTCTTTTTTTTATATAATTTCACCTTTACCTCTTGTGGCCTCCCTAGTAGGAAGTTGCAGTTTACCTGGTCCCAGTGCTTAAGAGGGTAGAGTGGGCTTGAGAGTTTTCTTTAGAATCATTTGTTTACCTGTTTTTGTTCGATGTTTTACAGTGTTTATTGGGTAAATGGCACTTCAAGAGCAAAACCAATGACTCATTACGTGAAGGGTACATGTTTCCGTTACTCGTGAAGGGGCAACTGGATTTCTGGCCCGAAAAAGACATTCGTCAAAGAGTTTGGGTAAGCTTTAAAACTGAAAAAGACTCCGGAGATTTGAGCCAAATTGCATGTTTTTAACAAGAAATCATGCTCATACATGTTTCGTATGTTTTAAATAGGTGAGTGTACCAATGGCAAAAGAAGTTTGCCAACAACCTTGGATGAAAGAAGCATTGGATTTGCTAGTCAAACGGCTCGAGTCAACTACTACTATGAATGATGAGGAACCCATATAACAAATCACTAAAAGGTAGCTCATTACCTGTAAATAGGACATCATTAATTCGGAAGATGAAATGCAAACTTTGCACTCCGATCAAAAGCTTGAGCTACTAGTCGGTTTATGAACTTGATAGCTTGCTTATCGTCGGTTAGAAGAGAAAAGTCAAAGAAACCCAAGAGATGGAATTACAACTTGTAATCTAGTGGTTACGAACTTTGTTTTGATCTTTTATCGTTCTTGTTAAGAGTTATGGGACTTGTTCTAATGGTTTTGTGATTCAATTTAATCATTGGTGAATTCCATTCAATCAACTAAAAAAGATTGTGTTCTTAGTGTCTTGTTTAATATAGTGTTATAATAAATGTAACTAGGCTTTTATATCATACAATCATAAAGTCATGCCGTGGGTTGTTCAAGGAGTGATTTGACCCGAGCTATCATCGATTACGGCTTGAACTCATCATGATATGAGCGAAGCTGGCTCAGGTCATTATCTCACCTTTGAGTTGGAAGTTAAAGCTTGTGCTCAGTGGCAAAGCTTGACCCGAATGACGGGGGGTCGAAAACGTATATACCCAAAAATTTATATAGAACCGAGGGGTCGAAAACGTATATACCCAAAAATTTCTATACGAAAACTATATATATAACACTACTAAGCAAAAAGTTCAGGGGGTTGGGCGCCCCCTCCCGCCCCTTCTGTACTTCGCCCCTGCTTGTGCTTGACATGCACTCAAATCATCGATCGTGGCTTGGTGAGTTAGACTCGTTTTTTAGTTTGATGCTTTTTATTGTATTTTTATACAAGTATCAAATGAAATATTAACCAAAATCTTAAAGAGTAAATTGCGATTTTGGCCCCTGTGGTTATATCACTTTTACCCTTTTAGCCCAAAAAATAATTTTTTTAACATCTGAACCCCCAACGACTTTTTTTCCAACCCTTTTACCGCCTAACACTTACTCCATCCATTAAATGTTAGGGGCCAAAAGGATTAGAAAAAATACGTTGGGGGCTCAGATGTTAAAAAAAAAATTTGGGCTAAAACGGTAAAAATGATATAACCACATAGGCCAAAATCGTAATTTACTCAATCTTAAATTAAACAAGTTTAAAAAGCTCAGTACCAAACCGGCAATATACAAAAAGGATCAGGATTGAAAAGTTATTTATGCGAGCTATAAATGTCCTGAACATAGCCTGAAAGTTTATAAAAGCCCACTAGCTTGAGCGAATCAGCTTCAACTGAATTATGAATATTCTTTTATAAAGCTAATTACGAGTTAGTTATAAGCGAGGTACAAGTTACGAGTCATGAGTTATAACTTAACTTCTTTTAAATCTTACGCGAAAAAGAATAAAAATTGATATATCCACTCATTATATTTTAAAGGTTTAGAATCAAATAAAAAGACTTCTAAAAATAAGAAGTCGAACAAATATCAAACGAACACCGATTAACCTCATTCAAGCGGCATTGAAACCGTCATATCAAAGATGTAAGATTCTAGGTTCACTTTTGGATTTATAAATTGTAGATTTGATAAGTTTTGTTTATTATCATTGTATCTTTTATTTATCCTTGTGTCTTTTATATATTTGCGTCATTGTGTCTTTTTTTTCGACTCATTATGTCTTTTTTCCTCGACATTGTGTAATATTTTTCGGCATTGTATTATAGTTTGCTCGACATTGTATCTTGTGCGATCCATTGTGTCTTTACACACTTGTTATTTTTAAAAGACTTTGTAGAATAATTTAAACCATATTTTAAATCTTAAAACTATAGGTTATATGTTCAACGACTCATCAATGATGGTTATTTCTTGTCTTTGGCATAACTTTCTTCAAAAGTTATTCTTGGTTTAGTCATTTATATTAAAAAAAAGACATGTGACATCGGCCTCTTCTTTATTATATATTATACAGTTTGATTTGTCCTTATATAGAGCAACAAGTGCATTTCAAGAATTGTTTTGTATCATCATGACTAAATACGAACAAAAATGAACCTTTCATACTCATTATAAATATAAATGCCTACGCACATTTTGGAAGGAGCCGTAAGTACCACTTGTTTTTGGTTATGGAATAAAGTGCCACTTGTTTTGTGGATTGGATATAGATTGAAATATGTTCATTTGAATCGGGAGCATTGGAGAGATTTTAATGTTTATGATATTGTGATGTAATTCTGGGTTTTACAACTTCTTGTTGGTTCGTTTTGATAATTTTATATAGAAGTTTATCATTCGAAAAAAAACCTAATGTCTTCAACATATATGCGTGTAAAGAGGTTTCAATGGCGAAAAGTAAAATGCTACGCGAAATGTTAGTATCATAATGGGTCCTATGTATTTGAGGGACTCATCATGTGGTGTTAACCATTTACTATCTGAAGTCATTTTACAAAATAAATGTCACACCCCAACTGATGATGGAAACATCAGGGTGCGCACTAGGCGAACCAGATTGCTCAAAAGATGCATAACAACTATTTGTTACCAATATTTTTAAAGGTTAATTGTCCCATACCAATCAACAAATATTCAACAAGTAATTATTACAGATAACGAGTTTCTCTCGCACAAAACAAGTCCGACAACCTAGATTTTCTATTGGTGTAGTTTCTAGACTGCCTATCTTGAATCCGCAAAAGATTTCATCAACCTGTCACATACGTTAAAAATAAAGTCAATACATAAAATGTAAAGGTGAGTACACAAGTTTGCATAGCATATAGTAGAGAAAGCGTTTACGCATAACCAGCATGTTGTCACACCCCAACCGATGGCGGAAACATCGGGGCATGGCACTGAACGAAACAGATTGTCCAAGAGAAATTCCATAACAACTACTTTACCGAATAGTTAATATTATGTCCCATACCATAACCTATTACGCAAATAAATTATTACAGACAGCGATATCTCAAAGACGAATAACATGTTCTGACAACTCAGATTTAAACAAAATAAATTGTCTTTGTTTCTAGACTCTCAATCCTACTTGATTCCCAAATGGTAAGCATCCTAGCAGATAGCATCCTAAACACCTGTCACATACGTTAAAATAAAGGTCAATACACATAGTGTAAAGGTGAGCATACAAGTTTGATATAGCATATAGAGTTCGAAATAGTTTACGCATAACCAGCATGTAACATGTAGCAAAGTGAAAGCTAGTAGGTTATCGACAGAGAAATATACACAGACGTAACTGCGAGTTGTAGAATGCGCAACACATATCCCCACTGGGACACGTGAAGTAAAGGCCTTAACAACCCCTGTCCACGACAGGTGCTGAGTCCAAACTATAGTACTATCGTTGCTAAGGTGTCAGACAACAATCACTGTGTTACCATAACATACAGACATTCATCGAGTAACACATAACATGCAATAGCGGTCAGCGTATAAATAGTGTTTGTGTTGTGTGTCGATTGTGGTTTGAATAAGTAACGTATGTAACCCCCAAAAGTACGTAAAGCAAAAAGGGATCGAGTATACTCACTGATTGTGTTCAACAAGTAAACACTCTCTTGGATTGAAGGGAGCACTGAGAGAGATTAGCCTGAACAGTTAATGATAGCATAAGCGAAGAACGGCGCGTAAAACGTTGCAAAAAGTGAGCAAGTGTCGGATGGTAATCCGATCGGATGGCAATCTGATCGGTTGACCATTCGATCGGATGTCAATCCGTTCGGATGGTCATCCGATCGGATGGCCATTCGATTGGATTGACATTCGTTTGGTAAGGATGTGTTTGTGTATGATGGCTTGTCTTTTGAAGTTTTCGTTGTAGCATTTTGAAAATAGAGAAGTATCTCTACCTTTCAGGTCGTTCGATCGAACGGCGGTTCGATCGGTTAGCGATCCGATGGCAGGACACTTAGTGAGAACAAGTTCACAACAGGATTGTCACTCGATCGGATAACAATCCGATGGGATTGCAATCCATTAGAAATTGATGTTCTTTTAAAATCTCAAAACGTTAAGTGTGGAACCAGGTGCAATCCGATCGGATTGCGGTTCGATCGGATGGCAATCCGATCGGACGGCAATCTGTCCCACGAATCTGATCGTTTGCAAGTTAAGTTTTGCGGTTTATCGAGATGGTATGACAACGTGCTAAACGACAAAAACCCCCATCAAAACCCAGGCAATCCGATCAAAAGAACTCCATGATGACATCACCCTAGAACACCTCAAATCCAGTGATTTCACGGTTAAAAGTTAAGATTCAAAGGTGAAAAGGATGTAGAAGTGCGTGTAGATCATAGAAGTACAAGATTTAGGTTGAAAACTTACAAGAATTGCGAGAAATCGAGAGAAATGGGTGCTTGAGCGAGCTGGTCGAGTGGAGGAGCTGTCACATCACAAATGATGTGACAGGAGGGTATTTATAGGGTTTCCAAAAGAGGAAAGTGCACATGGATCGGATTGGTCACCGATCGGATGGCAACTCGATCGGATGGCAATCCGATCGGTTGGCCACTCGATCCAGGTGTCCGGCGTGTTGAGTTTTGTCGTTTCGATTCGCGTGTTGAGCGTTGCAATGCGTTTCGAGCGAGTGATGCGATAGATTAATAATAAACACATAAATACTATATCTAACATACAATCATCATAAATGACCTGCGTTTAGCGTTGGCGATTTGATTGCGATTGCGATAAAGTTGCGATTGCATTTTAGGTAATCACCACAACATACACATAAATAAACATGCACAAGTAACACATAAGTAGCACACACACGTAAAACAATATCCAGAACACGTAATTCGAGTTGCGAGTGCGATTGCGATGCGATAAAGCGATAAAACATGCGATAATCATCGATTAAACCTCGATTATTAATAGATACTCCACATAATACAACTAAAGCAAATAAAATAAAGAATTCGATTACAACTCAAAGAAGCCAAATCGGTAATTAAGCAAGGAGTGACAGATCGCAAATAGCAATCTTTTCTTCCTTTGACTTCAATCTTGACTTTGACTTTGACTTTCGTAACACGGGGTGTTACAGCCTCCCCCACTTAGGGAATTTCATCCCGAAATTAGGCCTTGGCCGTAACAAACAACTGCGGGTACTTCGCCTTCATGTCGCTTTCGAGTTCCCAGGTGAACTCTGCGCCTCGTTTGCCTTCCCAGCGAACCTTCACAATGGGAATGCATGAGCGCCTGAGTTGCTTGGTTTCTCGGTCCATGATCTCGACAGGCTTCTCCACGAAGTGTAATGTTTTCGTCCACTTGTAGGTCCTCCAGTGGAACTTGTAAATCATGCTCAGCCAGACACTTTCTGAGGTTCGAAACGTGGAAAGTCGGGTGGACGTCTCTAAGTTCCTCCGGTAGTTCGAGTCTATAGGCCTCTTTTCCGATCCTTTCTAGAATCTTAAAGGGTCCAACATAAAGAGGCGCGAGCTTTCCTTTCTTGCCGAATCTGACCACACCCTTCCAAGGTGATACCTTTAGGAGTACGTGGTCGCCAACGTCAAATTCAAGAGGCTTGCGTCGTCTATTGGCATAACTTTTCTGACGACTCTGAGCTTTCAGCAGATTGTCTCGAATTTGGAGGATTTTGTCAGTCGTTTCTTGCAACAGCTCAGGACCGGTTATTTGCGAGTCTCCGATCTCGTGCCATACAATAGGCGATCGACATCTTCTTCCATATAATGCCTCAAACGGTGCCATTTGAATGCTGGAATGATAACTGTCATTGTACGAGAATTCGACTAAAGGTAAGTATGCGTCCCAATTACCACCGAAATCTTTGATACACGAACGGAGCATATCTTCAAGGGTACGAATCGTTCTTTCAGTCTGACCGTCGGTTTGGGGATGGAATGCGGTACTTAGATTAAGAATAGTACAGAGAGCAGATTGAAACGTTTCCCAAAGACGCGAGGTAAACCGACCATCGCGGTCAGAGATGATGTCGCGAGGTGTCCCATGTCGACAAATGATCTCATTGGTGTAGATTCGGGCTAATTTTTCTACCTTATAGTCTTCTCGTATCGGCAGAAAATGAGCGGATTTAGTCAAGCGGTCAACGGCAACCCAGATGCTGTCGTGACTTGATGGCGTGCGCGGAAGTTTCGTTATGAAGTCTGATGTGTGTAAAATACAACATATAAATTACATCAAATCAGGCATAAAACTAACCCTTTTTTAGTACTAATGTTGGAAAAAGTGTGCTATTGTCTTCCTTTTGTATTTTCAGGATTAAAAGAGCTTAAACGAACAAAAGAAGCAAAAATGCAGCTAAATCTAACATAAATACAGGAAAAGGAATAAACGTGGCATGCCCGACCCCTTGACAGCATCTTCCCAAGCAAAAACAAGACAACAGAAGACCGAACACGCCCCGTGTCCAGCGGACACGGGGGCGTGCCCAAGTGTCTGCAGAAAAGACAAAGTGGTAGAGCTTCTATTTCCAACACGGGGGCGTGCCCAGCGGACACGGGGCCGTGGTCAACGCTAAGATTCGCAGAATCTGAGCAAATCTTGATAGTACATATACGCTTCTGCACACGGGGACGTGCCCAGCGAACACGGGGGCGTGGTCAACTAATACAGACAAACTGCAATAAATGAAGAAAGAGAAGATGGGTGGACACGGGGCCGTGTCCGGGCTTCTGTGCAGGCTATAAATAGGGGTGCTTGGTTCACTTCAAAGGCATCCCTTAACAAACCACCTCTGTCACACCCCCAAATTCCACCATGCGGAGTATCACCGCTTGGAGGCGTGACATAACCAGGATCGAGCCACCAATCATATTGAACAACATAATTAAGTAAATAAAACCAACCACAATACAATTGGTGACCAAAAGTAAGTTAACCAAGTTCAATTTAAACAGCGGAAGCATAAGACGTTAAACCAAAACATAAGTTCGTAGTTCATAAGTTTTAAGAACTCAAAACATAAGTTTCATAAGTTCATAAGGTTCATTTAATGAGTACGGGACATCACAGTTCGTATCCCACAACGACCACCTCCATGAGCAAGCTCCATAAGCATCTAGCGACCTGCAAAGCATGTAACAACGAGTCAACAACAAAGTTGAGTGAGTTCACGGTTGGTTGTCGATTTTAGAGTTGTTTCCAAAAAACGTAGTTTAATCTTAATCAGCTATCCAGCCGTGGGGGTTACCCCATAGTTCGAAAACGTTTATCAGTTAATCATCCCATGTCCACCTTCCCTGGCTCTCCAGCCCGGCACTTCGGCCGTGGGGGCTACCCCATTATTTAAACTACCAGACTCGTTTATCATATCGACTACTAACGAAAGTTAATTGTGCCCTAGCGTCGGTGTCTATCATCACCGACGTGCCATAGTCCATTAGTACACGCCCGTCCGACTGGCACGGTGTGAGGTTTGTTAAACCTAATAGCGCTATTAACTAATGACCCGCTCGCCATAGCCTCGGCGATTAAGTCGATACAAAAAGGGAGGGGCTTCGCTGATAGATTTCTAGTCCAGTAAGTCGAATCCGTCCCAACAGGACGATGAATTTACATTCCTGAAGACGTCCCAAAGGACGAGGAATCCCTATTCCTGAACCCATTCCCATTCCCACCGGGAATTACCATGCTTTGTAGAAAAGTGTGAACTCACCTCGGTTGCTTGGTTTGACTCTCAAAAATAGCTAACAGTCAAGGTCGGTCAATCACGTCCTAGTATGATTACCACTTAGTTTATTAGTGACTTCAGATAAGCACAAAGTTCCTACACGCATCTACCACATAATATGCATCACTTTAACGGTTCATGCCCATATAAACTTCCCATCTATTCCCGTTCATAAGCAAACATACAACATTGCACATAACACTTTTATCGACATATAACATGTTAGATCGTTCTCAGATAACCTACCCGACATTTAGACACGCAAATTACTACTTATGTCGTTTCAGCTTTTATATTCAAAACTGGGCTGATTTCGGGGATTTTAATAAAATAGTTATCTTGTTCCAAAAATTCCCAAATTTTTACAGAAGGTCTTAAACGATCCAACTATTATTTTATAAAAATCTCGGGATCCAATTCATCACCAATATTTTATAAAAATTCATTTTCCAGACTGCACTCAGATTTATCTTTTTCTGACTGCAGTCCAGGAATAATTTATTTAAAATTCATCGTAAGTCCGATTTACGAAATTCCAGTGGAAGGATTACAAATACATCAGTGGTCATTTACAGTACCAATTTCATGACCTAGTTCTACTCAGATTTCAAGTTATGATGAAGAATATAACACATATTTTCAGCAGTAAAAATGCAGCTCTTGCTGTTGTTACGAAACGACTCTTTAAAAATAGCAAACGAAGTCCAAAAATTATGATTCTAGTGCCCTTAGAACCGTATTTCATAATAACACGTTATAGACTCAAGAAAATCAAGTTTTTGTTAAGTTACGATGTGGTTACAGCCAACTGAAGTTGGCTGTAATATTTGGACAGAAGCTGTTTTCAGCTTGTGGTGTTCTAACGCATGTTCTATTTGTTCCGTTAACATGTCTAGTAATCAACAACGACCTTTAACATCAATATTAACAAGTAAATCATCAAGTAATCAACAACATAACCAAAACAACTTCATACTAACATTATTACATCTTCATGTTCCATTATAATGTAAACTTTATGTAAGCTTCATATTCATGTTTCTTGTTCTAACTCTTTTAGTGTTTTAAACATACAAGTCTTACTACAACTTTTAACCACAAAAGCAAGATGATCAAGAGTTAAACAAGTGCTTACTACTAGCTCAAGGCTAGGGAAGAATCTAATGAAGAAGGTGGTGAAAAGTGATGATGGACAAGCAAGAACAAAGCCCTTTTGAAGCTTCACAAGTGCAACCTCCTTGAATCACCTTCAAAGGTTGAAGGGAATTTGATATTGATGAAGATGATGATGTTTAAGTGGTGGTGATGGGGGCGGTTATGGGAGCTGAGAGAGGGAGAGAGAAGAGTGAAGTGAGGGAGTGAATATTTGAAGTATGGTTGTGATCTTGGAGCCTTACATATAAATATCATCCATCATATTTTGTTTACATCAACAAGGAACCAATCTAATATAAAATTGAATTAAAATCTAGAAGTGATATTGAAGTATGGTGAAGATGATTTGTGGGTCCATCATGGGACCGAATTCGGTTTTAGGGGGGGGGGGTTCAGGGTAAATTTTGCAACTAAAAGGTAATGGTTAGTTAGATAACAAGTATAGACTTATATGTGTTAGTGAATTGATTTTTAGTGGGTGTTATGGTAAACGGGGATCACGACTAGCTCAAAAATAATTAAACAATGTTCTTGACAAAAATTTAGTGTCCCGGGTAATGTCCGGTTGTTCGGTTAAATACCGTTTCGTTAAAGTGTTTAATTATTCCATAAAGTGTCTATTATATATATTTTTGTAACACTTTTAATTCCCAATACACAGGAGAATATTCAGGACCATTAAGTAAATTTTTCTGCACAAGACTAGTATGTTAACAAGCACATGTAAGTATGACACAGTAATTAGGAAACAGTTAAGTAATTAAACACAGTCACCAAGCACTTTAATTATCATTAATAAATCGTACGGATACATGAAATCATGAGGGTTGTCACATTCTCCCCCTGTTAAGAAAATTTGGTCCCGAAATTTAGCGCGTGGTTACTGAGGAAGCTAGTTATGTTGCGTTGGTTTCCTGGTTTTCCTGGGGTGTCACATCATCCCCCCGTTGATTTGGAATTTCGTCCCGAAATTCTGCAGTAGCTTCAGCCTCAGTAGTGGTTGCACTTTTCTTAAACAGCTGGGGATACTTGAGTTTCATTTGGTCTTCTCGTTCCCAGGTATACTCTGGGCCACGACGGGAATTCCAATGAACTCGGACAAGAGGTATTCTCGTACGCTTGAGAATCTTAACATCTCGATCAGTAATCTCTACTGGTTCCTCGACGAATCGCAGCTGGTCGTCGATAGTGAGCTCCTTTAAGGGAACTATGAGGGTCTCATCTGACAGACACTTCTTCAGATTCGACACATGGAAAACATTGTGAACTCCGCTGAGTTCTTCAGGTAGATTCAACCTGTAGGCGACCTTGCCAATTTTCTCAATGATTTCGAATGGTCCGACATAACGCGGATTGAGCTTGCCTCGTTTGCCAAAACGAACTACACCTTTCCAAGGTGAGACTTTGAGTAGCACTCGATCCCCAACCTGGAACTCGAGTGGTTTCCTTCGCTTATCCGCATAGCTTTTCTGACGGTCACGGGCTGCCGCCATTCGTTGTCGTATCTGAGCAATCCTCTCGGTTGTATCTACTACAAGTTCTGGGCCAGTGATTTGACTGTCACCAACTTCTGCCCAACAGAGAGGTGATCGGCACTTCCGTCCGTACAATGCCTCGAATGGAGCGGCCTGGATGCTGGTGTGGTAGCTGTTGTTATACGAAAACTACACTAGCAGGAGGTGCTTCTCCCAGCCATTACCAAAGTCGATTACACATGCCCTAAGCATGTCTTCAAGGGTTTGGATGGTACGTTCAGATTGCCCATCCGTCTGTGGGTGATAAGCGGTGCTCATATCTAAACGTGAGCCAAAAGACTTGTGCATGGCTTGCCACAGTCCAGAAGTAAAGCGCGCGTCACGATCAGAAATGATGGAGGTTGGCACTCCGTACCTTGATACTACTTCCTTTAGGTAAATGTCTGCTAGGGTAGAAAACTTGTCGGTTTCCTTGATAGCCAGAAAATGTGCAGACTTGGTCAGTCGATCCACGATCACCCAAATGGTATCGTTTCCGCGTTGAGATCTGGGCAGGCCAGTAACGAAATCCATGGAAATTTGCTCCCATTTCCAATTAGGTATCTCTGGTTGTTGAAGTGGGCCTAATGGTTTCTGATATTCGACCTTGACCCTAGCGCAAGTCAAACATTTACTGACGTAGGTTGCTATGCTGGCTTTCATACCGGGCCACCAGTATGTAGTCTTTAGGTCGTGGTATATCTTATCCGAACCAGGATGTACTGAATAACGAGACTTATGTGCTTCATCCATCACAAGCTCGCGTAAGCCTCCATAAACGGAACCGAGATGCGTCCGTTAACATAGTAGGCGCCGTTTTCCTTTCGTTCTAGCCGCTGCCTCGATCCTCGTAAAGACTCAGCCCTGATGTTCTCTGCTTTCAATGCTTCAACCTGAGCATTGCGAATCTGAGCGGTAATGTTAGAGTGAATGGTAAGCTGTAACGCACGTACACGCCTAGGTATAGTATCCTTTCGACTGAGGGCTTCGGCCACAACATTGGCCTTGCCTGGATGGTATTTGATAGCGCATTCATAATCGTTCAAGAGCTCGACCCATCGGCGTTGTCGCATGTTTAACTCCTTTTGCTTAAAGATATGCTCGAGACTCCTATGATCAGTGTAAATGGTGCACTTGGTACCGTACAGGTAATGTCTCCATATCTTAAGCGCGAAAACAACTGCTCCTAATTCCATGTCGTGCGTAGTGTAGTTCCTTTCGTGAACTTTAAGTTGGCGCGATGCGTAGGCAATGACCTTATCACGTTGCATTAACACGCAACCAAGTCCTTGGATAGAAGCGTCGCAGTAAACCACAAAATCTTCTGTGCCTTTAGGCAATGAGAGGATGGGCGCGCTACAAAGCCTATCTTTCAAGTGCTGAAACGCAGATTCCTGTGCATCAACCCAGCGATAGGTGACACCCTTCTGAGTCAGTGAAGTGAGAGGTTGTGCAATCTTTGAGAAATCCTTTATAAACCTTCTGTAATATCCTGCCAATCCCAAGAATTGCCGGATTTCTGTTGGTGCACGGGGTGCAGGCCAGTTCTTGATCGAGTCAACCTTCGATGGATCCACATGAATCCCATCCTTGTTTACCACATGGCCTAGAAAGTGGACTTCGCGAAGCCAGAAGTCACATTTTGAAAACTTGGCATACAACTACTCTTTACGAAGAAGTTCCAGGATAAGCCGCAGATGCTGCTCGTGTTCCTCCTGACTCTTGGAATAGATCAAGATGTCGTCGATGAACACTATGACAAACTTATCCAGGTACGGCTTGCACACTCGGTTCATGAGATCCATGAAGACTGCTGGTGCATTCGTCAATCCGAAAGGCATAACTAGAAACTCGTAATGGCCGTAACGAGTTCTGAATGCTGTTTTGGAGACGTCCTCCTCTCAGACTCTCAGCTGATGGTATCCCGATCTCAAATCAATCTTAGAGTAAAAGCTCGATCCTTGCAGCTGGTCGAACAAGTCGTCAATGCGTGGGAGAGGATAACGATTCTTCACGGTCACCTTGTTAAGTTCGCGATAGTCAATACACATTCTAAAGGTACCGTCTTTCTTCTTTACGAATAACACTAGAGCTCCCCAAGGCGAAGAGCTAGGACGTATGAAACCCTTTTCCAAGAGTTCTTGTAGTTGTGTGGACAGTTCTTCAAGTTCTGATGGAGCTAGGCGATAAGGTGCACGAGCTATTGGTGCTGCTCCAGGAGCTAGCTCGATTTGAAACTCGACTTGTCGATGAGGCGGGAGACCAGGTAATTCCTCAGGAAATACCTCAGGAAACTCGTGCACGATAGGAATGTCTTCCACCTTCCTTTCTTCCGAGGATGTATCAGAAACGAGGGCTAGGATAGCAGTGTGGCCCTTTCGCAGACACTTCTGGGCCTTATGGAAAGAGATGATGCCTACGACAGCACCACTCTTGTCCCCATGAATCACGAGAGGTTCTTCACCAGAACGAGGAATGCGGACGATTTTCTCCTTGCAAACAATCTCCGCTTGATGATGAGATAGCCAATCCATTCCAAAAACGACGTCAAAACTACCAAGTGTGATTGGAATAAGGTCGATAGAGAAAGTCTGACCAGCTAAGAAGAGGTTACAACCTTTAACTACGTGCGTAGCTTCAAGACTTTTACCGTTTGCTAGTTCTACCGTGTGTTTGGTGTTCAAAAGTGTTGGAGTGTGCTTAAGCATTTGGCTAACTTTTAAGGACACATAACTAGTATCGGCACCCGAATCAAATAAAACAGTAACAAAGAAGTCATCCAGGAGAAACTTACCCATCACAACGTTAGGATCGTTCCTTGCATCACCCTGACCTAGCACGAAAACACATCCTCTGGCACCATTGCCATTATTGTTTCCCCCATTGCCGTTTCCATTCCCCTGATTGTTGTTGTTCTGGTTCTGATTTAGCTGGGGGCAGTCTTTCTTGAAATGGCCCTCAGCACCACATTGAAAGCACCCTTTTTTGTTACCTTGTTGTTGCTGCTGCTGGCATTGATTTGGTGGGGCTTGTTGTTGCTGCCGGTTCTGATTCGCCGGACGCTGACTCCTGCAATCTCTTACAATGTGACCAGGCTTGTTGCATCGATGACAGTTGCCTTTACCACATGGCCCGCTGTGGTGCAAGTTACTGCGATTACATTTGGGGTGATTTCCCTTGTATCCACCCTGACCTTGATTCCTAGAAGACTGCTGACTGGGGCTTATGTACTCGTCTGTCTTTCATTGCTGGGACTGAGCTGAAGTAGAACCTTTACCCAAATTTCCATCCCACTTGCGCTTATTGTCATTAGGAGCGTCAGTAGTAGTAGCACAAATATGCTTGGGCAATCTGTTTTGTTCAACTGCTTGATCGGTGAGACGATGGGCTAACTTAATGATCTGCTGAATGGTACCCAGGTTAGCTGAAGTCACGTGACTCTGAATCTCTGGTACAAGACCCTTGAGGTACAGCTCAATACGTTTGATGGGAGGGTCTACCATAGTAGGGCACAAGATGGCCAGCTCGTTTGACCTTTTCGTATATGCCTCAATCTCAGACCCCGTCATCTTCAGATTGAAGAATTCCACCTCTAGCTTGTGGATGTCATCACGACTGCAGTACTCTTCCTTGATCAGTTCCTTGAAGTCATTCCATGGGGTAGCTTTAGCAACCGCCAACCCAAGTAGTTGAACCTGTGCTTTCCACCAGGTTAACGCAGAACCTTCAAGTGTTCCGGTAGCATATTTCACCCTACGATCTTCAGGGCATTCACACATTTCGAAGACAGACTCGAGCTTCTCGAACCAGTGAAGGAGACCTACCGCTCCTTCTGTGCCGCTGAAGGTACTAGGCCGGCAATCCATGAAGGTTTTGAACATGCACATAGGAGGTTGAGCATGCTGACCTATTGCGCGAGAATAAAAGACAAGGTTAAACACAAGAGTTGGTTCGCGAGAGTAGGATGTAATCATCCTAAGATAGGTCGAAATGGCAGGTTATACCTCCAGCTGGAATTGCTGCGAGTGCCTCAGCCACTCGTTTGTTGATTAGAGCCGTTAACTGGGCTTGAGTTAGGTTGATACGTCCTCCGCGTCCGCTCATGATCTTCACAACGAAGTAACGTTAGTGAGAAAAGTGTCACGAAAGTGCGTAAGTGTGGGACGTCAGGAGAGAGTAAGCAAACAAGTTTCAAATTGCAATTATCACGTTATCTAATGCACAGTGTGAACTATCTAACCGACAATATAACACAATTCATACCACCTATTGTGTCGAGTCTTGCACGTGGAGCGAAGCGTCGTTGTGGATCGTTGAGCACTGTACAGGTTATAGTCTGGTTTTATCAAAAAGTTTTTCCGCTTTTTAAAACCAAGTTCACTATAACCAATGGCTCTGATACCAATCTGTCACACCCCCAAATTCCACCATGCGGAGTATCACCGCTTGGAGGCGTGACATGACCAGGATTGAGCCACCAATCCTATTGAACACCATAATTAAGTAAATAAAACCAACCACAATACAATTGGTGACCAAAAGTAAGTTAACCAAGTTCAATTTAAACAGCGGAAGCATAAGACGTTAAACCAAAACATAAGTTCGTAGTTCATAAGTTTTAAGAACTCAAAACATAAGTTTCATAAGTTCATAAGGTTCATTTAATGAGTACGGGACATCACAGTTCGTATCCCACAACGACCACCTCCATGTGCAAGCTCCATAAGCATCTAGCGACCTGCAAAGCATGTAACAACGAGTCAACAACAAAGTTGAGTGAGTTCACGGTTGGTTGTCGATTTTAGAGTTGTTTCCAAAAAACGTAGTTTAATCTTAATCAGCTATCCAGCCGTGGGGGTTACCCCATAGTTCGAAAACGTTTATCAGTTAATCATCCCATGTCCACCTTCCCTGGCTCTCCAGCCCGGCACTTCGGCTGTGGGGGCTACCCCATTATTTAAACTACCAGACTCGTTTATCATATCGACTACTAACAAAAATTAATTGTGCCCTAGCGTCGGTGTCTATCATCACCGACGTGCCATAGTCCATTAGTACACGCCCGTCCGACTGGCACGGTGTGAGGTTTGTTAAACCTAATAGCGCTATTAACTAATGACCCGCTCGCCATAGCCTCGGCGATTAAGTCGATACAAAAAGGGAGGGACTTCGCTGATAGAGTTCTAGTCTAGTAAGTCTAATCCGTCCCAACAGGACGAGGAATTTACATTCCTGAACACGTCCCAAAGGACGAGGAATCCCTATTCCTGAACCCATTCCCATTCCCACCGAGAATTACCATGCTTTGTAGAAAAGTGTGAACTCACCTCTGTTTCTCGGTTTGACTCTCAAAAATAGCTAACAGTCAAGGTCGGTCAATCACGTCCTAGTATGATCACCACTTAGTTTATTAGTGACTTCAGATATGCACAAAGTTTCTACACGCATCTACCACATAATATGCATCACTTTAACGGTTCATGCCCATATAAACTTCCCATCTATTCCCGTCCATAAGCAAACATACGACATTGCACATAACACTTTTATCGACATATAACATGTTAGATCATTCTCAGATAACCTACCCGACATTTAGACACGCAAATTACTACTTATGTCGTTTCAGCTTTTATATTCAAAACTGGGCTGATTTCGGGGATTTTAATAAAATAGTTATATTATTCCAAAAATTCCCAACTTTTTACAAAAGGTCTTAAACGATCCAACTATTATTGTATAAAAATCTCGGGATCCAATTCATCACCAATATTTTATAAAAATTCATTTTCGGACTGCACTCAGATTTATCTTTTTCTGACTGCAGTCCACGGAATAATTTATTTAAAATACATCGTAAGTCCGATTTACGAAATTCCAGTGGGAGGATTACAAATACATCAGTGGTCATTTACAGTACCAATTTCATGACCTAGTTCTACTCAAATTTCAAGTTATGATGAAGAATATAACACATATTTTCAGCAGTAAAAATACAGCTCTTGCTGTTGTTACGAAACGACTCTTTAAAAATAGCAAACGAAGTCCAAAAATTATGATTCCAGTGCCCTTAGAACCGTATTTCATAATAACACGTTATAGACTCAAGAAAATCAAGTTTTTGTTAAGGTACGATGTGGTTATAGCCAACTGAAATTGGCTATAATATTTGGACAGAAGCTGTTTTCAGCTTGTGGTGTTCTAACGCATGTTCTATTTGTTCCGTTAACATGTCTAGTAATCAACAACGACCTTTAACATCAATATTAACAAGTAAATCATCAAGTAATCAACAACATAACCAAAACAACTTCATACTAACATTATTACATCTTCATGTTCCATTCTAATGTAAACTTTATGTAAGCTTCATATTCATGTTTCTTGTTCTAACTCTTTTAGTGTTTTAAACATACAAGTCTTACTACAACTTTTAACCACAAAAGCAAGATGATCAAGAGTTAAACAAGAGCTTACTACTAGCTCAAGGCTAGGGAAGAATCTAATGAAGAAGGTGGTGAAAAGTGATGATGGACAAGCAAGAACAAAGCCCTTTTGAAGCTTCACAAGTGCAACCTCCTTGAATCACCTTCAAAGCTTGAAGGGAACTTGATATTGATGAAGATGATGATGTTTAAGTGGTGGTGATGGGGGCGGTTATGGGAGCCGAGAGAGGGAGAGAGAAGAGTGAAGTGAGGGAGTGAATATTTGAAGTATGGTTGTGATCTTGGAGCCTTACATATAAAGATCATCCATCATATTTTGTTTACATCAACAAGGAACCAATCTAATATAAAATTGAATTAAAATCTAGAAGTGATATTGAAGTATGGTGAAGATGATTTGTGGGTCCATCATGGGACCGAATTCGGTTTGGGGGGGGGGGGTTAAGGGTAAATTTTGCAACTAAAAGGTAATGGTTAGTTAGATAACAAGTATAGACTTATATGTGTTAGTGAATTGATTTTTAGTGGGTGTTATGGTAAACGGGGATCACGACTAGCTCAAAAATAATTAAACAATGTTCTTAACAAAAATTCAGTGTCCCGGGTAATGTCCGGTTGTTCGGTTAAATACCGTTTCATTAAAGTGTTTAATTATTCCGTAAAGTGTCTATTATATATTTTTTTGTAACACTTTTAATTCCCAATACACAGGAGAATATTCAGGACCATTAAGTAAATTTTTCTGCACAAGACTAGTATGTTAACAAGCACATGTAAGTATGACACAGTAATCAGGAAACAGTTAAGTAATTAAACACAGTCACCAAGCACTTTAATTATCATTAATAAATCGTACGGATACATGAAATCATGAGGGTTGTCACAACCTCTCTCCCACTTCACCCACACTCCACCACCATCACAACACCCACATCCACCACCATCATCCATCATCCATCATAGAGTGTGTGTAGTAGTCTCGGGATCCAAGATTGATCGTAAGAGTTCTTGACAATCAAAGGCCATGTTTGCCTAAGTCTCTTACATCACTTGGTGAAGACAAGCATTTAGTGTAATACTTTTGTTTTTTAATCTTTTCACACTTTTTATTTGATTTTGTATTAATGACTTTAATAACTAGTTTCTTATGTTGAAGGTGAAACTTCCTTATCATTTGTCCGTGGTGTCTTGGCGTTATTTTACTGTCTATATAAAATAAAAGATTTACACCATTCATATCTCCATGGTCTATATGGAGATATGTTGGCTACCTGGTCGGGGGTTAAGGGAATGGTTTGGTAAGGTTATTGCCTTGTTCAGTGTATAGATTCTACAAGGACCTGGGTCAAGCTTAGTAGGACCTCCTTCAATACCCACTGGTATTGGATGGCGGTGGTGCGAATTTCTTGATCCCCTCATATGTAAACTACTATTAATACATTAACCCGGCTACTTGGGATTGTATCCCTGCTGACTCAAACCACTTAGCCGAAGGTAACGTCACCTTCAAAAGAGGGGCCTACCACATTACACATTAATAACTTAATTAATTATCTTCCAATAATCCAACCCTTTAGGATTGTATCCTTGCTGACTCAAACTACTGGGTTGAGGGTAACATCATCTTCAAAAGAGGGGCCTACTACTATAACTAAGATAATCTCTTAAAAAGTGCAAAAGTGCGGAAAACATCAAAGGTTACACTAAAGGAGAGTCGGATCCAAGTGATTCATCTTGTCTATCTGTTTTTATTTTTATTTTTATTTTCAGCATTTTTTAGTTAGTTTTTATTTTCTTGTTTAAAACCTTTTTCTAAATTTTTGATTTGATTAGACGTTGAGGATAAACCGGTACTAAAAGCTCTTGTGTCCTTGGACTACCTCGGTATCTTACCAACGCTATACTACGCTCACGATGGGTGCACTTGCCCATATGTGTGTTTAGTGTTAGTAAAATATCGTGTTTTATAAATTTAAAACTTGACTAAAGTGTTAAAAAGGGCGAAAAATATACATAAAAACTATATAACATTCACACGCATCAAGTTTTTGGCGCCGTTGCCGGGGACACAAGGATTTTAAGAAAGCTTAAAATCGACGGCCTAATCAGTTTTTCAAAACCTTTTAAAAAACGCGCGCTTTTTTCTGCATTTTAGTTAGTTTTTGCATTTACAGTAGATTGAACACAGGCCGTGCTCACTGAACACGGGGCCGTGCTGCACATTTTTTTCAAAACACCCAGATACAGAGTCTGAACACGGGGTCGTGCTCACTGAACATGCCCCCGTGCTGCACAAAAACCAGGCGATTTTATTAAAACGCCCATATACAGAAACTGAACACGGGCCGTGCTCACTGAACACGGGGCCGTGTCCAGCCTCTGTTTCCGTTTTTATTTTTGTTTCTGGTCTAGAGACTCTGTTGTGATCTGCTGAGTGATCCTTATTGATCAATACTCAGGAGGCTACAACTACACCTATGGGGAGGATGATTATAGGGAACATTATTGCACCATTTGTGGTAACCCTCACTCGGTACAATATTGTGACATATTTCAACCATCCACTTCATACACCTACTATGAGGAGCCCAGGTACGAGCCATCAACTTCATACACATCCTATGAAGACCCAAGGTATGAACCTTCTCCCTCATACTCATATTTTGATGAACCAAGGTATGAACCTCCTTACTCATACTTTGAGGAACCAAGATATGAGCCTCCACCTTCATATGCTTACTATGAGGAACTATGGCGTGAACAACCCACCTCATATGAGTATTATGAAGAACAAAATTATGACCCTTATCCATCATATACTTGAAATGAAGAAAAATGGTGTGAACCATCTTCTTCATATGAGTATTATGAGGAACAAAGGATCGAATATCCGGATTCAAGCATTGAGGATCTAGATCCTTACTCTATCACCCACATAGCCGATAAGATAATAGAACACATTAAAACTATCGAATGATGCATAAAAGAATCTCGCGCAAGGGAAGACGAGTCGCGCGCAAGGGAAGAATTAACTCGTAATAAAAAAGAGATAGTTGAAAATGTAAAAATGGAAGAACAAGTAAGTGAAAAACCGACACATGAGTTAAACAACGAAAAAGGTGAGTCCGACAACGTTAAAATTCAAGAAGAGTCTAATTTTGAAAAAATTAATCTCTGGTCACCTTCTTTCGAAAATCATTGTTTAGTACCCACTCATGCTAAGTTTTTAAAAGAGTTAAACACTAGCACTAAAATTGACGAAACGGTAAGCATTAAGTTAACAAATGATCAAACTACGCTAATAAAAGAAGATCCATTTGAAATTAACATAACACCGGTTCCATGTTTTTTTCAAAATTCCTTTATTAGTAACATTACAATTGATAAAGATCTTTGCGTTAATATAATGCCAAACTAGATTTTCGAAAAATTAAGTATTGGTGATTTTTCTACACTTCAAATACCCATTTTTCTATCTAATAGGAAAGTAATAAAATCAATAGGGGTAGTTGAGGATGTTTTGGTCCAAACAAATCAAATGGTAATCCCAACCGACTTTGTCATCCTTGATGACGCTCCTCTAGTATTGGGACGACCTTTTGTGAAAACCCACGAAGCTTTGAAAAATCGGAAGTACAACAATCTATCTATTCAATTAGGGGCATTTAAAAAGAGTGTCAATCTTGATCGTTGAATGAAATATCCATTCGGCAATAATGACCCCCTAATTGAAGATGAAGATGAACCACCCGATACAAGAGAAGAAATTGACCACTTTGTTGAAGAAAAGGTCGCCATAGAACAAACTTTTAAGGTTCTTGACCATAATGAGCAATAAAATAAGGAGTCTCCTAAAGACCCACCTCTTGAACTCAAAGAACTCCCAAAAGGTTTGGAATATGCTTTTCTAGACAAAGATGGTAAATCACCTGTAATTATTTCGTCAAAATTAACTAGTTTAGAAAAAGAAAAATTAGTTGCACTTTTGAAAAAACACAAAAACGCGATCGCTTGGAAGCTTGTAGATATTAAAGGTATAAGTCCTTCCATGTGTACGCACAAAATTTTAATGAACGATGACTACAAATCGGTAATACAACCACAACGTAGAGTAAATCCAAATGTCCAAGAAGTGGTTAAAAACGAAGTCATCAAATTACTTGACGCCGGACTCATTTACCCAATTTCCGATAGTCCTTGGGTAAGTGCCGTCCAAGTAGTTCCAAAGAAAGGAGGTATGATGGTAATAACTAACGGAAAAAATGAATTAATACCAACAAGAACCGTCACAGCGAGCACGGGGCCGTATCCAGCTAAACTCAGGCCAACATGAGGCGTGCCCGCTGAACACGGGGCGTGTTCAGCAAGCTGTTTGAAAAGGCGGTAAATCCACCCTCCGAAGAAGATAGGAGTCGGGGGAGTAGCAAGTTGGCTCAAGTGCATGTTACGGAGTAGCAGGTATGGGACATTAAGGTTGACACGGTTCTGGATGCAATGGAGGACTAGCAGATCCCGTAACCCTACAACACCGCTGCTGTCGTGTCTCTGGCTAAGAGAGTAGGTGAGGACCCTGTGGATGTAGCGGTAGAGAGGGTCTCTCAACAGTGTGCTCTTGGTTCAACTCGGGTTATAGTTGCCATCTCCGATCTGAGCCCAAGCAGCTTGGCGTTGATTTTCCGGAATTTCATGAAGACCGCCGGTGTTATCTTCATCCCCAGCATCCTCTTCTGAGTACAACCCGATAATTTCTCCAAATTGTACAACTGAGATTGAGTATGTGGTCCCTCCACAACGGAACTCTACCCCATCATTGTCAAACGGTTCGGCTCTTGGCTTAAGGACAAACGTGCTGTAAAATTCCATGTTGTATTCATGCACGGAGTGAAGCCGAGTGCAGAGAGCGACTCGTAGCGGGCCGGTGACAATGGTGTTGAAGCGGTCTGTTTGGTTCACTGCTTCAAGAATGTCCATGCACACTTGTCTGGGATTCTCTTCGGGCCTAGTTCTTAGCACATCATAACGTGCTTGAGCCGCCAACTCACTTGCGTTGAACCTGGTGAATTTCTTGGCCATTTGAAAGAAAACACACCAAATAATCAGTACAAAACAGTGAAATTTTCGAAGGAAACTGAAAATAGCTTGCTGAACACGCCCCGTGTTCAGCGGGCACGCCTCATGTTGGCCTGAGTTTAGCTGGATACGGCCCCGTGCTCGCTAAGCACGACCCCTTTAGCCGAGGGTAACGTCACCTTTAAAAGACGGTGCGAATATCTTGATCCCCTCATATGTAAACTACTATTAATAAATTAACCTGGCTACTTGGGATTGTATCCCTGCTGACTCAAACCACTTAGCCGAGGGTAACGTCACCTTCAAAAGAGGGGCCTACCACATTACGCATTAATAACTTAATTAATTATCTTCCAATAATCCAACCCTTTAGGATTGTATTCTTGCTGACTCAAACTACTGGGTTGAGGGTAACGTCACCTTCAAAAGAGGGGCCTACTACTATAACTAAGATAATCTCTTAAAAAGTGCAAAAGTGCGGAAAACATCAAAGGTTACACTAAAGGCGAGTCGGATCCAAGTGATTCATCTTGTCTATTTGTTTTTATTTTTATTTTTATTTTTATTTTCAGCATTTTTTAGTTAGTTTTTATTTTTTTGTTTAAAACTTTTTTTCTAATTTTTTTATTTGATTAGACGTTGAGGATAAACCGGTACTAAAAGCTCTTGTGTCCTTGGACGACCTCGGTATCTTACCAACGCTATACTACGCTCACGATGGGTGCACTTGCCCATATGTGTGTTTAGTGTTAGTAAAATATCGTGTTTTATAAATTTAAAACTTGACTAAAGTGTTAAAAAGGGTGAAAAATATACATAAAAACTATATAACACTCACACGCATCAAAGTCCATCACTATACTCTCCCATTTCCACATAGGGATCTCGGGTTGGACGAGTAAGCCAGAGGGTCTTTGATGCTCGGCCTTCACTTTCAAGCAAGTCTGGCACTTCGAAACATAAAGAGCGATATCCTTCTTCATGCCCGACCACCAGTACTTGTAGCGAAGGTCCTGGTACATTTTATCGGCACCGGGATGAATAGAATATCGAGAGTTGTGGGCTTCGTCCATCAGAATCTGTAACAAATCGGTATGCTTGGGTATCCAAATTCGGTCTAGATAGTGGAATATCCCATTCGATTTATTCACTAGTGTCGCAACCCCCGCCCCCTATCTGTCCCGGGAACGGGCGGCCGCAAGACCAGTTTTGGTGGTATCGATGTTTATCATTTTGGCAGCGGAAATTACATCAGGACCGTAGTTAGGAAATATTTTATCAGAGTAAATACCACACTTTTATAATATTAAACATATTGGGATAAAACCCAAGTTTTCATTACAAACTGATTTATAGAGATAATCTCTATTTTATTGAATAAAACATCTTCTTTTATTTAGGTAACTTTTATAGCCACTTTTCCAAGCCTTCAGTGTTGTCCAGCTGGCTTCTAGTTGGCTCTCACATTTTGTTACCTGAAACGCGTTTTAAAAAGATTTTGTCAGTGGGAAATACTGGTGAGTGAATCCCGGTTTAATCAAGAAGAGTTTTATCAATTTTCACAGTATTGAGAGCGATTACAATGATTACATCTACACAATTACTCATTCAGTACTGTCATTCCTGACTGGTGGGTCATATTACCCATTGGCTAACTCTTTGTCCAATGGTAATGTGTTCCACATTTTGTATACAAAACCCCAACATACCGGCAGTAATTGAAGAATTACAAAGACTCAATCACTGCTTAATCACATTGTAAAATATTTAAGGTTTTGTAAAAACTGTTTACAAAAAGGAGATTACTCACATTGCTTTCTTAAGTTTCCTTTAAGGGTTTCCTGGTGATTATCTATAATTTACACAAATGCACACGCGTTAGTATAATAACCCTTTATATTTTACATTAGCAATACCCTCCCCGAGATAGCATTCCGACGACTACGTCGGGCAGAACCACGACAGCCGTTACGGAACCCTGGATCAATCGGGCAGCGTATCTAATACGTAACCGGGGTTATTATACTTACAACGGAGCAGAACTTCGTTAATTAGGGGGGTATTATGCCTACTACGTAGAAATTGAGAGAGAAAGAAAGGTGTGAGCGTCGGAAAGTGAAAGCTGATCGATCTCATTTATACGGCCAGATTTCGTCTTCCACACTCCCCGTGTAAACTCCGGCCAAGGTCTACGCGGCCCGCGTAGTAGGCTGGGTAGGCCCTAGCCTGGCACAGTCATCACACTAGCCTTCACACGCGTTGTGCCACGTGGCAGCCCCGGGTGCGGCCTGACCTCCTTGCTGTCGTGGCCCGCGTAGGTGGTAGCCAAAGGCTACGCGCCTCGCGAGAGACCATAAAAATCTGTTTTTATTTAATTTTTATAAAAATAAAGGTATTCAGGGCCCGTTTTCTTAAATGGGGTGTATTTTAGGACATATAGGGACATTTGAAAATATATTAGGGTGTTGAAAATATTTTGGAGGGTTGTTATATCCTCCCCACCTTGTTTTAGAGCCTGTCCTCGAGATATACTGGAATAGGTGTGGATATTTCCTTTGCATCTCGGATTCAAGTTCCCATGTGTATTATGGTCCTCTTTTGGAGTCCCATTTCACTTTGACTAGAACTAATCTCTTGTGCTTGAGGTTCTTAACTTGCCTGTCTTCAATCTGTAGACGCCTTTCTACAAATTTTAACTTCTGGTTTACCTCTATATCCTTAAGAGGCACTATCAGTGATTCATCAGCTAAGCATTTCTTGAGATTAGATACATGAAATACATCATGTATTCCTGCCATTTCCTCTGGCAGTTGTAGCTGATAGGCTACGGGTCCTATTCTTCTAATAATCTCAAAAGGTCCAACATACATGGAACTTAGCTTTCCCCTTTTGATGAATCTTACCACTCCTTTCCAAGGAGAGACTTTTAATAATACTTTATCTCTTACTTGAAATTCCAACGGTTTTCGTCTATTATCTGCATAACTCTTTTGTCGATCACGTGCTTCTTTTAGTCGTTCCTTGACTTGAATGATCTTGTTAGTTGTTTCTTGTACTATCTCAGGTCCAGATAGTTGCTTTTCTCCAATTTCTGCCCAACAGACTGGTGTTCGGCACTTTCGTCCCTAAAGTGCTTCGAATGGTGCAACATTGATACTTGTGTGATAACTGTTATTATAAGAAAATTCTATCAATGGTAAGTGATCATCCCAATTACCTCCGAAATCGATTACACAAGCTCTAAGCATGTCTTCCATTGTATGAATTGTCCTTTCACTTTGTCCGTCCGTTTGAGGATGATAAGCTGTGCTTAGATTTAACTTGGTTCCCATTGCGTTTTGGAAACTTGTCCAAAAATTAGAGGTAAAACGGCTATCTCCATCAGAAACAATTGATAGAGGAATTCCATGTAAAGAAACTATTTCATTTACATATAATTTAGCTAATTGTTCCATACTAAAAGTTTCCTTCATTGGTAGGAAATGAGCTGACTTGGTTAGCCTGTCTACAATCACGCAGATTGTATCATTACCTTTTCTTGTTTTGGGTAATTTAGTAACAAAATCCATTGTTATCAATTCCCATTTCCAAACTGGCATTTCTAATTGTTGCAACAAACCAGAGGGTTTCTGATGTTCAGCTTTGACTTGTGAACAGGTTAAACATTTTGCAACATATGCTGCTATATCCTTTTTCATTCCTATCCACCAAAAATTCTTTCTTAAGTCCTGATACATCTTATCACTTCCAGGATGCATCGTATACTTAGACTTATGGGCTTCTTCTAATATACGGTGACGTAAGTTTCCTAATTTAGGTATCCACATCCTTTTCTTATGGAATCTCCAAATTCCATATGTTCCTTGTTCTAATTCCTTTATCATTCCTTTCAATTTTTCATTATCATCCTTGATTAATAATTCTTGTGCTTTTTTAATCTGTTCATTTAAATCTACTTGCAGATTTAATTTAATTGAACGTACTCTTTTTGGCTTTTCATGATACTTTCGACTTAAAACATCAGCTACTACATTTGCCTTTCCTGCATGATACTGAATATCACAATCATAATCACTAAGCATCTCCATCCAGCGTCTTTGTCTCATATTCAACTCCTTTTGTCCGAAGACATACCTTAAACTCTTATGGTGTGTGAAAATGATAAACTTACTACCGTAAAGGTAATGTCTCCAAATTTTAAGGGCAAAGATTATGGCTCCTAATTCTAAATCATGGGTTGAATAATTCTCTTCATGATTCTTAAGTTGTGTAGAGGTGTTAGTTATAACCTTTTGACATTGCATCAATACACATCCATAACCTAACTTAGAAGCGTCACAATAGATTACAAAATCTTCAGTTCCTTCTTGTAACGCTAGTATGGGTGCATTGGTTAGTCTTTGCTTAAGAATTCTAAAGGCTTCTTCTTGTCTTGATCCCCATTCAAACTTAACGGATTTACAGGTTAACTTAGTTAAGGGAATGGCTATTCTAGAAAAATCTAGAATAAATCTTCTATAATAACCGGCCAGTCCTAAGAAACTTCTAACCTCAGTCGGTGATTCAGGGGTTTTCCATTTGGTAATTGCCTCGATCTTGGTAGGATCCACATGAATTCCTTCATGATTTACAAGATGTCCAAGAAATTGTACATGTTCTAACCAAAATTCACACTTCGAAAATTTAGGATAAAGCTTTTCTTTTCTTAATAAACTTAGAAGTGCATGCAAATGCTTTGCTTGTTCCTCTTTGCTCTTAGAATAAATAAAAATATCATCTATAAAGACAATTATGAATTTATCCAAATATGGCTTACATATTCGGTTCATCATGTCCATAAATGCAGCTGGGGCATTGGTTAAACCAAATGGCATGACAGTAAATTCATAATGGCCATATCTTGTTCTAAAAGCGGTCTTAGGAATGTCCTCTTCCTGTACCTTTAATTGATGATATCCTGATCTTAAATCGATTTAAGAGAAAAATCGAGCTCCTTGTAATTGATCGAACAGATCATTGGTTCTTGGTAATGGATACCGATTCTTAATCATGACCTTGTTCAATTCACGGTAGTCAATGCACATACGCATTGATCCGTCCTTTTTGATGAATAGGATTGGCGCTCCCCATGGTGATGAACTTGGCTGTATGAATCCTTTCTCCAACCATTCGTCTAACTGTTTCTTTAGTTCCTGTATTTCTGCGGGTGCTAAGCGATAAGGTGCTTTGGCAATTGGTGCAGTTACTGGTAGCAGATGGATTCTGGATTCAACTTCTCTGGCTGGAGGTTGCCTTGGTAACTCTTCTGGAAATACATCTGAAAATTGGGATACTACTGGAATATCCTTTAATTCTTTTCCTTTAGTGTTAATGATTATGGAAATCAAATACACTAAAGATCCTTTTCTTACATAACTTGTTGTTTTCATTACAGAGATGAATTTTGTGGATCTAAAGGGTTTATTTCCTTTAATTGTGATCTTTTCACCCTTTGGTGAATTTACTTGGATTGACTTTTGATCACATAAAATACTGGCTTTATTGGCTATTAACCAATCCATTCCTAACACAATGTCAAATCCTGCCAGATTTATTGGGTAAAGGTTTGCAATAAATTTCTGATTTAGAATTTCTATTCTTGCTCCCTGCAAGATTTCAGAAATCTTAATGGTTTCCCCATTTGCTGTCTCTACTAGACATTCTTGTGGGAGTTTAGTTAATGGTTGATTGAGAAGTTTGCAAAATGAAGTATTAATAAAAGTTTGGTTTGCACCAGAGTCAAATAATACTTTAGCAAAAACATCATTAACTAAAAACGTACCGGCTATCACATCCGGAATCATCTTTGCTTCTTCTGCAGTTAGAACAAATGCCCTAGCATTTTTAGTGTTCTTGGTGTTCGTAGCTGGAGCTAATTTCAGACAGTTTGGCTTGATGTGGCCTTGTTCTCCGCAGTTGTAGCATATCCTGTTGTTATGTTTCTTCCTGCAATCTTCCTCCTTATGTCCAGATATTTTGCAGAAGTTGCAGTATATGGAGCATCGTCCAGAATGCTTCCTTTTGCAATACTTGCAATAGGGTGCAGAAGAAGAACCTACATTTTTCCCACGATTAAAATTTTCGGAACGGAATTCTTGGGTAAGCTTCTGGGTTAGGTTCCTCCTCTGATCCTCTTCTCGTATACGGACTAATTCGTCAGTCAAGGTGTTTGCTAATTCTACGGCTTCTTCTATGGTTTGAGGTCTAGCTGCCTTGACTACATGTCTAATCTCTCCAATTAATCCCCAGATGTAACGGGAGATTAATATTGGTTCAGGTGATGCAAGGGTTGGTACTATTCGAGCATATTCAAAGAATAATGTAGTATAACCCTTACTATCTACCCCAGTCATCCTAAGATTTAGGAATTTATTTGCTATCTGTTCCTTTTCATTGGGAGGGCAGAATTTCCTTTCTACCATGTATTTAAATTCCTCCCATTCCATATTGTAAATCCTGTCACTTCCCCTAGACTGGAGGATAGTGTTCCACCATTCTAAGGCTGAATTCTTAAACAGATTAGAAGCAAACATTATTTTATCCTCTTCTGCGCATTTGCTTATTCTTAAGACTGCCTCAGTCTTTTCTATCCAGCGTAGAACTGTAACGGCCCCTTCATTGCCCGAGAATTCCATTGGTTTACAAGATCAGAATTCTTTATAAGAACAACCATAAGGCATGGTTCTTCTTCTTTTGGGAATGTGCGCTTGAAGTATAGGTCCATTGTTCACGCTGTTTTCTGGTTCGGAGGGTCGTTTACTATCACGGTTACTTTTATTATCAGCTTCCCTAACCGTTTGAATAATATATGGCATCGCATCTATTATTCCTTGTGCCACTATGTGTTGGATGGCACTGTTGTCTACTTGGTTTCCATTATTGTTGTTGTTTGGGTTTTCGTTACCCGGGTTATGGTTACTCTGGTTATCGTTATTCTGGTTTTCCGGGTTATTATCCGAATTCTCTTGATTCACTTGGTCGGCCATCTGAATTTTAAATATTTACCACATATTAATATCACAAGATAATATCTTAATACGATCAATCACATGACACGCATTTTTGATTGAACATTGCGACTTACTCTTTTCTTATATAGTATGCATCTAATACAAACCAGAACTGAAATTTAAAATTACAATACTACTATGCATCATTAACCACGAAGTGGTCTATACTACGATAGATTTTTTATTATTATTATTATTATTATTATTATTATTATTATTATTATTATTATAAATATTTTTTTCATACACACATATTATATATATTATTATATTATTATTACTACTCTCACCATCACCTTCACTGATATGGATTCATCCAGAAATCCATATAGCGCTCGTCGTACTTCCAGATGAGTCGTTCTCCTACTTGCCTCATCCTCTCGCTACTTTCTAAAATTTCTTCTCCGAAAGTTCGGAGCTCTTGCACATTTTCTGCACTCATTGGGGGTGCAGGTACTGGTACTGGATCTGGGTACTGTGGCATGGGTTCTTCCTGAGGATACGGATTCTCTAGGATTTCCCTAATGTATTCATCATTATCATAGTAGGGATTTAGAGGGTCCAGACCTGGGTAAGCTGCTAGGTTTGGCATGGGTAGGTCTGTTAAATGGTAGCGTTGCACATAATCCCTATGATCATCAAACCACGGATCGTAGTCTGGGTCTAAGGGATTGGGTGCTGGTACCCAAGGTATCTCCTATGGATTGAAACCATGCATTTCAACTTGATTTTCTGGGTTGTTTTCAATCTCCATTGGCTGGGTGGGAAACAAGGGTAATGGTTGAGGGGCTACTAGTTGCTCTAGGTTTGGGTCGGCAGCTGTGGATGCTAAGATATGGAAGTTTGCTAAACTCTTATTAAGCATGTCTTGGGTGTGGGCATCTGTTTCTCTTTTAGCGGCTGCTAGCACTCGTTGCTCTTGTAACTTTTTCATTCTCTTCCTACGCTCATGTGCTCCCTTACTGAACCATCCTCTCTTTTTCTAAGGGAATGACTCTTCAGACTGATCCTTAAACACGAATATCCCGTCTTCATTGTCAGCAGAATACCCTGAGAGGGCAGGCTGTGAAGAGGTGCCTTCGCTACTAGGTGAGCCGGACAACTGATGATACGCGTCGGATGGTCCTTGATCACTCATACTGTAAACTAACAAATAGTCAAATAACACATAACAATAAAATACAGATATACACGTATTTCCATAATAAATTTCCTAACAATTTGAATAAAATCTTGGTGTCAGCAGAACATTTCTATGGCTGAATCAGTGGCTTAGCTCTAATACCACCTTCTGTCGTAACCCCCGCCCCCTATCTGTCCCGGGAACGGGCGGCCGCGAGACCAGTTTTGGAGGTTTTGATATTTATCATTTTGGCAGCGGAAATTACATCAGGACCGTAGTTAGGAAATATTTTATCAGAGTAAATACCACACTTTTATAATATTAAAGATATTGGGATAAAACCCAAGTTTTCATTACAAACTGATTTATAGAGATAATCTCTATTTTATTGAATAAAACATCTTTTTTTATTTAGGTAACTTTTATAGCCACTTTTCCAAGCCTTCAGTGCTGTCCAGCTGGCTTCTAGTTGGCTCTCACATTTTGTTACCTGAAACGCGTTTTAAAAATATTTTGTCAGTGGGAAATACTGGTGAGTGAATCCCGGTTTAATCAAGAAGAGTTTTATCAATTTTCACAGTATTGAGAGCGATTACAATGTTTACATCTACACAATTACTCATTCAGTACTGTCAATCCTGACTGGTGGGTCATATTACCCATTGGCTAACTCTTTGTCCAATGGTAATGTGTTCCACATTTTGTATACAAAACCCCAACATACCGGCAGTAATTGAAGAATTATAAAGACTCAATCACTACTTAATCACATTGTAAAATATTTAAGGTTTTGTAAAAACTGTTTACAAAAAGGAGATTACTCATATTGCTGTCTTAAGTTTCCTTTAAGGGTTTCCTGGTGATTATCTATAATTTACACAAATGCACACGCGTTAGTATAATAACCCTTTATATTTAAATTAGCAATACCCTCCCCGAGACGACATTCCAATGACTACGTCGGGCAGAACCACGACAGCCGTTACGGAACCCTGGATCAATCGGGCAATGTATCTAATACGTAACCCGGGTTATGATACTTACAACGGAGCAGAACTTCGTTAATTAGGGTGTATTATGCCTGAGAATTATGCCTACTACGTAGAAATTGGGAGAGAAAGAAAGGTGTGAGCGTCGGAAAGTGAAAGCTGATCGATCTCATTTATAGGGCCAGATTTTGACTTCCTCGGGCCCCGCGTAAACTCCGGCTAAGGTCTATGCGGCCCGCGTAGTAGGCTGGGTAGGCCCTATCCTGGCCCAGTCATCACACTAGCCTTCACACGCGTTGTGCCACGTGGAAGCCTCGGGTGCGGCCTGGCCTCCTTGCTGTCGCGGCCCGTGTAGGTGGTAGCCGAAGGCTACGCGCCCCGTGAGAGACCATAAAAATATGTTTTTATTTAATTTTTATAAAAATAAAGGTATTCAGGGCCCGTTTTCGTATATGGGGTGTATTTTAGGACATATAGGGACATTTGAAACTATATTAGTGTGTTAAAAATATTTTGGAGGGTTGTTATAACTAGCTGGGCTCCATCGTTGAGAATCATTTCCTTCTTCAAAGTGCGTTCGGTAAAACAAGCATGTTGGGCTTCGCGAATGAGAGTTTCGAGATGATGCTGGGCTTGGATTTTACGAGTGCTATGCAAATAGCTTCGTGCTGAGGGCGTCGACAACGACATTTGCTTTGCCAGGATGATAACGAATCTCACAGTCGTAATCGTTGAGAAGTTCTACCCATCGGCGTTGGCGCATATTAAGTTCTTTTTGGCTGAGGATGTGTTGTAGGATCTTATGATCTGTGAAGATCGTACACTTGGTACCGTATAGGTAGTGTCGCCAAATCTTCAACTCAAAAACAACTTCGCCTAGCTCAAGGTCGTGGGTTGTATAGTTCTTCTCGTGGATCTTGAGTTGACGAGACGCGTAAGCGATAACCTTGTCCCGTTGCATGAGAGCACAACCAAGACCCAGGTTCGAGGCATCACAATAGACAACGAAGTCATCGTTTTCGTCGGGTAAAGCTAGAACGGGAGCATTGCAGAGCATATGCTTGAGGGTTCGAAAGGCAGTCTCTTGTTCAGTTCCCCAAACAAAAGGCTTTTCTTTATGCGTGAGAGAAGTAAGCGGCACGGCGATTTTTGAGAATCCTTCGATAAATCGGCGATAATAGCCCGCTAGTCTGAGAAAAGAACGGACTTCCGCTGGGTTCTTAGGTGTAACCCAACTCTTAACAGCTTTGATCTTTGCGGGGTCGACGTGAATACCTCGACTATTGAGAATATGACCGAGGAATTGAACCTCCTCCAGCCAAAATTCACACTTGGAGAACTTGGCATAGAGTCGAGAACTAATCGTAGATGATGCGCGTGTGCGGTTTTCGACTTGGAATAGATCAGGATATCATCGATGAACACGATGACGAAGTGGTCAAGAAACGGTTTACACACATGATTCATCAGATCCATGAAAACCGCAGGTGCGTTGGTTAAACCAAAAGGCATAACAATGAACTCATAGTGGCCGTATCGAGTGCGAAAAGCGGTTTTGGGTATATCCTCTTCTTTAATGCAAATTTGGTGATAGCCTGAGCATAGATCGATCTTCGAAAAGCACGTAGCACCTTGTAACTGATCAAACAAATCATCGATTCGAGGCAGGGGATAACGATTCTTGATCGTCAGCTTATTCAATTCCCTATAGTCGATGCACATCCGGAATGACCCGTCCTTCTTTTTGACGAAAAGAACTGGTGCGCCCCAAGGAGATGTGCTAGGGCGAATGAAGCCCTTATCGAGCAATTCCTGGAGCTGACTCGAGAGTTCGCACATTTTGGACGGAGCGAGTCGATAAGGAGCTCTAGCGACAGGGTTGGCTCCAGGAACGAGGTCGATGCGAAAGTCGATATCACGACTCGGGGGTAATCCGGGTAGATCATCAGGAAATACGTTGGGGAAATCGCAAACAACGAGGATATCTTTCACTCCTGTGTTCCCTTTCTTTTCCTTCTCCGCTACTACAATGTTAGCCAAGAAAGCTCCATATTCCTTGTGGAGATACTTCCTAGCTTGGACACACGACATGAGTTTGAGACCTTTCGAAGGAGTTTCGCCATACATACAAAGTTGATCACCATTAGCATGCGAAAGTCGAATCATCTTATCGAAGCAAACAACTTCAGCATGATTTTCATGAAGAAAGTCCATGCCTACTATGACATCAAAACTACCAAGCTGCATTGGAATAAGGTCGATAGGAAAGATGTGACTGTTGAGTTCGAGAGTACAATCACGAAGAACAGAATTGACAGCGACGGTTCTTCCGGTGGCAACTTCAACATCGAACGTCGAGGGGAGATGGGCGCGCTTACGATTAAGGAGCTTTTCAAATTCAAACGACACAAAACAGTTATCGGCTCCAGTATCAAATAAACACGAAGTATAAATACCATTCACAAGGAACTTACCATTAACCACATTGTTGTCTGCTTTAGCCTGGCGGACATTGTAACACCTGTGCCTCCACGGCCATCAAAAAAAAAAAAAATACCAAACCAATGAAATATTATATTTCATACTTGGGATTTGTAAAAATATGTGTATCATTTGCACATATCAATTCTTGTTCAATTTCAAACTCTAAATCGCTTTCTGGAAGGTTATACGCGCACTGATGCGTAAATATAACCAGTTTAATGCAACGAACACTCCGGAATGGTGAAATAGGCTTAACATACCTTAAATAACCTTTACATAACTTAGAAATAAGTTTTGAAGGCTTTGGTATGGCAAAAATCAAGTTAAATCGCTTACAGGGACTAAAGTTGACAAACTACGAAAGTATGCCAATTTGAACTGTAACAGACATTCCGGAACATGACCATAAGTTAAACACACCTTAAATATCCTTTATATAGCTTAGAAATAGGCTTCGAGGGGTTCGGTGTGCTAAAATAAACTTTTGGGTCATTCAGGGACTAAAAGTGTCAAAAAGTGCACAAGTTTGCATTTTCGCGCATAACTTACGTTCTGAATACATCTGGACATCCAAAAATTTATGTAAGCACTAAAACATTTTATTTTAGTGTTCGGCATAAGAAAAATCCATGCGTCGCGTCATTTGGATCAGTTTTGCACTTTCGGGACCAGATTCGATGTATTAGCCGTTGTTTAATTCACAACCACACATTCTAACAATGCTTAGTCAACACATGTGTGGATGGAATTTAAACACCTAAACACCATGACATTTCAACACATGTGTGGATGGAATTTAAACACCTAAACACCATGACATTTCAACACATGTGTGGATGGAATTTAAACACCTAAACACCATGACATTTCAACACATGTGTGGATGGAATTTAAACACCTAAACACCATGACATTTCAACACATGTGTGGATGGAATTTAAACACCTAAACACCATGACATTTCAACACATGTACGGATGGGATTAAGGCACGTTTTCCATGAAACGATCTCAACGGTTCACCGAAAACTATATATACCCCATGCCTTTCATTGTTTTAAGGCACTAGAATCTGATTAGTTGTGTTCTAAGTTGAAACCTTGTTTCATACCTGAACTATATTGATCTAGATTAGCATTCGGGGACCCTTCGTAAGTATTCTTTCGTTCTTTTCCTTTTTTTTTTACTGCTTTTCGAGTCAGAAAGTCAAACTTTGTTTGACTTTCAGCGTTGACCAGTAATGGTCAATGCGAAGTTCGATTGAACTTCGCAACGTGATTGTGATCACGATGGTCATAGTCCCTTGGGACTATGCCTACTGATTACCACGTTGTCTAGGGTCGTAGGGTAAGCGATCTAATAAATCGCTTATACCTCGAACCCGACCCATTTGGTCGATCATTAGGATCTGACCAAACACATTAGGTGACCATAGTAGGTAGGGAATAACCTTCCGAGGTTATACCCTATGGTCACATCGTTTAAGTAGTTGTATGATAGGTAGTTTATATGCCTTAGGTAAATTACTAGAATACCCTTTTCATGTATAATTGGTAATTAAGCATATGTAACCTAAACTTTTGTCACATAACTGATTATGTAACATGTTTAGGCATATAACACTTGTCATAGGACTAGTTAGGCGATCCGAACGCGTTTCACGCGAACGACGCGTTAAAGTAGCATAAGCTATCTAAACGGGTCGTAATGGGTCGTAGGCAGTTATGTTAGGTTTCATTTAGTATGTAGGCTTTGTTAAACCATATCACACGAGTCTCCACACTCGTTTGGTTTACAAACCCTAATGCTACCCAGTCTTCCGATTTAGGTCCGGTTATTTAACATAGTTACCTATATTAGGTGCCGTTTGATTCCGAGATCTCTAGCACTGCTTGGTGGTTATCTTTAGACAACTGAGCAATCTCAAGTGAGTACATAGACCCCTCTTTTACTGTTTTCCAAACTGTTTTGGGGTGGAACACATGTGCCTACTTGTTACTTTCATGCTTTCCTGTTTTCACATCATATACTGCTATGTTCAATAGTACACTTATAGTACATGATCTCATTGTGTTTTATGCTATGTATGTCCATTTAGTTCATACTTAGTACATCGTTTTACATTTACATTTTATGCTATTTATGTCCATTGCGTGCATACTTAGTACATTGTTTTTCATCACATGCTTACATTTTGGTATGACATTTGGTTTGTTTACATGGGACAATACATTCATTAACACCGATCATGCCGTTCGTTAGTAGGTAGTGGTACCATAGGAATTGACAACTCCCGTTCCGGACGTCCCAGGGAAAGGGGATGAAAGGAATGACCGAATTCGTTGATATAAGACAGATAGACCTTTAATTTGTTTAAAGGGTTTATCACCACAGTCGCAAGGCTTGGATGTATGCATATTCAGAATACCGCATAAATGTTCATATTAAATATTTGCATGCATTTACACAAAACATAGCTTTGATTTAAACCAAGTTTTACTTCAATACTTTGTTTTTGTGCATATGGTTTAGTTGAGACCTTTCACTTGCCATACATGACATTTTGACATAGACATTTGACATGGATATTTGACATAGACATTTGATAGAGATATTTGACATAGACATTTGACATGGATATTTGACATAGACAGTTGACATGGATATTTGACATAGACATTTGACATGGATATTTGACATAGACATTTGACATGGATATTTGACATAGACATTTGACATGGATATTTGACATAGACATTTTGACATGATTTACATCTTGACATGAACATTTTACATTGTTTGGTTTGGTTTGATTAAGTGATTAAGTAACGATGCGTGTGTAATATGATACAAGCATGGTGGATACGCCGCTGGTACTTCCTATATATAAGTGTTTGTATGGTATTACATGTCGTAACGTTATTTGAATCATTTCAGTTTGAGACATAGAACATTTCATACAAATAACATACTTTTCACAAGACATTGATTTATAAACAACTTATCTTATGCAAACATATTTTACTTGGTTATTCATTTAACCTTACATTTATTTATACTTATCATCTGATCTTATCGTTTTTCAAATGATTTAAAAGACAAAGCAAATAACAAGGTTCATGACTAAACATTTTCTCAAACATAAGTCATGAATCTTATTTTCACAAAACCTATGTATCTCACAGGCATTTTTATGCTGACGTACCTATTTTCACATGTGTTTTTCAGGAGCTGTTGCATAAGATGATCAAGATACACATAGACAGACTTGGGCTTTAGTGACAATAAAAGATGTAAGACTAGTTAATTATGTTGTATTTCTTTGTTTGTTAAGGCATTGTAACACTTTTAATCAATAAAACGAAACTTTAATTTCCATGGTTGTGAAACATTAATTCTGTTACAACACTCCCCGATGTTTCCGCCACGTTTTGTATGTTCTACGTGGTCGGGGTGTGACAGAAAAGATGGTATCAGAGCCAATGGTTATAGGGAATTAGGTTATTAGTAATGCTTTGACCTAGTCTATAACCTTCTTAGGACCCTAACGCGAGTTTACTTGCGTTTAGTCATAAAACAATACTGTCGCCTATCCTTAGGCGACAACCGCAACAAGAACATAAATTTCAAAACCGCTTTGAAAACTAATCATCTGTTCTAGGATGATTGATTACTAGGTTTTGAACCCCTTTGAATTTTCAAAATCTCGTCAAGGTTTTGGGTTTTAAATAATGTGAACATGTGCAAACTGGAAGGGTGAATGCCTGTATTCTGGGTTTTCTGGCTAGGCAAGCACTTCGTATACATCTCATCAGACGCGAGACCAGTTGTGCTTACCTGGGAATTCTTGGAATGAGTGTTCACTTATAGGCGAGCATGTCTTCGCGATACATTATTTTTGACCCATTTACTTTTATTTGTCACCATCTCATTTGTTTGCCTTAGGTAACAAACAAATGATCACAATTTTCATTCGTTACCATTCGGTATTGATTTTCCAATAACCTTCCACTTATTTCTTCCTAAGTCTTTCATTTTCTTCTAGAATGTCTCTTCATCACGATAACGCCCAGATATCCGAGCAGACTGCCAAATTTACCCAACCAATAGGCGAAGTAGTCCTGAAGGCTGTTGAATTGGCTACTGCCATGTATCATCTCCAGGATGAAGCCACTCAAGGGTCACCAAGACAGGCAGGACCTAGTCAGGTGACAGCACCATCAGCCAAGAAACCAATCGGGGAATCAAAGACCATGGATGAACGATCGCCTAAGAAGTCAAAGAAGCGAAAGGCTCCTCAAAACTTCGCCGTGGTCGCTCACAATGGTCGAGCCGTTCCCAACCAACCAGCTCAACCCCCTGCTAGGAAGTCATACAACGGAACTGCACCCTTGTGCAACCAATGTAGCCTTCATCATCATGCTAGTGTGAGGTGCCACAAATGTCAGATTTGTGGACTTATAGGTCATACAGCAAGGGTTTGCCCAACCACAGCAGTACCAAATCAAGCTGGCGACAATCCTGCTCAAGCTCGTTTCTCACGAGGGTCTTGCTACAATTGTGGCGAGATGGGCCATTTCCTGAGGGATTGCCCAAAGCTTGCTAATGCAAATCCAACCCACGGATGAGCATTTGGTTGAACAAAGGATGTTGCTGTCTTATGCTTTTGTTCTTTTGTTATCCTTGTAATGTGAAACAATCTGTTTGTTTATAAATAAAAATCGTTGTTCACAAATTCTGATATACAAGTATAGTTACATGTGTGTATGATTTTCCTATGATACCTGCATTAAGGAACTATGTTCCTTACAAACTACTCTTGTGATTCTCACTTTCAAGTGATCGCTCATAATTTCCTCGAAAGTTCTAAGTACTCGTTTCATTCTAAGAAACGAAGTACAGGAAATAAAGTGAAATTATGAGTAATCGTGCTTTTGACACATCTGTATTTTTGAATCCTTGGTTGGATAACTAAGGATATTTTCAAATCTCATACCCATTACGTTTTGATTTTTCAACATTCACAGTACAAATATTTCAAAACAATCTTCATGATTTCAAAATATTTCATATAGTTTGAAAACAATTTTTCTAAATGCCTTGTCTATGTTATTTCAAAAACATTGGCCATGTTATCAAAACCAACCTTTCTAATTTCAAAATATTTCATATAGTCTGAAGACAATATTAACACAATACATTTTCTGATCAAGTGCATGATTTCGAAAAGCATCATTCATGTCTTTCAAAAACCTTATACATAATTTCAAAATTCATCTCGCATGAATTTAAAACATTTTTATAAATATACCTATATAATACACCTACTTTATGATTTCCAAAAAGTATTATATATAAGGTTTCAAAAACGTTAAACACATTTTTTTTTCTTAAAGGAACCCCATGTATAGTTTTCAAAAAATATTTTTCCTCATACAGTGATTTAACCTTCAAATTCTGCTTCATATGTCGCCTTGACATATCAGGCATCTCAACTTCATAAGCATTTTACATCATGTTTTGACCTAAGCTCATCCAGTGCAAGGTTTCAAAACATTTTCAACTTCTAAAATTCATATGGGATCTTTTTATCTTCATATTTAGACCCTTGTGGATGATCATCATTCAAATCAGAGTCCTTAATTGGATTCCTTATGTACCTGAATTCGAACATTTCGGTTCCTTATAATCGAAATCGAATTTTTCTTTTAAAGATCTTTCTATCTTTATAGTTAGATTCTTGATAATGTTAAAGTGCCAAATGAAATCCACGAGATGGATTCCTAGTGTGCTTTAAATACATGTACTCTGTTAGCAGAACAAACTTCTAGTTAAACAATTTTGTGGTTATGTGATATGTGTTAATTCATCTTATGTTTTCTTTTATGCATTTTTGTGTTTTTAATACTCTGGATATTCTATATCCAAATCCTCGCAGAATCTTTCATATCTTCATATGAGGGATTCGTAGCAGGATATTCAAAAGGTACTACCTTCAATCCTCAATGGGCTTCTATGTAATAGTTAAGACCCTTGGATTATATAAGTACCGCTCCATGTTTCATAAGAGATCCTTTTAGTGGTCTAATAAAAAAGATTGATTCACAATTTGGTTAAAAGACGACATCTAGTGATGTAGCTGGACAGACTCCTTGATAGTCTATTTAGATCATTTATTGATTTAGTCAAAAGGACTCTATGGCAGTCTAGTCACACTCATCACAGGATTGTTCATTTGGTTTTCCTCTACACATTATAAAATAGACTGTGTGAATTGTGCAAGGAATTGTCTGATTATGGACGCGTACATAATTATGAAATTTAGTGCACAGAAACTTAGTAAGGTTTGTTATGTGTAAGAACCGATAGTGACAACAATAACAAAATGAGAACGATGCAATGGAGGCATGGTGGACGCACCAATGACGCTTTATATACTTGTATATAAGTGTCCCTCTTACATTGCAAACATAATGTTATTAAGGTTACTAGAAGTTCAAGAACCCTAACCAATGTTGTTCGATCTTTTCAACTTCATGTTTTAAACTCTCACAAGTTTCCTCTAAATAAATTTCGGGACGAAATTTCCTAAAGTAGGGGAGACTGTAACACCTGTGCCTCCACGGCCATCAAAAAAAAAAAAATACCAAACCAATGAAATATTATATTTCATACTTGGGATTTGTAAAAATATGTGTATCATTTGCACATATCAATTCTTGTTCAATTTCAAACTCTAAATCGCTTTCTGGAAGGTTATACGCGCACTGATGCGTAAATATAACCAGTTTAATGCAACGAACACTCCGGAACGGTGAAATAGGCTTAACATACCTTAAATAACCTTTACATAACTTAGAAATAAGTTTTGAAGGCTTTGGTATGGCAAAAATCAAGTTAAATCGCTTACAGGGACTAAAGTTGACAAACTGCGAAAGTATGCCAATTTGAACTGTAACAGACATTCCGGAACATGACCATAAGTTAAACACACCTTAAATATCCTTTATATAGCTTAGAAATAGGCTTTGAGGGGTTCGGTGTGCTAAAATAAACTTTTGGGTCATTCAGGGACTAAAAGTGTCAAAAAGTGCACAAGTTTGCATTTTCGCGCATAACTTACGTTCTGAATACATCTGGACATCCAAAAATTTATGTAAGCACTAAAACATTTTATTTTAGTGTTCGGCATAAGAAAAATCCATGCGTCGCGTCATTTGGATCAGTTTTGCACTTTCGGGACCAGATTCGATGTATTAGCCGTTGTTTAATTCACAACCACACATTCTAACAATGCTTAGTCAACACATGTGTGGATGGAATTTAAACACCTAAACACCATGACATTTCAACACATGTGTGGATGGAATTTAAACACCTAAACACCATGACATTTCAACACATGTGTGGATGGAATTTAAACACCTAAACACCATGACATTTCAACACATGTGTGGATGGAATTTAAACACCTAAACACCATGACATTTCAACACATGTATGGATGGAATTTAAACACCTAAACACCATGACATTTCAACACATGTACGGATGGGATTAAGGCACGTTTTCCATGAAACGATCTCAACGGTTCACCGAAAACTATATATACCCCATGCCTTTCATTGTTTTAAGGCACTAGAATCTGATTAGTTGTTGAAACCTTGTTTCATACCTGAACTATATTGATCTAGATTAGCATTCGGGGACCCTTCGTAAGTATTCTTTCGTTCTTTTCCTTTTTTTTTTACTGCTTTTCGAGTCAGAAAGTCAAACTTTGTTTGACTTTCAGCGTTGACCAGTAATGGTCAATGCGAAGTTCGATTGAACTTCGCAACGTGATTGTGATCACGATGGTCATAGTCCCTTGGGACTATGCCTACTGATTACCACGTTGTCTAGGGTCGTAGGGTAAGCGATCTAATAAATCGCTTATACCTCGAACCCGACCCATTTGGTCGATCATTAGGATCTGACCAAACACATTAGGTGACCATAGTAGGTAGGGAATAACCTTCCGAGGTTATACCCTATGGTCACATCGTTTAAGTAGTTGTATGATAGGTAGTTTATATGCCTTAGGTAAATTACTAGAATACCCTTTTCATGTATAATTGGTAATTAAGCATATGTAACCTAAACTTTTGTCACATAACTGATTATGTAACATGTTTAGGCATATAACACTTGTCATAGGACTAGTTAGGCGATCCGAACGCGTTTCACGCGAACGACGCGTTAAAGTAGCATAAGCTATCTAAACGGGTCGTAATGGGTCGTAGGCAGTTATGTTAGGTTTCATTTAGTATGTAGGCTTTGTTAAACCATATCACACGAGTCTCCACACTCGTTTGGTTTACAAACCCTAATGCTACCCAGTCTTCCGATTTAGGTCCGGTTATTTAACATAGTTACCTATATTAGGTGCCGTTTGATTCCGAGATCTCTAGCACTGCTTGGTGGTTATCTTTAGACAACTGAGCAATCTCAAGTGAGTACATAGACCCCTCTTTTACTGTTTTCCAAACTGTTTTGGGGTGGAACACATGTGCCTACTTGTTACTTTCATGCTTTCCTGTTTTCACATCATATACTGCTATGTTCAATAGTACACTTATAGTACATGATCTCATTGTGTTTTATGCTATGTATGTCCATTTAGTTCATACTTAGTACATCGTTTTACATTTACATTTTATGCTATTTATGTCCATTGCGTGCATACTTAGTACATTGTTTTTCATCACATGCTTACATTTTGGTATGACATTTGGTTTGTTTACATGGGACAATACATTCATTAACACCGATCATGCCGTTCGTTAGTAGGTAGTGGTACCATAGGAATTGACAACTCCCGTTCCGGATGTCCCAGGGAAAGGGGATGAAAGGAATGACCGAATTCGTTGATATAAGACAGATAGACCTTTAATTTGTTTAAAGGGTTTATCACCACAGTCGCAAGGCTTGGATGTATTCATATTCACAATACCGCATAAATGTTCATATTAAATATTTGCATGCATTTACACAAAACATAGCTTTGATTTAAACCAAGTTTTACTTCAATACTTTGTTTTTGTGCATATGGTTTAGTTGAGACCTTTCACTTGCCATACATGACATTTTGACATAGACATTTGACATGGATATTTGACATAGACATTTGATAGAGATATTTGACATAGACATTTGACATGGATATTTGACATAGACATTTGACATGGATATTTGACATAGACATTTGACATGGATATTTGACATAGACATTTGACATGGATATTTGACATAGACATTTTGACATGATTTACATCTTGACATGAACATTTTACATTGTTTGGTTTGGTTTGATTAAGTGATTAAGTAACGATGCGTGTGTAATATGATACAAGCATGGTGGATACGCCGCTGGTACTTCCTATATATAAGTGTTTGTATGGTATTACATGTCGTAACGTTATTTGAATCATTTCAGTTTGAGACATAGAACATTTCATACAAATAACATATTTTTCACAAGACATTGATTTATAAACAACTTATCTTATGCAAACATATTTTACTTGGTTATTCATTTAACCTTACATTTATTTATACTTATCATCTGATCTTATCGTTTTTGAAATGATTTAAAAGACAAAGCAAATAACAAGGTTCATGACTAAACATTTTCTCAAACATAAGTCATGAATCTTATTTTCACAAAACCTATGTATCTCACAGGCATTTTTATGCTGACGTACCTATTTTCACATGTGTTTTTCAGGAGCTGTTGCATAAGATGATCAAGATACACATAGACAGACTTGGGCTTTAGTGACAATAAAAGATGCAAGACTAGTTAATTATGTTGTATTTCTTTGTTTGTTAAGGCATTGTAACACTTTTAATCAATAAAACGAAACTTTAATTTCCATGGTTGTGAAACATTAATTCTGTTACAACACTCCCCGATGTTTCCGCCACGTTTTGTATGTTCTACGTGGTCGGGGTGTGACAGACATTGACGTTGAAAGTTCGTCCGCGAGCTGCTGGTTGTTGCTGCTGCTGCTGGGGCTGCTGTTGTTGTGGCTCTTGCTTCACCACTCGGTTCGGGCACATGTTTTCCAAATGGTTGGGATCACCACATGAAAAGCAAGCTCTAGCATGGATCATTTGTGCAGGAGCCGCTTGTTGGCCTTGAGGAGTAGGAAGTAGAGCTTGTTGAGCAGGAGCGTGACCTTGAGCTGGAGCTGGGGCTTGACGTGGACCAGTACGGCAGTTGGCGGTGAAATGGCCGTACATGTTGCAATGCACACAATATCTGCAAGCGATTCCTACAGCGTGGTGATAGGTGCAAGTAGGGCAGAGTGGGTGAGAACCAGTGTACGCACGCTTAGCCGGTGGTGCGTTGGTGATCGGTGCCTCTACTTGGCGGTGTTGAGGCTGCGGTTGTCGCAACCCCTGCCCCCTAACTGTCCCGGGAACGAGTGGCCGCGAACATCAGTTGTGGTGGTATCATTTTGTTTATTAATTTGGCAGTGGAATTTCATCAGGACCGTAGTTAGGAAATGTTTATCAGAGTAAAACCACCATATTTTATATTAATAACCACATGGGTAAAACCCAAGTTTCTTATTACCACATATGGATAAACCCTATTTTATTGAATTTAAAACATTGCCTTTTAGGTAACTTTTATAGCCACATTTTTCCAAGCCGTTAGTGCTCTCAAGCTGGCTTTCTTCTAATTTGGCTTTCACATTTTGTTACCTGAAACGCGTTTTAAAAACATTTGTCAGTGGGAAATACTGGTGAGTGAATCCCAGTTTAATCAAGAAGAGTTTTATCAATTAACACAGTATTGAGAGCTATCACATTGTTTATTTCTACACAATTACTCATTCAGTACTGTCAATCCTGACTGGTGGGTCATATTACACATTGGGTAACTCGTTGTCCAATTGTAACGTGTTCAACATTTTGTATACAAAACCCCAGCATACCGGCAGTAATTGAAGCACTACAAAGACTCAATCACTGCTTAATCACATTGTAAAGCATTTAAGGTTTGTAAAACAGTTCACAAAAAGGTTTACAAAAAGAGGTTAAACTAACATTGCTGTCTTAGACTTCTTTTAGGGTTTCCTGGTGATTTATCTATAATTTACACGAATGTACATATGTTAGTATAATAACCCTTTATTTATATTAATGATACCCTCCCCGAGATGGCATTCCAACGACTACGTCGGGCAGAACCACGACAGTCGTTACGGAACCCTGGATCAATCGGGCAGCGTATCTAATATGTAACCGGGGTTATAATACTTACAACAGAGCAGCACTTCATTAATTAGGGGGATATTATACCCGAGTATTATGCCGTTAATTGAACGAATTTTCTGAAGATCCGATGCCTGCTATTTATAGGGCCAGATTTTCGTTTCCTCGCGGCCCGCGTAAGGTTAGACATCGGGCTACGCGACCCGCATAGTAGGGGGTCTAGGCCGTTTTACAAAAAGAGGTTAAACTCACATTGCTGTCTTAGACTTCTTTTAGGGTTTCCTGGTGATTTATCTATAATTTACACGAATGTACATATGTTAGTATAATAACCCTTTATTTATATTAATGATACCCTCCCCGAGATGGCATTCCAACGACTACGTCGGGCAGAACCACGACAGTCGTTACGGAACCCTGGATCAATCGGGCAGCGTATCTAATATGTAACCGGGGTTATAATACTTACAACAGAGCAGCACTTCATTAATTAGGGGGGTATTATACCCGAGTATTATGCCGTTAATTGAACGAATTTTCTGAAGATCAGATGCCTGCTATTTATAGGGCCAGATTTTCATTTCCTCGCGGCCCGCGTAAGGTTAGACATCGGGCTACGCGACCCGCATAGTAGGGGGTCTAGGCCGTAGCTGATCCAGGTCACGAATAGGTCCAACACGTGTTGCCACATGTCATCACCGGGTGAGGCCTCGTTGTTGATCGCTCGCGGCCCGCGTAGGCAGTAGCCAAAGGCTACACGCCCCGCGAGAGCCTTATTTTTCTTGTTTTTATTTTATTTTTATAAAAATATAGGTATTCGGAGTCCGTTTTCGCCTATGGGTGTATTTTAGGACATATAAGGATATTAAAAAATATATTAGGGTGTCAGAAAAATTTCAGGAGGGTTGTTATAGCGGTGGAACAGGTACTGCTTGGAGTGGAGTGGCAGCGGTGACAGTGCAATTTTTGCTACTGTTGTTGTTGTTCTTCCTCTTGTGACGGGAGGACTTTGAAGACTGTGGGGCGGTGGCGATTGCTTCAGCAATTGGAGCAGCGGTGGCTTGATGCAGATTCTTGGAAGCTTTATCCTAGTAACCAGACTTGACTCGCTTGTGGTTGATCTCAGTAGCGAGTAAAAAGGTTTCCTCAATTGTCGTCGTCTTTACAGCTTGAACGAAATCAGCCACGCAATACAGAAGAGCACGGATATACTTCTTGATGGTGATTTCGGGCGTAGTAACTTGGCCAGGGCAGATGATACTCAACTGCTTGAAGCGAGCAGTTATACCAGGGTTGTCACCATCCTTCTACTCGATATGGCAGAATTCATCCTCCAACTTTTGGAGCTCGTGGGGAGGGCAGAACTCTTGCATCATGATGTTCTTCAACTCATCCAACGTCAGTCCATAAGCTTCATCATTTCCGCGCTTGTTTCTTTCAACCGTCTACCAATCTAGAGCTCGGGATTGGAAGACGCCGGTAGCGTTAACAGTACGGAGATTATCAGGACAACCACTATGGCGCAGGGTGACTTCGATCGAATCAAACCATTGAAACATGGCCGTAGGACCATCTTCGCAAGTAAATTCTTTCGGGCCGTAGGCTTTGAACTGCTTGAAGCTAAAGGTAGCGCGAGGAGAATTAGTCCTGGACTCTTCAGAAGACTTGCTAGCGTTTTTGTTTAGCTCGTTAACAATCTAGGGGATTACTTTTACTATCTGCTTTGAGACGAGGGTGGCGATACGTTTGTTATCCTGGTTCCTTCAGGCAGCGCGAGAGAAATTGGATCCAGATGACGACATTGTCTGCAACAGACATCGCCATTGGATTTAGACGCCATATAATCGATTCGCTCCTCACAACATACTTAATACTACTAAAGCTCAGGAACACATTCACATAACACATAGGCACGTAGTCACAGAATCACATAAGCACATAGAGCACAGAAGCATGTAAACCACGTAAACACCGAAATAGGCAATCCACTATATTTTGCACGTATTCACCCTCCTATATTGCACGTATTCACCTATCAATCAAAGTCTGTGAGTTCGAGAATAGCGATTGCGATTAGCGAGTACACAGCGAGTAGCATAGCATAAGCGAATAACATAGCATGCGATTATCCACGAGTAGTGGCGATTTGTTAGCGTTTTGAGATAGATGTGTAGTGCGAATCGTGTGTGTCAGTTGAAGCGTAAAGCTAAATAAATCACCAAAAATCAAAACACATAAACAGGCAAAATCATATGAAACACGTAAAATCCACATAAAACACATAAAAAGACAAATATCAGAGTCAGCAGTTGCAGGCTCAGAATCGAAACACATAAAATCAGCGATTACGAGATTGAAATCGAAGATAGATTGTCTAAGGCTGGATAGACGCCGGCTACCCAAAATGATTCGACTATTCACAAGGACTCGGAGTGCACACTTTGGCTTTCTGGACTGTGCTCTCGCCTCGAATTTGGGCGATCGGCACACATCTTTCCAGGCTTCTATGCAGGCTATAAATAGGGGTGCTGGTTCACTTCAAAGGCATCCCTTGACAAACCACCTCTCTCCCACTTCACCCACACTCCACACTCCACCACCATCACAACACCCACATCCACCACCATCATCCATCATCTATCATAGAGTGTGTGTAGTAGTCTCGGGATCCAAGATTGATCGTAAGAGTTCTTGACAATCAAAGGCCATGTTTTCCTAAGTCTCTTACATCACTTGGTGAAGACAAGCATTTAGTGTAATACTTTTGTTTTTTAATCTTTTCGCACTTTTTATTTGGTTTTGTATTAATGACTTTTGTAGGATCGATATTCGACCTGAATGAGTCGGTCTGTGTCAAATCTAGGTCACTAGAGAGGCGGAAACAATCTAGTAACTGAGAATCGGTGTTAGAATGTGAGTAGAAGCAGAGAAATACACTTTAAACTGGTTTTCCATTGATTTTAGACGTTAATACACGGAGAAACTTTGACAGCACTTCGTTACAAATTTCACCGAACTGTTACAAATGGAAAACACTACCTCCCTATTTATAGGGAAACCATTTCGCACGAAATCAACAAGTTCCATTCCGCACGAAATGGCAATGTCACACCCCCAAAATCCACCTGCGGAGTACTACCGCTTGAAGGCGTGACTGACCAGGATCCAGCCACCAATCATATTGAACAAGCATATAAGTAGTTATAAAATCCAACCAATACAATTGGTGTTCAAACAAGACATAGTTAATTTGCAAGCGGAAGCATAAGTCTTAAATCACAACATAAGTTTAATGGTTTCAAAGTTTAACATGGCACACAGCCGTCCATGTCCCACAACGATCCTCCTCCATGCAAGCTCCAGCTAAGAACCTAAGGACCTGCAAAGCATGTAGTAACGAGTCAACAACAAGTTGAGTGAGTTCACGGTTGGGTGTTTGTTTTAAGTTGTTTCGAAAACAGTTTCCTTTATCTGGCATCCTGCCGTGGAGGTTACCCCTTAGTTAAAAACGTGGCTTGATTATTCCCGGTTACTCTGGCAATCCAGCCGTGGGGGCTACCCCGTGTTAGTTATCTGGCATTTCGGCCGTGGGGGCTACCCCATGTATACACTAGACTCGTTACCATATCGACTGCTGACTGTAGTCATGTTTAAGTGCCCTGAAACTGTCAATGTCTATCATCATTGACGTGCCCCAGATCCATTAGTTCACGCCCGTCCTCTGCGGCACGGTGTGAGGTTTGTCAGACCTAAATAGCGCTATCTAACTAATGACCCGCTTGCCATTGGCCCGGCGATTAAGTCGATATAAAAAGGAGGGACTTCGTGATAGAGTTTTGGTCTAGTACGAGTTATCTGTCCGTGAGGACGAGGAATTACATTCCTGAACCTTTGCTGTCCTACCCAAGGAGGACGAGGAACCCATGTTCCTTAACCCCAATTCCCGACCCCTGGGAATCCCATGCTTTGTAGAGGGTGTGAACTCACCTTGGTTTGCTCGGCAGATACACAGAAAGTCAATCAAGTTGTAAGTGGTCAACTACGTCCTAACATAGATACCGTACAAGTCAGGTTCGTATTCAGGTAGTGCACGTATGTTTCTACACGTATGCTAGCACATTGCATGCAAGTATCATCCATGGCAGTCCAAATAACATAACAGAAACATATAAAGTCCATGCCTTAGGCCCAAAGGTCCGGCCCAATCACTTAAGTCCGAAACGGGGTACAAGTCCAATCAGCGAGCACATGTGTGTGGTCTCGAGTCGAGACTGTGCAGTCTCTACTCGAGACTGTGCGGTCTCGAGTTGTAGTCCACAAGGTTTCGAGTCGCAACTAAGGCAGTCTCGGGTCATGCATGTAGTGGTCTCGAGTCGCAACTGGACTCGCAAACGTGGTCTCGAGTCAAGATGTTTGGGTGTTGATCAAGTGTGGTCTCGAGTCGCAATCTATGTCGCAACCGTGGGTCTCGAGTCGTCACGAGGTGATCTCGAGTTGACATTTTGGTGGCCTCGAGTCGAGACCAGGGGTCTCGACCCCCAACCATTGCTGATTCTGCACAGTGTACTATCCAATGGAAATTTGATTTCATGACACAATGTACTATCCAACCAAAATCCTTAAACATGTTTCTTGTCTAGCAATTTACTAAAAATGGATCAAACATATCAATATTCAAATATTCATAACATATTCATATCATCTTCAAGTTGTTCTTCATATGTTCAAGTTATGTTCATGTCGATTATTCAACTTGTTCATCATATTTCCGGTTTCTAGCATTAATCACAAACATAATCATGAACAACAAATCAACACACTTGAACATACTTATCTAAAGGTTTCAATTCATCACATAACATCTCAAAATCAAGTCTACACTAATCCGGTTAACATGGTACTACACATATGCAAGCCGGTTTTCATATACATCAATAATCAATGGTTTGAATCATATTTAGACACAAGATATCATGAGCTCATTATGTAACATATCCGAAATCAAAACATGTTATCCGATTATCGACAACTTACATATCCGATTCACAAAACATTATCAAGCATACAACTATACTAGTTAAATCATATCATTCACACTACCATTTAACAACAACAAACATCATAAAGACACTAACCGGTTGATGGGTTTCAAAGGTGAGTATGAAGCTTCCGAATGTCTGTGTGTGTGAGCCGATCCGCGAGTCCTAGTGGTCACCGGTTTGATCCGAGAATGAAGGAGGAGGGGTGATGCTTGATTCTCTAGGGTTTAAGGTTTGTAGGAGAGGGTGTGTGTGAGAGTGAGTGTGTTGTCCAAAGAAAATGGCAAACATGGATAATCACCAAGGTTATATACTTGTCCACATGGTGCACCCTAATGGGTTTCGGTTGGGTTAAATGGGGTGCGTGGCCCATCCGGCCCACTGTTTCATTGTTCACTCGAGACCGCATGGTCTCGAGTCGGGTCCTTGGTTCTCGGTTCATATACATACACGCATATATACAATTTCAACACATAAATGTAACACGAAATCACATAGGATGTTCACATATATCATTACACCAATACGTCAACTAGTCACATAATGTTTCAAGTAGGTTACACTAAGATACACGAAAGGTTCTAAATTTCGAGTTGTCACATCATCCCCAAGTTGAAAGAAATTTCGTCCCGAAATTTGGTAAGCACTCACTGAGGAAGCTAGTTAGGTTGTATGGTTCTCCCGGTTTTCCTGGGGTGTCACATCCACCCCCCGTTGATCTGGAATTTCGTCCCGAAATTCCGTAGCTTCGGCCTCAGTAGTGGGTGTACTGTTTGCGAACAGTTGGGGATACTTTTGTTTCATCTGATCTTCGCGCTCCCAGGTGAACTCTGGGCCGCGACGTGAGTTCCAACGAACTCGAACGAGAGGTATTCTAGTGCTCTTGAGGACCTTAACATCCCGGTCCGCGACGTGAGTTCCAACGAACTCGAATCGTAACTGTTCGTCGATAGTGAGTTCCTTCAGAGGAACTACGTGGGTCTCATCTGACAGACACTTCTTCAGATTCGACACGTGAAAAACGTTGTGAACTGCACCGAGTTCTGCTGGTAAGTTCAGTCTGTAGGCCACCCTGCCTATTTTCTCAATGACTTCGAAAGGTCCAACGTATCGTGGGTTAAGTTTGCCGCGTTTACCAAAACGAACCACACCCTTCCAGGGTGAAACTTTGAGTAGTACCCGCTCCCCAACCTGGAGCTCAAGTGGTTTCCTGCCCATGTCGGCGTAAACTTTCTGACGGTCGCGAGCTGTCGCCATGCGTTTTCGTATTTGAGCAATCTGTTCGGTTATGTCTACCACGTGTTCTGGACCAGTGATCTGACTATCTCCCACCTCTGCCCAGCAAAGAGGTGACCGGCATTTACGTCCGTACAATGCCTCAAATGGAGCAGCTTTAATGCTGGTGTGGTAGCTGTTATTGTACGAGAATTCCACAAGTGGCAGATGCTTTTCCCAGCGGTTGCCAAAGTCGATTACACATGCACGAAGCATGTCCTCTAAGGTTTGAATAGTGCGCTCGGACTGCCCGTCCGTCTGAGGGTGATACGCTGTGCTCATGTCTAATCGTGAGCCAAAGGATTTGTGCATTGCTTGCCATAGCTCTGAAGTAAAACGCGCATCTCGATCGGAGATAATAGAGGTGGGCACCCCGTGCCTCGAAACAACTTCCTTGAGGTATATTTCTGCAAGAGTGGAGAATTTATCCGTCTCCTTGATAGCCAGGAAGTGTGCAGATTTTGTAAGTCGATCCACGATCACCCAAATAGTATCGTTTCCGCGCTGGGATCTAGGTAGGCCAGTAACAAAATCCATGGAAATTTGTTCCCATTTCCATTGAGGTATTTCTGGTTGTTGGAGCAGGCCTGATGGTTTCTGGTATTCGGACTTGACTCTCGCACAAGTCAAGCACTTACCGACGTAGGTTGCTATGTGGGCCTTCATGCTAGGCCACCAATACGTGGTTTTGATGTCGTGGTACATTTTATCCGAACCAGGATGTACCGAGTAGCGAGACTTGTGTGCTTCGTCCATCACAAGCTCTCGTAGGTTGCCATAGAGTGGGACCCAAACGCGTCCCGTTACGTAGTAAGCTCCGTCTTCCTTCTGTTCTAATCGTTGCCTTGATCCGCGTAGGGCTTCAGCCCTGACGTTTTCTGGTTTCAGTGCTTCTATCTGAGCAGCTCGTATCTGGGAAGGGAGACTAGAATGGATCGTGAGTTGTAAAGCTCGCACGCGCTTAGGCGCAGTGTCCTTCCGACTGAGGGCGTCAGCCACAACATTGGCCTTGCCCGGGTGATACCTGATTGAGCACTCGTAGTCATTCAGTAGTTCGACCCATCGTCGTTGTCGCATGTTTAGTTCCTTCTGCTTGAAGATATGCTCGAGGCTCCTGTGGTCGGTGTAGATGGCGCACTTGGTACCGTACAGGTAATGCCGCCATAACTTAAGTGCAAAAACAACAGCTCCCAGCTCTAAGTCATGCGTAGTGTAGTTCTTCTCGTGAACTTTGAGTTGGCGTGAGGCGTAGGCTATAACTTTATCTCGTTGCATCAACACGCAACCAAGACCCTGAATTGATGCGTCGCAGTAAACCACAAAGTCGTCTGTGCCCTCCAGCAAGGAAAGGATAGGCGCACTGCAGAGTCTATCCTTTAAGTGTTGAAATGCTAACTCCTGTGCATTTCCCCAGCGATAAACAACGCCTTTCTGCGTTAGCGAGGTGAGAGGCTGTGCGATCTTAGAAAAATCCTTAATGAATCTCCGGTAGTATCCTGCCAAACCCAAGAATTGGCGAATTTCCTTTGGTGTACGAGGTGCAGGCCAGTTCTTAATCGAGTCTATCTTGGACGGATCAACGTGGATCCCATCCTTGTTTACCACGTGGCCTAGGAAATGGACTTCTCGAAGCCAGAAGTCGCATTTCGAGAACTTTGCATAAAGCTGTTCTGTTCGAAGGAGTTCCAGAATAAGTCGCAGATGTTGCTCGTGTTCCTCCTGACTCTTAGAATAGATCAGGATGTCGTCGATGAAGACTATAACGAACTTGTCCAGGTAAGGCTTGCACACTCGATTCATCAAGTCCATGAAAACCGCAGGTGCGTTCATCAGCCCAAAAGGCATGACCAAAAACTCATAGTGTCCGTAACGTGTTCTAAAAGCTGTTTTGGAGACGTCCTCCTCTCGGACTCTCAGCTGGTGATATCCCGATCTCAAATCAATCTTTGAATAGTAGCTCGACCCCTGCAGCTGGTCGAACAAGTCGTCAATCCGCGGTAGAGGATAACGATTCTTCACCGTCACCTTGTTGAGTTCCCGGTAGTCGATGCACATTCTGAAGGTACCGTCCTTCTTCTTCACAAATAGCACTGGAGCTCCCCAGGGCGATGAGCTAGGACGAATAAAACCCTTATCCAGGAGCTCTTGTAGTTGCGTAGAGAGTTCTTCCAACTCTGATGGAGCTAAACGATAAGGTGCACGAGCTATAGGCGCAGCTCCAGGGGCTAGTTCGATCTGAAACTCGAATTGGCGATGGGGCGGAAGACCAGGTAATTCCTCAGGAAATACCTCTGGATAATCGCGTACAACTGGAAAATCTTCTATCTTCTTCTCTTTTTCTGAGGTGTCAGTAACGAGAGCCAAAATGGCAGTGTGGCCCTTTCGCAAGCACTTTTGGGCCTTAAGGAGAGAAATGACGTTCTCAACAGCACTCCTCTTGTCGCCATGAATCATGAGAGGTTCACCACCGGAACCTGGAATACGGACAACCTTCTCGTTGCAAAGAATCTCTGCTCGGTGTTGGGATAACCAATCCATCCCAATGACAACGTCGAAACTACCCAGGACAATAGGAATGAGGTCGATAGAGAAGGTCTGGTCAGCGAGAATAAGTTTACAACCCTTGACTACGTGTGTGGCTTCTAAACTCTTACCATTTGCTAGCTCTACGGTGTGCTTGTTGTTCAAAGGTGTTGGAATACGCTTAAGCATTCGACTAACTTCTAGTGACATGTAGCTAGTATCGGCACCCGAATCAAATAAAACTGAAACGTAAAAGTCGTCGAGAAGGAACTTACCCGCCACAACATTGGGGTCATTCCTTGCTTCACCTTGGCCAATCACAAACACCCGCCCCCTGGCGCCATTGTTGTTGTTGTTCCCATTGTTACCATTCCCCTGATTGTTGTTATTGTTGTTGTTGTTCTGGTTCCTGTTCAGTTGGGGACAATCTCTCTTGAAGTGGCCCTCAGCTCCACACTGAAAGCACCCTTTGTTATCACCTTGCTGTTGCTGCTGGCGTTGATTCTGTTGAGCTTGCTGACGATTCTGATTGGCGGGGTATAAGCTCCTGCAATCCTTTGCAGCGTGACCAGGCTTGTTGCACCGATGACAGTTGCCCCTGGTACATGGCCCGCTGTGGTGCAGGCTGCAGCGATTGCATTTGGGGTGATTTCCTTTGTACCCACCATGACTTTGACCACCAGACGATTGCTGATTAAGGCTCTTGTAGTCATCAGTCTTTCTCTGCTGAGACTGGGACTGAACAGAAGTCGAACCCTTACTTGAAGTTCCATCCCATTTCCGTTTGTTGTCACTAGAGGTACCAGAAGTAGTTGCAGCACCTATGCGTTTTGGTAACTTGTTCTGCTCCACCGCCTGATCCGTGAGACGGTGAGCCAACTGAACAGCTTGCTGGTAGGTGGCGAGGTTCGCTGAAGTCACATGACTTTGGATTTCTGGCACTAAGCCCTGAAGAAATAGTTCGATGCGCTTGATGGGGGGATCCACCATAGTAGGACACAGAATTGCCAGTTCGTTCGACCTTTTCACATAAGCTTCAATTTCCGACCCCGTCATCTTGAGGTTGAAGAATTCCACCTCTAGTTTGTGAATCTCATCCCGACTGCAGTATTCTTCCTTGATCATTTCCTTGAAATTCTCCCATGGGGTGGCGTTGGCAGCAACCAACCCCAGCATTTGGACCTGAGCGTTCCACCACGTGAGAGCTAAACCCTCGAGAGTACCGGTAGCATACTTCACCCTGCGCGCCTCAGGGCATTCACACATTTCGAACACAGATTCTAGTTTCTCAAACCAGTGGAGGAGACCTACTGCTCCTTCAGTGCCGCTAAAAGTAGTTGGTCGGCAGTCCATGAAAGTCTTAAAAGTGCACACGGGTGGCTGAGCATGTTGACCTCCTGCGTGTGCAGCTGCAAGTGCTGCGGCAACTCGTTCGTTGATCAGAGCCGTCAACTGGGCTTGTGTCAGGTTAACGCGTCCAGACATGATCTTCGTATCAAGAAGAACGTGAGTGAGAGGGGTTCGCGAAAGTACGACGATAAAATAGAGCAAGCACGCACGTGTTCAAGCAACAGTAGTTATACTAACCAAATATACCATGAGCAATGTACTATATAATTAACAAGTAGGCAATATACACAGACCATATCACCTAGAATGTCGAGCCTTGCACGTGGAGTGAAGCATCGTTGTGGACCGTTGAGCACTGTACAGGTTATAGTCTGATTTTAATAAAACCCTTTTCCTTTATTAAAACCAAGTTCTCTATAACCAATGGCTCTGATACCAATCTGTCACACCCCCAAAATCCACCTGCGGAGTACTACCGCTTGAAGGCGTGACTGACCAGGATCCAGCCACCAATCATATTGAACAAGCATATAAGTAGTTATAAAATCCAACCAATACAATTGGTGTTCAAACAAGACATAGTTAATTTGCAAGCGGAAGCATAAGTCTTAAATCACAACATAAGTTTAATGGTTTCAAAGTTTAACATGGCACACAGCCGTCCATGTCCCACAACGATCCTCCTCCATGCAAGCTCCAGCTAAGAACCTAAGGACCTGCAAAGCATGTAGTAACGAGTCAACAACAAGTTGAGTGAGTTCACGATTGGGTGTTTGTTTTAAGTTGTTTCGAAAACAGTTTCCTTTATCTGGCATCCTGCCGTGGAGGTTACCCCTTAGTTAAAAACGTGGCTTGATTATTCCCGGTTACTCTGGCAATCCAGCCGTGGGGGCTACCCCGTGTTAGTTATCTGGCATTTCGGCCGTGGGGGCTACCCCATGTATACACTAGACTCGTTACCATATCGACTGCTGACTGTAGTCATGTTTAAGTGCCCTGAAACTGTCAATGTCTATCATCATTGACGTGCCCCAGATCCATTAGTTCACGCCCGTCCTCTGCGGCATGGTGTGAGGTTTGTCAGACCTAAATAGCGCTATCTAACTAATGACCCGCTCGCCATTGGCCCGGCGATTAAGTCGATATAAAAAGGAGGGACTTCGTGATAGAGTTTTGGTCTAGTACGAGTTATCTGTCCGTGAGGACGAGGAATTACATTCCTGAACCTTTGCTGTCCTACCCAAGGAGGACGAGGAACCCATGTTCCTTAACCCCAATTCCCGACCCCTGGGAATCCCATGCTTTGTAGAGGGTGTGAACTCACCTTGGTTTGCTCGACAGATACACAGAAAGTCAATCAAGTTGTAAGTGGTCAACTACGTCCTAACATAGATACCGTACAAGTCAGGTTCGTATTCAGGTAGTGCACGTATGTTTCTAGACGTATGCTAGCACATTGCATGGAAGTATCATCCATGGCAGTCCAAATAACATAACAGAAATGTATAAAGTCCATGCCTTAGGCCCAAAGGTCCGGCCCAATCACTTAAGTCCGAAACGGGGTACAAGTCCAATCAGCGAGCACATGTGTGTGGTCTCGAGTCGAGACTGTGCGGTCTCTACTCGAGACTGTGCGGTCTCGAGTTGTAGTCCACAAGGTTTCGAGTCGCAACTAAGGCAGTCTCGGGTCATGCATGTAGTGGTCTCGAGTCGCAACTGGACTCGCAAACGTGGTCTCGAGTCAAGATGTTTGGGTGTTGATCAAGTGTGGTCTCGAGTCGCAATCTATGTCGCAACCGTGGGTCTCGAGTCGTCACGAGGTGATCTCGAGTTGACATTTTGGTGGCCTCGAGTCGAGACCAGGGGTCTCGACCCCCAACCATTGCTTATTCTGCACAGTGTACTATCCAATGGAAATTTGATTTCATGACACAATGTACTATCCAACCAAAATCCTTAAACATGTTTCTTGTCTAGCAATTTACTAAAAATGGATCAAACATATCAATATTCAAATATTCATAACATATTCATATCATCTTCAAGTTGTTCTTCATATGTTCAAGTTATGTTCATGTCGATTATTCAACTTGTTCATCATATTTCCGGTTTCTAGCATTAATCACAAACATAATCATGAACAACAAATCAACACACTTGAACATACTCATCTAAAGGTTTCAATTCATCACATAACATCTCAAAATCAAGTCTACACTAATCCGGTTAACATGGTACTACACATATGCAAGCCGGTTTTCATATACATCAATAATCAATGGTTTGAATCATATTTAGACACAAGATATCATGAGCTCATTATGTAACATATCCGAAATCAAAACATGTTATCCGATTATCAACAACTTACATATCCGATTCACAAAACATTATCAAGCATACAACTATACTAGTTAAATCATATCATTCATACTACCATTTAACAACAACAAACATCATAAAGACACTAACCGGTTGATGGGTTTCAAAGGTGAGTATGAAGCTTCCGAATGTGTGTGTGTGTGAGCCGATCCGCGAGTCCTAGTGGTCACCGGTTTGATCCGAGAATGAAGGAGGAGGGGTGATGCTTGATTCTCTAGGGTTTAAGGTTTGTAGGAGAGGGTGTGTGTGAGAGTGAGTGTGTTGTCCAAAGAAAATGGCAAACATGGATAATCACCAAGGTTATATACTTGTCCACATGGTGCACCCTAATGGGTTTCGGTTGGGTTAAATGGGGTGCGTGGCCCATCCGGCCCGCTGTTTCATTGTTCACTCGAGACCACATGGTCTCGAGTCGGGTCCTTGGTTCTCGGTTCCTATACATACACGCATATATACAATTTCAACACATAAATGTAACACGAAATCACATAGGATGTTCACATATATCATTACACCAATACGTCAACTAGTCACATAATGTTTCAAGTAGGTTACACTAAGATACACGAAAGGTTCAAAATTTCGAGTTGTCACAGGCAAAGCTCCATTTCGTGCGAAATGGCCTTACAACCCATTTCGTGCGAAATGGTTACATACACAAAATAACTTTAATTATTACACTTTAACCCCTATTACAAGCTATTCACATGACCTAGACTGTTGACATAGGCGATAGACATTATGTATCAACAAACTCCCCCTTGGATATTGCCGGAGTCTTCAGTCAGGTTGTCTTCAGCACTTTCTTCATAGAGACTTAAACTTTTCTTCCCTTTGCTTAGGCTTTTTCAGCAACAACTTCCTAAGCTTTTCATTCTCTTCGACAGCTCTCTTTTCCTCTTCAGCCATCCTTTGCACAACAATATTTCTTAAAATCTTGTCTTTTTCTTCACGTACCTTTCTTTCTTTCTCAGCTTTCAGAGCTTCTTCTTTCTCAATCTTTCTCCACTTAGTCGACCATGCATTCTCAGAGTTAATTCCTTTCTGAAAGCAGATAGTTACAACTTTCTGAAACTGCATTGCCTGATCTTTGTCTTCAGCTTTGAACCCAATCTTGTTAATAAACAAACATTTTATATCTTTCGCTGAGCAATTTACTAACCACAATGGATCATACACATAGATATGTCTAACTTCATTTTCCACTCTGTATATGATCACGGCTTCAGTTGACAAGCAGCTGTATACCCAACATAAAAATCCTTTGTAAAAATCTTGATCCATCTTTGGCAGTGGAATGTTCTTTATCACCCTGGGCTTTTTTATTTGCAAGATCGTCTCTTCAACACCAGTAACTGGATCCACCCTTTTGACTTTCTTAGGTTGATATGGCTTCTAGTGTTTGAAATCTTTAAACGCTTCGAACTTCATCAGACCCCAGGTAGGCATATCTCGCTCTCTGACAGGATAATTCAATGTTCTAACTTTTGTAAGTTCTTCAATGTCCCATGTAACACCTCGTAATTTCATGTCCAATATAATATCGACACGTGTCATGGACTTTAAACGTATAAGGAATTAACTTTGAGGGACTAAAGTTGACAAACGAAGAATCTACGTGTATAAAAGGATTCAAAGTGTCAACAATGGATAAATATACCTTTCAATAACCCTACATGATGTTTATACCCTTAAACGAATGAATTATGGATCATACGAAGCCAATTGTGAAAGAAAGTGAGAGATTACAAACTACAGGGGTTAAATGTGTCAACATATTTAATTTATACCTCTGAGTGACCTTTTAGCAAACCCGAAGCTTTGTAACAATTAATTATGCTCACTAGAATAAGTGATAAAAATTTCACAAGGTTTCGTTACCGTATGAGAAAGTTATGCTAATATTCGTATATGAGGAGTTAAAAGCGTTAACGTTGAAGGTTATGACTTTTTGGGTGATCATAAAGTTAACCGAGGACTTAACGAAGTTTGGATATGTCTTAGAGCCCTTAAAAGTTAAGTTAGAGGGTTAAAAATGCAAGAAATAAAGCTAAAACCACGTTTATAAGGACCAGGGACCTAAAGTGCAAATTCTGAAACATTTTTAACCTGACCCGGGCCTCATACCGGCCGCGTAAGACCTGTGTTGTCTTTTACGTGGGCCGCGTGACTGTGTACAGCGAAGAAAAAATAGGCAGATGCCTGTAAAACCCGTTCCACCGCCTTTCAAAGCCTGATTTCGAATCCAGGGACTCCTCCAATGGTATTACATGCAATAGGGGCACTTGTACTGATCATATAACACCTGTAGACTTGCATGGCACCATCTTGTTGCATTAAAACACCTATATAAGAAATCTAAAGTTGCAACATTTTGTCATTCACTTGCAAACTTCCACAACTTCAATTCTGTCACACCCCCAAAATCCACCATGCGGAGTATCACCGCTTGGAGGCGTGACGTGACCAGGATCGAGCCACCAATCATATTGAACAACACAATTAAGTAAATAAAACCAACCACAATACGATTGGTGAGCAAAAGGAAGTAAACTGACTTTAGGTTAACAGCGGAAGCATAAAACGTAGGTTCAAAACATAAGTTCGTAGTTCATAAGTTTAAAGTCCAAAACGTAGGTTTAATAAGTTCATAAGGATTAAATGTTTAGCACGGGACATAACAATCCATATTCCACAACAACCTCCTCCACGTGCAAGCTCCATAAGCATCTAGCGACCTGTCAGGCATCTAACAACGAGTCAACAACAAAGTTGAGTGAGTTCACTTTTGGTTGTTTAGTTTTAAGTTGTTTCTGAAAAACGTGGTTTGACTTTCGTTGGCTTATTTGCCGTGGGGGTTACCCCATAGTTGAAAGTATGTTTAACCAGTTCCTTTTTATTACCCAAACCATATCCATAATCAGTGGGGGCTTCCCCATGTGAACTACTAGACCGTTTAGATATCGACAACTGACGAACAATAGTTGTGCCCTACATCAGTGTCTATCATCACTGACAGTTTGCCATAGTCCATTAGTACACGCCCGTTCGGACGACACGGTGTGAGGTTTGTTAAACCTAATAGCGCTATTAACTAATGACCCGCTCGCCATCGACCTCGGCGATTAAGTCGATATAAAATGAGGGACTTAATGATAGAGTTTTGTCTAGTAAGTTTTAAGGGTGTTGTCCTACCCAAGGATGACGAACATACGTATTCTACTCAAGGAGAATACGCAGGATTAATATTGGCATCCTACCTATGGAGGATGGCCGTACATATCCTACCCAAGGAGGATATGTAGGTTCCGTTTTAATTCTTTAACCCATTCCCAAACCACCAGGAATCCCATGCCTTGTAGAGGGTGTGAACTCACCTCGGTTTGCTCGGTTAGATTAATTACTCTAGAAATCAGGAAATCAAGCACGTCCTAATAAGGTACAGATAACAATCAGTTTCTCATGCACGACACGTATCCTACATACGGTTTATCTACTCATTACTTCTATCACATACCACATAATTCAAGCGTCAAGGTACTTTGTTAAGTTATATTATTTTACCCTAATGTAATATAACTATCACACAAAATAAACAAGTATCCATACAAGTGTTCTAATATAAAATATATATTCTAGATTTATATTTAACCATTTTATTTATAAAATCAACCTCCGGCACTTTGTATTTTTGTAAATAAAATCATGACGAAGTTTATTTTGAAAACAAGGTTAAAAATATAATTTTAACACTTGCTAAAAAATATTTTCTAAGTGTTGGATTTTTAGAAAAATTTCGCCAGAGTTTCCTTTGTAAATGGAGGTGTCCATGCTTACTAGCATATCATTTTCTTTTCAAAAATTCGTTCAAACAATTCTCAATCAACAACATACAATCTCTATTTACCAAACTTGTCAAAAATAAGCATAAACCATAAACTTATGAACTTGAATATTTATGAAAACATGTAGTAACTTACTAGCACATTTAGTAAGTCTTGTTACCTTCCAAAATGCGATTAGTTCTTTAAAAACTTTATTTTTAAAGAGTTTGAATATTTACAACTTATAGTCATATTTTCTAAAAACATTTCTTTGTGAAATTTTCTTATTACACAAGTGTTTCTACACTTGTTTATCCACCAAAAATGTGTTAAGTTTATGTAAGATCCAAGTTTTAACAAAACTCATACTTTTCACTTGGTTCTTTCGAAAAACCACTCATGGATCTTTAGATCTACAAGATTATAACTTATTTTGATCTTTATTTTCCAAGAGAACACCCATTCATTCAAGTTCATAGTTTATGTGTGGATGATTCCATCATCCACAACATTCTTACTTTCTCATCTTGCTAGTTCATGTTTTTAAGCATGATCTAGCAAGACCATATGATAATCCATATCATTTCTACTAGCAAACAACATTCAACAAGCAACATAACACAAGAACATCATGATTTCATCATCATTTTAACCATACTTTATCACTAATGTTGGTTCATGTTCAAGACTTTGTTTATGGTTCTTTAGAGTTCTTATCATTTTGATCTTTAAACATCATTAACCACTTAAACAACATGTAAAATGCAAGGATCTTAGTTCTTACCACTAGTTCAAGACTAGGGAAGTTCAAGTGAAGAAATGTGGTGGATAAAAGAAGATGAAAGAGGTCCTTGAGCTTCCGAACACACCAAGCTTGCTTGTATGATCTCTAGCACCTTTGGATGTCCTTAGATTGGAAGATGAAGCTTGAATGATGGTGGTGGTGGGTGTGGTGGTTCTCGGCCGAACACACAAGGATAAGGGGGAGAGAGAGTTGCAAGTGTTGTGTGTTTGATGGTGATAAGAATGAAGATCCTCTAGTCCTTCTTATAATCCTCCCACCCTTATTAACCCATGTATAATATGCCTCATTATCCAACTACATAATCTAATTTAATAATGAAAGAAATCAATGGGTGGGTCACCCATGGTGACCGTCCCAGGGGGGGGTATAGGGCTGGGTTTCAACAATATAGTTAGTGATTTGGTTAGGATTCAAATGCTAAGTTAGTGTCTTATGGTATGTTATGCAATATATAGTGTGTTAGGGTGTTCGGGGACCCTAACTAGCTCAGAAAAATAAAAACAATGTGTTTGGCATTATTTTTGTGTTTCGGGTAAAGTCCGGTTGTTCGGTTGGGTGTCGTTCCGTTAAAGTGCTTAATTAATCCGTGAGGTGTCTTTTATAATACTTTTTGTGACACATTTAATTCCCGACACTTAGGAAAGCACACAGGACTATTTAGTAACTTTTCTGTATGCTACTAGTATGTTAACAAGCACATGTAACTATAACACAGTAATCAGACAGCAGTTAAGTAATTCCACACAGTCGTCAAGCACTTTAATTATCATTAATAAATTGTACGGATACATGGAATTATGAGGGTTGTCACATTCTCCCCCTGTTAAGAAAATTTCGTCCCGAAATTTAGCGCGTGTTTACTGAGGAAGCTAGTTATGTTGCGTTGGTTTCCTGGTTTTCCTGGGGTGTCACATCATCCCCCCGTTGGTTTGGAATTTCGTCCCGAAATTCTGCAGTAGCTTCAGCCTCAGTAGTGGTTGCATTTTTCTTAAACTGCTGAGGATACTTGAGTTTCATTTGGTCTTCTCGTTCCCAGGTATACTCTGGGCCACGACGGGAATCCCAACGGACTCGAACGAGAGGTATCCTGGTGCGCTTGAGAATTTTAACATCTCGATCCGTAATCTCTACTGGTTCTTCAACGAATCGCAGCTGGTCGTCGATAGTGAGCTCCTTGAGAGGAACTATGAGGGTCTCGTCTGACAGACACTTCTTCAGATTCGACACATGGAAAACATTGTGAACTCCGCTAAGTTCTTCAGGTAGATTCAACCTGTAGGCGACCTTGCCAATCTTCTCAATGATTTTGAATGGTCCGACATAACGCGGATTGAGTTTGCCTCGTTTGCCAAAACGAACTACGCCTTTCCAAGGTGAGACTTTGAGTAGCACTCGATCCCCAACCTGGAACTCGAGTGGTCTCCTTCGCTTATCCGCATAGCTTTTCTGACGGTCACGGGCTGCCGCCATTCGTTGTCGTATCTGTGCAATCTTCTCGGTTGTATCCACTACAAGTTCTGGGCCAGTGATTTGACTGTCACCAACTTCTGCCCAACAGAGAGGTGATCGGCACTTCCATCCGTACAATGCCTCGAATAGAGCGGCCTGGATGCTGGTGTGGTAGCTGTTGTTATATGAAAACTCCACTAGCGGGAGGTGCTTTTCCCAGCCATTACCAAAATCGATTACACATGCCCTAAGCATGTCTTCAAGGGTCTGGATGGTGCGTTCAGATTGCCCATCCGTCTGTGGGTGATAAGCGGTGCTCATATCTAAACGTGAGCCAAAAGACCTGTGCATAGCTTACCACAGTTCCGAAGTAAAACGCGCGTCACGATCAGAAATGATGGAGGTTGGCACTCCGTGCCTTGATACTACTTCCTTTAGGTAAATGTCTGCTAGAGTAGAAAACTTATCCGTTTCCTTGAGAGCCAGAAAATGTGCAGACTTGGTCAGTCGATCCACGATCACCCAAATGGTATCGTTTCTGCGTTGAGATCTGGACAGGCCAGTAACGAAATGCATGGAAATTTGCTCCGATTTCCATTTAGGTATCTCTGGTTGTTGAAGTGGGCCTGATGGTTTCTGGTATTCGACCTTGACTCTAGCACAAGTCAAACATTTACTGACGTAGGTTGCTATGCTGGCTTTTATACCGGGCCACCAGTATGTAGTCTTTAGGTCGTGGTACATCTTATCCGAACCAGGATGTACTGAATAACGAGACTTATGTGCTTTATCCATCACAAGCTCGCGTAGGTCTCCATACAGTGGAACCCAGATGCACCCGTTAACATAGTAGGCGCCGTTTTCCTTTCGTTCTTGCCGCTGCCTCGATCCTTGTAAGGACTCAGCCCTGATGTTCTCTGCTTTCAATGCTTCAACCTGAGCATCGCGAATCTGAGCGGGAATGTTGGATTGGATGGTGAGCTGTAAAGCATGTACACGTTTAGGTATAGTATCCTTTCGACTGAGGGCGTCGGCCACAACATTGGCCTTGCCTAGATGGTATTTGATAGCGCATTCATAATCGTTTAAGAGCTCAACCCATCGGTGTTGACGCATGTTTAACTCCTTTTGCTTGAAGATATGCTCGAGACTCCTGTGATCGGTGTAAATGGTGCACTTGGTACCGTACAGGTAATGTCTCAATATCTTTAGCGCAAAAACAACTGCTCCCAATTCCAAGTCGTGTGTAGTGTAGTTCCTTTCGTGAACTTTAAGTTGGCGTGACGCATAGGCAATGACCTTGTCACGTTGCATCAACACGCAACCAAGTCCTTGGATGGAAGCGTCGCAATAAACCACAAAATCATCTGTGCCTTCAGGCAATGAGAGGATAGGCGCGCTACAAAGTCTATCCTTTAGGTGCTGAAAAGCAGATTCTTGTGAATCACCCCAACAGTAGGTGACACCCTTCTGAGTCAGTGAGGTGAGAGGTTGCGCAATCTTAGAGAAATCCTTGATAAATCTTCTGTAGTAGCCTGCCAAACCCAAGAATTGGCGGATTTCTGTTGGTGTACGAGGTGCAGGCCAGTTCTTGATCGAGTCAACCTTGGATGGATCAACATGAATCCCATCCTTGTTTACCACATGGCCTAGAAAGTGGACTTCGCGAAGCGAGAAGTCACATTTCGAAAACTTGGCATACAACTGCTCTTTATGAAGAAGTTCCAGGATAAGCCGCAGATGCTGCTCGTGTTCCTCCTGACTCTTAGAATAGATCAGGATGTCGTCGATGAATACTATGACAAACTTATCCAGGTAAGGCTTGCACACTCGGTTCATGAGATCCATGAAGACCGCGGGTGCATTCGTTAATCTGAAAGGCATAACCAGAAACTCGTAATGGCCGTAACGAGTTCTGAACGCTGTTTTGGAGACGTCCTCCTCTCGGACTCTCAGCTGATGGTATCCCGATCTCAAATCAATCTTAGAGTAATAACTCGACCCTTGCAACTAGTCGAACAAGTCATCAATTCGTGGAAGAGGATAACGATTCTTCACGGTCACCTTGTTGAGTTCGCGGTAGTCAATACACATTCTGAAGGTACCGTCTTTCTTCTTTACGAATAACACTGGAGCTCCCCAAGGCGAAGAGCTAGGATGTATGAAACCCTTTTCCAAGAGTTCTTGTAGTTGCGTGGACAGTTCTTCGAGTTCTGATGGAGCTAGACGATATGGTGCTCGAGCTACTGGTGCTGCTCCAGGAGCTAGCTCGATTTGAAACTCAACTTGGCGATGAGGCGGAAGACCAGGTAATTCCTCAGGAAATACCTCAGGAAAATCGCGCACAATAGGAATGTCTTCAATTCTCTTCTCTTCCGTTGATGTGTCAGTAACAAGTGCCAGAATGGCAGTGTGGCCCTTTCGCAAACACTTCTGGGCCTTAAGGAAAGAGATAATGCCTACGACAGCACCACTCTTGTCACCATGAATCACGAGGGGTTCTTCACCAGAACGAGGAATGCGGACGATTTTCTCCTTGCAAAGAATTTCCGCTTGCTGACGAGATAACCAATCCATCCCAATAACAACGTCGAAACTACCAAGTACGATAGGAATAAGATCGATAGAGAAAGTCTGACCAGCTAAGACGAGGTTACAACCTTTAATTATGTGTGTGGCTTCAAGACTTTTACCGTTTGCTAGTTCTACCGTGTGTTTGGTGTTCAAAAGTGTTGGAGTGCGCTTAAACATTTGGCTAGCTTTTAAGGACACATAAATAGTATCGGCACCCGAATCAAATAAAACAGTAACAAAGAAGTCGTCCAGAAGAAACTTACCCATCACCACGTTGGGATCGTTCCTTGCATCACCCTGACCTAGCACGAAAACACGTCCTCTGGCTCCATTGCCATTATTGTTACCCCCGTTATTGCCTCCATTGTTGCCTCCATTGTTGTTCCCGTTTCCTTGGTCGTTGTTGTTCTGGTTCTGGTTAAACTGAGGACAGTTCCTCTTAAAGTGGCCTTCAGCGCCACACTGAAAGCATCCTTTATTGCCCTGCTGTTGCTGCTGCAGGTGGTTCTGTGGAGCTTCTTGTTGTTGTTGGCGATTCTGATTTGCTGGTCGTGCGCTCCAGCAATCCTTTGCTTCATGACCAAACTTGTTACACCTCAGACAATGACCCTTGTGGCACTGCCCGCTGTGGTGCAAATTACATCGATTGCACTTAGGGTGATTTCCCTTGTATCCACCCTGACCTTGATTCCCAGAAGACTGCTGACCGGGGCTCCTGTATTCATCTGTCTTTCGCTGCTGAGACTGAACTGAAGTGGAACCCTTACTGGAATTCCCATCCCATTTTCTCTTGCTATCATTGGGAGCGTCAGTAGTAGTTGCACTAATACGCTTGGGCAGTTTGTTTTGTTCAACTGCTTGATCGGTGAGACGATGGGCCAACTTAATGATTTGCTGAATGGTACCCAGGTTAGCCGAAGTCACGTGACTCTGAATCTCTGGTACAAGACCCTTGAGGTACAGCTCAATACGTTTGATGGGAGGGTCTACCATAGTAGGGCACAAGATGGCCAGCTCATTTGACCTTTTCGTATACGCCTCAATCTCAGACCCCGTCATCTTCAGATTGAAAAATTCCACCTCTAGCTTGTGGATGTCGTCGCGACTACAGTACTCTTCCTTGATCAATTCTTTGAAACCGTTCCATGGGGTGGCATTAGCAACTGCCAGCCCTAGCAGTTGAACCTGTGCTTTCCACCAGGTTAACGCAGCACCTTCGAGTGTTCCAGTGGCATATTTCACCCTACGATCTTCAGGGCATTCACACATCTCAAAAACAGACTCCAGCTTCTCGAACCCGTGAAGAAGGCCTACAGCTCCTTCAGTGCCACTGAAAGTAGTAGGTCGGTAATCCATGAAGGTTTTGAACGTGCACACAGGAGGTTGAGCATGCTGACCTATTGCGCGAGAATAAAAGACAAGGTTAAACACAAGAGTTGGTTCGCGAGTGTAGGATCTAAACATCCTAAGATGGGTTGGTATGGCAGGTTATACCTCCTGCTGGGATAGCTGCGAGTGCCTCAGCAACTCGTTTGTTGATCAAAGCCGTCAACTGGGCTTGAGTTAGGTTGACACGTCCTCCGCGTCCGATCATGATCTTCATAACGAAGCAACGTAAGTGAGAAAAAGTGTCGCAAAAGTGCATAAGTGTGGGACGATAGTAGAGAGTAAGCACACAAGGTTCAAATTGCAATTATCACATTAATTAATGCACAGTGTGAACTATCTAACCGATAATACAACATAAATCATACCACCTATTGTGTCGAGTCTTGCACGTGGAGCGAAGCGTCGTTGTGGATCGTTGAGCACTGTACAGGTTATAGTCTGATTTTGTCAAAAAGCTTTTCCCCTTTTTAAAACCAAGTTCACTATAACCAATGGCTCTGATACCAATCTGTTACACCCCCAAAATCCACCATGCGGAGTATCACCGCTTGGAGGCGTGATGTGACCAGGATCGAGCCACCAATCATATTGAACAACACAATTAAGTAAATAAAACCAACCACAATACGATTGGTGAGCAAAAGGAAGTAAACCGACTTTAGGTTAACAGCGGAAGCATAAAACGTAGGTACAAAACATAAGTTCGTAGTTCATAAGTTTAAAGTCGAAAATGTAGGTTTAATAAGTTCATAAGGATTAAATGTTTAGCACGGGACATAACAATCCATATTCCACAACAACCTCCTCCTCGTGCAAGCTCCATAAGCATCTAGCGACCTGTAAGGCATGTAACAACGAGTCAACAACAAAGTTGAGTGAGTTCACGTTTGGTTGTTTAGTTTTAAGTTGTTTCTGAAAAACGTGGTTTGACTTTCGTTGGCTTATTTGCCGTGGGGGTTACCCCATAGTTGAAAGTATGTTTAACCAGTTCCTTTTTATTACCCAAACCATATCCATAATCAGTGGGGGCTTCCCCATGTGAACTACTAGACCATTTAGATATCGACAACTGACGAACAATAGTTGTGCCCTACATCAGTGTCTATCATCACTGACAGTTTGCCATAGTCCATTAGTACACGCCCGTTCGGACGACACGGTGTGAGGTTTGTTAAACCTAATAGCGCTATTAACTAATAACCCGCTCGCCATCGGCCTCATCGATTAAGTCGATATAAAATGAGGGACTTAATGATAGAGTTTTGTCTAGTAAGTTTTAAGGGTGTTGTCCTACCCAAGGAGGACGAACGTACGTATTCTACTCAAGGAGAATACGCAGGATTAATATTGGCATCCTACCTATGGAGGATGGCCATACATATCCTACCCAAGGAGGATATGTAGGTTCCGTTTTAATTCTTTAACCCATTCCCAAACCACCGGGAATCCCATGCCTTGTAAAGGGTGTGAACTCACCTCGGTTTGCTCGGTTAGATTAATTACTCTAGAAATCAGGAAATCAAGCACGTCCTAATAAGGTACAGATAACAATCAGTTTCTCATGCACGACACGTATCCTACGTACGGTTTATCTACTCATTACTTCTATCACATACCACATAATTCAAGCGTCAAGGTACTTTGTTAAGTTATATTATTTTACCCTAAAGTAATATAACTATCACACAAAATAAACAAGTATCCATACAAGTGTTCTAATATAAAATATATATTCTAGATTTATATTTAACCATTTTATTTATAAAATCAACCTCCGGCACTTTGTATTTTTGTAAATAAAATCATGGCGAAGTTTATTTTGAAAACAAGGTTAAAAATATAATTGTAACACTTGCTAAAAAATATTTTCTAAGTGTTGGATTTTTAGAAAAATTTCGCCAGAGTTTCCTTTGTAAATGGAGGTGTCCATGCTTACTAGCATATCATTTTCTTTTCAAAAATTCGTTCAAACAATTCTCAATCAACAACATACAATCTCTATTTACCAAACTTGTCAAAAATAAGCATAAACCATAAACTTATGAACTTGAATATTTATGAAAACATGTAGTAACTTACTAGCACATTTAGTAAGTCTTGTTACCTTCCAAAATGCGATTAGTTCTTTAAAAACTTTATTTTTAAAGAGTTTGAATATTTACAACTTCTAGTCATATTTTCTAAAAACATTTCTTTGTGAAATTTTCTTATTACACAAGTGTTTCTACACTTGTTTATCCACCAAAAATGTGTTAAGTTTATGTAAGATCCAAGTTTTAACAAAACTCATACTTTTCACTTGGTTCTTTCGAAAAACCACTCATGGATCTTTAGATCTACAAGATTATAACTTATTTTGATCTTTATTTTCCAAGAGAACACCCATTCATTCAAGTTCATAGTTTATGTGTGGATGATTCCATCATCCACAACATTCTTACTTTCTCATCTTGCTAGTTCATGTTTTTAAGCATGATCTAGCAAGACCATATGATAATCCATATCATTTCTACTAGCAAACAACATTCAACAAGCAACATAACACAAGAACATCATGATTTCATCATCATTTTAACCATACTTTATCACTAATGTTGGTTCATGTTCAAGACTTTGTTTATGGTTCTTTAGAGTTCTTATCATTTTGATCTTTAAACATCATTAACCACTTAAACAACATGTAAAATGCAAGGATCTTAGTTCTTACCACTAGTTCAAGACTAGGGAAGTTCAAGTGAAGAAATGTGGTGGATAAAAGAAGATGAAAGAGGTCCTTGAGCTTCCGAACACACCAAGCTTGCTTGTATGATCTCTAGCACCTTTGGATGTCCTTAGATTGGAAGATGAAGCTTGAATGATGGTGGTGGTGGGTGTGGTGGTTCTCGGCCGAACACACAAGGATAAGGGGGAGAGAGAGTTGCAAGTGTTGTGTGTTTGATGGTGATAAGAATGAAGATCCTCTAGTCCTTCTTATAATCCTCCCACCCTTATTAACCCATGTATAATATGCCTCATTATCCAACTACATAATCTAATTTAATAATGAAAGAAATCAATGGGTGGGTCACCCATGGTGACCGTCCCAAGGGGGGGGGGGGTATAGGGCTGGGTTTCAACAATATAGTTAGTGATTTGGTTAGGATTTAAATGCTAAGTTAGTGTCTTATGGTATGTTATGCAATATATAGTGTGTTAGGGTGTTCGGGGACCCTAACTAGCTCAGAAAAATAAAAACAATGTGTTTGACATTATTTTTGCGTTCCGGGTAAAGTCCGGTTGTTCGGTTGGGTGTCGTTCCGTTAAAGTGCTTAATTAATCCGTGAGGTGTCTTTTATAATACTTTTTGTGACACATTTAATTCCTGACACTTAGGAAAGCTCACAGGACTATTTAGTAACTTTTCTGTATACTACTAGTATGTTAATAAGCACATGTAAGTATAACACAGTAATCAGAGAGCAGTTAAGTAATTCCACACAGTCGTCAAGCACTTTAATTATCATTAATAAATTGTACGGATACAAGGAATTATGAGGGTTGTCACAAATTCTGAAGATTCCTGGAGCTCAAGACCTGTTCCTAGAAGTCATTAGTCGTGCATAGGACTATTGTAAGCTTCCTTAACCCTCCTTAATTCCGTTTTACTTAGTTAATTAGCCTAAAGTCAAACCGTCGTAATTAGAGTTTGACTTCATGATTAATCACAATTTGTCCAGTCAAATTTCTAATTGAAAGTACCTATGAGTTGGTAATTATGTGGGTAATAAACCCTTAAAAGGGCACCCTCTGATTCCCACTCTAACTAGGTCAAATGTCGGGTCAAACTTGATTAGAAAAAGTCAACAGAAAGCAATTTTTCAAATAAACGCATAATTAACAATGTAGATGCCATGCAACCTGTTTTTATCACTAATATAACTTGGTAATTAATGTAAGAACGTGTCTAAACATGTTCAACCCGACAATTTTCAGTATAGGCTCGGTTCGGAACCGAAAGTCGCATAATTAGACTTTTGCTTTGACTTTCAGTTCTGACCCAATGTAGCTTGATTTAGAAATGCCTTAGAGCTTTATAAGGACCAGGTTACATGTTAGTATGATCCTCTGTGATTATACAACTTGGCTCATTAGTTATCCGATTCATATGCATGTTTCCGTTATATGCCTAAATGTTGACTATTATGCCATTTTGACCTTAAAACGAGATTTTTGAAAATGCGAGAGGACAAAAACCTTTATTACTGATTTATAAACTTGTCCCTAAATTTTGACATCAGTTTGAGGTCTAGATTAAGAGTTATGCTCAATAGCGTAATTAGAAAGCTTTTTATTAATTAAACGACGTAATTAGCATAAAGCCTATCTAAACCCAATTTTGACACCAAAACTTTTACCCACTGATGTAAAATAATATTTTGGGATTTTTGAAGATTTTTATTTATTTTTAAGCTGAGCATAACATAGGGTTCTAGCTTTGATTCGGTAATTGTCGATTTTGCCCTTTTGGCCTATAAAATGAGTTTTACAAATCATTTTGATACCAAACCTTTTGCTACTGATTTTATATAAATAATAAAATATTTTGAGTCTTCTGGAATGATAAAAATATCAGCTTTTCTTTAAAAACCCGGAAATCGCTTAAAACCGTCTTTTTACGCGTTTAAAACGCATAGTATGTATTAAAACCATTTTTCTCATATAAGACTTTGTACCTACTGATGTTTTAAGCAAATTTTTATATTTTAACAGTAAAGAAAAGTTTTTAACTCAGATTCCCTGTTTTGACCTTTAAAGCTTATGTGAAATTACCAAAATGCCCCTACGGTGCATAGTTTGGTTATAAAAGGTAAATTTCACATATATGCCATACCCTACTATTATGACTTATAAAAATAAGTATTTTTACTGATTATAGCAGACCTGAAACTCAGATTAATATTTAAACTCTTTTATAAGCGTTAAAAAGACCAAAATACCTTAATTTGAATTTAAATTCGTTTTGGGCATAATGGAAGGTATCCTACTGATATCACAACATATTTAAGGCATATTATCTTAGGAAACCTGTATATGACTATTTAGGTTACCCGTAACGCATTATTCGCGTTCGGTGCGGTTTATGTAACTAGTTTGCATAAATTAGCCGAAACGGGTCAAACCTTATCGTTTTTATCTCAAAATCCAGAATGTGGTTAGTTTACCCATATTATACAAGTATACCAACTTGTCGGGTCTAAACCACACTCTAATCCGGTCATCGCTTAATCATGCGTTTTGAACCGTATATCTTCCTTTAAAACTAACCGGTCTAAGTTTAGGCTTAATTAAGACCCGTTAGGAATTTAATAGGTTATTAAAACCTTCGTTCCAGATTAGGAGCCCGGTAAAAGCTACTTGCACTCGCTGTTTGTGAATTATACTTACTCAGGTAAATACTCTTAACTTATTTTCCCTATACGGGCTTGGGATACGGTATTATAATAATACCGCTTGGTCGAGTATGTAGTCATTTAAATCGGATTGTGATTAATGCATTTACATAACTCGTTTTAATCTATATTATTTGGTGTATGGCCTTTGGGGGTTAAATGACCATGTCCCGGATATCCTTGGCATCATTCATGAAATGGCCACGACCTAAGCACGGGGTGCAAGCATGCACCTGACAGTTGCATTATGTAAAAACTGGTAATCCACTTAAAGGAATCAACCTTGTGGGCATTATACCTGTGGCGTGTCAGTTAATCTTGTCCGGCTCTTCTAACCGGCCCTGACGGACGACAAATAAGTAAAACTGTATACAAGATTATTTTTAATAATTGTCCCAAGTTATAAAAGATATTTTGTGCCGTGTGCATTCAAACTAATTTTCTTAAACTCTTTTCAAAATGAGTCCGTTATTTGTATTTACCAGTGTAAACTGACGTATTTTCCAAAAAGGCTAAGTGCAGGTACTAGACGAAATAGGCTGGCTACTCCTGGCATCATTAATCAAGTTTTGCAAGCTCTAGATGTTAAAGTCTGTTGAACAATGATCTTTTATCTTTTGATCCGCCTGTGGATCCTTTACAGTCCGTTTGTAATATTTTGATATTACTATTTATTCGGTTTGTAATGTGATTCATCTTTTGCTTCCGCTGTGCATTTAAATTGTGTTGTTTGACTATGATGATATCAACTACGTCACGATAGTCCCCACCGGGCCCACCGGTAATACGTGGAAATATCAGGGTGTGACAGGTTGGTATCAGAGCCAACATTGAGTGAATTAAACACTAGCCTTTTGTGTTTAATCTCAATGACACAGTTTGCACATTCCGCGACTTCTGAGTCAAGACAAAGAACTTAGGACAAATCCAAATTTGTTTTATTTTAAATTGTCCTTTATTTTTCTTGTTGTATCCTTTGTTTGTTTTGACAGGTTCAAAAAGATGCCACCAAGGATGCGAGGGAGAGGTAGAGGCAAAGGGCCACTCGTAGCCCCCAATGATCACGAGGCCGGGCCATCACACCGGCGAACACCATCAGATTCTCTAAGCAGAAGTCCTCAGGAGAACTGGAGGACCCATATAGAACCCGTGAGGCGTTTAGTCTCGCTGAGCTCCTCCCCTTCTTACCTAAACTCCTTCGGGCCTCAGTCTGAGAACGAGCCTCATAACTCACACCATTCTTTTATACCCCTCCAAAGCCACAACTCACCCTTCAATGACCCAACACCCTATTTCTAGAGCCGGTTCAACCCAGCAAACCTAATTCAAGAGCCAATGGGTTATAACCCGTTGGGACCAGAGGACCACTTTTCCATGGATATGGACGAAGATCCGGAAGCTGTCCAACCACCAACCGGGACGCCTACTCACCCCATCGAGATTTCGGATGGGTCACCCTTCATTGGATCACCTTATAATGGTCCCGATAGCTACGAGGCAAGATTTGCCCAAATCGACTAGGCATTTACTCCCTGTTACCACAACTCACCGCAGCAGCAGGATCCCTCGGAGGATTCGTGCTTCGTAGCGGTTACTCCACCGCCACCACCACCAGTGCAACAACAGCCTCCGGAGCCACCAAGGTGTAGGAGATCAACCGCACGGATATCCTTGCGAGGGGGAGTCCGCATCAGCACCCCTCAACCATCTAGTAGCAGTCATTATCCGCCACTATACGAAGACCCACAGATGGGTGGGCCTTCGAACCCTGTTTCTAAGGTACAGTCTGCACCGGTCGCACCACCACCAGTGGGTTATAACAACCCAATTCCTACATACGCCGGTTCAGCGGCGTACAACCCATTTGAACAGCTGGCCCATACCAACTACAACTATGCTAATGTTGACCCATACCAGGAAGCATGGGACTACAATGCTCTCCATCCCGAGGGGCCCTATAGAGTCCCGTATCAGGCTGTGTATCCACCCTATGGGTACCAATACCCGCCACGTCCTCAACCTCCGCAGTACCAGCAGCCCCCGCAGCCACAATTGATACCACCAAAACGACAACAGGAGGTTCTCGAAAGGTTGAGCCAGGTTGAGCGGGAGTTCCATGAAGAGCGTAGGAACAACCGTGGATTTTTCAAGGGTTTGGCAAGCTTAATCAAGGGGAAGAGCAAAAAGGATCATTAAATCCTTTATTTGTTTATTTGTATGTTTAATCAAGTCCCTGCGTGGACATCTATTTCTGTATTCAGTCCCTGCGAGGACTTGTAGTTTCTGTTCAGCCCTTGCGTGGGCATGTCTTCCTGTTTAACCCCTGCGTGGGTATGTTATGTTTGTTTAGCCCCTGCGCGGGCAAGTTAGTTCTCTTTAAGTCCCGTTTAGGGCAAACCTGTACTTTTTAATTTTTGTAGTGGAATGGTTAAATTTAAGTTTTCATTTTTAAATTATATGACTAAACATAAGATATGAAATAAATGAAAAAAAATAACTTTCCTTTATAAGATCTACCATTATAATAACATGGCAAAATCTAAAAAGGTCAAAACCTAGCCCATGTGTCATTTTAAGACAGGGCCAAAATGGTAATTCCTCAATTAGATTCAGATCCTTATTAACATCTCAATTTAGGATTGTTCTGCATTAAATATTAAAAATAATCTTAAAGGGTATAACCTAGCCTGCATGTCACTATAAGACCTGGCCATGATGGTAAAACCTGTTTAAAAAGAGATTCAAATCCTTGTTAACATCTGAGAACATGTTAACACTCTTGGCTGATGTGATTCGTAAAAGTCACACGTGTTATCCTTACATTGGATTATTCCAAATCCTTCTTTATTGTTTAAACATCCATTTGTGATTAAGTGCCTACGGGCCATCATTAATGTCCTTTGAGACTAAAGACAGTGCTAGTCTATGACTCCGTGTCAAGAAAAGGTAATGAACTTTGATTCAAGCCTTAATGCCTCGATTCTATAAAATCATGGCTTATAATTTAAATTGTCCCTATGACTTGGCCTTTTTGTGCTATTATTATAATTTAATTAAATCAAGGGATTATTATGATAAAAATCCTGAATGAAATTACTTAACAAATTAACCAATATGGTTCTTTAATACCATAGTTAATAAGTTAATAAGATGACAAATCTATTATATACCTCTAAGAAACTATTATCATCCTTTTATGTAGCAATCAAGCTACATGGCTGAGTCTGAAGAAATCAACAGTCACCCAAAGGAAAATCATGATACCACCAGAATCAACATAACTGGTGCGGAACTTCAAGCATTGATTGATAATGCTGTTACCAAGGCCTTGGATAGGCAGTTTAATGAATCTAGTGGTACTCGAAGCAGGACCCTATAAGTACCCCACTCTAAACCTAAGACTCACTCTGAAGCTCATAGTAAGCCACCTCCTAAACCTAAGGGGTCAAAGAAAGATGATGACGATCATCACTCCTCCAATCAGCATAGTATTCCGTCAAAGAAGATTGAGCTCAAACGAGAACCATGTGGTAAGTCCTGTACCTACAAATATTTTGTCTCCTGCAAGCCCAGGGATTTTACTGGGGAAAAAGGAGCTGTTGACTGCATGACATGGTTGGACGAAATGGATACGGTGGTTGATATCATCGGTTGTGCTGATAGGGATGTTGTGAAGTATGTATCTCAGTCGTTTAAAGCAGAAGCACTAGCCTGGTGGAGGTCTCTAATCCAGACTACTGGGAAGATTCCATTGTACAATCTGACATGGGATCAGTTTGTTTCCCTTATTAAGGAAAATTACTGCCCTCAGCATGACGTTGAAAAGATTGAGTCTGACTTCGTATCATTGGTGATGAAAAATCTAGATTGTCAAGCTTACCTCACCACTTTCAATACCCTGTCTCGACTGGTTTCATATCTGGTAACACCAGAACCCAAGCGAATAGCTCAATTCATTGGGGGTTTAGCCCCAGAGATCAAGGCCAGTGTCAAGGCATCACGACCTGCTACTTTTAGGTCAGCTGTTGATTTGTCTTTATCCCTTACTTTAGATGCGATCAGGCTGAGATCGCTTAAGAGCTCTGAAGAAAGTAAGAGAAAACGTGAGGACGATAACTCACGGCGGTCTGAGAAAAAGCATAAGGGTAACACGGACCACAAGAAGAAGTCTGGGTCCAACAAAGGTGGTTAGCAAGCAGATGAAAAGCCAAAGTGCAAAACCTGCCAGAAGCGTCACTTTGGAAAATGCTGGTTCGAATCTAAGTCTCAGTCAAAACCATTTGCATGTGGGTTATGCAAATCCAAAGAGCACAAGACGATAGAGTGCAAGAAGATAAAGGATGCAACGTGCTATAACTGTAACGAGAAGGGGCACATCAAGTCCAACTGCCCTAAGTATGCCAAAAAGCCGGAAGAAGTCAAGAAGACCAATGCAAGGGTCTTTCGAATGGATGCACGAGAAGCTGTTCAGGATGATAATGTGATAACAGGTACCTTCCTTATAAATGATGTTTATGCTAGGGTGTTATTTAATTCAGGTGCGGATAAGTCATTTGTAGATGATAAGTTCTGTAACTTGTTAAATCTACCTGTTATAACCCTAAGCATAAAGTATGAGGTTGAATTAGCCGATGGTACCATAGAAACCGCCACAACCGTGTTAGATGGATGTTTCATATCCATTAGGAACCACTCTTTTCCGTTATCCTTAATTCCTTTAAAGTTAGCAGGTTTCGACGTAGTTATAGGCATGGACCGGTTATCGCATAACCAAGTCCAGATTGTGTGTAACAAGAAACAAGTGGTGATCAAGACTCCGTATGATGAGCCACTTACCATACAGGGAGACACTCAATATGGGTTGCCTAAGCTGTCACACCCCGACCACGTAAAACAACAAAACATGGCGGAAACGTCGGGGAGTGTTGTAACAGAATCATTGTTTCATAACACATGGAAATTGAAATATTGTTTTATTAAATAAAAGAGTTACAAAGAAACATAACATAAATAACTAGTCTTGCATCTTTTATTGTCACTAAGGCCCAAGTCCGCCTAAGTGTATCTTGATAAATCCTATGCATCATATCCTGAAACACATGTGAAAATAGGTACGTCAGCATAAAAATGCCTGTGAGATACATAGGTTTTGTGAAAATAGGATTCATGACTTGTAAGTTTAGAAAAAAAGTTGTTTAGCAAAAGTCAGTCATGAACCTTGTAAATTGATTTGTTTTGTAAATCGTTTGAAAAACAATAAGTTCAGATGATATGTATAAATAAGAGAATAAGGTATGGTTAAATGAATAACCAAGTAAAATGAGTTTGTATAAGATAAGTTGTTTGTAAAACAATGTCTTGTGAAAAGTATGTTAACTGTATAAAATGTTATATGTCTCAAATTGAAATGATTCAAATAACGCTACCATATGTAATACCATACAAACACTTATATATAGGAAGTACCAGCGGTGTATCCACCATGCTTGTATCATATTACACACGCCTCGTTACTTAAATCACTTACTCAAACCAAACCACCAAAGTAAAATGTTTATGTATAATCAAATGTCAAAATGTTTATGTGAAAACCATGTCTAATGTCTATGTCTAATGTTTATGTCTAATGTAAATCATGAATTGTGTATGTAAATGTCAAAATGTTTATGTATGGTAAGTGAAATATATCAACTAAACCATATGTAAAATGCACAAAAACAAGGTATTGAAGTAAAACATGGTTTAAATCAAAGTTATGTTTTGTGTAATAAATGCATGCTATACTGATATAAACATCTATGCGGTATTGTGAAAATTCATACATCCAAGCCTTGCGACAGTCGGATAACCCTTTTAGTAAAGGTTATCAAAAAATGTATTCGGATTCGGTCATTCCTTACGTCCAAACAAACCCGAGATTTCAGGAATGGGATTTGTCAAGTCCTATGGTACCACTACCTACTACCGAGCGGCATGATCGGTGTTAATGAATGTACATTGTCCCGTTTAAACAAACCAAATGTCATACCAAAATGTAATGTAAAATACTGTACTAAGTACGCACACAATGGGCATACATAGCATAAAATGTAATGTAAAATAATGTACTAAGTACGCACACAATGGGCATACATAGCATAAAATGTAATGTAAAATAATGTACTAAGTACGCACACAATGGGCATACATAGCATAAAATGTAATGTAAAATAATGTACTAAGTACGCACACAATGGGCATACATAGTATAAAATGTAATGTAAAATAATGTACTAAGTACGCACACAATGGGCATACATAGCATAAAATGTAATGTAAAATAATGTACTAAGTACGCACACAATGGGCATACATAGCATAAAATGTAATGTAAAATAATGTACTAAGTACGCACACAATGGGCATACATAGCAAAACACAATGAAATCATGTACTATAAATGTACTAATGAACATAGCAAGTATATGATGTGAAAGCAGGAGAGCATGAAAGTAACAAGTAGGCACATGTGTTCCACCCCAAAATGTTTGGAAAACAGTAAAAAAGGGGGTTCTATGTACTCACTTGAGATTGCTTAGTAGTCCTTGAGTAACAACCAAACAATGCTAGAGATCACGGATATCAAACGGCACCTAATATAGGTAACTACATTAATAAACCGGACCTAAATCGGAAGATCGGATAGAATGAGGGCTCGTAAACCAAATGAGTATGGGAACTCATGTAGTATTGTTTAACAAAGCCTACATACTAAATGAAACTTAACCTAAGTGCTTACGACCCGTTTAGCTAGCTTATGCTACTTTAACGCGTCGTTCGCGTAGAACGCGTTCGGAACGCCTAGCTAGTCCTATGACAAGTAAAATATGAATTAACATGTCTAATATTGTTACCAAATCAGTTTAGATACCAAAAGTTATGTTACATATGCTTAAAATGAATTTTGGCGTAAAAATGTCATTTTGGTAATTTACCTAAGGCATATAAACTACCTATCATACAACTACTTAAACGAAGCGACCATAAGGTATAACCTCGGAAGGTTATTCCCTATATACTATGGTCACCTAATGTGTTTGGTCCGATCCTAATGATCGACCAAACGGGTCGGGTTCGAAAGTATAAGCGATTGTTTAGATCGCTTACCTTACGACCCTATATAAGCACTAAACTAAAAGTGACGAGCTAAGCATGTTGAAACATGCTTAACTAAGTTTAGAAAACAGGTTTGGTATCAAAACAAACGGTTTTGATACCTAAGAGTAGTTTGGTTACAAAATACGCAAGAATGCACATTTTGGCCGAAACTACGACTCGTCTCTGAGCCTAGATAACGTGGTAATCAGTAGGTATAGTCACTAGGGACTATAACCATCGTGATCACGCTCACGTTATGAAGTTCAAACGAACTTCGTGTTGACCATAAACTGGTCAACGCAGAAAGTCAAACATAGTTCGACTTAAGGAACACTTATAAAGGGTCCCCGCTAGCTAATCTTGATCCAAATAACTCAGGTATGAAGCAAGGGCTTCAACTTAGAGCACTTTTGATCAGATTTGTGAGGAATGAGTGAAGTTGAGGTAGGTATTTATAGTAAATAGATAACCGTTAGGATCGTTTCTCGAATAACGTGATCGAATCTCATCCATACATGTGTTGGAATGTTATGGTAACTCATTTGCCCCTACCATGAGAGATTAACATGTGGCATTGGCCTTTGGAGTGTTTAAAAACCATTAATCAGCAGCCAAAATGATTTTCTGCATCTGACCCCTGCTTGCGCACCATAATACTTAGAACCTTGCGGTGCGCAAGGACCTTGTAGACCAGAAAGTTTGAAAAATGGCAGAACAGGCCCCTAAAGCTCCAAACTTGCTATTTGATGCACTTTTGACACGTTTAAGCCCCGTTAACCCCATTTAAAAGCTCTAAAATGAAGTTAAAGTATAGGGAACTTAAAATGTGCTCAAAAATATCTCAGGTGTCGGTTCGTTTGGCCGAACGTTCGCGATGTTCGCTTAATTACGACGGAATGCGCATAAGCGCGAAAAACGATCCAAATGACGCGACGAATGGATTTTTCTTATGCCAAACACTAAAATAAAATATTTTAGTGCTTACATAAATTTTTTGATGTCCGGATGTATTCAGAACGTAAGTTATGCGCGAAAGTGCAAACTTGTGCACTTTTTGACACTTTTAGTCCATGAATGAGCCAAAAGTTTATTTTAGCACACCGAACCCCTCAAAGCCTATTTCTAAGCTATATAAAGGATATTTAGGGTATGTTAAACTTATGGTCAAGTTCCGGAATGTCCGTTACAGTACAAATTGACATACTTTCACAGTTTGTCAATTTTAGTCCCTGTAGGCGAATTAATTCGATTTTGCCATACCAAAGCCTTCAAAACTTATTTCTAAGTTATGTAAAGGTTATTTAAGGTATGTTAAGCCTATTTCACTATGACGGAGTGTTCGTTGCATTAAACGGGTTATATTTACGCATCAGTGCGCGTATAACCTTCCAGAAAGCGATTTAAAGCTTGAAATCGAACAAGAATTGATATGTGCAAAGGATACACATATTTATACAAATCCCAAGTATGAAATACAATATTTCATTGATACAGTATCTGTTTGATGGCCGTGGAGGCACAGGTGTCACAGTCTCCCCTACTTTAGGAAATTTCGTCCCGAAATTTTATTTAGAGGAAACTTGTGAGAGTTTAAAACATGAAGTTGAAAAGATCGAACAACATTGGTTAGGGTTCTGAACTTCTAGTAACTTTAATAACATCATGCTTGCAATGTAAGAGGGATACTTATATACAAGTATATGAAGCGTCATTGGTGCGTCCATCATACCTCATGTACATTGTTCTCATTTCGTTATTGTTGCCACTATCGGTTCTTACACATAATAAATCTTACTGTGATTTCCGTGCACTGAATTTCACAATTATGTACACGTCCATAATTAGATAATTCCTTGCATAGTTCACACAGTCTATTTTATAATGTGTAGGGGAAAACCAAATGAACAAACCTGTGATGAGTGTGACTAGACCACCATAGGGTCCCTTTTATTAAATCAATAAATGATTTTAATAGACAACCAAGGAGTCTTTTCAGCTTATATCATCACATGTCATTCTTAACCAGATTTTTGAATCAATCTTTTTTACTAGACCCCCTAAAAGGGTCTCTTATGAATCATGGAATAGTACTATATAATCCAAGGGTCTTAACTATTACATAGAAGCCCATTTAGGATTTAAGGTAGTACCTTTTTGAATATCCTACTACGAATCCCTCATATGAAGATATGAAAGATTCTACGAGGATTTAGATAACGAATACCCAGAGTATACAAAAATACAAAATGCATATAAGAAAACACAAGATGCATAAACACATAGTCATATAACCACAAAGATTGTTTATCTAGATCTTTAATTTGTTAATTAGTTTTGCTAACAGAGCACATGTATTTAAAGCACACTAGGAATCCATCTCGTGGATTTCATTTGGTACTTTAAACATTATCAAGAATCTAACTATAAAGATAGAAAGATTTTTAAAAGAAAAATTCAATTTCGATTATAAGGAACCGAAATGTTCGAATTTAGGTACATAAGGAATCCAATCAAGGACTCTGATTTGAATGATAATCATCCACAAGGGTCTAAATGTGAAGATAAAAAGATCCCATATGGATTTTAGAAGTTAAAGATGTTTTGAAACCTGTTTTGAAACCTTGCACTGGATGTGCTTAAGTCAAAACATGAAGTAAAAATGCTTATGAAGTTGAGATGCTAGATATGTCAAGGCGACATATGAAGCAGAAATCTGAAAGTTAAGTCAATGTATGAGGAAAAATATTTTTGAAAACTATGCATGGGGTTCTAAAAAAAATGTGTTCAATGTTTTTGAAACCTTATATATAATACTTTTGAAATCATAATGTAGGTGTACTAGGTAAGTATATTTATAAAAATGTTTTAAAATCATGCGAGATGAATTTTGAAATTATGTATAAGGTTTTTGAAAAACATGAATGATGCTTTTCGAAATCATGCACTTGATAAGAAAATGTACTGTGTTAATATTGTCTTCAGACTATATGAAACATTTTGAAATTATGAAGGTTGTTTTTGAAAACATAGCCAATGTTTTTGAAATAACATAGACAATGCATTTAAAAAAAAAATTGTTTTCAAACTATATGAAATGTTTTGAGATCATGAAGATTGTTTTTGAAATACTTGTACTGTGTATGTTGAAAAATCAAAACGTAATGGGTATGAGATTTGAAAATACCCTTAGTTATCTAACCAAAGATTCAAAGGCACAGATGTGCAGAAGCATGATTACTCATCATGTCACTTTATTTTCTGTACTTTGTTTCTTAGAGTGAAACGAGTACTTAAAATTTTCGAGGGAATCATGAGCGATCATTTGAAAGAGAGGATCACAAGAGTAGTTTGTAAGGGACATAGTTCCTTAATACATGTATCATAGAGAATTTCCATTTACTCATGTAACTACACTTGTATATCAGAATTGTGAACAACAATTTATTTATAAACAAAACAGATTGTTTCTCATTACAAGAAAATAGAAGAACAAAAGCATAAGACAGCAACATCTTCTAGTCAGCCAACTGCTCATCCGTGGGTTGGATTTGCATTAGCAAGCTTTGGGCAATCCCTTAGGAAATGGCCCATCTCGCCATAGTTGTAGCAAGACCCTGGTGAGAAACGAGCTTGAGCAGAGTCGCCAGCTTGCTTTGGAGCAACTGCAGCTCGGCAAACTCTTGCTGTATGACCTTTAAGTCCACAAATTTGGCATTTGCGGCACTTCACACTAGGGTGATGATGAAGGCTACATTGGTTGCACAAGGGTGCAGTTCCGTTGTATGGCTTCCTAGCAGGGGGTTGAGCTGGTTGGTTGGGGATGGCTTGACCATTGTGAGCGACCACGGTGAAGTTCTGAGAAGCCTTTCGCTTCTTTGACTTCCTAGGGGATCGTTCATCCATGGTCTTTGATTCCTCGATTGGTTTCTTGGCTGGTGGTGCTGTCACTTGGCTAGGTCTTGCCTGTTTTGGTGCCACCGCTGCGGGATTCTTTTAAGCTTTACGTTTCTTTGGTTTAGGTGAAGGCTTGGCTTCTGCTTCCTTTGGTGATTCGTGAGTGGCTTCATTGTTGAGATGAGAGGCTTCATTGTTGAGACGAGACATGGCAATGCCTAAATCCACAGTCTTCAGAATCACTTCGCCTATTTGCCGGGTAAATTTGGCTGTTTGCTCGGACATTTGACCGTTGCTGAGAGGAAGAGACATTCTAGAAGGAAATGAAAGACATAGGGAGAAACAGGTGAAAGGTTATCGGATAATCAAAACAGAATGACAATGCATAAGAATTTGCGATCATTTGTTTGTTACCTAAGGCAAACAGATGAGACGGTGACAAATCAAAGTAAACGGATCATATTAATGTATCACTGAAGACATGCTCGCCTATAAGTGAACACTCACCCCAAGAGTTCCCAGGTAAGAGTGACTGGTCCGATACTGCGGATTTGTACGAACACTCTAGCCTTCGACAGAAAACTCAGGGTACAGGCATTCACTCTTCCAGTTTGCACGTGTTCACATTATACGACCCAAACTTTGACGAGATTTGAAAACTTAGAGGGTTCAAAACCTTATAACAGAGGGTTCAAAACCTTACAATAGAGGGTTCAAAACCTAGTAATCAATCATCCTAGAACAGATGATTAGTTTTCAAAGCGGTTTTGAAATTTATGTTCTTGTTGTGGTTGTCGCCTAAGGATAGGTGACAGTATTGTTTTATGACTAAACGCAAGTAAACTCGCGTTAGGGTCCTAGGAAGGTTATAGACTAGGTTAAAGTATTACTAATAACCTAATTCCCTATAACCATGAGCTCTGATACCAACTTTTCTGTCACACCCCGACCACGTAAAACAACAAAACGTGGCGGAAACGTCGGGGAGTGTTGTAACAGAATCATTGTTTCATAACACATGGAAATTGAAATATTATTTTATTAAATAAAAGAGTTACAATGTCTTGACAATCAAAGAAACATAACATAAATAACTAGTCTTGCATCTTTTATTGTAACTAAGGCCCAAGTCCGCCTAAGTGTATCTTGATAAATCCTATGCATCATATCCTGAAACACATGTGAAAATAGGTACGTCAGCATAAAAATGCCTGTGAGATACATAGGTTTTGTGAAAATAGGATTCATGACTTATAAGTTTAGAAAAAAAGTTGTTTAGCAAAAGTCAGTCATGAACCTTTTAAATTGATTTGTTTTGTAAATCGTTTGAAAAACAATAAGTTCAGATGATATGTATAAATAAGAGAATAAGGTATGGTTAAATGAATAACCAAGTAAAATGAGTTTGTATAAGATAAGTTGTTTGTAAAACAATGTCTTGTGAAAAGTATGTTAATTGTATAAAATGTTATATGTCTCAAATTGAAATGATTCAAATAACGCTACGATATGTAATACCATACAAACACTTATATATAGGAAGTACCAGCGGCGTATCCACCATGCTTGTATCATATTACACACGCCTCGTTACTTAAATCACATACTCAAACCAAACCACCAAAGTAAAATGTTTATGTATAATCAAATGTCAAAATGTTTATGTGAAAACCATGTCTAATGACTATGTCTAATGTTTATGTCTAATGTAAATCATGAATTGTGTATGTAAATGTCAAAATGTTTATGTATGGTAAGTGAAATATATCAACTAAACCATATGTAAAATGCACAAAAACAAGGTATTGAAGTAAAACATGGTTTAAATCAAAGTTATGTTTTTTGTAATAAATGTATGCTATACTGATATAAACATCTATGCGGTATTGTGAAAATTCATACATCCAAGCCTTGCGACAGTCGGATAACCCTTTTAGTAAAGGTTATCAAAGAATGTATTCGGATTCGGTCATTCCTTACGTCCAAACAAACCCGAGATTTCAGGAATGGGATTTGTCAAGTGCTATGGTACCACTACCTACTACCGAGCGGCATGATCGGTGTTAATGAATGTACATTGTCCCATTTAAACAAAGCAAATGTCATACCAAAATGTAAGCATAAAATGTAATGTAAAATAATGTATTAAGTACGCACACAATGGGCATACATAGCATAAAATGTAATGTAAAATAATGTACTAAGTACGCACACAATGGGCATACATAGCATAAAATGTAATGTAAAATAATGTACTAAGTACGCACACAATGGGCGTACATAGCATAAAATGTAATGTAAAATAATGTACTAAGTACGCACACAATGGGCATACATAGCATAAAATGTAATGTAAAATAATGTACTAAGTACGCACACAATGGGCAAACATAGCATAAAATGTAATGTAAAATAATGTACTAAGTACGCACACAATGGGCATACATAGCATAAAATGTAATGTAAAATAATGTACTAAGTACGCACACAATGGGCATACATAGCATAAAATGTAATGTAAAATAATGTACTAAGTACGCACACAATGGGCATACATAGCAAAACACAATGAAATCATGTACTATAAATGTACTAATGAACATAGCAAGTATATGATGTGAAAGCAGGAAAGCATGAAAGTAACAAGTAGGCACATGTGTTCCACCCCAAAATGTTTGGAAAACAGTAAAAAAGGGGGTTCTATGTACTCACTTGAGATTGCTTAGTAGTCCTTGAGTAACAACCAAACAATGCTAGAGATCACGGATATCAAACGTCACCTAATATAGGTAACTACATTAATAAACCGGACCTAAATCGGAAGATCGGATAGAATGAGGGCTCGTAAACCAAATGAGTATGGGAACTCATGTAGTATGGTTTAACAAAGCCTACATACTAAATGAAACCTAACCTAAGTGCTTACGACCCGTTTAGCTAGCTTATGCTACTTTAACGCGTCGTTCGCGTAGAACGCGTTCGGAACGCCTAGCTAGTCCTATGACAAGTAAAATATGCCTTAACATGTCTAATATTGTTACCAAATCAGTTTAGATACCAAAAGTTATGTTACATATGCTTAAAATGAATTTTGGCGTAAAAAGGTCATTTTGGTAATTTACCTAAGGCATATAAACTACCTATCATACAACTACTTAAACGAAGCGACCATAAGGTATAACCTCGGAAGGTTATTCTCTATATACTATGGTCACCTAATGTGTTTGGTCGGATCCTAATGATCGACCAAACGGGTCGGGTTCGAAAGTATAAGCGATTGTTTAGATCGCTTACCTTACGACCCTATATAAGCACTAAACTAAAAGTGACGAGCTAAGCATGTTGAAACATGCTTAACTAAGTTTAGAAAACAGGTTTGGTATCAAAACAAACGGTTTTGATACCTAAGAGTAGTTTGGTTACAAAATACGCAAGAATGCGCATTTTGGCCGAAACTACGACTCGTCACTGAGCCTAGATAACGTGGTAATCAGTAGGTATAGTCACTAGGGACTATAACCATCGTGATCACGCTCACGTTATGAAGTTCAAACGAACTTCGTGTTGACCATAAACTGGTCAATGCAGAAAGTCGAACATAGTTCGACTTTTGGACTAGAAAAGCGATAAAAGAACGAAGGAACACTTACAAAGGGTCCCCGCTAGCTAATCTTGATCCAAATAACTCAGGTATGAAGCAAGGGCTTCAACTTAGAGCACTTTTGATCAGATTTGTGAGGAATGAGTGAAGCTGAGGTAGGTATTTATCGTAAATGGACAACCGTTAGGATCGATTCTCGAATAACGTGATCGAATCTCATCCGTACATGTGTTGGAATGTTATGGTAACTCATTTGCCCCTACCATCAGAGATTAACATGTGGCATTGGCCTTTGGAGTGTTTAAAAACCATTAATCAGCAGCCAAAATGATTTTCTGCATCTGACCCCTGCTTGCGCACCGTAAGACTTAGAACCTTGCGGTGCTCAAGGACCTTGCAGACCAGAAAGTTTGAAAAATGGCAGAACAGGCCCTTTAAGCTCCAAACTTGCTATTTGATGCACTTTTGACACGTTTAAGCCCCGTTAACCCCATTTCAAAGCTCTAAAATGAAGTTAAAGTATAGGGAACTTAAAATGTGCTCAAAAATATCTCGGGTGTCGGTTCGTTTGGTCGTACGATCGCGATGTTCGCTTAATTACGACGGAATGCGCATAAGCTCGAAAAACGATCCAAATGACGCGACGAATGGATTTTTCTTATGCCAAACACTAAAATAAAATATTTTAGTACTTACATAAATTTTTGGATGTCCGGATGTATTCAGAACATAAGTTATGCGCGAAAGTGCAAACTTGTGCACTTTTTGACACTTTTAGTCCCTGAATGAGCCAAAAGTTTATTTTAGCACACCGAACCCCTCAAAGCCTATTTCTAAGCTATATAAAGGATATTTAGGGTATGTTAAACTTATGGTTAAGTTCCGGAATGTCCGTTACAGTACAAATTGACATACTTTCGCAGTTTGTCAATTTTAGTCCCTTTAGGCGAATTAACTCGATTTTGCCATACCAAAGCCTTCAAAACTTATTTCTAAGTTATGTAAAGGTTATTTAAGGTATTTTAAGCCTATTTCACTATTATAGAGTGTTCGTTGCATTAAACGGGTTATATTTACGCATCAGTGCGAGTATAACCTTCCAGAAAGCGATTTAAAGCTTGAAATCGAACAAGAATTGATATGTGCAAAGGATACACATATTTATACAAATCCCAAGTATGAAATACAATATTTCATTGATACAGTATCTGTTTAATGGCCGTGGAGGCACAAGTGTCACATAAGCAAGTGTCTGTGCTTAAGGCATCAAGGTGTATGAAGAAAGGCTGTGTCATCTATATGGCACAAGTGACTATCGATGAACCAAAACCCAAGGTTGAAGACATCCCTGTCATCTCAGAATATCCAGAGGTATTCCCTGAAGAGCTACCTGGTTTACCACCAGATAGGCAAGTGGAGTTTAGAATTGACATTTTACCGGGAGCAGCACCTATCGCTAGGGCACCTTACAGGTTAGCACCAACAGAGATGAAAGAGTTGAGAAATCAATTAGATGATTTGTTAACAAAAGGTTTTATACGTCCTAGTTCGTTTCCATGGGGAGCACCAATACTGTTTGTAAAGAAGAAGGATGGATCGATGCGTCTATGCATCGATTATCGCGAGCTAGGTTACTATCAAGAATAGATATCCATTGCCCAGGATCGACGATCTATTCGATCAATTGCAAGGGGCAAGTTATTTCTACAAAATCGATTTAAGGTCGGGTTACCATCAGTTGAAGGTTAGAGATGAAGATGTGCACAAGACTGCATTTAGGACTCGCTATGATCACTTTGAATTCCTAGTGATGCCTTTTGGGCTCACTAATGCACCAGCGGCATTCATGGACCTCATGAACTGCGTATGCAAGCCTTACTTGGATAAATTTGTCATCGTCTTCATTGAAGACATTCTTATTTACTCAAAGAACCAAGCTGACCATGAGAAACATCTTCGTTGTATTCTCAAACTTCTACATCGTGAGAAGCTCTACGCCAAGTTTTCAAAGTTTGAATTTTGGCTTCGCGAAGTCCAGTTTCTTGGACATGTAGTTAGTGAGCGTGGTATCCAAGTGGATCCTGCTAAGGTTGAAGCTGTCATGAATTGGCAAGAGCCAAAGACGCCCACAGAAATCCGTAGCTTTTTGGGTTTGGCAGGATACTATAGGTGATTTATTGAAAACTTCTCAAGGATTGCTGCACCCCTAACCTCACTAACACGCAAGAATATCAAGTTTAATTGGGGTCCTAAGTAGCAAGATTCTTTTGACATTCTTAAGCAGAAGTTGAGCAATGCACCTATGTTGACATTGCCTGATGGAATAGAAGAATTTGTGGTTTACTGCGACGCATCACACACTGGTATGGGATGTGCGCTAATGCAGAAAGGCAAGGTTATTGCCTATGCTTTTCGACAGTTGAAGGTGCACGAGAAGAATTACACCACCCATGATTTGGAGTTGGGTGCCGTTGTGTTTGCACTGAAACTTTGGAGATATTATTTATATGGCACCAAGTGTGTGATCTATTCTGATCACAAGAGCCTTCAGCATTTGTTCAATCAGAAGGATCTGAACATGAGGCAGCGTCACTGGATGGAGACTTTAAATGATTATGATTGTGAAATCCGATACCATCCAGGTAAGGCGAATGTAGTCGCCGATTCCTTGAGTAGGAAGGAAAGGGTGAAGCCCATAAGGATCAATGCCAAGAGCATTGAAGTGAGAAACAGCTTGAATGAAAGGTTGTTAGCCTGGCAGAAGGAAGCTGTATTAGAAGATAACTATCTAAATGAAAAACTGGGAGTCACTGCAGAACAGTTATCATGTGGAAAGGATGGAATCCTAAGATTGAATGAACGGATATGGGTTCCAATCTATGGAGGACTTAGGGAAGTGATCCTTCAGGAAGCCCATAGTTCTAAGTATTCCGTTCATCCTGGAAGTGACAAGATGTACCAGGATTTGAAGGCGAATTATTGGTGGTTAGGCTTGAAGAAGTCTATAGCTACTTATGTAGCCAAATGTTTGACGTGCGCGTGAGTTAAAGCTGAACACCAGAAACCGTCAGGTTTGCTACAACAGCCTGAACTTCCCACCTGGAAGTGGGAAATGGTGACTATGGATTTTATCACCAAGTTGGCAAAGACGAAGAGAGGAAATGATACTATTTGGGTTATAGTGGATAGACTGACTAAGTCAGCCCACTTCTTACCTATTAAGGAAACACACAGTTCAGATAAGTTAGCTCAGCTGTACGTGGATGAGATTGTATCTCTCCACAGAGTGCCAGTGTCTATCATCTCTGATAGGGACACGGGATATACGTCGCATTTCTGGAAACGCTTTCAGCAATCCCTAGGCACTCGATTGAATTTCAGCACAGCATATAATCCTCAGACGGATGGTCAAAACGAGCGTACTATTCAAACACTGGAAGATATGTTAAGGGCTTGTGTTATTGATCTAGGTGGAAGTTGGGATGATCATCTTCCATTGATTGAATTTTCATACAATAATAGTTATCATTCCAGTATTCAAGCTGCACCATTTGAAGCCTTGTATGGAAGGAAGTGCAGAATGCCCGTTTGTTGGGCAGAAGTTGGAGATGTCCAACTAACAGGACCTGATATAGTCCTGGAGACGACAGACAAGATTGTGCAGATAAGAGATCGTCTCAAAGCTGCCAGAGATAGGCAGAAAAGCTACGCGGATAAAAGGCGTAAACCTCTAAAGTTCGAGGTTGGTGACAAAGTGTTACTTAAAGTATCACCCTGGAAAGGGGTGATGCGATTTGGTAAGAAAGGTAAGTTAAGCCCCAGATACATAGGACCATTCGAGATCATCGAATGTGTCGGAACAGTGGCTTATAAGTTAAACTTGCCTGAAGAGCTCAGTGGTATTCATAATGTATTCCACATCTGCAATCTGAAGAAATGTCTAGCCGATGAATCGCTAGTCATACCACATACGGATGTGCACATAGATGAGAGCTTGAAATTTGTTAAAAAAACCTTTGTCGATCGAGGATCGACAGGTTAAAAAGCTTCGAAGGAAGCATGTGCCAATTGTAAAGGTTAAATGGGATGCCCGTAGAGGTCCCGAGTACACGTGGGAGGTAGAGTCCACAATGAAAGAAAAGTACCCTTATTTATTTCAGTAAATCTCGAGGTCGAGATTTCTTTTAAGGGGGTGAGGATGTAACACCTCGTAATTTCATGTCCAATATAATATCGACACGTGTCATGGACTAAAGTTGAGAAACGAAGAATCTACGTGTATAAAAGGATTCAAAGTGTCAACAATGGATAAATATACCTTTCAATAACCCTACACGATGTTTATACCCTTAAACGAATGAATTATGGATCATACGAAGCCAATTGTGAAAGAACGTGAGAGATTACAAACTACAGGGGTTAAATGTGTCAACATGTTTAATTTATACCTCTGAGTGACTTTTTAGCAAACCCGAAGCTTTGTAACAATTAATTATGCTCACTAGAATAAGTGATAAAAATTTCACAAGGTTTCGTTACCGTATGAGAAAGTTATGCTAAAATTCGTATATGAGGGGTTAAAAGCGTTAATGTTGAAATTTATGACTTTTCGAGTGATCATAAAGTTAACCGAGGACTTAACGAAGTTTGGATATGTCTTGGAGCCCTTAAAAGTTAAGTTAGAGGGTTAAAAATGCAAGAAAAAAGCTAAAACCCCGTTTATAAGGACCAGGGACCTAAAGTGCAAATTCTGAAACATTTTTAACCTGACCCGGGCCTCATACCGGCCGCGTAAGACCTGTGTGGTCTTTTACGCGGGCCGCGTGACTGTGTACAGCGAAGAAAAAATAGGCAGATGCCCGTAAAACCCGTTACACCGCCTTTCAAAGCCTGATTTCGAATCCAGGGACTCCTCCAATGGTATTACATGCAATAGGGGCACTTGTACTGATCATATAACACCTATAGACTTGCATGGCACCATCTTGTTGCATTAAAACTCCTATATAAGAAATCTAAAGTTGCAACATTTTGTCATTCACTTGCAAACTTCCACAACTTCAATTCTGAAGATTCCTGGAGCTCAAGACATGTTCCTAGAAGTCATTAGTCATGCATAGGACTATTGTAAGCTTCTTTAACCCTCCTTAATTCAGTTTTACTTAGTTAATTAGCCTAAAGTCAAACCGTCATAATTAGAGTTTGACTTCGTGATTAATCACAATTTGTCCAGTCAAATTTCAAATTGAAAGTACCTATGAGTTGGTAATTATGTGGGTAATAAACCCTTAAAAGGGCACCCTCTGATTCCCACTCTAACTAGGTTAAATGTCGGGTCAAACTTGATTAGAAAAAGTCAACAGAAAGCAATTTTTCAAATAAACGCATAATTAACAATGTAGAAGCCATGCAACCTGTTTTATCACTAATATAACTTGGTAATTAATGTAAGAACATGTCTAAACATGTTCAACCCGACAATTTTCAGTATAGGCTCGGTTCTGAACCGAAAGTCGCATAATTAGACTTTTGCTTTGACTTTCAGTTCTGACCCCATGTAGCATGATTTAGAAATGCCTTAGAGCTTTATTAGGACCAGGTTACATGTTAGTATGATCCTCTGTGATTATACAACTTGGCTCATTAGTTATCCGATTCATATGCATGTTTCCGTTATATGCCTAAATGTTGACTATTATGCCCTTTTGACCTTAAAATGAGAATTTTGAAAATGTGAGGGGACAAAAACCTTTATTGCTAATTTATAAACTTGTCCCTAAATTTTGACATCAGTTTGAGGTCTAGATTAAGAGTTATGCTCAATAGCGTAATTAGAAAGCTTTTTATTAATTAAACGGCGTAATTAGCATAAAGCCTATCTAAACCCAATTTTGGCACCAAACCTTTTACCCACTGATGTAAAATAATATTTTGGGATTTTTGAAGATTTTTATTTATTTTTAAGCTGAGCATAACATAGGGTGCTAGCTTTGATTCGGTAATTGTCGGTTTTGCCCTTTTGGCCTATAAAATGAGTTTTACAAATCATTTTGATACCAAACCTTTTGCTACTGATTTTATATAAATAATAAAATATTTTGAGTCTTCTGGAATGATAAAAATATCAATTTTCTTTAAAAACCCGGAAATCGCTTAAAACCGTCTTTTTAGACGTTTAAAACGCATAGTATGTATTAAAACCATTTTTCTCATATAAGACTTTGTACCTACTGATGTTTTAAGCAAATTTTTATATTTTAACAGTAAAGAAAAGTTTTTAACTTAGATTCTCTATTTTGACCTTTAAAGCTTATGTGAAATTACCAAAATGCCCCTACGGTGCATAGTTTGGTTATAAAAGGTAAATTTCACATATATGCCATACCCTACTGTTATGACTTATAAAAATAATTATTTTTACTGATTATAGCAGACCTGAAACTCAGATTAATATTTAAACTCTTTATAAGCGTTAAAATGACCAAAATACCTTAATTTGAATTTAAATTCGTTTTGGGCATAATGGAAGGTATCCTACTGATATCACAACATATTTAAGGCATATTAACTTAGGAAACCTGTATATGACTCTTTAGGTTACCCGTAACGCATTATTCACGTTCGGTGTGGTTTATGTAACTAGTTTGCATAAATTAGCCGAAACGGGTCAAACCTTATCGTTTTTATCTCAAACTCCAGAATGTGGTTAGTTTACCCATATTATACAAGTATACCAACTTGTCGGGTCTAAACCACACTCTAATCCGGTCATCGCTTAATCGTGAGCTTTGAACCGTATATCTTCTTTTAAAACTAACCGGTCTAAGTTTAGGCTTAATTAAGACCCGTTAGGAATCTAATAGGTTATTAAAACCGTCGTTCTAGATTAGGAGCCCGGTAAAAGCTACTTGCACTCGCTGTTTGTGAATTATACTTACTCAGGTAAATACTCTTAACATATTTTCCCTATACGGGCTTGGGATACGGTATTATAATAATACCGATTGGTCGGGTATGTAGTCATTTAAATCGGATTGTGATTAATGCATTTACATAACTCGTTTTAATCTGTATTATTTGGTGTATGGCCTTTGGGGGTTAAATGACCATGTCCCGGATATTCTTGGCATCATTCATGAAATGGCCACGACCTAAGCACGGGGTGCAGGCATGCACCTGACAGTTGCATTATGTAAAAACTGGTAATCCACTTAAAGGAATCAACCTTGTGGGCATTATACCTATGGCGTGTCAGTTAATCTTGTCCGGCTCTTCTAACCGGCCCTGACGGACGACAAATAAGTAAAACTGTATACAAGATTATTTTTAATAATTGTCCCAAGTTATAAAAGATATTTTGTGCCGTGTGCATTCAAACTAATTTTCTTAAACTCTTTTCAAAATGAGTTAGTTATTTGTATTTACCAGTGTAAACTGACGTATTTTCCAAAAAGGCTAAGTGCAGGTACTAGACGAAATAGGCTGGCTACTCCTGGCATCATTAATCAAGTTTTGCAAGCTTTAGATGTTAAAATCTGTTGAACAATGATCTTTTATCTTTTGATCCGCCTATGGATCCTTTACAGTCCGTTTGTAATACTTTGATATTACTATTTATTCGGTTTGTAATGTGATTCATCTTTTGCTTCCGCTGTGCATTTAAATTGTGTTGTTTGACTATGATGATATCAACTACGTCACGATACTCCCCACCGGGCCTACTGGTAATACGTGGAAATATCGGGGTGTGACATCCCACCAAGGCAAAGATATAATATCTTGAATATAAGCAAAATATTGAACTCTAAACTCTCGTCTGATAGCATACGCGTTCACCTGCGGTAGATATCCCCAACTGATTATGTCGCCAAGAGAAACTTCTCTGTCTCTTTTGTAAAACTTCAACGGTCTCTTGAATTTTCTCTCAGTATCTTTTCTAAACCATTTCTTTCTTTCTTCGCGACATTCATCTTTTGACGTTCCATCAAAATTTTTATTCTTTAAACATTCTTCAACTCTCCTTCTTAACTCATCTATGTTTGCTTGATTGAAGAATTCAACATGCGTCGAAAAGTTAGAAATATCAACATGAGCACTTTCAAATTGATCCTCATCACTCCAATCTTCAACTTCAACCCTGTCATAATTATCAGCTTCTTCAACGTACTTATACTGATAATCGGGCTGTTGATTGATATCAAACTGATTCAGTTCTTCTTCAAAATCAAACTTGAAGTTAATATCTTCAATATGCGTCATCTTGATGATTTCATCCAGAGTATAAGTATGCCTGATTTCACTTTCTTCTATATCAGGTTCAAGACGTAGAATCAATTTTTCACTATCATCAACATTCTTATCATCAATATACTCCCCCTCACCACTTGCATCTTCAGGCTCTTCATTTGCATCATCTCGAAGATAATCATCAACATTTTCTTCTTGAGATGCTTCAGTAACTTTGATACCTGTAGAACCTTGATCATCGTCGTTTCCATCATCATCATCATCACTACTACTTGCAGAATATACATCATCAGCATCATCTTTCAAAGCATCATCATCATCCTCGTCTTCTTCATCTTCGTCATTATCACCAGATACTGAAGATATAGGAAGAACAGACGATACAGGATCTTCTGTTGGCACAGACACAACCATTTCCCTTTCCAACACTTCAACAACTTTTTCACCTTCAACACCTTTGCCCTTATCTTTCATTTGAGCTTCCATATCATCTTTTCGTTTCGCTCTAACATCTTCAAGCTGTATTTCCTCGAATCTTTGTTCAACTGGCTTACCAATCATATCTTCAATCACTTTTCTCAACATATAATCTTCATGTTCTCTTCTCGCATTATTTGCCTCCAATTCTTTGTTTTTCAACTCAAAGTACTTGTTCTGTTCATCTCTCCGAGCCTTTTCTTCTTCCAACTCTGCAATTCAAACTTTCATAATATCAATCTCAGCTTGATCAGCTTCAACTTTTTTCAACAGTGAGGAATTTTCAGATTCAACTGTCTTTACACGCTTTTCTAGCTTCTTTTCACGATCTACCTACTTCTTATTCTCAACTAACACTTCTTCCACCTTCTGTTGCAGCTTCTTCAGAAGCTCATCGTTCACAAAACTAAAATCTCCAATATCTTCAAGAGGAATGTTTTCTGGAATATTCGGAAAATCTTTAAATCTAGAAGATCCAGGAGTCGTTTGTACTGGTGGTTGTGTGGTTGGTGGTGTTTGGAGAATGTGTGGTGATGTTATAATAGGTTGTTCATGAGTTGGAGAGATACGAGGTTGTGGTGATGAAAGTGGTGGTGATGGTTGTTTTGGTGGTGATTGATGTGGTGGTGATTGATGTGGTGATGGTTGTTGTTGTGGTGAAGGTGGTTGACTTGGTTCCTGAATTGGTTTTGATTTCAGCAAGATTTTCAACCTTCTTGCTACTTTAGGAGATACAACACGTTTTCTTGCATTGGATTTCTTCCTACCTCCAGATGATGGTGGTGTTTGAACATCCTGAACCTGTTCTGGAGATGGAACATACAAATCATCATCGTCGTCTCCACTCCTCTTTCTTTTCTTCTGTTTTTCTTTTTCAGAAATTACATTCTTCGAACGTTCAGTTTCATCAACATCCTCTTCAGAACTTAAAGAACTTTTCTCTTCTTTGTCACCTTCTTCTTCACCAGCTACTTTTTCAGTTTCTATAGTATCATTAAGAGTTTTTAACAATTGTTCTGTTTCAAATGATAAACGTTCTTGATCTAATTCATCATCAGCTTCTGGTTCATCTTCCTCTGGTTCATCGACCAGCATTGTTTCAACAACTTTCTTTTGACGTTTCTTTTTCGGTTGTGTAGAAGAACCTTCTTCTGCTTGTACTTTCAGAGTTGTCTTTCTACTCCTTTTCTTCTTTTCTTCTTTCAAAAACCATTCATTTCGAGTTTCCTTGAATCCTGCTAATGTTTTCAATTCATCTGCTGCACTTTTCTCTTTTATTTCTTCGTCATTTCTCCACTTCAGATGATTAACAGGATCTGGATCTTCGTAATTTGCACTCTTTATGAATCCAAAGAATTTTGCCTTTGTTGTTGGCTCTGGATGATTTTTGTGATACCTGGATAATACAATCAACGTTTCATTATCCATATGATATAATGCCAATAAATCATTATTTTCATCTTTCTCTAGATCCGGATAAGCATGATCAAGTATCATTTGTACAAATCTCGGATAAATCCGGGTTTTGCTGCCTGACGTAATGTTCTCCTTCATTTAGTGAAAAACAATTTTTGAAAAATTGTATTTGTTGTTTAACACTAAAGCAGTCACCATGTTCATCTGGTAATCTCTCATTGCATCATAACCACCCTTTCTATGAGTGAGAGCGTGAACAATTGAATGAATGAAGAATTTGTAAGGCCTTGAGAAACATGATTTCAAATAATTTGCACTGTTCAGCGGACCATTATACCCCATCCTCAACATACATCCTTTAACCATTCTCTCTGGAAACTTCGTCGGAGAATCTTCATCATCAGGAAAATCTAATACTTCACGGACGAGTTGTTCTGTGATGACAATCTCTTTATCTTGATCATTCAAGCTAACAATCGAAGTAATCGCTTTACTTTCTTCATCATACTTGGCATTTTTTCAGAACCGCTCAACATGAGATCTGAAAACAAGATGCTGATCTGTCAATGCCTTCTGGATAGGCAAACGCTTCATAAATTCCAGAATCTCTTTGAATACTGCCATTTTTGGAAGCTTTTCATCATAAACACAACAGATGTTGTGTAACAGATCAAATTGCACATTCGAAGCCTGAAAAATACAACAGAAATTAAAGTTAAACATTTTGAACAATTTTCAAGACATACACATTTCATACGAAATGGTTTTCAAACGGAATGACTTTCAAACGAAATGGCTAGTTCAAGCAAAATGGCTCTCAAACGAAATGGCAACTTTCAAACAGTTTGACACTTCAAACGAAATGGCTAGTTTCAAGCGAAATGGAGTTTCAAGCAAAATAGCCATTTCGTACGAAATGGATTATCATTTCGTTTGAAATCAATTTTATGAACAGTAAATTTTCAGATGGTTAAAACTTGATTTGATGATCAAATTGAAGCTCTAGGTATGTTCTATGACAGATTCCGAGTACATGGGTGTGTTTTATTTCATTTTAGACCACACAAACAACCTAGATCTAAGTTCAAAAATTATTTCATCTGGGTTCAACCGATTCAAGATTTTCTGGGAAAAATTGAAACCCTAGATCTAGTCTATAACAAATTCCGAACACACTGAAGTGTTTCTTAAACATTATTGTCCATTATACAATCCTAGATCTAAGATTCAAGTTCCTGTTCATCTGGGTTCATATGAAATCGACAGATCTGACTCAAATCAACATCATCCTCACCTTTCCCATGATCTAAGTTGTGTAAACCAACTTAAACAAGGATTACGAGCAACGGAACAACAAGATTTCTGCTTGAAAACAATGAAATCAGTGATTCGCCTTTGAAAGTGTGTTTAGTGCGGAATGAAGATAATGACGGTTTCAAGCGAAATGGCATCCCTTTATATACACATGTCCATTTCGTGCCAAATGGACATTTGAGGTAAAGTGACAGTTTTAAGCGAAATGAAGTTTAAAGCGAAATGGCCATTTCGTACGAAATGGTCATTTCGTATAAAATCTCAATTTTCCAAAATTTTAATTTTTGATTGTTTTTTACTTTTTACCATCACACCCAGTTAACCAAGTCCAAGTTAATGACCTTGGCTGACCAATTTATGAACTTGCTGACTTTTTGAAACAGATTTAAGTTTAAATTAATGAACTTTTAAACTTTTCGAGCAATTACCAACACCTTCTCAAACTTTTTCTTATCCAACCCACATGCTCCAACTTGTTTAGCACTATAAGACTTTGATCATCAGATCCCCAACATCCGTTGTCAAAAATAAGATGAAAAATCAAATCTTTTTTGATTTTATAATATTTTGCTAAACAAACAGGCAATGTTGTAGAAGGCGCTAGGCGCTAGTCGGGCGGTGAAGTACCGCCTAGGGATTAATCGGGATTAATCAGGATTAATCGGGATTAATCAGAATGGGGTTTTTATATGTATTTTTTCAAAATTATATATATATATACCCAATAATATAAAAATAATACTTCAAAATTAACATAAATACTTCAAGTTTCAGATAGTATGGTTCGATTTTGACCGATTTTGACCGCCTAGGACCGATTTTGACCGAAAATAAGGTCCGATTAATCCGATTTTTGACCGCCTAGGTACCGCCTTTGACCGACTTTGACCATGGCCGATTAATTGACCGACTAGCTCAAAATTAGGCACTAAGTGGCCGCCTAGCGCCTAGGCGCCGATTAATCGGCCGCCTAGGCCGATTTCTGCAACACTGCAAACAGGAAATGCTTTGGAATTAAAGAAACAATAAACTATATAAACATATTTTTGGTGAGCGTGTTAGGGGATCATATCAGCTGCCGACAAGCTACAAATACCGTTAAGCTTTGATTTCATACTAAGCATTAAACAATTCACAGTGATTGCCGATATACTGATCCAATTTAAATTCTCACACAAATTTCAATCTGTTCAGGATACGAATTAGTTGTTTTAAGGCTTAACTTCTACGTGTGTACCACCTCAGAATATACTCCCGTATCCAGACCACTATATTCAGTCTTACAGGTGAGTGTACTCTAATGATATCTGTAAATGGGTTAAGTGCGAAGCCATGAGAGCTCAGGCTATTGCTTCCGCAAAATCAGAGAGATGATGGCTCGACTTTAAGGTGGGTCCCCTTTGGGGATCTTCTTTACAACAGCACATGATTAGCATTTTTCAATGATTCATCATTTTTTATGCTGAGGGCGGGCTTTAAGATTTAAAGCAGTGCAAAGTATTATACGAGGACTAGGCTATTTCTCCCACAAAATCAGAAGTCCTGGTATAATACCCCAGATATCAAGACGTACAAAGACCTAGTATGTCAGAAATAGAGCCTTTCAAACAGGATTTCAGGGGTTACCTAAATATCCGAGAGATGTTCCCCACGTAAAAGCAAGAAATGATTTATGTTTATATCCCGAACAAACTTACTAAATATGTAAAAACCTATCGGCATATCATCTGCAAGAGTGCTTAACACATTTAAACTTTACATTTCTCTAGCGTACTGCAACTGTCTATCTGATGTACTATCATTTCCCCTTTTTACACAAACTCTTTTTGACTTTTTCAATGTTTTTTTTTTAATTTTGAAATTTTATCATGTTTTTGTATTTTCTGAAAACTTTCTCCCCCTAAAATCAAAAACATATTTTTGTGTTTTTGGTTTTATCAAAAGCAGAAAATAAAACTGTACAAAAACTTGACAACAAGACCTAGATCACTTCAGATCGCCGTCCTCCTCGGCTTCACACTCAACAACCCTCCCAGAAAACAATTTTTTCAACCCGTTTAATTTCAAAAGATAGTTAAATCTCTTTTTATCAAAAGGTTTTGTGTAAAAATCAGCTCTCTGATCATCGGTGTGTATATGATCAATTCGAATCAATTTCTTCTCGTAGCAATCACGGATAAAATGATGTCGAATCTCAATATGTTTCGTTTTAGAGTGATGAACCAGATTTTTATTTATATTTATTGCTGCCTCATTGTCCACAAAGATTGGCGTATCTAAGAACTACAAACCATAGTCCCTCATCTGCTGCTGGATCCAGATGATCTGAGAGCAATAGCTGGAAGCCGAAACGTATTCAGCCTCACAGGTTGAGAGAGCGACTGTGGTTTGTTTCTTGCATTGCCAAGTAACAAGTCGAGTTCCGAAGAACTGACAGCCAGCCGTTGTGGACTTTGCATTTTGCTTACAGCTCCCAAAGTTAGAATCAGCATAACCAGTAAGAGAAAAGTCACCAGATTTAGGATACCACAAGCCGGTGCTTGGGCAACCTTTAAGATACCGTAAAATTCTCTTCACAATCATCAGGTGTGACTGTCTTGGACTAGACTGATATCATGCGCATAGGCAAGTTGGATACATGATGTCCGGTCTTGACGCTGTCAGATACATTAAAGATCCAATGATCGACCAATAGTGCATCTCATCCACTTTTTCTCCACTTTCTTCCGGACAAATACCATGATTCAAAGCTAGGGGGTTGAGATTGAAGATGATTCAGACATGTTGAATTTGTCCAATACATCATTCACGTATTTGGTTTGATGAATGAAGATTCCTTCGGGCAGTTGCTCAACCTGAAGCCCTAGGAAGAACTTCATCTCCCCCATCGAACTCATTTCAAACTTCTTCTTCATAACCTTCTCAAACTCTTTGCATAATTCGTCATTCGTCGACCCAAAGATTATGTCATCAACGTAAATTTGCACGATGAGTAGATGCCCAGCAACCTCTTTTGTAAACAAAGTACTATCGATCGTCCCTCTGATGAACCCGTTGGCCAGCAGATGTTGGGAAAGTGTCTCGTACCAGGCTCTCGGGGCCTGGTGTAATCCGTAAAGTGCTTTGTCGAGTAGATAGACCTTGTCTTTGAGCACTGGATCGGTGAAACCCGGTGGTTGTCCGACGTACACTTCTTCTTTGATCTTTCCGTAAAGGAATGCAGATTTGACATTTAATTGGTAGACCTTGAATCCTTTCCAAGACGCGATTTCCAGGAAGATTCTAATTGCTTCGAGTCGAGCAACTGGCGCATACACTTCTGTAAAGTCGATGCCTTTTTACTGACTAAAACCTTGGACTACGAAACGTGCTTTGTTTCTCACAATGACCCCTCTATCATCCTGCTTACACTTAAAGACCCACTTGGTCTTGATCAACTTTTCATTTTCCTGGAGATCCACCAATCTCCATACTCCAAGCTTCTCAAACTGTTGCAGCTCTTCCTACATTGCGTTTACCCAGCTTTCCTCGGTTAATGCTTCTTTATAAGTCTTTGGCTCAACCTGCGAGATGAAACATTTCAATGAGAATTATTCCTGTAAAGGAGCTACAGAAGAATAAAAACATGTAATAGCTTTGTTGATTTGATCTCGCGTTTTCACTCCACTGTGAAGATCTCCAATGATTTGTTCTGAAGGATGATAAGACAAAGTTCTCGGCATGACTGTGTCAGGTACGCTCACTTCCGATTGCAAATTTGTAATTTCCTGGTCACCCGTGTGATCAACTGCTTCTGACGTTTCAATATTTGGTTCATCGTCAAAAATTGGATCGGTTTCCGATTCTGAGTCATCGAAATGATCAAATACTGGAGCTGGTTCTTCTGGAGGTTCGTGTTCAGTTCCACTTGGACCGGCCTCGTGATCATTTGTACCCACGGTGGGCTGAGAAACTACCAACGGTCTTGGCACTTGTTCTTGTGACATAGATTGATGATATTGGTATAATAATGCTAATTCCTCCTCACTTGGCTCAGTTGGCAATTGGAATGACTCCCAGAGTTTGTCATAGTCAAACAGCAACCTTTTTCCGGGAAGTTGTGCCGGAGCAGTAAACTTCTGACAATCAACATGCTGAACTTGAATAATCTTCCCCAAGCATGGAGCAAATACTCTCTTCAGTGGACTCGCATATCCTACAAAAAATCCTCCGTTAACTTTAGCACCTAATTTACCATCTGGATCAATAAAAGTGCAAGGTAATCCAAAAGGTTCTAAGAATTTCAGATTTGGTTTATAGCGATGAAGTAATTCGAAGCAGGTTTTCTTGTACTTCTTTACTATAAGAACCCGATTTAGCGTATAACATGCTGTAGCAACCGCTTCACTCCAAAAGAATATCGGCAATTTGGAATCAGCTAGCATAGTTCGAGCTGTTTTGATCAGAGTGCGATTCTTTCGTTCTGCGACACTGTTTTGCTGTGGAGTATACGGTGCGCTGAATTCATGAAGAATGCCTTTGTCATTGCAGAATTCTTCCATACGGTTGTTTTTGAACTCTGTTCCGTTGTCGCTTCTAATTCTTCTGATCGGCAGTTTGTACAGCGTCTCCATCTTTTTGAATAAAATCATCAACGAATCAAATATTTGATCTTTTCTTTCGATGCACATCACCCATGAAAATCTTGTAAAGTCGTCAGTGACCACAAGACAATACAGATCTCCACTTACGCTCTACACATTTACCGGTCCAAAAAGATCCATGTGGAGTCTTTCTAGCGGTAGTCTGATTGAATTCAAGAGCTTCTTTGGATGTGACTTTTTCGTTTGCTTCCCTCATTTTGCATTCTACACAATCATCATTCAGATGGAAATTTTTCAGATTAACACCTTCAACAAGATCATTGTGAACTAAGAAATTCATTTTTCTCACATGAATGTGACCCATCTTAAGATGCCACATTCTTGATTCTTTTTCAGTTGCTTTTGTTTTGGTTACAAAACATTTTGGTTTTTGGTCTGTTGTTGTTGCGACGCTCATATCTAGGACATACAAATCGTTTTCACGAGGAGCGCGCATCAACACCATATCTTCTGGAATTTTAAAACCCGGTTTAATGATCAAACACTCATTTTTTGTAAAATGTACTGTGAACGACTTGTCACAAATCTGCGATATGCTCAACAGATTGTTTTCAAGTTCAACGATGTAGTTCACTTTATCAAACATTACAACTCCATTGGTAAGGATTCCTTCACCAACGATTCTTCCACCCTGAGTTCCTGTAAATCCAACATATCCTCCGTTGATTGATTTGACATCATAGAGTAGAGCTAACATCCCAGTCATATGCCTCGAGGCACCGCTATCCATGATCCACTTGGAGATGATCGACCTCGGAAGCCCCTGCACACATCAAAGACATTCACTCAAACAACGATGCCCAAGATTTCTTCACATTTGGAACACTACCAAATATAAGATCACAAGCCATGTCAACAGTTTTTGACTTTGATTTTAAATCTCCTTCCTTGATTGGTGGGAATTCCTCAATCAATTTATCCAATTCAAACTCAAACTTCTCAATATTGGTTGCAAAAACCTTTGATTCAAATTTTAAAACCTTATCCATTTTCTCTTCTTCAACCGATTGTTTAGGTTTCTCCACCCATGATTGATTTGGAAAAATCTTCATTTTAGGATAAACCTTTGAAGTCTTTGGAGATTTTGAAGATTCTCCAATCTCAAATATTGATTTTGGCTTGTCCTCGGACTTCAAAGATTCACCGGGTTTAAAAATACGCACAGGGGAAACCATCGGTGTTTTTCCTTTAACATCATTTGAAATTTTAGGTTTGGGTTTTTGGAAAATTGGTTTTTCAATCTTTTTTAACACACTGTTTGGCCATGTGACCGATTTCATTGCAACGATAACAGATTCTTTTGTCATATTCAACAAAAGTAGATCTGTTGGTCTCATCTTTCAACTTTTGAGCTGCATTGAAATCGTCAATTGCTTTCTGACTAAAAATGTAATCCTTTTCGGCCTCTGTATTCTTTCCAGCAACAAACACTTCGCTCAATTTTTCCTTTGGCTTAACCTCCTTTTTAGCCATCTTCTTCTCAAAACCGACACCTTTCTTTTTGAAATTGTTACCATGTCTTTTGTTCTGACCATTGTTACCCACCCATTATTTCTTTCCCGGGTTGTTTGGTTGTTGTTTCACAAAATATTTTTTCAGTTTTGATAGAAACGCATTGTTGTTAACCTCTGAAATGTCAATTTCCACAAGCTTATAAACCTTTTCAACATTTTCCAATTTTGCATTCTGAATTGGAAATTCAAAATCAGTATATAGTTGTCAGTTCCGGTCATCGTGTAAACCACAATGATCGAATCGTCATTCACAACTTTATCTGATTTTGGTATGAACTTGTCCAGAAAGTTTCCATCATCTTCAGAATCAGAACTTGAATTTTCAAAATGAGTTTTGACAGTTTTGAAATCACTGTTATCACTTTCTTCATCCAATACTTGGTCTACAACAGTTTTCACAAGTTGTGACTCGTTGTCAGTATCAGACGGAGAGAATGTAACATCAATGTTTTCTGGTAACTCATTCTCTACAGTTCTCAACATGAGATTCAAAGCTGCTTCCACCCCATCTGGATATTTCTGTGTATAATGATTCCATATTGGGGGGTGGAACATTTTTGGAAGCAGGTTTAGCATCAGGTAATTGAGGAACAATTTGATCAATCACATAAGATGAAGCAATATAACTGATCAATTTCTTATCAACTCTTTCTTTTTCAATGCGCATCAATTCAAGTTCTGTTTTCAAAGATGCGATTGTGTCCAGATGAATGTTAATTTCCATCTGCTTTTCCATAACAGTTTCTTTGAACAAATTAGTAGCTTTACCATTTTCTATACATTCTTTTTTAATCATTTTGATTGAACGTGATAATGTGTCATAAGCTTCTTTCACATCATTAAGATCATATTTTACTTCGTCGGTATATTTTTTCAAATCTTGAAACCTTTTGTCTTTTTCAAGACAATCCATGCAAGATTTTAAAAGATTTTCACATGGTATTTCAGAAATTGGATCAATCTTTTCAAAAACCTTTTCTTCTTTATCATTTTTAATTTCTGGTTTACCAAACACGTCAGACTCAGACTCTGATTTTTCTCCTGATTTGTTATCCAGATTTTCTGATTTGAACTCGGACTCCTTTTCGATTGACTCTGTTTCGACAAACTCCGTTTTGACAGACTCCATTTTGACAGACTCCGTTTCGACAGATACTGACTCTTGAGTTTTGTCTACCTCTTTCAGCTTGACCATCAGCGCCTTGTCAGCTATCTCCTTCAGAGTTTCTTCATTCATCTCTTTAGAAACATCTATGATTTCTTCAACCAGATCTTTTTCGACGTCATATTGTTGACAAAAACCTGTAGTTGGTTCGCTGAAGAATCATGCAAAAGAATCAAACATGTTAGGAGGCATTATGGATTTAAAAGAATTAGCAATAATCTCCTGTTCTGATTGATAGTAATAAACTTCTGCTGCTGCCTCTTCAAGCTCTGCCAAACTTTCTTCACTCATCACTTCACCGACTTCCTCAGTTTCAATAACACATTCTGGCTCTTCAATAATCTCTGCGATCATAGCAAGCCCATCACCAGGAACATATTTATCCCAACTAAACCCTTCTGTAACCTTCTCATCATCCTGATTAACCAAAAGAGCCTTTTCTGGTTTGTTTTCAATTTGAGGTCTTTGATTGAATGGTTGCTGACTAGTTTTCTGATAGATTGCTTGTCAGTAGTAGTCATTTATGAATGGATTCTGATGATTGTTCACTTCTCTATTTGGACACTCACGTTTGAAATGCTCTTTTTCTTTGCATTTGAAACAAGTTACTTTTGCTTTATCAAATCCAAGCTTTTGATCAGGTCCTGAGAAACTGTTTCATCCGGTTATTTCCATAAATCTTTGTGCTCTCCTCACTAAGCTCGCCATTCCCCATTTGATATCAATAAGCTCTAATTCTTCAGGATCAATTTGATCGTAATCCTCCTTTGTCATGTCTGGATTACCGATCCTTCCAGCAACTAGACTCTCGTATGATTCAAGAACGGAAGCTAATAGTGCGATATGTTGCTTTGCAGCTGCTTCTGTAAAATCTTGACCATTCTTGATGTTTACAGCTATATTGCACTGTATCCCAGAAACGTAACTCTGATTATTTGAACTTGATGAACTTTGAGGAGACACATATTCTTGAGCTTTAGGATTTGGTTCGAAGCTTGTAAACGGTGAATGACTATTGCTTGGTGTGCTTTGAGAAACTCCAGATGTAGGCTCAACACTAAGTGCTGTCTGAATTTTTGGACTTGGGGTAGATGTTGCCGATGAGCTTCCTTTGTAGTACAACTGAATATCTTGTTGAACATTAGCAGATTTCATTTTTCTGATCTTTTTAAGTTCAGCTCATGTGATTCAATTTTCTCGATGAACGTGCTTAGATTGAATCCAACATATTCCAAGTTATTTTTCAAAACCAACAAATATGTGCCCCACTCATCATACGGTAAAGCATCTGCCAGCTTGTCAACCCATTCTTCATCTGTTTTGTCAATGCTCAAACGCTTCATTTCTACAACCAGATGACAATATCTCTCGATCAACTCTTTTATTGACTCACCCTTGATACCCGTAAAAATATCAAATTCCTTTTTCAGTAATGCTGTTTTGCTCTTGTTGGTGCACGAATGTCTAAAACCTGCGTCTTAGTCTTAGTTGTTAAATGTATAGGGTCTAGATGTGTTAAATATGTATTGTATAGGGGTTAATATGTAAAATTTGGGTTTGTAATGTTGTGATTTCGCTTTTATGTACATGTGTCATATGAGCGAAATCTTAACTTGATAGTTTCGCTCATATGGACATGTAACATAAGCGAAACCTCACCCCTATAAATACCCAAGTTGTTTTCTCATTTTGAACGCGCATGTTTACTGTGTAGCCGAACTGCTGCTCGACTATTTCTTGAAGAATTAATGAGAAAACCAGTTTAAAGTGATCTGTTTCTACTCCATTTCTGCTTTGATTCATGCCGATTTTGTATTTCCGCTGCATTTTCGGTAGTTGCTAGCTCTGATTGACTCACACGACTGTCAATAACGGTCCTACAACTCTTTATCATCGAAACACTTCCAAGAAACTTCACTTTTAGTGCATTCTAGACAGATTGTGAGTTATCCTGATGGTGTAACAGAACTAAAATATCTTCTTTGATCGCTTGCTGCAAGATACTCATCATTTTCTTTTCAGCTTTAAAGCTATCCTGTTCAAGTGGAGTTAACTGATGAAGTGCTTTCTCAATACCTAATCCATTTATCGGAGGTACATACTTTGACTCAATTTTCATCCAACACTCAAAATGATTTGCTTGCACCCAGGTTTTAAACCTTTCTGACCACCCTGAATGCTCGTCAATGTTCATTAACTTTGGTGGCTTTTGCATTGTACCAAGCTCGTTTTCCATGTTTACATTCTGAATAATACTCGCTGGACTTTGAGCTACTATCATTCCCCCTCCGGAAAACATGTTATAAAATTCTTGGTTATCCATTTTTTAAATTTTGAAAAATTTTCCAAGTTTTTTTAAAAAAATCACTTTTCAAATGAAATCACTTCCACACGGAATAGACTTTCAAACGAAATGGTCTCACAAACGAAATAGACTCTTTCAAGCGAAATGACACTTTCAAGCGAATTGAAATGTCATTTCGTGCGAAATGAGTAAAAATTTCCTTTTCATGCGAAATGATCAGTCAAAATGGTTTTTCAAGCGAAAAGGTCCATTTAGTGCGAAATGGACAAATATTTCAAACAAGTCACACGAAATGGTTCATTTCGTATGAAATGAATACAATTTTTATACGAAATGATGACATGTTCACACGAAATGATGTTTTTGGCACTTTTTGATCAATTTTAGTTCGAATTAAGGTCTGAAACTTTGAAGGATTGACTAAAATGGTGTTTTACATGTTATATTCAAAGATCAGTCCATTTTGTCCGTGGAATTGTTCAAAAATCCAAGAATGAGTAGAAGTAGAGAGTTCTAAACCATTCAATCCTGAGCTCTGATACCACTTGTAGGATCGATATTCAACCTGAATGAGTCGGTCTGAGTCAAATCTAGGTCACTAGAGAGGCGGAAACAATCTAGTAACTGAGAATCGGTGTTAGAATGTGAGTAGAAGCAGAGAAATACACTTTAAACTGGTTTTCCATTGATTTTAGACGTTAATACACGGAGAAACTTTGACAGCACTTCGTTTCAAATTTCACCGAACTGTTACAAATGGAAAACACTACCTCCCAATTTATAGGGGAACCATTTCGCACGAATCAACAAGTTCCATTCCGCACGAAATGGCAAAGCTCCATTTCGTGCGAAATGGCCTTACAACCTATTTCGTGCGAAATGGTTACATACACAAAATAACTTTAAATATTACACTTTAACCCCTATTACAAGCTATTCACATGACCTAGATTGTTGACATAGGCGATAGACATTATGTATCAACAACTTTAATAACTAGTTTCTTATGTTGAAGGTGAAACTTCCTTATCATTTATCCGTGGTGTCTTGGCGTTATTTTACTGTCTATATAAAATAAAAGATTTACAACATTCATATCTCCATGGTCTATATGGAGATATGTTGGCTACCAGGTCGGGGGTTAAGGGAATGGTTTGGTAAGGTTATTGCCTTGTTCAGTGTATAGATCCTGCAAGGACCTGGGTCAAGCTTAGTAGGACCTCCTTCAATACCCACTGGTATTGGATGGCGGGGGTGCGAATTTCTAGATCCCCTCATATGTAAACTACTATTAATACATTAACTCGGCTACATGGGATTGTATCCCTGCTGACTCAAACCACTTAGCCGAGGGTAACGTCACCTTCAAAAGAGGGGCCTACCACATTACACATTAATAACTTAATTAATTATCTTCCAATAATCCAACCCTTTAGGATTGTATCCTTGCTGACTCAAACTACTGGGTTGTGGGTAACGTCACCTTCAAAAGAGGGGCCTACTACTATAACTAAGATAATCTCTTAAAAAGTGCAAAAGTGCGGAAAACATCAAAGGTTACACTAAAGGCGAGTCGGATCCAAGTGATTCATCTTGTCTATCTGTTTTTATTTTTATTTTTATTTTTAGCATTTTTTAGTTAGTTTTTATTTTCTTGTTTAAAACCTTTTTCTAAATTTTTGATTTGATTAGACGTTGAGGATAAACCGGTACTAAAAGCTCTTGTGTCCTTGGACGACCTCGGTATCTTACCAACGTTATACTACGCTCACGATGGGTGCACTTGCCCATATGTGAGTTTAGTGTTAGTAAAATATCGTGTTTTATAAATTTAAAACTTGACTAAAGTGTTAAAAAGGGTGAAAAATATACATAAAAACTATATAACATTCACACGCATCAAGTTTTTGGCGCCGTTGCCGGGGACACAAGGATTTTAAGAAAGCTTAAAATCGACGGCCTAATCAGTTTTTCAAAACCTTTATAAAAACGCGCGCATTTTTCTGCATTTTAGTTAGTTTTTGCATTTACAGTAGATTGAACACGGGCCGTGCTTACTGAACACGGGGCCGTGCTGCACATTTTTTTCAAAACACCCAGATACAGAGTCTGAACACGGGGTCGTGCTTACTGAACACGCCCCCGTGCTGCACAAAAACCAGTTGATTTTATTAAAACGCCCAGATACAGAAACTGAACACGGGGCCGTGTCAAGCCTCTGTTTCCATTTTTGTTTTTGTTTTCTAGTCTCGAGACTCTGTTGTGATCTGCTGAGTGATCCTTATGGACGAATACTCAGGAGGCTACAACTACACCTATGAGGAGGATGATTATAGGGAACATTATTGCACCATTTGTGGTAACCCTCACTCGGTACAATATTGTGACTTATTTCAACCATCCACTTCATACACCTACTATGAGGAGCCCCGGTACGAGCCATCAACTTCATACATATCCTATGAAGACCCAAGGTATGAACCTTCTCCCTCATACTCATATTTTGATGAACCAAGGTATGAACCTCCATACTCATACTTTGAGGAACCAAGATATGAGCCTCCACCTTCATATGCATACTATGAGGAACTATGGCGTGAACAACCCACCTCATATGAGTATTATGAAGAACAAAATTACGACCCTTATCCATCATATACTTGCAATGAAGAACAATGGTGTGAACCATCTTCTTCATATGAGTATTATGAGGAACAAAGGATCGAACATCCGGATTCAAGCTTTGAGGATCCAGATCCCTACTCTATCACCCACATAGCCGATAAGATAATAGAACACATTAAAACTATCGAACGATGCATAAAAGAATCTCGCGCAAGGGAAGATGAGTCCCGCGCAAGGGAAGAATTAACTTGTAATAAAAAAGAAATAGTTGAAAATGTAAAAATGGAAGAACAAGTAAGTGAAAAACCGACACATGAGTTAAACAACGAAAAAGGTGAGTCCGACAACGTTTAAATTCAAGAAGAGTCTAATTTTGAAAAAAATAATCTCTGGTCACCTTCTTTCGAAAATCATTGTTTAGTACCCACTCATGCTAAGTTTTTAAAAGAGTTAAACACTAGCACTAAAATTGACGAAACGGTAAGCATTAAGTTAACAAATGATCAAACTACGCTAATAAAAGAAGATCCATTTGAAATTAACATCACACCGGTTCCATGTTTTTTTCAAAATTCCTTTATTAGTAACATTACAATTGATAAAGATCTTTGCGTTAATATAATGCCAAACTACATTTTAGAAAAATTAAGTATTGGTGATTTTTCTCCACATCAAATACCCATTTTTCTATCTAATAGGAAAGTAATAAAATCAATAGGGGTAGTTGAGGATGTTTTGGTCCAAACAAATCAAATGGTAATCCCAACCGACTTTGTCATCCTTGATGACGCTCCTCTAGTGTTGGGACGACCTTTTGTGAAAACCCACGAAGCTTTGAAAAATCGAAAGTACAACAATCTATCTATTCAATTAGGGGCATTTAAAAAGAGTGTCAATCTTGATCGTTCATTGAAATATCCATTCGGCAATAATGACCCCCTAATTGAAGATGAAGATGAACTACCCGATACAAGAGAAGAAATTGACCACTTTGTTGAAGAAGAGGTCGCCATAGAACAAACTTTTAAGGTTCTTGACCATAATGAGCAACCAAATAAGGAGTCTCCTAAAGACCCACCTCTTGAACTCAAAGAACTCCCAAAAGGTTTGGAATATGCTTTTCTAGACAAAGATGGTAAATCACCTGTAATTATTTCGTCAAAATTAACTAGTTTAGAAAAAGAAAAATTAGTTGCACTTTTGAAAAAACACAAAAACGCGATCGTTTGGAAGCTTGTAGATATTAAAGGTATAAGTCCTTCCATGTGTACGCACAAAATTTTAATGAACGATGACTACAAATCGGTAATACAACCACAACGTAGAGTAAATCCAAATGTCCAAGAAGTGGTTAAAAACGAAGTCATCAAATTACTTGATGCCAGACTCATTTACCCAATTTCCGATAGTCCTTGGGTAAGTCCCGTCCAAGTAGTTCCAAAGAAAGGAGGTATGACGGTAATAACTAACGAAAAAAATGAATTAATACCAACAAGAACCGTCACAGGATGGAGGGTATGTATAGATTATCGTCGATTATATGAAGCAACAAGGAAAGATCACTTTCCTTTACCATTTATTGATCAAATGTTAGAAAGATTAAAATTTTATTGTTTCTTAGATGGTTTTTCAGGTTACTTTCAAATTTCGATAGCACCCGAAGACCAAGAAAAGACAACATTCACAGGTCCCTATGAACTTTTGCTTATCGACGCATGCCTTTTGGTCTATGTAATGCCCCTGCAACCTTTCAACATTGCATGGTGGCCATCTTCCATGACATGATAGAAAAGACAATGGAAGTCTTTATGGACGACTTTTCTATCTTTGGAGATTCATACGACCAATGCCTCGATAACCTTGAACGAATGCTATCCCGATGTGAGGAAACTAACCTCGCCCTTAACTGGGAAAAATGCCATTTCATGGTAACAGAGGGAATAGTACTCGGTCACAAAATCTCAAGCGAAGGAATGGAGGTAGATCGAGCAAAGATAGACACTATTTCTCGATTACCACCCCCATCCTCCGTTAGAGCTATCAGAAGTTTCCTAGGGCATGCCGGGTTTTATAGACGATTTATCAAAGACTTTTCTAAAATTTCAAGGCCTCTAACAAAATTACTTGAAAAAGATGCCCCTTTCATCTTTGACAAGGATTGCAATCAAGCATTTCTAACTCTAAAAGAAATGCTAGTCAATGCACCTATCATGATAGCGCCTGATTGGAAATTACCTTTCGAAATCATGTGTGATGCAAGTGACTTTGCAGTTGGAGCCGTTTTGGGACAAAGAAAAGATAAGCATTTTCACCCAATTTATTATGCTAGTAAAACACTTAACGATGCATAAGAAAATTACACAACAACAAAAAAGGAATTACTAGCTGTGGTATTTGCTTTTGATAAATTTCGTTCTTATCTTGTTCTTTCTAAAACGATAGTCTATACAGATCATGCAGCCATTCGATATCTCTTCAAGAAGCAGGATGCTAAACCACGTTTGATTCGGTGGATTCTACTCCTCCAAGAACTTGACATTGAAATAAAAGACAAAAGAGGAGCAGAAAACACCACAGCAGATCATCTTTCGCGCTTGGAAGACCAGCTTTGGAGGCAACCAGGGACGAGCAGATCAATGAAAATTTCCCAACGGAGTCCTTGGAAATGGTGGAATACCGAGAAGAGCCATGGTACGCTGACTATGCTAACTACCTAGCTAGCGGTATAGTCGCAAAAGGATGGCCACATCATCAAAGAAAGAAATTCTTTGCCGATGTGAAGCATTATTTTTGGGAAGATCCTTATCTTTTCAAAATGTGTGCCGATCAACTCATCCGCCGATGCGTACATGGTAATGAAGCAAGAAGAATTCTCCGCCATTGTCACGAAGGTCCGTACGGAGGACATCATGGTACCGCTAGTACCACACGAAAGGTATTTGATTCGGGATTTTATTGGCCAACCATTTACAAAGACACCCAAAGTCTTGTCAAGACATGTGACGCTTGCCAGAGATCAGGTAATATTTCTTCCAAAAACGAAATGCCACAAAATGGCATTCTTGTTTGTGAAATCTTTGATGTGTGGGGACTCGACTTTATGGGACCCTTCCCACCATCAAAAGGAAACAAATATATACTTGTGGCGGTAGATTACTTGTCTAAATGGGCTTAGGCCGAGGCACTTCCAACCAACGATGGAAGAGTCGTGGTAAGATTTCTGAAAAAATTATTCTCTCGTTTTGGAACACCAAAAGCTTTAATAAGTGATAGAGGTACCCATTTTTGTAACCATCAACTTGAAATTTTTTTAACAAGGTATGGGGTCTATCACCGGGTCTCAACAGCATATCACCCTCAAACAAACGGACAAGCCGAAGTGACTAATAGAGGTTTAAAAAGAATACTTGAAAAAACCGTAGGGTTAAATAAAAAAGAATGGGCCGACAAATTAGACGATGCTTTATGGGCTTTTCGAACAGCGTACAAAACAACAATAGGTACAACCCCATATAAGCTCGTGTCACACCCCAACCAATGGCGGAAACATCGGGATGAGACGAAGTGTGAAGATTGCTAGAGACATCATAACGCTATTTGTGACAATATTTAAATAATTCCCATTTCATTTCATAACTTCAAATTGTCAACATTACATAAACTCAAATAACAACAAGTTCCAAAAGTAATACATAACAACATAAGCAAAAATTGATACAACATACTAAACCTAAACGTCTATATGTGTATCTAGGCATCAACGCTACTTCTTTTCATAGCATCGTCATCATCAACCTGTAACATGTTTAAAATACAATTCAATGCAAAAGCAAAGGCGAGTATACAAGTTTGGTACGTACATAACAAAAGATAAGTTTTAAACAATTCCTCATAGCAAGCATGTGATTCAAGATAAACAATAAATATGGCATGTGTCTAACATATCAAACCAAATGAGACGCAAGATGCTCATGACATAACCACAAGTCTACGGGCGGGTCGTCAATCCTATAGCGCTACATATGTCACGGTTAGGCTCGTACGAAGTTAATGATAAGTTCAACACATAAGGTTTCACCCAAGTTTAAAGTATCAAGCAATCACGTATACAAGCATGTTATAGGAATGTTCATGTGTTTAAGCAAAATGTTCATGTGTAAGTTTTTGATAAGTAAACATGTTACACCCCAAAAGTGGTAAAAGTAAAAAGGGGAATACGAGTATACTCACATAATTGCTAAGTCTTCCGATTATCCAAGTGTTGACGAGTGAATGAGATTAGGATGATGGAACACCGAGGTCACCCTATATGGGCAAACGATGGTGCATAAGTAAACGGAAATTTTGACGGAGGATTCGAAGTGGAATTTGAATGTACGTATATAATTAACACCGTTTATGAATATATATATATATATAAAGGGTTGTAGGTGTGTTGTCAACATAATGAATATATATATATATACTTGACGAAAAACATATTTGGTATATATATATTTATTATATGCTAACGAAAGGTATAAGATATATATATGTACATTGTCGAATGGCGTATTAGATATATATTTATTTTGTCGAAAGGAAAATACATATATATATATATATATATCTTGTCGTTAGGTATATACATATTTGACGAAAAACGTATTAGACAAATGTATATATTTTGACGAAAAGTTTAACGGATATATACATATACATATTTGACGAAAAATTATAATGGGTATATATATATATATATTTGATGAAAAGTGTGACATATATATCTATATATATATATTTATATATTTTGACGAAAAACGGGCAGAGTTTCCTCTGTTTTTGGACGATCCCGACAACACAGTTGTCGATTATTTTACAAAACGCAATTACAATCTTATCAATAATATAAGTATATCTTTTGGTGAAGTTATCAAACAAAATAAATAAATTATGAATCGACGATTTGAGTTCAGTTTTACGCTAAATAATACGAATCGTACAATATAAACAATATTCTCGTCGTTAATAATTTTTACCGAACCCTGTGTCGAACAGTTGACCGGGTTTGACCCGAGTTGACTGAGTTGACTGACTACTCAAACCGTGCTTGACCCGAACATCAAACTAAGTCGGTTGACTGCTTTGACCGAACCCGAACCCGAACCCGAGAACGAAACCCAATCTGAAACTGAACCGAATGAATCATAACTTGCGCCAATCCATTTCCGTACCGAGTCTGAACGAATCGAACAAAAATCGACTGAATCGAAACTGAATGGAAACTGGATCGAATAAAACCAAAGCAAAACCTGAACCAAAACTAACCTGAACGGAATCGGTTGTGAACTCGAACTGAGATAGGAACCGAGACGGACTCGAAACAAATCAAAGAGAACCAAACTCAGAACTGACCGGTACACGTGCTAACCACCGAGCCGCGACTCCGACTGTCGCCACGCCGCCGTCGGCGACGGCGGCTCTTCTCCAAGCTCTCTGATTTCTCTTTCTCGTCTCCAACTTCTTGGCTTCGTCGCCGCATCCGTTTTGCCGATTAAAGGGGTGTTGTTGATGGTGTTTGCCGGAACCCAATCGGAGAAGGTGAAAGGGGGTAGTGGGTGTGTCGTGTCGGAGGAGGAGGGAGGCCGGTGGCCTGAGCTGTGCCGACACCGGCTAGTCGTCGGTGAAATAAGGGAATCGGGTGTGAAGGTGGGTGTTTGGTGGTGGAGGAGAATGTGTGTCTAGGGTTTCAATTGGAGAAGATGAAGAGGTCAGTGATGTATACGAAGGGCTGCAGAGGAAGGATTAGGGTTTTTAATTTGTTGAAGATGGTGAGCAGTAAAGTCTGTCTGGTGTGTTGTCTGCACATACAAATCGAGGGGAATGTAGGGTTTGTAATTCAGTTTTTAGGAAAGACCCATATGACCCCCTTAACTTAAAAGGTTTAAGGAATTAGTGGTCAAATTAACTTGGTTAATTTACATAACCTTGAAACTTAATTAAAGTTAACTAGGTTACTTGTTATTTAACCAAAACTAAATATGTTAATTAATAACTTTTAAGATCTTTTAAATTGAAATATTAATTTAATTTAATTTAATTAATTAAACAATAAATAAATAAATAACCATTTTTTTTTTGGCGAATTAAATTAAAGATGAAGATTTTTCAACGATTATGACAAAACGACTAATACAAGGATACAAAGTTTCCAAAAATAGGAATATGAACAATGGTTTCTAATTATGGAAAGTGATAAAAACGCGGGGCGTTACAGCTCGTCTATGGAAAAAGTTGTCATTTGCCAATAGAAATAGCACACAAGGCCTACTGGGCAATTAAAAATGTAAACTTAGACTTAGAAATTGCCGGTAAAAATCGATTCTGCCAATTAAATGAATTAGACGAACTAAGGAATTATGCATATTCTAACTCCGAAATTTATAAGGAAAGAATGAAAAATTTGCATGATAAACACATTAAACCTAATGAATTTCGGGTAGGAGATCAAGTTCTATTGTTTAATTCACGACTTCGATTATTTTCTTGCAAACTAAAGTCTAGGTGGTCAGGACCTTTTTCCGTCACCCATATTTTCCCACACGGTGCATTCGAAATTAAATCTCGGAATGGAATTCCATTCAAAGTCAATGGCCAATGGCTAAAGCTTTATCAAGGATTCATTGAGGATGAGGAGGAAGAAATCTCACTTCAAACGGTCGAAGAATGAAAGCATCAACATCATACCTGGTAAGTTACGAACAATCGGGAAAACATCTAAATCGGTAAGATTTCTAGAACCAACTTTTGGGAAACAGGGCACTCACACGAGCACTTAAAAAAATTAAAAATTGCTCGCCCACGGGGTCGTGCTCAGCGAGCACGGGGCCATGTCCGCGCAACTGTCTGGATAAAACCCCCTTTTTCTTTCACTTTCCTCATTCCACACGCCCCGTTTCCCCAAAAAACTCTCTAGCAACGTCAAGGTATGATTCTATCCTTATAATTAGTTAGATTAAGTACTTGCATGTAGTTTAACATCAAGATTTAGGGAAAAATCTAGGGTTCTTCAACTTGAACCGGATCGAACTCCAAATTTTTGCATAAATCTGTTAGTATTAGTATAGATACATGTTATAGGAAGTAAATCAACTTGTATTGTTTGTAGATTTGCCCGATTTCTCACAAAAAACCCCAAACCCTTGTTTTTGAACCAAAAAATATGAAATTGAAGGGGTAAACGGTTTGTTTTGGGAAAAACGGCACTTGGGGTTTCATTTTCGGGGAAAACCGCCCCTACTGGACCAAAAATTTTCAAGTTTTCGAGACCGGGTCAAAAAATGTGATTTTTGGGACACAGACGCCTGGACACGGGGTCGTGCTCAGCGAGCACAGGGCCATATCCTGCTAAACTCAGGCCAACATGGGGCGTGTTCAGCAAGCTGTTTTCAGTTTCCTTCAAAAATTTCACTGTTTCATACTGATTATTTGGTGTGTTTTCTTTCAGATGGCCAAGAAATTCACCAGGTTCAACGCAAGTGAGTTGGAGGCTCAAGCACGTTATGATGTGCTAAGAACTAGGTCCGAAGAGAATCCCAGACAAGTGTGCATGGACACTCTTGAAGCAGTGAACCAAATAGACCACTTCAAAACCATTGTCACTGGCCCGCTACGAGTGGCTCTCTGCACTCGGCTTCACTCCGTGCATGAATACAGCATGGAATTTTACAGCACGTTTGTCCTTAAGCCAAGAGCCGAACCATTTGACAATGATGGGGTTGAGTTCCATTGTGGAGGGACCACATACTCAATCTCAGTTGCATAATTTGGAGAAATTATCGGGTTGTACTCAGAAGAGGATGTTGGGGATGAAGAGAACACCGGCGGTCTCCATGAAATTCCGGAAAATCAACGCCAAGCTGCTTGGGCTCAGATCGGAGATGGCAACTATAACCCGAGCCGAACCAAGAGCACACTGTTGAGAGACCCTCTCTACCGCTACATCGACAGGGTCCTCACCTACTCTCTTAGCCAGAGACACGACAGCAGCGGTGTCGTAGGGTTACGGGATCTGCTAGTCCTCCATTGCATCCACTACCGTGTCAACCTTGATGTCCCATACCTGCTACTCCGTAACATGCGCTTGAACCAACTTGCTACTCCCCCGACTCCTATCTTCTTTGGAGGGTGGATTTACCGCCTTTTCAAACACTTTACAAGGATGCCGAGGTCCTTTCAAAAGGGCCCATGGTCGGGAAAGGTGGACATGGTCATCTGCTGCTCCATGAACTTGATCAATGAAGCGAATGACGGGACGGTCAGATTTCAAACAGTTCAAGGGCATGCATGGAACCCTCAAGAAGCTCTGGTCCTACACTCTCCACTCATCCAACCTCCTCCCCAGTACTAGTACCAGCACCATGGTGATCCGGGTCAATCCTCCTCTCAAGGAGGTGGTTTTCCTAACTTTCAAAGCTTACATGATCGATTGCAGGAAATCCTTATGCGCACCAGGAACACCTACAACATGGCCAGCAACACATACGCCCGGGTCGGAGTGATTGAGAGAAACGTCTCCGACATGCAGGATGACATTGGGAACATCCGGGAGTATATGGCAGGCCACGGAGGGGACGGTGATGATGACGACGAGGACATGGACTGAGCGGGAGGAGTAAAGGTAGCAGCACACAGTTGCTGGTCTAACAAGTTAACCCTTTATCTCAAAAACAATCTCATGGCCTGCGTGCCATTTGTTGAACAATTTACTTCCCTTGCCACTTTTTATTTTCTGCATTTCTTTTCGTTTTAACTTGTGTTGTGGATGATGAAACGTTGGTAAATTAGGATGTTTGTTATTGGTTGGTGTGGTATTTATTAGTAAAAAAGGTACCTACGAGGCTTACAGTACTGAACATTAGTGCTACTAAAGCCGGGACAGCAAAACCGAAGGCAGAAACCTGTTTCACATTTTTTGCAGAATGTCCACACGGGGTCGTGCTCAGCCGACACTCCCCCGTGCCCATTGCCCAGACCTGCTGTTTGTCAAAATGTTGCAGACCTTTGTCCAACACGGGGTCGTGTTCACCATACATGCCCCCCGTGGCCACCTTCTGTAAGTTCCCGTTACTGGCAATCTGACCACGGGGCCGTGCTCAGCAAGCACGGGCCCGTGTCCAGGTGCCCAGTAACAGAAAAAAAATTTTAAACTCACCTTTTTACTCATTCAATCAACCTAAAAACTTATTTTTTGGACACATTGAGGACAATGTGTAATTTAAGTGTGGGGGGAATGCTAAAACCTTGAAAATTTGCAAGTCCTAATCACAAGCCTTACACAAAACTCTATTGGAACCGCTAAACACACCAAATTTTTTCAAAAACTTTTCATTTTTTTTACTTGTCTTGGTTTAAATTGGGAATAAAAAGTTCTAAAAAGGTTATATTTTTATAAATTTACAACCGATAGCGTCGTGATAAAAAGAACCAACATAAGAAAATTATGAAACGACATGACAAATCTAGTTAAAATTTGATTATATATACTTGATCACATTGAAAACCTATTCCCACAAAAAGTGAGTTTTGAGCCTTTATTAAGCATACAAATACACATCTTTAAACTAAATGCTCATTTTTCGTTTCTTTTGTGAATAGCCGCTTGGTTTCTTACAACTCTAGAACTTGCCATTACGATACATTCCCGGTCCTTACCAACTTAAACCCAAGTAAGTAAATGATGGAGGCATTAGGACTAACCCCTTTTTCTTTCAACACCATTATTTTCCTTTTTTTACCACCTCCCCGAAATCCCTCTAGTTAACCCCTTTGAGCCTAAACCTTTTCGTTTCTAAACCCACAAAACAAACACCCTTTACCCACCAAAACCCTTTTTCATTTTAAACCCTTTATTTTAGTACAAGGCTCGGTTTTCTTGTGACATCCTTATAAAAAAAATGATGAAGTTTAGCAATAAACAAGCAAGTTCATCAAAAAGAACTTTGTTTGAAAAATGATTCATTAGAATAAAAAGTCACAAAAACAAAATGTTTTACGAAAACCGACGCTTTTTACGCCTTTTCGCCCTTTTCTACTAACCACTAACCCAAAATCACATACCTTTAACCCAAGCCTAACCCTTCCCCAAAGTCCCCTTGATATTTACAAAGGTTTATAGTTAAAAAGGAAGAGGATTGATTGCTTGGCAAGCATATGGTAGAAGTAAGTTCCATGCCACTCTCGAGTGTTTTACAAATATACATCTTCGGCCGAGTGTTGAGTGATCTCCCATGAGATATGTGAACTTGTATATAAATGGAATTTTAAAGAGGCATGTTATGCGCAAATAAGTAATTTCTCTTATGCAATGTTCTAAATAAATCATAACGAATAGGATTGTAAATAACATAAAAATAAAACCTAATAAAGAATCTTGGAATCCCGATACTCTAGACAAGCCCAAAACCTTCTATTCTACCAATTCCATTTGGGTGTGTAAGCCACAAAATAAAGAGTTTTGCTTGAGGACAAGCAAAGATTCAAGTGTGGGGGTATTTGATGTGTGTAAAATGCAACATATAAATTACATCAAATGAGGCATAAAACTAACACTTTTTTAGTACTAATGTTGGAAAAAGTGTGCTTTTGTCTTCCTTTTGTATTTTCAGGGTTAAAAGAGCTTAAACGAACAAAAGAAGCAAAAATGCAGCCAAATATAACATAAATACAAGAAAAGGAATAAACGTGGCATGCCCGACCCCTCGACAGCATCTTCCCAAGCAAAAACATGACAACAGAAGACTGAACACGCCACGTGTCCAGCGGACACGGGGGCGCGCCCAAGTGTCTGCAGAAAAGACAAAGTGGTAGAAGCTTCTATTTCCCAACACGGGGGTGTGCCCAGCGGACACGGGGCCGTGGTCAATGCTAAGATTTGTAGAATCTGAGCAAATCTTGATAGTACAGATACGCTTCTGCACACGGGGACGTGCCCAGCGGACACTGAGGCGTGGTCAACTAATACAGACAAACTGCAATAAATGAAGAAAGAGAAGATGGGTGGACACGGGGACGTGCCCAGCATAGTAGGGAATGGTTACCTGGTCGGGGGTTAAGGGAATGGTTTGGTAAGGTTCTTGCCTTGTTCAGTGTATAGATCCTGCAAGGACCTGGGTCAAGCTTAGTAGGACCTCCTTCAATACCCACTACTATTGGATGGCGGGGGTGCGAATATCTTGATCCCCTCATATGTAAACTACTATTAATAAATTAACCTTGCTACTTGGGATTGTATCCCTGCTGACTCAAACCACTTAGCCGAGGGTAACGTCACCTTCAAAAGAGGGGCCTACCACATTACGCATTAATAACTTAATTAATTATCTTCCAATAATCCAACCCTTTAGGATTGTATTCTTGCTGACTCAAACTACTGGGTTGAGGGTAACGTCACCTTCAAAAGAGGGGTCTACTACTATAACTAAGATAATCTCTTAAAAAGTGCAAAAGTGCGGAAAACATCAAAGGTTACCCTAAAGGCGAGTCGGATCCAAGTGATTCATCTTGTCTATCTGTTTTTATTTTTATTTTTATTTTTATTTTCAGCATTTTTTAGTTAGTCTTTATTTTCTTGTTTAAAACCTTTTTCTAAATTTTTGATTTGATTAGACGTTGAGGATAAACCGGTACTAAAAGCTCTTGTATCCTTGGACGACCTCGGTATCTTACCAACGCTCACGATGGGTGCACTTGCCCATATGTGTGTTTAGTGTTAGTAAAATATCGTGTTTTATAAATTTAAAACTTGACAAAAGTGTTAAAAAGGGCAAAAAATATACATAAAAACTATATAACACTCACACGCATCAAAGTCCATAGCTATACTCTCCCATTTCCACATAGTGATCTCGGGTTGGACGAGTAAGCCAGAGGGTCTTTGATGCTCGGCCTTGACTTTCGAGCAAGTCAGGCACTTCGAAACATAAAGAGCAATATCCTTCTTCATGCCCGACCACCAGTACTTGTAGCGAAGGTCCTGGTACATTTTATCGGCACCGGGATGAATAGAGTATCGAGACTTGTGGGCTTCGTCCATCAGAATCTGTCACAAATCGGTACGCTTGGGTATCCAAATTCGGTCTAGATAGTGGAATATCCCATTCGATTTATACACTAGTGTCGCAACCCCCGCCCCCTATCTGTCCCGGGAACGGGTGGCCGCGAGACCAGTTTTGGTGGTATCGATGTTTATCATTTTGGCAACGGAAATTACATCAGGACCGTAGTTAAGAAATATTTTATCAGAGTAAATACCACACTTTTATAATATTAAACATATTGGGATAAAACCCAAGTTTTTATTACAAACTGATTTATAGAGATAATCTCTATTTTATTGAATAAAAATCTTCTTTTATTTAGGTAACTTTTATAGCCACTTTTCCAAACCTTCAGTGCTGTCCAGCTGGCTTCTAGTTGGCTCTCACATTTTGTTACCTGAAACGCGTTTTAAAAACATTTTGTCAGTGGGAAATACTGGTGAGTGAATCCCGGTTTAATCAAGAAGAGTTTTATCAATTTTCACAATATTGAGAGCGATTACAATGTTTACATCTACACAATTACCCATTCAGTACTGTCAATCCTGAATGGTGGGTCATATTACCCATTGGCTAACTCTTTGTCCAATGGTAATGTGTTCCACATTTTGTATACAAAACCCCAACATACCGGCAGTAATTGAAGAATTACAAAGACTCAATCACTGCTTAATCACATTGTAAAATATTTAAGGTTTTGTAAAAACTGTTTACAAAAAGGAGATTACTCACATTGTTTTCTTAAGTTTCCTTTAAAGGTTTCCTGGTGATTATCTGTAACTTACACAAATGCACACGCGTTAGTATAATAACCCTTTATATTTACATTAGCAATACCCTCCCCGAGACGGCATTCCAACGACTACGTCGGGCAGAACCACGACAGCCGTTACGGAACCCTGGATCAATCGGGCAGCGTATCTAATACGTAACCGGGGTTATGATACTTACAATGGGGCAGAACTTCGTTAATTAGGGGGGTGTTATGCCCGAGAATTATGCCTACTACGTAGAAATTGAGAGAGAAAGAAAGGTGTGAGCGTCGGAAAGTGAAAGCTGATTGATCTCATTTATAGGGCCAGATTTCGTCTTCCTCGTGCCTCGCGTAAACTCCGACCAAGGTCTACGCGGCCAACGTAGTAGGCTGGGTAGGCCCTAGCCTGGCCCAGTCATCACACTAGCCTTCACACGCGTTGTGCCACGTGGCAGCCCCGGGTGCGGCCTGACCTCCTTGCTGTCGCGGCCCGCGTAGGTGGTAGCCAAAGGCTACGCGCCCCGCCAGAGACCATAAAAATCTGTTTTTATTTAATTTTTATAAAAATAAAGGTATTCAGGGCCCGTTTTCTTATATGGGGTGTATTTTAGGAAATATAGGGACATTTGAAAATATATTAGGGTGTTGAAAATATTTTGGAGGGTTGTTATATCCTCCCCACCTTGTTTTAGAGCTCGTCCTCGAGATCTACTGGAATAGGTGTGGATATTTCCTTTGCATCTCGGATTCAAGTTCCCATGTGTATTATGGTCCTCTTTTGGAGTCCCATTTCACTTTGACTAGAACTAATCTCTTGTGTTTGAGGTTCTTAACTTTCCTGTCTTCAATCTGTAGAGGCCTTTCTACAAATTTTAACTTCTCGTTTACCTCTATATCCTTAAGAGGCACTATCAGTGATTCATCAGCTAAGCATTTCTTGAGATTAGATACATGAAATACATCATGTATTCCTGCCATTTCCTCTGGCAGTTGTAGCTGATAGGCTACAGGTCCTATACTTCTAATAATCTCAAAAGGTCCAACATACCTGGGACTTAGATTTCCCCTTTTGATGAATCTTACCACTCCTTTCCAAGGAGAGACTTTTAATAATACTTTATCTCCTACTTGAAATTCCAACGGTTTTCGTCTGTTATCTGCATAACTCTTTTGTCGATCACGTGCTTCTTTTAGTCGTTCCTTGACTTGAATGATCTTGTCAGTTGTTTCTTGTACTATCTCAGGTCTAGATAGTTGCTTTTCTCCAATTTCTGCCCAACAGACTGGTGTTCGGCACTTTCGTCCATAAAGTGCTTCGAATGGTGCAACATTGATACTTGTGTGATAACTGTTATTATAAGAAAATTCTATCAATGGTAAATGATCGTCCCAATTACCTCCGAAATCAATTACACAAGCTCTAAGCATGTCTTCCATTGTCTGAATTGTCCTTTCGCTTTGTCCGTCCGTTTGAGGATGATAAGCTGTGCTTAGATTTAACTTGGTTCCCATTGCTTTTTGGAAACTTGTCCAAAAATGAGAGGTAAAACGGCTATCTCCGTCATAAACAATTGATAGAGGAATTCCATGTAAAGAAACTATTTCATTTACATATAATTTAGCTAATTGTTCCATACTAAAAGTTTCCTTCATTGGTAGGAAATGAGATGACTTGGTTAGCCTGTCTACAATCACGCAGATTGTATCATTACCTTTTCTTGTTTTGGGTAATTTAGTAACAAAATCCATTGTTATCAATTCCCATTTCCAAACTGGCCTTTCTAATTGTTGCAACAAACCTGAGGGTTTCTGATGTTCAGCTTTGACTTGTGAACAGGTTAAACATTTTGCAACATATGCTGCTATATCCTTTTTCATTCCTATCCACCAAAAATTCTTTCTTAAGTCCTGATACATCTTATCACTTCCAGGATGCATCGTATACTTAGACTTTTGGGCTTCTTCTAATATACGGTGACGTAAGTTTCCTAATTTAGGTATCCACATCCTTTTCTTATGGAATCTCCAAATTCCATCTGTTCCTTGTTCTAATTCCTTTATCATTCCTTTCAATTTTTCAGTATCATCCTTGATTACTAATTCTTGTGCGTTTTTAATCTGTTCATTTAAATCTACTTGCAGATTTAATTTAATTGAACGTACTCTTTTTGGCTTTTCATGATACTTTCGACTTAAAGCATCAGCTACTACATTTGCCTTTCCTGCATGATACTGGATGTCACAATCATAATCACTAAGCATCTCCATCCAGCGTCTTTGTCACATATTCAACTCCTTTTGTCCGAAGACATACCTTAAACTCTTATGGTCTGTGAAAATGATAAACTTACTACCGTAAAGGTAATGTCTCCAAATTTTAAGGGCAAAGCTTATGGCTCCTAATTCTAAATCATGGGTTGAATAATTCTCTTCATGATTCTTAAGTTGTCTAGAGGCGTTAGCTATAACCTTTTGACATTGCATCAATACGCATCCTTAACCTAACTTAGAAGAGTCACAATAGATTACAAAATCTTCAGTTCCTTCTGGTAACGCTAGTATGGGTGCATTGGTTAGTCTTTGCTTAAGAATTCTAAAGGCTTCTTCTTGTCTTGATCCCCATTCAAACTTAACGGATTTACTGGTTAACTTAGTTAAGGGAATGACTATTCTAAAAAAATCTCGAATAAATCTTCTATAATAACCGGCCAGTCCTAAGAAACTTCTAACCTCAGTCGGTGATTCAGGGGTTTTCCATTTGGTAATTGCCTCGATCTTGGTAGGATCCACATGAATTCCTTCAAGATTTACTAGATGTCCAAGAAATTGTACATGTTCTAACCAAAATTCACACTTTGAAAATTTAGCATAAAGCTTTTCTTTTCTTAATAAACTTAGAAGTGCGTGCAAATGCTTTGCATGTTCCTCTTTGCTCTTAGAATAAATAAGAATATCATCTATAAAGACAATTATGAATTTATCCAAATATGGCTTACATATTCGGTTCATCATGTCCATAAATGCAGCTGGGGCATTGGTTAAACCAAATGGCATGACAATAAATTCATAATGGCCATACCTTGATGATATCCTGAACTTAAATCGATTTTAGAGAAAAATCGAGCTCCTTGTAATTGATCGAACATATCATCGGTTCTTGGTAATGGATACCGATTCTTAATCATGACCTTGTTCAATTCACGGTGGTCAATGCACATACGCATTGATCCGTCCTTTTTGACGAATAGGATTGGCGCTCCCCATGGCGATGAACTTGGCTGTATGAATCCTTTCTCCAACAATTCGTCTAACTGTTTCTTCAGTTCCTGCATTTCTGCTGGTGCTAAGCGATAAGGTGCTTTGGCAATTGGTGCAGTTACTGGTAGCAGATGGATTCTGGATTCAACTTCTCTGGCTGGAGGTTGCCCTGGTAACTCTTCTGGAAATACATCTGAAAATTGGGATACTACTGGAATATCATTTAATTCTTTTTCTTTAGTGTTAATGATTATGGAAATCAAATACACAAAAGATCCTTTTCTTACATAACTTGTTGTTTTCATCACAGAGATGAATTTTGTGGATCTAAAGGGTTTATTTCCTTTAATTGTGATCTTTTCACCCTTTGGTGAATTTACTTGGATTGACTTTTGATCACATAAAATACTTGCTTTATTGGCTATTAACCAATCCATTCCTAACACAATGTCAAATCCTGCCAGATTTATTGGGTAAAGGTTTGCAATAAATTTCTGATTTAGAATTTCTATTCTTGCTCCCAGCAAGATTTCAGAAATCTTAATGGTTTCCCCATTTGCTGTCTCTACTAGACATTCTTGTGGGAGTTTAGTTAATGGTTGATTGAGAAGTTTGCAAAATGAAGTATTAATAAAAGTTTGGTTTGCACCAGAGTCAAATAATATTTTAGCAAAAATATCATTAACTAAAAACGTACCGGCTATCACATCCGGAATCATCTTTGCTTCTTCTGCAGTTAGAACAAATGCCCTAGCATTTTTAGTGTTCTTGGTGTTCGTAGCTGGAGCTAATTTCGGACAGTTTGGCTTGATGTGGCCTTGTTCTCCGCAGTTGTAGCATATCCTGTTGTTATGTTTCTTCCTGCAATCTTCCTCCTTATGTCCAGATATTTTGCAGAAGTTGCAGTATATGGAGCATCGTCCAGAATGCTTCCTTTTGCAATACTTGCAATAGGGTGCAGAAGTAGAACCTACATTTTTCCCATGATTAAAATTTCCGGAACGGAATTCTTGGGTAAGCTTCTGGGTTAGGTTCCTCCTCTAATCCTCTTCTCGTATACGGACTAATTCGTCAGTCAAGGTGTTTGCTAATTCTACGGCTTCTTCTATGGTTTGAGGTCTAGCTGCATTGACTACATGTCTAATCTCTCCAATTAATCCCCAGATGTAATGGGAGATTAATACTGGTTCAGGTGATGCAAGGGTTGGTACTATTCGAGCATATTCAAAGAAAAATGTAGTATAACCCTTACTATCTACCCCAGTCATTCTAAGATTTAGGAATTTATTTGCTATCTGTTCCTTTTCATTGGGAGAGCAGAATTTCCTTTCTACCATGTATTTAAATTCCTCCCATTCCATATTGTAAATCCTGTTACTTCCCCTAGACTAGAGGATAGTGTTCCACCATTCTAAGGCTGAATTCTTAAACAGATTAGAAGCAAACATTATTTTATCCTCTTCTGCGCATTTGCTTATTCTTAAGACCGCCTCAGTCTTTTCTATCCAGCGTACAACTGCAACGGCCCCTTCATTGCCCGAGAATTCCATTGGTTTACAAGACCAGAATTCTTTATAAGAACAACCATTAGGCATGGTTCTTCTTCTTTTGGGAATGTGCGCTTGAAGTATAGGACCATTGTTCACACTGTTTTCTGGTTCGGAGGGTCGTTTACTATCACGGTTACTTTTATTATCAGCTTCCCTAACCGTTTGAATAATATATGGCATCGCATCTATTATTCCTTATGCCACTATGTGTTGGATGGCACTGTTGTCTACTTGGTTTACATTATTGTTGTTGTTTGGGTTTTCGTTACCCGGGTTATGGTTACTCTGGTTATCGTTATGCTGGTTTTCCGGGTTATTATCTGAATTCTCTTTATTCACTTGGTCGGTCATCTGAATTTTAAACATTTACCACATATTAATATCACAAGATAATATCTTAATACGATCAATCACATGACACGCATTTTTGATCGAACATTGCGACTTACTTTTTTCTTATATAGTATGCATCTAATACAAACCGGAAATGAAATTTAAAATTACAATACTACTATGCATCATTAACCACGAAGTGGTCTATACTACGATAGATTTATTATTATTATTATTATTATTATTATTATTATTATTATTATATAATATTTTTTTTTCATACACACATATTATATATATTATTATAGAGTTAATTGCCAAAATCGTCCCTGAGGTTTGGGCAGGTTTGCCATTTTCGTCCAAAATGACAATTTTGTACCAAATTGCCCTCAACGTTTGTAACTTTTTGCCATTTTCATCCAAACCACTAACTTAGTTTATTTTTTCTGTTAAGTTGAGGATATTTGGATGAAACTGGCAAATATAAAACCACAGGGATGATTTGGGTAATTTACTCAAACTCTTTTAAATTTCTTTTATTTAATTAATTTTGTTACATATATATATATATATATAATAAAAAAAATATACATGCAATTTTTATATGAAAAAAATTAATAGCTTTGTCACATAATTTTTATAAATTTTCATCCAACCACTAATTAAGTTAATTTTTCTAATAAGGCGAAGGATGTTTATAAACTAAGACATAAATTAATTTCTAATTTTTATATAGATCAGTTTTATAAAAATAAAATCTACTTAAACCTTTAAATTTTATAAAACTAAAATTACTGGTGACCTTATTGAAGAAGGTCAAATAAAAAAATCTTATCACATGTACAAAGTTTGTAATTCATCTTCTACTCTTTTAAATTCGCTCCTAAAGAAAAACAGAAACCAGTGCCCCCCCCCCCCCTATCAAACAACGTATCGTTACCAAACCTTAAAATTACCCACCAAATTGTAATTATAATGCTATGAACCAAAAATTTCTTTACTCAAGCCACCCAGAATAAGTATTAGTTAGTTTCCCTCATAATCTTAATTAAATAAATATTTTATTTCTACCAACATATTTCCTAGGTGCTCAACACATTTAAAAAATATGTAACGTTTTACAATGTTTTTCTATCTCTACAACTGATAAATACTAAAAGTTGTAATTGATTGTTATGTGTTGCACACCAATGACGTTTTCTCTTTATAAAACTGATTTATATAAAGAAGCTGTAAATTAATTTCTTTCTTAATTTATAAAATTTAAAACATCATTCACCCTAACAGAAAAAATAAATTGAGTTAGTGATTTGAATGAAAATTTATAAAAATTATGTGACAAAACTATTAATTTTTTTTCTAAAAACTCCATGTATATTCTTTTTTATTATATATGTAACAAAAATAATTAAATAAAAGAAATTAAAAAAGGTTTGAGTAAATTGCCAAAATCGTCCCTGTTGTTTTATATTTGCCAGTTTCATCCAAATATCCTCAACTTAACAGAAAAAATAAACTAAGTTAGTGGTTTGGATGAAAATGGCAAAAAGTTACAAACGTTGGGGGCGATTTGGTACAAAAGTGTCATTTTGGACGAAAATGGCAAATGTGCCCAAACCTCAGGGACGATTTTGGCAATTAACTCATTATTATTATATTATTATTATTACTACTCCCACCATCACCTTCACTGATATGGATTCATCCAGAAATCCATATGACGCTCGTCGTACTTCCAGACGAGTCGTTCTCCTACTTGCCTCATCCTCTCGCTACTTTCTAAGATTTCTTCTCCGAAAGTTCAGAGCTCTTGCACATTTTCTACACTCATTGGGGGGTGCAGGTGCTGGTACTGGATATGGGTACTATGGCATGGGTTCTTCCTGAGGATACGGATTCTCTAGGATTTCCCTAATGTATTCATCATTATCATAGTAGGGATCTAGAGGGTCCAGACCTGGGTAAGCTGCCAGGTTTGGCATGGGTAGGTCTGTTAAATGGTAGCGTTGCACATAATCCCTATGATCATCAAACCACGGGTCGTAGTCTGGGTCTAAGGGATTGGGTGCTGGTACCCTAGGTATCTCATCTGGATTGAAATCATGCATTTCAACTTGATTTTCTGGGTTGTTTTCAATCTCCATTGGCTGGGTGGGAAACAAGGGTAATGGTTGAGGGGCTACTAGTTGCTCTAGGTTTGGGTCGGCAGCTGTGGATGCTAAGATATGGAAGTTTGCTAAACTCTTATTAAGCATGTCTTGGGTGTGGGCATCTATTTCTCTCTTAGCGGCTGCTAGCACTCGTTGCTCTTGTAACTTTTTCATTCTCTTCTTACGCTCATGTGCTCCCTTACTGAACCATCCTCTCTTTTTCTAAGGGAATGACTCTTCAGACTGATCCTTAAACACAAATATCCCGTCTTCATTGTAAGCAGAATACCCAGAGAGGGCAGGCTGTGAAGAGGTGCCTTCTGTTAGTGCAGTATGTCTATCGCCTCCGTCATCTCAAGACCGTAGCAGAAATAGATTAAGTTTAGTGCTTATAGTGTTATATTTTAGTAAAAGGCAAGGTGGCTTTTGTGTAAATAATGAGATATCTCATAATGTCCCTTGGCCTATAAATAGAGAACTTAGTGTTCTCATTTCAAACTTTTGCCATTTTGCAACTTTGGAGCTTTGAAGGTTAGAGAGAGAAACTAGAGAGAGAAAGTTGTAAAGGTGATTCATGGTGCTTGTATCTTTCAGATCTTTTATAGAATCACAGATTGATTACGTTTCGTGTGTTTTGGTCTTGCTCGTACACGGATTTCGCACGTCGTACGAGTCGGTTCGCAATCGTTCAGAGTCAAACCGGTCCTAACAAGTGGTATCAGAGCAAGGAGTTCGATTGCTCGGATCATTCATATGATTTCGTACTTGAATTCAGCAGATTCAGATCGAAATTTCTCTCAGATTTGTCTATGTTCTTCATCTTCTTCATATTCTGTCACGTCTTTCAAAATCTAACGAGATTTTCTGGTTAAAAATGGTTTGAACTTGAAGAATATTGTGCGAAACTGTTTTTTGAATAATCTGTGAAAGTTTTAATTCATAAAACAGATTTAAACTCAATCAATTTGTTCAAAAACTGACAAGTTCGTACCAGAACTTTGAAATCAGATCTACGGCTTTTTAGTGGACGATATTGATCAAATTATACTTCATTGCAATCGGAATTCAGTATAAAACAAGCATACAAAATTTCAGATTCAAATTCAAAGTATTTTGTGAGAAATTTGAGATTTTTTGATCGAAAAATGATAAAAGTTGCTGCTGTTACGATTGTTGTTCTCCGCACGGATGGCAATCCGTACGGATGACCATCCACGTTGACTGATTGTTGACCTAACCGTACGCATAAGTCGCACGCACGGATGACATAATACGTATTGACTTTTTGTTGACCCTGCCACACGCACGGATAACAATACGTGTTAATTCATTTCACTCGACCGTGTCTGTCATTTTAGTCAACTTTCAAGACTTGTCAGTCAACACTTTCAGTAGTACATGTGATTCATTTATTGCATTCAGTGAACATGTGATCAGTTTGCATTTGGCCATTGTCAGCTCATGTGATAATAAGAATTGCATGTGATAGTTAAGAGTTTGTCGGTTATTAATTGTGGTCAAAAGGTCAACTTCATACGCACGGATAGCCCACCCGTGCGTATAGCATCATTCCCACCCGCACGGATTACTTTCAGCCATACGTGTTGACTTGTTGACTTGCCATACGCACGGACAACTTGTCCGCGCTGATAACATCCCCACCCGTGCATATCACCACCCGTGCGTATAACATCATCCGGATAATCACCCGTACGTGCGGATAACAATACGTGTCTCAACATCACCCGTTCAAGCAACTTAGTCAACAAGTGCATGTGAACATTAAAGTGCTTGTCAGCACAGTTACATGTGATCATAGTCTGCATGTTTTGATAAAAGGTGATAACATATCTTGGTCCAATGAGAATCTATATGTGACTGTCATTAGCATGTGATTTTGCCTTGAAGTCAAAGAGCCAACCGATCAACTCAAAGATTTGTCGTGTAGTATATTGGTTTGTGTCAAAGAAGTCAACTTCATACGCACGTATCCCCACCCGTGCGTATAACATCTCCCGGATTCCCATCCGTGCGTATAACATCTCCCGGATCCCCACCCGTGCGTATCACCACCCGTGCGTACAACATCTCCCGGATCTCCATCCGCACGGATCTCCATCCGGATAGCAATCTCATCCGTACGGACAACGTTATCACGCGATTATTTTCACTGATTGACTTGTGTCGACTCACTGGTTCAAGTACCCGTCCGATTCATTTATTTGATATTGTTTAAACTCATTGTGTTTGTTTGTTTGTGATTCAGGTGATTAAAAGGTGCTGTTAATCGAGAAGATCACATCATGGCTGAAGAATTTATCAATACTTTCTACAATGCGTTTACCTCGGATACAGTGGAAGGATCAAACGATACACCCAAAGCGATAACAAAAACCATCAAAGACAACATTAACTATGACAACTTTTATGGAACATATTCTAAACCTCCGAAGCTGAATAACATTGAGGATTATGTTTGGTGGAAGGAGAGGTTTGTCAATTGGACGAAGGCATATGCACATGAGAGTTGGTTTTGTTTAAAGTTTGGCTATGAGAACCCAACAAATGACAAAGGAGAAGAAATTCTGATCAAAGATTATTCAGAGGATGATCGAAAGAAATTTTCTTATGAACAGAAGATGATTGCTTTGATTCAGCAATCAGTTCGTGATGACATCTTTTCATTATTAGTTCATAATGGGTCATCTAAATCTGTATGGAAAGCTTTAAAGGTTAAAGCTAAGGGGGATAAACAAATCCAGAAAAACAAAATAGCTTTATTGAAAAAAGAATTTGATTTGTTTGACAGTTTAAAGGGAGAGACTGTGAGGCAAATGATTGAGAGGTTTTGCCATTTAAAGATTGAACTTGAAAGATTTAAAATCTTGAAAACAAGAGAAGAGATAATTGATAAAGTGATTGAAGCGTTACCACGAGCTGATCAGTGGCAAACGTTTATTTTTATCTTGAAAAATGATGCTTTATATGATACGATTTCTCTTGATGCATTGTTAGAAAAGATTGAGAGTCATGATCTGGAGCTACAAAAGCAAAACAAGATGAGTGGTTCATCTCATCATCAGAATGTTGGTCTATACTACAAAGGCAATATACCTTCGGAGAAAGTTGGCAGTTCACCAAAGACAGCATTCAGTGGTGAGAAGATGAAAGAACCACAAACAACTTCATCAAGTTATCATTCTGGATATCATTCATCTTCAAAATCAAGTTCTGATGAAACTGAGGAGATTTTGTGCAACATTGCTCTTAAATTGAAGAATTCTCCTGCAATGAGCATCAATGCAGCTAAACAACAAATGAGCTTCCTTGCATCTGTTCTGGAATCGTATGAAGGTCTAGTTGCAGGCAAGATTGGTAACTCTGAGTTAACCAAAGAAGACTACGACCAGATTGATCCGGAAGAGATGGAACTCATTGACATCCGTTGGTGTTTGGCAAGCTGCATTCGCAGAGCTCAAAGATATATGGAGATTACTGGGAAGCAATCTCTCGATGGTGCATCTACAAAGCTTGGATTTGATAAGTCCAAAGTGACCTGCTTCAAATGTATGCAAAAAGGTCATTTCAAAAGAGAGTGCAACAATTCTGCGGTTGGTGGAAATGAACATCCGTTCAATGACGATTATTACCGAAAGGCAATTTACCACCGTAGCAGAGAAGAGCCAAAGATGATCGAAGATAAACCCAGAGAGAAGTCCAGAGCTTATGCTGTAATCCACGATGATGAAGGATATGATTGGAGTCAGATTCTACCAGATGAAGATCGTCCTGTAACAGCTCATGGGAGAAAAACATCAAAGGCCCAGCATCATGTTCTTGTTGCTGAAATTAGTGAAGAAAACAAAGAAAAAAATGTTGTTGCTGAGGTCAAAGAGAAAACTCGAGAAGAGATTTTGAAAGAAAAAACTCCAAGAGAAAGATTCATTGTAGGTTGCAGAATGGAGAAAATGCAGGAAGAATATGAGAATGCTGTTGCGAACAAAAGATGGGATAAACAGCAAGAATGTTTTGTCAACAAACAAGGTGAACCGGTCGTTCCCAGAAGTGAAATAGTTCACGATGATGTTCTTCTAGTAATTCCTCGATCCGGTGAATATTATTCAAATGTTGCAAAAGACAAGACATATGTGAAAAGGCTGGATAAAATCATCAGGGATGCTATGACGATAAAACTGAGGAAGAAGAATGAAGAAAGAATGAAGAAGAATGTTGAAGAGATGGTAAACAATTTGAAGAAAGTTGCTGAGGAGGTCAAGGTTGAAGAAGAAGCTGTGAAAGAAGTTGTTACTGAAGAACAACAGGTTAGAGAAGATGTGAAGAAAGCAGAAGAAGAAGTGAAGGTTGAAAGATCAACAGATGATGGTGATGAAGCTGTTGATGAGAAGCAGTAGAAAGAAGCTGATCAGAAAGAAACTGAAGCAAACACCGAAGTGCCAATCACTGAGGTAAATTCTGATTCTGAAACTCAAATCAAAATTGATGAACAGTGCAAGAAATGCATGGAACCATGCGGTGCTTGTATTGAAAAAGATGAAAAATTCAGAACAAGAGATCTTGAATTCACTAAAATCGAAAATGTTTTCAAAGAAAAATGCAAAGAAATGTTAGAAAATGAAAAGTTTTTAAAAGAAAATGATGAAAAACTTTCTCAAAAATGTAAAAAGTTAGAAAAAGAAAATGAAGTTTTGAAAGAAAATGTTTTGAAAAAGACAGAAGAATGTGACCAAAAGGAAATTGTTTGTCAAGAAATGAAAAAGGAATATGATTCAATAAAATTGGCTTATCACATTACAAAAGAATCATATGAAAAAGTAAAAAGTGAAATGAAACTTGTTCAATCAAGATTGAAATACTGTTCTGAAACAACTAATGAGTATAAACGAATGTATGAAATAAAGCAACAAGTTATTAATTCTTACATTGAGGATGTTGCTAAGCTAAAGCGTCAGATTGCTGATTTAGAACAGGATAATAACAAGTTAAAAAGTTATCATGCGTCGTCATATGTGCTTGAACGTATTTTCAACATAAAACCGGAGGATGGTGAGTCTGAGCAAAACAAGAAAGGCATTGGCTCAGAGTTTCATAAAGTTCCACCACCGGAAAAGTTTGTGTTTTATGATGATGAAAAGGTCGAAAAAGCTTTCAACATGGTAGATCAATTGCCAGATAACATTGACGTAACCTATTCCAAATCTGATGATTCTAATGATTCAGAGGTGGTGGGCAAAGTCGTTGAAAGTGTGTTGAAAGAAGAGTCGGTTGATACAGGTAAATCTGAATCACAGGATGAAAATGAAGGTAATTTTCATGATGGATATCTGAAAAACACAAAATCTGAGAAAAATTTGAGTGATGATTCAAAAGGATTGGTTTACACCATGATTGGATCAGACAAATTATTCTTAGATGTTGTATTCCCGATTCAGAATGTGATATCAGAAAAGGTTGATAAAGTTTTCAAAATGGTTAAGATTGAGAAGTCTGAGATTCCAAAGTTTGCTGGAAAAGGTCACAAAACTTTTTATAACAAACCTGGTTACAAAAAGAAAAACATGAAGGCTGGGTTGGGTTATAAGAAGAAACAAAGTTGGAAAAGAAATGAAACGCCAAATTTTCAGGCAAAAATGAGTTTTGTTCAAGGAGACAGTTTAGCAAAAGAAAAAGAGCTCAAGATGAGACAGTCTAATGATGAGTTCTTTGCTAAAAAGAAAAAGCAACAACCACAGGTCAAAGATGTGTCCATGAGAACATGTTTCAAATGTGATCAAAAAGGACATCTTGCACGCAAGTGTCCTAATCTAAAACCTGTGGATGTTGACAAAAAGAAGATTGATGCTGAGAAACAAAAATCTGAGAATGTGAGACAAAGGTCAACCAGATTTGATTCAAAACAAACTTGGAGGTACAACACAAACAAGTTTGCTTCGACTCAAAATTGGAAGTCAAACCAGTATAGATTCGATTCTAGACAGACCTGGAATTCTCACACACCCAGATTTAGAACAACACAAAGTTGACAAAAATCAGTTGATATGACAAAACCCCAAGAGTTTTGGAAACCAAAAGTTGTTGTTCAAAATCAAAAAGTTCAAAACGAGTCACATTTTTACAAAAGAGGTACTCCGAAAGGCCAGACATGGAGTATTAAGAAACCTATGATTTTTGTAAAAGATGAAAAAGTTGAAGTCAAAGTTGATAAGGTCTTTGTGAAAGACGACAAAGACTTTCCGGCATTGAATGAAGTTTATTGTGTTGAAATGCCTAAGGTCAAGCAGGCCTGGGCTAAATTGTTTAAGTGATTGAGTAAGTGTAAATGTGCAGGTGCTCAAGACAACTGAAGATTGTAAAAATGGAAATCGGAGCAGCCTGGCACAAGAAGAAGAGGCTGCTGAACCCTGGTTTGGTTGAACAGGGAGTTTGTTTGTTTTCTGTAAATAAATAAAAATATTTCAAAAACCCTAAAAATTTAAAATTTAAAAACCAAAAATATGTTTTCAGTTTGTCAAAAATTTGAAAAACCAAAAATATGTTTTGTTTCTGTCAAAAATTTTCAAAAATACAAAAATATGTGTTGATTGAATACGCTGAAACCCTCACGGCTGAACAAACATGATTACTTTAACAAGATTGAAAAACGGTTTTCAAACTGTCGAAAATCAATGGGTTGTAAATCATGGGGGTACGTTATATTTTCTGCAAATCAGTGCATGAAAAGCAGAAAATGGATGGCGAGACAAAGCTATCAGTATTGGTTGTCAAATTTTCTTTAAACAGTTTTGAATTTTAGGGGGAGTAATATTGTCAGAAAATCCAAAAACATTAGAATATTTGAAAAAGCCAAAAACATGATAAAATTCGAAAATTGAGTTTTTGTGTAAAAAGAGGAAATGATAGTACATCAGTAGACAGTTACAGTACGCTAAAGAATTGAAAAGTTTAAATGTGTTAAACGATCTCACTGATGATATGCCGATAGGTTTTTATACATTTAGTAAACTTTTTCGGGATATAAACCTCAATTCAAACTTGCTTATTTCGTGGGGAACATTACTTGGATATATAGGTAACCCCTGAAATCTCGTTTGAAAGGTCCCTCTTTCTGAGATACTAGGTCTTTATGCTTAGTGATATCTGGGGTATTATCCCGGGACTTCTGATTTTGCGGAAGCAATGGCCTAGTCCCCGGAGAATACTTTCCGCATTGCTTGAAACATAGCACAGCCCTCAGCTAAAAAATGATGAAACATTGAAAAATGCTATTCATGGCTGTTGTAACAAAAAGATCCTCTAAAGGGGACACACCAAAAGTCGAGCCGTCATCTCTCTGCTGAACGGAAGTTCTGACCTGAGCTCTCACGGTTTCGTACTATAATTTATTCCCCTTACAGATATCATCTAGGTATACTCACCTGTAAGACTGAATATTGGGATCTGCATACGGGAGTATATTCAAGAGGTGGGACACATGAATAGGTTTAAGTTCTTAAAACACCTAATTCGTATCCTGAATCAGTTGAACTTTGTGTGAAAATTTAAGTGGATCAGTATATCGACAATCTAAGTGAATTGTTTAATTCTTAATGTGTAACTAAGCTCAACGGTACTTGTGATTTGTCGTAAACTGATATGATCCTCTGACGCAAACTCAAACAAAAATATTGTCTGTAAATATGTTTGTACATATTTCTTTACTGCTTTACATTTCAGAAAAATACAAAAAGATTTTGATTTCTGCTTTATTTTCGACAACCGATGTTTGAGAGCTGAGTTTCAAAATCTAAGTATGCTGATTGTGTTTCTGAAAATAAAACGAGTTCATTAAGTTGAAACTTGAAATTTTTAAAATCAAAAATCAAAAACAGTTTGTGATATCTCCAAGGTCATTAAGTTGGACTTGGATGATTAACTGTGAGGGATTTGGATACTTAGATTGTTAAAATCTGTAAAAGAGCCAGTTTCCGATCCGGTTCGCTGAAACTGCCAAATCTTTGAAGATTGTTGATAGGGGGAGAGTATCAAGTAATCCTGGATATATCTCATATTATTATATCTTAGTCCCAGGATCTTGATTTAGAAAGTTTTATAGAGCCAGGATACGATTCCTGGACAATTGGTCAATCAAAACATTGTTACTTATAAATGTTTGAGAAGTTGCAGAATCCAGACTACGATCCTGATAGCCGAATCTAAGGGGGAGTCTGAAGACAAGCTCAACGCAAAGGGAAGCATGCATAGGAGCCAGGATACTTTTCCCAGAAGAGCTTGTAACCGGAAAGCCAGGTGTCGATCCCCAAAGCACGGAAGCTTGACGAAAGGGGGAGCCTGAAGAGTCTACTGAAAGGAAGGAACTGAAGCTGAAGACAGATCCACGGGGATTCTGTTCAAGCTAAAGAGAGAGAAAGAAAAGAAGCTACGAGTCTGAATGTTTGAGATTGACTGCGGCAATATCCAAGGGGGAGTCTGTTAGTGCAGTATGTCTATCGCCTCCGTCATCTCAAGACCGTAGCAGAAATAGATTAAGTTTAGTGCTTATAGTGTTATATTTTAGTAAAAGGCAAGGTGGCTTTTGTGTAAATAATGAGATATCTCATTATGTCCCTTGGCCTATAAATAGAGAACTTAGTGTTCTCATTTCAAACTTTTGCCATTTTGCAACTTTGGAGCTTTGAAGGTTAGAGAGAGAAACTAGAGAGAGAAAGTTGTAAAGGTGATTCATGGTGCTTGTATCTTTCAGATCTTTTATAGAATCACAGATTGATTACGTTTCGTGTGTTTCGGTCTTGCTCGTACACGGATTCCGCACGTCGTACGAGTCGGTTCGCAATCGTTCGGAGTCAAACCGGTCCTAACACCTTCGCTCCTAGGTGAGCCGGATAACTGATGATACGCGTCGGATGGTCCTTGATCACTCATACTGTAAACTAACAAATAGTCAAATAACACATAACAATAAAATAGAGATATGCACGTATTTCCATATTAAATTTCCTAACAATTTGAATAATATCTTGGTGTCAGCAGAACACTTCTGTGGCTGAATCAGTGGCTTAGCTCTGATACCACCTTCTGTCGCAACCCCCGCCCCCTATCTGTCCCGGGAACGGGCGGCCGCGAGACCAGTTTTGGTGGTATTGATGTTTATCATTTTGGCAGCGGAAATTACATCAGGACCGTAGTTAGGAAATATTTTATCAGAGTAAATACCACACTTTTATAATATTAAACATATTGGGATAAAACCCAAGTTTTCATTACAAACTGATTTATAGAGATAATCTCTATTTTATTGAATAAAACATCTTCTTTTATTTAGGTAACTTTTATAGCCACTTTTCCAAGCCTTCAGTGCTGTCCAGCTGTCTTCTAGTTGGCTCTCACATTTTGTTACCTGAAACGCGTTTTAAAAACATTTTGTCAGTGGGAAATACTGGTGAGTGAATCCCGGTTTAATCAAGAAGAGTTTTATCAATTTTCACAGTATTGAGAGCGATTACAATGTTTACATCTACATAATTACTCATTCAGTACTGTCAATCCTGACTGGTGGGTCATATTACCCATTGGCTAACTCTTTATCCAATAGTAACGTGTTCCACATTTTGTATACAAAACCCCAACATAACGGCAGTAATTGAAGAATTACAAAGACTCAATCACTGCTTAATCACATTGTAAAATATTTAAGGTTTTGTAAAAACTGTTTACAAAAAGGAGATTACTCATATTGTTGTCTTAAGTTTCCTTTAAGGGTTTCCTGGTGATTATCTATAATTTACACAAATGCACACGCGTTAGTATAATAACCCTTTATATTTACGTTAGCAATACCCTCCCCGAGATGGCATTCCAATGACTACGTCGGGCAGAACCACGACAGCCGTTACGGAACCCTGGATCAATCGGGCAGCGTATCTAATACGTAACCGGGGTTATGAACTTACAACGGAGCAGAACTTCGTTAATTAGGGGGTATTATGCCTGAGAATTATGCCTACTACGTAGAAATTGAGAGAGAAAGAAAGGTGTGAGCGTCGGAAAGTGAATGCTGATCGATCTCATTTATAGGGCCAGATTTTGACTTCCTCGCGCCCCGCGTAAACTCCGGCTAAGGTCTAGGCGGCCCGCGTAGTAGGCTGGGTAGGCCCTAGCCTGGCCCAGTCATCACACTAGCCTTCACACGCATTGTGCCACATGGCAGCCCCGGGTGCGGCCTGACCTCCATGCTGTCGCGGCCCGCGTAGGTGGTAGCCAAAGGCTACGCGCCCCGCGAGAAACCATAAAAATCTGTTTTTATTTAATTTTTATAAAAATAAAGGTATTCAGGGCCCGTTTTCGTATATGGGGTGTATTTTAGGACATATAGGGACATTTGAAAATATATTAGGGTGTTGAAAATATTTTGGAGGGTTGTTATAACTAGCTGGGCTCCATCGTTGAGAATCCTTTCCTTCTTCAAAGTACGTTCGTTAAAACGAGCATGTTGGGCTTCGCGGATGAGAGTTTCGAGATGATGCTGGGCTTGGATTTTACGAGCGCTATGCAAATAGCTTCGTGCTGAGGGCGTTGGCTGTCACACCCTGACTTTTGCGGAAGCGTGGGTTTATTTGGTGTGACTTCTTAATACCATAGCAACAATCATAACAATGCTATATGATAAAAATACAAGACGTTCATCCATTCATTAAGTTTTAAAATACTACAACATCAGTGTTTGGAAAAGTCGATACTTAAAATAATTTTACAAACCATACTTGTCTAAAACGTGTTCATAAGACACCACAAAAGACTTTTAATAAAACGAGGTTTAAGATATGCAACCTGTCCAGGTAAGAGTTACACCTCCCAAACCTACTGCCCTGGATGACATTTTATTCAAAGCAGCTTGACTTATGCATACTTCGCCAGATCCGCTAATTCCCTGAAATACATGTAGTTTGAAAAATCAACATAAAGTTGAGCGAGTTCATGTAAAAGTGAGTATGTATAAACCTTTGTAATGTGTTTGTATGTATGAAAATCCCTGGTATGTAGCAATTTAAGGAAAAAGAGATCACCATTGGGTTGCAAAGCCAATGATATGTGTGAAGTGATGCAGGAAGACTCAAACCTAGCGGATTTGTGCGTCGGGCACTTAGTCACCACCTGGCCCACTCAACGGACTCAGGAGTGGGGCTCGCTACACCCAAATAGATCTATCACTAATGTCCCTCGGTCCTACAACGAGGATTAATGGCCCCAAGTAATACCTACCCACTCACATGATCTAGGTAGTAAAACCCTCCTTAAGCTAACCATACCATGTACGTAAAAGTATGTAATAATTGTCGCATGTATTTCACCCACGAAGTATAAAAACTGAAAACAGTTAAGAGAAAAGGGGGACATGAACTCACAGTATTGCGTCTTCGTACTCGTAACCCAAATCTCCGCGGCAAACACGACTACCTACAATGGTCTAATGTCTATTAGACGAACGGGTAGTGCCTTGTCTTAGTATGTATGTTTTTGAGTTACGATTCTGGTATTATTCCAAGTTATAATAATTGTATTTAGTTTTGGAATAATTGTTTCTGCAGTGTTTCTGTATTAATACTTCTCAAGCATTTTAACTTCGTATTTCCTTCCCAAGGGTGGGGGTATCTCATACATGTATTTTCGTATTTGTATTTGTATATCTTGCCAAGTAATGGCGTCATATTTCGGTGTATTGTTCCAATTAAATATATGTTAATATATTCCCAATATATATGTCACACCCCGACCACGTAAAACAACGAAACGTGGCAGAAACGTCGGAGAGTGTTGTAACAGAATTAATTGTTTCACAACCATGGTAATTAAAGTTATGTTTTATTTATCAATCAAGAGAGTTTCATTGTCTTAAACAAGAAACAAAGGGTACATAACATAATTTAACTAGTTCTTGCTTCGTTTTAAGTCACTAAGGCACAGGTCTGCCTAAGTGTGTCTCGATCATCCTATGCAACAGCTCCTGAAAACACATGTGAAAATAGGTATGTCAGCATAAAAATGCCTGTGAGATACATAGGTTTTGTGAAAATAGGATTCATGACTTGAGTTTAAAGAAACTGTTTAATAAAAAGTAGCCATGAATCTTGTTGAGTGTTCCCTTTCATAAATCATTTGAAAAGTGATAAATAAACCAAATGATATGTATATGTATAAGAGAATAATGTATGGTTAAGTGAATAACCATGTAAAATGGGTTTGTATAAGTTAAGTTATTTGTAAAACGATGTTTATGTGAAGATTGTATTGTAGATGTAATATGTCTAAACTGAAATGGTTTAAATAACGCTACGTTATGTAATACCATAAAAGCACTTATATATAGGAAGTACCAGCGGCGTATCCACCATGTTTTTATCGTATTACACGTCGCCTCGTTACTTAAATCACTTACCCAAACAACCACCAAAATGTAATGTTTAACAATTGTAGAAATGTTTATGTATGGTCAAATACGGTTCACACGATTCAACAGTTACAAATGGTTCACATAATTAAATGGTTATAATGGTTCACATAGTCAAATGGTTACAGCGGTTCACATAGTCAATAGTTACAAACGGTTCAAAATGTAATATAATGTGTTCATATGCTGGATGAGCATATGCAACAAAATGCAATGTAAAACATATGTTGAGTAAACATATGCTACTAATGTAATGTAAATCAATGTGCTAGCATGCTCAGTCAACATACATAGCAAAACAATGTAATGCAAATCATGTACTATAAATGTACTAATGAACATAGCAAGTATATGATGTGAAAACATGGAAAGCATGAAAGTAACAAGTAGGCACATGTGTTTCACCCCAAAACAGTTTGGTAAACAGTAAAAGAGGGGTCTATGTACTCACATGAGATTGCCTAGAAGTCCTTGAGTAACAACCAAGCAATGCTAGAGATCACGGAAAATCAACGGCACCTAATATAGGTAACTATGTTAATAAACCGGACCTAAATCGGAGGATCGGATAGAATGAGGGTTCGTAAACCAAATGAGTATGGAAACTCATGTATTATGGTTTATCAAAGCCTACATACTACAATGAAACCTACCCTAAGTGCTTACGACCCATTACGACCCGTTTAGGTAGCTTATGCTACTTTAATGCGTCGTTCGCGTAAAACGCGTTCGGAATGCCTAACTAGCCCTATGATAAGTAAAATATGCCTTAACATGTCTAATATTGTTGCTAAATCAGTTTAGATATCAAAAATTATGTTACATAGGCTTAAAATGAATTTTGGCGTAAAAAGGGCATTTTGGTAATTTACCTAAGGCATATAAACTACCTATCATGCGACTAATCAAACCTAAGTGACCATAAGGTATAACCTTGGAAGGTTATTCCCTACACTACTATGGTCACTTAACATGTTTGGTCGGATCCTAATGATCGACCAAACGGGTCGTGTTCGAAAGTCTAAGCGCGTGTTTAGTCCGCTTGACTTTCGGCTCCACACAAGCACTAATAAAAAAAATGACGAGCTAAACATGCTAGAACATGTTTAGTTAAGTTAGAAAATAGGTTTTGATATCAAAACAAACGGTTTTGATATCCTAGAGTAGTTTGGTTACAAAATACGCAAGAAAACGCATTTTGGCCGAAACTACGACTCGTCACTGAGCCTAGATAACGTGGTAATCAATAGGTATAGTCACTAGGGACTATAACCATCATCATTACGCTCACGTTATGAAGTTCAAACGAACGTCGCGTTGACCATAAACTGGTCAAAGAAGAAAGTCAAACGCAGTTTGACTTTAATGACAAAAACGAAAGAAAAGAACGAAAGAATACTTACAGAAGGTCCCCGCAAGCTCTTGATCCGATTTACTCTCAGGTATGAAGCATAAACTTCAACTTAGAAAGCCAAAATCAGATTCAAGTGTGCTTTGGGAGGAAGTGAGTGTGGGTATTTATAGGAATTCAAGAACCGTTAAGATCGTTCATCGAAAACTGAGCTTTGATCTGGACCTTACATGTGTGCCCATGGTTTTCTAAAACCATGGGAGCCCCTAATATGGACTATGTTCATTGAATACCAGCCCATGGTTTTGCAAAACCATGGGTTAAAACCATCAACACTTCAAAATGGACTAGGTTCATTGAATCTGCCAGAAATTTCAAAAATGGTCCCTGCACTTGTAAAACTTGATTTTTGGCACTTTTAAGCCCCGTTAACCCCATTTCAAGGCTCTAAAATAAAGTTAAAGTATAGAGAACTTAAAATATGCTCAAAAACATCTCGGATGTCGGTTCGTTTGGTCTTACGGTTGCGTTATTCGCTTAATTACGACGGAAGTCGTAACGAACGCAAAAACGATCCAAATTAAGCGACGAATGGAATTTTCTCATGCCAAACACTAAAATAAAATATTTTAGTGCTTACATAAATTTTTGGATGTCCGGATGTATTCAGAACGTAAGTTATGCGCGAAAATGCAAACTTATTCACTTTTTGACGTTTTTAATCCCTGAATGACCCAAAAGTTTATTTTAGCACACCGAACCCCTCAAAGCCTATTTCTAAGCTATGTAAAGGATATTTATGGTATGTTTAACTGATGGTCATGTTCTGGAATGTCTGTTCTAGTACGAATCATCATACTTTCGCAGTTTGTCAAATTAAGTCCCTTTAGGCGATTATACTTGATTTTGCCATACCAAAGCCTTCAAAACTTATTTCTAAGTTATGTAAAGGTTATTTAAGGTATGTTAAGACTATTTCACTATTCCGGAGTGTTCGTTGCATTAAACTGGTTATATTTACGCATCAGTGCGCGTATAACCTTCCAGAAAGCGATTTAAAGCTTGAAATCGAACAAGAATTGATATGTGCAAAAGATACACATATTTATACAAATCCCAAGTATGAAATACAATATTTCATTGGTTTGGTGTTTGTTTGATGGTCGCAGTGACCCAGGTGTCACAGTCTCCCCAACTTTAGGAAATTTCTTCCCGAAATTTATTCGTAGGAGTCTGTCTGTGACTTTGTGTTAAATGATCATCAAAGATATGCAAGGCATAATCCTGTCATTTTCCTCAACGGATAATCTTCAGAAACCAAAATGAACAAACGGAGTCATTTTCCTCAACGGGTATTCTTCAGATTTGGAAATGAAGGATTAAATAAACGGACATTCATTTCCCTCGACGGATACTCTTCAGAATGAAAATGAACGAACGGAGTCATTTTCCTCAACGGGTATTCTTCAGAATTGGAAATGAAGGATTAAATAAACGGACATTCATTTCCCTCGACGGATACTCTTCAGAATGAAAATGAACGAACGGAGTCATTTTCCTCAACGGGTATTCTTCTGAATTGGAAATGAAGGATTAAACAAACGGATATTCATTTCCTCAACGGATAATCTTTAGAAACGAAAACGATCAGACGGAGTCATCTTCAATGGTTGCTTCCTCATAAACGGAAATGAAAAGGATAAACAAACGGATATTCATTTCCTCAACGGGTAATCTTCAGAAACAAAAATGAACTGAAGGAGTCATTTTCTACGGTTGCTTCATCAGAAATGGAAATGAAGGATTAAACAAACAGATATTCATTTCCTCAACGGATAATCTTTAGAAACGAAAATGAACAGACGGAGTCATCTTCAATGGTTGCTTCCTCAGAAACGGAAATGAAAAGGATAAACAAACGGATATTCATTTCCTCAACGGATAATCTTTAGAAACGAAAATGAACAGACGGAGTCATTTTCAACGGTTGCTTCATCAGAGTTGGAAATGAATTGGGTTAACTCTAGATACATGACAGAACTTGCTGTGATTTCTGTGCACTAAATTCCATAATTATGTATGCATCCATAGTTACGTAATTCCTTGCACAGTCCGCACAGTTTGTTTTGTAATGTTTAGGGGAAGAAAATCAAACCTGTGATGAGGGTGACTAGACTACCATAGGGTCCTTTTAATTGGATCGACAGATGATCTTTTTAATTAGGCCACCAAGGAGTCCTTTCAGCTATATTATCACATGATATTCCTAACCAGATTTTTGGATCAATCTGTTTAACTAGACCACTCAAGGGATCTAATTATGGAGTAGTACTTTATAATCCAAGGGACTTTACTACAACGTAGAAGTCCATTAAGGATTTTAGGTAGTACCTTTGGGTATCCTACTATGAATCCCTTATACGAAGATATGGAAGATTCTAAGAGGATTTGGATATCATAATTTGGATCACACAAAAACATAAAAGGGAACACATAAGCACATAATCACATAATTGTTTTCTTGGTTATTAATTGTTATTATCTTGTTATTGATTACTATTAACTTGGAGCCGATTTGAACATGGGTATTCAAGGCATACCAGGAACCCAGTTGATGGACTTCAACGTCCTCAAGCATTTATCTGAAAAGATAGGATGATCTTCTAAAAATTTGATTTTTTTTATTACAAGGAATCACCACATTCGAATTTAGGTATACAACAATTAAGGACTTACGGGAATATCCTTAGGTACCCCATTAAGGAGTGGGTATTTGTCCAGAGTTGTAACTTGCGCCTTGTACTTTGTTTTCCTTAGAAGAAACGGGTACTTAGGATTTTCGTGGAAAACGCAAGAGATCATAAAGTTGAAGAATTTTGGGGGTAGTCTGTTCTTCAAGGGATACGGTTCCTTGATTGTCGGTATTGTAGGGGATACGTTGTTTACACGTGCAACCACATCAATATTTGTATATTGCATTGTAAAATAAAAGCTTTATTTATAAACAACTATAACAACTGTTTCATGGACCTTGACAACAAAAGAAAATAATACATAAGACGTGATTATTTCTAAACAGCGTTGTCTTCCATTTGGTCAGATGCTCATCCCTGCACTGGATTCGTATTAGCAAGCTTTGGGCAGTTTCTTCGGAAATGGCCCATCTCGCCACAGTTGAAGCAAGAACCTGGTGGAAAACAACCTTGAGCAGGATTGTTGTTAACTTGATTTGGTGCAGCTGCTGTTGGGCAAACCCTCGCCGTATGACCTATAAGTCCACAAACTTGGCATGTGCGGCACTTCACACCAGCTTGATGATGAAGGTTACATTGATTGCACAAGGGTGCAGTTCCGTTGTTTGGCTTTCTAGCAGGGGGTTGAGCTGGTTGGTTGGGGATGGCTTGATCATTGTGAGCTACTACGGCAAAGTTCTGAGAAGCCTTTCGCTTATTTAACTTCTTAGGGGGATCCAGTCTGTTCATCCATGGTCTTTGATTCCTCGATCGGTTTCTTGTCACCCTTTCGAAAAAGTTTACCTTTCCTGATCTGAGATTCAGTCAAGGTTGCAGATAGCTCAATGGCCTGTCTAACTGTAGTAGGGTTGCTACCAGTCACAATGTCTTGTACTGAGTCAGGGAGGCCATCAATGTATTTTTCGATTGCCTTATCCAAAGGCGTGACCATGTTTGGGCATAATAGACTTAACTCCTCATAACGGTCCGTGTAGGCTCGATGCTCACCGCTGTCTTGCTTAAGATCATCAAATTCCCTTTCTAAAGCCCTCAGTTAATGACGAGGATAGAATTCCTTCATCATAAGGGCCCTAAGTTCGGCCCAAGTCTGTGCTAAAGCAACCTCAGCACCACGGTCTCTCATAACCCCGTTCCACCATGTAAGAGCCCTCTTCAGAAACACACTGGAAGCAAACTCGACCTTGCGATTATCAGGACACTGAACATGATGAAATGTACTCTCAGTACTCTCGAACCATTGTAGGAGCCCAGTTGCTCCTTCAGAACCACTAAACTTGAGTGGCTTAGCCGAATTGAAACTCTTGAAATTGCATGGAGCATTATTGTTGTTGTTGGCTTGGTTCAGTTGAGCAATAAGATTTGGGAAAGCAGCAGCCATTTACTGCGCGATGATTTCTGCCAGTTCGGCATTCGCTATCTGATTGTCGCGTCGAGGAGGCATTCTAAAAAGGGGGAAAAAAGAGAGAAAACAAATGAAATGGCATTGGGTAAGAATAGGATGTTATAATTACCGACCAAAATCATGGGTGATGGTCATTTGTTTGAACCACGAAGCAAACAAATGACACACAAAGGCTGAATCAAAGCAAGTAGGTCCTCATAATGTATCGCGAAGACATGCTCGCCTATAAGTGGACACTCACCCCAAGAGTTCCCAGGTAAGAGTGACTGGTCCGATTATGTGGATTTGTACAAACACTCTAGCCTTAGACAGAAAACCCAGGGTACAGGCATTCACTCTTCCAGTTTGCACGTGTTCACACTATTTAGGACCCAAAACTTTTGACGAGATTTTGAAAACTCAAAGGGGTTCAAAACCTTGTAACAGAGGGTTCAAAACCTTACAACAGAGGGTTCAAAACCTAGTAATCAATCATCTGAAAATAGATGATTAATTTTCAAAGCGGATTCGGAATTGATGTTCTCGTTTTGGTTGCTGCCTAAAGATAGGCAACGGTATTGTTTTATGACTAAACGCAAGTAAACTCGCGTTAGGGTCCTAGGAAGGTTATAGTCTAGGTCAAAGCATTACTAATAACCTAATTCCCTATAACCATTGGCTCTGATACCAACTTTTCTGTCACACCCCGACCACGTAAAACAACGAAACGTGGTGGAAACGTCTGAGAGTGTTGTAACAGAATTAATTGTTTCACAACCATGGTAATTAAAGTTACGTTTTATTTATCAATCAAGAGAGTTTCATTGTCTTAAACAAGAAACAAAGGGTACATAACATAATTTAACTAGTTCTTGCTTCGTTTTAAGTCACTAAGGCACAGGTCCGCCTAAGTGTGTCTCGATCATCCTATGCAATAGCTCCTGAAAACACATGTGAAAATAGGTACGTCAGCATAAAAATGCCTGTGAGATACATAGGTTTTGTGAAAATAGGATTCATGACTTGAGTTTAAAGAAACTGTTTAATAAAAAGTAGCCATGAATCTTGTTGAGTGTTCCCTTTCATAAATCATTTGAAAAGTGATAAATAAACCAAATGATATGTATATGTATAAGAGAATAATGTATGGTTAAGTGAATAACCATGTAAAATGGGTTTGTATAAGTTAAGTTATTTGTAAAACGATGTTTATGTGAAGATTGTATTATAGATGTAATATGTCTAAACTGAAATGGTTTAAATAACGCTACGTTATGTAATACCATAAAAGCACTTATATATAGGAAGTACCAGCGGCGTATCCACCATGTTTTTATCGTATTAAACGTCTCCTCGTTACTTAAATCACTTACCCAAACAACCACCAAAATGTAATGTTTAACAATTGTAGAAATTTTTATGTATGGTCAAATACGGTTCACACGGTTCAACAGTTACAAACAGTTCACATAATTAAATGGTTATAACGGTTCACATAGTCAAATGGTTACAACGGTTCACATAGTCAATAGTTACAAACGGTTCAAAATGTAATATAATGTGTTCATATGTTGGATGAGCATATGCAACAAAATGCAATGTAAAACAATGTGTCCATATGTTGAGTAAACATATGCAACTAATGTAATGTAAATCAATGTGCTAGCATGCTCAGTCAACATACATAGCAAAACAATGTAATGTAAATCATGTACTATAAATGTACTGATGAACATAGCAAGTATATGATGTGAAAACATGGAAAGCATGAAAGTAACAAGTAGGCACATGTGTTTCACCCCAAAACAGTTTGGTAAACAGTAAAAGAGGGGTCTATGTACTCACATGAGATTGCCTAGAAGTCCTTGAGTAACAACCAAGCAATGCTAGAGATCACGAAAAATCAACGGCACCTAATATAGGTAACTATGTTAATAAACCGGACCTAAATCGGAGGATCGGATAGAATGAGGGTTCGTAAACCAAATGAGTATGGAAACTCATGTAATATGGTTTATCAAAGCCTACATACTACAATGAAACCTACCCTAAGTGCTTACGACCCATTACGACCCGTTTAGGTAGCTTATGCTACTTTAACGCTTCGTTCGCGTAAAACGCGTTCGGAATGCCTAACTAGCCCTATGATAAGTAAAATATGCCTTAACATGTCTAATATTGTTGCTAAATCAGTTTAGATATCAAAAATTATGTTACATAGGCTTAAAATGAATTTTGGCGTAAAAAGGGCATTTTGGTAATTTACCTAAGGCATATAAACTACCTATCATGCGACTAATCAAACCTAAGTGACCATAAGGTATAACCTCGGAAGGTTATTCCCTACGCTACTATGGTCACTTAACATGTTTGGTGCGATCCTAATGATCGACCAAACGGGTCGTGTTCGAAAGTCTAAGCGGGTGTTTAGTCCGCTTGACTTTCGGCTCCACACAAGCACTAATAAAAAAATGACGAGCTAAACATGCTAGAACATGTTTAGTTAAGTTAGAAAACAGGTTTTGATATCAAAACAAACGGTTTTGATATCCTAGAGTAGTTTGGTTACAAAATACGCGAGAAAACGCATTTTGGCCGAAACTACGACTCGTCACTGAGCCTAGATAACGTGGTAATCAGTAGGTATAGTCACTAGGGACTATAACCATCGTGATTACGCTCATGTTATGAAGTTCAAATGAACTTCGCGTTGACCATAAACTGGTCAAAGCAGAAAGTCAAACGCAGTTTGACTTTAACGACAAAAACGAAAGAAAAGAACGAAAGAATACTTACAGAAGGTCCCCGCAAGCTCTTGATCCGATTTACTCTCAGGTATGAAGCATAAACTTCAACTTAGAAAGCCAAAATTAGATTCAAGTGTGCTTTGGGAGGAAGTGAGGGTGGGTATTTATAGGAATTCAAGAACCGTTAAGATCGTTCATCGAAAACTGAGCTTTGATCTGGACCTTACATGTGTGCCCATGGTTTTCTAAAACCATGGGAGCCTCTACTATGGACTATGTTCATTGAATACCAGCCCATGGTTTTGCAAAACCATGGGTTAAAACCTTCAACACTTCAAAATGGACTAGGTTCATTGAATCTGCCAGAAATTTCAAAGATGGTCCCTGCACTTGTAAAACTTGATTTTTGGCACTTTTAAGCCCCGTTAACCCCATTTCAAGGCTCTAAAATAAAGTTAAAGTATAGGGAACTTAAAATATGCTCAAAAACATCTCAGATGTCTGTTCGTTTGGTCGTACGGTTGCGTTATTCGCTTAATTACGACGGAAGTCGTAACGAACGCAAAAACGATCCAAATTAAGCGACGAATGGAATTTTCTCATGCCAAACACTAAAATAAAATATTTTAGTGCTTACATAAATTTTTGGATGTCCGGATGTATTCAGAACGTAAGTTGTTCGCGAAAATGCAAACTTATTCACTTTTTGACGCTTTTAGTCCCTGAATGACCCAAAAGTTTATTTTAGCACACCGAACCCCTCAAAGCCTATTTCTAAGCTATGTAAAGGATATTTATGGTATTTTTAACTTATGTTCATGTTCTGGAATGTCTGTTCCAGTACGAATCGTCATACTTTCGCAGTTTGTCAAATTAAGTCCCTGTAGGCAATTAAACTTGATTTTGCCATACCAAAGCCTTCAAAACTTATTTCTAAGTTATGTAAAGGTTATTTAAGGTATGTTAAGCCTATTTCACTATTCCGGAGTGTTCGTTGCATTAAACTGGTTATATTTACGCATCAGTGCGCGTATAACCTTCCAGAAAGCGATTTAAAGCTTGAAATCGAACAAGAATTGATATGTGCAAAAGATACACATATTTATACAAATCCCAAGTATGAAATACAATATTTCATTGGTTTGGTGTTTGTTTGATGGTCGCAGTGACCCAGGTGTCACAATATATTTCCAAAACCATATATTTCAAGTCTCACTTAAATCCATATAAATAAACCTTATTTTGTTTAATCATGTATCGTTCTAGAAAATATATATTTTTCTCAAAAATTATATATCTTCTAAATATACTAGGAAAATATATTTTTATCTCCCACTTGGAAATTCAACTCATTTGTCCAAAAATAATGTATTTCCAAAATATATGTATTTTTTTCCAAAAATAATATATTTTTATTTCTATAGTTTCCAAAATAATATTTTACTAAAATATACGTATAAGACTATTTTCCCGAAATATTACATAAGTCACGTTTTAGCGTTTCGTATTGCTTTATCAAATACGTAACTTAAATATTTATTTCGTGAGGGTTTTGGGTATTATTTTGGAATCGTAATTTCATAATATTTTCCTGTTATATTATTTTTACCCTAAAAATAATATATTTAGTTCACATAATAACAAGCAATCACACAATCATTTTATTATAAAATATATATTCTAAATATATATTTATCAAATTTTATTTACGAAAATCCACCTCCGGTACTGGGTAATTTTTGAAATAAAAATCATGGCGAAGTTTATTTTAGAATCCAAGTTAAAAATATATTTGTAAACATTTGTTAGAAAAATATTTCTAAGTGTTGAAATTCTGGAAAATTTTCGCCAGAGTTTCCTCTGTAAATGGAGGTGTCCACGCTTTCTAGCGTATCATTTTCTTTTCAAAATTTACTCAACAATCATCAATCAACAATATATAATTCTTTAATCACCAAACTTGACAAAAATAAGCCTAAATCATAAACTCATGAACTTGAAAGTGTGTAAAAATATGTAGTAAGTTACCAACATATTTAGTAGGTCTTGTTATCTTTAAAAATAAGATTAGTTTCTCAAAAACTTTATTTTTAAAGAATTTGGAGTTTAACAACTTCTAGTCATGATTTACAAAAATATTTCTTTGTTAAATTTTCTTGTTACACAAGTGTTCACACACTTGTTTACTTACTAAAATGCTTTTAGTTCATACAAGATCCGGGTTTTAACAAGACTAGTATCTTTCACTTGGTTCTTCCGAGAAACCACTTGTAGATCTCTAGATCTACAAGTTTAGAATCTTATTTTTCAAGAAAATTATATTTATTCAAGTTCAAGGTTCATGTATGGATGGATTCATCATCTTTCATATTTCTAACTTTTACATCTTACTAGTTTATGTTCTTAAACATGAACTAGTATGTCTAGGTGATGATCCATCTTGCTTCTACTAACAAACAACATGTAATAATCATAACAACACAAGATCTACATGATTTACCCATATATCTTCTCTTTATCCACCCTTTAACACTTATGTTCAAGACTTTAGATTATGTTCATTAGTGTTTCTTAGCATTTCATCATTCAACCATCTATTAACCACTAAAATCAAGAACAGGATGATGTTTTAGAACACTTACTACTAGCACAAGGCTAGGGAAGAAACAAGGCGTAAAAGTGGTGGATAAAAGGAAACGAGAGTGGTTCTTGAACTTCCGAGTGCACCAAGCTTGTTTGTAGGACTCCTTGCACCTTTTTGTATCTATGGATGGCTTGGAAGTGGCTTGATGGTGGTGGTATGGTGGTGTGGTGGTGGCGGCCGTAAGTGAGGGAAGAGGGAGAGAGAGAGCTTGTTGTTTGTTTGAGTTTTGTGAATGAAAGCTTAAGACCTTTAGGCTTATTTATAAACCAAATTTCCTCATTAACCACTAAGTATTATGTTTCTTTAACCAACATCATTAGAATAAAATAATCAAAAGAATGTGGGGGTTGTCCCACCATCTTACAACCGTCAAAAGGGGGGGGTATAGGGTTGGGTTGTAATGTAATGGTAACCATTTAGTTAGGATTTCCAATGTTTAGTTAGGATATTATTATGTGTTATCTAATATAAAGTGTGTTAGGGTGTTCGGGGACCCTAACTAGCTCAGAAAAGTAGAAACAATGTGTTTGGCAATATTTTTATGTTCCTGGTAAAGTCCGGTTGTTCGGTTGGATATTGATCCGTTAAAGTGCTAAATAAAGCTTTAGAGTGTCAATTATATTGTTTTTAGTGACACATTAAATTCCCAACACTTTGGAAAATGTCTAGGACTATTTTACCAAGTTTTTGCACTTTACTAGCTTTGTTAAATGCTGAATTTTTGGGTTTTTAGTGCAGAATTATGCACTTAAAGTATGTTTTAGGCACTTCCGGCCCTATAACTATCACCTAGTGACGCAGTTTTATGGTCCTCGCCTCCCTAGACTCACTACTAGTGTAGTATTCTATTCCTGGCTCATACTGGCCTCAAAAACAATGTCTGTCTAGGTGCTGGCATTGTCAGCATGTTTGCTGGGTTATCCGCTCAGTGTGCTAACTGTGCTTTGTGCATCAAGTTTGTCACTAAAGTTTGTGTATAATAAATGGAGTGACAGTATGAAATGTGACGCATATGTATGTATGTAAAAGAAATCAGAAAGCAGTTTAATCACAGTTGGAATCAAGCACAGTCATTAAGCACAAATTTAATATTAATTAACTGTACGGATGCATGCAAATTTGACAGTTGTCACATTCTCCCCCCGTTAAGAAAATTTCGTCCTCGAAATTTGTACTACCTTAACTCCTTATGATTACGTCACACATGTATATATATGAATAATACTGAGGTAGATAATCACCAACCCGAATCAAACCTTACTCACATCAGGTGAGTCCCAGAACATGTAACAACTCGAACCCTATGGTTAAAAGGTATGTGCTTTTATCATTTGTTGTCAAAGGTACAAGACGTACTTGACGTATAGTCTAGTGTAATCCAGCTAGCAGGGGGGTTCCACAAAAGCGAGGTTTTGACAAATAAGATTCTCAAACGATCGATCGCAATATGCAACCGAATTTTTCACGAACCCTAGCATCCGTTATATAAATTCATAATCAACAACTCAAATGAAATAGTAAAATGATCTGTCAACTCCCGAGTAGATGAATGGTAAGATTTAGTGTGTTGAAAATTTTGAATTGCGAGAATACGCCGAGTGAATTCAAGAGAATCTGGTGTATCCTTACCTTGATTTGTAGTTGCATCAGAAATGTTTAAATGACAAGTCAACAAAAGTATATGTAGTTTTCCGTGAAACGGTTGACCATGGTTAGCATAAGATATAAGTTTGTAATGACGCCACAGGGTGTCGCAGTGACATAATTCAATAATAGTGGTGATTGAACAAGTTCACCGTGTTTTAAACCAAACGAAAGTGTACTGAGAAAATCTGAAGATTTGATTTACGCAATGTCATAGAGTTCCAATTAAATACGGAACAGCAAAGAACCACTGTTTTCGATCGAAGATGAAGAGTAATAAGTATCGCAAGGCATTTGATTGATTATGAAAGAATCGTTAGGAGGTACATTGCGGTATGAAATAAATCTATGTACCATTGTTTTAACACACAACTGTGTAGAGACTGCTTTAATTGAAATAAACAAGACGGATTTAAAGCAAGTTAATGAATAAACAATTAAATCCGCGTAGGAGGTGTGTAACCAAATTAGCGCAAGCTTCGTCTTCGTGAAGGTTCCACCGCAAGGTGTTGAATTCAACAACCGATTTAGTGGGACCGTAGACTAACTAAGTCTACTATGACTCGTAACGAAAGAACATTTGCGAAGATACTTGAATATGATGCTCTCAATACATCATATGATGTCTTAAATATGCGAATTGGATAAGTTCAAGCAATTGAACTGGGTTTCAGCGTAGCTCGACAATAAACGTATGCATCAACAAAGGAAATCTCGGTATGGTAACAAAATAAACCATGAATGTAATTTGGAATAAAAGAAGTTTCAGGAGAGTGTGTTGACTTGACAGCAAAAGAGCCAACAATTACAATAATGTAGGTCATTCGAATCACAATTCAGTAATCAGACTTAGCAACATAATATTTGAACTTCAATGAAGCGTTTGAAATGAAATCGCATGCGTAGTAAAAGGTGCATGTATAACATATAAGTTTTCAAGAAATAAAGCAATGTGTATTTGCAAAAATGGAGAAATGACCAAGTATCGAATCAATGGGTGTTCGCTCTCAGCGAGGAAAAATTTACGTGATGCAACTACCATTAAGGGGAGTAGGAAATTTAAGTACGTTCTGTTTGAGTTAACAGATGTGGTTCCTAAGTAACAACCTTTGTGAATTTGGTCCCGGGGTTCCCAATGGTCCTAAGTTTATGTTTCCTAGTTTCTCAAAGTTTCGTATTTGGTGTAGAATCGTTCTGTGCATCGTGTAGGAAACACCATTCTTGTGTACGTTAAAACGAGTTATTGTCCCACAATTTTCCGGTATACTTTCTTCCTGAATTCACAGCTACTCGATCCTTGATCAGTCGGGAAATACTGGTTGGATCCTCGCAGTTAATCAAATAAGTAAGTCGTCAGTTCTTAGCAAGAGTCGCTGACTCTTGTTGGCTAGCTCGTTCGGCTCCTGGTAGTTTGATGTTCATTTGAAAATCATCGTCCTTTTTCTTGATGAGCGGAACTGGGGTTACCCAAAACGGAAATTTTGGTCTGTTATCTTCCTTCTCTATCAACCACTGAGGTTGCACTGTCAATCCTTGCATCTCCGAAAATGTAAGTCGCTACGATGCATCGACTACAGGTGGGGGTTGTCCCACCATCTTACAACCGTCAAAAAGGGGGGGGGGTATAGGGTTGGGTTGTAATGTAATGGTAACCATTTAGTTAGGATTTCCAATGTTTAGTTAGGATATTATTATGTGTTATCTAATATAAAGTGTGTTAGGGTGTTCGGGGACCCTAACTAGCTCAGAAAAGTAGAAACAATGTGTTTGGCAATATTTTTATGTTCCTGGTAAAGTCCGGTTGTTCGGTTGGATATTGATCCGTTAAAGTGCTAAATAAAGCTTTAGAGTGTCAATTATATTGTTTTTAGTGACACATTAAATTCCCAACACTTTGGAAAATGTCTAGGACTATTTTACCAAGTTTTTGCACTTTACTAGCTTTGTTAAATGCTGAATTTTTGGGTTTTTAGTGCAGAATTCTGCACTTAAAGTATGTTTTAGGCACTTCCGGCCCTATAACTATCACCTAGTGACGCAGTTTTATGGTCCTCACCTCCCTACACTCACTACTAGTGTAGTATTCTATTCCTAGCTCATACTGGCCTCAAAAACAATGTATGTCTAGGTGCTGGCATTGTCAGCATGTTTGCTGGGTTATCCGCTCAGTGTGCTAACTGTGCTTTGTGCATCAAGTTTGTCACTAAAGTTTGTGTAAAATAAATGGAGTGACAGTATGAAATGTGACGTATATGTATGTATGTAAAAGAAATCAGAAAGCAGATCACAGTTGGAATCAAGCACAGTCATTAAGCACAAATTTAATATTAATTAACTGTACGGATGCATGCAAATTTGACAGTTGTCACATTCTCCCCCCGTTAAGAAAATTTCGTCCTCGAAATTTGTACTACCTTAACTCCTTATGATTACGTCACACATGTATATATATGAATAATATTGAGGTAGATAATCACCAACCCGAATCAAACCTTACTCACATCAGGTGAGTCCCAACAACATGTAACAACTCGAACCCTATGGTTAAAAGGTATGTGCTTTTATCATTTGTTGTCAAAGGTACAAGACGTACTTGACGTATAGTCTAGTGTAATCCAGCTAGCAGGGGGGTTCCACAAAAGTGAGGTTTTGACAAATAAGATTCTCAAACGATCGATCACAATATGCAACCGAATTTTTCACGAACCCTAGCATCCGTTATATGAATTCAAAATCAACAACTCAAATGAAATAGTAAAATGATCTGTCAACTCCCGAGTAGATGAATGGTAAGATTTAGTGTGTTGAAAATTTTGAATTGCGAGAATACGCCGAGTGAATTCAAGAGAATCTGGTGTATCCTTGCCTTGATTTGTAGTTGCATCAAAAATGTTTAAATGACAAGTCAACAAAAGTATATGTAGTTTTGCGTGAAACGGTTGACCATGGTTAGCACAAGCTATAAGTTTGTAATGACGCCACAGGGTGTCGCAGTGACATAATTCAATAATAGTGGTGATTGAACAAGTTCACCGTGTTTTAAACCAAACGAAAGTGTACTGAGAAAATCTGAAGATTTGATTTACGTAATGTCGTAGAGTTTCCAATTAAATACGGAACAGCAAAGAACCACTGTTTTCGATCGAAGATGAAGAGTAATAAGTATCGCAAGGCATTCGATTGATTATGAAAGAATCGTTAGGAGGTACATTGCGGTATGGAATAAATCTATGTACCATTGTTTTAACACACAACTGTGTAGAGACTGCTTTAAATGATATAAACAAGACGGATTTAAAGCAAGTTAATGAATAAACAATTAAATCCGCGTAGGAGGTGTGTAACCAAATTAGCGCAAGCTTCGTCTTCGTGAAGGTTCCACCGCAAGGTGTTGAATTCAACAACCGATTTAGTGGGACCATAGACTAACTAAGTCTACTATGACTCGTAACGAAAGAACATTTGCAAAGATACTTGAATATGATGCTCTCAATACATCATATGATGTCTTAAATATGCGAATTGGATAAGTTCAAGCAATTGAACTGGGTTTCAGCGTAGCTCGACAATAAACGTATGTATCAACATAGGAAATCTCGGTATGGTAACAAAATAAACCATGAATGTAATTTGGAATAAAAGAAGTTTCAGGAGAGTGTGTTGACTTGACAGCAAAAGAGCCAACAATTACAATAATGTAGGTCATTCGAATCACAATTCAGTAATCAGACTTAGCAACATAATATTTGAACTTCAATGAAGTGTTTGAAATGAAATCGCATGCGTAGTAAAAGGTGCATGTATAACATATAAGTTTTCAAGAAATGAAGCAATGTGTATTTGCTAAAATGGAGAAATGACCAAGTATCGAATCAATGGGTGTTCGCTCTCAGCGAGGAAAAATTTACGTGATGCAACTACCAATAAGGGGAGTAGGAAATTTAAGTACGTTCTGTTTGAGTTAACAGATGTGGTTCCTAAGTAACAACCTTTGTGAATTTGGTCCCGGGGTTCCCAATGGTCCTAAGTACATGTTTCCTAGTTTCTCAAAGTTTCATATTTGGTGTAGAATCATTATGTGCATCGTGTAGGAAACACCATTCTTGTGTACGTTAAAACGAGTTATTGTCCCACAATTTTCCGGTATACTTTCTTCCTGAATTCACAGCTACTCATTCCTTGATCAGCCGGGAAATACTGGTTGGATCCTCGCAGTTAATCAAATAAGTAAGTCGTCCGTTCTTAGCAAGAGTCGCTGACTCTTGTTGGCTAGCTCGTTCGGCTCCTGGTAGTTTGATGTTCATTTGAAAATCATCGTCCTTTTTCTTGATGAGCGGAACTGGGGTTACCCAAAACGGAAATTTTGGTCTGTTATCTTCCTTTTCTCTCAACCACTGAGGTTGCACTGTCAATCCTTGCATCTCCGAAAAAGTAAGTCGCTACGATGCATCGACTACAGGTGCGGTGCCTGGAATTAAATCGATGCGAGATTCGACTAATCGTTGAGGAGATGATTCCCGCAAGTCTTCGAGGAAGACTTCAGGATATTCTCTGATCACGGGGGTATCTTCGAGTTTTAGTTCTTCGGCTCCCTTGTCCCCGACATGAGCCAGAAACAACACATCCTTTCCGCAACAACTTTCGTGATCTGTAGAGGCGTATCCTGCTTCGTGAGTCACGATTGTTCCTTCATTCTTCATTGGGATGCGAACATCAATCTTTGCTCGATCGCTTGGCAACTAATCCATCCCAGTCACCTCGTCGAAGCTTCCCAACTCAACTGGCAGTAGCTCTAGCGTAAGCTTACGCTCTCCGGGTTCTATCTTGCCGCTTCCAATTACTTCATTGGCTCCCACTAGCTCTCCATTAGCTAGTACTTTCATGTGCGGATTATCTAACTTACTTGTTACTAAACCAAGTATACACTTAAACTCTGAAGATGCGAATCGTAAAAATTTGCAACAGTATTTGGCAACACTGATGCATAATATTGAGTAATATAGGACGTACCGATATCCAAACTTGGATTCCTGGCGTGCTCCCCTAGCTCTGCTACTGAGCTTTTATCCTTGTTCCTGATTCTTCTTAGGACAGTATTTTCTGAAATGCTTCTTGCTCCCACAGTTAAAACAACCTTGTGCACATTTCTGTTTGTCACTCGTTCTGCCCTGATATTCGTCATTGTCCTTGTTTCCTCCGTGATTCTCACTACCATCTTGGTCTTTATTTCCATGTTCAATACTTTGCCTACAAGTTTCCTTGGGATGTCCCCTCTTACCACAGTTATCACATTTTCCATATTTACATCACCCGACGTGATAACGTAGACAATTGTCGCATTTAGGTAGGATACCCATGTAGTCTTTTCCCTTTTTGGCCTTCTTCTTGCTACTCCCCCGAGTAACCACCTTGAAATTTGCCAGCTTTCTTTTGTTATTTCCAGATAACTCTACAGGAGTCTCCTTTTTCTCCTTCACAGTGGAAAATTCTCCTCGTCTAACTGCTTCTTCCGTGAGCGCCACGCTTATATCGATAGCCTCGGTGATCGTTGAAGGTTTAGATGTTGTTACCAGGCTTAGAATCTGAGGTGCCAGTCCCCCAACAAAACGTTCGATCTTCCTAGATTCTGGTTCCACCAAACGCGAAGCAACTTGTGATAATTCGCCAAATCTCTGCACATAGTCGGCTATCTTCGGACCTTCCATTTTCAAGTTCTACAATTCAGTCTCCAACTTCTGGACTTCTGCCCTTGAGCAATATCTCTTACGCATCAGTTCCTTCAGTTCATCCCACGTCAAAGCATTCGCGGCGGTCTCGCCCACTGTCTAAACCTGAAGGTTCCACCATGACAGAGCCCCATCTACAAATAGTCCAGCTACGTACGTGACCTGATGTTCTGGGGCACATTTGCTCAACCGTAAGACAGAATTCGTCTTTTCCACCCAACGCACAAATGCAAAGGCACCCCCAGTGCCGTCGAATCCTTGAGGTTTGTGTTTCAAAAACTGCTCGTAAGTGCAGCCCTTGCCGTGTTCGGAGCGAAGGGCCTCGAGCTGTGCAATGGCTTGCGAGATGCGTTCTTGTAGTCATGCCGTTGATGTGGGCGGAGGGTTGTTGGCATGGACGTTCCCTTGTGTCGACATCTTCTGAGAAGAAGATTGGTTAGGTCAGGTCTTATTTGCTCAGTGAGTGCATTTGGTTGTTTAGTGGTCATAAGTATATACACATAACAGGTCGTTATACCAACCAATCAAGCAATAGTATAATCATAGTATAACCGAGTAATTCAGTAATTATGTTTAATGTGAGCTTAGCAAGTAAGCACGTAGCATTATAATTATAGCACACACATATAGATCAATAACGTGCTTGACGAAGACGTAGCGACTGAGCTCTCGTTGGTTATTGGTCACAAAGTATTGTTGCATGTTTAGTGAAGGTTGGCTTCCCCACCATTGTATTGTCTTCCAAAATGTATCATATCAACAGGGACACAGGGTCACCCTACCCTTTCCCAAAATTACGTAGTCAGATGTGGTCCTCAAAAGTCTCCACCATCCCGGCTTATCATCAGTGTCTTTAACCAAATGCAATCCGTATCATCCAGAAACCAACTATAATGGTGACTGAGGTGGAAGAGGAAGGAAAGCAGACTGCTAGCATGCGTGAACTCCTCCATGATTTTGTATACGTCGAAGTAATTATCTGCTGTGCCGCTCGATAGTAAGGAAATGAGCATCAGAATCCTAGGAACGGTGTAATAGCAACGGTCAAGAGCGTAGAAGGAACCATGATATATGTGGAGGATCAAAGTATGCTGGCAATAGACAGGGTGGAGGATGTGGTGTCTTACATAAACTTTCCAGACAATATGCTGTCGCACTTAAATCATGTTTTCGGTTCTGTAATGTTTTGCATTTGAAGTTACCAAATGTGGTGTCAGCTCAAGCTCCATCATTCTGCGACCCACGTCCTCAAACTGTAGTTGATGTTACAGGAGCAACTCATCTCGTGCGTGGCCTCCATAATGTGAGGGATGGTAAGGGTCTAAAATCAGTATAGTGTACTATAGGAACCATCGAAATGGCTCGCCCGGTGTTGTAGAGGTGAATGTAGTAAACGGTGCGGCCTGTGGGGTTGTAGAAAATGCTGCAGTAGCAATAGGGATCGTTATGCGGGTGCTGACCTGGAGTACCTTCCCGGGGTGCAGGTATGTCTTGAAAGAAAGCGATAGGCATGTTGGCGTAATGGTCGTCGGTCTTCACAAGAGCAGCATCAGCGGTTGAAGGTGCTGGAACAAACGTCTTAACTGATAGGAAGACCCTTAGGTGCAGGTACTGGGTCGGGTATAAGGGATGCATTGTCTGGTAAATCAAAAGAAATAGGGTCATGATCAAGTAAAGGTGCAGGTTCAACAGGTGCAACATCAAGTGGACCCAAAAAAGTGTAGAAGCTAGCTCAGGAGCAGGCTCTGGGGCGTCTAACGGTGTGGTGCCTCGAGCAGGTGTTAGTGCAGTAGTCATAACGGCGTCGTCGTCTGTGTCAGTAGTAGAAAGATGTAATCCGACCGTCTATAAGGCTGTAAATGTCACAGACTCAAAGGAGTCTGGAATCGAGTGTATACTAGAATCAGAGGGTAGCTTGACAACAGGGGTCTCAAAAGTGAAATTTTGTAACGACGTTCTCGTTAACTTTCCATCATCGTGGGCGTTATCAGAAGGACCATCAATATCACATTGATATCGTTATCAATTGTTCGTCGAGTATCCAACCTTCGGAAGGAATGTCCACAAGAGGCGCATTGTCGAGGATCCGAGCCATGGTGTGCTCATCATCGGGATGACCAGTGACGAAAGGGTCTTGGACAGAAATAAGAGTGACAGAAGGATTCTTGTCAGAGAAACCACCCGCAAAGGTAAAGTATCACCAAAATCTGGTAGCGCGGACTGTTGGAAGTCGTCCTCGTCCTTGGTCAGCATATCTTGATCACTCTCATAGTCTGACGTAAATGTCTCTGGTGCAGGTGCAGTCTTATCATCTGTGACGGCGGCCGTAGGCTTATCAATGTCTGATAACTCGCCTTCTAAATAGTGTGACGTGTGTGCCGGTTCATAATAGTTATAGCATGTATACCCATAGTAGTTATTATCAATTAGTGTATGCAAATATTCACCACATATGCACGTATATCAATAATCATCAATTAAGCGTGTTAGTAGTAACAATGTAAGCATGTAATCATCCTAGTCTTCCCCATACTATCCCTCCCAGTTGTCACACCCTGGCTTTGCGGAAGCGTGGTTAATTTTTGGTGTGACTTCTTAATACCATAGCTTAACCATAACAAGCTATATGAGTTAAAAACATGCAAGATCATCCATTAGGTTTTGAAAACCAAATACAATACCATTGTTTTAACGGGAACATACCCTAACAACATAACCTTGTTCAACAGACAAACTTGAGACATAACATAACATAAACATGGTTTAAGGATTGTGCCTTGTCCAGGAAAGAGACACATCCCCTAAACCCCGGATGACCTTGGAAACTAGTGCAGCGGAAAACATGCCATACCGTGCCAGATCTCGTTAATTTCCTGAAATACATGTAAGTTGAAAAATCAACAATAATGTTGAGCGAGTTCATGTGCAAGTGAGTAAGTAAAACACTTGTAAGTATAAAAGTTCCCTGGTATGTAGCAGTGTAAGGAAAAGAGATCACCAATGGTTTGCAAGGCCATTAGCATGTTGTGAAATGCAAGTAGGAAGACACAACCCTAGCCGATTTTTGCGTTGGGCAACCAAGTCACTCCAGGTCCGTTCTGTTGGTCCTCAGAGAGGTCCGTTCTGTTGGGCCTAGAGCTGGGCTCGCTACACCCAGATAGATCTACCGCTTAAGTCCCTCGGTGTTCTAACTACCCATTCACATGATCTAAATAGTAAACCTCCTTACGTTAACATACCGTGTATAATAGTACTTGTAAACAAAGTAACATGTATTTCACCCCCGCGGTTAAGAAAACTGAAAACAGTTAGAGAAAAGGGGGACATGAACTCACAGTGAAGCGTCTCTACCAAGTATCTCTGAATCAGAAAGCTGCGCAACGACCTACAAGTGCTAATTCTATTAGACGGACGGCCGTGCCTTATCTTTATAGTTTAAGTCTTTGGGAAATAGTTAGACAACTATTTCGTGTTCACTCTTTGTATATACTTGGTAGTTATATTCCTTCCCAAGGATGGGGGATACAATACATGTGCGTAAGTTACGTTTTTATCATTCGCGTGGTAATGTAATTACCGGTGTAACTTATATGTTTGTAGTGAAAGCGTTCGTAAAGTTTTGGAATCATTAACGCTTGTAAATATTATTTTTACTCTAAAATAATATTTATGTATTTTCACAAAATAATCATAAACAGTGTTGTGGCAAAATATATTTATCACGTTAATTCTTGTGAAAATCCCACCTCCGAATACTTAGTAAATAAAGTCATGGCGAACTTTATATTTCGAAAATATGTCAAAAATAGTCCTAACACTCGTTGTGTAAATAATTCTAAGTGTTAGGTTTTTAGAAAAATTTCGCCAGAGTTTCCTCTGTAACTGGAGGTGGCCACGCTTTCAAGCGTATCATTTTCTTTTAACAATTCAATTCAACAACTTCTTTATTCAATCAAACAATTCCCGACACATCAAACTAGTCGACAAGTATGTAAATTGCATAATCGCATGAACTTGTAGCTTTTCCGCATCTATAATGTAAATCCCATTATATTTTGTAGATCTTTATATAAAGTAACTTTGATCTCGTAAAAAACCTCGTGTTTAGAGAAATCCGCCTTTACAACTTCTAGTAACAAGTGACAAATCTAGTTCTTTGTCAGATCTTTTCATTTCACAAGTGTTTACACACTTGTGGTTTATAAAATCATGTTTGTTAGTGTAAGATCCATCTTTGTAATACATGATTTCTTTAACGTGTGGTTCTTTGAAAATACCACTTGCAGATACGTAGATCCGCTAGTTTTAAACACTATTGTACAAGTTAAATCACTTTTACACAAGTAAAATATTTTTACACAAGTTCATGTCTCATGTGTGGTAGAGTTTCACCTTTTAACCCTTGTATCATCCAAAACAAGCTTTTGTTAAGATCAACGATCTTACCAAACCGGGTTAAATGGTGATCCGAGCTACCACAATCATAGATCGGGTCTAGATATTCACAACTTTCAAGTACTACAACTTTTACACAAGTTAGATGCTATTAACCACCATTTTCATACTTTTTACTAGACTTTTATACTTCAAAATGTATGTTATCGATATTTAACCGACAAAAATCCTTTTAACCACCTTAGATATGATCAAATAAGAGTTTTAAGTGTTATACCTCTAGCTCTAAGCTAGGGAAGATTCTTGGTGGAAAATGGGTGGATAAAAGCTAACGGAAGAGGTCCTTCGCGCTCCGAGTGCACCAAGACTCCTAATACTCGACCTTTGATGTTTGTATGACCTTGGATTGGCTTGAACAAGAACCGAAAATGGGTGTATGGGGGCTGGGGTGTTCGGCCGAGAGTCTTGAGGGAGGGAGAGAGTTTGTGAGTTGGTGAAATGTGTTGTGAAGATTATGTTATGTTTAGGCAAGATCTTATAGGCAATTTGTGAGAGTTTTGTCCAATGGAAATTATGTCCCCAAGATACTTAGCAACCTAGATTAGCCAAATCAACAAGTACAAGGGGGGTGTCCCCTAGGTAACCGATTCGGTTGGGGGGGGGGTCCTTGGTTCGATTTCAAGTAGATAATTAGGAGGTTAATTATGTTAACTAAGTTAAGTTAAGTGTTTAACCTTGTTGGTAATATATAGCGTGTTATAACGGGTGTTAGGGTAATCAGGGACCCTAACTGGCTCAGAAAAATATGAATAGTGAAAATAGTAATATTTTCATGTTCTGGGTAACGTCCGGTTGTTCAGTTGGATAGTAATCCGTTAAAGCGTTACAAAAGCTTTAAAGTGTCGTTATTGTTATTTTTAGTGACACAATTCAATTCCAACACTTTAGAAAGTGTCTAGTAGTATTTTCCCCATATTCTGGCACTTTACTAGTCAGCTAGAAGCTGGATTATTTATTAAAGTGCTGTGTTTTGTGCTTAAAGTACGTTTTTGGCACATCCAAACAGTGTATCTTATTCCTAGAGACGCAGTTCCACAACCCTTATAACCCTACACTCACTACCAGTGTAGTCAGATATCTCAGGCTCTTATAGGCCTTGGAGGCAGTGTTTGCCTGATGCTGGCTTTATCAGCATGTTCAATAGGTTATCCGTGCATTGTGCTACTGTGCTTTTTGTGCATCATGTTTGTCACTAAGGTTCAGCATGTAAATATTGTAGTGACAGCAAGCAAGTATGATGCAAGTAAGTTCATGTATCAGTATTTCAAGTAGCAGTTTATCAGCTAGTTCAAACAAGCACAGTAATTAAGCAATAATTAATCAATAATTAAGTTGTACGGATACCTGGTTTAGTGAGGGTTGTCACATTCTCCCCCCGTTAAATAAATTTCGTCCCGAAATTTAAGTTCTGCTTGTAGATGCAGAGTTCTTAGGAAATAAATGGGGGTATTTCTCTTTCATCCGGTCCTCACGTTCCCAGGTGAATTTAGGACCATGTCTGGCATTCCAACGAACTTTGACGAGCTTGACACTGCTCCGGCGGGTCTTGTTAACTTTCCAATCTGTGACCTCGACAGGTTCTTCAACGAAGTGGAGCGTGTCGTCAATATGAATCTCGTCGATGGGAATGGCAACGTCAACTTGAGTTGGACTTTTCTTTAGATTGGATACATGAAATGTATCGTGAACACCATTTAGTTCAGCAGGTAGGTCCAACTTGTATGCTACTGTTCCAATTCTTTCCAGAATTCTGAAAGGACCAATGTAGCGCGGATTTAACTTCCCACGCTTCCCAAAGCGTGCCACCCCTTTCCAGGGTGAAACTTTCAATAACACCATTTCTCCAACTTGGAAATCCACATGCTTCCGGTTTGGATCCGCATAGGCCTTTTGTCTGTGGCGAGCTGCTTCGATGCGTTTCAGAATTTGCGCGATCTTGTCTGTCGTCTCTTGGACGATTTCGGGACCAGCAAGCTGCCTATCACCTGCGTCAGACCAACATAGTGGTGATCGGCACTTGCGTCCGTATAGGGCTTCAAATGGCGCGACACCAATACTGGTGTGGTAGCTGTTGTTGTATGAAAATTCGACCAAAGGTAAGTGTTTATCCCAGTTACCGCCCAAATCCATAACACATGCCCTCAGCATGTCTTCCAAAGTCTGTATCGTTCGCTCGCTCTGGCCGTCAGTTTGCGGATGAAACGCAGTGCTCAGATTCAATTGTGAGCCAAAGGCTTCCTGGAAAGATTGCCATATTCTTGACACAAACCTTCCGTCTCTATCAGAGATGATCGAGAGAGGTACTCCATGACGTGCTACGATCTCTCTTATGTAAATTTCAGCCAATTTGCTCGTGCTATCTTTCTCTTTGATTGGCAGAAAGTGTGCGGACTTTGTTAGGCGGTCAACTATTACCCAAATCATATCATGGCCTCTTGGCGTTCTTGGCAATTTTGTAACAAAATCCATTGAGATTTGTTCCCATTTCCACTTGGGAATCTCAGGTTGTTGCAGAAGTCCCGAAGGCTTCTGGTATTCCACCTTGACCTTAGCGCACGTTAAACATTTGCTCACGTAAACAGCAACGTCGCCTTTCATCCTAGGCCACCAATAATAATCTTTGAGATCTTGGTACATCTTATCCGCTCCAGGATGGATAGAGTACCGTGATTTGTGAGCTTCATCAAAAATAACCTTCCTCAAATCACCAAACAGAGGAACCCAAATCCTTTTCTCAAAACATAACGTTCCTTCCTCGTTCGGTACCAAAAGCTTCTCCATCCCACGGAGATATTCTTCTTCAAGATTCCTTTCCTTGAGAGCTTCCTTTTGTGCAGCACGAATGCGCAAGGAAAGATCGGTTCGTATAATCATTTTCAAAGCTCTAACCCTTATGGGCTTGATTCTTTCTTTACGACTTAGGGCATCGGCGACTACATTCGCCTTCCCTGGATGATATTTTATCTCGCAGTCGTAATCGTTCAGCAACTCAACCCATCGTCTTTGCCTCATATTCAACTCCTTCTGGTTGAATATATGCTGTAGGCTCTTGTGATCTGTGAAGATTGTACACTTCGTACCATAAAGGTAGTGTCTCCAGATCTTTAGTGCAAATATTACTGTGCCGAGCTCCAAATCGTGTGTGGTATAGTTCTTTTCGTGCACTTTTAGTTGACGCGATGCGTAAGCAATGACCCTTTTGGCGTTGCATCAACACGCAACCCAATCCTTGGCGCGATGCGTCGCAGTATACCACAAAGTCATCAGTACCTTCTGGTAGAGCTAAGATAGGCGTGTTGCAGAGCTTATCTTTCAATACCTGAAACGCTTCTTCCTGTTTGATTCCCCAATCAAACTTCTTATCTTTCTGGGTGAGGAGCGTCAACGGTTGAGCGATTTTCGAAAAATCCTTGATGAACCTTCGATAGTAGCCAGCCAAACCCAAGAATTGTCGAATCTCGGTTGGCGTTGTAGGCGTTTCCCAATTCTTGATTGCCTCGATCTTTGTGGGATCAACATGGATTCCATTTCCATTAACCATATGTCCAAGAAACTGGACTTCGCGTAGCCAAAACTCGCACTTAGAGAACTTGGCATACAACTGTTCCTTCTTTAGCAGCTCCAAAATAGCTCTTAGATGCTGTTCGTGCTCAGCCTTTGTCCTTGAATAAATCAAGATGTCGTCGATAAACACAATCACGAACTTGCCCAAGTATGGCTTGCAAACCCTATTCATCAAGTCCATAAAGACTGCAGGTGCGTTTGTCAGACCAAACGGCATAACAAGGAACTCGTAGTGTCCATAACGAGTTCGGAAGGTTGTTTTCGGGATACTTTCCTCCTGTATCCTTAATTGATGGTATCCAGATCGAAGATCGATCTTTGAATAATAGTTCGAGCCTTGCAGTTGATCAAACAGATCATCGATTCTTGGCAGAGGATACCTGTTCTTGATCGTCAGTTTGTTCAATTCTCTGTAGTTGATGTTTATTTGAAAATCATCATCCTCCTTTTTGATGGGTAACAATGGGATTACCCCAAAAAGGAATTTTTGGTCTGTTATCTTCCTTCTCCATCCGTCGCCAACACTTCTCTGTCAATCCTTGCACCCCCGAAAATGTAAGTCGCTATGATGCATCGACTACGGGTGCAGTGCCTGGAATTGAATCGTCGTGAAACTCTACTTGCCTCTGAGGTGGCAGTCCAGGCAAGTCTTCTGGGAAGTCTTCTGGATATTCCCTTACAACAGGGATGTCATCGATTCTTGGTTCAGCAGCCTCCTTATCCACGATGTGTGCCAGGAAGGCAACACATCCCTTCAGCAAACACTTTCGCGCTTTCGGGCAGCGGAAAATTCTTAGCGGCGTGTCACGCTTTTCTCCGTGAACCACAACTGTTTTTCCATCTTTGGTTGGGATACGAACAATCTTTTCGTGACATACTATCTCAGCCTTGTTACCTGAAACCAATCCATTCCTATCATCACGACGAAGCTTCTCAACTGGACTGGTAGTAGATTCCAGAGCAAACTCACGCTCTCCTAATCTGATCACACAGCCTCTGATAACTTCATTGGCTTCTACTAACTTTCCACTAACCAATTTGATTGAGTAGGGGATATCTAACTTACTAGCGGTTAAACCAAGTATATTCTTAAATTCTAATGACACGAAGCCATAATCGGCACCAGCATCAAACAAAATAGGTGCAAAAGTTTTGGTTGTTAGAGAACGTACCAGAAACCACACCTGGATCCTGGCATGCCTCACAAGCTCCGATGTTGGATTTTCTCTCACGGTCTTGTTTCAACTTCAGGCATTCCCTCTTAAAATGTCCAACTTCCCTACAATGGAAGCATCCTATCATTCGGCCATTTCCTTTCCCATTTCCACCTAGAGCGTTGTTACTGTTTTCTTCTTGTATGGGACTCTTCATCCCACAACCTTCCTTGTTGTGTCCTTTCCTCCCATACCTAGGCTTCTGACGTCCACAATCATGGTGATACTTGCACCCAGCGCATCTTGGTTTAGTTTCTAAGTAAATCTTATCATTGGCCTGTTTGTTGTTAGGGCAATCTTTCTTGAAATGCCCTTTGTCCCCGCAGTCAAAGCAACCTCGAATAGATCTTTGTTCATCGTTATTCATTTGGGTATCTTCGGTAAGCTTCCTTTTGTTCTTTCCAGACGACTCTACCTGAGTTTTCTTGTCAGGGTTTGCAAGTTTTTCTAGTCTAATTGCTTCCGTAACGAGTGTCAAACCCATCTTACTTGCAACAATGGTTGTTGGTGGCGTAGATGCTGTCATCAAGCTCAAGACTTGAGGCGCCAGTTCCCAAATGAATTGTTCCAATTTCTTCAGTTCTGGTTTTACCAGGTATGGAACAATTTGTGACAGATCATGAAGTCGTTGCACGTACTCCAACACCTTCGGACCTTCCATCATTAGGCTCCGAAATTCATCTTCCCACTTCTGGGTTTCCGTGTGGGGGCAATACTTCTTATGCATCATTCCTTTCAACTCATCCCAAGTTAACGCGTATGCTGTAGTTAGGCCCATTATTCGAACCTGAAGATTCCACCATAATCGAGCTCCATCTTGAAACAACTCAGAAACGTATGGGACCTGTTGTTCTGGCGTACAGCCACTCATTCGAAAGATGGATTCCATACTTTCAATCCATTTTACAAAAGTTATGGCACCCCCAGTGCCGTCGAACTTCGGAGGCTTGTAGTTGAGGAAGTGCCAGTAGGAACAACCGTTATTTTCTGAGGTACCTTTGATTGGTTCGGAGCGTAGGGCCTCGTGCTGTGCTATAGCTGCAGCAATTATCTCTTTAAGTTCTGCCTCAGAGGTGGGCATGCGCATTTCGCGTCTTGGCGGCATCTTCTAAAAGATGTTTCACATAGGTTAGGTCATAGCAAGTGAAGTGTACGTATGCATTCAACAATACCAACACATAACATCTCATGTTATCAACAAGTCAATCACATAACCTCTTATGTTATAGGACATAAACAATTGATTGAACATCGCATGTGATGAGAATACTGCGATTGTATTGCCACAATTCGAGACCACAATGTAAAGCTTACAAGTACACCACTATATCATACTACATCAATGACTTAGTAGGGGACGACCCTAGACAAGTCGTGCGATCGCTGGACATGTTCAGGAGTCTCTGGTTCGTCCATTCTCAAATTTCAGGACTCCACGTCAAGTTTCTGAATTTCTGTCCTAAAACAACATTTCTTCTTAATCGTTTCCTTGAGCTCGTCCCAGCTCAGTGTATAAGCAGCGTCTGTGCCAAGGGTCTGAACCTGGAGGTTCCATTAAGAGAGTGTGCCATCTAGAAATATCCCTGAGATGTAGGTAACACTCTGTTGGGGCGAACAGTTACTCATTCTTAGAGTGGAGTCGGTCTTTTCGGACCAACGAACAAATGCAACGGTGCCTCCGGTTCCGACAAAGTTCAAAGGCTTGCAGTTCAGGAACTGTTTATAGGTGCAGCCAGTTGGAGGGTTATCTCCAGTAATTCCATCGTTGTACTTAGAGTGGAGGGCTTCATGTCGTGCATTTATCTGTGAGATGCGTTCTTGCAGCTCGTCTTCTGTCCTCAGTAACGTACTGGTGTTTGTGTCACGTCTGGGTGACATTCCCTTTTGACGAAATAGTGTGAAGCGGGTTGGACAACGTTCAATTGTCTATGAGGTATATATAGCAACGTAAGCCATCATGTAATCACCCAATTTCACACGCAATTATACTCACTGTATAAGTGGGGAAGTAAATTTCTGAGCCTTCACATAGGCTTGCCAATTTGGCTTGTCGCTTGTAATAGAATGTACTCGAGGCTACATCGCCTAGGTCATTCGTGTATAAGTTATTTCCTGCTGCATTGGTTATCATTAGCTTGGCCTGCAGAGTCCACCAGGATTCCTGTGCACTACAAATCGTTATTACGTGGGCCCCCGTAATAATAAATTGTCTTGCACAGTTACCCCAAATTTTCTCTCATCCAAGCAGATGATCAATCAAGGAGCAATAGCAGGTGCATTGGCATGAACAGGGTCATGCTCCAATGAGGGGTCAGGAGCAACGCTTGGCTCAAGGGCCATGGCTAGCTCCGAATCAAAAACTCCATCTCAAAATCAGCTGGATCAACAAACACAGGGGTCGACAGGGCTACAGGATCCCCCAAGGGCTGGTCTAAGTGCATGAACTCAATGTCATGGTCTGGATCAACACCAGGCGGAAAAACAGAATTGTCCTCATTATCGCGATCAAACTCAAATTTGCGTGCGGGATCCGGTGCAGCTGATGATGCCACATCAGGGTCGGCGTCGTGTAAGTGGTGCTGCATTCCCTGTATGTGCGAAGATGCGGATGTCAGAGACTCAAATGAGTCTGGGATAGGGGAATGAGTTTCCCCTACAGGAGCGTCCGCATGCAGTAGTCTAATGCCAGCAGCAATAGGGCCTTGCCCTCAAGTGGGTCCTCCTCTTAATAGTTCGACATCGTCTTCAGAGACAATGTCGGGGGCATATCAACAACGAGATAAGCGGCAAGGGGCACAGGAGCAGGGGTCACCGCGAGTGGCAAGTTCTCAACAAGATGGCCATCAGTAGGCTCTGCTACGACTTCAGGCAGCGCAAAAGGGCTGAAAGTCGTCATTGTCTGTGCCGGTAGGATCGGAAATGTACACCTCGTGCTTCGATGAAACTATGTCGTCTGATACTATGGCCCTGGGATTCGTAGTGTCCATCTTTCTAGTACTTGATGAAAGCATAACGTTTGTAACACAAACACATATACGTATAATAATCAATCATATAATCAGTTAATCACATAGTCACCAAGTAAACATTCAAATCATTCTCCTAGTCTTACTAGCCAATTTCTTCCAGTCTACAAGACTGCTCTACCTTGACCACTTAGATCGGTCCCCGGTCTCCTTGACCGAGCCTTAGTCGTCATGACTGTGCCTATTCTTCCTAGCCTTGCTAGCCCACTACCTCGGTCACCTAGACCGAGCCTCGATCCTCCAGATCGAACCTATAATAAACCAACGTGCTCAACTACCTTGATCACCTCGATCCTCCAGACCGATCCTCAGCCCTCCAGGCTGAGCCTATAATTGACAAAATGTGCTCAACATTTGTTTGTAAAAGTTTTGGATCTGGACTTAAGTGGTATGCAGTAAAATGTTTTCGTGAGAGCCCTAGTGATCATAGTCTAGACTCGAGAAAGAATCCTAGTTCGCTATGATCAGAGCTCTGATACCAAGCTGGCACACCCTGGCTTTGCGGAAGCGTGGTTAATTTTTGGTGTGACTTCTTAATACCATAGCTTAACCATAACAAGCTATATGAGTTAAAAACATGCAAGATCATCCATTAGGTTTTGAAAACCAAATACAATACCATTGTTTTAACGGGAACATACCCTAACAACATAACCTTGTTCAACAGACAAACTTGAGACATAACATAACATAAACATGGTTTAAGGATTGTGCCTTGTCCAGGAAAGAGACACATCCCCTAAACCCCGGATGACCTTGGAAACTAGTGCAGCGGAAAACATGCCATACCGTGCCAGATCTCGTTAATTTCCTGAAATACATGTAAGTTGAAAAATCAACAATAATGTTGAGCGAGTTCATGTGCAAGTGAGTAAATAAAACACTTGTAAGTATAAAAGTTCCCTGGTATGTAGCAGTGTAAGGAAAAGAGATCACCAATGGTTTGCAAGGCCATTAGCATGTTGTGAAATGCAAGTAGGAAGACACAACCCTAGCCGATTTTTGCGTTGGGCAACCAAGTCACTCCAGGTCCGTTCTGTTGGTCCTCAGAGAGGTCCGTTCTGTTGGGCCTAGAGCTGGGCTCGCTACACCCAGATAGATCTACCGCTTAAGTCCCTCGGTGTTCTAACTACCCATTCACATGATCTAAATAGTAAACCTCCTTACGTTAACATACCGTGTATAATAGTACTTGTAAACAAAGTAACATGTATTTCACCCCCGCAGTTAAGAAAACTGAAAACAGTTAGAGAAAAGGGGGACATGAACTCACAGTGAAGCGTCTCTACCAAGTATCTCTGAATCAGAAAGCTGCGCAACGACCTACAAGTGCTAATTCTATTAGACGGACGGCCGTGCCTTATCTTTATAGTTTAAGTCTTTGGGAAATAGTTAGACAACTATTTCGTGTTCACTCTTTGTATATACTTGGTAGTTATATTCCTTCCCAAGGATGGGGGATACAATACATGTGCGTAAGTTACGTTTTTATCATTCGCGTGGTAATGTAATTACCGGTGTAACTTATATGTTTGTAGTGAAAGCGTTCGTAAAGTTTTGGAATCATTAACGCTTGTAAATATTATTTTTACTCTAAAATAATATTTATGTATTTTCACAAAATAATCATAAACAGTGTTGTGGCAAAATATATTTATCACGTTAATTCTTGTGAAAATCCCACCTCCGAATACTTAGTAAATAAAGTCATGGCGAACTTTATATTTCGAAAATATGTCAAAAATAGTCCTAACACTCGTTGTGTAAATAATTCTAAGTGTTAGGTTTTTAGAAAAATTTCGCCAGAGTTTCCTCTGTAACTGGAGGTGGCCACGCTTTCAAGCGTATCATTTTCTTTTAACAATTCAATTCAACAACTTCTTTATTCAATCAAACAATTCCCGACACATCAAACTAGTCGACAAGTATGTAAATTGCATAATCGCATGAACTTGTAGCTTTTCCGCATCTATAATGTAAATCCCATTATATTTTGTAGATCTTTATATAAAGTAACTTTGATCTCGTAAAAAACCTCGTGTTTAGAGAAATCCGCCTTTACAACTTCTAGTAACAAGTGACAAATCTAGTTCTTTGTCAGATCTTTTCATTTCACAAGTGTTTACACACTTGTGGTTTATAAAATCATGTTTGTTAGTGTAAGATCCATCTTTGTAATACATGATTTCTTTAACGTGTGGTTCTTTGAAAATACCACTTGCAGATACGTAGATCCGCTAGTTTTAAACACTATTGTACAAGTTAAATCACTTTTACACAAGTAAAATATTTTTACACAAGTTCATGTCTCATGTGTGGTAGAGTTTCACCTTTTAACCCTTGTATCATCCAAAACAAGCTTATGTTAAGATCAACGATCTTACCAAACCGGGTTAAATGGTGATCCGAGCTACCACAATCATAGATCGGGTCTAGATATTCACAACTTTCAAGTACTACAACTTTTACACAAGTTAGATGCTATTAACCACCATTTTCATACTTTTTACTAGACTTTTATACTTCAAAATGTATGTTATCGATATTTAACCGACAAAAATCCTTTTAACCACCTTAGATATGATCAAATAAGAGTTTTAAGTGTTATACCTCTAGCTCTAAGCTAGGGAAGATTCTTGGTGGAAAATGGGTGGATAAAAGCTAACGGAAGAGGTCCTTCGCGCTCCGAGTGCACCAAGACTCCTAATACTCGACCTTTGATGTTTGTATGACCTTGGATTGGCTTGAACAAGAACCGAAAATGGGTGTATGGGGGCTGGGGTGTTCGGCCGAGAGTCTTGAGGGAGGGAGAGAGTTTGTGAGTTGGTGAAATGTGTTGTGAAGATTATGTTATGTTTAGGCAAGATCTTATAGGCAATTTGTGAGAGTTTTGTCCAATGGAAATTATGTCCCCAAGATACTTAGCAACCTAGATTAGCCAAATCAACAAGTACAAGGGGGGTGTCCCCTAGGTAACCGATTCGGTTGGGGGGGGGGGTCCTTGGTTCGATTTCAAGTAGATAATTAGGAGGTTAATTATGTTAACTAAGTTAAGTTAAGTGTTTAACCTTGTTGGTAATATATAGCGTGTTATAACGGGTGTTAGGGTAATCAGGGACCCTAACTGGCTCAGAAAAATATGAATAGTGAAAATAGTAATATTTTCATGTTCTGGGTAACGTCCGGTTGTTCAGTTGGATAGTAATCCGTTAAAGCGTTACAAAAGCTTTAAAGTGTCGTTATTGTTATTTTTAGTGACACAATTCAATTCCAACACTTTAGAAAGTGTCTAGTAGTATTTTCCCCATATTCTGGCACTTTACTAGTCAGCTAGAAGCTGGATTATTTATTAAAGTGCTGTGTTTTGTGCTTAAAGTACGTTTTTGGCACATCCAAACAGTGTATCTTATTCCTAGAGACGCAGTTCCACAACCCTTATAACCCTACACTCACTACCAGTGTAGTCAGATATCTCAGGCTCTTATAGGCCTTGGAGGCAGTGTTTGCCTGATGCTGGCTTTATCAGCATGTTCAATAGGTTATCCGTGCATTGTGCTACTGTGCTTTTTGTGCATCATGTTTGTCACTAAGGTTCAGCATGTAAATATTGTAGTGACAGCAAGCAAGTATGATGCAAGTAAGTTCATGTATCAGTATTTCAAGTAGCAGTTTATCAGCTAGTTCAAACAAGCACAGTAATTAAGCAATAATTAATCAATAATTAAGGTGTACGGATACCTGGTTTAGTGAGGGTTGTCACACCAGTCTCTCAGACTAAACTCCCTAGTCTCTCAGACTAAACTCCCTAGTCTCTCAGACTAACTCCCTGGTCTCTAAGACCAACTCCCTGGCCTCTAAGACCAATCCTCCCAGTCTCTAAGACTAATTATCCCTAGCCTCTATGGCTAATTCCCTGGTCTCTAAGACCAACTCCCTGGTATCTAAGACCAACTCCCTGGCCTCTAAGACCAATCTTCCCAGTCTCTAAGACTAAATCCCTGGTCTCTAAGACCATCCTCCCAGTCTCTAAGACTAAATCCCTGGTCTCTAAGACCATCCTCCCAGTCTCTAAGACTAAATCCCTGGTCTCTAAGACCATCCTCCCAGTCTCTAAGACTAAATTTCCCCTAGTCTATAAGACTAATCCTCCCTCAGCCTCTAAGACTGATCCTCCCTCAGCCTCTAAAACTGAATTATAAACGTAAATTTTGAAATGTGTACTTGTGCCTTTTTGTTTGTAAAAATGTTTGTTTCCTGGATCTGGACGTTTTGTGTATGCAATGTAAAAATGTTTGAAAACGTTTTCGTGAGAGCCCTGATGATCATAGTCTAGACTCGAGAAGAAATATTACATAAGTTTCCAAAATAATGTATTTCCAAAATATATGTATTTTTTTCCAAAAATAATATATTTTTATTTCTATAGTTTCCAAAATAATATTTTACCAAAATATACGTATAAGACTATTTTCCCGAAATATTACATAAGTCACATTTTAGCGTTTCGTATTGCTTTATCAAATACGTAACTTAAATATTTATTTCGTGAGGGTTTTGGGTATTATTTTGGAATCGTAATTTCATAATATTTTCCAGTTATATTATTTTTACCCTAAAAATAATATATTTAGTTCACATAATAACAAGCAATCACACAATCGTTTTATTATAAAATATATATTCTAAATATATATTTAGCAAATTTTATTTACGAAAATCCACCTCCGGTACTAGGTAATTTATGAAATAAAAATCATGGCGAAGTTTATTTTGAAATCCAAGTTAAAAATATATTTGTAAACATTTGTTAGAAAAATATTTCTAAGTGTTGAAATTCTGGAAAAATTTCGCCAGAGTTTCCTCTGTAAATGGAGGTGTCCACGCTTTCTAGCGTATCATTTTCTTTTCAAAATTTACTCAACAATCATCAATCAACAATACATAATTCTTTAATCACCAAACTTGACAAAAATATGCCTAAATCATAAACTCATGAACTTGAAAGTGTGTAAAAATATGTAGTAAGTTACCAACATATTTAGTAGGTCTTGTTATCTTTAAAAAGAAGATTAGTTTCTCAAAAACTTTATTTTTAAAGAATTTGGAGTTTAACAACTTCTAGTCACGATTTACAAAAATATTTCTTTGTTAAATTTTCTTGTTACACAAGTGTTCACACACTTGTTTACTTACTAAAATGCTTTTAGTTCATACAAGATCCGGGTTTTAACAAGACTAGTATCTTTCACTTGGTTCTTCTGAGAAACCACTTGTAGATCTCTAGATCTACAAGTTTAGAATCTTATTTTTCAAGAAAATTATATTTATTCAAGTTCAAGGTTCATGTATGGATGGATTCATCATCTTTCATATTTCTAACTTTTACATCTTACTAGTTTATGTTCTTAAACATGAACTAGTATGTCTAGGTGATGATCCATCTTGCTTCTACTAACAAACAACATGTAATAATCATAACAACACAAGATCTACATGATTTACCCATATATCTTCTCTTTATCCACCCTTTAACACTTATGTTCAAGACTTTAGATTATGTTCATTAGTGTTTCTTAGCATTTCATCATTCAACCATCTATTAACCACTAAAATCAAGAACAAGATATGTTTTAGAACACTTACTACTAGCACAAGGCTAGGGAAGAAACAAGGCATAAAAGTGGTGGATAAAAGGAAACGAAAGTGGTTCTTGAACTTCTGAGTGCACCAAGCTTGTTTGTAGGACTCCTTGCACCTTTGTGTATGTATGGATGGCTTGGAAGTGGCTTGATGGTGGTGGTATGGTGGTGTGGTGGTGGCGGCCGTAAGTGAGGGAAGTGGGAGAGAGAGAGCTTGTTGTTTGTTTGAGTTTTGTGAATGAAAGCTTAAGACCTTTAGGTTTATTTATAAACCAAATTTCCTTATTAACCACTAAGTATTATGTTTCTTTAACCAACATCATTAGAATAAAATAATCAAAAGAATGTGGGGGTTGTCCCACCATCTTACAACCGTCAAAAAGGGGGGGGGGGGTATAGGGTTGGGTTGTAATGTAATGGTAACCATTTAGTTAGGATTTCCAATGTTTAGTTAGGATATTATTATGTGTTATCTAATATAAAGTGTGTTAGGGTGTTCGGGGACCCTAACTAGCTCAGAAAAGTAGAAACAATGTGTTTGGCAATATTTTTATGTTCCGGGTAAAGTCCGGTTGTTCGGTTGGATATTGATCCGGTAAAGTGCTAAATAAAGCTTTAGAGTGTCAATTATATTGTTTTTATTGACACATTAAATTCCCAACACTTTGGAAAATGTCTAGGACTATTTTACCAAGTTTTTGCACTTTACTAGCTTTGTTAAATGCTAAATTTTTGGGTTTTTAGTGCAGAATTATGCACTTAAAGTATGTTTTAGGCACTTCCGGCCCTATAACTATCACCTAGTGACGCAGTTTTATGGTCCTCACCTCCCTACACTCACTACTAGTGTAGTATTCTATTCCTGGCTCATACTGGCCTCAAAAACAATGTATGTCTAGGTGCTGGCATTGTCAGCATGTTTGCTGGGTTATCCGCTCAGTGTGCTAACTGTGCTTTGTGCATCAAGTTTGTCACTAAAGTTTGTGTATAATAAATGGAGTGACAGTATGAAATGTGATGCATATGTATGTATGTAAAAGAAATCAGAAAGCAGTTTAATCACAGTTGGAATCAAGCACAGTAATTAAGCACAAATTTAATATTAATTAACTGTACGGATGCATGCAAATATGACAGTTGTCACATCGGCAACGACATTTGCTTTGCCAGGATGATAACGAATCTCACAGGTGTAATCGTTGAGAAGTTCTACCCATTGGTGTTGGCGCATATTAAGTTCTTTTTGGCTGAGGATGTGTTATAGGCTCTTATGATCTGTGAAGATCGTACACTTGGTACCGTAAAGGTAGTGTCGCCAAATCTTCAACGCAAAAACAACTGCGCCTAGCTCGAGGTCGTGGGTTGTATAGTTCTTCTCGTGGATCTTGAGTTTGTCCCGTTGCATGAGAACACAACCAAGACCCAGGTTCGAGGCATCACAATAGACAACGAAGTCATCGTTTCCGTCGGGTAAATCGTGAACGGGAGCATTGCAGAGCATATGCTTGAGGGTTCGAAAGGTAGTCTCTTGTTCAGTTCCCCAAACAAAAGGCTTATCTTTATGTGTGAGAGAAGTAAGCGGCACGGCGATTTTTGAGAATCCTTCGATAAATCAGCGATAATAGCCCGCTAGTCCGAGAAAAGAACGGACATCCACCGGGTTCTTAGGTGTAACCCAACTCTTAACAGCTTCAATCTTCGCGGGGTCGACGTGAATACCTCGACTATTGACAATATAACCGAGGAATTGAACCTCCTCCAGCCAAAATTCACACTTGGAGAACTTGGCATAGAGTCGATTCCCTTGGAGCAATTCGAGAACTAATCGGTGATGATGCGCGTGTTCAGTTTTCGACTTGGAATAGATCAGGATATCATCGATGAACATGATGACGAAGCGGTCAAGAAACGGTTTACACACACGATTCATCAGATCCATGAAAACCGCGGGTGCGTTGGTTAAACCAAAAGGCATAACAATGAACTCATAGTGGCCGTATCGAGTGCGAAAAGCGGTTTGGGTATATCCTCCTCTTGAATGCGAAGTTGGTGATAGCCTCAGCGTAGATCGATCTTCAAAAACCACATAGCACCTTGTAACTGATCAAACAAATCATCGATTCGAGGCAGGGGATAACGATTCTTGATCGTCAGCTTATTCAATTCCCTATAGTCGATGCACATCCGGAACGACCCGTCCTTCTTTTTGACGAAAAGAACTGGTTCGCCCCAAGGAGAGGTGCTAGGGCGAATGAAATCCTTATCGAGCAATTCCTGGAGCTGACTCGAGAGTTCGCGCATTTCGGACGGATCGAGTCGATAAGGAGCTCAAGCGACAGGGTTAGCTCCAGGAACGAGGTCGATGCGAAATTCGATATCACGACTCGGGGGTAATCCGGGTAGATCATTGGGAAATACGTTGGGGAAATCACAAACAACGAGGACATCTTTCACTCCTGTGTTCCCTTTCTTTTCCTTCTCCGCTACTACAATGTTAGCCAAGAAAGCTCTATATTCCTTGTGGAGATACTTGCTAGCTTGGACACACGACATGAGTTTGAGACCTTTCGAAGGAGTTTCTCCATACACACAAAGTTGATCACCATTAGCATGCGAGAGTCGAATCATCTTATCGAAGAAAACAACTTCAGCATGATTTTCACGAAGAAAGTCCATGCCTACTATGACATCAAAACTACCGAGCTGCATTGGAATAAGGTCGATAGGAAAGATGTGACTGTTGAGTTCGAGAGTACAATCACGAAGAACAGAATTGACAGCAACGGTTCTTCCGGTGGCAACTTCAACATCGAACGTCGAGGGGAGATGGGCGCGCTTACGATTAAGGAGCTTTTCGAATTCAAACGACACAAAACAGTTATCGGCTCCAGTATCAAAGAAACACGAAGCATAAATGCCATTCACAAGGAACTTACCATTAACCACATTGTTGTCTGCTTGAGCCTGGCGGACATTGATGTTGAAAGTTTGTCCGCGAGCTGCTGGTTGTTGTTGCTGCTGCTGTTGGGGTTGCTGTTGTTGTGGCTCTTGCTTCACCACTCGGTTCGGGCACATGTTTGCGAAATGGTTGGGATCACCACATGCAAAGCAAGCTCTAGCATGGATCGTTGGTGCAGGAGCCGCTTGTTGGCCTTGAGGAGCAGGAAGTAGAGCTTGTTGAGTAGGAGCGTGACCTTGATTTGGAGCGGGGGCTTGACGTGGACCAGTACGGCAGTTAGCGGTGAAATGGCCGTACATGTTGCAATGCACACAATATCTGCAAGCGATTCCTACAGCATGGTGATAGGTGTAAGTAGGGCAGAGCGGGTGAGAACCAGTGTACGCACGCTTAGCCGGCGGTGCGTTGGTGATCGGTGCCGCTACTTGGCGGTGTTGAGGCTGCGGTTGTCGCAACCCCCGCCCCCTATCTGTCTCAGGAACGGGCGGCCATGAACATCAGTTGTGGTGGTATCATTTTGTTTATTAATTTGGCAGTGGAATTTCATCAGGACCGTAGTTAGGAAATGTTTATCAGAGTAAAACCACCATATTTTATATTAATAACCACATGGGTAAAACCCAAGTTTCTTATTACAACATAGGGATAAACCCTATTTTATTGAATTTAAAACATCGTCTTTTAGGTAACTTTTATAGCCACATTTTTCCAAGCCGTCAGTGATCTCAAGCTGGCTTTCTTCTAACTTGGCTTTCACATTTTGTTACCTAAAACACGTTTTAAAAACATTTGTCAGTGGGAAATACTGGTGAGTGAATCCCAGTTTAATCAAGAAGAGTTTTATCAATTAATACAGTATTGAGAGCTATCACATTGTTTATTTCTACACAATTACTCATTCAGTACTGTCAATCCTGACTGGTGGGTCATATTACACATTGGCTAACTCGTTGTCCAATTGTAACGTGTTCCACATTTTGTATACAAAACCCCAACATACTGGCAGTAATTGAAGAACTACAAAGACTCAATCACTGCTTAATCACATTGTAAAGCATTTAAGGTTTGTAAAACAGTTCACAAAAAGGTTTACAAAGAGAGGTTAAACTCACATTGTTGTCTTAGACTTCTTTTAGGCTTTCCTGGTGATTTATCTATAATTTACACGAATGTACATATGTTAGTATAATAACCCTTTATTTATATTAATGATACCCTCCCCAAGACAGCATTCCAACGACTACGTCGGGCAGAACCACGACAATCGTTAAGGAACCCTGGATCAATCGGGCAGCGTATCTAATATGTAACGGGGGTTATAATACTTACAACAGAGCAGAACTTCGTTAATTAGGGGGATAATATACCCGAGTATTATGCCTATTATGTAAAAAGTCGAGAGAGAAAAGAATTTTGAACGAATTTTCTGAAGATCCGATGCCTGCTATATATAGGGCCAGATTTTAATTTCCTCGCGGACCGCATAGTAGAGGGGTCTAGGCCGTAGCTTATCCGGGTCACGAATAGGTCCAACACGTGTTGCCACGTGTCATCACCGGGTGAGACCTCGTTGTTGATCACTCGCGGCCCGCGTAGGCAGTAGCCAAAGGCTACGCGGCCCGCGTAGGCAGTAGCCAAAGGCTACGCGCCCCGCGAGAGCCTCATTTTTCTTGTTTTTATTTTATTTTTAAAAAAATAAAGGTATTCGGGGTCCGTTTTCGTGTGCGGGTGTAATTTAGGATATAAGGATATTAAAAAATATATTAGGGTGTCAGAAAAATTTCAGGAGGTTTGTTATAGCGGTGGGGCAGGTACTGCTTGGAGTGGAGCGACAGCGCAATTTTTGCTACTGTTGTTGTTGTTCTTCCTCTTGTGACGGGAGGACTTTGAAGACTATGGGGTGGTGGCGGTTGCTTCAGCAGTTGGAGCAGCGGTGCTTGATGCAGATTCTTGGAAGCTTTATCCCAGTAACCAGACTTGACTCGCTTGTGGTTGATCTCAGCAGCGAGTAAAAAGGTTTCCTCAATTGTCGTCGTCTTTGCAGCCTGAACGAAATCAGCCACGCAATCCGGAAGAGCACGGATATACTTCTTGATAGTGATTTCGGGCTTAGTAACTTGGCCAGGGCAGATGATACTCAACTGCATGAAGCAAGCAGTTATACCAGCGTTGTCACCATCCTTCTGCTTGATATGCCAGAATTCATCCTCCAACTTCTGGAGCTCGTGGGAAGGGCAGAACTCTCGCATCATGATGTTCTTCAACTCATCCCACGTCAGTCCGTAAGCTGCATCATTTCCGCGCTTGTTTCTTTCAACCGTCCACCAATCTAGAGCTCGGGATTGGAAGACGCTGGTAGCGTTAAGAGTACGGAGATTATCAGGACAGCCACTCTGGCGCAGGGTGACTTCGATCGACTCAAACCATTGAAACATGGCTTAGGACCATCTTCGCTAGTAAATTCTTTCGGGCCGCAGGCTTTGAACTGCTTGAAGCTAAAGGTAGCGCGAGGAGAATCAGTCCTGGACTCTTCAGAAGACTTGCTAGCGTTTTCGTTTAGCTCGCTAACAATCTGGGGGATTACTTTTGCTATCTGCTTTGAGACGAGGGCGGCGATACGTTTATTATCCTGGTTCCTTTAGGCAGCGCGAGAGAGACGGGATCCAGATGACGACATTGTCTGCAACAGACATCGCCATAGGATTTAGACGCCATATAATCGATTCTCTCCTCACAACATACTTAATACTACTAAAGCTCAGGAACACATTCACGTAACACATAGGCACGTAGTCATAGAATCACATAAGCACATAGAGCACAGAAGCATGTAAACCACGTAAACACTAAAATAGGCAATCCACTATATTTTGCACGTATTCACCCTCCTATATTGCACGTATTCACCAATCAATCAAAGTCCGCGAGTTCGAGAATAGCGATTGCGATTAGCGAGTACACAGCGAGTAGCATAGCATAAGCGAATAACATAGCATTCGATTATCCACGAGTAGTGGCGATTTGTTAGCATTTTGAGATAGATGTGTAGGTCGAATCGTGTGTGTCGATTGAAGCGTAAAGCGAAATAAATCACCAAAAATCGAAACACATAAACAGGAAAAATCATATAAAACACGTAAAATCCACATAAAACACATAAAAACGGCAAATATCAGAGTCAGCAGTTGCAGGCTCAAAATCGAAACACATAAAATCAGCGATTGCGAGATTGAAATCGAAGATAGATTGTCTAAGGCTGGATAGACGTCGGCTACCCAAAATGATTTGACTATTCACAAGGACTCGGAGTGCACACTTTGGCTTTCTGGACTGTGCTCTCTCCTCGAATTTGGGCGATCGGCACGCATCTTTCTAGTTACGGTGTGATTTCCAGTCGTTGGAGTCCGTCGAGACTTTGGTGGGAGTTTTGTAAACCAAAATAAAGATCGGAACAAGTCGTCGAGATTCGGGTTTCACCCCTAACTTAACGACTTCGTTCCTGTCTGATGAGATAGGGAGGAAAATTTGCGCTAAAGTACGGGTTTCACTCCTGGTTCAATGCAAATCCTGTTGTTTATAGATAAAAATGCGGGCCGAACAAGCGACTCAGTTGAGACTTTGCGGGTTTCACACCTAATCTCGACCTAATCACTCGTTCATTTTTGAAAATAGTGTGCAGTGATAGTGTAGCGTTTAGCAAGTGCAAGCGAGAATAGCGGGTAAGCTTGTACAAAACCCCTAAAGGGTGTGCACAAGTTGGTATGTTGGTACTTAGACTATAGACTAGGTCGTTTCTAAGACATCGACCCAGACTAGGTCAAGTCTTGCCTAATTCCCTATAGTTATGGCTCTGATACCAATCTGTCACACCCCAACCAGTGGTGGAAACATCGGGGCATCGCACTGAGCGAAACAGATTGTCCAAGAGAAATTCCAAAACAACTACTTTACTGAATAGTTAATATTATGTCCCATACCATAACATATTACGCAAATAAATTATTACAGATAGTGATATCTCAAAGACGAATAACATGTTCCGACAACTCAGATTTAAACAAAATAAATTGTCTTTGTTTCTAGACTCTCAATCCTACTTGATTCCCAAATGGTAAGCATCCTAGCAGATAGCATCCTAAACACATGTCACATACATTAAAATAAAGGTCAATACACATAGTTTAAAGGTGAGCATACAAGTTTGATATAGCATATAGAGTTCGAAATAGTTTACGCATAACCAGCATGTAACATGTAGCAAAGTGAAAGCTAGTAGGTTATCAACAGAGAAATATGCACAGACGTGACGGCCAGTTGTAGAATGCGCAACACATATCCCTACTGTGACACGTGAAGTAAAGCCCTTAATGTCACACCCCAACGGATGGCGGAAACATCGGGGCATGGCACTGAGTGAAACAGATTGTCCAGAAGTTTCCATAACAATTATCATTACTATTCAATTTAAAATAACATCTCCCATACCATGTCTCAAACAGTAAACAATTTATTACAGATAAAGTCTAGGCAAATCTTTATGTTCCGACAACTCAGATTTAAATAGAGCAATTGTTTATCTGCTTCTAGAGACCCTTGATCCATTTACTACAGACAACTAATTGTTGGGCTCTAAAGCTTTATTCTAGCTTCACTTTCCTACCAAATGTGCATCCTAAGCACACATAGTGAAATGAAGCATGTTAGTTATCGACATAGATCCATCGATACCAATGACTGCGGGTTGACTGCCCGAGGCAGTTCGCAATACATGATTACCACCGTAATCCATGCAAGTAATTGTCCTTAACAACCCCCCCCCCCCGAACGGGTGCTGAGTCCAAACTATAGTACTATCGTTGCTAAGGCAGGTAGACAGCATTCCATGTGTAAACATAACAAACAAGCATTCATAAGCCACGTATAACATGCATTAACGGTTAGCGTTCAAATAGTATTGAGTAGTGTGATTGTTGTAGTTTGAATATTCGTAACGTATGTAACACCCAAAACTGCGTAAAGCAAACAGGGATCGAGTATACTCACAGCGGTTTATGGATTGAAGGGAGCGCTTAGCGAGTAAAGTTAGCCTGAATGGATTAATAGCATAGCGATAAGCAACAGGTAAAACGGAAAACAAGTGTTGGAGGGTCGGACAGTTGGTCGATCGGACGGCTAATCGTTCGGTTGACAGTCCGTCCGGTCCACTGTCCGGTCCGTCGGTAGGCCGATCGGATGGCTGTTCGAGTGGATTGTTTCTTCCTTTGAGAAAGATGTGTTTGTGTATGATGGCTTGACTTTTGAAGTTTTCGTTGTAGCATTTGTAAACATTGAAGTACCTTTACCCTTCAGGTCGAGCGATCGGACGGCTGTTCGATCGGCCGGCAACCTGATCGGTTAGGTATTCAAATGAATTGTAGTGTTTTGCTTTGGATCGGACAGGTGTTCGATCGGACAGGTCAACAAGTGACGCAATAATACGGCTTGCTGACCGATCTACTCGTCTAACACTTGGTTGTTCTGTTTGTTTGTCGTTTTATTGAGGTATCTTGACAACGAGTCGAACCATAGATTCCTCGTCCTTACTTGGTTCCCCTGGTTGGACAGGAATCACCCAAATCCGGCCGGTGAACTGTTCGGACGGAGTTGAACGTTTAACCCGAAATCAGTTAACCTCGTGGATAGAATCTGGATCTTGAGCCATGAAACCACCGGAGTGATTTGTAAACCGGCACCGGCTCCGTTTCTATCGGTTTGAAGGCATTGGGTGAAAAAGAGCTGAAAGAAAGTTGGAAAATCCGTCTTTCAATCTTTTTACCATGTATATGTTTAGATCTATGAAATATCTTTGTTTGTTTATGTGGAAATCGGCTAGATCTACGTTATTCTTGGTGGATTGAGGCCAAAACATGAAGTTCTTCAAGAACCCATGATGACATAATCCTAGAACACTTGAATCTTGATGATTTCACGGATAAAAGTTAAGATTTGAAAGATAGAAAGGTGTAGGAGTGCGTGTAGATCAAGAAATTACAAGATTTAGGACGAAATCTTACCGGAATCGAGAGGAATCTGCGAAAAGGATGAACTAAGGGTGCTGGTCGAACAGAGGTTTCCAAAAGTGGAAAGGATGACAATGACAGGGGTATTTATAGGATACCAAATGGGGAAAGTGCTGGCCGATCGGCCAGGCAGCTCGATCAGACAGCCTGTCCGATCGGACAGCAGTCCGATCGGCTGGCTGTTCGATCGGCTGGTAGCCTGATCGATCAGTCTGCACGTTTTGAGCGTTCGGCGCGATGATTTTTAATATTTCGATTTCGGTTGCGAGCGGTTCGATACAATAGGGTTTCCTAGTCACATTACTTTTAATCCCAACCACTCATATCTCGCACTATCCTTTCTCCACTAATTATCATAATTCGGTTGTGATTCGAGTTCGATGTCGATTAAGTTCGATTGCATTTCGAGTTCGATTGCGTTTCGATTGATTACCACAACACACATAAATAAACATGCACAGATAACACGTAAGGCACACACACACGTATAATCAATATTCCAAATGCGTATTTCGAGTTGAGATTTGATTCGATGTCGATTTGATTAGCATAGTTTGATTATCGTTTAGTTAACTTTATCGCATTGTTACTTCCTATGGTTCACAGTCGTAGGTCGATTCGAATAGCGATTAATATACGTCGATTTATTGCAGTTATAGACACTTACTCCACATAATAGCTAAAATAAAAGAAATCTATTATTAATCGGCTGCGCGAAGTCGGCCGTTGACTTGGACCTTGACTTTGACTTTGACTTCCCTGAAAACACGGGGTGTTACAGCCTCCCCTTGTTTAGGGAATTTCGTCCCGAAATTAAGCTGGAAGTTGTATAACACCGTGAATCACGTTTGAGAACTTTCTCTCTCTAGACTTTCTCCTTAAATAACTGCGGGTACTTCGCCTTCATGTCGCTTTCGAGTTCCCAAGTGAACTCTGCGCCTCGTTTGCCTTCCCATCGGACTTTCACAATAGGAATGCGAGAGCGTCTGAGCTGCTTGGTTTGGTGATCCATGATTTCGACAGGCTTCTCCACGAAGTGTAATGTTTCGTTCACTTGTAAGTCATCGAGAGAGACATGTAAGTCATGGTCGGCTAGGCACTTTCGGAGGTTTGACACGTGGAAAGTTGGGTGGACGTTACTAAGTTCCTCCGGTAGTTTGAGTCTGTAGGCGACTTTTCCGATCCTTTCCAGAATCTTAAAAGGTCCAACATATCAAGGCGCGAGCTTTCCTTTCTTGCCGAATCGGACCACACCCTTCCAAGGTGATACCTTTAGGAGTACGTAGTCACCAACGTCAAATTCAAGGGGCTTGCGTCATCTATCGGCATAACTTTTCTGTCGATTCCGAGCTTTCACCAGGTTGTCTCGAATTTGGAAAATTCTGTCTGTCGTTTCTTGTAATAGCTCAGGACCGGTTAATTGCGAATGACCAATCTCGTGCCACACAATAGGCGATCGACATCTTCTTTCGTATAAAGCCTCGAATGGTGCCATTTGAATGCTAGAATAATAGATGTTGTTATACGAGAATTCGACTAACGGCAGGTATTTATCCCAATTACCACCGAAGTCTATGACACACGAACGGTGCATGTCTTCAAGAGTTCGAATCGTTCTTTCAGTCTGACCGTCGGTTTGTGGGTGGAAGGCGGGTAGTTAGATTAAGCGATGTACCGAGAGCCTTTTGAAACGTTTCCCACAATCGTGAGGTAAACCGAGCATCACGATCAGAGATGATGTCACGAGGCGTCCCATGATTACAAATGATCTCGTCGGTGTAGATTCGGGCTAATCGTTCTACCTTGTAGTCTTCCCGTATCGGCAAAAAGTGAGCTGATTTAGTCAAACGGTCGACCACAACCCAAATGTTGTCGTGACCTGATGACGTGTGTGGTAGCTTTGTTATAAAGTCCATAGCTATACTCTCCCACTTCCACATAGGGATCGGTGGTTGTTCGAGTAAGCCAGAGCGTTTCTGATGTTCAGCCTTGACTCTTGCACAGGTTAGGCATTTTCTAACATAGAGAGCAATATCCCTCTTCATGCCCGGCCACCAGTACTTATAGCGAAGGTCCTGGTACATTTTGTCGGCACCGGGATGAATAGAATACCGAGATTTGTGGGCTTCGTCCATCAAGATCTGTCGCAAATTGGTCCGTTTGGGGATCCAAATTCGGTCCAGAAAGTGAAATATCCCAATCGACTTGCTCACAAGCTGGGCTCCATCGTGGTAGATTCTTTCTTTCTTCAGGGTGCGTTCGTTAAAACACGCGTGTTGAGCTTAGCGGAGGAGGGATTCGAGGTTGTATTGAGCTTGAACATTACGAGTGCTAAGCAGATAGCTCCGTCTGCTGAGTGCGTCGGCAACAGCATTTGCCTTGCCTGGGTGATAACGGATCTCACAGTCGTAATCGTTGAGAAGTTCTACCCATCGGCGTTGACGCATATTAAGTTCCTTCTGATTAAAGATATGTTGCAGGCTCCTATGATCGGTGAAGATCGTACACTTGGTACCATACAAGTAGTGTCGCCAAATCTTTAACGCAAAAACAACTGCGCCTAGCTCGAGATCATGGGTAGTACAGTTCTTCTCGTGGAATTTGAGCTGACGAGATGCGTAAACTATAACTTTGTCCCGTTGCATGAGGACACAACCAAGACCAAGGTTGGAAGCATCACAGTAGACAATGAAATCATTGTTTCCGTCGGGTAGTGTGAGAACAGGAGCATTGCAAAGCATGTGCTTGAGGGTTCGAAAGGCAGACTCTCGTTCGGTTCTCCAAACAAAAGGCTTGTCTTTATGCGTGAGAGCGGTAAGCGGCACGGCGATCTTCGAGAATCCTTCGATAAATCGTCGATAATAGCCCGCTAGTCCGAGAAAAGAACGGACTTCGGTCGGGTTCTTAGGTGTAATCCAACTCTTGACAGCTTCAATCTTCGCAGGATCGACGTGAATACCTTGATTATTTACGATGTGACCCAGAAACTGAACTTCCTCCGACCAGAATTCAGACTTGGAGAACTTGGCATAGAGTTGGTTCCCCTGGAGTAACTCGAGAACCAAACGTAGATGTTGCACGTGTTCGGCTTTCGATTTGGAATAGATCAAGACATCGTCGATGAATACGATGACGAAACGGTCTAGATAAGGTTTACACACGGGATTCATCATATCCATGAAAACCGTTGGTGCGTTGGTTAAACCAAAAGGCATAACAACGAATTCGTAGTGACCGTATCGAGTGCAAAAAGCGGTTTTGGGTATATCCTCCTCTTGAATACGTAGCTGGTGATATCCTGAGCGTAGGTCGATCTTCGAGAAACACGTAGCACCTTGCAGTTGATCAAACAAATCGTCGATACAAGGTAGGGGATAGCGGTTCTTGATAGTTAACTTATTCAATTCCCGATAGTCGATGCACATCCTGAACGACCCATCCTTCTTTTTGACGAAAAGGACTGGCGCGCCCCAAGGAGAGGTGCTCGGACGAATGAAGCCTTTCTCAAGTAATTCCTGGAGTTGGTTTGAGAGTTCACGCATTTCAGACGGCGCGAGTCAGTAGGGAGCTTTGGCAACAGGGTTGGCTCCAGGAATAAGGTCGATACGAAAGTCGATATCACGACTTAGCGGTAGTCCAGGAAGATCCTCTGGAAAAACATTAGGAAATTCTCGAACCACAGGAACGTCTTTCACTTCCTTCTTCTCTTTTTTTTCCTTCTCCGCTACTACAATGTTAGCCAAGAAGGCTCTGTATTCCTTGCAGAGATACTTGCTAGCTTGGACATATGACATAAGCTTGAGACCTTTCGAAGTAGTATCACCGTAAACACACAATAAGTCACCATTCGCGAGCGAGAATCGAATCATCTTGTCGAAGCACACAACTTCAGCATGGTTTTCGCGAAGAAAGTCCATGCCTACTATGACGTTAAAACTTCCGAGTTGCATTGGAATGAGGTCGATAGGGAAGATGTGATTGTTGAGCTCAAGAGTACAATCACGAAGAACGGAATTTACGGCGACAGTTCTTCCGGTAGCGACTTCGACATCAAACGTCGAGGAGAGATGAGAGCGCTTTCGACTAAGGAGTTTCTCGAATTCGAACGACACAAAGCAATTATCGGCTCCAGTATCAAACAAACATGAAGCATAAATACCATTCACAAGGAACGTACCATTGACCACGTTGTTGTCGGCTTGGGCTTGACGCACATTGATGTTGAAAGTTCTGGCGCGTGCGGCCTGTTGTTACTGCTGCTGCTATTGTTGCTGCTGAGGCTGCTGCTGCTGGGGCTCTTGCTTCACAACCCTGTTCGGGCACATGTTGCCGAAATGATTAGGATCGCCACATGCGAAGCAGGCTCTGGCTTTGACTGTGGGTGCCGGAGGAGCTTGTTGACCCTGTGGGGTGGTGAGTAGAGCTTGATGAGCAGGAGCTTGTTGAACATGGCAGTTGGTAGTAAAATGGCCGTACATATTGCAATGAGCACAGAAATGGCAAGCAATGGCAGTCGGGTGGTGGTAGGTACAAGTAGGGCATAGCGGGTGTGGCCCAGTGTATGCACGCTTTGCAGGCGGTGCATTAGCCACAGGCGCCGCTACTTGACGTTGTTGGGCTGGTACAGCTTGAATCGGTGCAGCAGTGATCGCACAGTTCTTGTTGCTGGAGCTGTTCTTTCTCTTGTTCTTCCTCTTGTTGCTCGATGAGGTGGTAGTTTCAGCAGTTGGTGCGGTGGTGGTAGCTTGATGCAGATGCTTTGAAGTTTTATCCCAGACACCAGCCTTGACCCGCTTGTTATTGATTTCAGCGGCCAGTAGGTAAGTCTCTTCGATCGTCTTAGTCTTAGCCGCTTGCAAGAAATCTGCGACGCAGTCGGGCAAAGCTCGGATGTACTTCTTGATTGTGATCTCTGGAGTCTTGACTTGGTCGGGACAGATGATGCTGAGCTGTTTGAAGCGAGCACTGAGCGCAGCATTGTCACCTTCATGCTGATGTATGTGCCAAAATTCATCTTCTAGCTTTTGACGTTCGTGAGGAGGGCATAATTCCTCTAGCATGACTTCCTTGAGCTCGTCCCATGACAGACCGTAGGCTGCATCGTTCCCTCGCTTATTCCTCTCGGCCGTCCACCAGTCTAGTGCACGGGACTGGAAAACGCCGGTAGCATTCAGAGTTCGGAGGTCTTCGGGGCAACCACTCTGCCGTAGTGTGACCTCAATGGAATCAAACCATTGGAATAGTGTAGTAGGACCTCCCTTGCCAGTGAATTCTTTTGGCCCACACGACTTGAATTGCTTGAAATTGAAGGACTTGGTAGCATCTTTAGGAGCTTCGGTCCTCGACTCCTCAGATGATTTGCTGGCATTCTCGTAAACATCACTAACGGCCTTTGCTACACTTTTAACGATGATGGCAGTAAGGCGTTTGTCTCTCTTTTCTTGACGAGAAAGTAGGGGATGACGGGATCTGGATGACATTGTCTGCAACAGACATCGTCACAGGACTCAACACAAAGTATTCGAATCTCACCTCACACGTCTACTACTTACTAAAGCTCAGGAACATGCATATTCACGTAAACACATAAACACATAGAGCACAAAATCGCATAAACACATAAGCACGTAGAGCACATAATCACATAACACCTAAGCACGTAAAGCACAGAAGCAAGGAAGCACATACGCATTTAATCACTAGAGGCGGTCAGAAAACAGAAACCTATTATTCAAAGTCTGCGATCGTTCGAGAGTAGCGTAGTATAAGCGTATATCGTAGCACAAAGTCGCCCATAATTCAACAATTTGTTAACGTTGTGTAGTGTGTAGTGTGTTGTGTGATCAGCAGAAGCAAAAGGCATTAGATCGAATCCAATAATACCTCAAAACGCTAACAAATAAACATAACCCACATAATTTACATAAAATCGACGAATCATCAGAGTCAGCAGTTACGGGCTCAAAATCGAAACACATAAAATTCGAGAAATAGATCATCTACGGCTAGTAGACTTCGACTACCCAAAGTGGTTCGACTATTCACAAAGATCCGTTGTGCACATTTAACCTTCAGGACTGTGCCTTTGCCTCGATTCTTGGGCATTTGGCACGCATCCCGTTAGTCATATCGTGACTTCAGGTCGTTGGAGTCCGTCGAGACTTTAGTGAGAGTTTTGTATAAAAGCGGAATAAGTCATCAAGGTTAGGGTTTCACCCCTGGCTTAACAACTTCGTCCCTGTTTTTGATAAAATAAAGGAGATTATTCATCAAAATATGGATTTCACCCCTGTTTTGGTATAATTCCCCCGCTGAACAAGCGTTCGTTATTGAAAAAGAATGAGGAGATCATTGATAAGTTGATAAAACAGCATTGATCAAGCAATTTAGTCGGGAGTTTGCGGTTTTCACACCTAATCTCGACTTTATCGCCCATTTATAGTTGATAATTCGAGTGTAGTGAAAGTGTAGCATAAGCGAGAGTAGTGAGGAATAAGCTCGTACATAATCCCTACTGGATGTACTCAAGTCGGTCTGTTGGTTCCTAACTATAGACTAGGTTTCTAAGACATCGACCCGGACTAGGTCGAGTCTTGCCTAATTCCCTATAGTTATGGCTCTGATACCAATCTGTCGCACACCAACCGATGGCGGAAACATCGGGGCATGGCACTGAGCGAAACAGATTGTCCAGAAGTTTCCATAACAATTATCATTACTATTCAATTTAAAATAACATGTCTCATACCATGTCTCAAACAGTAAACAATTTATTACAGATAAAGTCTAGGCAAATCATTCTGTTCCGACAACTCAGATTTAAATAGAGCAATTGTTTATCTGCTTCTAGAGACCCTTGATCCATTTACTACAGACAACTATTTGTTGGGCTCTAAAGCTTTATTCTAGCTTCACTTTCCTACCAAATGTGCATCCTAAGCACACATAGTGAAATGAAGCACGTTAGTTATCGACATAGATCCATTGATACCAATGACTGCGGGTTAACTGCCCGAGGCAGTTCGCAATACATGATTACCACCGTAATCGATGCAAGTAATTGTCCTTAACAACCCCCGCGAACGGGTGCTGAGTCCAAACTATAGTACTATCGTTGCTAAGGTAGGTAGACAGCATTCCATGTGTAAACATAACAAATAAGCATTCATAAGCCACGTATAACATGCATTAACGGTTAGCGTTCAAATAGTATTGAGTAGTGTGATTGTTGTAGTTTGAATATTCATAACGTATGTAACACCCAAAAGTGCGTAAAGCAAAAAGGGATCGAGTATACTCACAGAGGTTGATGGATTGAAAGGAGCGCTTAGCGAGTAAAGTTAGCCTGAATGGATTAATAGCATAACGATAAGCAACGCGTAAAACGGAAAACAAGTGTTGGAGGGTCGGACAGCTGGTCGATCGGACGGTAGTTCAATCGGACGGCTGACCGTTCGGTTGACAGTCCGTTCGGTCCACTGTCCGGTCGGTCGGTAGGCCGATCGGATGGCTGTTCGAGTGGATTGTTTCTTCCTTTGAGAAAGATGTGTTTGTGTATGATGGCTTGACTTTTGAAGTTTTCGTTGTAGCATTTGTAAACATTGAAGTACCTTTACCCTTCAGGTCGGGCGATCGGACGGCTGTTCGATCGGCCGGCAACCTGATCGGTTAGGTATTCAAATGAATTGTAGTGTTTTGCTTTGGATCGGACAGGTGTTCGATCGGACAGGTGTTCGATCGGACAGGTCAACAAGTGACGCAATAATACGGCTTGCTGACTGATAGGTTGGCAAGTCAACAATGGTCAACAACTTTATTGAAAAGCAAAGTATGGTGCAGTGGATCGGTTAGTTGATCAATCGAACATTAATGCTGTTCGATCGGACAACATGCATGAACAATCATGACGAGTCCTCAGCAGGGTGTCACCTGATCGGACGGCTGTTCGATCGGGTGGCACTCCTAGTGCAGCAAACATGCTGAAAAATCGATTAAGTGTTTGAGTATAGTATCTCATGATCCGAAGAGTAATCCGTTCGGGCAGTAGTTCGATCGGACAACAGTTCGTTCAATACTAGTCCTCAAAATAAATTGATTAAGTGTGGGACCATGTGTTAACCGATCGGCTGGCCAGTCGATCGGCTGACTATCCGATCGGCTGGCTATCTGTCAGGACAGCAGTCTGATCGGTCAGTACCCTAACCTGATCAGCCTATTCGTCTAACACTTGGTTGTTCTGTTTGTTTGTCGTTTTATTGTGGTATCTTGACAACGAGTCGAACCATAGATTCCTCATCCTTACTTGGTTCCCCTGGTCGGACAGGAATCACCCAAATCCGGCCGGTGAACTGTTCGGACGGAGTTGAACGTTTAACCTGAAATCGGTTAACCTCGTGGATAGAATCTGGATCTTGAGCCATGAAACCACCGGAGTGATTTGTAAACCGGCACCGGCTCCGTTTCTATCGGTTTGAAGGCATTGGGTGAAAAAGAGTTGAAAGAAAGTTGGAAAATCCGTCTTTCAATCTTTTTACCACGTATATGTTTAGATCTATGAAAGATCTTTGTTTGTTTATGTGGAAATCGGCTAGATCTACGTTATTCTTGGTGGATTGAGGCCAAAACATGAAGTTCTTCAAGAACCCATGATGACATCATCCTAGAACACTTGAATCTTGATGATTTCACGGTTAAAAGTTATGATTTGAAAGATAGAAAGGTGTAGGAGTGCGTGTAGATCAAGAAAGTACAAGATTTAGGACGAAATCTTACCAGAATCGAGAGGAATCTGCGAAAAGGATGAACTAAGCGTGCTGGTCGAACAGAGGTTTCCAAAAGTGGAAAGGATGACAATGACAGGGGTATTTATAGGATACCAAATGGGGAAAGTGCTGGCCGATCGGCCAGGCAGCTCGATCGGACAGCCTGTCCGATCGGACAGCAGTCTGATCGGCTGGCTGTTCGATCGGCTGGTAGCCTGATCGATCAGTCTGCACGTTTCGAGCGTTCGGCGCGATGATTTTTTATATTTCGATTTCGGTTGCGAGCGGTTCGATACGATAGGGTTTCCTAGTCACATTACTTTTAATCCCAACCACTCATATCTCGCACTATCCTTTCTCCACTAATTATCATAATTCGGTTGTGATTCGAGTTCGATGTCGATTGAGTTCGATTGCATTTCGAGTTCGATTGTATTTCGAGTTCGATTGCATTTCGATTGATTACCACAACACACATAAATAAACATGCACAGATAACACGTAAGGCACACACACACGTATAATCAATATTCCAAATGCGTATTTTGAGTTGAGATTTGATTCGATGTCGATTTGATTAGCATAGTTTGATTATCGTTTAGTTAACTTTATCGCATTGTTACTTCCTATGGTTCACAGTCGTAGGTCGATTCGAATAGCGATTAATATACGTCGATTTATTGCAGTTATAGACACTTACTCCACATAATAGCTAAAATAAAAGAAATCTATTATTAATCGGCTGCGCGAAGTCGGTCGTTGACTTGGACCTTGACTTTGACTTTGACTTTGACTTCCCTGAAAACACGGGGTGTTACACTTAACAACCCCTGTCCACGACAGGTGCTGAGTCAAAACTATTGTACTATCGTTGCTAAGGTGTCAGGCAACAATCACTGTGTTAACATAACATACAGGCATTCATCGAGTAACACATAACATGCAATAGTGGTCAGCGTATAAATAGTGTTTGCGTTGTGTGTTGATTGTGGTTTGAATAAGTAACGTATGTAACCCCCAAAAGTGCGTAAAGCAAAAAGGGATCGAGTATACTTACTGATTGTGTTTAAGAATTAAACACTCTCTTGGATTGAAGGGAGCGCTGAGAGCGATTAGCCTGAACAGTTAACGATAGCATAAGCGAAGAACGGCACGTAAAACGGTGCAAAAAGTGACCAAGTGTCGGATGGTAATCCGATCGGATGGCAATCCGATCGGTTGACAATTCGATCGGATGGCCATTCGATTGGATTGACATTCGTTTGGTAAGGATGTGTTTGTGTATGATGGCTTGTATTTTGAAGTTTTCGTTGCAGCATTTTGAAAACAGAGAAGTATCTCTACCTTTTAGGTCGTTCGATTGAACGGCGGTTCGATCGGTTAGCGATTCGATGGCAGGACACTTAGTGAGAACAAGTTCACAGCAGGATTGTCACTCGATCGGATAGCAATCCGATCGGATGGCAATCCGTTAGAAACTGATGTTATTTGAAAATCTCAAAACGTTAAGTGTGGAACCAAGTGCAATCCAATCGGATTGCGGTTCGATCGGAAGGCAATCCGATCGGACGGCAATCTGTCCCACGAATCTGATTGTTTGCAAGTCAAGTTTTGTGGTTTATCGAGACGGTATGACGACGTGCTAAACGACAGAAACCCCATCAAAACCCAGGTAATCCGATCGAACAGGAATCACCCAAGTCCAATCAGTTTACTGGTTAGTGACGGTGGTTCATGTTTAACCCGAAATCGATTGTCTCTTTGATAGAAATCAGATCTTGAACCAACACATCACTAAGAATGAGTAGAAGATCAGAACGAGCTCCGATTCTATCGGTTTTGAGTGCATTGAGTGTAAAAGAGTTGAAAGAAAGCTAGAAAACCATCTTTCAATCTTTCTTGTTGGTGCAGTAATGTCTATCGCCTTCGTCAATACCAGTCCGTAGCAGATACTGAAGAATTCAAGTGCTTTATAGTGTTGATTGTTCAGTCCACATGAAGTGGCAAAGCCAGTCCATGTGAAGTGGCAAAGCCAGTCCATGTGAAGTGGCAAAGCCAGTCCATGTGAACTGGCAACATCTATAAATAGGAGTGTTAGATTTAGACTTTATGACTTTTGTTACATTTGTCATTTGGAGAGCTCTAGATCTAGAGAGAGAAAGTGATTCAAGGTGCTGTACGATTTCAGATTTTTAATAGAATCACAGTTATATTACATATCGTGTGTTCGGTCACGTTCATGTACGGATTCCGCACGTCACACGTTCGGTTCGCAATCGGTTCGGAGTCAAAACCGGTCCTAACATTTCTAATCTTGAAAACGTGTAGATCTATGCGAAAACATTGTTAAATCTTGTGGAAATCCTTCATATCCGAGTTGTTCATGGTGGAATGATACCAAAACTTGAAGTTCATAAGAACTCCATGATGACATCACCCTAGAACACCTCAAATCCAGTGATTTCACGGTTAAAAGTTAAGATTCAAAGGTGAAAAGGATGTAGAAATGCGTGTAGATTATAGAAGTACAAGATTTAGGTTGAAAACTTACAAGAATCGCGAGAAATCGAGAGAAATGGGTGCTTGAGCGAGCTGGTCGAGTGGAGAAGCTGTCACATCACAAATGATGTGATAGGAAGGTATTTATAGGGTTTCCAAAAGAGGAAAGTGCACATGGATCGGATTGGTCACCGATCGGATGGCAACTCGATCGGATGGCAATCCAATCGGTTGGCCACTCGATCCAGGTGTCCGACGTGTTGAGTTTTGTCATTTCAATTCGCGTGTTGAGCGCTGCGATGTGTTTCGAGCGAGCGATGCGATAGATTAATAATAAACACATAAATACTATATCTAACATACAATCATCATAAATAACCTGCGTTTAGCGTTTGTGATTTGATTGCGATTGCGATAAAGTTGCGATTGCGTTTTAGGTAATCACCACAACATACACATAAATAAACATGCACAAGTAACACATAAGTAGCACACACACGTAAAACAATATCCAAAACGCGTAACTCGAGTTGCGAGTGCGATTGCGATAAGCGATAAAACATGCGATAATCATCGATTAAACCTCGATTATTAATAGATACTCCACATAATACAACTAAAGCGAATAAAATAAAGAATTCGATTACAAGTTAAAGAAGTCAAATCGGTAATTAAGCAAGGAGTGACAGATCGCAATTAACAATCTTTTCTTCCTTTGACTTCAATCTTGACTTTGACTTTGACTTTCGTAACACGGGGTGTTACACATGTATCACGTAACGGGCGAAGCATGTAACTATCTAACAATGAAACAACTTAACCACGAGACTGCGCTGTAGAGTATGCGCGACACATGTCCAGCAGACATGTGAAGTGAAGTGATGTGATCCCTAGCAACCCCTGTCCACGACAGGTACTGAGTCCAAACTATAGTACTATCGTTGCTAGAGGCGGTATAGTGTAACACTGTCTAAGCATAGTAACAAGCATTCATAGATCACGTATAACATGCGGGAGCGGTTAGCGTTAAAAGTGTTTGCGTTGTGTGTTGTTGTGTTTTGATAAAGAACGTATGTAACACCCAAAAGTGCGTTAAAAGAAAATGGGTTCGAGTATACTCACAGTAGGTGTTTAACAAGTAAACACAACTTGATTGAATTGAAGGGAGCGCGTGGAGTTAGCCTGAGCATAGAACAGTAGCGTAAGCGTTGAACAACGTGTAAACAGAGTGTCGAATGAGTTAAGTGTCGAATGGTGAGTCGAATGGATGGGTATCCATTCGAGCGGATGGTCATCCGGACGGATGGTCATCCGAGCGGATGACCATTCAAACGGATGGCCATTTGAGTGGTGTCTTGGAAAAATTGTTAAGTTTGAAGTTTGGTCAAATTGTTTGAACATTGGAAGTTATCAAGGATTATGTCACCTGGTCGAATGGTCATTCGATCGGATGGTCATTCGATCGGATGGTCATTCGATCGGATGGTCATTCGATCGGATGGTCATTCGATCGGATGGCCTTTCGAGTGGGCGATCTGTTATTTGAAAACTTGTGAAATTTTCTAAGTTAAAAAGTCTGAGGTTTAACGGAGAAGGGTGATGACGTGTCAAACAACGGAAAACACACCAAGGTCCAGCTCATTCGATCGAATGGTCTCAGCCCATTCGATCAGACTCACTGTTCTTGATGGAATTTCATGTTTAACCCGTTAATCGGTCATCTCTCAGGTGGAAATCCGTTTTCAAGCCGGCTCTAGACCAAGGAACGAGTCTAAGGTCAGTTTGGGTCCATATTCCATCGGTTTTGAGTAGAAAAGTTGAAGAGAAATTGAAAACAGTTGAAAAATGTTGAGATCTTATTGTGATTGAGTTGAATAGTGTGGAAATCCTTTAGATCTAAACCAATCTTGATGAAAAGATTATCCTTAACCGTTTGCCGGAGCAAAACGGTGGAAACCACCTTCAAGAGGTCCAAATCAGTGATTTCAAAGAAAAAGTAAGTGTTTGTGTGTGATTTTGATGGAGAAGATGATGTAGGAGTGTGTAGTGATGATGATTATACAAGATTTGTGGAGAAATACTTACGAAAAGGCCTTGAATCTCGATAAAAAGTGACTGAGAGCGACTTGAGTGTGTGTGGTCGGATGGAGACGTCAAATCAGTAAAAGGGAGTGTACGGGTACTATTTATAGTGTGAGAGGGGAGTTAAGGCGGTGCACGAGGTACATCGGTCGGATGGCCATCCGGTCGGATGGCCATCCGGTCGGATGGTCATCCGGGCGGATGTCCATTCGATCGGTTGTCCATTCGATCTGCTGAGTTGTGCGAGTTAGTTTTCCAACTTTCGTTTCGTGTGTTAAGCGTTGCGTTGAGATAACCACATAACATTAAACAAAATAATCACACAAATAACACACACAACACAAGTAAATGCATAAAGTAAATCCGCGTTTCGAGTTTGCGTTGAGTTTGCGTTGCGATAGCGTTCAGTATAAACAAGCGATGTAACATGCAATAAGATGCGTTAAGTAGTATGCGTTTATAAACTGCGTTAAATGAGATAACTGCGTTTTGAGTAAGCGTTTAATAATGCGTTGTAAAATATAGTTTAAACCCTTTTTGCGATAATCGAAATCTCGGGAGTACAAGTAATTAAGCAAGAAATGACAGATACAAGTAATGACCCGGAAAGTCAGGTTGTTACAATAAAGCATGAAAGCGTACACCAAGTTTACATTGAAACGTAGACAAACTCGAATTTATATGAAAAGATATTAAAACCATATTATGCCTCACACGCTACGGCTTTATAGATTTTAAAAAGTGTTTTAAACGAAAGACACTAATTACCTCTCGTGCGTTCCGGTGGGGTCTTACGACGACATTAATGTGTTAAAGGGCATGTTCTCAAACTTCAAAAGCAACATCGAAACGTTGTCGCGAACCTGATTACGGTTGTGAAATCGACATCGCTAGGCAATTAGAAAGAAACGTATGAAGTTAAGTAAGTTATGTTATGAAAACCGAAATTTAGGATAAAAAATTTGGAAGTCATGGAAAATTTTGAATTGTAAAAACGATTGTTACGAAACACGATTTCGACTTTTTCTAGACGCACATTGCGACCTAATAATTCAAATAAAGTAATTTAAACTAATATATATATATATATATATATATATATATATATATATATATATATATATAAAGCAACAAACAAAGAAACAAAACAAAAATAAAACTTGAAAGCTAAATCCAAGCTTTTCCAAACTCAACCATCACACATAATCAAGCGCCCACCTTTGAGTTTTGCAGAATGTTAACATTTAAATTTAGTGGTGTTCGGTGATTTTTGCCACCGACATTTATGTTTAAGATAGTAGATATATAGGATGTATCATCTATAATATAACTTATAGATGATACATCCTATATATCTACTATCTTAAACATAAATGTCGGTGGCAAAAACCACTGAAAATATTGGGTTATATTTTAAAAGAAAATCAGGTCTCTTAATATAGGGTTAGGATATAATAGGAAGTTTTTTTGCTAGAAAGTCTAGAAAGTAATCTTGACCATCAATTGATTTAATCAAAGGCTAAGATTAAATGAGTGAAATTGAAGAGAAGAAAAGAGGCGCATGGGTTTGTGTAAGGACATTCTAGTCAATCCAGGACAATAGTTTTTCTCTCCTCCAATCCCCCTCCCCCCCCCCCTTTTTATACGTTAATAACTTTTTCATACGATATTATTTTTTATAAACATTGCACCAAAAAACGAGCGTTTTTTATCTTTAAAACGAGTATACTATTGCTATATTTTCGAAAAAAAAATTCGAAAACCCAGTTGCGTAAAACGCAATGGACAAAAAACGTAAAAAAATGACTATTTTTTTCTAAAATGCAATGCACCAAAACACAAAGAAAGGTCTTATTTCTAAAACGCAATGGCCTAAAAACACAAAAGAAAGTGTATATCCTAAAACGCAATGGTCAGAAAACACAAAAGAAAGTGTTCTTTCTAAAACGCAATGGACTGAAAACACATAAAAATGTTTTTTTACCTAAAACGCAATGGACTAAAAACACTTCAAAATGTGTTTTTCTAAAACGCAATGGACCAAAAAACACTTAAAAATGTCTTTTTTCTAAAACGCAATAGCTTAAAACACAAAAGAAAGTGTTCTTTCTAAAACGCAATGGACTGAAAACACATAAAAATGTGCTTACCTAAAATGCAATGGACTAAAAACACTTCAAAAATGTGTTCTTCTAAAACGCAATGGTCAGAAAACATATAAAAATGTCTTATTTCTAAAACGTAATGGCCTAAAAACACAAAAGAATGTGTTCTTTCTAAAACGCAATTGACTGAAAACACATAAAAATGTGTTTACCTAAAACGCAATGGACTAAAAACACTTCAAAATGTGTTTTTCTAAAACGCGATGGAACAAAAAACACTTAAAAATGTCTTATTTCTAAAACGCAATGGCCTAAAAACACAAAAGGAAGTGTTCTCTCTAAAACGCATTAAACCAGTGTTCTCTTAAAAACTATCTACGAATTTTTGTCTACGAAATGAGGCAATTTCCAGAAAATTAAATTTTCTAATGCAGTTTTATTAAATTCTCTGCCCCTTGGACCCCGCCAGGGGCTGCTGCCCCTTGGACCCTGCTCCCAGGGGTGCTGCCCCCGGACCCCCGCCAAGGGGGCGCTGCCCCCTTGGAACTCCCGTAGAACGCAATGACTCAATTCAAAAACCCAGATCGTAAAAATGCAATTCAAGAATTTCTTACATGGATCGAAGCCGATTTCTTCACCGATTGACGAAATTTGAATGTTAGAAACACTTATTGGCGATCGAATCGAGTGATTCGCTTCAAAATCACTGGAAAAAAATGAGATATTTTATGAAATTAAATTGTGTTTCTTCAAAAAAGTTGAACACATTGATTGAGCGTTTGAATCATTGATTGGTGACGAAAATCGCACTATAATGTCATGATTATTGAGATAGAAAGTGAAGAAAATGTTGAAGATGGTGGGTTTTGAAAATGATGGGTTTTGAAGTTACAGAGAGAAGAAGAAAAAGGGAGGAGATTGGGTAACATTGACTAAAATACTCTTACTTTTCATTTTAAATTTTGTCACATGTCATAATCCTATTGCATCCTATTTTTTCTAGCCAAAATAAACTTTATATTTGATCCTCACCCCTTAAATATATCAGGTTAGTTTTTTTAACATGGTAAACTTGATCTCCTAACTTTAATGGATTTTAATAATTTTTTTAATTAACAATCATATTTATCATGTTATACAGTATAACATGATAATGATAAATATACTTGTTAATTAAAAAAAATATTAAAATCCATTAAAGTTAGGAGATCAAGTTTATCATCTTAAAAAAACTAAAACGTCATATATTTAAGAGACCTGATTTTATTTTAAAATATAACCCAATATTTTCGTATAGCAATCTCAAACCGAAAACGATCAATAACTTTCGGTTGATTCGTTGGTTGGTTGGTTGGTATGATATTATTGGTAGAAAGACAGTGATTTAAATGTATAAAGTCTACGTTAAAATGACGGTCATGAAATAAGAATTTTTCCACGTTGACATGGTAAGCCAAACATTATAAGACCACCCGTAATGGGGCGTTTTTTTTAAAAAAATTGAAAAAAAACGCCCCAAAACGCCCCCCACCCCATTACACCCGGCGTTTTGGGGCGTTATTTTTGGAAAAATTGGTTTTGGGCGTTTGAATTAAAACGCCGAAGTTGCAATTGCATGTGGGCCACTTTTGAGCCATGCACCAATCCCTTTTGAGGATATCTGACAACTTTGGAAAATGCATTGACTTTTGAATGTATTTTGTGTGTTTGCTTTTTTTTTTTTTTTTTTTTAATAATTGAATGGGGCATTATGGGGCATTATACCCACTACACCACTTTTGCTATAATGCCCCATCGCTGACTAGGACGCCACGTGTCGGATAATGCCCCATGGTGGGGGCATTATAACCCACTACCACTACACATGGTCTAATATCTTTCCTGATATAGGTATGGGTGGATGACCATTTATAGCACCTATACAACCATCCAGAAGACAATAAATACTTATAGCATTCACAATCGAGGCATTTTTTGGTATTTTTAAAGAGAGAGGGTGTGATGTGGAGGAGAGAGTGTATGTGAGAAAAAATGGAGGGAAAAAAGGTATGTAAGTGTGATGTAGGAGAGATGAGAGAGAAGATAAATATTTGATGAGTATTTTGTTTGTGAGAGGGCAAGATAGGGTTGTTCATGAGCCGAGCCGAGCCGAGCTGGGGCAAGCTCGGGCTCAGCTCGATTATAAACCGAGCTGGCTCGGCTCGGATTTGAAACCGAGCTGAAAATCTAAGCTCAGGTTCGGCTTGGTTTTAAATCGAGCTGGCTCGGCTCGGCTTGGCTTGGTTTGACTCGATTTTAAAAATAAAAATTAATACATAGCTCTCAAAATTCAGTATTCTAAAATATTATTCAATACTTCAAAAGAACATATTCAAAATAAGTTCAACCTAATACCTTACAAGCCAAAATCACGTTCAACAATGCAAAATAGGTTTTATATTTCAAGTAAATACAATATTTGTTCATTAGCACGACAATCAACTTTTAAATATTTAATAGATATCAAACTACAAGACTAAATACATGTAAATAATAATCATTTTTTTGTAATATATTTTATGTATATAAAAATAAAATATATTATAAGTAAAATAATTCGAGCCAAGCTACCAAGCGAGCCAAACCGAGCCAATTTGGCTCGTCACGAGCCGAGCCGAGCTAGACTCACTTTCTAACCGAGCCGAGCTAGCTCGGCTCACTTTCAAACCGAGCCATATCGAGCGAGCTTTTCCCGAGCTAAATCCGAGCGAGCTTCGAGCGAACTCCGAGCCGCGAGCTTTTTGGACAGCCCTAGGGCAAGAGAGAGAAATTTATGGACAGGTGCCATGTGGCACCTTAAAATCATCTTTGCATATTGCTTATTGTGAATGCTCTTAAAAAAAACGTTGATAGACTTTATTGGCCGTTCAAAGAAAAATAGACAAAATAATCTTCATTCACTACTAAATTCTAGCAACGGTTGAAATCAGTGTTCTAAAAATTGGATTAATTAAAAGAAAGATTATTCTATCGGTTTGCTATTAACACGAGTCCTAAAAGCCGAATGATTATATATGTAACCAATATTTTAGCACCCGTCTTACATGTCTCACACATTATAAACACCAACTTTAAATATTTAACATTTCCTAAGTATTAAGAGTTTATTGGTCTAACCTCATACTATTTTCGGATTTGGTTTTAAAAAAAATAGAAACTACAAAAAGCAGCACATTAATATGGTTGCTTAGTTTATACATAAGTTAACATATCTAATGGGCTGTTTGGTAGCCTCTGAATGGTCATTAAGAGGCTACCTCTTAATGGAACCATTAAGAATTTTACAAATTAGAAGGTAGAAGAATGTGACATGTGATGATTTACCATTCAGAGGTTACCTCTTAACCATTCAGACTTGAGGTTACCTCTTATTCATTCAGAGGTTTTAAACCATTGAGAAGTAGTATCTAAATGGTCATTAAGAGGCTACCAAACAGCCCCTAAATGTTCAAACAAAACGAGTTTAAAAACTATTTTTTTTTAACGGCTAATTTCTTTAATTCCCTTTCGCCTGTGGTACTTGAACCCAAGAACTTTCCATTTTCAAGTTAGGTGTTTTTAATGACTTTACATTTGACAATAGACCACCACCTCATTGGTAGTTCAAAAACTAAATAGTAGAAACTGTAGGAGAGTTCTACCATTAAGGCATTAAGCGTGTGGTATGTATCCTTCTTTCTCCATTTTTCATACTCTATTTTGTGTATCTCATCACCACATCAAACCTCTCCATTCAACCAAGAGAATACCTTTTTTTTTTTTTTTTTAAGGATTACCCCAGTGAATATTATTATAACCAAATAAAACAAGTGAGAAGCACAACTACTCCTCAGTTCTCACGTATGACATGCCATACGAGAGTAAACACGTTGACAAAACCGCAACGCAAGAAACACACACACCAATCAAACTAGGAAACCATTACAAAAGTAAAACAACTTCCAAATGCCTTAGCCGCAATCATCATCAGCCACCAATAAACCACGAGGCAGCATCCACTGTTGCAAGACTTGATCCGTGTGAGTGGACGATTTGAACCTCATCGTGTGAAGCTTCATCCTTACCATGCTTAGAACCACCTCTGCCAGCTGACTGTTGTTCCTCTTCCTTGTCGTAAACAACCTTCTGTTCCTTTCTTCCCAGACAAAACACGCCGAAGCGCTGACCACCAGTTTAGAAATAACATGACTGGCTGACTTGTATCTTGCTATCCCCACCAAATACTCGGAAATATCGGTCCAATTATTCCTGATTGTAGGCATACCTGCTAGGTCTCTAACATCTCTCCACACTTGAGCCGCAAACTTACACTCAAAGAACAAGTGTTCATGTGAATCCGGTCCTGATGTACATAGCGAACAACATAACAAGCTGAAGTTTGCATTACCCGAAGAATTCCATCTACTCAGAACATCTTGCGTCTTCAGTTTCCTATTCATAATCAGCCACATAAGAAATGAATGTTTAGGAATAGCCTGAGGGAACCACACAACATCAGCCCATTGCACTTCATTTTGCACCAGCCGAAGCTCCTCCCAAGCCGCTGAAGTAGTGAAATCCATTAGAGTCCCTTGTCTAGTTCTCCACTTTAACCTTACTTTTTAAAATTTTGATACAATAACATTAATAGTTTTAAAACAAGAAAATAAAGATAAGATTAGTATTAATAATTGCAATAAAAATAAAAGAATACAAAGATAAGATTAGTCTTAATAATTTCAATAAAAAATAAAAGAATACATTGTAAAAGATAAAATATATATGTTCCACCAAAATCATAAAGAAGGTATAAATGCGTATGTCGGTTACATAATTCCCGAATATCAACCTCTTTTTAGTTATTTTTGAAAGGTGTGAATTATTCGTGAAAATTTTGGGGGTCTAGCATACGTTGTGTTAACCGGTTTTGCGCTAAAATGGCAAGAAAAAAACTATTTGTACTAAAGTGACAATTTTGATCAAATCTCAGGGACTAAAATGACAATTTACTCTTTTTACTATAAATGAAAACAATTAGGATAAGATCAAATAAAAAATTTATTTTGCCTAAGTTAGATGAGAAGAAACCTTAATCATTCATTTATTAAATCAATGGTTAAGATAAAAATTTAGAAAAGAAAAAGGAGTGTATGGGTATCTTTCGAAAATCTTATTTGTTGACTTTCTCTCTCCACATTCAAGACGCATGAATGTTCCACGCTTATTTTTTAAACGTTCATAACATTTTTATACGACATTATTTTTTCATAAAAATCTCACTATAAAATCGCGACTTTTTATCTTTAATTTGAGTAACCTATTGTTATATAAAATATAACAACTAAAAAAACCCATAAAATGTTTTGTATTTCTGTGTTGTATAACATTTTTTATGCTGTATTTTTATACTACATTTTTGTGTTGGATTTTTTTATTTTAATTTTTTTTTCTATATTTTGTATGGTGAATTTTTTGTACTAGAATTTTTTTGCTATATTTTTTGTGTTTGATTTTTTGTGCTAGATTTTTTATAGTAGATTCTTTTTTGAGAAAACAAAAGGGGTGACACATGTCATATTCACACTCCTACTTATAAGAACCAAAATGTTTTAGTTCTAAAATGACATTCCTTTCTATTTATAAGGAGTGTCACACTCCTATTTATAAGAACCAAAATGTTTTAGTCCTAAAATGTTATTCCTTTCTGAAGAAACACTGAACTAATTTAGGGTTAATTAGTTTGGTTTATGCTCCTTTCATAAGGGTTAATCTTCTTTCAACTTTCTGAGCTCCGATTCAACTTGCTAATCCTGCAAAACAGAGCACCGTTAGCTCGTTAAGAGGGGAATATGGGGGTTTCCCTCTTAACCTCCGGCGTGAGAATAAGTATCTGCTTTGAGGAGATAATTGTGTGTTAAGAGTGAGAGTAGAGGGAATGAAATGTTTAACCTGTGAACTGAGGTCTCTATTTATAGCCGGAGAGGTGTAAGAGGAGATGGGCTGATGGGTCTTGGGTCGGAAGGCGACAACATAGGGGATATGCTCTTTGTCTCATTGGTGTCGATCGTTGGTGTCTTCTAGAAGATCTTCGGTGCTGGCGCACCTTGATTGGAGCCACGTGTCTTAGTTGTCGGCCTTGTTGTCCCTCTGCCATCAGCAGGTAAGTGGAGATCATGGGGCAGGTGTCGCCGCCCCCTGATTGGTGCCACATAGGCGTCTTTGTGTACTTTCTGTCTCCTGCACGTCAGACGATCGTGGAGCACGATAGAGCACAACCTGGAGGACGCTGATTGGCTTGCCCTTCTGCCACTTATGCCTTCAGCATCTTCCGAAGTGGCCTTGATCTTGGACTCCTGTGCGACCCTTGCTGAGCACGTTAGTAGCCCGCGCGGGGTTACAGGAGGTGAAGGTCCTCATTCAGAATGCCAAGTATAGAAACTGTGGTTATCTCTTAGTTGTACCTCGCGCGAGACCATGCTTTGCTTGATCATCCCGCGCGGGGTCTAAAGATTGATCACTGAAGTGATTAAGGAGTATGGTCCAAAGCGCGACAAGAATGGTCTGCGCGGCATTTTGGGACCATACCCCTTCAAGAGCCCCCAGTCCAGTGCTGCATTACGCACGAAGTGAGTGGTTGGAGCTCTAGACTTATAAAAAAGGAAGTGTTGGGCTAGAGAAAATGCGTGCTAGCTCTTGGTGAGTCGCGCGCGTGTAACTGTTTGTCAGCTACTACGGCGCGACTACCAGATTTGTATTGTTAAAAATTCTCTGCTTTTGAATGTAAGCACGCATGTGCATTGGGTGTTGTGGATGTTGCGCGGCTTGAGTAACTTCTGCATGAAGTTTGTAGTGGATTTGGGCGGAAAAACTCTCGATTTTTGAACTCTGACAGGTTGGTGAGAAACGTCGTTGATGGCGACGTTTGAGTTGACTGCTAACACGGCTGTCATCAAGTTGTCCCTGACAATTCGGCTTTCCATTAGTCGAGTGAGACCAAACGCGTGTGGTAACCGTCACTCCGGGAATTGCGATATACGTGGCAGTTGTTGATTGGATACGCGCGCGGTGATTCCGGCATGTCTACTCCTCGCATTAAATGCGATGAGTATATATAGTCAATGAGATTTGGAGAAAATCACCATCTCTTCTACTGTTTTCTCTTCTCTCTTTATTTCTTCCCGGAATCTTTAAATATTCATCTGAGCAGAAGCAGATCTTCAAGTGCAGATCTTCGAATCTTCACACATTCAAGTTTTTTTCCAGAAGATTCATCAAAAATTTTGTTAAATCTTCATGGCTGAAGAAGAAACTCATCATGAAGAAGGTCCCCTCCCAGTCCTCAAATGGGACCTGGGTTTATTTGAACAAATTACAAGGGGTTTCCGGTTTCCACCGGAGTGGGATGCACGATACCCCAGTCAGAATCAAACGGCCGCTGATGCACCGCCGGGGTATATCACCCTGTTTGAAGACTTCTTTTTGCAAGGCAACTTCCGGTTGCTGGCGACGGAGTTCTTGGCCCATATCCTTCATTATTATGGGTTTCATGTTTCTCAGATGAGTCCACCCGGGATGGTAAGGGTGCGACACTTCGAGTTCTTATGCCGAGCCCGCGACATAGAGCCCACAGTTGAGAGATTCAGGGTATTTTACCAGTTGATCTGAAATATGGGGTTTTACTCCTTTGATAGCCGGGGGTCTGCTAAGAAGATCCTTCTGAACCCACCGAAGAGTTTCCATGATTGGAAACAAAAATTTTTCTTCATTCGGGAGGAGGTTATCCCGATTGCTATGAACTTCCGTGCGCCGGATGCTATTGAGAAGGAGGAGCTGGCGATTCCTAAGAAGGAAGATTGGTATGTGAAGCTTACTGCCACCCTGAATTGAGTGTTTGGTGAAAATGTTCTGGTCGCGGCGTAGATGAGTGACCAATGGCCGCAGGATAGCGAGGAGGTGCCAGTGTTGAAATTTCAAGATAAAGGTTAGTTATTTCTTTGATTGTTTTCTGCTTTCATGATTTGGGCGCGCTTAATTGTGGATTTTGAATGTAGAATCGCGCCTTTATCAAGCTGATTTACCCACCTTTGGTGGATCTATTGGTGTGCGCCCACTGAGGTCAGGGGAGCAGTACTGGTATGAGACGATCAAGCCACGTTTTATGTACCCTGTTGATGGAGCTTTTGCCAATCCGCCTACCGCAACTGAAGGTGCGCATATACCTAACCCCACGCCCTTGCGAGCTATGACTTCCGCTGGGAAAGAGATTCTTTATCTTTCCAGTGAGGTGTCTGTAGGGTCTTCAAATGGGGAGCTAAGTTCATGGTCTAACATCTTTGCAGGTGTGTTGCGCGACCTGGGGATTGACCCAGAAGAGACGAAGAAAAAACCCAACAAGAGGAAGAAGGTGATTACCCTCGATGCTGAAGTGACCAGCAAGAAAGGCGAGAGTAGCCGCGCGACTGCCGGTGCTGCTGATAAAGGTACTCTACGCTTTCGTCAGAGTAACTTGGAGGATTACGTTATTATCAGTGACTCACTTGAAGGTTTATCGCGTATAGGCGAGAAGAAGACCAGTGCCGCTGGTTCAAAAAGCTCGGGGAGCGCGGGTTCTCGGAGCCCAGATACTGTAGCCACTCCGTCTTCCATCGCGCTTGATGAAGAAGAGGAAGAAGAAGAAGAAGAAGAAGAGGAGCCTGCTGAGAAGTTAGTGAGTAGGAAGAGAAGTAGAGAGGAGACAACCGCTGGTGCTTCAGTGGCGCAGAAGACTGGGGAGGTCCCAGTAATCGGAAAACAGAGCAGTTTGCGCTCTCTCTACAAATTCTCACCAGGTTAGTTTCTTGACTACCTTCCTGTTCTCTTTGTTGTCAACTCTTTTTAACACTTGGTTTCTGCAGAGGCCAAGAAGAAGACCCCTGAAAAGAAAGGTGCTGTTGATGTGCGTGAGTGTTATAGGTTTTTAATGTATAATTTAATCCCTTTTACACTTTTTAGCCAGGTTTTAAATTTATAAAACATGATATTTACTAACACTAAACACACATATGGGCAAGTGCACCCATCGTGAGCGTAGTATAGTGTTGGTAAGATACCGAGGTCGTCCAAGGACACAAGAGCTTTTAGTACCGGTCTATCCTCAACGTCTAATCAAATCAAAAGTTAGAAAAAGGTTTTTAAACAAGAAAAATAAAACTAACTAAAATGCTAAAAAATAAAATAAAATAAAAAACAGATAGACAAGATGAATCACTTGGATCCGACTCGTGTGTAGTGTAACCTTTGATTATTTCCGCACTTTTGCACTTTTTAAGAGATTATCTTAGTTATTGTAATAGGCCCCTCTTTTGAATGTGACGTTACCCTCAACCCAGTAGTTTGAGTCAGCAACGATACAATCCTAAAGGGTCGGATTATTGAAAGATAATTAATTAAGTTATTAATGCATAATGTGGTAGGCCCCTCTTTTGAAGGTGACGTTACCCTCGGCTAAGTAGTCTGAGTCAGCGGGGATACAGTCCTAAGTAGCCGGGTTAAAGTTTTAATAGTAGCTTACATATGAGGGGATCAAAGAGTTTGGACCCCCGCCATCCAATACCGGTGGGTATCGAAGGAGGTCCTACTAAATTTGACCCAGGTCCTTGCAGGATCTATACACTGAACAAGGCAAGACTCTTACCAAACCGTTCCCTTAACCCCCGACCAGGTAGCCAACATACCTCTATATAGACCGTGGAGATATGAATGGTGAAAATCTTTTATTTTATATAGACAGTAAAATAATGCCAAGGCACCACGGACAAACGATAAGGAAGAATCACCTTCAACATAAGAAACTAGTTATTAAAGTCATTAATACATAACCAAATAAAAAGTGCGAAAAGATTAAAAATAAAAAGTATTACACTAGACACTTGTCTTCACCAAGTGATGTAAGAGACTTAGGCAAACATGGCCTTTGATTGTCAAGAACTCTTACGATCAATCTTGGATCCCGAGACGACTCACGCACTCTATGATGGATGATGGATGATGGTGGTGGATGATGGTGTTGTGGTGGTGGTGGAGTGTGGGTGAAGTGTGAGAGAGGTGGTGTGCCAAGGGATGGTTTGCAAATGAGCCAAGCACCCCTATTTATAGCCTGAACAGTAGCTCGGGCACTGCCCCATGTCCATTGGGCACGACCCCGTGTCCACCCTCCTTCTCTTTCTTCATTAATTGCAGTTTGTCTGCATTAGTTGACCACGCCCCCGTGTCCGCTGGGCACGACCCCGTGTGCAGAAGCGTATCTGTACTATCAAGATTTCCTCAGATTCTGCGAATCTTAGAGTTGACCAAGGCCCCGTGTCCGCTGGGCACGCCCCCGTGGTGGTTGATAGAAGCTTCTACAGCTTTGTCTTTTCTGTAGACACTTGGGCATGCCCCCGTGCTCACTGAGCACGGGGCGTGTTCAGCCTTCAGTTTTCTTGTTTTGCTTGGGAAGATGCTGTCGGGGGGTTGGGCATGCCACGTTTATTCCTTTTCTTGTATTTTTATTAGATTTAGCTGCATTTTTGCTTCTTTTGTTCATTTGAGCTCATTTAATCATGAAAATACAAAAGGAAGACAAAAACACACTTTTTCCAACATTAGTACTAAAAAAAGGGTTAGTTTTATGACACATTTGATGTAATTTATATGTTGCATTTTGCACACATCAGTTTTGTTTAAGGACCCCCAAGAGCCGGCGTAGAAAAAACCCAAGGTTACAATTAAGCCTTTCAGGACTGTTGATGCTGAGAAGGAGAAGAAGAAGGCTGTTGAGAAGCCTGTTGACAAGGCTGTTGAGAAGGATGAGAGGGAGAAAAAGAAGGCTTTTGAAAAGCCTGTTGGTGATGATCTTAAGGAGACCAGGGCCGCTGCTGCTACTGCTCATGAAAAAGCGCAGGGTCCAGAGGTCGTCCATATCACGGGGCTTGACCAGCCCCTTCATGACAAAAGGAGAGAAACTGGCAAAGGACCCGAGGTTGTTAAACCCACCGAGCCGGCGCAAGTTGATGCCCCCACCCAAACTGCTCAAGCTACTCCTACTGCTCGGGGGTCAGCTGCTACTATGCACAAGGATGCTATGACCGCTGCAGGTGGCGCGGGTGCAGCTGGTGGTGTAGGAGGGTCCATGCCCCAAACTATCGGTCCGAAAGATACCGTTGGCGATATTTATTATAAGACCTATACCGAGGAGGCACATGGTAACGCTCCCCACCAAGCTCCCTGGGGTTTAAAGCAGAAGGATACCTTCTTGGAGTTTAGTGCGTGTCGTGACTGGTTCCTGAATTCATTCCCTCCTGGTGAGGTTAACCGCCAAAGGGCGCAAACTCACGATGGGCTATACCAAGCCTATGTCATTGGAGAGGCCAATACTCGCGCCGCCAATCACCAGATCGTGTGTGAGTGGCGCACGATGGTTAAAGAGCGGGCTGAGTGGGAGAAGTATCGTGAGCGCCTGGTGAGGCAAGTTAAGGAATTTGAAAAAGCTAAGGCTGGGTTTGCTGAAGAAAAAGCTAAGTTTGAGTCCAATAGGAAATCGGAGGAGTGGGCCGTGAAGGCCTTAGGGGCAAGCTTCGTGCTGCTGAAGATCTATTGGCGAATGAGCGTGCTGAATGGAAGAAAATTTGTGAGAAGGATAATCAGCGTATGTATGCAGCTCGTGCCAAGATTACCGACCTCGAGGTTCAAGTTGCTGAACTGAAAAGGAAGGTCGAGGATGGGCAAGCCGATAGGGAACGTGTTGAGGTTCGATCAGTATTAACCCCTCTTCCCTTTAAGCTTTTTGCTTGTGAAATTATCTGAAGTCTGTCCTTCCTTCTGCAGGCTGAGTTGAAAGCGTAGGTATCCAGCAAGGATAAGGACCTGGCGGCTAAGGACGTTGAGATTGCAGAGTTGAAACGTCGTTTGCAAGAGCAAACCGACAAAAGTGAGTCCTTAGAAATTGATCTTGATGCTGAACGAGTAAAAGCTGCTACTGCTGAGGAGGCCAAACAGAAGGCTGAGGAGGCACGAGACATGAGCACAACTACCCTCAATGTGGCGCAAAACAATTACTCCGAGGCCCAAGGCATTGTTGACACGCTGGTCGCTGAGGCTGAATGGATGCGCAGTAGAGGAGTAGTCCTGGTACGGTTCCCCTCTTTAACCTAAGCTTTATTTGCTAAAACTTATTTCTTATCCATTGCCTTTGCTGTAGATGGCCAACTCTATCCTGAATACTTCCGAGCTGGACGGAGCTATTGCTGCTCTCATAGATGCCTCACGCGCAGTTGGTCACCGTGGAGGTTATCTAGAGTGTGCGCAGCATGTTGAAGAGGCGTTAGGACAGGAGTTTGATGTTAGTCATTGCTCAGTGACCGATCAGGCTGATGCTGCATTGGCCCGCGCTGAAAAGGTTTATGATCATTTATCACTGCCTGTGATGGATTTGGTCGCAGAGGCGCTGAAGCATGATGACTGGTGTCAGCGGCTAAAGCTATTCTAGACCCTCCGGAGACTGTTGAGCTATCTGATGAAGAACCAGCTGGTGATGATGGTGGTGGCGATGGCGATGGGAATGAGGACGATGATGGTAGTGATGGTTACGAGTAGTTAGTGTTGATAGGCTTCGTGTCTTGTAATTTCCTTTTTAGGTGTTGAATGTAACTTGATGCGCGGTCGTGCTACTTGGAATGAAACAATGATGTTTTGTTATTTCTTATTTTCTTATTGCGCGGTGCGCTTTTTAGAATATGGCATTATGCTTGCCATTAATTTGTTGAGTTAAAATTATTGCATTGTTGTTAGAAACTTTTGTTAAGTTAGCGCGAATAAATGTAAGTGTGGCTCGTATGAGTAATCGCCCGGTCTCGCGCTATGTTCGCGGAGGACCTTGGAGGCCTACTCGAGAGCTCGTAATTTACTGGAGTGTTTTCGTGCTAATCAAAAGTTTAACATGCATTTATAACGAAGAAGTCATGATGCTAAAAACAAAAGGCATAAGTCAATGCTTTCATTAGGTAGCTTTCAAACAGGCGCTAGGCCAAACATACATCATCGAAATAAAAGGGTGTGTAGCCAACATAAGTAATAGCAAAGGCGCGTGGCCAACATAACTGATAAAGGCGCAAGGCCAAGAATAGTCACATGTAACATTTGCGCAATTGTTGCGCGTTCCACGTGCGCGGGATGATGTGTCCATCCAAAGTGCGCAACTTGTATGCCCCTTTCCCTAGCACCTCGTGTATTAGGTATGGGCCTTCCCATTTGGGTGCTAGCTTTCCAGGGCGTTCAGCGTTTGAAGCTTCATTGTCTCTGAAGACATATTCTCCTAGAGTGAAGGTACAAATGCGTACTCTTGCATTGTAGTACCTCTCCAGCTGTGTCTTGTACTTGGCTTCTTTGATTTGCGCTATTTCGCGTCGCTCTTCTAGCAGGTCCAAGTCTAGACGTCACTCTGCCTCATTGTCGATTTTGTTGACCGCTGTCAAGCGCGGCGAGGGGAGGCCAACTTCAGCTGGGATAACCGCCTCTGAGCCATAAACTAGGCTAAAGGGGGTTTCGCCAGTGCTCGTTTTCGGCATGGTTTGATGAGCCCACAGGATACTCGGGAGCTCATCTACCCAGCCTCTTCTCTTGATGCCCAGTCGGGCCTTTATCCCTTCGACAATGCTTTTGTTGACACTTTCTACTTGGCCGTTGCCCTGAGGGTGCGCAACGGAAGAGAAAGTGTGTTCAATCTTCATTTCTTTCATCCACTTTTGAAGGTCCTCGGAAGCGAAGTTGGTGCCGCTGTCGGTTACAATCTTGAGCGGGAGGCCGAATCTGCAGATGATGTGCTCCCATATAAACTTGCGCACCATCATTGCATTAGTTGAGGCGATAGCTTTGGCCTCCACCCACTTGGTGAAATAATCGACGGCAACGATTATAAACTTCACAGCACCGGGCGCTTCAGGGAAAGGTCCCACCATATCAATCCCCCACTGCTGGAAAGGCCAAGCAGTGGTTACAGGGATAAGATCGTTTTTCGGGCGCAGGGTTTTCGGGGAGTGCCTTTGACAGGATTCGCATTTGCGCAATTCCTTTAGAGCGTCGACGTGCATCCCTGGCCAATAATATCCAGCGTTCATTATCTTCGCGACGACCATGCGCGGGCCCGCATGGATGCCGCAGATACCTTCATGGATCTCCCTGATCAAGTAGCTTGCATCCTGGGGGTCCAGACAGCGCAGGAGTGGCCCCAGGAAGGATCTCCGATACAAGATACCACCATTAATCTCATAGCATAAGGCTTTGTTCTATATCTTCCTTGCTTCTGCTTTGTTTTCAGGGAGTATTCCTTCTTGCAAATACTGGATGATAGGGGTCATCCACGATGGTTGCCCTATCTCGATCACATCCACTTGACGCAGCAAAACCGATGGGTTTTTCAGTACTTCAATCCTTACATCTTTGGCGAGATGTTGAAGCGAGCTTGCTCAAGGCGTCTGCTGGTTTGTTTTCTAAGCGATTGATGTGAACTACCTTGTATGACTTGAATTGTTGAAGCAACTCTTTCGCTTGATCTAAATACAAAGCCATAACTTCACCCTTTGCATCATACAATCCGTTAATCTGACTGTCGATAAGGAGTGAGTCGACATGCACTTGCAGATTTTGAGCTCCCATTTTTATGGCAAGGCGCAGGCCTGCCAAGAACGCTTCATACACTGCCTCGTTGTTGGTATTTTTGAAATCCAACCTGATGGCATAGGTGAACTCATGTTTCTCAGGGCTAACAAGGCGCAATCCAGTTCCTGCGCCATCCTCGTTTGAGGCCCCGTCAGTGTATAACAACCATAACCCATCTGATGTGTCCTTCACGGGAGTATCAACGACCTCACAATCTTTGATCTTATCTTCTGGGAATTCAGTGATGAAGTCCGCTAGCACTTGACCCTTGATTGCTGGGCGCAGCCTGTATAAAATGTGGTGGCCCCCCAGCTCGATCGCCCATTTTGCTAACTGCCCAGATGTTTCTAGTTTTTGCAATATTGTGCCGATGTGGAAATTAGTGAGTACGGTGATGACGTGCCCTGTGAAGTATCTGCGCAGCCTCCTAGATGCGTGTAGCAGCGCAAGCACTAATTTTTACATTGTTGAATATCGGGTTTATGGGTCTGTGAGCACCCTGCTAACGTAGTAGATTGGAGTCTGAACTCCATCTCTTTCTACTAGCAATACTGACCGAACTGCCTTGTCCGAAGAGGACAAGTATAGAATGAGTGGTTCCTTCTCGAATGGCGCGGTTAATGTAGGGAGTTTGATTAAACACTGCTTCATTTGCTGGAAGGCAGCTTCAGCTTCTGGCGTCCATTTAAATTCTTGTTTTTTCACACAGTTGTGCAAAGTGCTTATGAAAGGGTATGACTTTGCAGCGTGGTTTGACAGGAAGAGATTGAGCGCGGCTAGGCGGCCGGCTAATCTCTGCATATCTTTGATTGTTCGCGGTGATGGCATCTTCTCTATTGCTTGAACTTTCTCGGGGTTAACCTTGAAACCGCCGTTTGTAACCATGAAGCCTAAAAACTTGCCTTCTTCCATACCGAAAGAACATTTTGCTGGGTTCAGCTTCATGTTCACGCTTCGCAAAGAGTTAAATGTCTTCTCAATGTCGTTTAACATCTGGTCCTCCTCAAGACTTTTAATCACGAGATCATCGATGTAGACTTCTATATGCTTTCCGATGTCATCAGCAAAAATCGTATCCATCAGGCGCTGGTAGGTTGCGCCAGCGTTTTTGAGGCCGAATGGCATCTTTGTGTAACAGAAGATACCGATGTCGGTCCGAAAAGCTGTCTTGTCTTCGTCCTCGAGCTTCATTTGAACCTGATGATACCTCTTGTAACAATCCAGAAAACATTTCCATCTGTACGGCGCGAGAGAGTCTATCTTTTTGTCGATCTCAGGCAAAGAAGAGCAATCTTTGGGACATGCCTTATTGAGATCGGTATAATCGACACACATACTCCATCCTCCATTAGACTTCTCCACCATCACGAGGTTTGCAACCCAACTTTGGTACCGCACTTCTCTCAGTATACCTACCTTTAACAATTCACAGACTCGCTCATTCATGGCTTTTGTTTTATCCTCCCCTAGGCTGCGCCTTCTCTAGACCTTTAGCTCGACGGAGGGATAGGTGTTCAAGCAGTGTTCAGTGACGTCGCGCAGGACACCGGTCATGTCTGCCGGCATCCAGGCGAAAATGTCCATGTTCCTGAACAAAAGTTGCTTGAGGTGCGTTCTGATGTTTGGTGAGATAGTGTGGCCTATCGTCACCGTTTGCTCTGGGTATTTGCGGTTTAAAACCCATTTTTCTGGTTAAGTCGTTGAAATTTTTGCCGCTTTGGCTGGGCGCACATCCTCTGCTGACATCACTTCTTTCTTTGCATAGATAATCGCCACCCCCGTCTCGGTTGGGAACCCGATGGCTGAGTGGGGTGTGGAGGTTACCATGTTTAGCTCTCCTTGGGTTTCTCTCCCAATCAAAACATCATGCCTTGATTTGACAGGCATCACCATGAAGTTGACATTTGTGGTTCTTGAGTGCTTCCCGTCAGACAACGTGACGGGGAAGCTGATTTGGCCTAATGGGAAGACCATTTCGTTGCAGAATCCTGACAGAGGATAATCAACCGGCTCGAGTCTCGTTTTATCTTCATCATCAAACTGATTAAAGCACTGCTCGTAGATGATGTCAGCTGTACTTCCCGGGTCAATGAATATGTATTCTGTCTCATAATGACCGATAATACCGGTGATGATGACGGGGCGCGTAGCGCGTGGACCCCCGCGTACTACTGGGAAGATGACCTGTTGTTCTTGCCATGTAGGTTCGAAAGGGTGCTTGCCTTTGTCTCTTGCGCTGTATCTTGGTCCGTTGACCATGTGAGTTTCCAGGCGCCTAACTTTCTTCTGGTTTCCATCATCGTTTCGTTGCATCTGGCGCGTCTCTTTGCGCACATTCTTTATCAGGTGGCTTACTTTCCCGCTTTTCAACGCTCGCTCAATTTCTTGCCTTAAACTGATACAGTCATCTGTCAGATGACCTGTATCCTTGTGAAAATCGCAGTACAGGTTCGGGTCTTGCCCCTTCTTGTTTGTCATAGGCCTTGGGGCCTTGAAATCGTGGTTCTTCGTCATGAGCACCTCTTTTGGTGTCTTGGTGAGCGGAGTCCAGTGCTTTTCTCGATTATCGTCCCTGACTGCCTTTCGATACCCAATTCAGTCGATTGTTTCTCGTGCGTCCTCTTTGTAGCGCGATCTTTCCTCATAACCACTGGATTTTCCAGCTTTCCAGTCATGATTTTTGCTCTTGTTGCGCTTGCCGTAGTCACGCGAGCTTCTCTTAGAAAAACAATCTTCGGTGTATGAGCTCTTGGCTCCAGCTAGCGATTCTTCAGTTTGCACTACTATTTTTGCGGCTTCCATCAGCTTACTCCATTCCTTGGGCATAGCATCTTTTCCGGTGATATTTCTGATGAGACTATCACACCGAATAGCTTTCTTGAAGTGAGCGCGCATGAGCTGTTCGCTGACAGCGCTGATTTCCAGACATTCTTTGTTAAAACGAGTGATGAAGTCTTCCAAACCTTCGTTTTCTCTGCGCCAGATATCTGTTATGTAACACCTGTGTCATTTCAACCATCAAACAAATTCCTAACCAATGAAATAATGTATTTCATACTTTGGACTTGTATAATTATGTGTATCTTTTGCACATATCAACTCATGTTCGATTTCAAGCTCTAAATCGCTTTCTGGAAGGTTATACACGCACTGATGCGTAAATATAACCAGTTTAATGCAACGAACACTCCGGAATAGTGAAATAGGCTTAACATACCTTAAATAACCTTTACATAACTTAGATATAAGTTTTGGAAGGTTTGGTGTGGTGAAATCAAAGTTTAATCGCTTACAGGGACTAAATTTGACAAACTGCGAAAGTATGCCAATTTGAACTGTAACAGACCTTCTGGAACATGACCATAAGTTAAACATACCATAAATATCCTTTACATAGCTTAGAAATAGGCTTTGAGGGGTTCGGTGTGCTAAAATAAACTTTTGGGTCATTCAGGGACTAAAAGTGTCAAAAAGTGCACAAGTTTGTATTTTCGCGCATAACTTACGTTCTGAATACATCCGGACATCCAAAAATTTATGTAAGCATGACTATATTATATTTTAGTGTTCGCCATAAGAAAAATCCATTCGTCGCGTCAATTGGATCGTTTTTCGCGCTTGTGCGCATTCCGTCGTAATTAAGCGAACATCGCGTTCGTACGACCAAACGAACCAACATCCGGCATATTTTTGAGCATGTTTTGAGTTCCCTATACTTTAACTTCATTTTAGAGCCTTGAAATGAGGTTAACGGGGTTCAAACGCATCGAAAAAGGTCTTAAACACGTGCAGGGACCATTTCTGTCAACTTTGAAACATTTCTGAATCAGAGGGGTGCTAGCGTAGCGCGAGCCCTATAGGCTTTACCAGTCGCGCTACGCGACTGCCTATGCTGGACAGAAAACATGCAGAAATATCAGTTTTGCACTTTCGGGACCAGATTCGATGTATTAGCCGTTGTTTAATTCACAACCACACATTCTAAACTTGCTTAGTCAGCGGATAAGGATGGAATTTAGGCACCATAACTTTGCAACACATGTATGGATGGAATTTAAGCACCTAAACACCATAACTTTGCAACACATGTATGGATGGAATTTAAGCACCTAAACACCATAACTTTGCAACACATGTACGGATGGGATTAAGGCACGTTTTCCATGAAACGATCTTAACGGTTCGGGTATTCCTATAAATACCCCATACCCCCCATTGTTCTTAATCACTAGAAACTTGATTTGAGAAACTCTAAGTTGAAACATTTGTTTCATACCTGAGATTTTTGAATCGAGTTTAGCATTCGGGGACCCTTCGTAAGTATTCTTTCGTTCTTTTCCTTATTTTACTGCTTTTCGAGTCAGAAAGTCAAACTTTGTTTGACTTTCAGCGTTGACCAGTAATGGTCAATGCGAAGTTCGTTTGAACTTCGCAACGTGAGTGTAATCACGTTGGTCATAGTCCCTTGGGACTATGCCTACTGATTACCACGTTGTCTAGGGTCGTAGGGTAAGCGATCTGATAAATCGCTTATACCTCGAACCCGACCCAGTTTGGTCGATCATTAGGATCCGACCAAACACATTAGGTGACCATAGTAGGTAGGGAATAACCTTCCGAGGTTATACCCTATGGTCGCATCGTTTAAGTAGTTGTATGATAGGTAGTTTATATGCCTTAGGTAAATTACCAGAATACCCTTTTCATGTATAATTGGTAATTAAGCATATGTAACCTAAACCTTTGTCACATAACTGATTATGTAATATGTTTAGGCATATAACACTTGTCATAGGGCTAGTTAGGCGGTCCGAACACGTTTCACGCGAACGACGCGTTAAAGTAGCATAAGCTACCTAAACGGGTCGTAATGGGTCGAAAACATTTAGGTTAAGTTTCATTTAGTATGTAGGCTTTGTTAAACCAAATGACACGAGTCTCTACACTCGTTTGGTTTACAAACCCTAATGCTACCCAATCTTCCGATCTAGGTCCGGTTAATTAACATAGTTACCTATAGTGGGTGCCGTTTGATTCCGTGATCTCTATCTTTGCTTGGTGGTTATCCTAGGACTTCTGAGCAATCTCAAGTGAGTACATAGACCCCTCTTTTACTGTTTTCCAAACTGTTTTGGGGTGGAACAAATGTGCCTACTTGTTACATTCATGCTTTCCCGTTTTCACATCATATACCTGCTATGTTCGTTAGTACATTATAGTACATGATTTCAATACATTTTATGCTATGTATGTCCATTATGTGCATACTTAGTACATTGTTTTACATTGCTTTTCTGTTGCATATGCTTATCCAGCATATGAACACATTATACTACATATTGAACCGTTGTAAACATTTGACTATGTGAACCGTTGTAATCATTTGACTATGTGATCCGTTGATATCTGTGAACCGTTTGTATCTATTATCCGTTGATATCTGTGAACCGTTTGTATCTGTGAACCGTTTGTATCTGTGAACCGTTTGTATCTGTGAACCGTTTGTATCTATGAACCGTTTGTATCTGTGAACCGTTTGTATCTGTGAACCGTTTGTATCTGTGAACCGTGTGAACCGTATTTGACTATACATGAACATTTCTATACTTGTTAAACATTTCATTTTTGGTGGTTTGGTTTGATTAAATGATTAAGTAACGATGCGTGTGTAATATGATACAAGCATGGTGGATACGCCGCTGGTACTTCCTATATATAAGTGTTTGTATGGTATTACATATCGTAGCATTATTTGAATCATTTCAGTTTGAGACATATAACATTTTATACAAATAACATACTTTTCACAAGACATTGTTTTACAAACAACTTATCTTATACAAATCCATTTTACTATGGTTATTCATTTAACCATACATTATGACATTTACTTATACATATCATCTGAACTCATTGTTTTTCAAATGATTTACAAAACAAAGCAAATTACAAGGTTCATGACTAAACATTTTCTCAAACATAAGTCATGGAACCTATTTTCACAAAACCTATGTATCTCACAGGCATTTTTATGCTGACGTACCTATTTTCACATGTGTTTTTTCAGGAGCTATTGCATAAGATGATCAAGATACACATAGGCAGACTTGGGCTTTAGTGACAATAAAAGATGCAAGACTAGTTAATTATGTTGTATTTCTTTGTTTGTTAAGACATTGTAACACTTTTAATCAATAAAACGAAACTTCAATTGCCATGGATTTGAAACAATTAATTCTGTTACAACACTCCCCGACATTTCCGCCACATTTTGTATGTTCTACGTGGTCGGGGTGTGACAGAAAAGATGGTATCAGAGCCAATGGTTATAGGGAATTAGGTTATTAGTAATGCTTTGACCTAGTCTATAACCTTCTTAGGACCCTAACGCGAGTTTACTTGCGTTTAGTCATAAAACAATACCGTCACCTATCCTTAGGCGACTACCACAACAAGAACATAAATTTCAAAACCGCTTTGAAAAATAATCATCTGTTCTAGGATGATTGATTACTAGGTTTTGAACCCTCTATTGTAAGGTTTTGAACCCTCTGTTATATGGTTTTGAACCCCTTTGAGTTTTCAAAATCTCGTCAAGGTTTTGGGTTTTAAATAATGTGAACACGTGCAAACTGGAAGGGTGAATGCCTGTATTCTGAGTTTTCTGTCTAGGCAAGCACTTCGTATACATCTCATCCAGACGCGAGACCAGTTGTGCTTACCTGGGAATTCTTGGGATGAGTGTTCACTTATAGGCGAGCATGTCTTCGCGATACATTATTTTTGACCTATTTACTTTGATTATTCACCGAGGTCGTTTGTTGCTTTGAAGTAACAAACAAATGACCACTATCCTTGCTTTCATCAGATTTGTTTCATCTCATTCTTTTCGTCTAAATCTCTCACTCGTTTCTTTTCATGTTTCCTCTTTTAGAATGCCTCCTCGACGCGAGAACCAGATAGCGACTGCTGAACTGGCAGAAATCATTGCGCAGCAAATGGCTGCTCAATTCCCAAACCTCTTTGCTCAATGGAATCAAGCCAACAACAACAACAATGGTCCATGCAATTTCAAGAGTTTTAACTCGGCGAAACCACTCAAGTTTAGTGGTTCTGAGGGAGCGACTGGTCTTCTTTAATGGTTCGAGAGCATTGAGAATACTTTCCGCCACGTGCAGTGTCCTGACAATCGCAAGGTCGAGTTTGCTTCGAGTGTGTTCCAGAAGAGAGCCCTTACGTGGTGGAACGGTGTTATGAGAGATCGTGGTGTAGAAGTTGCTCTAGCACAGACATGGGCTGAACTTAGAGCCCTTATGATGAAGGAATTCTGTCCTAGACACGAGATCAGGGCTTTGGAAAGGGAATTCGACAATCTTGAGCAAGACAGCGGTGAGCATCGAGCCTACACGGACCGTTATGAAGAGTTAAGTCTGTTATGCCCAAACATGGTCACGCCTTTGGATAAGGCAATCGAAAAGTACATTGATGGCCTCCCTGATTCAATACAAGACATTTTGACTGGTAGCAACCCTACTACAGTTAGACAGGCCATTGAGCTATCTGCAACCTTAACTGAATCAAAGATCAGGAAAGGTAAACTTTTCCGAAAAGGTGACAAGAAGCCGGTCGAAGAATCGAAACCAATCGAGGAATCAAAGATCATGGATGAACAGACTGGATCCCCTAAGAGGTCAAAGAAGCGAAAGGCTTCTCAGAACTACGCTGTGGTCGCTCACAATGATCAAGCCGTTCTCAACCAACCAGCTCAACCCCCTGCCAGGAAACCCTACAACGGAACTGCACCTTTGTGCAACCAATGTGGCCTACATCATCATGCTGGGGTGAAGTGCCGCACATGCCAAGTTTGCGGACTTATAGGTCATACAGATAGGGTTTGCCCAACCGCAGCTGCACCAAATCAAGCTGGCAACAATCCTGTTCAAGCTCGTTTTCCACAGGGATCTTGCTACAACTGTGGCGAGATGGGCCATTTTCGTAGGAATTGCCCAAGGCTTGCTAATGCAAATCCAGCGCAGGGATGAGCATATGATCAACCAGAAGACAGCATCGTTTAGAAATAATCACGTCTTATGTATTATTTTCTTTTGTTGTCAAGATCCAAGAAACAGTTGTTATCGTTGTTTATAAATAAATCTTTTATTTACATTGCAATGTATTTATGTGATTGAATGTATAAACAACATATCCCCTACAATACCGACAATCAAGGAACCGCATTCCTTGAAGAACAGACTACTCCCAAATTTCTTCCATTGTATGATCTCTTGCGTTTTCCGCAAAAAATCCTAAGTACCCGTTCCTTCCAAGAGAAACGAAGTACGAGGTGCCAAGTTAATTGCAATCAATAACAAGATAATAACAATTAAACAACTATGTGATTATGTGCTTATGAACATTACAAGACAAACTGTGCGGACTATGCAAGGAATTACGTAATTATGGATGCATACATAATTATGGAATTTAGTGCACAGAAACCACAGCGAGCTTTGTCATGTACCTAGAAGTTAACTCTATTCATTTCCAATTCTGATGAAGTATCCGTTGAGGAAAAATGAACTAGCTATTCATTTTTCACTTCTAAAGAATATCCGTTGAGGAAATGAATATCCGTTTATCCTTCATTTCCAATTCTGAAGAATACCCGTTGGGGAAAAATGACTCCGTTTGTGCATTTTCGTTCTGAAGAGTATCCGTCGAGGGAAATGAATATCCGTTTATTTAATCCTTCATTTCCGAACCTGAGGAAACAACCGTTGAAAATGACTCCGTTAGTTCATTTTCGTTTCTGAAGATTATCCGTTGAGGAAATGAATATCCGTTGCTTAATTTTTCATTTCCGTTTCTGAGGAAGCAACCGTTGAAAATGATTCCGTTAGTTCATTTTCGTTTCTGAAGATTATCCGTTGAGGAAATGAATATCCGTTGCTTAATTTTTTCATTTCCGTTTCTGAGGAAGCAACCGTTGAAAATGATTCCGTTAGTTCATTTTCGTTTCTGAAGATTATCCATTGAGGAAATGAATATCCGTTGCTTAATTTTTCATTTCCGTTTCTGAGGAAGCAACCGTTGAAAATGATTCCGTTGGTTCATTTTCGTTTCTGAAGATTTTCCGTTGAGGAAATGAATATCCGTTGTTTAATCCTTCATTTCCGAACCTGAGGAAACAACCGTTGAAAATGACTCCGTTAGTTCATTTTCGTTTCTGAAGATTATCCGTTGAGGAAATGAATATCCGTTTGTCTATCATTTTCATTTCCGTTTCTGAGGAAGCAACCGTTGAAAAATGACTCCGTTAGTTCATTTTCGTTTCTGAAGATTGTCCGTTGAGGAAATGAATATCCGTTTGTCTATCATTTTCATTTCCGTTTCTGAGGAAGCAACCGTTGAAAATGACTCCGTTTGTTCATTTTCGTTTCTGAAGATTGTCCGTTGAGGAAATGAATATCCGTTTGTCTATCATTTTCATTTCCGTTTCTGAGGAAGCAACCGTTGAAAATGACTCCGTTTGTTCATTTTCGTTTCTGAAGATTTGTCCGTTGAGGAAATGAATATCCGTTTGTCTATCATTCTCATTTCCGTTTCTGAGGAAGCATCTGTTGAAAATGACTCCGTTTGTTCATTTTCGTTTCTGAAGATTTTCCGTTAAGGAAATGAATCCCCGTTTGTTTATTCCTTCATTTCCGCTTCTAAAGAATACTCGTTGAGGAAATTGACTCCGTTTGTTCATTTTCGTTCTGAAGAATGTCCGTTAAGGAAATGACAGGATTATGCTCTACATATCTCTGGTGGTTATCTGACACAAAGTCACAAATAGACTCCTACGAATTAATTTCGGGACGAAATTTCCTAAAGTAGGGGAGACTGTAACACCTGTGTCATTTCAACCATCAAACAAATGCCTAACCAATGAAATAATGTATTTCATACTTTGGACTTGTATAATTATGTGTATCTTTTGCACATATCAACTCATGTTCGATTTCAAGCTCTAAATCGCTTTCTGGAAGGTTATACACGCACTGATGCGTAAATATAACCAGTTTAATGCAACGAACACTCCGGAATAGTGAAATAGGCTTAACATACCTTAAATAACCTTTACATAACTTAGATATAAGTTTTGGAAGGTTTGGTGTGGTGAAATCAAAGTTTAATCGCTTACAGGGACTAAATTTGACAAACTGCGAAAGTATGCCAATTTGAACTGTAACAGACCTTCCGGAACATGACCATAAGTTAAACATACCATAAATATCCTTTACATAGCTTAGAAATAGGCTTTGAGGGGTTCGGTGTGCTAAAATAAACTTTTGGGTCATTCAGGGACTAAAAGTGTCAAAAAGTGCACAAGTTTGTATTTTCGCGCATAACTTACGTTCTGAATACATCCGGACATCCAAAAATTTATGTAAGCATGACTATATTATATTTTAGTGTTCGCCATAAGAAAAATCCATTCGTCGCGTCAATTGGATCGTTTTTCGCGCTTGTGCGCATTCCGTCGTAATTAAGCGAACATCGCGTTCGTACGACCAAACGAACCAACATCCGGCATATTTTTGAGCATGTTTTGAGTTCCCTATACTTTAACTTCATTTTAGAGCCTTGAAATGAGGTTAACGGGGTTCAAACGCATCGAAAAAGGTCTTAAACACGTGCAGGGACCATTTCTGTCAACTTTGAAACATTTCTGAATCAGAGGGGTGCTAGCGTAGCGCGAGCCCTATAGGCTTTACCAGTCGCGCTACGCGACTGCCTATGCTGGACAGAAAACATGCAGAAATATCAGTTTTGCACTTTCGGGACCAGATTCGATGTATTAGCCGTTGTTTAATTCACAACCACACATTCTAAACTTGCTTAGTCAGCGGATAAGGATGGAATTTAGGCACCATAACTTTGCAACACATGTATGGATGGAATTTAAGCACCTAAACACCATAACTTTGCAACACATGTATGGATGGAATTTAAGCACCTAAACACCATAACTTTGCAACACATGTACGGATGGGATTAAGGCACGTTTTCCATGAAACGATCTTAACGGTTCGGGTATTCCTATAAATACCCCATACCCCCCATTGTTCTTAATCACTAGAAACTTGATTTGAGAAACTCTAAGTTGAAACATTTGTTTCATACCTGAGATTTTTGAATCGAGTTTAGCATTCGGGGACCCTTCGTAAGTATTCTTTCGTTCTTTTCCTTATTTTACTGCTTTTCGAGTCAGAAAGTCAAACTTTGTTTGACTTTCAGCGTTGACCAGTAATGGTCAATGCGAAGTTCGTTTGAACTTCGCAACGTGAGTGTAATCACGTTGGTCATAGTCCCTTGGGACTATGCCTACTGATTACCACGTTGTCTAGGGTCGTAGGGTAAGCGATCTGATAAATCGCTTATACCTCGAACCCGACCCAGTTTGGTCGATCATTAGGATCCGACCAAACACATTAGGTGACCATAGTAGGTAGGGAATAACCTTCCGAGGTTATACCCTATGGTCGCATCGTTTAAGTAGTTGTATGATAGGTAGTTTATATGCCTTAGGTAAATTACCAGAATACCCTTTTCATGTATAATTGGTAATTAAGCATATGTAACCTAAACCTTTGTCACATAACTGATTATGTAATATGTTTAGGCATATAACACTTGTCATAGGGCTAGTTAGGCGGTCCGAACACGTTTCACGCGAACGACGCGTTAAAGTAGCATAAGCTACCTAAACGGGTCGTAATGGGTCGAAAACATTTAGGTTAAGTTTCATTTAGTATGTAGGCTTTGTTAAACCAAATGACACGAGTCTCTACACTCGTTTGGTTTACAAACCCTAATGCTACCCAATCTTCCGATCTAGGTCCGGTTAATTAACATAGTTACCTATAGTGGGTGCCGTTTGATTCCGTGATCTCTATCTTTGCTTGGTGGTTATCCTAGGACTTCTGAGCAATCTCAAGTGAGTACATAGACCCCTCTTTTACTGTTTTCCAAACTGTTTTGGGGTGGAACACATGTGCCTACTTGTTACATTCATGCTTTCCCGTTTTCACATCATATACCTGCTATGTTCGTTAGTACATTATAGTACATGATTTCAATACATTTTATGCTATGTATGTCCATTATGTGCATACTTAGTACATTGTTTTACATTGCTTTTCTGTTGCATATGCTTATCCAGCATATGAACACATTATACTACATATTGAACCGTTGTAAACATTTGACTATGTGAACCGTTGTAATCATTTGACTATGTGATCCGTTGATATCTGTGAACCGTTTGTATCTATTATCCGTTGATATCTGTGAACCGTTTGTATCTGTGAACCGTTTGTATCTGTGAACCGTTTGTATCTGTGAACCGTTTGTATCTATGAACCGTTTGTATCTGTGAACCGTTTGTATCTGTGAACCGTTTGTATCTGTGAACCGTGTGAACCGTATTTGACTATACATGAACATTTCTATACTTGTTAAACATTTCATTTTTGGTGGTTTGGTTTGATTAAATGATTAAGTAACGATGCGTGTGTAATATGATACAAGCATGGTGGATACGCCGCTGGTACTTCCTATATATAAGTGTTTGTATGGTATTACATATCGTAGCATTATTTGAATCATTTCAGTTTGAGACATATAACATTTTATACAAATAACATACTTTTCACAAGACATTGTTTTACAAACAACTTATCTTATACAAATCCATTTTACTATGGTTATTCATTTAACCATACATTATGACATTTACTTATACATATCATCTGAACTCATTGTTTTTCAAATGATTTACAAAACAAAGCAAATTACAAGGTTCATGACTAAACATTTTCTCAAACATAAGTCATGGAACCTATTTTCACAAAACCTATGTATCTCACAGGCATTTTTATGCTGACGTACCTATTTTCACATGTGTTTTTCAGGAGCTATTGCATAAGATGATCAAGATACACATAGGCAGACTTGGGCTTTAGTGACAATAAAAGATGCAAGACTAGTTAATTATGTTGTATTTCTTTGTTTGTTAAGACATTGTAACACTTTTAATCAATAAAACGAAACTTCAATTGCCATGGATTTGAAACAATTAATTCTGTTACAACACTCCCCGACATTTCCGCCACATTTTGTATGTTCTACGTGGTCGGGGTGTGACATGTTACTTCGGACGTATCTCGTTGATAGCGTCTTTGCTGGCTGAAGTGGTTTACAAACTGTGTTCTGAAATCAACCCCTGAACTGATTTTTCCAGGCGGAAGGCTGTCGAACCAAGCGCGAGCAGCCCCAGTAAATGTCTGGATAAATTAATGACACCACATCGGCATGTTCCATCCTCCCATACATCCAACGCTTGTGAATATTCGGACATGATCATCAGGATCAGTTAAACCATTGAACTTTCCCACTGTTGGGGGTAGTTTTTCTCTTGTCAGTGGGGCTAAGGCAATCTTTGGGATGAACTTTGAGTTTTCCGCAGCCTCTGCTGGCCTATAGGCTAGGCTGAAATCTCTTTCTGCTTCTTCGCTGTATGCGATGCGCTGCCTTGGCTTGTAATACTCGTGGTTTCATTGCAGACGGTTAAAGACTGATGAGCCCTCGTCATCTTGCCAAGTAGGATCATTCGGATCTGTGTCCTCCCATTCATTGTTGATGTTGCGCGGCCCTAGCCGGCTGTGAACTGGGCCCTTTTGAACGTTTGACGGATGATCGTAATAACTGCCTGTCTCCCCATGTGTGTCGCGCGTGTCATGCACGCTTGGCCTCCTTTGGGGAGGGGGTCTGGTGATTCTTTCTTGCAAGACTTGCTGCGGGGGTATCTGACGCGCCCCCTGACTTGGGCCCAGAGGGGTAACCAAGGATGGTTCAGCTTGCAAAATTGCTTGTTGTGCGCTCAAAGACTGATACGCAGTGTTTATGGTAGCAATTTGTTTGGCGTACTAGGAAGCTAAAGTCTCACCTTCTGGTAGCCCTAGTAGCGCCGAGATGTTCGGATTTGGAGCTGGGTTTGAAGGACCAGCGACATGACTTGCTGGGGTACCCGTTTGGGTGATGAGAGTGAAGCTCGCGCGGGGTCCCCCAGTGTTCGTAACTTCAATTTCACCTATCTCCTCGGCAGGTTGGACTTGGACATTCGCATTGTCCTCCCCCAATCCTGCGTTAGAGTTCGTGCCAAAACCGAAATCAGGAATGATTCCTTGACCAGCCATGATCGAAGGAAGAAAAAACTTTGAAAAAACTCAGAAAAAGAAGATGGATTTGGTTGCCCCACGGTGGGCGCCAATGAAGAAACACTGAACTAATTTAGGGTTAATTAATTTGGTTTATGCTCCTTTCATAAGGGTTAATCTTCTTTCAACTTTCTGAGCTCCGATTCAACTTGCTAATCCTGCAAAACAGAGCACCGTTATCTCGTTAAGAGGGGAATATGGGGGTTTCCCTCTTAACCAGGCTCCGGCGTGAGAATAAGTATCTGCTTTGAGGAGATAATTGTGTGTTAAGAGTGAGAGTAGAGGGAATGGAATGTTTAACCTGTGAACTGAGGTCTCTGTTTATAGCCGGAGAGGTGTAAGAGGAGATGGGCTGATGGGCCTTGGGCCGGAAGGAGACAACATAGGGGATATGCTCTTTGTCTCATTGGTGTTGACCGTTAGTGTCTTCTAGAAGATCTTCGGTGCTGGCGCACCTTGATTGGAGCCACGTTTCTTAGTTGTCGGCCTTGTTGTCCCTCTGCCATCAGCAGGTAAGTGGAGATCATGGGGCAGGTGTCGTCGCCCCCTGATTGGTGCCATGATCGTGACCGTGTCGTCCCAATCAGTCAAAAACCCAATTAAACCTAGGTAGCTAGGGTAAGTCGGGTATCTAATCCACGAAGAGCATGTGGTCAGTATCGCACGACCAGTTCGACTAGTTAGACTATTTACAAAAATGTACAATGTGTTTATGAAGATTGCTAATTTTTATAAGTTTGTTTAATTTTTGAAAAGAACTAGGGGTAAACTGACAAATTGATATTATTTAAAACAACTACTTACTAACTAAGATTGTAAACTAAATTATTTAACTGAAAACAAGAATTGGGGGCATGGATCACACCTGGTTTGATAATTGTAAGACCTAGGTTTCCTACATGTTTTAACTTGATTCAATTGCATATAGTGATTAACGGATTTCCATCACGAAGCTTAGGTGCCAATTGCTATCAACGTCATAGACAACGGACCGTAATGCACTTCGTTAACTCGGACATGTAAATCCTAACCTAAGATAAGGCATAATTGCACATAACCATTTCGCAAAGTCATAACTTTATCATCGTTCGACAATTCACGAAGTCAAAACAAATGCAAGACAATTATCCGAGGTTCAAATACTAAACAATTTGTCACAAAATCAAATCAAAATACAAATGCATAAACCCTAGAAAATCTTACAACATCTACACCGGGGTGTAAGCGAAGAGACTAGCTGCTCATGGTTAAATGGACGCGATCACCGGATGACGAGCACGAACATGGCGTGATGACCTTGAGTCTTGGAGGAATGATGGAGGGTAGGTGTTAGGGTTTGGTGGAGAATCGATTGGGGATGATGGTAGAGGGTTTGATGATGATGGTGAAGGTGATTCGGTTAGGGTTAGAGGTGAAGGAGAGTAGTGGTGGTGTTAGAGATGAAAGAGATGTGTTAGCTAGTGTTTTCTTTTTCAAATGAATGGGAGTTGAAGGAATAATAAAGTGTAACTCTCCTTTTTCCAAAATTGAATTTTCTCTAAAAAAATCCCGTTTTTAATAATCAGCTGGTGTGCAGCAGATAATGCGTCAATTTCTAGCCTTTCAAAACCTTATATTTTGATTCGTCTCATCGAGCTACCCCAAATGCATATATTATAAGCCCCGAAACTCATTTTCTAGCTCAGGATAAGCCAAAATGAAGTTTGGACCGTTTCTGGCGCAGAGTTCAGCTCAGTTTTTGCCTCTTTTTGCATTTTCTTCAATTATGTTCTCTCTAGCATCCACCCAAAGCTTCAGTAAATCTCCAAAATGCACCTTAAACCCGTCAATGCCTGCAAAACACAAACCATATCAAAGTAGTGTATTCTAGAAGGTAACTTCGTGCAATTAACCTAAATTAAAACCATTAAGCTATGGAATTTTACCAACCCATCATGCCACATAGGCGTCCTTGTGTACTTTCTGTCTCCTGCACGTCAGACGATCGTGGAGCACGATAGAGCACAGACTGGAGGACGCTGATTGGCTTGCCCTTCTGCCACTTGTACCTTCAGCATCTTCCGAAGTGGCCTTGGTCTTGGACTCCTGCGCGACCCTTGCTGAGCACGTTAGTAGCCCGCGCGGGGTTGCAGGAGGTGAAGGTCCTCATTCTGAATGCCAAGTATAGAAACTGCGGTTATCTCTTAGTTGTACCTCGCGCGAGACCATGCTCTGCTTGATCATCCCGCGCGGGTTCTAAAGATTGATCACTGAAGTGATTAAGGAGTATGGTCCAAAGCGCGACCAAAATGGTCTACGCGGCATTTTGGGACCATACCCCTTCACTTTTTATTTATAAGAAGTGTCACATGTCATCATCAGAATTCTTCTTAGACTACTTAAGCAAAACCCACTTTTTAGTGGATTATTCCCCCAAAATAATAAGTATTATATATGTACACATGTATCTTGATACGAATAAATAAAAAATAATAAACAATGAATAAAACATAAAAGACAAGTAAAAAAATAAAACTACTTTTAAATTTAATTTTCTTAAAATAAGGAGTCGTTTGAAAAAAAAAAGTTTAAATAATACTGAAAAGGAAGAAACATTCAATTTTTTAATGGCCAATGTTGTTGTATTGCTACCTCTTAATTACGCCAAATTAATTATAAGCTTCTGAAGCTGGGAATTGAACCCCATCATCTTGTCAGGAAAGAAAACTTCTTATCAAAATAGTGGGCATGGGGAAGGTTCTATGCAGAACACAAAATATTACGAGTACACGCAGAACACAATGAATCACCTATTTTTTCAATCCTAAAAACCTAAAAAGTAAATGAAAATGTTGCAAATGTAATATTTATTGTTTCTTACACTAGAATTCAAAACAAAATATGAAAAATTTTCACTTTTTCTATAACCTACACATATGTAAGTTATGTGTAGGTTAAATTATCAACATGTATGTATGCTACGTGTAGGTAAAAAAATATGGTTTTTTTATGTATATATAATACTCATATGAATGTAAGAAACATAAAATTTAAAAAAACATGAAACTTAAATCCCAAAATTTAGTGTTTTAGAGTTGTTCTTTTTGTTCTCGTAATAGTTAGTGTTCTGTAATGATCCGCATCCTAGTGGGCCTACAACTTACTTATGAACATTTATACAATGGACGTATAGTTATCGTTTCTACATTGGGTATGTAGTTGATCATTTGTACAAGTGGGCCTATGATCTTCTCGTTGACATATATATTTTGATTTTTTTAAATCGCTACCGAACAAAAAATTGTGAGAAAAAACCAAATTATATGATAGATGAAAAATTATTGTAAAATAATGGTCCTGGTTACTATTTACGCCCTTTGGTTTTTAATAAAAAAAATTAATAATTAACTTAAATAAAGAAATAAAAATAAAATAATAATAATAATAATAATATATAAATACATAATATAATATAGGTAGAGGATCCTGTAAAAAGTGCTCAAAGTATGAGAAGTGTATTATAACACTATATATAATACTATATAACACCATATAAACACCGTATAACAATATGTAACACCATATAATACAATATAACACTATGTAACACTATATATCATTATATAACAAATATAACACTATAGGTTGTCTGATAGCATGTCTATGATAGATGTATAGTGTTATATTTGTTATATAATGATATATAGTGTTACATAGTGTTATATGGTATTATATGGTGTTACATATTGTTATACGGTGTTTATATGGTGTTATATAGTATTATATATAGTGTTATAATAAACTTCTCACACTTCTCACACTTTAGGCACTTTTTACAATACCCTTACCCATATAATATATATATATAGTATATAATATAACATGATATGATATGATATAATATAATATAATAGTAAAAAATAATTATCTTTTTAAAGGCTAACACGTATACCCACTAGCATTGCAACTAACATCATCGTCAATCATCACAACAAACATGATTTACGACCCTCCTACAAACCTACACCTCCCCTTCTCACAAATCTGGTTTTTCAATACCCTGTTTCATGTATGGAATCGGCTCCGGGTATGATCAGGTGTTAGAAAATCGGGTATTAAGAGAAATCTGGCAGTGTTTAGGTACAAGTATCGAAGAGAAAAACCATATCCTATGTACCCGGGTAGGTTATGATCGAGTTCGGGTATTGAGTATTGGAACTGAGTATGGGTTCAGATATTATTCCCGGTTTTAAAAAAATATTTTTTATTGTTTTACATGAAAATTAATTCGTTTAAAAATTATATTTGGTTGGTAATTTGCAAAAAAAAATTATAAAAACATAAATTCACTCAAATACAAATTATTTGCTTTATAATAGGCATTATTAAATAACTTAAATATAAAAGTTGTAAAGTAAACATAAAAGTATACTTTAAAAATTCGGATATTCTATCGGGCATTAAAAAACCAATATAGGGTATAACCGTGTAAGAGTATTGAGCTCAAATGTATTATCCATACCTTACGTATAGGGTCGAGTTTGGTTACGGGTATAAATTCATAAATAACCAATTTCAGGTTTTTTATCTGGTCCGATTCTAGATACGGATTTTTAGTGCACCTCTACCACGTAACATCTATGGACATTCATGCAGTGGGCCTATAAATGAACATTTGTACAACGGGCCTTTAATTAACGATTCTACATTGGGCCTGTAGTTAATCATTTGCACCATGGGTCTATGATCTTGTTGACATGTATATTTAGATTTTCTAAAAATTGCTAATGAACAAAAATTATTGGAGAAAATCAAATTATACGATAAATAAAAAATTATTATAAAAATATCACTGACCCAAGTAACTACTTACCTTCTTTGGTTTTTAATATATAACTAGTTTTTTTTACTTGCTGCGTGTTGCGGCGGCGTCACATGCGGTGTGATAAATTATAGACTACAATCAACCAACTTGTTTCTGAACTAAATTTACGTTGAAACGGAGAGTAATCCGGATTCATATAGTGTAATGAAAATGTATTATATTTGACGTAACTTGTTTCCAAACAAAATTTACTTTGAAACATCGACAACACAATACGTACATAAAATAAACATGTTTTTTGGCGTCATACCTGGCGTGATAAAGTATAGACTACAATCAACCCGACTCGTTTCCGAACTATAGTTACGTCGAAGTGTATAGTGCCTCAAATTTATACTGTCCAATGAAAACATATTATATTTCAACAGATTTGTTTCCAAACAAAATTTGCGTTAAATTGTAATCTAACTCAAAAAGTACATAAAAATAAAACATATATAGTTGACCCGAGTCATTTTCAAACAAAAATATGTTAAAGCACAGAATAACTCGAATTTAAACTGGCACAAACAAAATTAAAGGGGTTAATTTTGACATTGTCATAAACTTTAAGGGTTTCGTTTGAATTAAATAGTTAAAATAGGAGAAAATATGAAAGGGAAATCTAGTCTCGGTGAAAAAAAAGGAAAGAGAAAAAAAAAAGAGTTTTAAACATGTGAATTTAATGTTTGGTATGGACGTCTTGGTCATGTAAATTTTAATTCGATGCGTCGTTTAATTAAATTAGATTACATACCAACTTTTGCCATTGACTCTAAAACAAAATGTAAAACTTGTGTTGAAGCCAAACAAACAAGATCATCCTTCAAATCAGTTGAAAGAATAACTGAACCCCTTGATCTGATTCACACTGATGTGTGTGATTTAAAATCAATTCCCACCAGATGTGGTAATATATATTTTATTAAATTTATTGATGACAATACAAGATATTGTTATGTATACTTACTTAAGAGTAAGGATGAAACAGTTGACAAGTTTAAGTTTATCTTGTTTAAAGCTGAAGTTGAGAATAAAATCAACAAGAAAATAAAACGTGTGAGAAGTGATATAGGAGGTGAATATGTTTCACCATTTGGGAAGTATGTGCAAAAAGTGACATAATACATGAGTGTACCCCTCCTTATACACCCCAATCAAATGGCATCGCAGAGCGAAAGAATCGCACACTAAAAGAAATGATAAATGCCATGTTGATAAATTCTGGGATGAGCCAGGACATGTGGGGGAGGCCATATTGTCGGCCAATTTTTTGTTAAATAAAATACCTTTGAAGAATATGGATGTAACACCTCATGAGTTGTGGTGGGGACATAAATCATCTTATAAATACTTGAAAGTGTGGAATGCCTGGCCAAGGTGATTGTTACACCCCCTAAGGCACATAGAATAGGGCCAAAAACTGTTGATTGCATCTTCATTGGATATGCCAAAAATGGTAGCTCACATCGTTTTCTTGTATATGAATCCAAGAATCCTGATGTGCACAAGGACTCTATCATAGAGACAAGGCCAGGAATTGTGAGTTACTTTGAAGAAGAGTTTCCAATGTTAGTACAAACTCATGTGAGTTCTTCAACAACCAATCATGCAAGTTCATCAACAATGGTTGATGAGATTGTTCGAGAGGATACTCAAGAACACTTAGAGGTTGAAGAGGGTGAGCCAAGAAGAAGTAAAAGGAAAAGGACTGAGAAATCCTTTGGGCCTGACTTTCTTACATTCATGGTTGAACGTGAGCCTCAAACCTATTGAGAAGCAATCACCTCTTTAGATGGACCTCAATGGAAAGAATCCATCAAGAGTGAAATTGATTCTATCTTGCAGAATCACACTTGGGAGCTAGTAGATCTTCCACCAGGGTTCAAGCCACTTAGATATCAATGGATATTCAAGAAAAAGATGAAATCTGATGGCTCTGTCGACAAGTATAAGGCAAGGCTTGTGATCAAAGGGTTTAGACAAAAGGAAGGTCTTGACTATTTTGACACATACTCGCCTGTGACTAGAATAACCTCTATTAGATTGGTGCTTGCAATTGCAGCTTTGAGAACTTTGGAAATACATCAAATGGATGTAAAAACCGCATTTCTCAATGGGGAATTAGATAAAGTGATTTACATGGAGCAACCAGAGGGTTTCTCGGCTCCTGGCCAAGAGGGCAAAGTGTGTAAACTCATCAATTCATTATATGGCCTGAAGCAAGCTCCAAAACAGTGGCATCAAAAGTTCGACCAAGTTATGCTTAACAGTGGTTTCAAAATAAATGAATGCGACAAATGTGTCTATGTGAAAGACACTTCTAAAGGTTATGTGATCTTATGCCTTTATGTAGATGATATGATTATCATTTGGAGTGATGATAAGATGATCAGATCTACTAAAGACATGTTGAAAGCGAGTTTTGACATGAAAGATATAGGTCTAGTTGATGTCATTCTTGGAGTAAAGATCATTAGAACCCAAACTGGTTTGGTGCTAAGTCAATATCATTATGTGGATAAGATCCTTGAGAAGTTCAATCCTGAGGATATGAGTGTAGCTCAAACTCAAATTGATACCTCTCAACATTTGTCAAAGAATAGAGGCGAGAGTGTTGCTCAATTGGAATACTCAAGGATCATTGGCAGTCTTATGTATCTCATGTCATGTACTCGACTAGAATTAGCATATGCTGTGAGTAGGCTAAGTAGATATACTAGTAATCCTAGTTCAGAGCTGTAACGCGTCGTTTTATTTAGAACTTTCCTTATTTAGAAAGTTTGTCTTGTATTCTATTTATGGAAACTCGTATCTCTCGCAGTCGTATTTCACTTCCAATCTTTGTTATCCGAGGCCTTGATCGTAATAAACTTGATCATTTTATATGAATTATGCATTGATTAATCATACTTGTTTGTCGTTCGATTTATTCGCATACTTGATGCATGTTCATCATTCTCGTAAACACATATGTATTTCTCCTGCAACCTATTGTAAATACATGTTTTTATACTCATTATACAAATAAATACTTGGTTATACATTCATGATACTCAATCTAAGCCTCCATACATGTTTTATGCTTAATTTCATGCCCTTTATACAAGTTATACCTCAAAACATCAAACATATCGAACTTCAGGGACTAAAATGCAATAAATGAAAGTCAGGCCAAACTGAGGCTTGGCGCTACGCGACGACGAACCCCATTTCTCGTGGCGTAGTGCCACGACTCTGAATCCGCAGAAAGTTATTTCTTGCACACGGATTGGCCATTTCTTCCACCTCAAAACTCACCCAATCACCTTTAAACTCCATTAAAACTCAAACCCTACTTCACCACTATATAACCCAGCATCTTACCTCCTATTTTCACTTTCCCAACTCCATTACACTCTCATAATGCTCTCAAAATCCCTAGAAATGCAAGTTCTTGGCAGATTATAAACAAGTCTTAATGTGAGCTTAAAACTCACTTTCTTCTACTTTTCTTCACCAAATCCTCTTCTATAAAGCTTGGAACACCTCTAGGAGTGTTTCCACAAGATTACCATGATAATCTAAGGTGGAACATCACCATTTTGAGGTCCAAACTTTCTGTCTTGGAGGATTATACTTTAAAACTTTATTAAACTCATACTTTCTTACATAAATCTTGTGCCTACCTTGCCTCTAATCAAGTCCATGGTTATAGTGCTTGTGTACGGTTGATTCTTACGAGTTTAGAGGTGCAAACACTCTCTAAACTTTATGTTTTAATAGGGTTTAGATAACCCACAAGTGTTGAAGTCACATAAGTCTACCATAGTTCATATGGCAAGACATATGTTTGATGCAAGTGTGAACTTTGGATGCCTTGGCTATCCTACCTTGTTCCACACCTCACTTGATGATTTACTTGATAATATACTAGTTAGTTCTTTATTTCTTGTAAATCATGACCCTCCGAATCATCCTTGTGGTGATTTCGTGTAGTGGTGATTCATATAATGAGGTTTCTAACCTCCATGATTGACATACATGATGCTACATGTTAATACTTGATTGGACTTAGTTCTAGGATGTATTATTGCTATATAACCTATATAAAATTATATAAAAACATGGCTGAGTTTGTCACACCCCTTTCTAAGGCGGAAGCACGAGGTGTGATCATGAAATGTTTTCATTGCATACGATTGGTAAACAAACTACATGCTCACAAAAATAACTTCAAACACCATTACCATTACATAACGAAAAACATAGTTTAAGTGTTTACATCACGAAACAACATATTGTCTGAAAGTTTACAACTTATTTAAGACAAACATAAACGACATCCACGAGCATGAGTGAGACCGCGCGCACATCAACTTTTAGTTACCTGAAATACATGTGATTTTTGGAAAAACGTCAACATAATGTTGGTGTGAATTCATGCAGTTCTTGTATTGAACGTTTGTATACTTTGTATGAAAAACATGGTATGTATCTTGTGTAAATCAAGTATTCATGTTTGAATCAAGTTTTCTTGTATAAATCATGTATTTTTGTATAACTCAAGTATTCCTGTATGTATCAAGTTGTTAATGGGTTGCAAGGCCATTAACATGTGACACGACATAGGAAGCAACCAAACCATAGGCATTTTTCTAGTTGTCGATTCACGACGGAGACACAAAAACACTACTCGGTACTAGTTATCACCAAGAGTGGGTGTAACAACTCCTATCAAAAAGTCTTAATTATTATTTTAATTGTCTAATAGGAAACCCTAATTGAGACACCCAAGTGATTCTGCACAAACCCTAAAATTTTCAGAACAATCGGAATCAGGATCAGGGCCCCTAAAACTCAGGGGGGTAAACCCTAGTTACGATTATCTTAAATTCTTGCTGTCAAAAATTGAATTTACGAAATCATCAAGTCAGCAAGGCTAGTCCCAGTCGGGGCAACCCTATGAAGATTCTGTGACCCTTACGGACTGTAAGGGTTGAGTCTTACGGTCCGTAAGCTAGTCAAAATTCATGTATAAATAGTGGACATTGGCACTTGATTTCTGGAATTAAAACGACGTAAATTCTCGCTACATGCACTGAGTTACGATCAGAATACTACAAAAACACACACGAATCACGAATTGCTGCCGCAAAACAGGGTAATAACTCGATCGCTATTACGATTCATTTTCCGATCGATCAATGTACTCAATGGATGTTTAAGTGCTGCCCACATTAGGGTGATGCTTTGTCATTAGTCGTTAATTCGATGGATGTTTAAGCATAGCACTTTGTCATTCGTTGTGAGGGTTGATCTCGTGAGTTATCGTAAATGCTGTATTGATTACTAACCCAGTTTTGTGTGCATTATTATTTAAATTAGGTTAACAAGGCTAATCCATAGACTAGACTCTGTCCGTGTTAAATCTGCAATGTGAGTCATTCTCTTTTTATCAAATTACTTTACAAAAACCTATTTATTTCAAAGTTATAATTACAGGGATTAAGTTTATGTAATCACCATATTACAGCCGGTATGTGGGGTTTTGTATACATTACTTGATAATCTTCACCATTGGGGCAGCCAAGGGGTGATATGACCATAGTCACAGACACCATTGGACGAATGGGCCAATGGGTCGAGTGACAAAATACTGTGGGTATTTGGTTGGATATCAGAAACATTATAATCTTCCTTAATACTGTAAATTATAACAAACAAGATCGTTTTAGTAAATAGAATGATTCACTCAGTATTTCCCGCTGACAAAACCTTTTTCAAACATGTTTCAGGTGATCTGTTGTAATTCAGGAAAAGTGCTGTGGAACATTTCAAGCTTAAGAAAGTGGCTCATTATAAAATAAAGAAATATGTTTTGTAAAATAAAGATTTCTCAGTGAAATCATATGATTGTAAATTACCGGGGTTTTATCCCGAATTGTGAAATAAAATAATCGGGAAAATTTTAGCTTTAAAAAAATCCTGGTGATAAACTTCCGCTGTTAAACTCAATTGAATAAATACCACGGGATTTCTGTCCCGCGGCTCCTGAAACGGGTAAAACCGAGTCAGGGGCCGTGACAGAAAAAGGTGGTATCAGAGCCACTGAGTTAAGCTAATTAAGTATTTAGAAATACTTAATTTTTTCCTGATTACTATTATGTGATTATGTGTTTTATTAACTGACTATTTGTTAGTTACAGTATGGGTAAGAAAAAGCTTTCAAGCATCTATCTTAAATTAGATAGGTCATCCAACGAGAAGGGAAGTTCATCCCAAACTAAATCCTCAAAACTCCCTGCAATTCCTGAAGAAGGAATATTTGAGCGAAAGGCGCATTATGAGGAACCACTTTCTCCTAATAAAAAAAGTTTAATTTTAAAGAAAAGTCAGGAGAAAATAAAGAAAGCCCGAGAGAAGAAAGTTAAACAGGAAACCCAGGAATTAACCAGTAAAACACCTTGGGAGGACAAATTAGATGAAAAATGGGCGGACCTTTATATGCTAGCCACTGTAGCAATAAATTCTAATCTCTAAAATACCATGACTTCGGAATAGCAACCTTATCACTTACAAGCCCGAAATATCATCTAGTAAATAAATAAAACCTAGTATGTTTAAATTGTTCATTTCCTTTTGTGTAAATTAGTCACAGGGTATGTAATAAAAATTTAAAGGTTATTTCTAAAAAAAAAATTTATATAAATTTTAACTTAGCATTTTAGTGTATTTTACTTGTATGTTAAATAGCATGAATGAGTTATCGGAAGCCCTAGAGAATCTCAACCTATACCCTGTAAACCTAGAAGTTTCTAAAGAATTTACTGGGTATTTTCCTGATGTGGAACAACCTGTAGAATTCAACGCTCCACCTCTGAAAAATCCAAAACCAAAGAAAAGAAGGAAATACGTATGGGGGAGTCGTATACGTAGGAAAAAGCCAGCTAAGAAACTTCCTAAAATAAACAATCCCTTAGCAAAAGGAAAAGAAATTGTAACCGGGGAAAGTTCTAGACAGCAGGAGATGGAGACTGAAGTCAATGAAGATTCTAGGCAAATGGGAATATAGTTTGAGGAATATTCTAAGGATATAGAAATGGAGGTTAGAAAAGGTTCTAGACCAATCCAAATGGAAATTGGAGAGAGCTCCAAACAAACCCAGGGAATGACATTTCAGGAGGAAATAGATTTTATATTGGCAAGCTGTGATACTGTTCAGCCTGTCAATAGAAATGTTTTTACTCAGCCTCTTGAATCTCAATTACCAATGAATTTGGAACCAGCAATCTCGGAACCAATAATCCACTCCCAATCTTTAGGAATGGATGAATGGTGGACAAATGATTGGCAATTCCAAAACATTGTCAAAAGTCCTTATTCCTTTCTTCCCCAGTTTGATCCAGAACCTCTACCCAATCCACCGATGAGTAACGAGAATATGGCTGAACTCCACCATTTTGGTGAAGAGCTGATGGATGCTGGGAGTAGAATCCGGGAGATAGGGGGACAAATTGCCTGGAAATATGATGAAAGGGAGCTTCGTTTTTAAGAAAACAAGTGACGAAAGATAGGAGGTTTTTGAAAATATGGTTGTGTAATAGTAATATTAATGAAAACCAGTATGTGTAAAATAAATAATAAAACGGTTGTATATAGAAGCATGATATAATCTATAAAACAAATGAAATTTTAGAAAAATACAATTTTGTTTGTATATTCGTTTACGGGATTATGTGCAATTAATTGTGACATTGGATTATTTCTTTTATACTAATTATTTATCTATAAATTAATTATCAGATGGCAAACGTTGGTAATGAACCAGTAAATGAAGTAAATCAATCTGAGCAAATTCAGGAAGAACAATTATTAACTAGGCAAGATATAGAAGATATCGTTGCACAAGGAATAGCCAATGCTATTCCAGCAATTGTTGCTGCTGTTCAAAAACCTGCCGAACCTCAACAAATTATTCCTAGTAAACGTATTTCTGAAGATAACTTCAGTAATAGCGTAAATGGAGGCGATAATCACGATAATGAACCACGGCAAGCTCCACTCCCTAAGAAAATGAAAGCCGCAACACCTGGTTGCACTTTCAAAGAATTTCTTGCCTGTAAACCCATTGAATTTGCAGGCAATGAAGGAGCAACTGCATCACTGCGTTGGTTAGAAAAAACCGAGGCAGTAATTGCAATAAGTAAATGTGACAAAAACGATCAAGTCATGTACGCATCAAATCTTTTCAAAGAAGGGGCACTTGAATGGTGGAACACGGTGTTACAAGCTAAAGGAAGAAATAGGGCTTACGCCATGAACTGGGAAGAATTTAAGATTCTTGTAGAAAGAAAATTCTATCCTGAGTATGAAAAAGATCAAATGGCAAATAAGTTCCTAAATCATCGGATGACGGGTATAGATTGTCGCGGTTATACTTCGACATTTTTCGAATATGCTAGGGTGGTACCAACACTGTCTTCGCCAGAACCGGTACTCATTTCTCGCTATATTTGGGGATTAATTAGCGAAATCCGCAATATCGTTAAAGCTGCGAGACCTCGCACTATTGACGATGCAGTGGAACTAGCCAACACCTTAACTGATGAACTGGTACGCACAAGAGATGAAGACAGGAAAAAGGAACTGGCTCAGAAAATTACCCAAGGATTTCGTATGGGTAATAGTAATAACTTCAAGAAAAGAGGAACAGGGCAATCCTCAAACCCACCTTTCTGCAGGAATTGCAAAAGAAAACATTTTGGAAGATGTAATGTAACCTGCAACCTTTGCAAAGCTGTAGGACATCGTGAAGAAAACTGCAGAAAGAAAACCATAATCTGTTTTAACTGTGGAGAAGCGGGGCATTATAAAACAGAATGTCCTAAATTGATCAAACCAGCAGATAACAAAACCAAGGCGACCGACGGAGCTACTAAGAAGAATGTCAGAGCATTCCAGCTAACCACTCAAGAAGCAGAACTCATTCCAGATGTTATAGCTGGTACGTTCCTAGTTCACAACGTATACGCAAAAGTATTATTTGACTCTGGTGCAAACCAAAGTTTTATAAATACTTTATTTTGTCAAGCTCTTAAGTTACCTTTAACCAACATTAGGCAGATTTTTACAGTAGAAACGGCTGATGGGAATTCAGTTAAAATAGATAAGGTTTTGCAACAAGAAAACATAGAACTCTTAGGTCATAAATTTTCTGCAAACCTATTACCTATGAAATTAGCCGAATTTGATGTTGTGTTAGGAATGGATTGGTTAGTAGCCAACCATGCTCGAATTCTTTGTGATAAGAATTCTATAGAGATTCAGGCACCTACCGGAGAAGTAATTACGATTACAGGAGATAAACCACGTAAACCCATAAAGTTCATATCAGTAATGAAAATTGCTAATTATGAACGGAAGCAAGGAATAGTATATATGATTTCAGTAATCATTAGTTCTAAGGGTAAAGAACTTAAGGAGATTCCTGTAGTCTCAGAATACTCAGATGTCTTCCCAGAAGATTTACCTGGATTACCACCAGATAGGGAAGTAGAATTTAGGATTCATCTAATTCCTGGAACTACACCGATAGCTAAGGCACCTTATCGGTTAGCTCCTACCGAAATGTTAGAACTGAAGAAGCAATTAGATGAATTACTAAGTAAAGGATTCATACAACCTAGCTCATCCCCTTGGGGAGCGCCAGTGTTGTTTGTAAAGAAAAAGGATGGTTCAATGAGAATGTGTATTGATTATAGAGAATTGAATAAGGTTACAATTAAGAATCGATACCCATTACCTAGGATTGATGATCTGTTTGATCAACTTCAAGGAGCTAGATATTTTTCTAAGATTGATTTACGTTCCGGATATCATCAATTAAAGGTACAAGAAGAAGACATACCTAAAACTGCTTTCAGAACTAGGTATGGTCATTACGAGTTTACAGTCATGCCCTTTGGATTAACGAATGCACCTGCAGCATTCATGGACATGATGAATAGGATCTGTAAACCGTATTTGGATAAATTTGTAATTGTCTTCATAGATGATATACTTATTTATTCAAAAAGTCAGGACGAACATTGTCAGCACTTGCATGCACTCTTAACTTTGTTAAGAAAAGAAAAGCTGTACGCCAAATTCTCGAAGTGTGAATTTTGGCTCCAAGAAGTGCAATTTTTAGGTCACATGGTGAATCATGAAGGGATTCATGTAGACCCTGCTAAGATAGAGGCAATTACCAATTGGAAGGTTCCGCAAACTGCAATGGAAATTAGAAGTTTTATAGGTTTAGCTGGGTATTATAGACGATTTATTAAGGATTTTTCCAAAATAGCTGTACCATTAACTAAGCTAACCTGTAAAGCCATTAAGTTTGAATGGGGACTTAAGCAAGAAGAAGCCTTTAGAATCTTGAAGCTGAAATTAACAAATGCTCCAATCCTAGCTTTACCAGAGGGGACTGAAGATTTTGAAATTTACTGTGATGCTTCAAAACTAGGATTTGGATGCGTGCTGATGCAACGCAAGAAGGTAATTGCATATGCTTCAAGGCAATTGAAAAAGCACGAGGAAAATTATACAACTCATGATTTAGAGTTAGGCTCCATAATTTTTGCCCTTAAGATTTGGAGACATTATCTTTACGGAAGTAAGTTTACTGTCTATACAGACCACAAAAGTCTAAAATATATTTTTGGGCAAAAAGAGTTAAACATGAGGTAAAGGAGATGGATGGAAATCTTAAGTGATTATGATTGTGATATTCAATATCACGAAGGAAAGGCAAATGTAGTTGCAGATGCCTTAAGTCGTAAATATCATGAAAAACAAAGACGAGTTCGTGCTCTCAGATTAAATTTACAATTTGATTTAATAGAGCAATTGAAAAATGTTCAAAAGACAGCAATAGAAGATGTTGCTGAAGGAATGAAAGGACGAATAAAAGAATTAGAGCAAGGAAAGGATGGAATTTGGAGATTCCATAAGAAAAGGATCTGGGTACCAAAACAGGGAAAATTAAGAAATAAGATCTTAGAGGAAGTTCATAAATCTAGGTATACCATACACCTTGGAAACAATAAGATGTACCAAGATTTAAGAGATAATTTCTGGTGGATAGGTATGAAGAAGGATATAGCTAGATATGTATCAAAATGTCTTACTTGTTCCCAAGTTAAGGCAGAACATCAGAAACCTTCAGGTCTACTACAACAATTAGAGATGCCAGTATGGAAATGGGAACTTATAACAATGGATTTTATTACTAAGTTGCCCAAAACAAGAAAAGGTAATGACACGATTTGGGTAATTGTGGATCGATTAACCAAATCAGCTCACTTTCTACCTATAAAAGAAACCTTTAGCATGGAAAGGTTGGCAAAATTGTATGTAGATGAAGTAGTCTCCTTACATGGAGTTCCACTCTCCATTGTTTCGGATAGGGATAGTCGTTTCACTTCTCATTTTTGGACAAGTTTCCAGAAAGCAATGGGAACTCGACTAAATTTAAGCTCGGCATATCATCCACAAATAGACGGGCAAAGTGAAAGGACGATCCAAACTCTAGAAGACATGCTCCGAGCATGTGTAATAGATTTTGGTGGGAATTGGGACGATCACTTACCATTAATTGAATTCTCCTATAACAATAGTTATCATTCAAGTATTGAAACTGCCCCATTCGAAGCACTGTATGGACAAAAGTGCCGAACTCCAGTTTGTTGGGCAGAAATAGGAGAAAATCAATTGTCAGGTCCTGAAATAGTTCAAGAGACGACTGATAAGATTACTCAAATCAAGGAAAGGCTGAAGACTGCTCGAGATCGCCAGAAGAGTTATGCAGACAATAGATGCAAGTCGTTAGAATTCCAAGTTGGAGACAGAGTACTGTTGAAAGTTTCCCCTTGGAAAGGAGTTGTTAGATTCGGTAAGAAAGGAAAGCTAAGTCTAAGGTACGTAGGACCATTTCCAGTGATCCAACGTATAGGACCAGTTGCTTATCGTTTACAACTACCAGAAGAGTTAGCTGGAGTACATGACGTATTTCATGTATCCAATCTCAAGAAATGTCTAGCAGACGAATCTCTGGTAGTACCTCTTCAAGACATAGAGGTAAACGAAAAGTTAAAATTTGTTGAGAAACCTCTTCAGATAGAAGACAGAAAAGTGAAGTTTCTCAAGCACAAATGACTAGTGCTAGTTAAAGTCAAGTGGGATTCAAAGAGAGGAGCTGAATACACTTGGGAGCTGGAATCAGAAATGAAGCGAAAGTATCCACACTTATTCCAGTAAATCTCGAGGACGAGATTTTTATTAAGGTGGGGAGAATGTAACAACTCCTATCAAAAAGTCTTAATTATTATTTTAATTGTCCAATAGGAAACCCTAATTGAGACACCCAAGTGATTCTGCACAAACCCTAAAATTTTCAGAACAATCGGAATCAGGATCAGGGCCCCTAAAACTCAAGGGGGGTAAACCCTAGTTACGATTATCTTAAATTCTTGCTTTCAAAAATCGAATTTACGAAATCATCAAGTCAGCAAGGCTAGTCCCAGTCGTGGCAACCCTATGAAGATTCTGTGACCCTTACGGACCGTAAGGGTTGAGTCTTACGGTCCTTAAGCTAGTCAAAATTCATGTATAAATAGTGGACATTGGCACTTGATTTCTGGAATTAAAACGACGTAAATTCTCGCTACATGCACTGAGTTACGATCAGAATACTACAAAAACACACACGAATCCCGAATTGCTGCCGCAAAACAGGGTAATAACTCGATCGCTATTACGATTCATTTTCCGATCGATCAATGTACTCAATGGATGTTTAAGTGCTGCCCACATTAGGGTGATGCTTTGTCATTAGTCGTTAATTCGATGGATGTTTAAGCATAGTACTTTGTCATTCGTTGTGAGGGTTGATCTCGTGAGTTATCGTAAATGCTGTATTGATTACTAACCCAGTTTTGTGTGCATTATTATTTAAATTAGGTTAACAAGGCTAATCCATAGACTAGACTCTGTCCGTGTTAAATCTGCAATGTGAGTCATTCTCTTTTTATCAAATTACTTTACAAAACCTATTTATTTCAAAGTTATAATTACAGGGATTAAGTTTATGTAATCACCATATTACAGCCGGTATGTGGGGTTTTGTATACATTACTTGATAATCTTCACCATTGGGGCAGCCAAGGGGTGATATGTGTCACACCCCTTTCTATGGCGGAAGCACGAGGTGTGATCATGAAAGGTTCTCATTGCATACGAAGAGTAAACATGCTACATGCTCATAAAATAACATCAAATACCATGATTTGAAAACATAAGTTTAGCGTTTACATCGCTAGACAGCTTAAAACATTGTCTCAAAAGTTTACAACTTTATTTAAGGTTAAACACAAGCGACATCCACGAGCATAAGCAAGACCACGCGCACATCCATCCTAGTTACCTGAAATACATGTGAGTTTTTGGAAAAACGTCAACATAATGTTGGTGTGAATTCATGCAGTTTTGTATTTCATGTTTGTATACTTTGTATGAAAACATAGTTTGTGAGTATATCAAGTTTTCATATATAAATCCAGTTTCATGTGTACCTCACGTACCCATGTATAATTCAATCTTTTCTTGAGTACCCCACGTACTTCAAGTTATATATCAATCTTCTTGAGTACCCCACGTACTTCAAGTTATTTATCAATTCTCTTGAGTACCCCACGTACTTCAAGTTATTTATCAATTCTCTTGAGTACCCCACGTACTTCAAGTTATTTATCAATTTTTGTATGGTATGAATTTTATGTAAATACAGTATTTCTGTACTTATCAGATTGTTAATGGGTTGCAAAGCCATTAACATGTGACACGTCATAGGAAGTCACCAAACCTAAGGCATTTAATTGGTATATTCTGAGACACAAAAGCACTTCCTCGGTTCTCGCCCCGACCGGGAGTGTGGCTGCCAGGCACCCGTTAGATCTAACCTTTTGTTCTGCGGTCTGAATGTATACGTTGATTAATGGTGCTTCTGTACCCTATTCGTGACACTATTTCTCATAACGCATCCTACTTGGTTCTCGTCCTCACCAAGCGCGTTTCTTGTTATCATTTCTCATAGCGCCTTATACTTGGTTCTCGTCTCACCAAATGCGCTTCTCATATTCTTATATTTCGTCACACTTGGTTCTCGTTCTCACCAAGTGTACTTCTTGTATTTATATCATACCATTTATAAATATTGTACTTTTGTACATGTATTTCACCCCCGAAGTTATAAAAACTGAAAACAGTTAAAGAGAAAAGGGGGAGCATGAACTCACAACTTTGCGTTCCTAGCGTCGTAAACTCCACCGGATTTGCTTAATTAACGTCGTAACCTATACGCGTTTTCTTAACGTTAGTCACTAGACTTGCGTCGCACAAGTACAGTCACTCTCTTTTGTATATATTCTTGTGTTAAAAATATTCTTATATTTTTAACTACGTATCTTACTTATATTATTTTCTCTAAAAATAAATATAAGTCTTTTATGTTTTGCACTTTGCACCCGAATTATGTTTCTTGTATGTTGTATGTGCATTTTTATATTTCTACTCCTCATGAGTATTTAGTGTATTTTTAAGTCTTAATACACTAGCACGTATAACACATACTATATACACTTAACACACAAGTTGGTGATCAAATAATATATATTTTTCTCTCAAAAATATATACTTATTATCCATTTTTATTTTTGAAGAAATCCTCATTTCTTATCATCAAAAATCAGGGAAACCTTAGTAATACTCTTAAACACATTTTTAGGGAATAAGTTTCTCAAAAACTTATATTTTTCTAAGTGTCAAAATTTATAAAAATTTTGACAGAGTTTCCCCTAAAAATGGAGGTTTCCCACGTTTTCAAAACGTGTGTTTATTTTCTTTTAAATCATCATCAATCATCAATAATCAGCAACAACAATCATTAACAATAATCACTACTTTTCCCCACTTCATGAACTTGGATATTTACCAAGATTGTGTAGTATCTTACTAGCACATTTAGTAAGTCTTGTTATCTTTAAAAATAAGTTTAATTTCTTAAAAACTTTATTTTTAAAGAATATGAAGTTTTACAACTTCTAGTCGGTTTTTACAAAAACTGTTTCTTCGTTAAACTTTTGTTACACAAGTATCTACATACTTGTTTGTTCACAAAAACCACTTTTGTTTGTGTAAGATCCGGTTTAGAACATGTGATTTCTTTTGATGCTTGGTCTTTTGAAAATACCACTTGTAGATACATAGATCTACTAGTTTTAAACACTTTTGTACAAGTAAAAATACTTTTACACAAGTTCATGTTATTATGTAGTAGTGTTCATCATTTAACCCCTTTTTATAATTTAACAAACTCTATGCCATGATTCTTGAACATGACAAATCCGGGTTAGATGATGATCCGAGCTACCATAACATAGATCGGGCCTAGATAATCACAACTTTCAAACACTACAACTTTTACACATCACATATACTATTAACCACCATTTTTAGAGTTTTTACTAGACTTTAATGCATCAAATCGTATGTTAACGATATTTAACCGACATAAATCCTTTTAACCACCTTAGATAAGCTTAAATATGAGTTTTAAGTGTTATACCTCTAGCTCAAGGCTAGGGAAGATTCTTGGCGAAAAACGGGTGGATAAAAGCCAAAGAAAGAGGTCCTTCGTGTTCCGCTTGCTCCAAGCTTCCTAATACGTGACCTCTAACACTTGTATGATGATGGAATGGCAAGATGGAAATCGAAAATGGATGTGTGTAGGGGAGGGGGTTCGGCCGAGAGTAGAGAGGGCAAAAGAGAGGAGTGTGAAGTTTTGTTAAGTGTGAAGAATGATCTCTAGTGCTAAGCCATGATCTTATAGGCTAAGTTTAGTGTGTATTAACCATTGGTAATTATGTCTAGATGATATTAGACAACTAGGATTAGGAAATCTTGCAAGTACTAAACATGTTCCCCCATAGTTAGGCCGGTTAGGGGGGTCCTAGCCGATTCCAACTAGATTAGTTGGTGTTTAGTTAGGTTAATTAGGTTAGTTAAGTGTTTAACTCGATTACTTGTGTATAGCGTGTTTTAGCGGGTGTTAGGGTAATCAGGGACCCTAACTAGCTCAGAAAAAGTTACATAATGAAAATAACAATATTTTCATGTTCCGGGTATAGTCCGGTTGTTCGGTTGCATACCGATTCGTTAAAGTGCTAAAGCACACTTTTTAGTGTCTTTTAAGTACCTTTCTTGTACTCTTTCAATTCCCAACACTTAGGGAAATATTCTGGATAATAAAACGACATTTCTACACAATATTTATATGTCTAAATGCTGATTTATTGCTGAATTATATAAATTATGCACTTAAAGTGCGTTTCGGGTGCTTTTTAGTGCTTATTTTTGCTTCCGGAGAGTATATATATAAACCCTTGTATGTACTCTTGGGTTTTAATGCATTCTTGTTGTCGGACCTACACCTAGGCCTCTATTCTGATGTCTGACTGCTTTCTGCAGTTCTGCTGACACATTGTGTCTTACCGGTGAGTTTACTATTATTCTGACGCAACGCTCTCGTTTATGCATAAAGCAATATTTTGTAGTATACAACATGCATGAATTCACTTGTTTAATCATGTGTTCAGACATTGCTGACACTTAAACTCATAATTGCAGTCATTAAGCAATAATTAATGTGTACGGAAATTACCGGTTTGGGCCAGTTGTCACAGTCTCCCCCCGTTAAAAGAATTTCGTCCCGAAATTCAGGCTGAACTAACTCTCGCCGGAGTCTTCTTGAATAGGTGGGGATACTTTTTCTTGAACTGGTCTTCACGTTCCCATGTGTACCCGGGTCCGTGCTTAGAGCTCCAACGTACTTTAACAAGTTTCACACTGCTCCTCCTGGTCTTGTTGACTTTCCAGTCGGTAACCTCAACGGGTTGCTCTGTAAATCGGAGGGCTTCATCAATATGCACTTCATCCATCGGGATGGTCACGTTTTCTTGCGTTGGACTCTTCTTCAGGTTGGATACATGAAACGTATCATGTACTCCATTAAGTTCTTCCGGTAACTCCAACTTGTATGCCACGGTACCAATTCTCTTCAATATTCTGAATGGTCCGATATATCGTGGATTCAGCTTTCCACGCTTTCCAAACCTGACTACGCCCTTCCATGGTGAGACTTTTAACAACACCTTGTCTCCCACCTTGAAATCTACCGATTTTCTATTTGGATCCGCGTAGCTCTTTTGTCGTTCTCGAGCCGCCTTAATGCGCTCTCGGATCTGCGCAATCTTGTCGGTTGTCTCTTGTACAAGTTCAGGACCAACCATACGTTTATCTCCAGCGTCTGCCCAACATAAGGGCGATCGGCATTTGCGGCCAAACAGAGCTTCGAACGGCGCGGCTTTTATGCTCGTATGATAACTGTTATTGTAGGAAAACTCAACTAAAGGTAGATGAGTATCCCAGCTGCCGCCTAGATCCATGACACATGCACGAAGCATATCTTCTAATGTTTGTATAGTCCATTCGCTCTGGCCGTCTGTTTGTGGATGGAATGCCGTGCTTAGATCTAACTGAGATCCAAAGGCTTCCTGAAATGATTGCCAGATTCTCGAGACAAAGCGTCCATCTCTGTCTGAAATGATTGAGATTGGCACTCCATGACGTGCCACAATTTCTCTTAAGTATATCTCTGCAAGCTTTCCAGTGCTATCCTTCTCTCGGATTGGTAGGAAATGTGCAGACTTCGTCAATCGATCAACTATTACCCATATCATATCGTGCCCTCTCGGGGTCCTGGGTAATTTCGTTATGAAGTCCATCGAGATTTGTTCCCACTTCCACACGGGAATCTCTGGTTGTTGTAGTAGGCCGGACGGTTTCTGATATTCGGCCTTAACCTTCGCACAGGTTAGGCATTTTCCAACATAGACAGCAACGTCGCTTTTGAGTCTCGGCCACCAATAGTACTCTTTCAAGTCTTGGTACATCTTGTCCGATCCTGGATGGATCGAATATCTCGATTTGTGGGCTTCATTAAGGATGACCTCACGTATGCCACCATAGAGTGGAATCCAGATACGCTTCTTGAAGTATAAGGCTCCCTCTTCATTTGGCACCATGTATTTCAATGCACCCCGGAGGTATTCAGCTTTACGGTTCTCTTCTTTAAGAGTTTCTTGTTGTGCATCCCGAATGCGTGCAGTGAGGTTCGTTCGAATCGTCATTTCCAATGCTCGAACCCTTAGGGTCTTAACCCTTTCCTTTCGGCTCAACGCGTCCGCTACAACGTTTGCCTTTCCCGGATGGTACTTAATCTCACAGTCGTAATCATTTAGCAGCTCGACCCAACGTCGCTGGCGCATATTTAATTCCTTCTGATCAAATATGTGTTGTAAGCTTTTGTGATCTGTGAAGATTGTACATCGAGTACCATATAAATAATGTCGCCAAATCTTCAAGGCGAATACCACTGCACCCAGCTCCAGGTCGTGAGTGGTATAATTTCTCTCGTGAACCTTCAGTTGTCTTGAAGCATAAGCGATGACTTTTTGGCGTTGCATGAGGACGCAACCCAAACCTTGTCGTGAAGCGTCACAGTATACCACGAAGTCTTCAGTGCCTTCGGGTAATGACAGTATCGGTGCATCGCAGAGCTTGTTCTTAAGTAGCTGAAAGGCTTCTTCTTGTTTGTGACCCCAGTCGTATTTCATGTCCTTCTGTGTAAGGGTCGTTAGCGGTTGAGCTATTTTTGAGAAATTCTCGATGAATCGCCGGTAATAGCCCGCTAAACCCAAAAATTGATGAACTTCAGTTGGGGTCTTGGGAGCTTCCCAATTCTTTATTGCTTCAATCTTGGATGGGTCTACATGAATGCCCTTCTCATTCACCACGTGACCAAGAAATTGTACTTCGCGATTCCAGAATTCGCATTTCGAGAACTTTGCATAAAGCTTCTCTTTCTTCAGTAGTTCCAGAATAGTTCGGAGATGTTGCTCATGCTCTTCTTTCGTTCGCGAGTAAATCAGGATATCATCGATAAATACAATCACGAATTTATCGAGATATGGTTTGCATACGCGGTTCATCAGATCCATAAAGACCGCTGGTGCATTCGTCAGCCCAAACGGCATCACCAGAAATTCGTAGTGCCCATATCGCGTTCTGAATGCAGTCTTTGGTACGCTTTCCTCTTGGATTTTCAGCTGATGATATCCAGATCGAAGGTCGATCTTGGAATAGTAGCTTGATCCTTGCAGTTGATCAAATAAGTCATCAATCCTCGGTAGTGGGTACCGATTCTTGATAGTGAGCTTGTTTAGTTCCCTGTAATCGATACACATCCGCAGTGTTCCATCCTTCTTCTTCACGAACAATACTGGAGCTCCCCAGGGTGAGAAGCTTGGCCTTATGAATCCCTTATCCAACAACTCCTGGAGTTGTGTGGATAATTCTTGCATTTCGGATGGAGCAAGTCGATAGGGTGCCTTGGCTACAGGAGCAGCTCCTGGAACCAAGTCTATACGGAATTCGACTTGTCGTTGCGGAGGTAATCCTGGCAGATCTTCGGGAAAAACATCAGGAAATTCATTCACCACAGGAATGTCTTCGAGTTTTGGCTCCACAGCCTTCTTGTCTAAAACGTGTGCTAGGAAAGCGACACATCCTTTCCTCAAGCACTTCTGTGCCTTCATACAGCTGATGATTCGAAGAGGCGCGTCTCGTTTTTCCCCATGTACAATGAGAGTTTCATCATTCGCTAGAGGGATGCGAATGATTTTCTCATGACAGATAACTTCAGCTCTGTTCTTGGACAACCAGTCCATTCCGACCACTACATCGAAGCTACCCAATTGAATAGGTAAGAGATCGATGCTAAAATTCCGTTTGCCAAGTTCTAGTGTGCAGCCTCTAACAACTTCGCTCGATTCAACGAGTTTACCATTGGCTAGTTCTATGGAATAAGGAATTTCTAATCTACTAGATTCTATTCCGAGTATGCGTTTAAATTCCACAGACATGAAGCTATAATCGGCGCCCGTGTCGAATAATATGGATGCAAAGTGATTGTTAATGAGAAACGTACCGGTGACCACGTTAGGGTCCTCGCGTGCGTCTCTTGCTCCAATCACAAATGCTCGAGCCGGAGCGTTGTTTCTCTCTGGGCAGTTCTTCATGAAATGATCATTGCTTCCACACTTGAAGCATCCTTGGTTCTGCCCTTTCCCGTTACCATTCTTGTTAACAGCACCGTTTCCATTTCGGTTATTTCCTTTTCCCCAACAGTCTTCTGTTTGATGACCCAATTTACCACATTTGTCGCACCTTGGAATGCGACAAGCTCCATCATGATGATACTTACATTTTTGGCATCTAGGCATGGAGCCTTGGTATGCTTTGGTTGCAAGGGTCCTTGCCTCCTGAGGCGGGTTAGTGTCACGCTTCCTGCTGAAACCCTTGTTGTTACGAGTTGCTTGGTTCAAACTTGGGTGCTTTCTCTTTTTGTCACCAGACGACTCAGCATGCATCTCGGTCTTCTCAGTGGGGTTCAATGATAGCTTCTTCATACGAACACAATCTTCAGTAAGGCTGACAGCCAGAGTTACAGCCTCGGTGATCGTTTGAGGTTTGGCCGACGTCACCATGCCACGAAACTCTGAGGCCAGTCCCCAAATGTAGCGTTCCACACGCTTAAATTCCGGAGTCACCATGTAGGGAAGCACTCTAGACAGATCGTGGAACCTTCGAGTATATCTATTGATGTCAGCACCTTCCATAGTCAAGTGCCAGAACTCTGTCTCCAGCCTTTGGAGTTCGGCACGAGAGCAGTACTTCTCTCTCATTCTTTCCTTCAGTGCATCCCAAGTTAGGCCATAAGCGGCATCATCACCCAAAGTTTGGGCTTGCAGGTTCCACCAAGTCAGAGCTTCATCGACAAACAACCCAGTAGCAAAGGTGACTTGTTGATCCGCAGTACACTTGCTCATGCGGAAAGTAGCTTCAGTCTACTCCGTCCAGCGCACAAATGCTACTGCACCTCCTGTGCCATCATAGTTCATCGGCTTGCAGTCGAGGAACTGCTTGAAAGTGCAGCCTGGAATTGATTCAACCAATTCATATGTGAGCAATCGAAGAAATAATGAAACAAAGACCGTTCATAAATTTCCTCATGCTTAGTACAGTGTCTCAAGGTTACCTTGAGCTGCATTGCCTCCAGACGAATCTCCATTCCCATTACCCCTAGCGTTGCTTGGTCCTCCACTGTCTTGAGTTCGGTTTGCCTCGTACTGGGCGATAGCAGCGGAGATCCTTTCCTCCAGTAGAGCGTTCAGCTCATCAGCAGTTCTTGGCAGTGGGGGAGGAGGAGGTTGATCGTCATTGCGAGCATTCACAGTTTTCCTGGGTGCCATGTTCTGACAGAACATAACACAACAGGGTTAGACATTGGTTTGATATCGTCACACTAGACAGTAGTATCATATATTCACAGGTATATATACCACATAAGTGACATCAAACAATTATTACTCTAGCAGAGTACTTAGTAGGCTTGCTCTGGGGGAATCCACACGTGACAAGACTTGCTGTGGTTTCTGTGCACTGAATTCCATAATTATGTATGCATCCATAATTACGTAACTCCTTGCACAGTCCGCGCAGTTCGTTTCATCCTCGTGTCTCTTCCTTCAGATAGGCCATCGCTTTCAGGTAAAGTCACGTATACTTGTGACATTCTACTTCTAGTGCATGCTAATTATCACACATAATTGCAAGTAATTTCTAGTCAATGACAAGTGCTACTCTAGTGCACTCTAAGTCTCGTAGTGTCTTTTCTAGACTCATGTAGACAGTTTCAGGTAGTGGATGTCGCGGGACGTTTTATGCAATGAAAACTCTTTGAAAATTGTTTTCGTGAATGGATCCTAGAGATTGTAGACTAGACTCGAGAAGGAATCCTGGTTCACTACAATCGCAGCTCTGATACCAATCTGTCACACCCCTTTCTATGGCGGAAGCACGAGGTGTGATCATGAAAGGTTCTCATTGCATACGAAGAGTAAACATGCTACATGCTCATAAAATAACATCAAATACCATGATTTGAAAACATAAGTTTAGCGTTTACATCGCTAGACAGCTTAAAACATTGTCTCAAAAGTTTACAACTTTATTTAAGGTTAAACACAAGCGACATCCACGAGCATAAGCAAGACCACGCGCACATCCATCCTAGTTACCTGAAATACATGTGAGTTTTTGGAAAAACGTCAACATAATGTTGGTGTGAATTCATGCAGTTTTGTATTTCATGTTTGTATACTTTGTATGAAAACATAGTTTGTGAGTATATCAAGTTTTCATATATAAATCCAGTTTCATGTGTACCTCACGTACCCATGTATAATTCAATCTTTTCTTGAGTACCCCACGTACTTCAAGTTATATATCAATCTTCTTGAGTACCCCACGTACTTCAAGTTATTTATCAATTCTCTTGAGTACCCCACGTACTTCAAGTTATTTATCAATTCTCTTGAGTACCCCACGTACTTCAAGTTATTTATCAATTTTTGTATGGTATGAATTTTATGTAAATACAGTATTTCTGTACTTATCAGATTGTTAATGGGTTGCAAAGCCATTAACATGTGACACGTCATAGGAAGTCACCAAACCTAAGGCATTTAATTGGTATATTCTGAGACACAAAAGCACTTCCTCGGTTCTCGCCCCGACCGGGAGTGTGGCTGCCAGGCACCCGTTAGATCTAACCTTTTGTTCTGCGGTCTGAATGTATACGTTGATTAATGGTGCTTCTGTACCCTATTCGTGACACTATTTCTCATAACGCATCCTACTTGGTTCTCGTCCTCACCAAGCGCGTTTCTTGTTATCATTTCTCATAGCGCCTTATACTTGGTTCTCGTCTCACCAAATGCGCTTCTCATATTCTTATATTTCGTCACACTTGGTTCTCGTTCTCACCAAGTGTACTTCTTGTATTTATATCATACCATTTATAAATATTGTACTTTTGTACATGTATTTCACCCCCGAAGTTATAAAAACTGAAAACAGTTAAAGAGAAAAGGGGGAGCATGAACTCACAACTTTGCGTTCCTAGCGTCGTAAACTCCACCGGATTTGCTTAATTAACGTCGTAACCTATACGCGTTTTCTTAACGTTAGTCACTAGACTTGCGTCGCACAAGTACAGTCACTCTCTTTTGTATATATTCTTGTGTTAAAAATATTCTTATATTTTTAACTACGTATCTTACTTATATTATTTTCTCTAAAAATAAATATAAGTCTTTTATGTTTTGCACTTTGCACCCGAATTATGTTTCTTGTATGTTGTATGTGCATTTTTATATTTCTACTCCTCATGAGTATTTAGAGTATTTTTAAGTCTTAATACACTAGCACGTATAACACATACTATATACACTTAACACACAAGTTGGTGATCAAATAATATATATTTTTCTCTCAAAAATATATACTTATTATCCATTTTTATTTTTGAAGAAATCCTCATTTCTTATCATCAAAAATCAGGGAAACCTTAGTAATACTCTTAAACACATTTTTAGGGAATAAGTTTCTCAAAAACTTATATTTTTCTAAGTGTCAAAATTTATAAAAATTTTGACAGAGTTTCCCCTAAAAATGGAGGTTTCCCACGTTTTCAAAACGTGTGTTTATTTTCTTTTAAATCATCATCAATCATCAATAATCAGCAACAACAATCATTAACAATAATCACTACTTTTCCCCACTTCATGAACTTGGATATTTACCAAGATTGTGTAGTATCTTACTAGCACATTTAGTAAGTCTTGTTATCTTTAAAAATAAGTTTAATTTCTTAAAAACTTTATTTTTAAAGAATATGAAGTTTTACAACTTCTAGTCGGTTTTTACGAAAACTGTTTCTTCGTTAAACTTTTGTTACACAAGTATCTACATACTTGTTTGTTCACAAAAACCACTTTTGTTTGTGTAAGATCCGGTTTAGAACATGTGATTTCTTTTGATGCTTGGTCTTTTGAAAATACCACTTGTAGATACATAGATCTACTAGTTTTAAACACTTTTGTACAAGTAAAAATACTTTTACACAAGTTCATGTTATTATGTAGTAGTGTTCATCATTTAACCCCTTTTTATAATTTAACAAACTCTATGCCATGATTCTTGAACATGACAAATCCGGGTTAGATGATGATCCGAGCTACCATAACATAGATCGGGCCTAGATAATCACAACTTTCAAACACTACAACTTTTACACATCACATATACTATTAACCACCATTTTTAGAGTTTTTACTAGACTTTAATGCATCAAATCGTATGTTAACGATATTTAACCGACATAAATCCTTTTAACCACCTTAGATAAGCTTAAATATGAGTTTTAAGTGTTATACCTCTAGCTCAAGGCTAGGGAAGATTCTTGGCGAAAAACGGGTGGATAAAAGCCAAAGAAAGAGGTCCTTCGTGTTCCGCTTGCTCCAAGCTTCCTAATACGTGACCTCTAACACTTGTATGATGATGGAATGGCAAGATGGAAATCGAAAATGGATGTGTGTAGGGGAGGGGGTTCGGCCGAGAGTAGAGAGGGCAAAAGAGAGGAGTGTGAAGTTTTGTTAAGTGTGAAGAATGATCTCTAGTGCTAAGCCATGATCTTATAGGCTAAGTTTAGTGTGTATTAACCATTGGTAATTATGTCTAGATGATATTAGACAACTAGGATTAGGAAATCTTGCAAGTACTAAACATGTTCCCCCATAGTTAGGCCGGTTAGGGGGGTCCTAGCCGATTCCAACTAGATTAGTTGGTGTTTAGTTAGGTTAATTAGGTTAGTTAAGTGTTTAACTCGATTACTTGTGTATAGCGTGTTTTAGCGGGTGTTAGGGTAATCAGGGACCCTAACTAGCTCAGAAAAAGTTACATAATGAAAATAACAATATTTTCATGTTTCGGGTATAGTCCGGTTGTTCGGTTGCATACCGATTCGTTAAAGTGCTAAAGCACACTTTTTAGTGTCTTTTAAGTACCTTTCTTGTACTCTTTCAGTTCCCAACACTTAGGGAAATATTCTGGATAATAAAACGACATTTCTACACAATATTTATATGTCTAAATGCTGATTTATTGCTGAATTATATAAATTATGCACTTAAAGTGCGTTTCGGGTGCTTTTTAGTGCTTATTTTTGCTTCCGGAGAGTATATATATAAACCCTTGTATGTACTCTTGGGTTTTAATGCATTCTTGTTGTCGGACCTACACCTAGGCCTCTATTCTGATGTCTGACTGCTTTCTGCAGTTCTGCTGACACATTGTGTCTTACCGGTGAGTTTACTATTATTCTGACGCAACGCTCTCGTTTATGCATAAAGCAATATTTTGTAGTATACAACATGCATGAATTCACTTGTTTAATCATGTGTTCAGACATTGCTGACACTTAAACTCATAATTGCAGTCATTAAGCAATAATTAATGTGTACGGAAATTACCGGTTTGGGCCAGTTGTCACAATATGACCATAGTCACAGACACCATTGGACGAATGGGCCAATGGGTCGAGTGACAAAATACTGTGGGTATTTGGTTGGATATCAGAAACATTATAATCTTCCTTAATACTGTAAATTATAACAAACAAGATCGTTTTAGTAAATAGAATGATTCACTCAGTATTTCCCGTTGACAAAACCTTTTTCAAACATGTTTCAGGTGATCTGTTGTAATTCAGGAAAAGTGCTGTGGAGCATTTCAAGCTTAAGAAAGTGGCTCATTATAAAATAAAGAAATATGTTTTGTAAAATAAAGATTTCTCAGTGAAATCATATGATTGTAAATTACCGGGGTTTTATCCCGAATTGTGAAATAAAATAATCGGGAAAATTTTAGCTTTAAAAAGATCCTGGTGATAAACTTTCGCTGTTAAACTCAATTGAATAAATACCACGGGATTTCTGTCCCGCGGCTCCTGAAACGGGTAAAACCGGGTCGGGGGCCGTGACAGTGGGGCTGCCCTGGTACCCATTAGATCTAACCTTTTGTTCTGCGGTCTAAGTATGTACACGATTAATGGTGCTTATGGTCCCCTATTCGCGACACGATTTCTAGTATCATTTCTCAAAACGCATCATACTTGGTACTAGTTATCACCAAGAGTGCTTCTTGTTTTTGTATCATACCATTTATATCATTGTAATATTTGTAACATGTATTTCACCCCCGAAGTTATAAAACTAAAAACAGTTAAAAGTAAAGGGGGAGCATGAACTCACAACTTTGCGTTCCTTGCGTCGTAAACTTCACCGGATTTGCTTATATAGCGTCGTGACCTAAACGTGTTTTATTAACGTTAGTCAGTAGACTTGTATCGCACAAGTACAAGTCACTATCTTTTGTATGTGTGTTCTTGTGTTAAAAATAATTTATATTTTTAACTATGTGTCTTACTTATATTATTTTCTCAACAATAAATATAAGCATCTTGTGTTTTGCACCCGAATTTTGTATCTTCACTTCTTATGAGTATTTAGTGTATTTTCAAGTCCTAATACACTATCAAGTATAATACATACTACATATACTTAGCACAAAATTTGGTGATCAATAAATATATATATTTTTCTAAAAAATATACATACTTAATATCCATTTTTATTCTTGAAGAAATCCTCATTTCTTAACACAAACGTTTGGGAAACCTTGGTAAATGTTTTTAGATACATTTTTAGGGAATAAGTTTCTTAAAAACTTATATTTTTCTAAGTGTCAAAATTTATAGAAATTTTGACAGGGTTTCCCCTAAATGGAGGTTTCCCATGTTTTCAAAACATGTGTTTATTTTCTTTTAAAATCATCATCAATCAACTTCAACAACAATCATCAACAACATACACTAATTTCTTTATTTCATGAACTTGAAAATTTTATAAAAATGTGTAGTAACTTACTAGTGTATCTAGTAAGTCTTGTTACCCTTTAAAGTGTGGTTGATCTTTTAAAAACATCATCCTTAAAGAATTTAGATCTTTACAACTTAAGATCATATTTTCTAAAAATACTTCTTCATGTATTTTTCTTGTTACACATGTGGTTCTTTGCTTTGTTACCCACTAAAAAGGATGTTTGTTTATGTAATAACCAAGGTTTAGTGAAACTTGTATTTTTAACTTGGTTCTTGGTAAATCGTACTTGAAATACTTAGATCTATATGATTCCCAACATACTTTGATCATCACTTTTCAAGAAAACAAAGTGGTCTTCCAAGTTCATGATTTTCATGTGGATGACCTATCATCCTATAATAATTTCCTTTCTTACATCTTGCTAGATTATGTTTTTAATCATGATCTAGCAAGACTACATAATGATCAACATCATTTTCACAATCAATCAATAATCACAAACATAACAACTTATATTTAGCAAGATATTTTCATCTAGCAAGCTTATGTTCATGTTTTCTTCATATGATTCTTTAGTGTTCTTGATGTTTTTGAACATGATTCATCATTAACCACTTAGAATAGATGAAAAATGAAAGGTTCTAAGTTCTTACCACTAGCTCAAGGCTAGGGGAGTTCAAGAGTAGAAATTTGGTGGATAAAAGAAGATAGGAGAGGTCCTTCAACTTCCGAACACACCGGGCTTCGTTGTATGCACATTAACTAACACCTATGTATGCTCTTAAAATGGTTGAAAGTGATCAAATGACGGTGGTGGTGGTGCTCTTTGGGGTCGGCCGAACAAGGAAGAGAGGGAGAGAGTGAGAGGGTGTTGTTGATGAAGATGATATGAGAATGTGATGGACTTGTGGATTATATAAATAAACTCTCAACACTCTTTTGTCCATTAGATCAAATGTTTCCTAAGTACAATACAATTCCATTAAACAACTAGAAAAATCATGGGGGATTTCCCATGTTTCATAACCGGTTGGGGGGGGGGGGGGTTGGTTTAGTTGGGTGGTGATGGATGGTTAGGGAATTTAGTTAGTTTCCAAGTATTTAGTTAGAGGTTTATGTGTGTTATGTAATATATAGTGTGTTAGGGTGTTCGGGTACCATAACTAGCTTAGAAAAATAAAAACAATGAGTTTAACAATATTTTTGTGTTCCGGATAATGTCCGGTTGTTCGGTTAAGTACCGGTTCGTTAAAGTGCTAAATCATACCATTTAGTGTCCTTTATGTATTCTTTTGTGACCCTTTCAATTCCCGACCCTTAGGGAAGTATTCTGGATAATAAAACGTAAATTCTGCATGATATTTATATGTCTAAAAGCTGATTTTAATGAAATTCTGCACTTAAAGTGCGTTTCGGGTGCTTTTTAGTGCGTATTTTAGCTTCCGGATGGTCTATATATAAACCCTTGTATGTACTCTTGGGTTTTAATGTATTCTTGTCATTGGACCTACACCTAGGCCCCAATTCTTTTGTCTGACTACTTTCTGCAGATTTGTTGACACATTGTGTCTTTCCGGTGAGTTTACTAGTATTTCTGACGCAACGCTGTTCATTAATGCATAGAGTAATTCTTGTAGTATAAAACGTGCATGAATTCACAAGTATATCATGTAATCAAAAAATGTTGACATTTAAGCACATAATTGCAGTCATTAAATAATAATTAAAGTGTACGGAAATTACCGGTTTGGTGCCAGTTGTCAAGAGTTTGTGGTGTTAATCAAACCATGATTAACCATCATAAACCTAAGCTAACATATCAAAGATTCTAGGGTACTTGTTATGATTCCAACGGGCAATTTGGGACCCATGAAACCACTTGTTATGGTGTCATAAACAAACTCTTAGAACTTAGATATTACTTTCATATATTCATACTTTTACAACTTTAAATTCCTAATTTCGAGTCTAAGCATCCCTTAAACTCCAATACCGAACACATTCATTCTCCTATTCTCATTAACTCGTCAATACATGGATAATCGGAAGACATAGCAATTTTGTGAGTACACTTGACCTATTTCCTTTTTATACACTTTGGGTTGTAACATGTTTAACTTGTCAAAATGCACAAATCACACAAATATACTTTATTCGCTCAATCTGGTATACATGCCATTTGATATGCTTAGGTTATATGCTAGAATACATGCTACTTGTCATTAACTTAGCTAGCCCACATTAACAATTATAGCGCTATAGGAGTAGCACACCATCCGACGGGGTTTTGTTAAGTTATATACTTTACGGTCTCGATTACTTTGGTATCGAGGGACACTTATTATTATACATAACAGTCTCGTCACTTTTGTGTCGAGGGACGCATATAATTCTTGTGGACACTCAGGTTTGACTCCTAGTGATGCATGCTAGTTCAACCTTGTATACCAAATTGCCATGTTGGATTTGAGAAATACTTTTTATACTTATGCCATGTGTCTAAAACTAGTGTACTCGCCAATACGTTTGTATTGAACTATGCTTTAAAACATGTTGCAGGTTTAATGATGACATTGATGATGCATGGAACTTAGTAGGATGCCTAGAAACACATTCTAAATTTTGTATACTTAATGTAATGTAATTCTTTTGTTTCAAGTTGTTGTATTTGATTTCAATCAATGTAATTGACTCTTTAGCAATAAATGAAATTCGTTATTTAAATACTTGTCGCAATTTAGTGTTATGAGTGATGAACAATCTCATTTTCGTCCCAATCCGATGTTTTCGCCATCGGTTCGGGTGTGATAAGAGCACTGGAAAGATATGATAAGATTATTAAGGTATTTGAGATACACGAGAAATTATGGACTGCATTATGGCCAAAATCTAGCTGTTGTGGAAGGATTCAGTGATGCCAACTGGATATCCGATATGAAAGATTCTAGATCTACAAGTGGTTATGTGTTTACCCTAGGAGGAGCAGCTATATCTTAGAAGTCGTCCAAACAAACTCTTATTGCCAGATCCACGATGGAATCTGAGTTTATCGCGTTAGATAAAGCTGGAGAAGAGGCAGAATGGTTGCGTCAATTCTTGGAATATGTTCCAAGATGGCCTAAGCCTATGACTGCTATTTGCATACATCGTGATTGCCAATCAGCTATTGGAAGAGCTCAAAATGCCATGTATAATGGCAGATCAAGGCACATACGACGTCGACATAACAGGATACGACAACTACTCTCAACTAGAGTTATCACGATTGACTATGTGAGGTCAAAGGATAACATTGCGGATCCACTTACAAAAGGCTTAAGCAGAGAATGTAACGCCCCGCGTTTTCATACTTCCTAAATTTAGAAACCATCGTTTGTAAAACTATTTTTGGAAACTTCGTAGTCTTGAAATCGTTCTTTCATTAAAAGCGATGTAAAATCCGAGACTTGGATCATGAATAAAACTCGTATTTTGCTAATTACATGATATTCATACTTTATATATGCTCATACGTTCAATTTCGTGGAACAATTGATACTTATTCGTAATTCTTGGAAACTATGTGCTAAACTTATAATTAAACTAAACTTATGCCCAAAACGTGTTTTGAACGTGAACGACACTTGATTTTGATGCTTACATGATTAATTATACTTGGTTATACTCCTCATACTTTATTCTACCTCAAACCATGTTTTTATGGAAATTAAAGTCCCTAAACTACCTAAAAACCTAAAGATATCAAACTACAGGGACTAAAATGTAATAAAACAAACTTGTTTCCGGATCAGAAGGGCCGGGCGGCCCGCGTTAACTTACCTGGATATCTCAGGTGGGCCGCATGGCAGTCCCCAGATCAGAAGACATGTGTAGTCGCGACCAGATTCATTTTTGAGCGGGACTTCTTTGTTTAAACCGAGTTTTAGCCTTAATTATCCCCCAAAACAACCCTAATCACTCCCCTATAAGTACCCAAGGTCCTCCAAGCACTTGAACACTTTCAACACTCTCAAATCTCTCCTAAACACTCTCAAGTTCTTGCAAGAATCTGCATTTTCGGACAGATTCATAACCTTGCACAAAAGTGAGCATAACTTGCTCATTTCTTAACGAAATTACTTGATTCTTCTTCCTACTTGCTTGGATAATCATGGATTTTGATTCCTTGACTTCTCCTGGGAGAAATCAGACCTGGAATTGCTCCAAAATTGTCCACAAACTTTCTGTTTTGTTTCAAGTTCATCAAAAGTGGTTTAAACTCATCCAACTTGTGTCTAACACATCTCACACCTATGTCCTAATACTTACAACCTCTCTTATGGTTGGTTAAGCTTAAAAACAAGGTTGAGACACTATAAATCAGAGGTTAAAACCTCAAATACTTTCTGTTTTGTTAGGGTATTTAACCCACAAATCATGTCAAGCTTAGATCTTGATGAATGAGTGATTATGGAACAACTTGGGTAGTCCTACATACAATCCTCACATGATTTGATGATTTCTCTTTAGTTAGGTTGTTTATGTTATTGTGCTAATCCTAGTTCGTGACCCTCCTTGGTTGTTTTTACATCAAGTGAAGTGGTGAACATTCAAGGGGTTCCTAAATGGAAGCATGTTCTTCCTACCCCATACATGACATCTATGATAACTCGAGGTGCCTAAATGAAGATCCTAATCTTCTACCTCCTACTTGAATTATTGGACTAAATAATATGTAATACTTAACCTAGATATATATATACGCCCATTCGAACCTTTGATGTTGAACTTGTGTTTATATGTTAAAGTAGTAGAACATCATCTAAGGCCTAAACCTTGTTGTGATTCTTATGGGTGTTCAACTCATGAAAACATTATCATAACCCTTGTGGTTACCAAGTGTCCTACAAGTGTTAAGTGTTGAAGATGATTATTTTCCCATGTTATTCTCATATCTTATTTTTATGTTGTTTTAAATACCGAATCTCGACTCTAAGCATACTTGAACTTTAACCCTTACACATTCAATCTTTTAACCTCATCAACTCGTCAATAATTGGATAATTGGAAAGCATATGCAAACTTTGTGAGTATACTCGTATTTCCCCTTTTTACTTTTACCACTTTTGGGGTGTAACATGTTTACCTATCAACAAACTTACACATGAACATTTTGCTTAAACACATGAACATTCCTATAACATGCTTGTATACGTGATTACTTGATACTTTAAACTTGGGTGAAACTTATGTGTTGAACTTATCATTAACTTCGTACGAGCCAAACCGTGACATATGTAGCGCTATAGGATTAACGACCCGCCCGTAAACTTGAGGTTATGTCATGAGCATGTTGCGTTTCCTTGGTTTGATATGTTAGACACATGCCATCTTTACTGTTTATCTTGAATCACATGCTTGCTATGAGGAATTGTTCGAAACTTATCTTTTGCTATGTATGTACCAAACTTGTATACTCGCCTTTGCTTTTGCATTGAACTTTATTTTAAACATGTTACAGGTTGAGGATGATGATGCTATGAAATGAAGTAGCGTTGATGCCTAGATACACATATAGACGTTTAGGTCAAATACATTGTATAAATGTCATATATGTTGGCGTATTGTTTTCTCGTATTTAACATGTTGTATTTCAAATTTCATGTATTGTAACGTTTATTTATGAAAGAAATCAATTTATCTTTAATTCTATTGCCACAATTAGCGTTATGATGTCTCTAGCAATCTTCACACTTCGTCTCTTCCTGATGTTTCCGCCATTGGTTGGGGTGTGACAGATTGGTATCAGAGCCATAACTATAGGGAATTAGGGAAAGTAGGAATGCTTTTACCTAGTCTATAGTTTTAGAGCCTTATTCGTATGTTTGCTTGAACCACTACATGATACCTCATTTGTTTCTTATTTATGCTATTTTAGACATATGTATCACTCGTGAGAAATATTCAACATGTTATTCTTATGCATTAACGCTTGTCTTATTATGTGTTAATACTTGCTTCCTTGTTCGATTCTTTACGTGTTACTCTAAACATATTTCTCTATGTGTTAATACATGTTTTATCATTTCGTTATCCAAGCACCATTCTTGATATGCTTTCTTATGTGTTTATACTTGTTTATGTATTTCCTTTGACATACACTTCCCTCATGCATTTTACTCGATTATTCTAAATCCGACAACACTCATATTACAAAAATGAGACGACTTCACCAAAATAGGCGTGAAACCCACAATTTGGTGAATGACTCTCGATCCTTCTACTTTTCTTTTCTTACACGAAATTCACCACCAAGTTAGGAGTGAAATCCTCACCTTGATGGAGAAATTCAAATTTTGAATTCTAGTGGACCCTCGTCCAAGTGTCGACGAGTACCAACCACACTTAGGATACCAAATCGCCAAGTTAGGGGTGAAACCCGCACCTTGCCGACTAGTTCCACTCTTTGATTTTCATTAATCCCGCCAAGTCTCGAAATTTCAATTGAATTGAGGACGTGTAGTAACCGGAAGGGTAAATACCGTTAACCGACTTGTCGGCAAGAGTATTTCACCTATTAGGCCAAAGCATGCTCCTCAAGTTCGAAAGACTTTTCGACCACTTTGGTTAGTCAAAAGTTCCGTTTTGGAACCATCCGAATTTTAATCAAACGTGTGTTTCTATTATTTATTTTATATGATGCAATCTTTCAAATTCGAATTTACTTTCGATATTTTCTTCTCACACACACAACATATTGAATCTTTTCCATACATTTATACATATGCATGATTTCATGTAATTTAAATTCATATTCCTTGTAACGACAAGTGGAGACATATCCTCGAGATAGGAGTGATTTCCTTACCTTGACGATTAACTCCACTCCCCTTTTCTTAAAACGACCTCACCAACGAGTTAGGGGTGAATCCCTTACCTAGGTGATCGTTACCAAAACGTCTCTTCAAAATATCTTATTATGCAAACTCGATCATGTTTTATACCTAAATTATTTATCATCATTCAAAATACATACGTATACGATTTCGAAATACATTGTTTTATCAAGCATACTTTCTATCCTACAACCTATTTTTACCTAACTCACATACACGGATTCTTAACTTATCTTAAACGTTTTACTACACAAATTTCCAAACCTTACGAAATGCTACCTATCACTTTAATCGGTCAAACAAATCTCTTGCCCATGAACTTCATATTCGACTTAATCACTAAAACGCACTCATGATATATATCACCAAACTAAAGACTTTCATTCTCAATCGGAGGATCAAACCAACCTTTCTTTTACACCTATAAGATCTTATGGATGTTATATGATCGTTTTACCAAAGATTCTTTTCACATCAACAAATCATTTGTTAGAACTTTTAACAATCACAAAGTCCTTTTGCTAAAATTCTTTTCTAAGGATCCTCGTTTTCACAAGAACCTCCTAAATTCATAACTTCTTGTTTAATGAAATGAAATTACTTTTGATTGAAAACCTTTTTACACCAATTTACAAAACACGTGGGCAAGAAGACTTCTTGGAGACCGACCATCCTTGGATTTTGTAAACTCTTTTAAAACAAAAGTAGCATTTCCATTTATTACAGAATGCATTAGGCTTAACCAATGAGTACCTTATGTCCTTTTTCATATGCAACTATATTCTACCTTTCAAACCAAGCTCAATCTAATTTTGATACGATAAACTCAACGTTTCATTTAAACAACTATACCCACGTATCGTCCTACACGTTTTAGTCGTTTTAACGCAACAATTCACTTATAATCATTCGTATTTACATACTTAACCTTTTGGACGATTTTATCACCTAAATCCGTGATGTTCCAACGTACACTATATACGTAAATTTAAATATTCATACCTACACTTACATTCATACGTTTTATGCCTATACTTATAATCGTATTCATACTTATACTCATACGTTTCATGTTTTACTTATACTCATACGTTTCATGATTTTACCTATACTCATATATTTCATGTTTTCACTTATACTTATACGTTGCGTGCTTATACATATACACATACTACTCGTACGTGTTATGTCGATACACATACTTGCGTACTTATTCATACCTAAACTTATACTTATGCTCACACTTTCATTCATACTCATGATCCATACATTCGTACCCATACGCGAGCGTAATCCGAGTGATTCGCTTGCGTGGGTCCCATACATACTTAAGCATGGACTTGCTTACATACTACATTCTTACACGTGCACATTCTTAATTTTTAAATTATGGATACCCTAATTCATACACAACTAGTACAAGCTATGCGGATCAGGCGACGATCAATATAATCACGGGTGCACACGGGATTATAGTGATAGGCGTATGAGAACCATAGAGTGTACTACTGTGTATGGTAAGACACGGAACGTAACATGGCACCGAATACGGAACGGGCGTAATGTGGTTAAAACATGGTGGATACGCCGCTGGTACTTCCTATATATAAGTGTTTTCACCATATTACCAAATTTCGTAAAACGTGCCATGAGAAATTCAGTGTTTTGCAGACCTTTTGGACCTAATACAACTTCACACAACTCACAAACGCATTATATCCGATTATCCATGACGAGACTTCATCCTTAACACACTACGTTCATCTATCCAACACTTATGCTATTCTCATACTTGTACTCTTTAAGAGTCATTCGTTCATTCTATACTCGTATTATTCTCCTTATCCTTTTAGTTCATACAAACCTCGTTCGCAATTAAACTTGTTTAAACATTCGAGTCCTAACTTACCTCGTTACCTATAAAATAGTCTTCCTATTCTGGATTCTTGTGTAACTATACTTAGTATACCTTTAATACTTTATTTAAAGTACCAAACCTTCTCGTTTCACTCAATAAACAATCTCCTACAAATGTGATTTCGCTACCACGTCCCATCAAAATACAAACCGTTTGTCAACATCTTCTTTCTTAATACGTCACCTTTTTAAATACGTTGCCAACTTAAGTTACTCAAAGTTGTTAGACTCACTTCACCTGTATACGCACCTACATGTTTTCAACTATGTCAGACACCTCAAATTATTTTAGGCAATGAACTCACTCACAAATTTACCTTGTCGTTCTCCAAAGTTTTGTGCCTTTCAAAATATTTCAAAATTTTCAAGTCTCAAATTTTTACTAAAACTCTTCAAGTCTACCTCTTGAATAAATTTCGGGACGAAATTTCCTAAAGGAGGGGAGACTGTAACGCCCCGCGTTTTCATACTTCCTAAATTTAGAAACCATCGTTTGTAAAACTATTTTTGGAAACTTCGTAGTCTTGAAATCGTTCTTTCATGAATAAAACTCGTATTTTGCTAATTACATGATATTCATACTTTATATATGCTCATACGTTTAATTTCGTGGAACAATTGATACTTATTCGTAATTCTTGGAAACTATGTGCTAAACTTATAATTAAACTAAACTTATGCCCAAAACGTGTTTTGAACGTGAACGACACTTGATTTTGATGCTTACATGATTAATTATACTTGGTTATACTCCTCATACTTTATTCTACCTCAAACTATGTTTTTATGGCAATTAAAGTCCCTAAACTACCTAAAAACCTAAAGATATCAAACTACAGGGACTAAAATGTAATAAAACAAACTTGTTTCCGGATCAGAAGGGCCGGGCGGCCCGCGTTAACTTACCTGGATATCTCAGGCGGGCCGCGTGGCAGTCCCCAGATCAGAAGACATGTGTAGTCGCGACCAGATTCATTTTTGAGCAGGACTTCTTTGTTTAAACCGAGTTTTAGCCTTAATTATCCCCCCAAAACAACCCTAATCACTCCCCTATAAGTACCCAAGGTCCTCCAAGCACTTGAACACTTTCAACACTCTCAAATCTCTCCTAAACACTCTCAAGTTCTTGCAAGAATCTGCATTTTCGGACAGATTCATAACCTTGCACAAAAGTGAGCATAACTTGCTCATTTCTTAACGAAATTACTTGATTCTTCTTCCTACTTGCTTGGATAATCATGGAGTTTGATTCCTTGACTTCTCCTGGGAGAAATCAGACCTGGAATTGCTCCGAAATTGTCCACAAACTTTCTGTTTTGTTTCAAGTTCATCAAAAGTGGTTTAAACTCATCCAACTTGTGTCTAACACATCTCACACCTATGTCCTAATGCTTACAACCTCTCTTATGGTTGGTTAAGCTTAAAAACAAGGTTGAGACACTATAAATCAGAGGTTAAAACCTCAAATACTTTCTGTTTTGTTAGGGTATTTAACCCACAAATCATGTCAAGCTTAGATCTTGATGAATGAGTGATTATGGAACAACTTGGGTTGTCCTACATACAATCCTCACATGATTTGATGATTTCTCTTTAGTTAGGTTGTTTATGTTATTGTGCTAATCCTAGTTCGTAACCCTCCTTGGTTGTTTTTACATCAAGTGAAGTGGTGAACATTCAAGGGGTTCCTAAATGGAAGCATGTTCTTCCTACCCCATACATGACATCTATGATAACTCGAGGTGCCTAAATGAAGATCCTAATCTTCTACCTCCTACTTGAATTATTGGACTAAATAATATGTAATACTTAACCTAGATATATATATATACGCCCATTCGAACCTTTGATGTTGAACTTGTGTTTATATATTAAAGTAGTAGAACATCATCTAAGGCCTAAACCTTGTTGTGATTCTTATGGGTGTTCAACCCATGAAAACATTATCATAACCCTTGTGGTTACCAAGTGTCCTACAAGTGTTAAGTGTTGAAGATGATTATTTTCCCATGTTATTCTCATATCTTATGTTTATGTTGTTTTAAATACCGAATCTCGACTCTAAGCATACTTGAACTTTAACCCTTACACATTCAATCATTTAACCTCATCAACTCGTCAATAATTGGATAATTGGAAAGCATATGCAAACTTTGTGAGTATACTCGTATTTCCCCTTTTTACTTTTACCACTTTTGGGGTGTAACATGTTTACCTATCAACAAACTTACACATGAACATTTTGCTTAAACACAGGAACATTCCTATAACATGCTTGTATACGTGATTGCTTGATACTTTAAACTTGGGTGAAACTTATGTGTTGAACTTATCATTAACTTCGTACGAGCCAAACCGTGACATATGTAGCGCTATAGGATTAACGACCCGCCCGTAAACTTGAGGTTATGTCATGAGCATGTTGCGTTTCCTTGGTTTGATATGTTAGACACATGCCATCTTTACTGTTTATCTTGAATCACATGCTTGCTATGAGGAATTGTTCGAAACTTATCTTTTGCTATGTATGTACCAAACTTGTATACTCGCCTTTGCTTTTGCATTGAACTTTATTTTAAACATGTTACAGGTTGAGGATGATGATGCTATGAAATGAAGTAGCGTTGATGCCTAGATACACATATAGACGTTTAGGTCAAATACATTGTATAAATGTCATGTTTGTTGACGTATTGTTTTCTCGTATTTAACATGTTGTATTTCAAATTTCATGTATTGTAACGTTTATTTATGAAAGAAATCAATTTATCTTTAATTCTATTGCCACAATTAGCGTTATGATGTCTCTAGCAATCTTCACACTTCGTCTCATCCCGATGTTTCCGCCATTGGTTGGGGTGTGACAGAGAAGTAGTACATAAGTCATCGATGGGAATGGGACTAAAGCCCTTGGAATAAGTTTGTACTTTGTACAACAGAAAACCTATCCTAGAAGATTGGAGATCCCATGATCTCAGTTCCATAGGACCACCTAACTGTACGAACTAGGGTCACTGTGGGGGAGTACCTTAACATACAAAGGGAGTTACAAACTTTCTAGTCCATTCCTACTTAAAATCAGTGATATTAAGAGAGGTTAAGCATATGGCTTTTAATTATTTGTAAATCATCTATGTTAGAGAGAAGTGTGGTCGCTTCGAATGGAATTGGAGGCATAATTCCTAGAGCTCTCGCAGAACCAAAATGGTGTTCCATGACCATAACAGACACAACTATGAGGGGTTAGCCAGACCAGGAAGAGTAATGTGTGAGGTGTAAAAATGTCTACGTAAAAAGGGGTTGGTTCAAGGACATCGCGTCTACTAACCGCTAGGAGACTAAGCATATGTCACAAAGGAGGGTTCAAAGGGAAACCTACCTATCCTTCATTACTTAACCGCTGAAATCTTATCGTGACACAGTGTACGGGACGATCTCCATTCATGTGGGGGATTGTTGGAAATTTTAAAAATAATATTATATTATGAGTTAATACAATGATTATTTAATAATTAAGCCAAGATGAATAAGAGATGTTGAGCATTAAGTTTGTGTGTTGGAACCATAAATATGTGGGAAATTGAGCTTGTCCCACATAGGTGGAGAGATAAATCTTTTGTGGATTTATAATTAGAATTCTTTACACGAATGTATTATTGTGTGACAACTTACACCTTGTGGTAGCCAGGAGGGTGCGAAGCACCCGACACGCGCCCGGGCCCGGGCACGGGCACGGGACTAGGACGAGGGCGATGGCCGCAATGTGGCGCTTTGATGTCGCACTTTACACTTCGCACGATCGCATCACCGCGAGCCGCTTGGAGCCGCCTTTAGTATAATTTAGATGTGTCTTGGCTTGGTGTTGTCAACTAGAGATTGTTCAAGTTCCTACCTGTCAAATAATTAAGTTTTAGAATTCATTGTGCCATTGAATTCTATAATTTATTTTTATAAGTTTCAGAATTCATTGTACCATTGAATTCTAGAATTTATTTTATTGAATTGTGCATTCAATATAGACTTATCATTTCGAATTCTAATCAGTATATATACAAAGTTTTGTGCTTTGTTTTAGACACTGAATACTGAAATCGTATGGTTCATACAACACAAACATTAAACGAATTCCCTAACTTTGCATCTCTACGCACTCTTGTTTCAAGTATCCTTTTGAGTGCTAGGCTAATCCCGACAGTACAATCTGCTTAGGCTGTTGCACCTTGAGAAACAGATGGGTTCACCTGGGTGGCTCTAAATCTGTTTTAAGAGAAGCGTGATCTTCACGTGCCTCAGTCACCGTTGTTTTATGTTTTCTTTCTTTTTTGAGTTAACTGCCATTTTCGTCCCTGTGGTTTGGTCACTTTGGCCATTTCAGTCCATTTTTCAAAAATGCGCCATTTTCGTCCCCCACGTTCTGGAAAGGTGCCATTTCAGTCCAAAAATCATAACCCAGTTAAGTCAGTTTGTAAATAAGGACTGATTGTGTAAATTTGTAACATAAAGGACTGATTGTGTAAATTTTAAAAATGGACTGAAATGGCAGTTAACACCACCACCACTAGCCCTGCCACCACCACCACTCCGCTGCCACCACCACCACCGCCACCACCGCCACCACCGCCACCACAGCCACCACAGCCACACCACAGCCACCACCGCCACTCCACAGCCACCACAGCCACCCTGCCACCACCACCACTCCGCTGCCACCACCACCACTCCGCTGCCACCGCCACCACCGCCACCACCGCCACCCTGCTCATTTCTGCAACTCGCCGGAGTTCGGAGTTCATCGGAGAAGACGACCGGAGAAGACGAAGACGTCCCCGTAACCCGCAAGCTTTTCGTTTCGGTATACCGTTCTCGTTCCTTTGTTTTGCTCGTTTCGGCTTTTGTGGTGGATAGTGGTGACAGGCGGTGAGGGGCGATGCTCGCCCATTCGAACTTGTTTTAAGTTGGCAAGATTTAATAGTACCCGTTTTTACCCGCTGTATTATTTGAGTAGACCCAAAATCAAAAGCCAAGACCTACATGTCCCTGGTTGTTGAGCTACCATTAGGGAGACATTTAGTCTCTAGGTCACCACCAGTAGCCGTGCAGATCGAACCCCAGTTTTCTAAAATTTGGGTAAGCTCAAATCAGTTTCTTACACAGAAGAGGTTTAACACAAATCAGTTTCTTACGAGCAAAACAATGAAGTCAAAGGAATCCCCTATCCAAAATATCAACCAATGGGAATTTACTCCACATTATGGGAAGCAGATGATTGGGCCACAAGGGGTGGGCTAGAAAAAATTGACTGGAGCAAAGCACCCTTTTATGCATATTATAAGGACTTTGATATTGAGGGGTGTCCTGCACCAGGCCCAAGTGCTTGTGCATCTAGCCAGGCTAATTGGTGGGAGGGTTCTGGTTACCAACAACTTGATTCGGTTGCAGCCCGTAGGTACAGATGGGTCCGTTTGAACCATATGGTCTACGATTACTGCACCGATAAACAAAGGAACCCGATTAAGCCAACGGAATGTATGGATGGTATCTAAAGGAATTCCATTTTTCACCATACATACTTGTCTGGGTTATCATTTATATTTATGTGTCAAAGTGTCAAATATATTTATGTACGAAAGGATTGGAGGCTTAGGGTGAGTGGTAGTGGGAGGGTGTTAGAAAGTGAAAAGTTAGCCGTGCAGATCGAACCCCAGTTTTCTAAAATTTGGGTAAGCTCAAATCAGTTTCTTACACAGAAGAGGTTTAACACAAATCAGTTTCTTACGAGCAAAACAAAGGAACGAGAACGGTATACCGAAACGAAAAGCTTGCGCGTTACGGGGACGTCTTCGTCTTCTCCGGTCGTCTTCTCCGATGAACTCCGAACTCCGGCGAGTTGCAGAAATGAGCAGGGTGGCGGTGGTGGCGGTGGTGGCGGTGGTGGCGGTGGCAGCGGAGTGGTGGTGGTGGCAGCGGAGTGGTGGTGGTGGCAGGGTGGCTGTGGTGGCTGTGGAGTGGCGGTGGTGGCTGTGGTGGCTGTGGTGGCGGTGGTGGCGGTGGTGGTGGTGGCAGGGGAGTGGTGGTGGTGGCAGGGCTAGTGGTGGTGGTGTTAACTGCCATTTCAGTCCATTTTTAAAATTTACACAATCAGTCCTTTATGTTACAAATTTACACAGTCAGTCCTTATTTACAAACTGACTTAACTGGGTTATGATTTTTGGACTGAAATGGCACCTTTCCAGAACGTGGGGGACGAAAACGGCGCATTTTTGAAAAATGGACTGAAATGGCCAAAGTGACCAAACTACAGGGACGAAAATGGCAGTTAACTCTTCTTTTTTCCTTTTGTAATATGTTCTTAGTTTACTTTACATTTCTTGTATTGTAATTACTTTCAGTTTGGTTCAGTTCTTCTTTATGTATTGTAATCATAATATTGATTAATAAATTGTTACTTTATTTATTTTGTGAATCGTTGTCTTACAAATGTTTAGTTTTCTGGAAAAAAAAAAGTTTTTCGGCAAAAAACGTTTTTCCCGCTACTGGAGACTAACAGCGTTAGGGTTCTATTAGTCAGGGTCCATTGGAGATCAAAATGTTAATAGTTGTGACTGCCAATGGTTATTTTTGAAGTTGAGATTGTTGGCGGCCAACGACAAATAATTTGAATTATTAAAATCCAATATTCTTAAATAAATTCGTTTGAGAAAAAAGAAATTTTTTTTTTAACAAATTCATTCGTTGTGGATTAGAAAAAATCATCTATACCAAACGACCAATACATAGTTTTAGCATAATAGTATTGATGAATTTCTCTCAAGCTCGAAATATAATGTTTGATACTTGGTCGATTTTAGCTCAAGTAGAAAAAAAAAACAGGGTTAATAATAGTAAACTTTTTGAAAAATATTGGAGTTAATAGGAAGGAATTGGAGAACCTTCCAGTGTTTCTGGAGACTTCCTTCCCTCCCATAAATCCAAAATCTCTCAACTCAATAATACTCTGAAAAAAATGGCGTTATTGGGTGATCCATTCAGGCGATTCTTCATCAATCCTCCAATCTATCGTACCGGATCAACAACAGCTCTCATGGATTGGTTCGAAACTCCACAAGCTCACTTCATCAAAATCAACGTCCCTGGTAACTGACTCTCCTTCAATCATCATTGTTTTCAGTAATTTTTTATATATGAAGTTAATAGTATAATTAACGATCTGACGGTGTCCAAATTGCAACGAATTGTTCGAGGATGTGGCTTAGTATTATATCTGACGATAGTTTAAACAATTCTAGTATATAAGGAGAATTTTGAGTCCAAATTGCAGCGGATTGTAGGATGTAAATAAGATTTAACTTATATCATGCCAGTTATGCTTGCCATTTATTATATCAAATACTAGAATATACAATTTGGCGATAATTTGAAGTCCAGAATTGAAGATCTTCGATAATATAAATGAGATTTTGGTCACGACGTAGTTTTTGAAAGACTTAGTTTTGCTATTTAAAAAGGGGTAGCGGCACAGCTTGTTATCCGTTTACCAATTATCTCAAAGTAAATTCGTATAGTTTTAAGCAAAAAAAAGAATAAAGTCGCCAATTATTATTCTTGATATTTATGAAATCAATACTAGCATCAACAATATCATGTTAATATTACAGCGTATTGAATAACTTTGAGGATATAAACCTTTTTCCTTTTTTTTTTTTTGAAAAGTAAACTTCATTAAAACACACCTCTGACCCAAACGGGTAAAAGACCAAACAACAAAACAACACCCCCGACCCAAATGGGCAAAGGGCCGACAATTACAACATATATTTACACCAATTCACCCAACTAATATAATTACAAGGAGTTCTATTTCTAACCCACCCATAACCCTTCGATTTAACCTCCCCTAAAATATCTTGTGGACTTCGTCTAAACTGCTTAAGAACCAATTCATTTCTTCCTTTCCAGATACACCAACACAAAATCATCACCAAACCTTGAATGATACTCTTTGCTTTCTTACTTAGACACGTGAAATTGTGAATCTCCATAATGTCTTTGAAGTCGAAAGCATATATCTGAATCTCCATAATACCTTTTTCCTATTTCTTAGATCACCCTGTCAAATGGATCCGTCTAGATTTACGTGCCGATTATTCTTGACGTATATGAAATCAATACTAGAATTAACAATCTATTGACAATTTCGGGTCCAAATTGCAACGAATTGAAGAACTTCCAGGATGTAATTTAGATTTTTATAGTTTTCACGCCAATATTTCTTGATTTTAATAAAATCGGTTCTAGAATCAAGAATCTCTAGACATTTTCTAGTCCAGATTGCGACGTATTAAGAAACTTCAACTAACAAATACGATATATGATCTGAAATTGTGCAGGATATAGCAAGGAAGATGTGAAGGTGCAGGTAGAAGAAGGCAATGTATTAGTGGTGAAAGCAGAAGCCGGAAAGGAGACGTCGAAAGAGAAAGAAAAGGAGACTGTTTGGCATGTGGCCGAGAGGGGAGGAGGACTCAACGGTTTTTCGAGGGAAATTGAGTTGCCGGAGGATGTGAAGGTCGATCAGATCAAAGCTCAGGTGGACAATGGCGTGCTGACGGTGGTTTTGCCCAAGGATCTGAGCCCTAAGCCATCGAAAGGGCGTAACATTCATGTCTCCAGCAAGCTCTAGTCGTGAGGTGTTTGGGATACTTGTAGAAAGCTTTTAAAATGTGGTTGTGGTTGTTATGTCAAATGGTAATTAATTACATTGTATGTTAATAACAACCCATATGAAAGTATCTTAAGTGTAGCAGCTTTGCTATCGGACCGACCGAATCTGGTTTTTCCCGAGCATTGCCTAAAGCTATAGCATAAGATACCCTGGCCTCAGGAGAGAATGTGAATCGTAACGGGTGAGGTCTCGTCTGGTTTAAAGCTCAAACACCAAGACCAAACCAGATGTGTCATCACAAATTTTTGCTGATTCGTGTGTTAATTTTGAATGATTTCAACTTCTAAATCTACTTTAAGTCCAATACTATGTTTGGACGTCGATTGCTAATTGCAACTAATACTCTAATAGTAGATTAGAGTATGGATTCATACTTACTAACTACAGAACTACCTGCCCCATCTCATAAGAGATTGGGTGAATTTTGGGTTTTGTTTTAAAACCTTGATCCTTTTAATAGGAGTGACAAAAGAAACCAGACTTGGGAAAACCGAAATTCAAAACATTCAGGTGAGTATTCGAGTAAATGACTTCGTATGATACTAGATTTAAAGAATTACACAAACCATTTTATCCGCATTGAAAGTGGACACATCAGTATATTCAATGATTTTAGAAATATAGAACTAGCATCTTAAAGTTATTAGGAATTTGGAATTGCTAAATTAATTGTATTGGAAGAAGTATAGATTAATATTTGATATTTCATAGTGATTTCTAAAGTGAGTTTAAGATCGGGTTCCAAGTAATTGACGTCTCCATGGCTAACTTTATAACCGCTTTTAAACCAGATATCCGTGGGTACAACGGATGAAGCCGATGGGTAATAAATAAGGGTAGCTGACAGGTATGAAACTGGGCATGCGATATTGTTTCTACGATAAAATACGATCAAACTGTCCTTTTAAAGGCTTCCATTGTTGCCCCGATGGACATGCAGTGGCTAAGGGGTTCCCGAGGTTGGTGGCCCATATCAAGCGGTTCCATTTGTCTTCAGATGACAAGAAGTGGGCCATGCGGGATGTCATATCCACGGATTGGGATCTGTTTGTTTCAGTTGGTGAGGCTCTTAAGGTCTCAGACCAATGGTTATGTGGGGAGTGTATGTGTTTAATGCTCTCAGTTGGGGGTTCCACCATGCAGATCGAGTGGCACGGTTCAAGTTGGTTACGGGAAATATGGAGGAGTTTATTGTGGGGATTCCTACGCCACATGTTAGAAAGGAGATTGTTTCTTTTAGAGGTATGGGGTTGGACGTGGGTCTGCTTGGTCGTGTCTTCTCTTCTTATCAAAACAGTTAAGAGCATCCCTCATAGTTGTCGCATGGCCTTTTCCCAGGTCTTAATGACATCTTTTTGCAAAGTGGTGGCTACGTCAGAGTGTAAGTTCTGGATCCAGCGGGTTTGGATGGAATTTTGGATAGGATAAAGCTAATTCGGTAGAATTCCCGTTAGATTAGTCATAAGTCGAATGATTCCATTCATACCGAAAGAGTTTACATTGTTTACAAGCTGGAGAAACAAAAATTTTCCAGCATTTCCCCTCTATGATCTCCAAAACTTATCAACTAACGAACACACAACACTATATATATACATGAGGTTGGGGCGGACTAGCACTTCCGTGCGGATGAATTACATCCGCACAAATGAGTTACATTTGTACGAAGTTACATTTGTACGAAGTTACATCCGTACGAACCTCTCTCGTCCTCTCCAAAGTCATGTGTTCGTATCTCAACTATACAATATTAAAAACACGCTTTATCTAGTCTATTCGCATTTTCGCGGACATACATAATATGTACCAACAAATTCCCCCTTGGGCGTCACTATCGAATCTTGATCTTCAAATATGAGAGTCGTGTTTGAATATTTTGCAACTTCAATCAAGCATTTAATATCTTCAGATAATTCCCCCTTGATTGATGATTCGGGTTTGCAATATCTTCAATACATTCCCTCTTAAATGAATCTTCAGATCTTAGTCTGCACGGTTCCTGACCTCCTATAATTTGCTTAACTATAAACTTCACAAATAATCATCAACTTGAAACTAATTGATGCAGCATCTCTGTTTCAACGTTAATCACATCCGTGTTCGGTTTTTGATTTACAAGTTCAGCTCAATCTCTTAATCTTCAAAAGCCCAACCGGCAATTGATAGAAACTTAGAATCACCACACTCGTAAACTTCAAGTCTATTAATACCCACGAGAATCTATAATCCCGTTTTCCGTAATCATTTTTAAGCACACTCCTGAATGATTGATCAGTGTAAACGGTAATCTCCACAATCAGCAACTCTTCATCGGATAACAAATCATCTGGTAACACACTTTCATCTAAGAAACATTCTTTCATGATTAGATTCACATTCTTCCTCTTAAGTCATGATAACAGATGTATAGTCTTCTCCGTTAGTCCCGGCAACAACTTAATCAACAAACATCATCATTCCCTGGCGGTTAATCCGAAAAACAATTCCTCTGCTCGAAGATTAACCATTCTAACACTTTAGACTATCACATAAATATTCCGAGATATCTTTTAAGTATCGACAATACTAATGCATCCTTTGACGCTAATCCTGTTGGCCTACTTGACGAAGACTCGGGACTCAAACCCTAAGACATCAATCTGGTCACGATCTGAAGAATCCAAACTTCCTATGATCACGAACGAACAAATCCAGATACTCTGCATCACCGGACAATCTGAAGTCGGAACCACCCGAATACTGTTGCACGTCTGAATTTCAAAAATGCAGGAATTTCAATATATTCTAATGAAATTTTTATTCCCCTTCATTTTTGCAAATTCTGACCTCTCTAAAACCTATCATTGAAATTTCCCCTCAAACTTGGCAAATTCAGTCATCTCTATTCACAGAAAAACTCGATGTAGAAAATATGTCATTTTGGTCCACAAAAGGGCTTTTTTTATCAATGCGGATTTTTTCTTGTTGGCCCATTAATAGTCACTATACCAAAAGGTAAACATTTTGCTTTGGTATCAATGAGTACCCATTAACTTCACCACTTTATTCAAGCATTCCATCATCAGTGATTAACGGAAATCTATGGTCCTCGCAAGGCTCCTTTTTCCGTGAAGCCGTTGAACGACTGCGTCGAAGTAACGACCTTTGACTTTAGTGTGGATTCGAATCCTGGATCGATTCCTTGACCGTTGAATGCGTATGAACACGTGAGTTGTGCGGATCTACAAGTGGTATCAGAGCTAGAGGCTGATATCTACATAACTACAAGATGTGGATACTTAAAACATTCTTTCTACACATTTTCTTTGTTTTCATAGTTTTCACAGTTAAACTGGACTGATTTTTTCAAAGATTGTAAAAAACTCAATTTTAAACAACATACTGAAAAAACAGCTTAAAATTCAAACGTCTTCATGCTGAAATTTTCAAAAAAGGAGAAAAACCAGATTTTTGTTCTTCATACAGAAGTTCTCGTTTGCACGGACAAGAGTTCATCCGCACAAAACAAGTATGTCTTCACAGAAGTATCATTTAGTTTGTTTTTTTTTTAATTTTCATCCGCACGAACGAGAATTACGTTCGCACGAAAGTGTGCTCATTTGTTGGAATTGTCGCATCCGTACGAGAGTAAGTACATTCGTACGAATCAATCTCATTCGCACGAAAGAGACTGATTCGCACGAAAAGACCTTCGTCCGCATGAAATACATTCATTTGAAACTTTTACATCCATTCGTAGAGATTGTGTTTTAGTAAAAATCTGTTAAAATGTTGACAAGTGACTATCGAGGTACAGAAATTGAGAGAGTGTAAGAGAAAGATTTGAAACTTTTAAAATCAAAGAAGATGAGACATTAGATGAAGGGTTAGATAGATATGAAAATTTGTTTTCTGAAATGAATAAATTTGGTGTTTTTAAAACCCATGAAAAGAAGAATTAAAAATTAACGGATCGTTGTCATCGGATTGGGATGAAGGGTTAAGAAAAATAAGAAACTCTTCGTATGAGTATGATGAATATGATTTCATCGATGCGATTACATCGAAGATACCATAAATTGAAAAGAAAAAAGCTTTGAGGCTAAAGATGGAAAAAAAAATGGTGATGAAGAATATTGAAGTCAAAAAATATGTCACGTCTACGAATGAGGCTTCATGTTCTGAACCCATGTGCTCAAAATATGATAAATCTAGATCAGACAATGCCAAACTCCTGAATGATTTGGAGAGTTTGACATTAAAAAAAATTAAAATAAAATGAAAAAGATTTGAAAAATCAAATAAAAATTTTAGAAATGAAAAATTGGTTTTAAATAAAAATGTTTTTGAAAATCAAATTGCAATAAATTCACATCTTGAAAAAATAATTCAGCTTGAAAAAGAAATTGAAAGTGCTAAAAATGAAGCTGAGATTGTGAATAAAAAAATTGAAGGGTTTTGTTGCCTCATCCTTAATGCTAGATCATATGGTTTCAAAACCAATCAAGAAACTGGGGATGACGAGTATAAATTTTGTAATCGTGGTATTGGGTATAAACCGTTTGGAAAAGGTAAATAAAAAACATTTGTACCAGATAACACTAAGAATAAAACTCACTTAGTTGAAATTCCAATAAGTGACAATGTCATAAATTATGACGATGTCATAATTGAGGATTGTGATGATGATACCGATGATGATAAAAATGATTAAAAAGAAATATTTTTAAAACTAAAAGAAAATTTTCAAGAAATTGTTCCACCATTTGTTGAAATAGGTGAATGTTCGACACAAAAACCTTCTAAGCAAAATGGGGAACAAAAACAAAAACAAAATGTAAAATACTAAAAATTCTAAAAATTTTCAACATAACAATAAAAGATCATCAGTTTAATCGTACAATCATTATAAAAATCCACAAACATTTGAAAAACAAAACTCAAAAACATTTGAAAATAAATGGTGTAGGTTTGACCACAGTACTTCAAAGTCAAATCAATATTGCAGAAGAAGCTGGAATGATGACTATTACACGTCAAATCAGTGTTATGATTTGAGTGTTTGGTCTAAAAGAGAAGAATGGTGCAATAACAGGGTGTGTTACAATTATGGAGAAAGTGGACACATTGCTGTTAATTGCCTGAGAAAGAGATTTGATATAAGAAGATGCTATAACTATCAAATCAAAGGTCATGTTGTCAAAGATTGTCCAATGAGATCAAAGAGAGAATCGTTGGATAAATCTCACAAGAAGGATAAGAAAAAGAAAGAAGAAAAGAAAAGAAAACTGGGAAAGCAAGAGAAAAGTCCGAAGAATAGAAAATAAAGTTATCACAAGGGTAGAAAGATAAATTGAGAAAGAAGAAAGAAAGTTAGAGAATATTTGATGAAAATTTTGTCCTCGGATACAACAATTGATTCAGATAAAAGTTCTGAAGAATCATTTTGCTCTCCAAAGAATGACCAGTCAAGTAAAATGAATTCATCAGATACAAATATGAGGACAGAAGAGAGAACAGTGGAGAAGAAAGTTGTATATCAAACAGTTGAAAAACCAAAGAAAGTTAGATTTTCAGATGATATATCTATCAAACTGTTTGATGACAAACGAGATTATGAATGGAGTCTTGCTTATAACAATGATGAATTTGGTCAACTTAAGCCCAACATGGATTGGGTTCCAGTTCAAAACTGATTAAAGTTTGTTTATTTGTGGAGGATAACCAGGCTTCAAGCAAACGTCTTTTCAGAAGCAATGGTTGTTCGTGCAGAGAGTTAAGAGATGAATAATGGGATAGAGATGAAAGATTTGGTATTCCACACAAAAAAATGATAGTCTCGCGTTCACATTCGTAAAAATTCGTTAAACGGTTAAATTGGAAGATACTTATTTTTTGATTTCGAAAAATGTTTTCAATTTTAAGGGGGGGGGGGGGGGATTTTAAAATTGCCAAAATCAAAATTTGTATAAAATTGAAAAACATTATTTCAAAATCATTTTAGATAGATAAAAATTTTCAAAAAGCCTAAAACAATTGAAAATCTCAAAAATGTTAAAAATGTTGAAAAATGAAAATGAGATTACTTGTGCGAAAAGAGGAAATGATAGTACATCAGTGGACCATCAGTGCATGCTAAAGATATGTAATGTTTAAAATGATAAAACAATCTCACTAAAGATGTGTCGGTAGGCTCAGCTAGACTAGTAGTTTTGCGAAAACGTTACAAAATTAAATGAAAAGCCTAGTTCTAGTAGGAAACACGATTGAAAGCATAGTACTTAGTTTTGTCCTTCGTGACTGTGTACCTACTTGGTGATCGTTGAATGCTGAAAAACATAAAAATCGGTCAGTTTGTGAGCTTTCACAACTTACTGAAAAAGTCATTGTGATTGTGTTTTCATTTTGCAAAGATTTAAAATTATTTTATTTCTTTATTTTGTTTAAGCATTGGATATCCTCTGTGTATACATTTCTGTTTTATTTTACTTGGTGTTTCATTTAAATCTTGGATCACCTCTGTGTATATGAGAATATCTAACTGGTGGTTAAGATCTAAACAATTTCAACTTGTTTTTTTATTTCTTATTTTGTTTAAACATTGGACTTTCTTTGCGTATCGGAAGATAGACGAGATTGTTAATGTTTAAACATTTTGCTTTATTTTTACACAAATCGCAGTTGATGAAAGTTTAAAGACATTACTTGAGTCAGTGTATTACATGATGAGGGGATATGCTGAGATCGTGGGATCCAAAGGAACTTAGTGCAAATTAATGTACCTAAACGTATCAGTAAGCATTACGAAAGTTTTTAGATTGAGTTTAATTGGATAAACAATATCGATAATCGATGTGAATTGTTTAAACTAGGTGTTTCTTAGATGAACGGTGCAACTGATATGTCTCAGTAAAACTGATATGATCTTCTGGCACGTTTTCTCACAAAATATAAACTGTAAATATTACATTTTAGTTTGTTTACATTTTTTGAATTCAATATTAAAAATCCAAAAAGATTTTCTTTCAAAATCATCCATTGAAACCCAATAATGTTGAATATGATCCGGACCAACGAGACTGTTGAGAAACCGTTTGTGTGTTTATAAAAATTCAGAGTATCATTCAAGGGGAGACTGCGGTTTTCACTTGAAGATTGTTCAAGAGTGCAGATCAAGACTGGTGCAACATTCAAGGGGGAGACTATTAGTGCATATGTCTGTTACCTACGTCTTGATGTAATAGAGCTAGATATTGTCAAATATGAGTGTTGTACGTAAAACATGCTCATCCGTACGGATGTAGTACATCCTCACTGTTGGTGCATTCATCTGTCGACTTCGTCTTATGTCGAGTCTCGGTTGCGTTGCAGATCTGAACGAGCATGAAGTCATCTTTAAGAATGATGACATCACATGTGTGACATCAAGGATGACATCACAACAATGACATCATCACTTCATACATATCAGATTGTTGGTTTCGCTTGAAGACAAAAGTCTGGGTTTCGCTTGAAGTTAATCATGGGACTTTCGCTTGAACATTAATTTGTTGGTTTCGCTTGAAGTGTCATGTAGTGTTTCAAGCGAAAGCAGGATAGTATAAATAGGGGAGTGTTCATGTCATTTGTAACGATTTTCAGATTCCATACCGAGGTGCTGCCGGTGTGAAGACTGATTGTAATTGCTATTATATCAATCAAATCAATGTTTAAAGTGATAACCAAGCTGTTTCAAAGTCAGTTTCTTATTTTCCGCATCTGAAACTGATAAAATCTCTTCTGAACGACTTGTTCGGGTCACAAAACGATCCTACAAGTGGTATCAGAGCTCAGGAGGAAGAGATCTTGTCTAAACAGCCTGTTTTCATCACTTTTTCTGAATTCTACACCTTCTTTTTCAAAATTAAAATTTTTTCACGGTTAAAATCGGCTCAAATTCACACATATTATGCGCAATCATGAATTAACAAATCCTGGAAAGTTTTAGAGCTAAATTCGAAGTAAATCTAGTAAAAATGGACTGAAAACCTGGTTTCGCTTGAACGAACAGTTGGGTTTCGCTTGAAAAAGTGGTGCTGTTTGAAGCGAAACACAGGCTTTCGCTTGAAAAGTTCAGCTTTCGTTTGAGTTTACATCGTGAGTCTCGCTTGAAACTGACACACCGCTTGAAAGTGTCTGTCAACATTAATCTGCTTCATTAATTGCCTCGGGACTTCACATCATGTGAATATTGTGTCAGAATCATTTTTCATCATTGTCACGTGAATATTTGTTCAAGGTCCAACTGAATCAAATCGATTATGTCAGTTTGCATGTGAAGTATTGATCAATATTAATTTTGTCGGTACAAGATTTAATCGAAATTGAGATTGCATGTGAAACATATCACTGAACCATGTGCTTTGAATAAATGAGTTGTGCGACCCAATAAGAAGTTCATGTGATATAGCAGTGCTTTAAAACCATCGGCCCAATCATATTCGTTTGTCAGCCAATAGTGTAGGCCCAAGTAATCAACTTAAATAAGTGATCATGTGATTTATCTTCTCGGCCCAATGAGAATTTAGAAGACATTAATGTTGTCGGGCTTGTGAATTCAGTTTGCATGTGATTTTGATTTCATCGAGAAGTGTCAGCCCACTAATTGATCGGCCCAATCAGATTGTTTTGGAAAAATGGAAGTGATGTTTGATGAAAAAGAAAACTATTATTTTGAGAAATTTAATGATTGGAATCGAGGGTTTGTAGATGAAAGTTATAGAATGGTGAAAAAGATTGGATGGGAGAAAAGGTTTAAATACTTTGTGTGCTTGAAAAATGAAACATTGGATGATCTAGTAAACCGATATAATGTTTTACTTGGTTATCTAAAAGATCATGAGATATTCTTGACAGATGCTGAAAAGATAACAAAGTTTGCCGATGCATTACCTATTGAATGGATTGAATTTTTGAAAAATATAAGAAATGAATCAAATTTTTCAAAATTACATCTAAAAGAATTCATCAACAAACTTAAAACTCATGAATATGAAAATGGAAAGAAAAAGAAAGAATTGATAAAGGCCTTAGAAAAACATTTAGAAGATATGAGTTTAGATGTGATTGATGAAATGAACAAAAGGATTGTTGAAGGTGTTAGGGCAAAATATGTTATGAAATACGATAACAAGAGGGGTTGTTATATTGATGAGAATGCGAATCCTCTTAATTTCGTTAAAATTTTTTGTGCAGGATCATTCAAGACAAGAACTGTAACAACTCTCACCAAAACTATTATTTATTATTATATTTAGTCCAATAGGAAACCCTAATTAAGACACCCAAGTGATTCTGCACAAACCCTAAAATTTTCAGAACTCTCAGAATCAGGATCAGGGCCGCTAAAACTCAGGGGGGGGGGTAAACCCTAGTTACGATTATCTACATAAAACATTGTCAAAATTGAATTTTACGAAATTGTAAACTTAGCAAGCCTACACACACACAGGGCTACTCTATGAAAAATAGGTGACCCTTACGGACCGTAAGGGACAAGGCTTACGGACCGTAAGCAGGGCAAATTTCGTGTATAAGTAGTGGACATTGGGACTTGATTTCTGGAATTAAAACGACGAACAAACTCGCTATACCCACTGAATTACGTTCTGTTTACTACAAAAACACCCACGAATCCCGAATCGCTGCCGCAAAACAGGGTAATAACTCAATCGCTGTTACGATTCATTGTCCGATCGATTAAAATATCCAATGGATGTTTAAGTGCTGCCCACATTAGGGTTATGCTTTGTCATTCGTCGTTAATTCGATGGATGTTTAAGTATCGCACTTTGTCATTCGTTGTGAGGGTTTAATCTCGTGAGTTATCGTAAATGCTGTATTGATTACTAACCCAGTTTTGTGTGCATTGTTATTTAAATTTGGTTAACAAGGCTAATCCGTAGACTAGACTCTGCCCGTGTTAAATCTGCAATGTGAGTCATTCTCTTTTTATCAAATTTGATTTAAAAAGCATGTTTACTTTCAAAGTTATAATTACAGGGATTAAGTCTTTGTAGTCACCAAATTACAGCCGGTATGTGGGGTATTGTATACATCACTTTTTCCCGCCACCATTGGACAACGAGTTAGCCAATGGGTGGTCTGACCACAGTCACAGAAATAAGTCGAGTGACAAATACTGTGGGTAGTTGGTTGATATAGAAACAATGTAATCACCCTTAATACTGTAAATTATAACAAACAGGTCGTTTTATTAAATAGAATGATTCACCAGTATTTCCCGCTGACAAAATCTTTTTCAAACATGTTTCAGGTGATCTGTTGTGATTCAGGAAAAGTGCTGTGGAGCACTACAAGCTTAAGAAAGTGGCTCATTATAAAATAAAGAAATATGTTTTGTAACCTAAAGATTTCTCCGTGAAATCTTATTATTGTAAATTACCAGGGTTTTATCCCAATATTGTGAAATAAAATAATCAAGAAAATTTTAGCTTTAAAAAGATCCTGATGATAAACTTCCGCTGTTAAACTTAATTAAATAAATACCACGGGATTTCTGTCCCGCGGCTCCTGAAACGGGTTAAACCGGGTCGGGGGCCGTGACAGAAAAAGGTGGTATCAGAGCCACTGAGTTAAGCTAATTAAGTATTTAGAAATACTTAATTTTTCCTGATTACCATTATGTGATTATGTGTTTTATTAACTTATTATTTGTTAGTTACAGTATGGGTAAGCAAAAGCTTTCAAACATCTATCTTAAATTAGATAGATCCGCAAATGAGAAGGGAAGTTCATCCCAAACTCCTGAAGAAGGAATATTTGTTCGAAAAGCCCAATACGAGGAACCACTTTCTCCTGATAAAAGAATTTTAATTATTAGAAAATGTAGGATCGTGAAACGACCTAACGAGTCGATCAGAAGAGTGCTCAGACCGAATCAGAGGCGGAATTCATTGATTCGGTCTTCGTTTAGCTAGGATTCACTATTAAATGTCTTGTTTATTGATCTTGAACACTTTACAGTACAGAGACACCTCGACAGCACCTCGGCGTCGGAAATCAGAAAGTTCCAAATGATGACAGTTTGAATGCTATTTATAGGAGAGAGCTCCTGACCGTTTGAAGGTGGCATGTCACCCTTCAAACGGTCATGACACTTTCAAACGGTCATCACCTTCAAACTATCACCTCTCAAACTATTACATGTACAAACGGTCATGCTACAAACATTAAGCTTCAAACGGTCAACAAGATTTGACTTTCAAACGGTTAGATCTAGAATTTAGTTTTGTCTTCACTTGATGATGCATATGATGATGTCACATATATGATGTCATCATCATATATGATGACATCACTCTTGTTCAGCAGTGCAACGAACCCGAGACTCGACATAAGACGAAGACGACAGATGAATGCACCAACAGACTCCCCCTCAGATGCTGACGAGTCTTAAGTGTCGAGTCTTCGCATCTTCAGTCTTTATCAGTCTCTTTTCTTTCTTAGCATATACCAGGATCTTCTCTTTGGCTCTAACCTCGTCAGACTCCCCCTCTCATCATGATGGGATCGCTGTCTGGAATTAGCTATCACCTTAAGATCAATCCCTGGCTTTATCTCTGTTTAAGCTCATTTCCTGCACAAATTTTCTCACCACCACATAAGTTTTTACTTAAAACAAAAAGAAAAACTTTCTGGAAATAGTTATATCAAGTTCAGATTAATGATCTTGATTAACTAATCAAACTATCTCTTTTACAAAATCAGTTTCTTCTTATAAACTCACACTCCCAAACCTGTTCATCATGTTCAGCACTTGAAATTTTGAACATCAGCTCTTCAACATCAGTTGTCGAAAATCTTTTTATATTTTCAAAAATTTATGCTAAAACACACTAAAATCTTTTTGGATTTTTGATAACAAAGGAATGCAATAAAGAAATATTTACAGACACTATTTTTGTGAGTTCGTGCAAGAGGATCATATCAGTTTTTGAGACACATCACAAGCACCGTTAAACTTTAAACATTTTAAGCTCTAAACGATTCACATGGATTGACGATATTGTTGTCCACTTAAACTCAATATAAAAACTTTCGAAATGCTTACCGATACGTTAAGATATATTTAGATAGCACTAAATTCTTATGGACCCCACGATCTCAGCATATCCCCTCATCATGCAATACACTGACTCAAGTAATGCCTTTAAACTTTTATCAACTGTGATTTGTGCGAAAACAAAGCAGAATGTTTAAACATTAACAATCAGGTCGATACTTCCGTATACGCAGAGAAAGTCCAATGTTTAAACAAAATAAGAAAAAATAAAACAAGTTGAAGTTGTTTAGGCTTTAACCACCAGGTCGATACACCCGTATACGCAGAGGTGATCCAAAGCTTAAACGAAACACCAAAGAAAATAAAGCAGAACGTTTAGGCAACAACATCCAGGTCGATACTCACGTATACGCAAAGGATGTCCGATGCTTAAACAAAATAAAGAAATAAAACAAGTTTAAATCTTTGCAAAATGAAATGCACAATCACAGTGACTTTTTAGCAAAGTTGTGAAAGTTCACAAACTTAACCAGTTTTATGTCTTACGACAATCAGCGATTACCGAGTAGGCACACAATCAAGAAGGACAAAACTAAGTACTATGCTTTCGACCATGTTTCCCACTAGAACTAGGCTTTTTCATTTAGGTTTGTATCGTTATTGCAAATCTACTAGTCTAGCTGAGCCTATCGTCACATCCTTAGTGAGATCATTTATCACATTTATCTTTCCATTTCTTTAGCATGCTGTGACAGTCCAACTGATCTACTATCATTTCCTCTTTTTGACAACAAAACTCATTTTTACATTTTTCAATGTTTTTGACTTTTCAAATTTTCTAATTTAATTTTTTTTTAAATATTTCTCCCCCTAAAATCAAAATATGTCTCAATTTTGATTTTCTGGGAAAATTTGAAAACAAGCTGTACAAGAAACGTGACAACATGATGAGAATCACTTCAATTCTCCATTCACTTGGCTTGAACAATCAGAACTCCCCCTGACAACAAAAACATTTTCCCATAGTGATTTCAAAACACTTAAGTTTGTTTTAATCAAAATGGTTTTTCCGGAAAATTAGTTTTGTAAGTCATTTCTCAAACATGGGGATCTCTCATCACCTTGTTCTTTTTAACCACTTGTATGATTTAACATTTGTAAAATCAATCCACAAACATCACTTGTAGAAAATCAAGTACAATTTAATGTCCCTGATTTACCACTTGTAAGACGAAATCACTTTCATGAATTTCTCAAGAAATGTGCCGATTCATGTTCCACGCTTACCAACCTGGGAACTCCGGCAAGTCAGGTTTTTCATTTAAACAAATTCACCCAAGCCTGACGGTCCTTGGGTGCTTTTGAATTCTTGTTCAACAATGGTGGAAAATTTTCATCATCCATTGTTAGACCAGAATTCTCAATTTTTACCTCAACAACTGGCTCTTCTGGTTTTACCATTCCAGAATCATTGCCTGAATGTGGCTTGTCTGACTTTGATGAGCCAGATTCATCGCCGACATGTGGCTCCTTTGTTTCCAAAGAAACAAACTCATTGCCAGATTTGTTAATCTCTTGATTAACTGCCTTCTCTTTCTTTACTTTCTTTTCTGTCCTCAGATTTGTATCTGATGAATTCGTTTTGCTTGATTTGTCATTCTTTGGCGAGCAAGACGATTTATCAGAACTTTTATCTGGTTTACCAGTTGTATCCGAGGACAAGATCTTCTCTAGATACTCTCTAGCCTTCTTTCTCTTCTTCCTCAGTCTGTCTTTCTGCCCCTGAGAAAGTTTCACTTTCGGTTCTTGAACTTTCGGTTCTTGAACTTTATGTTCTTGAACTTTCTGTTCTTTGGGCTTGACAGAGACTGGTATCTTTACCTGCTTCTGAGATTCAACCCTCGATCTTCTCATTGATCTCTTTGAGCAATCTCTAGCAATATGACCAATGATGTTGCAGTTAAAACATCTTCTTGACTCAAAACTCCAACTCTGGCAGTTAACAGCAATGTGTCCTTGATAGCCGCATCGGTAACACACTCTGTTATCGTACCAATCACCATTTTCAGTCCAAACATTCAGATCATAGCATTGTTTGGCTTGGTGATATCCATCTCTCCTCTTGTAAGCTGGATTTGGCTTTGAAGCACTGTGGTCCGACCTGCACCACTTATTACCAACAATTTTTGAGTTTTGATTTTCTAATTTTTGTGATTTTTTATAATGATTGGATGATTGAACTGATGAGCTTTTATTATTGTCATAAACATTTTTTGAATTTTTAACTTTTTGTTTCTGTTCCAGTTTATTCTTCAAAGGTTTTTGCGCAGAGCATTCACCCTTTTCAGTCGATTGCATAACAGTTTCTTGAAATTTTTCTTTTAATTTCAAAAATGTTTTCTTTTTCTCATCATCATCAGTTTTCTCATCACAATCTTCAACTTTGACATTGTCAAAGTTTGTGACATTGTCACTTATTGGAACAGAATTGATCGGTTTTGGACATGGATAATCTGGTGTTGATGACAAAGTCTCAAAACCTATCAATTTCTCTTCAAGCTCTTTGATTTTAATCCGAGCTTTTTCAGCTTCATTTTCAAGTCGAATGATTTTCTGAAGATGAGAATTTATTTCAATTTGTTTTTCAAGATTATTTTTAAAAATAGCAGATTTCTCATCTTCTAAAATCTTCATTTGACTTTGAAAATCTTTTTCAAATTTCAATTTTTCATTTTTAAACTCTTTATCTTTTTCTTTCAAAATTTTGTCTTCTAATGTCAAACTGTTCAAATCACTTAACAGTTTAACATTTTCAGATTTTTGTTTCTCACAAATTTCCTGCAAAATAAGAATCTGTTTAACATCAGCTTGCTTCTCATCCTTCAACTTTTTGACTTCCAATGTCAAACTTTCCGCATCTTTCAAGAGTTTGCCATTGTCAGCTTCAAGTTTATCACATTTAGAGCACACTGATGCAGAACTTGAAAATTCATTCTTCACAAATTCTTCAGTTTGTTCCTCTCCCACTTGAACACCTTTACTCTTGCTCTTCTTTAATATTGATTTTCCACTTTGACTTTTCTTCTTCTCAGCATTTTTCTCCATCTGTTCTTCAAATTTCTTAATGAATTGACCAATTGTCAATTCAGAGTATTCTCCAGTTCTTTTTAAATCCAAAAGATATGTACCCCACTCTTGTTGAGGTATAGCATTGGCCAATTTTTCAACCCATTCTTCTGATTCTTTTTTAATACCCTTTTCAGACATTGAGCGAACAAGATGTTTATACCTCTCAATGATACTCTTTGTACTTTCTCCTGGACAACCTGAAAATGAATCAAATTCTTTATTTAATACATTTATTCTATCAATTGTTTCACTTGTCATTTTAAAAAAATTGATATCCATGATTCGGAAACCCGTTTTTCAAAACACTATTATTATTATATTTGACCAACACACTTATCTATTTGACACCTTTTAAATTTTTCAAAAATTCTGATTGGGCCGATAAGTATTGAAGAATCAATAGTCACATGGGTTGATCAATATTTCTTTGTTAAAAAATGATTGGGCCGTTCTCTTAATCAGATCACATGGATCGGAAGTCTTGATTAATGCACATGAGCTGTTAATGCAAATTACACTGATTGGACCCCAACTATGTGAAATCGTTTTCACATGCAATAACCATAAATTTGACCAAGACAATTAAAGACAATCAAATTGTGATTGGACCGTATGATATAATGGATTGACCCAATGTAGATCACATGCACACTGACTTCCAATTTACGAGACAACTTCGATTAAAGAATCACACAACACGATGTAATTTTCAAGCGGTTCACATTACTCAATACACTTTTGATAATATCACATGAACTGACACTCTCGCAAACTGTTATACACAATTCGATGAACACACTTTCAAACAGTAAGATCAATTTTCAAACAGTCACGATGACAACTTTCAAACGGTGATCATGTTTCAAACTGTCATGTTGTCAACTTTCAAACTGACAAGGTCAATTTTCAAACGGACAGGTGCTTGCTTCAAACGGTTAAGTCAATTTTCAAACGGACATGTATGTATTTTCAAACGGTCATGGCAGTTTTCAAACGGTCATGTCCAGTTTCAAACTGACAGCCAAGTCTCGTTCAAACGGTCAGCAATTTTCAGTCCATTTTTACCATTTTTTCTTCAAATTTTGAACTGAAACTTTCAAGGGTTTGTTAAAATACAATTATGCACGTATTGTGAAAGTTTTAGCCGATTTTATCCGTGAAAAATATCAATTTTATGAAAGAAGGTGTAGAAAATCAGAATTTGCTAGCAAAAACGAGCTAAACGGTAAGAACTCTTCCTCCTGAGCTCTGATACCACATGTAGGATCGTGAAACGACCTAACGAGTCTATCAGAAGAGTGCTCAGACCGAATCAGAGGCGGAATTCATTGATTCGGTCTTCGTTTAGCTAGGATTCACTATTAAATGTCTTGTTTATTGATCTTGAACACTTTACAGTACAGAGACACCTCGACAGCACCTCGGCGTCGGAAATCAGAAAGTTCCAAATGATGACAGTTTGAATGCTATTTATAGGAGAGAGCTCCTGACCGTTTGAAGGTGGCATGTCACCCTTCAAACGGTCATGACACTTTCAAACGGTCATCACCTTCAAACTATCACCTCTCAAACTATTACATGTACAAACGGTCATGCTACAAACATTAAGCTTCAAACGGTCAACAAGATTTGACTTTCAAACGGTTAGATCTAGAATTTAGTTTTGTCTTCACTTGATGATGCATATGATGATGTCACATATATGATGTCATCATCATATATGATGACATCACTCTTGTTCAGCAGTGCAACGAACCCGAGACTCGACATAAGACGAAGACGACAGATGAATGCACCAACAGAAAAAGTCAGGAGAAATTAAGGAAATCCCGAGAAAAGAAAGTTAAAAAGGAAACCCAGGAATTAATCAGTAAATCACCATGGGAAGACAATTTAGATGAAAAATGGGCGGATCTTTATATGTTAGCCACTGTAGCAGTAAATGCTAATCTTTAGAATACCATGACTCCGTATTAGCAACTTACAAGCCAGAAATATCATCTAGTAAATAAATAAAATCACAAATAAAATTTAGTATGTTTAAATTGTCAATTTTCCTTTGTATTAAATTAGTCACAGAATATGCAATAATATTTGAGGTTTATCTGTAAAATTTGTTATAAAATGTTAATTTATTATTTTACATATATGTTCAACAGCATGAATGAGTTATCTGGAGCCCTAGAGAATCTCAACCTTTACCCTGTAAACATAGAAGTTTCTAAAGAATTTACTGGGTACTTTCCTGATGTGGAACAACCTGTAGAATTCAACGCTCCACCTCTGGAAAAGTCAATACCTAAGAAAAGAAAGAGATTCGTATGGGGGAGGCGTGTACATAAGAGAAAGCCAGCTAAGAGACTTCCTAAAATAAACAATCCCGTAGAAAAAGGAAAAGAAATTGAAACCAGGGAAAGTTCTAGACAGAAGGAATTGGAGACTGAAGTCAAGGAAGATTCTAGGCAAATGGGAATACAGTTTGAGGAATATTCTAAGGAAATAGAAATGGGGGTTGGAAAAGGTTCTAGACAAACTCAGATGGAAATTGGAGAAAGCTCTAAACAAAACCAGGAAATGACATTTCAGGAGGAAATAGATTTTATATTGGCAAGCTGTGATACTATTCAGCCTGTCAATACAAATGTTTTTACTCGTCCTATTGAAACACAACTACCTATAAACTTAGAACCAGTAATCCCAGAACCTATCATTCACACCCAACCTTTAGGAATGGACGAGTGGTGGACCAATGACTGGCAATTCCAAAACATTATCAACAGTTCTTATTCCTTTCTTCCCCAGTTTGATCCAGAACCTCTACCAAATCCACCGATGAGTAACGAGAATATGGCTGAACTCCGCCATTTTGGTGAAGAGCTGATGGATGCTGGGAATAGGATCCGAGAGATAGGAGGACAAATTTCATGGAAATATGATGAGAGGGAACATCGTTATTAAAGATGCAAGTTGACGAGGGAGAAATGGGTTATGAGTCTGTGGTTGTATAATAACAGTAATATTAATCAGTATGTGTAAAATAAACAATAAAACAGTTGTATATGGAAGCATAATATAATCTATAAAATAAATGAAATATTAGCAAATTTACAATTTTGTTTGTATATTTATTTACGTGATTATGTGCAATTAATTGTGACATTGGATTGTTTCTTATTTACTAATTATTTATCTATAAATTAATTATCAGATGGCAAACATTGGTAATGAACCAGTAAATGAAGTAAATCAATCTGAGCAAATTCAGGAAGAATAATTGTTAAATAGGCAAGATATAGAGGATATCATTTCACAAGGAATAGCCAATGCTATTCCAGCAATCGGTGCTGCTGTTCAGAAACCTGTTAAACCTCAATCAATCATTCCTAGTAAACGTACCCAAGGCGACAACTTTAGTAATAGTATAAACGGAGGCGGAAACCATGTTAATAACAATAATGATCTGCAAGCCCCAATTTTCAAGAAAATAAAAGTTGCAACGCCTGGTTGCACTTACAAAGAATTCCTTGCCTGTAAACCAGTTGAGTTTGCAGGTAACGAAGGGGCTATTGCAGCACTGCGTTGGTTAGAGAAAACCGAGGCAGTGATTACCATAAGTAAGTGTGCCGAGGAAGATCAGGTTATGTATGCGTCAAATCTTTTTAAAGAAGGGGCGCTAGAATGGTGGAACACAGTATTACAAGCTAAAAGAAGGATCGAGGCATATGCCATGAAATGGGAAGAATTTAAGAATCTTGTAGAAAGAAAATTCTGTCCCGAGTATGAAAAAGATCAAATGGCAAATAAGTTCTTGAACCATCGGATGGTGAATGTGGATTGTCATGGTTATACTTCGACATTCTTCGAATATGCTAGAGTGGTACCAACGCTGGCTTCACCAGAGCCGGTACTCATTTCTCGCTATATTTGGGGATTAATTAGCGAAATCCGCAACATTGTTAAGGCTACGAGACCTCGCACTATTGACGATGTTGTAGAATTAGCTAATACCCTCACTGACGAACTGGTACGCACAAGAGATGAAAACAGGAAAAAGGAACTGGCTCAGAAAATTACCCAAGGATTTCGAGTGGGTAATAATAGCAACTTCAAGAGAAGAGGGACATGGCAATCTTCAACTTCGCCGTTCTGCAGAAATTGCAAAAAGAAACATTATGGAAAATGTTATATGACCTGCAACTTTTGCAAAGCCATAGGACATCGCGAAGAAGACTGCAGGAAGAAAACAAGAGTCTGCTATAACTGTGGAGAAACAGGACATTTTAAGCCAGAATGCCCTAAATTAGTTAAACCAGCAGACAACAAAACCAAGGCGACCAACGGAGCTACTAAGAAGAATGCCAGAGCATTCCAGCTGACCACCCAAGAAGCAGAACTCATTCCAGATGTGATAGCTGGTACGTTCCTAGTTCACAACGTTTACGCAAAAGTATTATTCGACTCTGGTGCAAACCAAAGTTTTATAAATACTTTATTCTGTCAAGCTCTTAAGTTACCTTTAACCAACATTAGGCAGATTTTTACAGTCAAAACCGCAGATGGGAATTCAGTTAAAATAGATCAGGTTTTGCAAAAAGTAGAAATAGAACTTTCAGGTCATAAATTTTCTGCAAATCTGTTACCTATGAAATTAGCTGAATTCGATGTTGTGTTAGGAATGGATTGGTTAATAGCCAACCATGCTCAAATAATTTGTGATAAAAATTCTGTAGAAATTCAGGCACCTACTGGAGAAGTAATCATGATTACAGGAGATAAACCGCGTAAACCCATGAAGTTCATATCAGTAATGAAAGTTGCTAGTTATGAACGAAAGCAAGGAATAGTATATATGATTTCAGTAATCATTAATACTAAGAATAAAGAACTTAAGGAAATTCCTGTAGTCTCAGAATACCCAGATATATTCCCAGAAGAGTTACCGGGATTACCACCAGATAGGGAAGTAGAATTTAGGATTCATCTAATTCCTGGAACTACACCGATAGCTAAAGCACCTTATCAGTTAGCTCCTACCGAAATGTTAGAACTGAAAAAGCAATTAGATGAATTACTAAGCAAAGGATTCATACAACCTAGCTCATCCCCTTGGGGAGCTCCAGTGTTGTTTGTAAAGAAGAAGGATGGTTCGATGAGAATGTGTATTGATTATAGAGAACTGAATAAGGTTACAATTAAGAATCGATACCCATTACCTAGGATTGATGATCTATTCGATCAACTTCAGGGAGCTAGATATTTTTCTAAGATTGACTTACGTTCCGGATATCATCAATTGAAAGTACAAGAGGAAGACATACCTAAAACTGCTTTCAGAACAAGGTATGGTCATTACGAGTTTACAGTCATGCTCTTTGGGTTAACGAATGCTCCTGCTGCATTCATGGACATGATGAATAGAATCTGTAAACCGTATTTGGATAAATTTGTAATTATTTTTATAGACGATATACTTATTTATTCCAAAAGTAAGACAGAACATTGTGAGCACTTGCATGCACTCTTAACTTTGTTAAGAAAAGAAAAGCTTTATGCCAAATTCTCGAAGTGTGAATTTTGGCTAAAGGAAGTGCAATTTTTAGGACACATGGTGAATCACGAAGGTATTCATGTAGATCCTGCTAAGATAGAGGCAATTACCAATTGGAAGGTTCCACAAACCGCAATGGAAATTAGAAGTTTTATAGGTTTAGCTAGATATTATAGACGGTTTATTAAGGATTTTTCCAAAATAGCTGTACCATTAACTAAGCTAACCTGTAAAGCCGTTAAGTTTGAATGGGGACCTAAACAAGAAGAAGCCTTTAGAATCTTGAAGCAGAAATTAACAAATGCTCCAATCCTAGCTTTACCAGAAGGGACTGAAGATTTTGAAGTATACTGTGATGCTTCAAAACTAGGATTAGGATGTGTGCTAATGCAACGCAAGAAGGTAATTGCGTATGCTTCAAGACAGTTGAAAAAGCACGAGGAAAATTATACAACTCATGATTTAGAATTAGGAGCTGTATTTTTTGCCCTTAAGATTTGGAGACATTATCTTTACGGAAGTAAATTTACAGTCTATACAGACCACAAAAGTTTAAAATATATTTTTGGGCAAAAAGAGTTAAACATGAGGCAAAGGAGATGGATGGAAATCTTAAGTGATTACGATTGTGATATTCAATATCACGAAGGAAAGGCAAATGTAGTTGCAGATGCCTTAAGTCGTAAGTACCATGAGAGACAACGACGGGTTCGTGCTCTCAGATTAAATCTACAGTTAGATTTAATGGAACAACTGAAACATTTTCAAGAAACAGCAATAGAGGATGTTGCTGAAGGAATGAAAGGACGAATAAAAGAATTAGAACAAGGATATGATGGAATTTGGAGATTCCATAAGAAAAGGATTTGGGTACCGAAGCAGGGAGAATTAAGAAATAAGATTTTAGAGGAAGCTCATAAATCTAGGTATACCATACACCCTGGAAATAATAAGATGTACCAAGATTTAAGAAATAATTTCTGGTGGATAGGCATGAAGAAGGATATAGCTAGATATGTTTCTAAGTGTCTTACTTTTTCACAAGTTAAGGCAGAACATCAGAAACCTTCAGGTCTACTACAACAATTAGAAATGCCAGTATGGAAATGAAAACCTCATAACAATGGATTTTGTTACTAAGTTACCCAAAACCAGAAAAGGTAATGATGCGATTTGGGTAATTGTGGATCGATTAACCAAATCTGCTCACTTTCTACCTATGAAAGAAACCTTTAGCATGGAAAGATTGGCTAAGTTGTATGTAGATGAAGTTGTATCCTTACATGGAGTTCCACTCTCCATTGTTTCCGATAGAGATAGTCGTTTTACTTCCCATTTTTGGACAAGTTTTCAAAAAGCAATGGGAAATCGACTAAACTTAAGCACTGCATATCATCCCCAAACGGACGGGCAAAGTGAAAGGACAATTGAAACTCTAGAAGACATGCTCCGAGCATGTGTGATAGATTTTGGTGGAAATTGGGATGATCACTTACCTCTGATCGAATTCTCCTATAATAATAGTTATCATTCAAGTATTGAAACTGCCCCATTCGAGGCACTTTATGGAAGAAAGTGCAGAACTCCAGTTTGTTGGGCAGAAATAGGAGAAAATCAATTATCAGGTCCGGAGATTGTGCAAGAGACGACAAATAAGATCACACAAATCAAGGAAAGACTGAAGACGGCTAGAGATCGTCAAAAGAGTTATGCAAACGATAGAAGGAAGCCATTGGAGTTCCAAGTTGGAGATAGAGTACTGTTAAAAGTTTCTCCTTGGAAAGGAGTTGTTAGATTCGGTAAGAAAGGAAAGCTAAGTCCTAGATACGTAGGACCATTTCCAGTGATCCAACGTATAGGACCAGTTGCTTATCGTTTACAACTACCAAAAGAGTTAGCTGGAGTACATGATGTATTTCATGTATCCAATCTCAAGAAATGTCTATCAGGCGAATCTTTGGTAGTACCATTCCAAGATATAGAGGTAAGTGAAAAATTAAAATTTGTAGAGAAACCTCTTCAGATAGAAGACAGAAAGGTCAAATTTCTCAAACACAAGCGACTAGTTTTAGTTAAAGTAAAGTGGGATTCAAAGCGAGGACCTGAATACACTTGGGAGCTGGAATCAGAAATGAAGCGAAAGTATCCTCAATTATTCCAGTAAATCTCGAGGACGAGATTTTTATTAAGGTGGGGAGAATGTAACAACTCTCACTAAAACTATTATTTATTATTATATTTAGTCCAATAGGAAACCCTAATTAAGACACCCAAGTGATTCTGCACAAACCCTAAAATTTTCAGAACTCTCAGAATCAGGATCAGGGCCCCTAAAACTCAGGGGGGGGGGGGGTAAACCCTAGTTACGATTATCTACATAAAACGTTGTCAAAATTGAATTTTACGAAATTGTCAACTCAGCAAGCCTACACACACACGGGGCTACTCTATGAAAAATAGGTGACCCTTACGGACCGTAAGGGACAAGGCTTACGGTCCGTAAGCAGGGCAAATTTCGTGTATAAATAGTGGACATTGGGACTTGATTTCTGCAATTAAAACGACGAACAAACTCGCTATACCCATTGAATTACGTTCTGTTTACTACAAAAACACCCACGAATCCCGAATCGCTGCCGCAAAACAGGGTAATAACTCAATCGCTGTTACGATTCATTGTCCGATCGATTAAAATATCCAAGGGATGTTTAAGTGTTGCCCACATTAGGGTTATGCTTTGTCATTCGTCGTTAATTCGATGGATGTTTAAGTATCGCACTTTGTCATTCGTTGTGAGGGTTTAATCTCGTGAGTTATCGTAAATGCTGTATTGATTACTAACCCAGTTTTGTGTGCATTGTTATTTAAATTAGGTTAACAAGGCTAATCCGTAGACTAGACTCTGTCCGTGTTAAATCTGCAATGTGAGTCATTCTCTTTTTATCAAATTTGATTTAAAAAGCATGTTTACTTTCAAAGTTATAATTACAGGGATTAAGTCTTTGTAGTCACCAAATTACAGCCGGTATGTGGGGTATTGTATACATCACTTTTTCCCGCCACCATTGGACAACGAGTTAGCCAATGGGTGGTCTGACCACTGTCACAGAAATAAGTCGAGTGACAAATACTGTGGGTAGTTGGTTGATATAGAAACAATGTAATCACCCTTAATACTGTAAATTATAACAAACAGGTTGTTTTATTAAATAGAATGATTCACCAGTATTTCCCGCTGACAAAACCTTTTTCAAACATGTTTCAGGTGATCTGTTGTGATTCAGGAAAAGTGCTGTGGAGCACTACAAGCTTAAGAAAGTGGCTCATTATAAAATAAAGAAATATGTTTTGTAACCTAAAGATTTCTCCGTGAAATCTTATTATTGTAAATTACCAGGGTTTTATCCCAATATTGTGAAATAAAATAATCAAGAAAATTTTAGCTTTAAAAAGATCCTGATGATAAACTTCCGCGGTTAAACTTAATTAAATAAATACCACGAGATTTCTGTCCCGCGGCTCCTGAAACGGGTTAAACCGGGTCGGGAGCCGTGACAAGAACAAAGGAAGTTCCAAAAAATGAAGAATTTGTGAAGAATGAAGCTTCAAGTTCTGCATCAGTGTGCTCTAAATGTGATAAACTTGAAGCTGACAATGGCAAACTCTTGAAAGATGTGGAAAGTTTGACATTGGAAGTCAAAAAGTTGAAGGATGAGAAGCAAACTGATGTTAAACATATTTTTATTTTGCAGGAAATTTGTGAGAAGCAAAAATCTGAAAATGTTAAACTGTTAAATGACTTGAACAGTTTGACATCAGAAAACAAGAAGTTGAAAGAAAATGGAAAAATTTTTGAAGATAAAATTAAAAATTTTGGAAATGAAAAATCAAAAATTGAAAAAGAATTTCAAAGTCAAATAAAAATTCTTGAAGATGGAAGATCTGTTTTTAGCAAGAATAACATTGAAAAGCAAAAAATGATAAATTCTCATCTTCAGACGATTATTCGACTTGAAAAAGAAGCTGAATGTGCTCGAAAGAAAATCAAAGAGTTAGAAGGTAAAATCAGAGAATGGGAAGAAAAGTTGAAGGTTTTTGTAAATACTTCAGCTATTCCCTGTCCTAAACCAGTTAATTCAGTTCTAATAAGTGACAAAGTCACAAACTTTGACAAAGTCAAGGTTGAGGATTGTGATGATAAAACTGATGATGAAAATGAGGACTTTTATTCAGCAGAAGAGTCTGAGTCAGAATCTGATGCTGAAAATGAGAAAAAGAAAATATTTTTGAAATTAAAAGAAAAATTTCAATAAACTGTTCTGCAATCGACTGAAAAGGGTGAATGCTCTACGCAAAAACCTTTGAAGAAGAAAGTGGAACAGAAACAAAAAGATAAAAATTCAGAAAATGTTTATAACAAGAATAAAAGCTCATCAGTTCAATCATCCAATCATTATAAAAAATCACAAAAATTAGAAAATCAAAACTCAAAAATTGTTGGTAATAAGTGGTGCAGGTTTGACCACAGTGCTTCAAAGCCAAATCCAGCTTTCAAGAGGAGTGATGATCACTACAAAGCCAGACAATGCTATGATCTGAATGTTTGGACTGAAAGTGGTGATTGGTACGATAACAGAGTGTGTTACTCTTGTGGTGTTCGAGGACACATTGCTGTTAACTGCCAAAATCAGTGGTTTGAGATGAGGAGATGTTATAATTGCCAAATCAGAGGACACATTGCTAGAGATTGCCCAATGAGATCAAAGGGAAGATCGAGGGCTGAATCACAGAAAATGGCAAAGAAGAAACCAGTCAATGTCAAGCCCAAAGAACAGAAAGTTCAAGAATCTAAAGTTCAAGAACAGAAAGTTCAAGAAAAGAAAGTCAAGCTTTCTCAAGGGCAGAAAGATAGACTGAGGAAAAAGAGGAAGAAAGCGAGAGAATATCTTGAAAGGATTTTGTCCTCGGATACAACTGGTAAAACAGGTAAAAGTTCTGATAAATCGTCTTGCTCACCAAAGAACAACAAATCAAGCAAAACGCATTCATCAGATACAAATCTGAGGACGAAAGAGGGAAAGAAGAAGAAGAAAGTTTGTGGTGATGAATCTGTTTCTTCGGAAACAAAGGAGCCACATGTTGGCGATGAATCTGGCTCATCAAAGTCAGACAAGCCAAGTTCAGGCAATGAATCTGGTGTGGTAAAGCCAGAGGAGCCATTTGTTGAGGTAAAAGTTGAGAATTCTGGTTTAACAATGGATGATGCAAATTTTCCACCATTGTTGAACAAGAATTCAAAATCACCCAAGGATCGTCAGGCTTGGGTGAATCTGTTTAAATGAAAAACCTGACTTGCCGGAGCTCCCAGGTTGGTAAGCGAGGAGCAGGAATCGGCACATTTCTTGAGAAATTCACAAATGTGATATTTCGACTTACAAGTGGTAAATCAGGGACATTAAGTTGTACTTAATTTTCTACATGTGATTGTGTTGTTAAAATCGATAAATGTTAAATCTTACAAGTGGTTAAAGAAAACAAGGTGATGAATGATCCCCATGTTTGAGAAATGGCTCACAAAACTAATTTTCCGGAAAAACCATTTTGATTAAAACAAACTTAAGTGTTTTGAAATCACTATGGGAAAATGTTTTGTTGTCAGGGGGAGTTCTGATTGTTTAAGCCAAGTGAATGGAGAATTGAAGTGATTCTCATCATGTTGTCACATTTCTTGTACAGTTTGTTTACAAATTTTCCCAGAAAATCAAAATTGAGAAATATTTTGATTTTAGGGGGAGTAAAAATTTTAAAAAATTAGAAAATTTGAAAATTACAAAAACATTGAAAAAATGCAAAAATGTGTTTTGTCGTAAAAAGAGGAAATGATAGTAGATCAGTGAGACTGTCACAGCATGCTAAAGAAATGGAGAGATAAAATGTGATAAGCGATCTCACTAAAGATGTGACGGTAGGCTCAGCTAGACTAGTAGATTTGCGATAACGATACAAACCTAAAATGAAAAAGCCTAGTTCTAGTGGGAAACATGATTGAAAGCATAGTACTTAGTTTTGTCCTTCTTGATTGTGTGCCTACTCAGTAATCGCTGATTGTCGAAAGACATAAAACTGGTTAAGTTTGTGAACTTTCACAACTTTGCTGAAAAGTCGCTGTGATTGTGCATTTTATTTTGCAAAGATTTAAACTTGTTTTATTTCTTTATTTTGTTTAAGCATTGGACATCCTCTGCGTATACGTGAGTATCGACCTGGATGTTATTGCCTAAACGTTCTGCTTTATTTTCTTTGGTGTTTCGTTTAAGCTTTGGATCACCTCTGCGTATACGTGAGTATCGAACTGGTGGTTAAAGCCTAAACAACTTCAACTTGTTTTATTTTTCTTATTTTGTTTAAACATTGGACTTTCTCTGCGTATACGGAAGTATCGACCTGATTGTTAATGTTTAAACATTCTGCTTTATTTTCGCACAAATCATAGTTGATAAAAGTGTAAAGGCATTACTTGAGTTAGTGTATTGCATGATGAGGGGATATGCTGAGATCGTGGGGTCCATAAGAACTTAGTGCAAAATTAATATACTTTAAACGTATCGGTAAGCATTTCGAAAGTTTTTAGATTGAGCTTAAGTGGACAACAATATCGTCAATCTACGTGAATCGTTTAGAACTTAAAATGTATAAAGCTTAACGGTGTTAGTGATTTGTCTCAGAAACTGATATGATCCTCTTACACAAACTCACAAAAATATATTGTTTGTATATATTTCTTTAATACATTCCTTTGTTATAAAAAAAATCCAAAAAGATTTTAGTGTGTTTTAGCATAAATTTTGAAAATTACAAAAATATTTTCGACAATGGATGTTGGAGAGCTGATATTCAAAATTTCAAGTGCTGAACATGATGAACATGGTTGGGAGTGAGTGCTTAAATGAAGGAATTTATTTTGAGAAAGAAAGTTTGATTAGTTAATCAGGGTCATTAATTTGAACTTGATGTAACTATTACTAATAAGTTTTTCTTAATGATTTAAGTAAAAACTTATGTTTTGATGAGAAAATGTGTGCAGGAGTTGAGCTGAACAGAATTAAAGCCAGGATGTGATCTCTAGGTGATAGCTAATTCCAAACAGCGATCCCATCATGATGAGAGGGGGAGTCTGACGAGGTTAGAGCCAAAGAGAAGATTCTGGTATATGCTAAGAAAGAAAAGAGACTGATAAAGACTGAAGATTGAGAATACTCGACACTTAAGACTCGTCAACATCTGAGGGGGAGTCTGTTGGTGCATTCATCTGTCAACTTTGTCTTATGTCGAGTCTCGGTTGCGTTGCAGATCTGAACGAGCATGAAGTCATCTTTAAGAATGATGACATCACATGTGTGACATCAAGGATGACATCACAACAATGACATCATCACTTCATACATATCAGATTGTTGGTTTCGCTTGAAGACAAAAGTCTAGGTTTCGCTTGAAGTTAATCATGGGACTTTCGCTTGAACATTAATTTGTTGGTTTTGCTTGAAGTGTCATGTAGTGTTTCAAGCGAAAGCAGGATAGTATAAATAGGGGAGTGTTCATGTCATTTGTAACGATTTTCAGATTCCATACCGAGGTGCTGCCGGTGTGAAGACTGATTGTAATTGCTATTATATCAATCAAATCAGTGTTTAAAGTGATAACCAAGCTGTTTCAAAGTCAGTTTCTTATTTTTCGCATCTGAAACTGATAAAATCTCTTCTGAACGACTCGTTCGGGTCACAAAACGATCCTACACTCACGGATGTAGCTCATCCGCAAAGATGAGCAGGTCCACACGAAGGTGCTTAGGTCCGTACAAATGTAAAGCTTAGTCCATACGAATGTAAATGTGTATAAATAGATGTGTGGACTTAGTGTTTAGTAGCTTTGGAGACGGATTGTGAGGCGAAGCTTTGTCAAAATTGTACCAGGATTGTGAATTATATAGAAAATAGAGAAAATTGTGAAATTTTGTGTTTCTATCTACTTCTGATGGATTTCGTACATCTGACTTAGGACTAGATATCTACGTAAACGTTAACGATAATCCGCAAACGGACCTACACGTAAGTTAACAAACTATAGTCTTATTCAGGCAGCACTTTGCATTCGTTAGTTGGTTCTCTGATCGATCGGACAGGATATCGTATGGGTGATAATCGGTTAGAACATCAACGTATAGAGAGAAGAAGAGAATTAATGAGCAAGGAAAAATAAATCCTAAGCTTCCTATTTATAGGTAAAGAATATGCATTTTTGTAACGACTCACACAAAAATGTCCTAAACCGTTCCGTAAGTATAAACCTGGACCCTGATATAACAACTCTCATTAAAAATACTATTTCTTATTTTAATTTGCTTAAGAGGAAACCCTAATTGAGACACCCAAGTAATCCTGCACAAACCCTAAAATTTTCAGAATAATCAGGATCAGGGCCCCTAAAACTCAGAGGGGGCATTTCCCATTTACGATTATCATCACTGTTTGCTGTCAGAATTGAATTTTCTCGAACCTTCGACTCATCAGGGCTACCCAGGTGACGAAGTAGGCCTAGCCTACTTTGACTTCCCAGGTGATACGCGGGAGAAACAAATACATCTTCCGCGACATGCGGGAGAAACCAAATTTCAGTATAAATAGAGGGGTGTAGCACTTGATTTCTGGCGTTAGTTCGACATTCAAATTCATTTCCTACACTGAGTTATACTCCAATTCGTTCAAATCACACTTTCACGTAGAGATACGCTGCTACAATACAGGGTATTAACTCGATCATTGCTACAATTCTTTCCTTTCCTTCAGCTTTTATTATATTAATTAGTAGCTCGGGATCATGCCTTCTAAATCCCGAAACTCTGCCCGTTATTAGGGTAATAACTCTAATCGCTGCTACGATTCAATGTCCGATCGATTGAAACTATCCGACCGGATGTTTAAGCGCTATCCTTTGTCATTAGTCGTGATTCCGACAGTATGTTTGAGTATCACCCGAACTCGGGGAATACTCTGTCATTCGTTGAGAATCCGATGGATGTTTAAGTGATTGCACTTTGTCATTCGTTGTGAAGCTTTTGGTCTCGTGAGTTGTCGTTAAAGTTGAATTGAGTTAATACACTAATACGAGTTCCACTGTGTCTAGAAATTAGAACTCGTAATCAGGGAGCTGCTAGAATATTTAATAGCTAAGTAAATTTCGTAGTTAAATAAATTTATTAAACGTACTAATTACGTACACTTAGTTGTTGAGATAACTTAACAATTAAGAAACCTTAATAAATAAGTTAAACTTAATCAAGTTAAGTAAGATTAATTAATCAGTTAAGAATGATTAATTAAGTTAAGTATGATTAATTAATCAGTTAAGCAAAAATAATTAAGCTAAGCAAGATTAATTAAGTTAAGCAAGATTAATTAATCACCTAAGTAGATATACATGAAAAATAGATATATATAGGGTAGATATTATCTAAGGAAGATTTTATCTAAGGAAAGTATTACCTAGGGAAGGTATTATCTAAGGAAAGTGTTATTCAGGGAAAACTTTATTTGAGAAAAACTTATCTAGGGAAATTCTATATAGAGGTAAGACTTATCTTCTCACCTATAAATAGGAAGCTTAGGAATTCATTTCCTTTGCTCATTTCTTCTATTCTTCTCTCTATACGTTAGTGTTCTAACCAATAATCGCCGATGCGATGTTCTGTCCGATCGATTCAGGAACCAACTAACAAATGCCAAAGTGCTGTACTTTGTGAATTTCGTTAAACGGAATCCAAAGTGCTATACTTTGTGAATTTTGCTAAGGTTCGAATCTCGTGACTACCGTTAGGTTTGATTTGGGTTTTACACAAATACGTATTCCATTATGTTAAACTATATGTTTAACTATCAGAATACTCCCAAATATACAATCAAACAAGCTGTTAAATCATCAGAAGATTCAGAACAATAAAGTACATGCTTAATTATCAGAAGAAGTAGAATCAAGAAGCTTGTTAATTCAATCCTGCATGCTTATAAAGTGAGTCATTCTCTTTTTATCAACTGTTTTACAATACTCCAAATTATTTTCAAAGTTATAATTACAGTGATTAAGTTTATGTAATCACCAAATTACAGCCGGTATGTGCGGTATTGTGCACATTACTACTGTTGTTGTCACTTTAGGTGGGCGAACCTAATTAGTGATATTCGTCATTCATTGGGGCAGCCAATGGTGATATGACCACAGTCACCGAAATGAGTCGAGTGACAAATACTGTGGGTAGTTGGTTTGATATCAGAAACATTGTAATCTCTCTTAATACTGTAAATTATAACAAATGTGTCGTTTTATTAAATAGAATGATTCACTCAGTATTTCCCGCTGACAAAACCTTTTTCAAACATGTTTCAGGTAATTACAGTAGAGAGGGATACGACACTGAAAGACTTCAAGAAGTGGCTTATTTTATTAACTAAATCAAATTAAGAAATATTATTTTATTAAAGCTACCATTGTAAAACATGGGTTTATCCCATCTATTTAATAAATAAAATCCGGTGTTTTCTAAACTCTGATATTTTTCCTAACTCACGGTCCTGATGAAATTTCCGCTGCAATATTTTTCAAAATAATCACCGGTACCACTAGGCTGTTTACGACTCCCGATTCCGTCCAGGGTGGGTCGGGGGTCGTGACAGATGGTGGTATCAGAGCCACTACTTTAAGCCAATAAGTGTTGTAATAATAAAACCTAAGTTTATATAAAAGAGTTAGGAGATTGCTGTTAATTGGTAGCACACATGATAGCATTTAGACTTGAACTTAAGAAAAGATGCCTTAGTATCAGCTTCAAGATAAGCTAAGTACTTATGTGAATAAATTATGATGGGTTTTGATATACCATAAGAATTAGAATATTGCAAGATATGATAAATAAGCAAGAATTAATAGTAATTATTGCTTATTGATATTACTTGGTCTAGAATAATATATGTTACAGGAATACAAATTTCCTTAATTCTGGATAAAAGCCCTAATGAAAGAGGCACTTTTGAAAAAAAAATAATAATACTATTTATGGGAAATAGAAAATTTTCTCTGGCAAGACTGGGTATGGTGTAGTAAACTCTCCAGTTTGTCCAGATATATTGAGGTTACCGCTCTGGCGCGAATCGGATAAGATGGGATAGATAATATGTCAAACAAGTGACAAGACTTCCCTAAATAGTATCATGACCAGATATTTGATTGGTTTTTGGAAATAAGAATCTGTTAAATACATTGACCTTATGAAGGGTATGTATATTACAGCATGTGAAATATATGATTATATAGATATGTATATCTATAAGAAATTCCAAAAAGTCAATTAAGAATAAAGCACAAGCATATGTGTCAATAATAAATCTAGATTTCTTTATCAGGAATCTCTTGCATATATCTATAATTCTGTTATCAAACATTATTTCATTTGATCATCTGTCTCATAACTCATGCGACAAAATAAACGACGGGAACCCTTTAAGTTGGGACACCATCAAAAGTAAAATTTCCAATGCATTATTATAAACTATTAACGCAATTAAGAAGCAAGTAAAGTTGTGCTAGTGCACAAGAAAACACATGAAACTTAAATTATACGTCCACAGACGTCGAAGTATCTCACACACGACTTTCGAGGCAAGACCTTTGGAAAATATGATTGGGCACGACAACAGCAATGCTCATCCCAGCAGTGGGAGAACTACTGATCAAAAAGCGGCACTTTGCCACATGATCCTACAAACGACATGAATCTTGCTAAGGAACGATAGAACAAGATTTCACAACAATCTGTGCATAGTCTAATCAGACTCATAAATTACTGGCGCTGAAAAAGGAGTCACATATCTTTGCAAAATCCCCTATTTCATTTTATTTGACATTCCTGGGTAATGTCACTTAACAACGGTTATCATCCAAAAGTCCAAATAAAATTCTTAAATTTCTTTTGTTAAAATTTTGACCTCTGTGAATAGACTTTTGCATTGTTACTTCCCTTAATGGTCATCATACCATGAGGATTTCTTTCATAGTAGTAAATATTGATCTGTTTCATTTCTTGGTAAATTCACACACATGCACTGTTTGTTGCGCATGTGGTTCGTTTAATTTATGAAGACCACTGGAGGGCTTCATTCCAAATTGTTGTTTTATTCAAACTCAAATATCGTTTCGCTATACTTGATCTTTGCATTGTAAACCACATTATTGCAAAACGATGACTCTTTGATATCAAGTCAATGAACTTCTTGAAAATCTCAATTTCCTTTGGCATACATGGGTTTTTGTTGTGACCATGTCCGAACTTTCTTATTTGATACATGAACTCGTTTTATTTGAACCAAGTTTAATTGTTTGAACTTGCTCGCATTACATATTCACTTTAAGATTCCATATGATGGATTACAGCTATCATATTCGAAATAATCTCAACAAGCACTTCATTTGTTTTGCTTGGTCTTCGACTTCATTGAATCGTTTCTTTGATCACCTTGTGGTGACATTTTCATCAAATTGAAGCTTGCGCTAATCTCGTTTGCACTCATCATATATGGATTTAATTTATTTATTTTTGAATCCGCTTTGTTGGTTTATCATATAAAAGCAATCTTAACACAATTGTGTGCTAAGATAATGATACACAAATTCATTTCATACTTCAGTGTATCTCTTAATGATTCTTATATTATCCATCGAGAGTTTCGCAATCTTTATTGCTTTATCATCTTTGATCGAAAAACATTATTCAATTATTTCGTTTTCAAATCCTACTAGATTATTTGAAACAAACATTTGGACTTACTTCATTTAATTTAAAACATGGTGAAACTTATTTCATTCACCGCTACTATTATTTCGATTACTACAACACCTTGTGGTGTCACAATAAACTTGTAGCTTGAGCTAATTTCATTTTCACACCTGATGTACGGATTTATTTACTTATTCCTGTTGGTTCATTATCTTAAACAGTCTTAATACAATTATGTGTTAAGATAAGAGTACACAAATTCATATTATATTCCTGTGTACCTCTAAAGATTCTTTCATTTAAAATTCTATAATTTTCATTTGATCTATTCATCATCAATTGAAAAACCTATAATTTGAAATTTTCTTCAGTAACGGTGAATTTGTTCAGTCACCATAATTATTGAACTATTTCAATCGTTACGACACCTTGCGTTATCGGCATAAACTTGTAGCTTGCGCTAATCATAATCATACGAATTATTCAAAACCACGTATGTCTTTCCTTTGACTCATCATTTAAAAATAGTCTTAATGCAATTATGTATTAAAGACAATGATACACTAAACTCTATTGTATTTCGGTGTATCCCTGCAATTCAATAAATATCAACACATTGATTTTTCTCATATCATAATTCTATAGTTAACAAATTATTTTCGTGTTTCTATTTTCATTTGAGCTTGTGGATTCTAAGTCGTCTTCAGTTGACAATCAAAGTAAGTTTCCTTTGACAATGACTTCTATTGTTTCTAAAGTCATTTTCAACTTGTAAATATTCACATCCATTGATCATATATCTCTTTTGATTTAAATCTAGTCATCTTGAAAATTTTATCATTTCATCTCATTCATTTGACATCGATCTCTTGAGTTGATTTAGTTGAGTTATTAAGTCCAATTTATTGTAAAACTCATATTCACAAAATCTGATATTTTTGTACCATCTTCCTTAAAACTTTTCTTACTAACTAAAACGTGACATAATTCTAAAAGAGATATCGTAGCCTAAATCTCGAGGACGAGATTTAGAACAAGGTGGGGAGAATGTAACGACTCACACAAAAATGTCCTAAACCGTTCCGTAAGTATAAACCTGGACCCTGATATAACAACTCTCATTAAAAATACTATTTCTTATTTTAATTTGCTTAAGAGGAAACCCTAATTGAGACACCCAAGTAATCCTGCACAAACCCTAAAATTTTCAGAATAATCAGGATCAGGGCCCCTAAAATTCAGAGGGGGCATTTCCCATTTACGATTATCATCACAGTTTGCTGTCAGAATTGAATTTTCTCGAACCGTCGACTCATCAGGGCTACCCAGGTGACGAAGCAGGCCTAGCCTACTTTGACTTCCCAGGCGATACGCGGGAGAAACAAATACATCTTCCGCGACACGCAGGAGAAACCAAATTTCAGTATAAATAGAGGGGTGTGGCACTTGATTTCTGGCGTTAGTTCGACATTCAAATTCGTTTCCTATACTGAGTTATACTCCAATTCGTTCAAATCACACTTTCACGTAGAGATACGCTGCTACAATACAGGGTATTAACTCGATCATTGCTACAATTCTTTCCTTTCCTTCAGCTTTTATTATATTAATTAGTAGCTCGGGATCATGCCTTCTAAATCCCGAAACTCTGCCCGTTATTAGGGTAATAACTCTAATCGCTGCTACGATTCAATGTCCGATCGATTGAAACTATCCGACCGGATGTTTAAGCGCTATCCTTTGTCATTAGTCGTGATTCCGATAGTATGTTTGAGTATCACCCGAACTCGGGGAATACTCTGTCATTCGTTGAGAATCCGATGGATGTTTAAGTGATTGCACTTTGTCATTCGTTGTGAAGCTTTTGGTCTCGTGAGTTGTCGTTAAAGTTGAATTGAGTTAATACACTAATACGAGTTCCACTGTGTCTAGAAATTAGAACTCGTAATCAGGGAGCTGCTAGAATATTTAATAGCTAAGTAAATTTTGTAGTTAAATAAATTTATTAAACGTACTAATTACGTACACTTAGTTGTTGAGATAACTTAACAATTAAGAAACCTTAATAAATAAGTTAAACTTAATCAAGTTAAGTAAGATTAATTAATCAGTTAAGAATGATTAATTAAGTTAAGTATGATTAATTAATCAGTAAAGCAAAAATAATTAAGCTAAGCAAGATTAATTAAGCTAAGCAAGATTAATTAAGCTAAGTAAGATTTATTAATCACCTAAGTAGATATACATGAAAAATAGATATATATAGGGTAGATATTATCTAAGGAAGATTTTATCTAAGGAAAGTATTACCTAGGGAAGGTATTATCTAAGGAAAGTGTTATTCAGGGAAAACTTTATTTGGGAAAAACTTATCTAGGGAAATTCTATATAGAGGTAAGACTTATCTTCTCACCTATAAATAGGAAGCTTAGGAATTCATTTCCTTTGCTCATTTCTTCTATTCTTCTCACTATACATTAGTGTTCTAACCAATAATCGCCGATGCGATGTTCTGTCCGATCGATTCAGGAACCAACTAACAAATGCCAAAGTGCTGTACTTTGTGAATTTCGTTAAACGGAATCCAAAGTGCTATACTTTGTGAATTTTGCTAAGGTTCGAATCTCGTGACTACCGTTAGGTTTGATTTGTGTTTTACACAAATACGTATTCCATTATGTTAAACTATATGTTTAACTATCAGAATACTCCCAAATATACAATCAAACAAGCTGTTAAATCATCAGAAGATTCAGAACAATAAAGTACATGCTTAATTATCAGAAGAAGTAGAATCAAGAAGCTAGTTAATTCAATCCTGCATGCTTATAAAGTGAGTCATTCTCTTTTTATCAACTGTTTTACAATACTCCAAATTATTTTCAAAGTTATAATTACAGTGATTAAGTTTATGTAATCACCAAATTACAGCCGGTATGTGGGGTATTGTGCACATTACTACTGTTGTTGTCACTTTAGGTGGGCGAACCTAATTAGTGATATTCGTCATTCATTGGGGCAGCCAATGGTGATATGACCACAGTCACCGAAATGAGTCGAGTGACAAATACTGTGGGTAGTTGGTTTGATATCAGAAACATTGTAATCTCTCTTAATACTGTAAATTATAACAAATGTGTCGTTTTATTAAATAGAATGATTCACTCAGTATTTCCCGCTGACAAAACCTTTTTCAAACATGTTTCAGGTAATTACAGTAGAGAGGGATACGGCACTGAAAGACTTCAAGAAGTGGCTTATTTTATTAACTAAATCAAATTAAGAAATATTATTTTATTAAAGCTACCATTGTAAAACATGGGTTTATCCCATCTATTTAATAAATAAAATCCGGTGTTTTCTAAACTCTGATATTTTTCCTAACTCACGGTCCTGATGAAATTTCCGCTGCAATATTTTTCAAAATAATCACCGGTACCACTGGGCTGTTTACGACTCCCGATTCCGTCCAGGGTGGGTCGGGGGTCGTGACAATTTTTTTTCTAGAAAGTTTCATATATACCTTCCTTAGATAAGCCTTCCCTAGATAAACCTTCACTAGATACTAGCTACCCATATACACCTTAATCAGTTGTTATCTACCCATATATACCTTCCACATATATGTTTTCCTTATATATACTTTCCTTATATATAGCTTCCTTATATATTATCTACCTCATATATGCCTATTTAGATGTTATCTACCTTATATATATATATATTGATGTGTGCAAAATGCAACATATAAATTACATCAAATGTGGCATAAAACTAACCCTTTTTTAGTACTAATGTTGGAAAAGTGTGTTTTTGTCTTCCTTTTGTATTTTCAGGATTAAATGAGCTCAAATGAACAAAAGAAGCAAAAAGGCAGCTAAATCTAACATAAATACAAGAAAAGGAATAAACGTGGCATGCCCGACCTCCCGATAGCATCTTCCCAAGCAAAAACAAGAGAACAGAAGGCTGAACACGCCCCATGCTCAGTGAGCACGGGGGCGTGCCCAAGTGTCTGCAGAAAAGACAAAGCTGTAGAAGTTTTTATCACCCACCACGGGGGCATGCCCAGCAGACATGGGGCCGTGGTCAACTCTAAGATTCGCAGAATCTGGGGAAATCTTGATAGTACAGATACGCTTCTGCACACGGGGTCGTGCCCAGCGGACACGGGGGCGTGGTCAACTAATGCAGACAAACTGCAATTAATGAAGAAAGAGAAGGAAGGTGGACACGGGGCCCTGCCCAATGGACACGGGGCCGTGCCTGAGCTGCTGTTCAGGCTATAAATAGGGGTGCTTCGCTCATTTGCAAACCATCCCTTGGCACACCACCTCTCTCACACTTCACCCACCACCCACCACCATCACAACACCATCATCCACCACCATCATCCATCATCCATCATAGAGTGTGTGAGTCATCTTGGGATCCAAGATTGATCGTAAGAGTTCTTGACAATCAAAGGCCATGTTTGCCTAAGTCTCTTACATCACTTGGTGAAGACAAGTGTCTAGTGTAATACTTTTTATTTTTAATCTTTTCGCACTTTTTATTTGGTTATGTATTAATGATTTTAATAACTAGTTTCTTATGTTGAAGGTGATTCTTCCTTATCGTTTATCCGTGGTGTCTTGGCATTATTTTACAGTCTATATAAAATAAAAGATTTTCACCATTCATATCTCCATGGTCTATATGGAGGTATGTTGGCTACCTGGTCGGGGGTTAAGGGAACGGTTTGGTAAGAGTCTTGCCTTGTTCAGTGTATAGATCCTGCAAGGACCTGGGTCAAATTTAGTAGGACCTCCTTCAATACCTACCGGTATTGGATGGCGAGGGTCCAAACTCTTTGATCCCCTCATATGTAAGCTACTATTAAAACTTTAATCCGACTACTTAGGACTGTATCCCTGCTGACTCAGACTACTTAGCCGAGGGTAACGTCACCTTCAAAAGAGGGGCCTACCACATTATGCATTAATAACTTAATTAATTATCTTTCAATAATCCGACCCTTTAGGATTGTATCCTTGCTGACTCAAACTACTGGGTTGAGGGTATCGTCACCTTCAAAAGAGGGGCCTACTACAATAACTAAGATAATCTTTTAACAAGTGCAAAAGTGCGAAAATAATCAAAGGTTACACTATACACGAGTAGGATCCAAGTGATTCATCTTGTCTATCTGTTTTTATATTTATTTTCTTTTTCAGCATTTTAGTTAGTCTTTATTTTTCTTGTTTAAAAACCTTTTTTCTAAACTTTTGATTTGATTAGACGTTGAGGATAAACCGGTATTAAAAGCTCTTGTGTCCTTGGACGACCTCGGTATCTTGCCAACACTATACTACGCTCACGATGGGTGCACTTGCCCATATGTGTGTTTGGTGTTAGTAAAATATAGTGTTTTATAAATTTAAAACTTGACTAACGTGTAAAAAGGGCTTAAAATATACTTAAATATATATCACACCACACGCGCATCAATATATATATATATATAGTTAGATGTTAAGTTGTCAAACTTACTTAACTGTTTTTATTAAACGTAGCTTTTTAACTAATTAATTTACTCTAACTGTTTAATTAATTAAGTAATTTACTTAGCTGCTTAATTAATTAACTTAGTTAGTTGTTTAACTGATTAACTTACTTAACTTACTTAGCTGTAAAGTTTCATTTCCTTAGCTATTAAGTTTACTTAACCACTCAGCTTTCTTAACCGCTAGGTTTTCTTAACCGCTAAGTTTTCTTAACCACTAAGTTTTCTGGTTTAGCAGCCCTCTGGTTATAAGTTCTAATTTCTGGATGTACCAAAATGTGACTTGGATTAGTGTAAGAAACAAAATCAAACTTTTAACTACAATCACGAGATCAAAATCGCAACGTATAAACTATCACCTTATTCAGGCGGAACTTCAGCTTCTCGTTGCTAGGGTTTTAAGACCAATCGGACAGGGTATCGTTTCAGCGATTAAGGTTTCGTACACGGGAATCGAGACAAAGATTCGAGAGTAAGAGTTTTTGAAGTCGAACGTAAACAAATGAAGTTGTCCCAGACCTGGCCTTTATATAGGCCAGGTTGGACTCTCCCGTGCGTCGCAGGAGGAGACAGGGAATCTCCCACGTGGCGCCTGAGATACCCATGTGGCCTAGACCTGCCATGTCACCTAGGTAGGTTTAACACGTGGCGGATGGGTGTGACACGTTTCCTCGACCCCCTTTTGCATCCAATCATGCATTTTTCTCGATTTTCATGCTGGTTCTTATCACGTATGCTCGAGGCTTGATCCCAAATGGTTTGGTTTTTAATAGTGAGTTTTGTAAGGGTATTTTTGTGTGGGTTGGTCCATCGACTGCCAAGTTTTCTGTTTCAGTATTATAAGTTTCATCGCGCGCACTTGGTTTTGATTACTGGTTTATTCGGGATATGTTTTTGGAGGGTTGTTACAGTTATTTAGTCTTTTTGACATGTGTTTTAAAATAGCTACGAGCACATTGTGCAGGAATCACTGACAATAATAAAAAGAAAAAGTAGAAAAAAAACACTAAAAGATAACCGAAAGAAAATCGACCAAAAAAGTTGTATGGTAACGATGTTGTTCGTATGAAACCCGTGGTTAGAGATGAGCAAATAGTACTGGGTGTCGGTACCGAATTTCCGAACCGAAAGATCTTAAGTACCAATTCGGTACCGACTTTTGACGTTCCTGGTACCGGTTTGCTACTAGTTTTATCTTTATATACCGGTACCATAACCGGTATTTTCGGTACCAGTACCGATTCGGTATCGGTTGGCACCAAGCTCATCCCTACCCTTGAAACTAAAAAAAATCATTGAAAATTGAAGAAAATCAACAAAACAAAAAGGTGTATGGTACTGCTAGAACATGTGACCATTGCGTCTACGCGGTTAGTCAGAAGTTTGGATAAGACAAAACTAATTCGGTAGAAATTTCATAAGAACTATAAGTTCAGGATATGACGGGTTTAGATGGAAGTTTGGATAGAATAAAGGTAGTTCGGTAGAAGTCTTGTAAGAATAGTCATAAGTCGAATGATTCCATCCTATGCGCATGAGCTCCTATATATAGGCAAACCTCATGAGCATGAGCTCATGCGTGTGTATGAGCACATCCTCATACGCACGTATAACTCAATCGTGCGTATGAGTGTTCTCCTTACCTTCTAAACACTCAATTCTATACAATATTCAACACTCAATTCTCACAGTGGCGAACACACATAACATGCATCAATAGATACCATTGTTGTTGTAGGATCAGTTTTGACCTCTCGAATGAGTCAATCAGAGCTAGTGCTTACTGAAAATGTGGCGGAAACACATTTTCAGCATGATACAAAGAAAAACGTAACAGAAAGGAGTAGAAACAGAAGATTCACACTTAAAATACTTTTCTTCACTTGATAACGCTTTTCATATGAACAGCAGTTCGACGTTGAGTTCACCAAGACGTTACAAATGAAGAACTACAAAGGGGTATTTATAGGAATCCTGGTCCGCTCATGTGACATGTCCACAAGAGCGATCCAGACAACTAATTTGGTTCGCTTTTGTGGACATATGCCACAAAAGCGGACCTCAAACATGAAAGTTATAAAATTACATTTTTACCCCCTGTACTAACACAAAATAACCTATCTGGACCCTATACATTAAACTAGCATTACAAAGACGCAGGCTTTAGACATTGTGCATCAACAAACTCCCCCTTGGATGAAGCCGCAGTCTTTGTCTTGAATGTAGGCCTTCAGATAGCTTTGAATTTCTCTTCCCTCGGTTTTTGCTTTTTACTCAGAGCAATCCTGATCTTCTCATTCTTTATCTTCCTCACCTTTTCTTCTTTTTCTTGTTCCTTCATAAACTTTCCTCTATTTTCTTCCATCTTTTGATTCTCACGTTCACGCTCCCGCTTTGCTTTCTGTTTCATCTTCTTGTCTAAAGACCACCACGAAGATTTCCACTTGTTTTCAGAGTTGATACCTTTCTGAATACACAGTGATACAACCCGTTGAAACTGAAGAGCTTGCTCTTTGTCTGCTGGAGAGTAGCGAATCTTATGAATGAATAAACATTCAATGTCTTTAGCTGAGCAATTAACTAACCACATCGGATCATAAACATGAATATCCCTCAGCTCTCCACCACCTCTGTACGTGATTATTGCCTCAGTTGTTCTACAACTGTAAACCCATTCAACAAAGCCTTTATAAAAATCCTGCTCCATTTCTGGCATTGGTATTGTCTTCATTGTACGTGGAGGCTTCACATTCAGAATAACTTCTACAGCTCCAGTTTCCGGATTAACACTTTGAACACGCCTTGGACGATGTGGCTTCCATTTTCGAAATGACTTCAATTGTTCATATTTGATGTAGCCCCACATCGCAGTATCATTCTTTCTCACCTTGTACTCCAAGACTCTCACCTTTGCTAATTCATCAACGTCCCACCACGGTAATGACATTATATCATATAACCATGCAAAATACTGGACGCCATATTCTCTTCGAATAGCATAAGCGTTAACTTGTGGAAGAAAACCCCAACTAATGATATCGCCAAGCGAAACATTTCGATCTCGTTGGAAGAACTTCATCGGCTTCTTGTATTTTCTTTCATGAGAATCTTTAAACCATATAGAATGATCAATTTTATGAACTTTTATGAAGTACTCTGTCATTTTGTTTTAAACCATTTCGAAACATTGCTCTGATACCAATTGTAGGATCAGTTTTATGAAGTACTCTGTCATTTTGTTTTAAAAACAGTTCAAATTAATGAACTTTTTCAACGTTTCAAACATTTGCACATTTTATCTTTCAAACATCATACCAATTCTTTGTTTGCAATCACATCTTACCCAACCCTCATCAAACACTAACATGTTCTGCACTTAGACTTTGATCTTCCGATTCCCAATGTCAGTTGTCGAAAATAAAATGAGAAATTAAAATCTTTTTGGATTTTTAACTGAATATATTGAAAACTGTACACACAAACTTTTTGTGAGCGTGTCAAGGGATCATATCAGCTGCCGACAAAATACAAGTACCATTAAGCTGTTATTTCATTTTAAGCATTAAACAATTCACGTAGATTGCCAATATACTGATCCTCTTAAATTCTCACAAAACTTTCAATCTGTTCGGGATACAGAATTAGTGTTTTAGAACTTAAACATCTACATGTGTCCCACCTCAGTATATACTCCCGTATCCAGACCCCGGTATTCAGTCTTACAGGTGAGTATACCTAGATAATATCTGTAAAGGGTTAAATGCGAGGGCCGTGAGAGCTCAGGTCGATCTTTCGATACGCAGAGAGATGACGGCTTCGACTTTTGGTGGGTCCCCTTTGGGGATCTTCTTTTCAACAGCACATGATTAACCATTTTGCAATGTGTTATCATTTTTTATGCTGAGGGGAGGCTTATATTTCAAAGCAGCGTAAAGTATTCTCCGGGGACTAGGCCATTGCTTCCGCAAAATCAGAAGTCCCGGGATAATACCCCAGATATTACTAAGCATAAAGACCTAGTATCTCAGAATACGGGACCCTTCAAACAGGATTTCAGGGGTTACCTATATATCCTAGAGGTGTTCCCCACGTAGATGCAAGTAAATTTTATGTTTATATCCCAAACTAATCTTACTGATTTTGTGAAAACCTATCGGCACATCTTTAGTGAGACTGCTTAATTGCATTTTATACAATCCAATTCTTTAGCGTACTGCACCTGTCTAGCTGATGTACTATCATTTCCCTTTTATACACAAACTCATTTTTACTTTTTCAAATGTTTTTGGTTTTTATAGATTTTATCATGTTTTTGTATTTTTCTGCAAACTTTCTCCCCCTAAAAAGAAAAACATATTTTTGTGTTTTTGTTTTTATCAAAAAGCAGAAAAAAAACTGTACAAAGAAATTGACAACACGATATGGTTCACGTCAGATCGCCGCCCAACTCGGCTTCACATTCAATAACCCTCCCAGATTGCAGATTTTTCATCCCATTCAATTTTAAAAGATAATAAAATCTCTTTTTGTCAAACGGTTTAGTATAAAAATCAGCTTTCTGATCATCGGTGCCCACATGTTCAATCCGTATTAATTTCTTTTCGTGACAATCTCGAATAAAATGGTGACGGATTTCAATGTGTTTTGTTTTCGAATGATGAACTGGATTTTTAGTAACATTTATGGCCGCTTCATTGTCCACAAATATCGGAGTATCCAAGAATTGCAGACCGAAGTCGCGCATCTGCTGTTGAATCCAAAGGATCTGCGAGCAACAGCTAGAGGCTGAGACGTACTCAGCCTCACACGTGGAGAGCGCAACTGCAGTTTGCTTCTTGCACTGCCAGGTAACGAGCCGAGTTCCGAAGAACTGGCACCCAGTAGTGGTGGACTTTGCGTTCTGTTTACAGCTACCAAAATCTGAATCAGCGAAACCGGATAAAGTAAAATCACCCGAACGAGGATACCACAAGCCGATGCTTGGGCAACCCTTCAAATACCGTAAGATGCGTTTAACGATCGTCAGGTGTGATTGCTTCGGATTCGACTGATATCGTGCACACAGACATGTCGGATACATGATGTCGGGACAGGAAGCTGTGAGATACATTAAAGACCCAATGATCGATCGGTATACTGTTTCATCCATCTTCACTCCCTGTTCATCCGGACAAATACCATGGTTCTGTGCGAGGGGGGTTGATGCAGGACTGCAATCTGTCATATCAAACTTGTCTAGCACATCCTTTACATACTTTGACTGGTGAATGAAGATTCCGTCGGGCATTTGTTCTACCTGCAGCCCGAGGAAGAACTTCATCTCCCCCATCGAACTCATTTCGAACTTCTTCTTCATTACTCTCTCAAACTCTTTACACAAATCGTCGTTGGTGGAACCGAAAATTATATCATCAACATAAATCTGCACAATCAGCAAGTGGCCTGCTTCTTCTTTTGTGAACAAGGTGCTGTCTACTGTTCCTCTTGTGAACCCGTTGTCCAGCAAGTAGGTCGAAAGAGTCTCATACCAGGCTCTCGGGGCCTGGTGTAGACCGTATAATGCTTTATCCAATAGGTACACCTTGTCTTTGTTCAGTGGATCTGTAAACCCCGGTGGTTGTCCCACGTAAACTTCTTCTCGAATCTTGCCATACAGGAATGCTGATTTAACATCAAGTTGATAGACTTTGAAATCTTTCCAAGATGCAAAGGCTAAAAAAATGCGAATTGCTTCAAGCCTTGCAACCGGCGCGTAAACTTCATCATAGTCTATTCCCTCCTGCTGGCTAAAGCCTTGAACCACTAAACGTGCTTTGTTCCTCACCACGACTCCTCTATCATCTCTTTTACATTTGAACACCCATTTCGTCTTTATCAACTTCTGATTCTTTGGCAGATCAACAAGTCTCCAGACGCCCAATTTTTCAAACTGTTGTAATTCCTCCTGCATAGCATTCACCCAACTGTCTTCGGTCAATGCTTCTTTGTAGGTCCTGGGCTCTATCTGCGAAATAAAACATTTGAATGAGACTTCTTTCTGCATATCAGCAATATCTGAATAAAAACATGTAAAAGCTTGGTCTATCTGATGTCTCGTCTTGACACCACTCTGTAGATCGCCGATAATTTGTTCTGAAGGATGGTAAGACAGGGTCCGTGGCATCACAGTATCAAGCACCACAACTTCCGATTCCAGATTTGAAATGTCGAGATCAACGATTTGATCAACAGCCTCTTCTGATGTCTCATTTGGTTCCTCGTCAAAGGTCGGAGCGGGTTCCTCCTCTGAGTCGTCAGAAACGTCAAATGACGGAGCTGGTTCCTCTGGTGATATATGAACGGTTCCACTTGGTCCGGCCTCATCATCATGAGTACCCACGGTGGGCGTAGGAACATCTAGCGGTCTAGATTCCTGCTCTTGCAATTGACTTTGTTGATACAAGTACATGAGAGCAAGTTCCTCCTCACTTGGCTCGGATGGCAGATGAAACGATTCCCAGAGTTTGTCGTAGTCAAATAGGAATCTTTGTCCGGGAAGTTGTTGCGACGGCGTGTACTTCTGACAATCCACATGATGGACCTGAATCACTTTCCCCAGACACGGTACAAACACCCTTTTTAACGGACTGGCGTATCCTACGAAAAATCCTTCATTCGCTTTTGCTCCGAATTTACCATCAGCATCTATGAAAGTACACGGAGAGCCAAAAGGTTCTAAGAACTCAAGATTTGGCTTATAGCGATGCAACAACTCGAAACAAGTCTTTTTATATTTCTTCACTGTCAGAACTCTATTCAGTGTATAGCAAGCCGCTGAAACTGCTTCACTCCAGAAAAAAATCGGAAGCTTTGAATCTGCCAACATAGTACGTGCAGTCTCGATCAGGGTTCTATTCTTTCGTTCAGCCACGCCGTTCTGTTGTGGTGTATACGGCGCACTGAATTCATGTAGTATCCCCTTCTTGTTGCAGAACTCGTACATTTTGTTATTCTTGAACTCCGTTCCGTTATCAGTCCGAATTCTTCTGATCGGCAACTTGTATACTGTTTCCATCTTTTTGAATAAAACCATCAAGTATCGAATGTTTCGTCCTTCTTTTCCAAACAAACAACCCATGAAAACCTTGTATAATCATCTGTAACCACCAAACAATAAGAATCTCCACTGATGCTTTTGACGTTGACCGGCCCGAAGAGATCCATATGCAATCTCTCGAGAGGTAACTGGATGGTGTTGAGTATCTTCGGCGGATAAGACTTCCGTACCTGTTTACCTTTCTTACACGCAACACAATCATCAGGTAAATGAAAATTCTTAACACTCACACCTTCTACCAAATTGTTGTGCACAAGAAAATTCATTTTACGAACGTGTATATGACCCATTTTTCTGTGCCACATAATTGACTCTTTCTCAGTTGCTTTAGATTTTGTTACAAAACATTGTTTTTGAGGAATTGTTGGTGTTGCATTGCTCATATCTAAAATGTAAAGATCATTAACCCTAGGAGCACGCAACAGCACCAACTCATCAGGGACTTTAAACCCTGGTTTTAAAACCAAACACTCTGTTTTCGTAAAATGTACGCTAAAGTCTTTGTCGCAAATTTGTGAAATACTTAACAAATTGTTTGTTAATTCAACAATATAATTGTTACATAAACTGATATGACTTGTAGGACCGGTTTTGACGCCGTTCGATTGCGTAACGAACGTTCGACGTGCGGAATCCGTGAACGTACGTGACCGAACACACAATAACATACTAGAAACGTGAATCTATTGCAAGATATGACAAGTTCGGTACAAGAATCACGTTTACAACGACTTTCTCTCTCTAGACTTTCTCTCTCTAAACTTGAATCACCAAAAGTACAAATGAGAGCTCAAGTCTTCCAAAAGTCTTCTAAAAAAATCTTAAGTCTTACTAAAATCATGACATAACCTCCTATTTATATGGTCAAGGCAACTTAATGAAAGTTCTCATTAATTACAAGTTTGCCACCTTGCCATTTCTAACTAAATATAACATTATGCGCTTGATTTCTTCCGGCTTTTCACTACGACTCGGATTGACGAAGGCGATAGACATTAAATGCATCAACAATCTCCCCCTTGGATATTGCCGTAGTCAATCTCGTAGTGAAACTCATAGCGGCTTGTCTTTCTCTCTCTCTAAGACTCGAACAAAGATGTAGTCGACAGACAACTACACTAACAAACTCCCCCTTGGATGTTGACAGAATCTTTAGTGAGAGTCTTCAAATACTCTTGCTCGAACAGAATCCCGGTGGATCTGTCTTCAGCTTCCGTTGCTCTTTTTCTTCAGAATCTTCAGGCTCCCCCTTTCGTCAAGCTTCCGTGCTTTTGGGATCGACGCCTTACTTTCCAGATACAAGCTCCTTTTGCATTAAGCTCGTCTTTAGACTCCCTCTTGGACTCGGCTGTCGGGATCGTAGTCTGGCTTTTCGTAGCAACAAATTTCAAAACCTGCACATCTCAACCTCTCTATTACAAACCAATAAAGTTGTGATTCAACTTAATGAATCAACTAAACATCTAGAACCATTTAACCAACCTGTTTGTTTATCATGTTTAGCCTTTTAGATTTTGAATGTCAGCTCTCCAACATCAGTTGTCGAAAATCTTTTTGGATTTAAAAAAAACATAAATGCAAAGACAGTAATTAAATGCAGAAATGAAATATGTACAGACACTATTTTTGTGAGTTTGCGAAAGAAGATCAGATCAGTTTTTAGACAAATCACAAGCACCGTTAAGCTTTAAACATTTTAAGTTCTAAACGATTCACATAGATTGACGATATTGTTGTCCACTTAAACTCAATCTAAAAAACTTTCGAAATGCTTACCGATACGTTAAGGTGTATTAATTTTGCACTAAATTCTTATGGACCCCACGATCTCAGCATATCCCCTCATCATGCAATACACTAACTCAAGTAATGCCTTTAAACTTTTATCAACTGTGATATGTGCAAAAACAAAGTAGAATGTTTAAACATTAACAATCAGGTCGGTACTTCCGTATACGCAGAGAAAGTCCAATGTTTAAACAAAATAAGAAAATAAAACAAGTTGAAATTGTTTAGGCTTTAACCACCAGGTCGATACTCCCGTATACGCAGAGGTGATCCAAAGCTTAAACGAAACACCAAAGAAAATAAAGCAGAACGTTTAGGCACTAACATCCAGGTCGATACTCACGTATACGCAGAGGATGTCCAATGCTTAAACAAAATAAAGAAATAAAACAAGTTTAAATCTTTGCAAAATGAAATGCACAATCACAGTGACTTTTCAGCAAAGTTGTGAAAATTCACAAACTTAACCAGTTTTATGCTTTTTGGCATTCAGCGATTACTGAGTAGGTACACAATCACGAAGGACAAAACTAAGTACTATGCTTTCAACCATGTTTCCCACTAGAACTAGGCTTTTTCGTTTAAGTTTGTATCGTTATCGCAAATCTACTAGTCTAGCTGAGCCTATCGTCACATCTTTAGTGAGACCATTTATCACATTTGACATTTCATTTCTTTAGCATGCTGTGATAGTCCACTGATTTACTATCATTTCCTCTTGTTTCAGCAAAACTCATTTTTAAATTTTTTCAATGTTTTTTTCATTTTCAAATTTTCAAATGTTTTTGGATTTTCTAAAAATTCTTACTCCCCCTAAAATGCAAACACATTTTAGGAAATTTGAAACTAAACTGTACAACCAACTTGACAACTGATATCGAATCGCTTCAATTCGCCATCCACTTGGCATAAACAATCAGAACTCCCCCTCACAACAAACTATTTTCCCATAATGATTTCAAAACACTTAAGTTTGTTTTAATCAAAATGGTTTTTCCGGAAAAAATTAGTTTGTTTACCAATCCATTTGTAGGTTCGGGGTCACTTCATCACATTGTTTTCTTCATACACATGACAAATTTTACAATTTCAGTTTTAGATCTCAAACATCACTTGTAGAAAATCAAGTACAACTTAATGTCCCTGATTTACCACATGTAAGGCGAAAAATCACCAGAGTGAAATTTCTCAAGAAATGTGCCGATTCATGTTCCACGCTTACCAACCTGGGAACTCCGGCAAGTCAGGTTTTTCATTTGAACAATTTCACCCAAGCCTGACTGTCCTTGGGTGATTTTGAAATCTTGTTCAACAATGGTGGAAAATTTGCATCATCCATTGTTAAACCTGAATTCTCAGTTTTTACCTCAACTACCGGCTCTTCTGGCTTTACCGTACCAGAATCATTGCCTGCACATGGCTTGTCTGACTTTGATCTGTCAGATTTGCATCTGAAGAATTCAATTTACTTGGCTTTGTAGTCGAGTGAGTTGATTCATCAGAACTTTTATTCAATCTGTCCGATGAACCCGAGGACAAAATCTTCTCCAGATACTCTCTCGCCTTCTTTCTCTTCTTTCGCAGTCTGTCTTTCTGCCCCTGAGAAAGCTTCACTTTCTTTTCTTGAACTTTAGGTTCTTTGACTTTCTGTTCTGAAACTTTCAGTTCCTTGGGCTTTTCTTTGACTTTAACTGACTTCATCATCCTTTTCCGAGATACAACCCTCGATCTTTCAATTGATCTCATTGGACAATCTCTGGCAATGTGACCTTTGATTTGGCAGTTATAGCATCTCCTCGTCTCAAACCACTGATTCTGGCAGTTAACAGCAATGTGTCCTTGAACACCACAAGTGTAACACACTCTGTTATCGTACCAATCACCACTTTCACACCAAACGCTCAGATCATAACATTGTCTGGCTTTGTGGTAATCATCACTCCTCCTGAAAACTTGATTTGACGCTTGAACACTGTGGTCAAACCTGCACCACTTATTACCAACTTTTTGTGAGTTTTTATTTTCAGATTTTTGTGGTTTTTTATAATGATTGGATGACTGAACTGATGAGCTTTTATTTTCATTTTTAAAATTTTTCAAATTTTTAACTTTTGTTTCTGTTCTACAATCTTCTTAACAGATTTTTTCTTTGAGCATTCACCTATTTCAGTAGACTGCAAAACAGTATTTTGAAATTTTTCTTGTAATTCTAAAAATATTTTTCTTTTCTTTTCCTTTTCTTTTTCATCATCAGCTTTGTCATCGCAATCTTCAATTTTGACTTTGTCAAAATTTGTGACATTGTCACTTATTGGAACAGAATTGATCGGTTCTGGACACACATATGGTGCAGAAGTCACAAAACCTTTCAACTTATTTTCTAACTCAGCAATTTTATTCCGATCACTTTCAGCTTCTTTTTCAAGCTGAATGATTTTAGCAAGATGAGAATTTATTGCAATTTGTTTTTCAATATTATTTTTACCAAAAATGTCTTTCTCATCTTCTAAAATCTTTATTTGAATTTGAAATTCTTTTTCAATTATTACCTTTTCATTTTCTAGATTTTGTTTTTGATTTTTCAAAACATTTTCTGATTTTTTAAGATTTTCATTTTCTAATGTCAAACTCTCTAAATCCCTCAAGAGTTTGGCATTTTCTGATTTTAGATTTTCACAGTTTAAGCACTTTACAATCATCTTTACATTCTCAGCTTTCTTCTCAACCTTGATAGCTGAAATGTCTTTAACCTGCTCTTCTTCCTGAACAATTTCCTCCGATTTGAATTTTGCTTCATCAGCTGCTTCATTCTTTCGGAGTTCAAGCTCTCGCTCTTTAATCTTTTCGATGAAAAAACACAAATTCACGTCTAAGTATATCTTCTTTAAATCTGACAAATATGTTCTCCACTCATCACCCGGTAAAACATTTGCTAACTTGTTAACCCATTCCTCATTGGACATGGTTATCTTCAATCTCACCATCTCCCAATACAACTCGATGTATCTTTTGATCAATTCATCAGTTGATTCTCCCTTGATACCTGTAAAATTTTCAAACTTGTTCAGTGTAAGATAAATTTCAGAATCCATGTTTTGGTATCAAAAGATTCACAATTACGAATTCTCAATCAATAATGAAATTCGGACAAACAAACGACTATTCGATTGAATATCAAAGATTAAGCAACAACTGATCGAGTGGGGATTTGCTCTTGCAAGTATCCGATATTTGGCAAACCACGTTTCACACCTCTGAGACTTCACCTTGCAAATCAAACAAATAGAACTCGTGTGAACTGAGATCTTGTTTAGATAGTGTAAGCAACAACTTTCCAAAACCGAGTGAAAACAAGACTTGCAAACTTACACCTCTGAGACTTCACTTAACCGATGATTGGGTCGAAAACAACACTTGTAAACACAACTGATTAAATGTATGGGCGGTGCACATGGACAAAGCAAAACACTTTTACTTTACATCAAATGTGGCCGACAACAACCCTTATCAATTAATTGTTCTCCTTTTATTGTGCCTCAAAGGTTAGAAGATATACGATAGGGCCGGTTAAACCATTAATTCATAAAATTTGATTGGGTTGATTATCAACAAAGACTTGTGATTGGGCCTTTTGTGTTAGTGGGTCGGTGCATTCAAAGCCAACCAATTAACTATCCGACAACTTATAAACGATCTGAACCACCATGTGAAGATGATGACACAAAAGCGAACCCACTATTAATGAACCATATGAGCGAACCAACTCTACCACATAAGCGAACCTGTGAAATGACCATAAGAGCGGACCTCAACTTTTGTCTCAATGAGCGAACCTATTGTTGTTCACAAAAGCGGACCAGACATGTCACAATAAGCGGACCTCCTGCTATCCTATGAGCGGACCTCACAAAATGTTCGAATAAGCGGACCAGATTGTTCGTAAAAGCGAACCTGCAATTTTGACAGCGAAATCGAACTGAAAATCTTCGATTACTCCTAAACGGCTAGGAATTTGGATCTGAAATTTGGTAGGATTGTAAATCAAAGATTTTCGCACAACATACTAAAAAATCAGCAGATTCGGACCGGTAAAACACGTTCAATTTGACGAATTTCGATGAAAAACGTTATAAAAATAAAAAGATGAAGAATTTGATGAAATATGGATCTGAATCGCCTCTGAAATCGCTGAAATCTGTACGAAAACGATGCGTTTGATCAAGCAATCGAGCTCCTAGCTCTGATACCAATTGTAGGATCAGTTTTGACCTCTCGAATGAGTCAATCAGAGCTAGTGCTTACTGAAAATGTGGCGGAAACACATTTTCAGCATGATACAAAGAAAAACGTAACAGAAAGGAGTAGAAACAGAAGATTCACACTTAAAATACTTTTCTTCACTTGATAACGCTTTTCATATGAACAGCAGTTCGACGTTGAGTTCACCAAGACGTTACAAATGAAGAACTACAAAGGGGTATTTATAGGAATCCTGGTCCGCTCATGTGACATGTCCACAAGAGCGATCCAGACAACTAATCTGGTTCGCTTTTGTGGACATATGCCACAAAAGCGGACCTCAAACATGAAAGTTATAAAATTACATTTTTACCCCCTGTACTAACACAAAATAACCTATCTGGACCCTATACATTAAACTAGCATTACAAAGACGCAGGCTTTAGACATTGTGCATCAACAGTTGTCCGTACGGTACACGTGATAAGGGATGAATAAATGGTACTGGGTAGCAGTATCGAATTTCCCGAACTTAAAGATTTCCAATATCAATTCGGTACCAACTTTTGACGTTTTCTGTACTAAGCTGGTGCCAGCTTTTACCTTCATGTGCCGATACCGAACAGGACCGTATCGGTATTTTTTATACATGTACCGGTTCGATACCGGTTGACAGCATGTTTATGCCAACCGTGATACAAAAAAAAATCATTAAATTTTAAGAAAAATATGAAAATGTATTTAACTTAAAAAGTAAAGAAAATATTAATTATTATAATATTAAAATAATAAAAGTGTAAAAAAAACTATATATATTTTATAACTATTCATTAGCTTCTATTATAAATATATAATAAGTAGGTATAACTTTTATTAAATGCTCATACAAAGATTACAATTACATCATAGGTATATATAGAATAAGATTAGGATTAACTCCTTAGGGGGGTCGGGGCGCCCCGTGATTCCCCCAATATCACGCGTTTTACAACGTGATACATCGTCGCCACCATCAAACTTCACGCGTGAAATGGATAACTCGTGGCCACCATGACGCGTTTATTTGAACGTTATGTTACCGTTGTTGTTGAATGATGTTACCGTTGAGAAAATAAAAAAAAATTAAAAATTAAACACTATATATATACCATCCACACAAATACATATTTCACCCACACAAATACATAATTTTATACCACTTTCTTGCATAATTTAAAAAATGGAATTTCCAACCAATTCCTTTCCTCTAGACGTCGGTAGCTCTACGTCTTCCGACAATAACACGCTTGAATTTTTCGAGAAGGCGTATAATGAACTTGAAGGTTCGAGCCGCCTAAAGAAGAAAATGGTGGATCGTGATCGTATACATGCCAATGAAGTGTTAATGAAGGATTATTTTGTGGAAACTATCTCCAGATTGGGTGCCGGATCCTCCTACCCAAGTTCCTGTTCCCGAAAATGTCCAACAAGACTTGCGAAATGAAGAACTTCACTTTCGGTTGAGATAAGATTTACTTGAACTTGTAGGTCAAAACAGCTTGATACCCTCCTCCTCCAGCCGACACCCACCTCCGATACCCTCCTCCTCCAGGCGACACAGGTATGTTTATTGTAGGATCAGATTGCGACCTAAACGAGTCGTTCGGAAGAGCTCAAATCCGTTTCAGAGGCAGAAACAGAGAAACGGATGTCAAAACAGCTTGAAATACACTTTAAATCTCTTGTATGTTGAAATAACAATGTTTACAATCAGAGAATAAACCGGCAGCACCTCGGTATCACTTGGCTATCTCAGTTACACATGACATGAACATACCCCTATTTATACCCTTCATGATTCCGCTCCAAACTACAAATGCTTGTAGGAGCGAAATCAAACATGACATTTAAGAGCGAAATCAAGACTTGTCACTTAGAGCGAAATCACATATAAAAATTCTAAACTATTTTGTCTCTTGTGAAGAATATTCGGTTACTTATCCATTTCATGTGATGATGCATATGATGATGTCATATGTATGATGTCATCATTAATGATGATGACATCATCCATCATCCTTGTTCCAAACTGCAACGAAATCGAGACTCGATGTAAGAGGAAGTCGACAGATGTATGCACTAACAGACTCCCCCTCAGATGTTGATGAGTCTTAAGTGTCGAGTCTTTTAATCTTCAGTCTTTATCAGTCTTTGGGCTTCCTTCAGGATCTCTATCTGGCTCTATCCTATCTCCAATTCTCTTTCAGGATCTCTGGCGCCTAGCTCTTGCATCTTCAGACTCTCTTTCTCTAACAGACTCCCCCTCAACTTGTACTAGGATCGTAGTCTGGCTTTCACAGGTTCAGGTATCGTAACCTGACTCACCTGCATATTCTCTACCCAACACATAAGTTTCATAAAAGATAAGATATAACAAATTTAGAAACTTTGCTAGTCAATTGAAGACACAATCCTGAATAGAAAGATTTATCATGCCAATTTCTGATGAACCACATGAAAAAAATATCATTTTCATTTCACACATCTTTAAACAAACTTTCCCAAACCTGTTCGTCATGTTCAGCACTCGGAATTTTGAAAATCAGCTTTTCAACATCAGTTGTCTAAAATCTTTTTGAATTTTTCAAAATTTATGCTAAAACACACCGTAAATCTTTTGGGATTTTTGTGAAACCGAAATGAAATGTAGTAAGGAAATATTTACATACAATATTTTTGTGAGTTTGTGTAAGAGGATCATATTAGTTTTTGAGACAAATCACCAACACCGTTAAGCTTTATACATTTTAAGTTCTAAACGATTCACTTAGATTGTCAGTATGCTGATCCACTTAAATTCTCACACAAAGTTCAACTGTTTCGAGATACGAGATTAATGTCTTAAGCACTTAAACTTATTCGCGTGTCCCACCTCAGAATATACTCCCGTATCCAGATCCCAATATTCAGTCTTACAGGTGAGTATACCTAGATGATATCTGTAAGGGGTTAGGTGCAAAACCGTGAGGGCTCAGGTCAGAACTTCCGTTCAGCAGAGAGATGACGGCTCGACTTTTGGTGGGTCCCCTTTAGAGGATCTTTTTTACAACATCATTAATTAGCAATTTTATTTTCTATTTTTGCTGAGGGCGGCGCTATGTTTCAAGCAAGCGTAAAGTATTCTCCGGGGACTAGGCCATTGCTTCCGCAAAATCAGAAGTCCCGGGATAATACCCCAGATATCACTAAGCATAAAGACCTAGTATCTCAAAAAGAGGGGTCCTTCAAACAAGATTTCGGGGGTTACCCATATATCCGAGAGATGTTACCCACGACATAAGCAAGTTTGAAATTTAGGTTTATATCTCGTCACAATCTACTAAATGTGCAAAAACCTACTGGCATATCATCAGTGAGACCGTTTATAACATTTGACCTTCCAATTCTTTAGCATGTTGTGATAGTCCACTGATGTACTATCATTTCCTCTTTTATACAACAAAACTCATTTTTCATTTTATCATGTTTTTGACTTTTTTCAAAATTTCAAATGTTTTTGGATTTTCTGAAAATTTTTACTCCCCCTAAAATGCAAACACATTTTAGGAAATTTGAAAACCAACTGTACAATAAAATGACAACTGATATCAAATTGCTTCAATTCGCCATCCATTCGGCATAAACAATCAGAACTCCCCCTTACAACAAACTATTTTCCCATTGTGATTTCAAAACACTTAAGTTTGTTTTAATCAAATGGTTTTTCCAGAAAATAAGTTTTGTTGATTTTCACACCATTTGTAAGTTAGGGGATAAGTTCATCTTCTCAATGTAATGAACCCCATATATTTGTTAACCACTTGTAATAATGGTCCAATCAAGTTTAACTTAATGACCTTGATTAACCACATTGTCAATGATAACCTCTTTCAACCACTTACAGGTTTACTTATCAATCATAACCACTTGCACATCAAAATATAACAATTTAAATATACCACCTGTACATTACCAACTTTACCACTTGTAGGATCATTTGCTAAGAAAGATGCCGATTCCTGCTCCACTCTTACCAACCTGGGAGCTCCGGCAAGTCAGGATTTTCAATTTGGAAAAACTTTCCCCCAAGGCTGACCATCCTTGGGAGATTCTGGAACACATCTGTCCCACCAGCACTTTGATTTGTAGAACTCTTTAGCTCCTTTCACTTTTCCTGCAACCATCTTACCAAAAATATGTTTAACATTTCCATTAAACACCTTTTCAGCATCAAATTCTTTCTTATCAGGAAAGAATTGATCTGAAATCTCAACCCTACCTTTTGATTTCAAATATTCTTTTGTCAATGACGGAAAATTTTCCTCGTTCATCTCAGGAACGGAATTATCAACCTTTTTCTCAACACATGACTCCTCTGATTTTATGGAATCAGATTCATTGTCAAAATTACCCTCAGATTTAACCACCCACTTTTGCTTGTTCATATCACCTTTTCTTTTGTAAAACCGTTTTGAACTTTCTCCTTCCTCAGAAGTAGAATTTTCAAATTTTTTAACATTTTCTTTCTTATCAACACAAGTCTTTCTCAAAACAGAGTTAGAAGAAACTTCCTGTTTTTGGTAGCTGGTCTTGGGGCAATTCTAAGCTATGTGACCAACTTCTTGGCATTTGAAACAGGTTCTTCTGTCAACTCTTTGAGCAAACTTTCTCACATTCTTCTTCACTTCAGCAAGAAACTCTTGATTCGACTGCTTCCAGAACGGTTTCTTCTGTTCATCCTCTGAACTTCCTCCTGAAACAAATTTTGTTTTTGGTTTATAAATTTTCTGATTTTTATAATTTTCTGAAGAATTGAAACCAAGACCTTTCTTTTTTAGATTACCGTTGTAGTTTGGTTTCTTTCAATAACCAGAACCATAACTATAACCCTTTTTCTTGTTCAATCTTTGTTGAACTCTTGAAGTGTATTTTTTAGGTTTTTTAGCAAGATTTAAATCTTTTATTTCAGAAATGTTAATTTCTGTTAGTTTGAAAACCTGTTTGATCATTTCAGTTTTTACACTTCTTATTGGGAATTCCTCATCAGAATATAATTTGTCTAAATCAAACAAAGTATATGCCACTTTGATTGACCCGTCATTCAAATTAGATTTTGATAACAAGAATTCTCTATTGTAAACCCTGTTAACCGGCGAACTCTGACTCTTTTCTGATGAACTCGGACTTTTAGAATCAGACTCCGGTTTTGACTCTTCATCCATATCCAACACCTGATCGACCACTTTCTTTAACAACTCGGACTCATGATCAGTGTCAGACGCCGTGAATGTAACATCAATATTGTCTGGTAATTCATCAATGATTTCAGACTTTAACTTGATGTTAAGAGCCTTATTAACTCGTTCCTCATTTGGCTTTCTGGGAGAATAAGTTTCATGGATCGGGGGCAGACATCTGTTATACTTGACACTTGGTTTCTTACCAATATCAGTATCTTCAGTTTTTTTCTCCATGAATGCCTCAAGACCTGCAACAGTAGGATAAACACGATCAATCAAATAATCACAAGTAGTGTAACTCAACAATAATCGTTTAATCCTTTCACTCTCAATCTTCTCAAGTTCTACTTCTTTCTTCAATTTAGCACAGTCTTCGATGTAATCATTTATGACGCTCTGCTTTGTCATTAATGTTGTGCTCATTTTCTCCATTGCCTTTTCAATTTCTGTATTCGTCTTTTTCAGACGATCAACTGTGTTGTTGAGCACATCATATGACTCCTTTAAATACTTCACATCAGACAACAAATCTTCTTTAACCTTCTCCAGATCAGCAATCTTCATGTCTTTTTCTTCACAGTTCTTGCAAGATTCTGAACATTTTTGACAAGGTTTATTAACCTCAACTATCTTTTCAACTTCAACAAGTTTGTCGACTTCAATAAATTTTTCAACTTCTACAACCTTTTCTACTTGAACTTCTGCTTTGTCAGTTTCTACTTTTGCTTCCAACTCATGTTCTTTAATTTTCTTAATAAACTGTGCCAGATTCATATTCTCAGATTTCCTCATGTGTTTCACTATCATCAAATAAGTTCCCCATTTCTGCCGTGGGAACGCATCAGCAAGTTTATCAATCCATTCATCATCATCTTTCTTAATTTTCAATCTTTCCATTTCCACGACTAAATGACAATATCTATCAATGGTCATCGTTGTTGTTTCATGGTCAAAAGCTACAAACATGTCAAATGACTTCTTCAACAACTCCTTTTCCATGTTTCAAAGTCAAGGCTTCACAAATACAAACTTTCTTGTTTTAAAAATACTGTTTTCAAACAAGCTGTATCACCTTATAAAACACCTGCAAACAATCAAACAAACGATCAGTTTAAACTAACTGAATACGTAAAAGTGTGTGTTGATGAAATCAATCTAAGACTCATTGTCGAAGATTTGCGAACTCGTTGCGAACTCGTTTCAATGTTGTTTAAGTGAGATCACGGAATGAATGTGCTTGATCAAATGGTTCACAAAATATGAACTCTATACTCCAACTCTCAATATGGGCCGATTGCTATGAATCACTTGGGCTAAATGAGAGAACTTGGGCCTATAACCTTTGAAAAAAAAACCAAACACTTATCAAGTCTTTGGGCCGTTCTCAATTACTCGATGACAATATTCAATTTCTGATCACATGCAATAGTCTGATGAATATAACAAGCCAACAAGACACTTCACTTAGCCGTCAATATTAACTTTTACTTAAATCTGATTGGACCCCAAAAACAAAGTCACATGAAGCCGACAACAATCAAAGACTTTTGTATACTGACAACTCGAAGACTTTTAAAACAAACACTTAAAATCTCATTGGGCCGTTGAATTATAAAGTCACATAAATCGAACAATTTGATTGGGCCTCAAAATCCACTAAACCGATTAACAACAATCCTTGTGAAACTCAAACTGATTCTTGGACTAAGCAAATTTAGTGTTTAACATTCACACAAGGCCCGATGACATGCAAATGGATAGACGATATTAAAACGAGCCAACAACCTTCACATGCTCTGAATGACTAACACATGGAAATGTTTAATGTCAGATATTGTTCGAATTCTATTGGACCTCAAATCTTGAACAAAGATGATCACATGTATCGATATAAATTGCAATAGATTCACATGGGCTGACACTTCAATTTCCAACAACTCACAACTCAATGAACTTTCTCGTGACCTGAACCTATTACCGATAATTTTTATATATGCATTGAAACTCACAACGTTTGTTTATGAGAATGAACTTCAATTTCCGACATATTTGTTTAATGTTTCACATAACTCAATGTATTTTTCATGCAAAAACTGATGACTATGATCAAAATGATGCAACCAGAACTTCAATTTTCAAGACCCGAAATGATAAATTGGAGCGAAATCAGGATATTAATCTTGGAGCGGAATCTGAGATTTAGTACTCTCCACTTGTAGGATCGGATTGCGACCTAAACGAGTCGTTCGGAAGAGCTCAAATCCGTTTCAGAGGCGGAAACAGAGAAACGGATGTCAAAACAGCTTGAAATACACTTTAAATCTCTTGTATATTGAAATAACAATGTTTACAATCAGAGAATAAACTGGCAGCACCTCGGTATCACTTGGCTATCTCAGTTACACATGACATGAACATACCCCTATTTATACCCTTCATGATTCCGCTCCAAACTACAAATGCTTGTAGGAGCGAAATCAGACATGACATTTAAGAGCGAAATCAAGACTTGTCACTTAGAGCGAAATCACATATAAAAATTCTAAACTATTTTGTCTCTTGTGAAGAATATTCGTTTACTTATCCATTTCATGTGATGATGCATATGATGATGTCATGTGTATGATGACATCATTAATGATGATGACATCATCCATCATCCTTGTTCCGAACTGCAACGAACCCGAGACTCGATGTAAGACGAAGTCGATAGATGTATGCACTAACATCTATACAACTTGATTTTTCTCATTATTCCACTGTTAATAGACCTGATGTATACTATACAACTTTATTTTTCTCATGATTCCATTGTTAACAGACTTGATGATGTTCTGAAGTCTTTAATTTTGTGGATTTTGGGTTATTTTTGTTGAATTAGCAGTAACTTGATGTTGTTTCTGCCGTAGATTGGTTATGAATGTGGAATGTGATTTGTGATTTCGTGAATATGTGTGTCGGTTTATATGAAAAAGTGAAACTAGACGATGCAGGTGGATTTTGTTGATATTATGATATACATAAACTGTATATATACTTCTGTAAATTCTATCACTGTATGCAGCAGTATAGGTTCAACTAGTTTATAATACTTTATAGTTTAAGATCTGTGGTTAAACATCATGATCCTGAGTGTCTAGAACTGATTGTGATTATGATTTACTGTTTATAGGCGTCAAAATAATCAGATTTTGAGAAGCTTTTGTAAGAAAATAAATATAATTGTCGGGTTAACTATCTGTCTAAGACTTTAATCAACTGATATTGGTTTTGTGATGATTGTTTTGGAAACTCACATCCAAACACCCCTAAGAAACCTTCAAGGGGGTGGCATTTTACCGGATCTCATTGGTTAGTAGTGTATTGATGGAGTCACGTGATTGGTTTGGTAATGGGTCTCATGGTTACCAAAAAACACCCTAAGAGCGCACAAGTGCCGTATTGCATTGTTGCTTCATGACACTTGATATTGACATATTGTATTTCTTCAATTCATGTTTCTTGTGTTTTCACTTTTAATCATTTGAATTTTAAATTTTTACAGTGGCATAGGAAGAAGATCAACAAATGAGATGTTGAGGATAATAGTAACAACTTTCATCAGCATTGTATTTGGATTCTTTTTAGGTGTATCCTTCCCAACAATTTCATTAACCAAGGCATGCTTTAAGATTTTATCATACCGCTGGTATAAAGGGCTTCTACTACTCATATGCATGGTTACAAGTGTCATTATATTCGGAGGTCTTGTGATCGGTTTATGGGACCGAAAAACCCATCTAAGGGAAAATATCAAGATGAAAAGAAAACTGCTGGCATATAACATAATAAGTCTACATCACACAAAACGTCATCAGATGAAACATTTGTCAACACCATAAAGTATGGTCAAAGACCAGACATAAAAGGTATATGCATTCAAGTTAAATCACTCCATTTTATCATTCTTATTATCTAGTTTCTTGTAATGACATTTTGCCATCTTTCACTAATTTATTTGTATTTTGTTGATGATTACAGAAATATTTGGAAACATAGCTTCGCGTTGGGGAAATGTGGATATTGGGGTGATAGTTTGTGGTCCATCGACTCTTCGGACAAGCGTTGCTAAAGAGTGCAGGTCAAAGAATTTTGGAAGACGGAGTAAAAGTCCAGTCTTCCATTTCAACAGCCACAGTTTTGATTGTAGGTATCCTATTTGGGAGTCATTAGCATAGTTTGTATAAGTGGTAAATAGTGTTATTTATAACTTCATAGTTATTTGTGGACAACTAAATAAATAAATACTTTTATTTGATGAAAATATGTTTGTAAAGGCTTCCTATAACTGGAAAGAGATTTCCGCTGTGTATTCTAATTTTTTTGGTTGAACTCTTTCACTATTTATAAGAAATGTTTATCCGATTAACTGAAGGAATTCATGGAATTTGATTTATATTTGTTAACTATCCAACCAAACATGTTATTTAGGTTCTAGTTTCCAACGAACTCTACAAACCAAACAAACCAAACCAAATTAGAATTCATACTTGTAAAAAAATGTTATTGTCTTTTTATGAATATTATTTAAGTATTGTATAACTATTATTTATGTTTGAATGTTAAAAAACTCTTTTAAGTTAAATAAAATCAGTTTAATTTATATTTCAGTTTATTTCAGTAGCTTGCAGAAGTTAAAAAACAAACAATCTTCTTCTTGCAGACTGCAGAGGTTTGGTCCACCTCTTCAGCTGCAGATGTCTGCAGATGTGGTCCGCAGACTGCAGACGTTTTACCTCTGAAAAAACAAACAGCACCTTAGTCAACAAGTTAACTAAATAGGCCTAATAAGGGGGGAGGGGGCGGTCAGTTATGGACTCCCCATCACGAGTGATAGTATCACTAACACCACCGCCACCATTCCTATCATGAGTGATAGGAATAACTCGTTGATTATATAACGCGTTGAACATATTGATGAATGAATGTGTATGACTTGTACATTGTGTATTAACACTTTATCAAAACCACCCTTCCCTACTATCAACGCATCATTGAAATTCTGGGTGGCTGAGAGAATCTCATCAAGTGCAAATTGGAAGCATAATTGTGGGAATGTAGTGATGGCATCTCAGCTTCCAATTCAAAAACAACAATGGTTGCTAAGTTTTGAGGCCTATGAGAAGTGTTTCTGCTATATAATGCCAATAAAAATCTACTCAGGTCAACAATCAACACCTTGTAAGATACTTGGCCGCTTACCAAAGAACTTTTTTTTATAATTGAAGAAACAAATGTCAATTCAAGCGGCTGTCACATATACTTTAGACCACTACCCAAGGACCCAATAATAAATTAACAAAAAAGGAATCTTGAAGATATTTTGGTGAACCGATTCATTGAACTAAGACATACTGATATTAACGAAAATTCTATTGGCACACCGGTCCTGTCTATCCACACATTTTTTCATTCAATACGCATCGTATAGACCTATATGATGCATATTGAATAAAGTAAAATACATGGCAGACTGACAGGTACATGTGTTGTTTGGCGGCTGACTTAATACGCATCGTATAGGCCTATACGATGCGTATTAAGACACTGAATTTTTGAAGTTTATTTTTTGGTGTTTTGAGTTTGTTATTGGTGTTGATTATTGGTTATTTTTGTTTTAATGAGTTTTAAAATATTTATTATTTTTTATCGTTAAGTATCGTATTATAGCGTATCGTGGCGTATCGTATTATTTTTAAAATTTTTGAAGTTTATTTTTTGGTGTGCTGTGTCCAATGCAAGGATCTTCGAATGCGAGCCCGAGAAACGAAAGGGATTTCGACCAGTTGATTGATGACATGATAGATAAAGATCATGCAATGAAAAACAATGCAAAAAATGCATAAATGTTTCATAATTCATTTAGTTTCTATTCGGTCATCTTTCCAAAATGCAACACACGAATATGTGGTTTCAACGAATTGGTGGGATTCAGTAGTTACCTTAATCACATCTTCCATGGAGTCACAGATCCGACAATAGGGCCTACGGATCTTATGCCCACCCGAGACCGACCTCTGGATTACATGTTCTCCGAAATCGATTTGGGTAACATGTTGAATGATCGAGAGAAACTTCTTCGAGCTAACTACCGGTATCTCATCCTTTTTATCTTGTTCAAAGTTTCTACGACGAAGTTTTCTCCATCGCTAATTTCTCCACTCACCGTCAAATCGAATAGTTTCTTCATAGATTTCGTCTGGTCTCAAAGCCGGTTGAGGATTACGGGTGTTCTAGACTCGTTCAAGGCATGCTTGTTTATGCGATTTACAGAAATAAGGATGAAGCTCTTTATTCAACTATGGTAACAACTACCAATGGGATAATGGATATGGTAACAACTACCAAGGCGGTAATTATGCAACAGTCATTAGTTCTTAATGAACTCGGATTCAGGAAATGATGAGTAATGTAAGGAGAAGCGTTGGAAAGATGACCGAATAGAGACCTGAACCAACCGAAATCCACAAATTGCATGGGTTGTGTCCAATGCAAGGATCTTCGAATGCGGTCCCGAGAAAACATAGTCTACAACAGCATGTTCATTGACTGAATACAAATACATAAACAACAAACAAGATCCAGCTGCAAATCAGGTAACACTTCCAAGTTCTTGCCTTTTCTTCAACTGTTCTTCTTTGTTCTTGTTTTTTCTTCAAGTGTTCTTCTTTGTTCTTGACTTATCTTTAACTTATCTTTGTACTTGTTCTTGCACTTCAACAGAAACTTATCGCGATAGTTGATATGATTAGACACAACGGTTCTCCAATTCCAGAAACTAAATGAATTATGCAACATTTCCAAAATGCAACACACGAATGTATGGTTTCAACGATGAAACCGGAGCCGTATGTGACAATTGTCAAAAATTCAGGTATCCGTACAATTAATTAACCATGATTAGTGCTTAATGATTGTGCTGAATTGCAATTAACTGCTTTCTGATTGCTGCCATATACATACATGTGCATCACATATTGCTTAATGTCATATCATTATTGCATGAGAACTTTATTTACTCAAATGATGCATTAAGTATAGTTAGCACAGTTATCTGATAAATCAGGAAAATGCTGACAGAACTCAGCACATAGATAAACAGTACATTGAGGCACAGAATGAGCCAGAAACTAAGTACCACACTAGTATAGTGTGTAGGAAAGTAAGGATCACAAAACTGTCTTGCTAGTGATAGTTTAAGTGCCGGAAAGTGCCTAAAACTCACCCAAGGTGCTGAATTCAGCAAAATTCAGCAAAAAATCAGCATTTTAACAATCTAATTTTATACAGAAATATGGTTAAAAAGTCCTGAATGCTTTCCTAGGTGTCGGGAATCAAAAGTGTCACAAAAAGGTACAGAAAGCACACTAAACTGCATAGTTTAGCACTTTAACGAACCAGTAATCAACCGAACAACCGGACACTACCCGAAACATCAAATTTACACTAGAAGCACTGTTTTAACATTACCAAGCTAGTTATGGTCCCCGAACATCATAACACCCCATACAAATATCTAATAACTAAAACACTTAACTAATGCTTGGATTTCAACTAGTAAGTAACTAGTTTAGTTAAAACCTATCCAACTACCCCCCCCCCCCCATGTCTACAGCCCAACAAGGGTCCCACAATGTTGATTTTATTTCAATATTAAATTGGATATGTTGATGCTTTACTAAACATAATATACAAGGGTTAGAAGGTGAAATTGGTTTATAAAAGAACATGTAAGTTCATAGCTCATAATCTCACACACTCAAAACACACACCATTCTCTCCTCTCTTCTCCCTTGTTCTTGGCCGACCCCAAGCACACACACCACCACCATCATTCATCAATTCTTAACCATTCCAAGCATATACAAAGGTGCTAGAGATCATACAAGGAAGCTAGGAGCTTACGGAAGTGCAAGGACCTTCTTTATTTGCTTTTACCCACTTGTTTTCTACACTTGATCATCCCTAGCCTTGTGCTAGTGGTAAGAATCTTGATCTTGCTAGTTTACTTCTATTTTAAGTGGTTAAAAGAAGAATCATACTCATAACTTTGAAGAACACTAAGAATCACAATATGTAACCTTGAACATAAGCATGTTTAATGAAGAAACTAAGTTGTTTTTGTGTTGATTTACTTGATGATTGTTGTTTGTTCATATATATGATGTAGATCATCATATGATCTTGCTAGATTATGTTTTTGATGAGAAAGTAGAAATATTGTAGGATGATGGATCATCCACACAAAGATCATGAGCTTGAAAAGATACATTGATTTCTTGAAAAATAATGATCAAAGTGAGTAGTAACACTTGTAGATCTAAAGATTTATGGATGATTTCTAAAGAAACCAAGTTAAAAATATAAGTTTTACTAAATCTTGGTTGTTACATAAACAAACTTTATTTTTGGTGGTTAAACAAGTTTAGAAACACTTGTGAAACAAGAAGAAATCATAAAGAAGCATTTTTAGAAATGATGATCCTAAGTTGTAAAGATCAATCTTCTTCAAAAATGAAGTTTTTAAAGAACTAATCACACTTTAAAGGATAACAAGGCTTACTAATAACACTAGTAAGTTACTACAAATTTTTGTGAAATTTCAAGTTCATGAAGTATTAAATTATGCTTGTTTTTGGCAAAATTGGTAAGTAAAGGTTGTTTACAGTTGATTGTGATTATTTTTATAAAAGAAAATGATATGCTTGAAAGCATGGAAACCTCCATTTTTAGGGGAAACTATGGCAAAATTTTCTAAAAATCTAAACACTTAGAAAAATATTTATTAACATACACTTACAAGTGTATTTTAAACCATAAATTGTTACAAAAACTTTGCCATAAATTTTGTTACAAAAATTATACTTATTGGAGGTTGGTTTTTATAAATAAGAGTGACTAAATATATATTTAGAAAATATATATTTAGAAGACACCATGTGTGTGATTATTTGTATATTTTGTGTATTAGTTATATTATTTTAGGACATGAAGTAATATAACACATCAAAATACCAAGAATTACAATCCAAAATATTACCAAAATTCCAAGGAATACATATACAAGTTGTACACAAAATATCGTTGAAAACCAAACAAGGAATATAACTTACAAAATATTCCGGAATTTATTCACAAAGTATGTTTTGGTAAATAATATTTTGGACACCAAGGAAATGAAAATATGAATTTTTACAAATACTACAAGAATATGTCATATTTTTGGACAAAGGAAAAATATATTATTTTTGGCAAGAATGAATATATATTTTTCGTGACATTTTTAGAGGATATATTATTTTTAAGAAATATATATTTTCTCACACAAACACGAAATACAATATTTTGAGGTGAAAGATCTATTTTCTCAAATAAGTATGAAGAATAACATTTTTGGAGAAAAATGAGTTTATATATATATTTTACAAGTTAGACATGAAAAATATACTATCTTTGAAACTTATGAGAAAATACAAATATTTTTGCCAAAAGAAAAACTATAAATAATTTTTCTAGATAATATTTATTACAATATATATTTTGGAAATATATATTGGTGGACTCTTATTAAAGATAATATTCCAGAAAAATTAATACGAAATTAAGTAAAAGAATACTTAATGAATACAATAAAAATACGTATTCTCATACGTATAAATACACACCGGAATACGACCCCAATACATGGTAAAATATACAAGTATAAGAATACAAATACAAATACACCAATCCTTGGGAAGGAAATACAAGTATAAATACCTGGGAAGTATTAAGTTAAAATAATTGTTTTAACAATTATTCCAAAATTTAATAAATATAATTCAAGTTAAAATATTAATTATTTTAACAAATAATCATATAACTTGGGATAATATCAAAGACACAAAAGAAACGTAACTCAAAGACACTGGTACTAAGTCAAGGCACGACCCGCCCGTCTAATAGATCATAGTACGTTGTAGGTAGTCGTGTTTACCCGAAGGAGCTTGAGTTACGGTGATTGAAGACACAAGACTGTGAGTTCATGTCCCCCTTTTCTTTAAACTGTTTTGTTTTATAACTTCGGGGGTGAAGTACATGTTACAAAATGATTACAAACAATTACACTTGGTATGGTTAGCTATGGAAAGTACAGTAGATCATGTGAATGGGTAGGCGCACTCCTAAGACCATTAATCCTCGTGTTAGGACCGAGGGGCATGAGTGATAGATCTATTTGGGTGTAGCGAGCCCACACCCATGTGGACCGGGGTTTCGCCCATGAGGTGACTATGTCTTACAGCCGGAGGCCCGGTACAAAATCTGCTAGGTTTGAGCTTTCCTACGACGTTGCACGCATGTTAATGGCCTTGCAAACCATTAATCGATCTGTTTCCTTGTTTTGCTTTCATACCGGGATTTACAAAACATATATACATACAATGATTACAAGGTTTTATTCTTACACACAAACAAACACATGAACTCGCTCAACTTTTGTTGATGTTTTCAAAATACATGTATTTCAGGGAATTAAGAATGTGGATCTGGCGGGCGTTGGATGTTTCAAGTTGCGTTAAGAATAAAGGATGTCATCGGTTGTCTTTGGGTTTGGTTAGTGTGTCTTACTCCTGGACGAGACACGTCTTCTAAATCCTGGTTTTATTTAGAGTCTTTTGATGAGTCCTTCTGGAACTCTAAACAATTCGAATGGTTTGTAAAACTTGAATTTGAAGTCTATGTTTAAACAATGATGTTTGTGATGTTTTTAAACTTAATTAATGGATGACCATCTATGGTTTTTATCATATAGTTTTTGTTATGATTGAATGCAATGATATTAAGAAAGTCACACCATAATCACGCTTCCGCAAAAGTCAGGGTGTGACAGCTTGGTATCAGAGCTTCGATTGTAGCGAACTAGGATTCCTTCTCGAGTCTAGACTACAATCATTAGGGCTCTCACGAAAATATTTTTACAAACATGTTTTTTATTGTATACACGGGACACCCAGATCTAGGAAAACAAACATTTTTACAAACAAAAGACACAAAACGCATTTCAAGGTTCATGTTTATGGTTAAGTCTGTGAGACTGGGTGGTTCAGTCTGAGAGACTGGGAGATTTAGTCTGAGAGACTAGGAAGTTCAGTCTGGGAGACTGTGTGGTTCAGTCTGAGAGACTAGGTAGTTCAGTCTGGGAGACTGGGTGGTTCAGTTTGAGAGACTGGGTAGTTCAGTCTGGGAGACTGGGAGGTTAAGTCTAGGAGACTAGGTGGTTTAGTCTGGGAGACTAGGAAGGGTACATGATTACGTGTTTGCAATGTCATTGATTGCATTTTTAATGATTAGTAGTTGATATATGTGCATATGTTGTGATTGTTTTGTTACAGACACTATGTCATCATCCAAGAGTGGACTATCTGATACCGATGACCATATGGCTGTAGTCTCAGATGATGAGATTGCACCAGAGCCAGAGATCTTTACTTCTGACATTGAGAGTGACCCGGAGATGATGTCCGATGATGACGACGACTTCCAGCCCTTTGTGCTACCCGATTTCAGAGATGATTTACCGATTGCTGATGGTATCCCAGACGAGGATCCGTTTGTTATTCCTATTCCTGTGCATGATCATCTTATCATCGGTCACCCCGATGGTGAGCATGCCGTGGTACCGATCCTCGCTCCCGTTCCTCTTATGGTCATTCCTCCTGAGGATTGGCCTTTTGATGATCTCTTTTACGATGATTTGACCTGTTTGTTGATGGTCCACCTGATGAGGCCCAGGGTGATGGAGAGATAGCGGAGGATGACACTGCTGCCCCACTTCTTGAGATCCCTGTTATCGATATTTCCTCTGATTCTAGCTTACACTCTGTCCCAGATTCCTTTGAGTATGTGACTTCTTCCGCTTTACAGGCAGTTGGATTGCGACGTTACGCCACAGATTCTGACGATGATACAACTATGTCAGCTGCACCGTTACCTCCACATGACATTGAGCCTGGGCTTGAGCTTGATTTTATTCCGATTGATCAGCCTGTTGATGCACCCGCTGATCCTGAGCCAATACCTGCACCTGAGCCTTTACCTGATCATGATCCTATTCCATTTGGCTTACCTGACATTGCACCACTCATACCAGATCCTGTTCCTGCACCCGCTGACCCTCCTGTTATTGAGCCAGTCACTCCTCCACTTGCACCTACACCCGTTGATGTTGCTCTTTTTCACCCAGTTGAGTCAGATGTACACCATGTTGATCTCCCTATTGTTTTCTTGCAGGATATACCCACACCCCGTCTAGGGGAAGGCACTTCTAGCCAGTAGCCTAGCCATGACCCACATGTATCAGCAGCTTTCCCTCACATACCTCAGTCTGCATCTACTGCTCATTTTACTTCTTCACCACTTGACGAGCCACTTAGATGGTTCCCACCTTACACCATGCCAATTTCTGATCCCTACCATCCCTCACACTTTACTGGTTATACACGGGATGAGTTACTTCTATCATTGCAGCTTCAGTATGAGATCATGAGTCGTAGGATTTTAGAGCTTGAGATGACACCGCGACCTTTGCCATGTCCGTGTCAGCCTACTTTTGTTCCCCCTCGTTCATCACCGTCCCTGTTTTCGCATCCTCCTGCACCACTTACTCCATTTCCCGAGTTTGACACTCACTTTCTTACCGTTGAGCAGCAGATCAGTTATCTGTTGTGTCATGTTTATGATCTTGACGAGGAGCTTGCTCATGTGCGTAGCTTGCTTTTTGTTCCTCCACCTCCTCCTCCACCACCATCAGCATAGGCGGTTTTTGGTTTTATGTAGGTAGCTTGCTTTTGATGAGAGCACCGCTATTGAGCTGAGCTAGTGAAGCCTTTTGGAGACCACCTTTTGACTGTATGACTTATGGTAGATTGATAGACTTTTTGGACAAGGGTAGTGTGACCCTGTGTTCCCTTTTGATACGATATTTATGTAAAACATGTAACTGTATTTGTGGTCGATGATTAATGAAAGCTCAATCGTAATGTTCTCATTAAATACGTTGTTAATTTACTTGTTTATGCAATGACTACATGCTTACTTGATATGACAAACGCTATTATATACATACTACTTATTATGTACATAAGACCTGACATATACAATCTTCTTTTAGAAGATGCCTCCTCAAAGGAACAATCAGTTGCCCACAATAGAGGCAGAACTGCAAGAACGGATTTCACAGGCAATCGCACAACATGAGGCCTTGCGCTCTGAACACAGCGGAGGTACCTCAGGAAATAACCCACCTCACGGTAATGTTTAAGTCATTTAAGACACATTACGATACGTTTGGACATTCCATGTGCGTTTGCTAATGCTTTCTATGAATGATGTTGCCTGTACAGGCTGTACTTACAAGCAGTTCCTTGACTGCAAGCCTCTGAAATTTGATGGCACTGGAGGTGCTGTAGCTTTCGTAAGATGGGCTGAGAAAACAGATTCTGTGCTGCGAATGAGCAAGTGTGCGCCAGAGCACCAGGTCACCTACATTTCTGGACTTTTCCTAGACGGAGCTCTATCATGGTGGAACCTTCAGGTTCAGACTCTGGAAGAGGAGGCTGCGTATGCTATGACTTGGGATGAGATGAAAGAATTGATGCGCAAGAAGTACTGCTCAAGAGCTGAGATTCAGAAGTTGGAAACCGAGTTCTGGAATCTGAAGATGGATGGACCTAAGATTGCTGAGTATGTGCAGAGATTCCATGACCTGTCTCGTGTTGTCCCCTACATGGTAGAACCGGAGTTCAAGCGAATTGAACGCTTCATCTGGGGATTGGCACCCCAAATTATGAGCATGGTGACTACTTCGAAGCCCCCAACGATCACTGAGGCCATTGATTTGAGTGTGGCATTGACAGAGGAAGCAATCAGATTGAACAAGTTTTTGATCTCTGAGGGAAAGAAGAAGGAGACTCATGTCGAGTCATCAGGAGAGAACAAAAGGAAGTTCTCAAATTTCAAGAAGGGTACACAAGGAAACAACAGTGGTAACAAGAAGAGAGATACGAATCCACCAACCGAGGTTAAGACTGGTGCTGCTACTTCTGGTGCTGAGATTAGAGGAAAAGGATATATGGGCACCCTGCCCAAATGTGATATGTGTCAGTTTCACCACACTTGATGATGCAGAGCTGGAAAGTGTGAAACGTGCGGAAAAGTTGGCCATGCCAAAGAGACATGCTGGTATGGTGCCGGTCGTGGGAATAATGGTCAGAGAGGAAATGGTAATCGTGGTGGAAATGGTTACGGAAACCACAATCAAGGAGGAAATGGCGGTAATGGAAATCGTGGTGGTTCTGGAAACCAGGCTGGTAATGGAAACCGCAACCTAAACAACAACCAGGGTGGTACTGGAAACAAGCAGGGATGCTTTAGTTGTGGAGATGTTGGGCATTTCAAGCGAGATTGCCCAAAGAACAATCAAGCCCAAGGAAGAGTTTTCAACATTGGAGCTAGGGAAGCTCCCCAGGATCCGAACGTAGTTACTGGTACGTTCCCTATCAACCAACACTTTGCATCTGTACTATTTGATACTGGTGCCGACTATAGCTTCGTATCCCTAGAATTTAAGGATATACTTGGGTTAGTTGTTAGTAAGCTAGATATTCCATACTCGATAGAACTAGCTAATGGAAAGCTAGTAGAGGCAAACGAAGTAATTAGAGGCTGTGTAATAGAGCTCGGAGAGCATGAGTTTACGCTTGATCTTCTACCCGTCGAATTGGGAAGTTTCGACGTGATAGTTGGAATGGATTGGTTATCAAGTAACCGAGCTGAGATCATATGCCACGAGAAGATTATCTGCATTCCATTGGCAAATGGAGAGACGATTGTAGTGCATGGAGAGAAGCATGATACGCCTCTAAGGATTATCAGCAGTTTGAAGGCCCGAAAGTTTTTGCAGAAAGGATGTGTTGCCTTTTTGGCTCACATTGTTGATAAAGAAGCCGAAGAGCCAAAGCTGGAAAATATCCCTGTGGTAAGGGAATATCCTGAAGTCTTCCCCGAAGACTTTCCAGGATTGCCGCCGCAACGACAAGTCGAATTCCACATTGATTTAGTTCCAGGCGCCGCGCCTGTAGCCAAAGCACCCTATCGACTTGCGCCTTCCGAGATGCAAGAATTGTAGATGCAGCTTCAAGAGCTTTTGGACAAGGGGCTTATCAGACCAAGCTTCTCGCCTTGGGGAGCTCCAGTTCTGTTTGTCAAGAAAAAGGACGGTAGCTTTCGTATGTGCATTGACTACCGAGAACTAAACAAGTTGACCATAAAAAAATCGGTACCCTTGCCGAGGATTGATGATCTCTTCGATCAACTTAAAGGTTCGAGTTACTACTCCAAGATCGATCTTCGATCAGGTTATCACCAGCTGCGAATACAAGAAGAGAGCATACCGAAGACTGCTTTCAGAACTCGTTATGGACATTACGCGTTTCTAGTGATTCCGTTTGGATTGACGAATGCACCGGTAGTATTTATGGATTTGATGAACCAAGTTTGCAAGCCATATCTCGATAAATTCGTAATTGTATTTATCGATGATAGTTTGATTTATTCAAGGACGAAGGAAGAGCATGAGCAACACCTTAGAGCCATTTTAGAGCTGCTCAAGAAGGAGAAATTGTAAGCTAAGTTCTCGAAGTGCGAGTTCTGGTTGCGTGAGGTACAGTTCCTTGGTCATGTAGTGAATAAATATGGAATCCATGTAGATCCCGCCAAGATCGAGGCGATTAAGAATTGGGAAACTCCGAAGACGCCAACTGAGATCCGACTGTTTTTGGTTTAGCAGGGTATGATCGCAGATTCATTGAGGATTTTTCTAAAATCGCTCAACCGCTGACCTCCCTTACTCAAAAGGACAAAAAGTATGAATGGGGAGATAAACAAGATGAAGCTTTTCAGTTGCTCAAGAATAAGCTTTACGATGCACCTATTCTATCCCTACCCGAAGGCACCGACGACTTCGTGCTATACTGTGACGCCTCGCGTCAGGGATTGGGCTGTGTGCTGATGCAGCAACAGAAGGTTATCGCTTATGCTTCGCGCCAGTTGAAAGATCACGAGAAGAACTACACCACGCATGATTTGGAATTAGGCGCAGTGGCGTTTGCATTGAAGATTTGGCGACATTATTTGTATGGCACCCGATGCACGATCTTTACAGATCACAAGAGCCTTCAGCACATATTCGATCAGAAAAAGCTTAATATGAGATAGCGATGATGGGTTGAGTTGTTAAACGATTATGATTGCGAAATCAAATATCACCCAGGAAAGGCGAATGTGGTGCCAGACGCCTTGAGTCAAAAAGAGAGAATTAAGCCCATAAGGGTTAGGGCTTTGGAGATGATCATTCAGACAGACCTCTCGTTGCGTATTCATGCTGCGCAGAGAGAAGCTCTTAAGAAGGAGAATCTTAAGGATGAATATCTCCATGGGATGGAGAACCAGTTGATACCCAATGAGGAAGGAACCTTATGTTTCATGAGACGAATTTGGCTTCCCTCTTTGGTGGTCTTAGAGATGTGATCTTTGATGAAGCTCATAAATTGAGGTACTCGATCCACCCAGGGTCGGACAAGATGTACCAAGATTTGAAGGATTATTATTGGTGGCCAAGACTGAAAGGTGATGTTGCAACCTATGTTGGAAAATGCTTGACTTGTGCCAAGGTGAAGGCCGAGTATCAGAAGCCTTTAGGTCTGCTACAGCAACCCGAGATACCCATGTGGAAGTGGGAGCAGATCTCGATGGATTTCATAACGAAGTTGCCAAAGACACCTAGAGGTCATGATACGATTTGGGTAATCGTAGACCGTCTGAAAAAGTCCGCGCACTTTCTGCCAATCAGGGAAAAGGATAACACAGGTAAGCTAGCTGAGCTGTACCTAAGGGAGATAGTTGCACGTCATGGAGTGCCTATCTCGATTATATCTGATAGAGATGGGATATTTGTGTCAAGGATTTGGCAATCTTTCCAAGAAGCATTTGGTTCACAGTTGAATTTGAGCACTGCTTTTCATCCACAGACGGACGGCCAAAGTGAGAGAACGATTCAGACGCTTGAAGATATGTTACGAGCTTGCGTAATGGACTTAGGTGGCAGTTGGGACACTCACCTACCTTTGGTTGAGTTCTCCTATAACAACAGCTACCATACAAGCATTCAAGCTGCACCGTTTGAAGCTCTCTACTGACGAAAGTGTCGATCGACGTTATGCTGGGCAGATGCAGGTGATAGATAGCTAGTTGGTCCTGAACTGGTCCAAGAGACGACATATAAGATCATGCAGATCCGAGAGCGCATTAAGGCGGCTCGTGAGCGACAAAAGAGCTACGCGGACCAAAGAAGGAAACCTTTGGAATTCGAAATAGGAGATATGGTTTTGTTGAAAGTCTCACCTTGGAAAGGTGTGGCACGCTTTGGGAAGCGTGGTAAGTTAAACCCGCGATTTATCAGACCGTTCAAAATCCTGGAAAGGATTGGCTCTGTAGCATACAAGTTGGAGCTACCAGCAGAACTTAATGGTGTTCATGATACATTTCATGTATCTAATCTAAAGAAGAGTCCAACTCAAGAAACAGTGATCATACCTGCTGACGAAGTTCACATTGACGACACAGATTGGAAAGTTAACAAGACTCGGAGGAGTAGTGTTAAACTCGTCAAGGTTCGATGGAACGCACGTCATGGCCCAGAGTTCACTTGGGAGCGTGAAGACCGCATGAAAGCAAAATACCCGTATTTATTCCCTAACACCCCTGCAGCTAGTAGTAAAGCTTAAAATTTCGGCACGAAATTTTCTTAACAGGGGGAGAATGTGACAACTGTCAAAAATTCAGGTATCCATACAATTAATTAACCATGATTCGTGCTTAATGACTGTGCTGAATTGCAATTAACTGCTTTCTGATTGCTGCCATATACATACGTGTGCATCACATATTGCTTAATGTCATATCATTATTGCATGAGAACTTTATTTACTCAAATGATGCATTAAGTATAGTTAGCACAGTTATCTGATAAATTAGGAAAATGCTGACATAACTCAGCACATAGACAGACAGTACATTGAGGCACAGAATGAGCCAGAAACTAAGTACCACACTAGTATAGTGTGTAGGAAAGTAAGGATCACAAAACTGCCTTGCTAGTGATAGTTTAAGTGCCGGAAAGTGCCTAAAACTCACCCAAGGTGCTGAATTCATCAAAATTCAGCAAAAATCAACATTTTAACAATCTAATTTTATGCAGAAATATGGTTAAATAGTCCTGAATTCTTTCCTAGGTGTCGGGAATCAAAAGTGTCACAAAAAGGTACAGAAAGCACACTAAACTGCATAGTTTAGCACTTTAACGAACCAGTAACCAACCGAATAACCGGACACTACCCGAAACATCAAATTTACACTAGAAGCACTGTTTTAACATTACCAAGCTAGTTAAGGTCCCCGAACATCATAACACCCCATACAAATATCTAATAACTAAAACACTTAACTAATGCTTGGATTTCAACTAGTAAGTAACTAGTTTAGTTAAAACCTATCCTACTAACCCCCCCCCCCCCCATGTCTACGGCCCAACAAGGGTCCCACAATGTTGATTTTATTTCAATATTAAATTGGATATGTTGATGCTTTACTAAACATAATATACAAGGGTTAGAAGGTGAAATTGGTTTATAAAAGAACATGTAAGTTCATAGCTCATAATCTCACACGCTCAAAACACACACCATTCTCTCCTCTCTTCTCTTCTCCCTTGTTCTCGGCCGACCCCAAGCACACACACCACCACCATCATTCATCCATTCTCAACCATTCCAAGCATATACAAAGGTGCTAGAGATCATACTAGGAAGCTAGGAGCTTACGGAAGTGCAAGGACCTTCTCTATTTGCTTTTACCCACTTGTTTTCTACACTTGATCATCCCTAGCCTTGTGCTAGTGGTAAGAATCTTGATCTTGCTAGTTTACTTCTATTTTAAGTGGTTAAAAGAAGAATCACACTCATAACTTTGAAGAACACTAAGAATCACAATATGTAAACTTGAACATAAGCATGTTTAATGAAGAAACTAAGTTGTTTTTGTGTTGATTTACTTGATGACTGTTGTTTGTAAATATATATGATGTAGATCATCATATGATCTTGCTAGATCATGATTAAAAACATAATCTAGCAAGATGAGAAAGTAGAAATATAGTAGGATGATGGATCATCCACACAATGATCATGAACTTGAAAAGATACATTGATTTCTTGAAAAATAATGATCAAAGTGAGTAGTAACACTTGTAGATCTAAAGATTTATGGATGATTTCTAAAGAAACCAAGTTAAAAATATAAGTTTTACTAAATCTTGGTTCTTACATAAACAAACTTTATTTTTGGTGGTTAAACAAGTTTAGAAACACTTGTGAAACAAGAAGAAATCATAAAGAAACATTTTTAGAAATGATGATCCTAAGTTGTAAAGATCAATCTTCTTCAAAAATGAAGTTTTTAAAGAACTAATCACACTTTAAAGGATAACAATGCTTACTAATAACACTAGTAAGTTACTACAAATTTTTGTGAAATTTCAAGTTCATGAAGTATTAAATTATGCTTGTTTTTGGCAAAATTGGTAAGTAATGGTTGTTTACTGTTGATTGTGATGATTTTTATAAAAGAAAATGATATGCTTGAAAACATGGAAACCTCCATTTTTTGGGGAAACAATGGCAAAATTTTTCAAAAATCTAAACACTTAGAAAAATATTTATTAACATACACTTACAAGTGTATTTTAAACCATAAGTTGTTACAACAACTTTGCCATAAATTTTGTTACAAAAATTATACTTATTGGAGGTTGGTTTTTATAAATAAAGGTGACTAAATATATATTTAGGAAATATATATTTAGAAGACACCATGTGTGTGATTATTAGTATATTTTGTGTATTAGTTATATTATTTTAGGACATGAAGTAATATAACACATCAAAATACCAAGAATTACAATCCAAAATATTACCAAAATTCCAAGGAATAAGTATACAAGTTGTACACAAAATATCGGTGAAAACCAAACAAGGAATATAACTTACAAAATATTCCGGAATTTATTCACAAAGTATGTTTTGGTAAATAATATTTTGGACACCAAGTAAATGAAAATATGAATTTTTACAAATACTACAAGAATATGTCATATTTTTGGACAAAGGAAAAATATATTATTTTTGGCAAAAATGAATATATATTTTTCTTGACATTTTTTGAGGATATATTATTTTTAAGAAATATATATTTTCTCACACAAACATGAAATACAATATTTTGAGGTGAAAGATGTATTTTCTCAAATAAATACGAAGAATAAAATTTTTGGAGAAAAATGAGTTTATATATATATTTTACAAGTTAGACATGAAAAATATACTATCTTTGAAACTTATGAGAAAATACAAATATTTTTGCCAAAAGAAAAATTATAAATAATTTTTCTAGATAATATTTATTACAATATAAATTTTGGAAATATATATTGGTGGACTCTTATTAAAAATAATATTCCGGAAAAATTAATACGAAATTAAGTAAAAGAATACTTAATGAATATAATAAAAATACGTATTCTCATACGTATAAATACACACCGGAATACGACCCCAATACATGACAAAATATACAAGTATAAGAATACAAATACAAATACACCCATCCTTGGGAAGGAAATACAAGTATAAATACTTGGGAAGTATTAAGTTAAAATAATTATTTTAACAATTATTCCAAAATTTAGTAAATATAATTCAAGTTAAAATATTAATTATTTTAACAAATAATTATATAACTTGGGATAATATCAAAGACACAAAAGAAACGTAACTCAAAGACACTGATACTAAGTCAAGGCACGACCCGCCCGTCTAATAGATCATAGTACGTTGTAGGTAGTCGTGTTTACCCAAAGGAGCTTGAGTTACGGTGATTGAAGACGCAAGACTGTGAGTTTATGTCCCCATTTTCTTTAAACTGTTTTGTTTTATAACTTCGGGGGTGAAGTATATGTTACAAAATGATTACAAACAATTACAATTGGTATGGTTAGCTATGGAAAGTACAGCAGATCATGTGAATGGGTAGGCGCACTCCTAAGACCATTAATCCTTATGTTAGGACCGAGGGGCATGAGTGATAGATCTATTTGGGTGTAGCGAGCCCACACCCATGTGGACCAGGGTTTGGCCCATGAGGTGACTTTGTCTTACAGCCGGAGGCTCGGTACAAAATCTGCTAGGTTTGAGCCTTCCTACGCCGTTGCACGCATGTTAATGGCCTTACAAACCATTAATCGATCTGTTTCCTTGTTTTGCTTTCATATCGGGATTTACAAAACATACATACATACAATGATTACAAGGTTTTATTCTTACACACAAACAAACACATGAACTCGCTCAACTTTTGTTGATGTTCTCAAAATACATGTATTTCAGGGAATTAAGATTGTGGATCTGGCGGGCGTTGGATGTTTCAAGTTGCGTTAAGAATAAAGGATGTCATCCGTTGTCTTAGGGTTTGGTTAGTGTGTCTTACTCCTGGACGAGATTCATCTTCTAAATCCTGGTTTTATTTAGAGTCTTTTGATGAGTCCTTCTGGAACTCTAAACAATTCGAATGGTTTGTAAAACTTAAATTTGAAGTCTATGTTTAAACAATGATGTTTATGATGTTTCTAAACTTAAGTAATGGATGACCATCTATGGTTTTTATCATATAGTTGTTGTTATGATTGAATGCAATGATATTAAGAAAGTCACACCAGAATCACGCTTCCGCAAAAGTCAGGGTGCGACACCGTATCTCTGTTGTTCAGTACTTTCGTGGTAAATACAACGTTCATCTTCGTTATCCTTTACTTCATGCAATTCAAGAAGGCACGGATGCTAAACGTACTATTATTACATCCGAGTCGATTCAAGTGAATCCTATGAAGCAAGTGTCTGTCTATTCAATTGAGATGAACCACTGCATTACATCCCCGTTGAAAAACAGAATCACAATCCTTTTCCTTCAATTTAGGGAAAATGGGGTTGAAAGATGATAACCCAACAGTGGAGGATCTCATTCTACAGCTCCGATCATCATTCTTTTCAGTAGAGTTTGAACAACTGGCCAAAACATTAACAAAACGTGAATATCGTATTAATCAGGGGGTTATATCGTACAGGCCTTTAATACGCATCGTATAGGCCTATACGATGCGTATTACAACCCCCTGAATTTTCAAAAATTCAGGGGGTTAATACCCATTGTATAGGTCTGCACGATGCGTATTATATCCCTGAAATTATTGAAATACCCCTGCTTTTTTGTTAAGTTCAAGGGTATTTTTGAGAAATTCAGCATTTAATATGCATCGTATAGGTTTATACGATGCACATTAACCTGCTATACGATACAACATAGGCCAATACGATCGTATATGGCATAATAAGAAAATTTGTTTTTATCGTGTTTTCCTCGGTTCGACGCGTATACGTGTCGTTTTTTGACGAACTTTCGCATATTTTGTCATTTTATGACGTATACCTTCAACATGCGTCGTTTCGGTGACGTTCGATTGCGTGCGATTATCGTATTCTATGATTACGTATAGTATTGTTTGAAATTCACTTGTATTGTATAGTGCCGTGTTATATGTATACGCGTGTGGAAATATCATTAGTTGCGTATTTTGACATATTTTTGCGTATTTTGACGTATTTTATTGTATTGTTGCGTATTTTAGAGTATTTTGACATATTTGAGCGTATTCGGACGTATTTGAGCGTATTCTAACGTATTTTAGCTTATTTAACCTATTTTTAGGTTATTTTAACGTACTTCAGCGTATTTTAACGTATTTCGATGTATTTTAGCGTATTTTATCGTAATTTGACGTATTTTAGCGTATTGCAACCTATTTTAGCATATTTTAATGTATTTTAGCGTATTTTAGAGTATTTTCACGTATTTTCGCATATTAAAGCGTACTTTAGAGTATTTTAGCGTATTTTCGCATATTTCAGCGTATTTTGACATATTTTTATCGTACTTTAATGTATTTTAACGTATTTTAATGTATTTCGACGTATTTTAGGGTATTTTAACGTATTTTATCCTAATTTGACGTAATTTAGCGTATTGCAACGTATTTTAGCATATTTTCATGTATTTTAGCGTATTTTAACGTATTTTAGAGTAGTTTGTTACCAGTGCGGTTGCCTTGAGCCAGAGGAACTTTTAATAAGCTGTTACAGTTGTCAAATTCATTGCGTGCATTCATATTATTTGAACAGTGACACCCTAGCAATTAACATCCACTAACCGTACTGTTATTACATCCGAGATGATTCAAGTAAGTCCTATGAAGCAAGTATAACAACCCTCCTAGAACCCTTAACGTGACTTAAAATATACCTCATACGCGAGAAACGAGCTCGAAATACCTTTATACTAATAAAAATCAAGAAAATAAAATATTATAAGGTTGTCGCAGGCCGCAACCCAGACACCTTTGTTCTTTGCGAGGCGCGAGGCTCACTGACTTGCCGGACACACAATGCCGCCACGTGTCGACACGTGGCAAGGCTAGGTTCGCTGACTGGTTGAGCCTAAACCCTAGTCTACTCTCTTGCTGGCCGAAAGAGAGTTAGCTTAATGTTACGCGGGCTGCGAGACGCCATAAAATCAACCTATAAATAGGATCGATCGGCTTCAGTTGAATTCGTTCAAAATTCTGTAATCTCTCTTAATTTCTATATAGTAGAAGTTATACTCGGGCATAATACCCACTATAAAGCGAAGCTCTGCCTCGTTGTAAGTACTATAACCCTGCTGTTACCCTACACGATCGATTTAGGATTTCGTAACGCATGTCAAGGCTCTGCCTAACTCAGTCGTTGGAATTCTGTCTCGTGTTACACCCGATTGATCTAGGATTCCGTAATGCATGTCAAGGCTCTGCCTGACTCAGTTATTGGAATTCTGTCTTGAGTTGTACGGATAATGTGATTTGGGTTATTTTACTAACACGTGTGCATTGTTTAATTTTTATAGATAAGAACCAGGAGATCCCCATGAAGCTTTAGTTTTATCTAAGTAAACAATGTGAGTACATTCTCCTTTAGTAAATCTTTTTGCGAGTCAAAATGTTTTACGAAAACCTCAAATGTTTTAAGATATAATTAACAACGATTGAGTCTATGTATTCTACAATTACTGCCGGTATGTTGGGGTTTTGTATACAAAATGTGAAAGACGTTACCATTGGACAACGAGTTAGCCAATGAGTAGTATGACCCACAAGTCAGGTGTTGACAGTACTGAATGAGTAATTGTGTAGATATAAACATGGTAATTGCTCTCAATACTGTGAAATTATAAAAGCTATTTTGATTAAACTGGGATGCACTCGCCAATATTTCTTGCTGATAAAATGCTTTTAAACGCTTTTTCAGGTAACAAAATGTGAAAGCCAATAGAAGCTAGCTGGAGAGCAGTGAAGGCTTGGAAAAGTGGCTATAAAAGTTACCTAAATCAAAAGGAGTTTTTGTTTTCAAATAATTAGGGTTTATCCCTACAATGTATTGTCAAATAAACTTGGGTTTTATCCCAATTATTTATTATTATAAAATGTTTGGTGTTTAACTCTGATAAAAATATTTCATAACTACGGTCCTGATGTATTCCGCTGCCAAACTAATAAACACCGATACCACCCATCTGAGCTCGCGGCGCCCGCTCTCGGGGTAGGGGTCGGGGGCTGTTGAGTGGTATCAGAGCTACAGCCATTGATTTAAGTCAAAGAAGTGTTCTGCTGACACTTAAATTTTAAATTCTGTGTTAGGAAATAACTTATGTGTAAATATTGTTTTGTGTTAACTGACTATTTGTTAGTTTACAGTATGAGTGAGCAAGGAACTTCGAACGCTTATCGTCACTTAGGTAGTTCACCAAAAGATGAGGGAACAACATCACAACCTAATCCCTCAGGATACTCAGCCGATACTGAGGAAGGGATATTTATATTTAAGGCACAGTCTGAGGAACCCTTTACTACTAAAAAGAGAGGTTAGTTTAATAGAGGAGCACATGTGGAAAGAAAGAGAATGAAGAAGTTGCAACAACAGAGGGCAATAGTCAGAGCTAATAGGGAAGCAAATGCACAAACTCAGGAAACAGCCAATAGGTAACTTTGGGAAGAGGAACTAGATAGACAGCTGGCCGATTTCCATATGTTAGCCACTACCGCAGTAGACGCTAACCTAAACCAAATAGCTGAACCGCTACTGTTACCTTTATTCTCAGACCAACAAATGCTAGAACCAGACCAGGAAGACCAGTTTCCAACTCCTGATGTAGATCCCTATGAGATTCCCATAATTCCCCCACCGAACCCCATAGCTTAGTACACTGACCTTAACCCTTTAGATCCATTTTGGAGCAGCGAATGGTGGACGCAGAGTGTATTAAGAAACCCATACCCTTATGGACAACCTATCCCTCAACACACAGGTCCAATACCATCACCCATGCCACCTATGAGCCAGGAAAATTTGGAGGATCTTCGCTCATTGGGTGACGAATTAGTAGAGGAAGGAGATAGAATTCGGTAAATAGGAGAAAAACTTATGTGGAAACATGTCGAGCGTGATATACATGATTGGATACATGATACCTAGAGAATACTTAAATATATGTGTAATTTTGTATTTTGATAAAAAAATCTATAGATAGACTAACAATAGATATGAATGCATAGTATATTTGACTTTCAGTTGTAATATGTAACCGATGCATATATATATATATATATATATATATATATATATATATATATATATATATATATATATATATATATAGAAAAGAGTAAAAGTCACAATGATGGACGTTTTTGATGAAATTGTTTGTGTGATTGTGTATAAATATTTGTATTAAATTATTCTGTGATAATTAATACTTGATAAATGTTCACGATTCAAATGGACAACGAAGTAAATCAGGAAAACCAGAATAATGAGAATAACATAAACCAAATAGATAGCAGCGCCATCCAACATATAGTAGCACAAGGAATTATAGATGCTATGCCTTACATTATCAAGACTGTTAAGGAAGCAGAAGATTATAAATGTGATAACCCGCAACTTCAGGTTACTACTTTAACCTAACCACAGTTAATTTAATCGTACATTCATAGCACTGCATTTAACTAGGGTTAGTTAAATAAGTCTACGTTGGCAATTCGGGGAATTGCCGGAACACATGTATTTAACTGGTGTTAGTTAAATAAGCTTACGTTGGTACTTTGAGGAATTACCGGGGAACATACCTGATACTGGCGATTAACGCGAACAATAAATATAAACGGATGGTTTATATGGAACTTATGTGCTGCATAATAAATGCATGAATTTCTGGTGTTAACTGCAAATTGTATGGAATTATGTGCTTTTGTGTGGAAACTGTATAGTTAGGGGGGTGTCTTGTGATAATTAGGAAATCCTTAATTAACCAATAAAAATCCTAGTCCATCTCAAAAACACGTACGTAACCAACTCCCCATCCTCTCAACATTTCAAAAACTCATCTTCAATCCTTGGCTCACAAGTGTGTAGATTGATCCTTGATTCTTCCATTTCTCTTTGCATCATCTTCTCATCCATTAAAGGTATGTATTTGTGTTGAAGTGCTAGTTTGTTCATGAATTCTGCAAAACCCTAGACATCCAAACAAAGTGTGTTTTTGCCATGATTGATAAATAGATGATTGGGTAATGATTGGTAGATGATTGTGTCTTGATATGAACTGTTTGATTGGTTGTTTTCATGCCTGATAACATCACATATGCCCGCACTTATTAAAATTAAAAGTGTCAGAATTTTGTTGTTGTTTAAACTACAAGCATCCGAACTTGTTTCATTGTTAGGGAGTCCGTAGATGTTGGATTATTGAGTCAGAACTTGTTTGTTTTTTTTTAGGCCGATGACATCACATTATGGTTCATATAAATTGAATTGAAATTGTAGTTTGCAACTGTTAGTGGGCCAGGTGTGGATAAACAATTGAACTGCACATTATGTTCAAGTGGAGTCTGCACATGTATTGGTTTGAGGGGTCTATAAATAATATCCATTTCATGATCTGGTGCCTCAAATGTTTGAAATGTCCAAATATGTGAATGTATATGCAATTGTATGGTCAGAATATGTAGAATAAAGTGGCCATATATATATATATATATATATATATATATATATATATATATATATATATATATATATATATTGATTAAAAGGAGTTGCACTTAACTATTAATTAATAGGCCTGACTTTGTATATGTGAATATATATGAATTCAGAAGTTGACCGAGATGTAATATACATGAGTATGTAAGTCTTTGAATTTAATGGAATATGATAGTGGGCCGAGGGGTGTAAGATGTTAGCACATGTACTTCGATTCCCTTTTCATTATTAATTAGGATACATTACATTGTTCGGTATTATTGGAATAAACAAACACTGACTTCATCAAATCTAATATATTTTTCAAAGTAATATTATATTTTATGTGGGCCGAAGCCTTGGTTTCTAAGGTGGGCCGATTGAGTAGCTAATGAAATAGAACAATTGATTGGTTAATATGTGTGTATGTAATAATGTTCAGTTTCCTTTTCCTTCTTCATAATTAAAATCTAATATAAATTATTAGATGTTCGATTCTAATATGTTGTAAACCATTAGAGTCTAATATAAATGGGTAACCAATGTATGCTATCGGCATATTAGATCTCTGAATAGAATAATTTATATACGAATATGAGTTTGAAAGTAGTGAATAGGTGCCAAGTTTTGTTATTAACCTGATAGCTTAATTTCGCTAAACACTGGAATTGTTTGGACACTAGGGTAATGTGAAGCCCTACTCGTATACTCACTATTATGACATTGTACCTTAGGTCCCGTGTAACGGACCTAATCATTAATTAACGCGTAGAAGTACGTTACCATACCGAGCAAACCAAGGTGAGTTCACTGCTCTTTTTCAAGCATGCGTCCCGGGGAGGGACATCTGGTAAATATTCCGGGGAGGAATATTGGGTAATGGGTTTGACTGGAATGTTAAACCGGAATGTTGGATAATACACTCACTCCTATAACCTTAAGTCCCATCTTCTACCGAAAAGGTTGTCGGGGAGGCAACGGGGTTATTAGTTGATAGCGCTATTAGGTTTGGCACCCTCACACCGTACCGGGGAGGACGGGCGTGAACTAATTACCTTAAATCATTACCAATGCTTTGATAGGGGCATTGGGGACGGGCGAAATAATCTGGAGCCATCTTGTACGGTATCGAGTTATTATCAACATTGTTTTTGGAAATGCTTTTGAACTGAACTAAACTTTTGGCAGCAAAACATGTAACACGATTCTCGATAAACAAAACTGTGAACTCACCAGCGTTGTCTGATACACTTTTCTGCATGCTTGCAGGTCTACAGGTATATATAGCATTGGAACTTATAGTCTGGGATGCTGGAGTGGTCATGGGTAGAGATACATGGAATCACGAGACGAGACTAATGGTTTTCATACACTTGGTTCATGAATTACTTAACTACGATTTATGCTTCCGCTGAATACTTTGGGTTATAATTAATGTTTTGTAATACTTTGTTATATTGAATGAAAGTTTTATTTGAAATCTTGTTATGAGTTCAATGTGATTGGTGGCTAGATCCTGGTACGTCACACGCCTCGCGGGGGTTTCCGCTTGGGGTATTTTGGGGGTGTGACAATAAATCTGCAAACGGAAGTAAACGCCAACACACTGAGCCAAGTCACAATGTGAACGATAATAACGGACCTATAATCCAAGCTCCAATTCCCAAAAGAAAAAGAACCGCTTCTTACGGTTGTTATTATAAAGAATTCTTGGCCTGCAAACCAATACAATTCTCAGGCAATGAAGAAGCCATTGCAGCATTACGTTGGATAGAAAAGACAGAAGCAGACATAAAATAAGTAAATGTGCAGATGAAGATAAGATTATGTTTGCTTCTAATCTTTTCAAAAATGCAGCCTTAGAATGGTGGAATACTATTCTCAAGTCTATGGGAAGTGACAGAGTTTATAATATGGAATGGATCAACTTTAAGGAAATGGTTGAAAGAAAATTCTGTCCTCCCAATGAAAAGGAACAAATCGCCAATAAGTTCCTAAATCTTAGAATGACTGGAATAGATTGCAAAGGTTACACTACCATATTCTTCGAATATGCTAGGATAGTGCCAACCTTAGCCTCACTTGAACCAGTGTTAATCTCCAGTTATATTTGGGGATTAATTAGTGAAATTATACATGTAGTCAAGGTATCTAGACCGCAAACCATAGAAGAAGCAGTAGAACTAGCCAATACCTTGACTGATGAACTGGTACGCACACAAGAGGAAAACCAGAGGAAGAACCTAGCTCAAAAGCTTACTCAGGAATTTTGTTCTAGTAATTCCTACCGTGGAAAAGGAACAGGTTCTTCTGCACCCTACTGTAGGTATTGCAAAAGAAAGCATTCTGGAAGATGCTCTATACACTACAACTTGTGACAACTGTGTTCGGTAATCGATGTACGATGTAAAAAAATGATGATTATTAATAAAACAATGTGCTTTGGTGTTATTATATGTGTTTTGGTGTTTCTATGTGTGTATTTGTGTTTGGTGACTTTTCAATTTGATTCGATTCCAATTTCAAGCTCTAAATCGCTTTCTGGAAGGTTATACGCAAACTGGTGCGTAAACGCAGTCAGTATAACACGACAAACACTCTGGAATAGTGACATAGGCTTAACATACCTTAAATAACCTCCACATAACTTAGAAATAAGTTTTGAATGGTTTGGTGTGTCGAAATCCACTTTGTTCGATCGCAGGGACTATATGTGTCAAACTGCGAAACTATGCTGATTTGTATAGTAACGAACATTCAGGAACATGACCATAAGTTAAACATACCCTAAATATCCTTTACATAGCTTAGAAATAGGCTTTGAGGGGTTCGGTGTGCTAAAATAAACTTTATGCTCATTCAGGGACTAAAAGCGTCAAAAAGTGCACAAGTTTACATTTTCGCGCATATCTTACGTTCTGAATATATCCGGACCTCCAAAAATTTATGTAAGCACTAAAATGTTTTATTTTAGTGTTTGGCATAAGAAAAATTTCCATTCGTCGCTTAATTTGGATCGTTTTTGCGTTCGTTACGACTTCCGTCGTAATTAAGCGAATAACGCAACCGTACGACCAAACGAACCGACATCCGAGATGTTTTTGAGCATATTTTAAGTTCCCTATACTTTAACTTTATTTGAGAGCCTTGAAATGGGGTTAACGGGGCTTAAAAGTGCCAAAAATCAAGTTTTACAAGTGTAGGGACCCTTTTTTGAAACTTCTGGCAGATTCAATGAACCTAGTCCATTTTGAAGTGTTGATGGTTTTCACCCATGGTTTTGCAAAACCATGGGCTGGTATTCAATGAACATAGTCCATATTAGGGGCTCCCATGGTTTTAGAAAACCATGGGCACACATGTAAGGTCCAGATCAAAGCTCAGTTTTTGAGGAACGATCTTAACGGTTCTAGAAATCCTATATATACCCCATCCATTTCACTTCAAAACCCATAATTTGAAATCTTATTTATGCTCTCTAAGTGGAAGTATATGCTTCCTACCTGAGAGAAAATCGGAATCAAATCTTGCGGGGACCTTCTGTAAGTGTTCTTTCGTTCTTTTCATTCGTTTTAGCGTTAAAGTCAAACTGCGTTTGACTTTCTGCATTGACCAGTTTATGGTCAATGTGAAGTTTGTTTGAACTTCATAACGTGAGTGTAATCACGATGGTTATAGTCCCTAGTGACTATACCTACTGATTACCACGTTATCTAGGCTCAGAGACGAGTCGTAGTTTCGGCCAAAATGCGTATTCTTGCGTATTTTGTAACCAAACTACTCTTAGGTATCAAAACCGTTTGTTTTGATACCAAACCTGTTTTCAAACCTTGTTAAACATGTTCTAACATGTTTAGCTCGTCACTTTTAGTTTTGTGCTTGTCTAGGGTCATAAAGGTAAGCGATCTAAACAATCGCTTATACTTTCGAACCCGACCCGTTTGGGCGATCATTAGGATCCGACCAAACACATTAGGTGACCATAGTGTATAGGGAATAACCTTCCAAAGTTATACCTTATGGACGCTTCGTTTAAGTAGTTTTATGATAGGTAGTTTATATGCCTTAGGTAAATTACCAAAAATGCCCTTTTACGCCAAAATTTATTTTAAGCATATGTAACATAACCTTTGGTATCTAAATTGATTAGACAACAATATTAAACATGTTGAGGCATATTTTACTTATCATAGGACTAGTTAGGCGTTCCGAACGCATTTCACGTGAACGACGCGTTAAAGTAGCATAAGCTACCTTAATGGGTCGCGATGGGTCGAAAGCACTTAGGTTAGGTTTCATTTAGGATGTAGGCTTTGTTAAACCATATCACATGAGTTCCAACACTCATTTGGTTTACAAGACCTCATTCTGTCCGATCTTTCGATTTAGGCGTCTATTGTTTGACTAGTGATTCGATTACTAGGTGCTACTTGATTTCTCTGGTTTACTCGAGTTCTTTGAAGTACTATTGATTGAAGATACCTTGCACTACATGTGAGTACATAGTTCCCCTATTTTACTGTTTTCAATTGTTCTGGGATGATTCATATGTACAAAATGTTTTCAAGGTTTAAACGATGATTTCAAAAATGAATAGAACGATTTATACTAAACTATTAACGATTTCGATAATGTGAACAAACTTGTTGGTTGTAGTTACATAACGAACGAAATTCATTAGCATTGATCAAGCCGACCAGTATTAGGTTATGGTACCATAGGATATGACAAATCCCGTTATTGCACTATACCCATGGTTATGTGTGGGTGTTGTGGGTAACGACTGAATCTGATGATTGTTAACTTACCCTTTGGAGGTTTGTTAATGCAAGAACGAGTTGAACGATGAACGAGTCACAAAGGTTTGAATGTTATTAACGAGACGACCATATATAAGTATTTCACAATTAAAACGATGATGATCTAAACGATTTAAACGAGTAAACGATTTGGAAACGATATGGAAACGATTTGGAGACAATGTTAAACGATTTGGGTAAACGATTGGTTTTTGGCTAGTGTTTAGATAACGGGACGGGGGTAATATGGTGAAAACATGGTAGATACGCCGCTGGTACTTCTTATATATAAGTGTTTTCAACACATTACATACCGTGGCATTATTTAGTTCACTTGGGTAAACGATATTGAAACGATGTCACTCAACGATGTTTTCGAAACAATATACGAGTTTTATTAACGAGTTTATACGAGATGTTTTACAAGATGGTATTCTAAAACAAAAAGCTTTTGGATTAAGAATCATGGCTACGAAATTTTATAAATTATAACCATCTTGATTTGAGTTGGTTAATCATGTTGCAATATTATACACTTTTAAAAACAAGGTTTTCGAGGTATTGCAATATAAGTAAACAAGCCATGATTCCGATACTCTTATAAAACCTATGTACTCGCCAGCATTTCTTTGCTGACTTTGTTTTTACATATGTTTCAGGTGTTGTTGCTTGGTTGATGTTCTAGGATGCATGCGTCACATAGGATCTGGACGAGGCCTTAGTGACATAATATCTATGATAGACGATATAAAACTTGTTGTTTTATGTTAAAACAATGTTAATGTTTAATATTATCAATAAAACGAAACACTTTTTGTATCCATGGTTATGAAACGATAATTCTGTTACAACACTCCCCGACGTTTCCGCCACGCTTTGTTGTTTTACGTGGTCGGGGTGTGACACAACTTTTGCAAAATATATGGATACAGGGAAGAAGTCTGTAGGAAAAAACCTAGAAATAGGATATGCTTCAATTGTGGAGAAACTGGGCACATCAAACCGAACTGTCCGAAACTAGCTCTAGTCACAACCAACAAGGCTAAGACAACTGAAGCTCCTAAGAAAAATGCCAGAGCTTTTGTTCGGATAGCTGAGGAAGCCAAGATGATTCCAGATGTGATTGCTGGTACGTTCTTAGTTAATAACATATTTGCCAAAGTATTATTTGACTCTGGTGCAAACCAAAGTTTTATCAATACTTCTTTCTACAAATTTTTTGACCAACCCTTAGCCAAACTTCAACAAGATTGTCTGGTAGAAACAGCAAATGGAGAATCCGTTAAGATAAGTGAAATCGTGCAGGGAGCAAGAATAGAAATCCTGAACCATCATTTCTTTGCTAACCTTTACCCAATGAATCTGGCCGGATTCGATATTGTATTAGGAATGGATTGGTTGGTAGCCAATCGTGCTAGTATTTTATGTGATCAAAAGTCAGTACAAGTAAGTACACCAAGTGGTAAATAGATCACAATCAAAGGAGATAAGCCAAACAGATCGACAAAGTTCATCTCTGTGATGAAAGCTGCAAGTTATGAAAGGAAAGGAGGAGTAGTATATATGATTTCCGTAATCATTAATACTAAAGGAAAAGAATTAAAAGATATTCCTGTAATATCTAAATACTCAGACGTTTTTCCAGAAGAGTTACCTGGATTACCGCCTGACAGAGAGGTTGAATTTAGGATTCACCTAATACCAGGGACGGCACCGATTGCCAAAGCACCATATCGATTAGCACCAACGGAGATGCAGGAACTGAAGAAACAATTGGACGAACTTCTTGACAAAGGTTTTATACAACCAAGTTCTTCCCCGTGGGGAGCACCGGTGTTGTTTGTTAAGAAGAAAGACGGATCGATGCGTATGTGCATTGATTACCGAGATTTGAACAAGGTCACGATTAAGAATCGGTACCCGCTACCGAGAATCGATGATCTGTTAGATCAACTTCAAGGAGCTCGATTCTTTTTCTAAGATCGACTTACGCTCAGGATATCATCAACTGAAAGTACAAGAAGAGGATATTCCAAAAACTGCTTTCAGAACTAGGTACGGTCATTATGAATTCACCATCATGCCATTTGGTTTAACTAATGCCCCAGCCGCATTTATGGACATGATGAACAGGATATTTAAACCATACCTGGATAAATTCAAAATTGTCTTTATAGATGATATTCTAATTTACTCTAAGAGTAAAGAGGAACTTGTAGCGCATCTGCATACACTTCTGACATTGTTGAGAAAAGAGAAGCTTTATGCTAAATTCTCAAAATGTGAATTTTGGTTACAAGAAGTGCAATTCCTTAGACATCTGATTAATCATGAAGGAATTCATGTGGATCCCACAAAGATCGAGGCGATTACTAAGTGGAAAGTCCCTGAATCACCAACAGATTTAAGAAGTTTTCTTGGACTGGCAGGATATTATAGACAGTTTATCTGAGATTTCTCCAGAATAGCCATTCCATTGACCAAACTGACCTGCAAATCAGTTAAGTTTGAATGGGGACCGAAACAGGAAGAAGCTTTTAGATTTCTTAAGCAAAGGTTAACCAACGCACCCATACTCGCATTACCAGAAGGAACTGAAGACTTTATAGTCTATTGTGATGCGTCTAAGTTAGGATATGGATGTGTGTTGATGCAACGACAAAAGGTTATAGCTTATGCTTCTAGACAACTTAAGAAACATGAAGAGAATTATACAACCCATGATCTAGAGTTAGGAGCCATAATTTTTGCCCTTAAGATTTGGGGACACTATTTATACGGAAATAAATTTGTTGTCTTCACCGATCATAAGAGTTTAAGGTATATTTTTGGGCAATAAGAATTAAATATGAGACAGAGACGCTGGATGGAAATTCTTAGTGATTACGATTGTGATATCCAGTATCATGCAGGAAAAGCTAATGTAGTAGCTGATGCTTTAAGTCGAAAGTATCATGAAAAACCGAAATGAGTACGTTCTCTCAGATTAAATCTGCAGATAGATTTAAATGATCAAATTGGAGAAATACAGGAAACAGCAATCAAGGACGATGCTGAAAGTTTAAAAGGAATGATTAAGGAATTAGAACAAGGAATAGATGGAATTTGGAAATTCCATAAAAAAGGACGTGGATACCTAAACAAGGAAACCTACGCCACAACATTCTAGAAGAAGCTCATAAGTCTAAATATACGATACATCCCAGAAATGATAAGATGTATCAAGATTTAAGAAAGAATTTCTGGTGGATAGGAATGAAAAAGGATATAGCTAACTATGTTGCTAAATGTCTAACTTGTTCACAAGTTAAAGCTGAACATCAGAAACCCACAGGATTATTGCAACAGTTAGAAATGCCAATATGGAAGTGGCAATTGATAACAAATGGACTTTGTTACCAAATTACCCAAAACAAGAAAAGGAAATGATACAATTTGAGTGATTGTAGACAGATTAACAAAATCTGCTCATTTCTTACCAATGAAGGAAACTTTCAGTATGGAACAGTTAGCTAAGCTATATGTAAATGAAATAGTTTCATTACATGGAATTCCTTTATCTATTGTATCTGATAGATATAGCCGTTTACTTCTCATTTTTGGAAAAGTTTCCAAAAAGCAATGGGAACCAGGATAAATCTAAGTACAACTTATCATCCACAGACGGACGGACAAAGAGAAAGGACAATTCAGACGATGAAAGATATTCTTAGAGCCTGTGTAATTGATTTCGGAGGAAATTGGGACGATCATTTACTATTAATATAGTTTTCCTACAATAACAGCTATCATACAAGCATTAATGCTGCACCTTTTGAAGCACTTTATGGACGAAAGTGCCGAACTCCAGTCTGTTGGGCAGAGATTGGAGAAAAGCAACTATCTGGACCAGAGATAGTGCAAGAAACAATGGACAAGATAATTCAAGTCAAGGAAAGACTAAAAGCAGCACGAGATCGTCAAAAGAGTTATGCAGATAACAGGCGAAAGCCTTTAGAAAATTTGAAGTTGGAGATAAAGCATTATTAAAAGTTTCTCCATGGAAAGGAGTAGTCAGATTCATTAAGAGAGGAAAGTTAAGTCCCAGGTATGTTGGACCTTTTGAGATTATTAGAAGAATAGGACCCGTAGCCTACCAGCTACAACTACCAGAGGAAATGGCAGGAACACATGATATGTTTCATGTATGTAATCTCAAAAAGTGCTTAGTAGACGAATCACTAATAATACCTCTTAAGGACATAGAGGTAAGTGAGAAACTTAAGTTTATCGAGAAACCCATTCAGATTGAAAATAGAAAGATCAAGAATCTCAAAAATAAGAGACTAGTTTTGGTCAAAGTGAAATGGGATTCCGAGAGAGGACCTGAATACACTTGGGAACACGAATCAGAGATGCAAAGGAAATACCTACACCTGTTCCAGTATACCTCAAGGATGAGATCTAAAACAAGGTGGGGATGATATAACAACCCTCCTAGAACCTTTAACATGACCTAAAATATACCCCGTACATGAGAAATGAGCCCGAAATACCTTTATACTTATAAAAATCAAGAAAAACAAATAATAAAAGGTTGTCGCGGGCCGCGACCCAGACACCTTTGTTCTTCGCGGGGCGCGAGGCACACTGACTTGCCGGACACACAATGTCGCCACGTGTCGACATGTGGCAAGGCTAGGTTCGCTGACTGGTTGAGCCTAAATCCTAGTCTACTCTCTCATGGGTCGCGAGAGAGTTAGCTTAATGTTACTTGGGCCGCGAGCCATCATAAAATCAGCCTATAAATAGGATCGATCGGCTTCAGTTGAATTCGTTCAAAATTCTGTAATCTCTCTCAATTTCTATATAGAAGAAGTTATACTCGGGCATAATACCCACTATAAAGCGAAGCTCTGCCTCGTTGTAAGTACTGTAACCCTGCTGTTACTCTACACGATCGATTTAGGATTCCATAACGCATGTCAAGGCTCTGCCTGACTCAGTCGTTGGAATTCTATCTCGTGTTACACCCGATTGATCTAGGATTCCGTAATGCATGTTAAGGCTCTGCCTGACTCAGTCATTGGAATTCTGTCTTGAGTTATACGGATAATGTGATTTGGGTTATTTTACTAACACGTGTGCATTGTTTAATTTTTATAGATAATAACCAGGAGATCCCCAGGAAGCTTTAGTTTTATCTAAGTAAACAATGTGAGTACATTCTCCTTTTGTAAATCTTTTTGTGAGTCAAAATGTTTTACCAAAACCTCAAATGTTTTAAATGTAATTAACAGTGATTAAGTCTATCTACAATTACTGTCGGTATGTTGGGGTTTTGTATACAAAATGTGAAAGACGTTACCATTGGACAACGAGTTAGCCAATGAGTAATATGACCTACAAGTCAGGTGTTGATAGTACTGAATGAGTAATTGTGTAGATATAAACATTGTAATTGCTCTCAATACTGTGAAATTATAAAAGCTGTTTTGATTAAACTGGGATGCACTCGCCAGTATTTCTTGCTGTTAAAATGTTTTTAAACGCGTTTCAGGTAACAAAATGTGAAAGCCAATAGAAGCCAGTTGGAGGGCACTGAAGGCTTGGAAAAGTGGCTATAAAAGTTACCTAAATAAAAAGGAGTTTTTGTTTTCAAATAATTAGGTTGTATCCCTACAAATGTATTGTCAGATGAACTTGGGTTTTATCCCAATGATTTATTATTATAAAATGTTTGGCGTTTAACTCTGATAAAAATATTTCCAACTATGGTCCTGATGTATTCCGCTGCCAGACTAATAAACACCGATACCACCCATCTAAGCACGTGGCGCCCGCTCCCGGGGTAGGGGTCGGGGGCTGCGACAGCAAGTGTCTGTCTATTCAATTGAGAGGAATCATTGCATTACATCCCCGTTGAAAAACAGAATCGCAGTCCTTTTCCTTCAATTTCCAGAACAGCCACCAGCAATACCAGTTTGTTACCAGTGCGGTTGTTGTGAGCCTGAGGAACTTTTAATAAGTTGTCACAGTTGTCAAATTCGTTGCATGCATTCATATTGTTGAGACAACAACATATAATGAATGAATTGTTAGACTTCTTGTTCCAAATGCAGCTGTAGGATTCGTACTTAAAGGTCTGTCTGTAAAAGATGTAACTTTACGGCACGCTTACCTTAATCACATCTTCCATGGAGTCACAGATCCGACACTAGGGCCCATGGATCTTGTGCCCACCCGTGACCGACCTCTGGATTACACGTTCTCCGAAATGGGTTCAGGTCACGTGTTGAATGATAATATTAAAAACCGACCATCTTTCACCGAGAAGGATAACGCAAACAAGTTCTCCACGGTTTGTGCAAATGGCGGTTTCAAGAAGAAATCGCAGGCTGGTACATAAAAATACATATAACAAGTTATCGTCTTCAAAATCAGATGAACGTTACAAACACTCAGAAAATCACAAAAATGATATTGAAATTTGGATATTTTTGTTATTCAGATCTCTATTTGGTCATCTTTCCAAACTCCAACACACGAATGTGTGGTTTCAACGATGAAACCGGAGCTGTATCTCGGTTGTTTAGTACTTTCATGATAAATACAATGTTCATCTTCGTTATCCTTTGCTTCATGCAATTCAAGCAGAAACAAATGCTAAACGTACTGTTATTACATCCGAGATGATTCAAGTGAGTCCTATGCAGCAAGTGTCTATCTATTCAATTGAGAGGAATCATTGCATTACATCCCCGTTGAAAAACAGAATCACAGCCCTTTTCCTTCAATTTAGGGAAAATGGGTTGAAAGATGATAACCCAATAGTGGAGGATCTCATTCTACAGCTCCGATCATCATTCTTTTCTGTGGAGTTTGAACAACTGGCCAAAACATTAACAAAATGCGAATATGATATTAATCAGGGGGTTATATCATACAGGCCTTTAATACGCATCGTATAGGGCCCACGGATCTTATTCCTACCCGAGACCGACCTCTAGATTACACGTTCTCTGAAATCGATTCAGGTCACGTGTTGAATGATAATATTAAAAACCGACCATCTTTCACCAAGAAGGATAACGCAAACACGTTATCTATAGTATGTGCAAATGGCGGTTTCCAGAAGGAATCACAGGCTGATACATAAAAATACATATAACGAGTTATCGCCTTCAGAATCAGACGAAGGTTACAAACACTTAGAAAATCACCAAAATTGTTGGTTCATTTTATGTGACAACAACTTTGGCTTGATCTTTGGATATTTTACAAGACATGGATCAGTTAGAGTTTGGGTTATTGTGTATGAGTCCAAGTTGTCTAGCCCAAATTCTGTTTATATTGTATATGGGCTTAGCCCAATTCGTATGGTATGCTGTGAGTATATAAACAACATTTAGCTATAGAGTTAGGGTTAGACCTTTAAATATTTGTTTGAGAGATTAGAAGAGAATTCGAGTTTGAGAGTTTGAGAAAACACAGAAATCGGCTGTGAGTTCTTGGTAGATCTTGAGTGGTTGTAAAACAGTTTGTTTGATAATCACAGAAGATCGGTTTGAATATTGTGTGTTTGTGTTTCTTCATCTTATACATTCTTGTTTCTGGTTTCATTGATTGATCAAGGAGATTTCGCATCCTTGATTAGTTATCAGTTTTGTGATGATCCATTGGGAATACGAGACCTACAATTGGTATCAGAGCATTTGCTCTTGTGTACAGTTCAAGACTGATCGATAGGAGACAAGGTTTATTTTTGGTTGAAGAAAAAAAAAGGCACGAAAATATTGTAGGTCCCGTATTCCCGATGGATCGTCACAAAACTGATAACTAATCAAGGATGCGGAATCTCCTTGATCAATCAATGAAACTAGAAACAAGAATGTATAAGATGAAGAAACACGAACACACAATATTCAAACCGATCTTCTGTGATTATCAAACAAACTGTTTTACAACCACTCAAGATCTACCAAGAACTCACAGCCGATTTTTGTGTTTTCTCAAACTCGAATTCTCTTCTAATCTCTCAAACAAATGTCTAAAGGTCTAACCCTAACTCTGTAGCTAAATGTTGATTATATACTCACAACATACCATACGAATGTTGGGTTTTTCATATGTTTATCAAAGTATTTTATCCATATAAAATAAAAACGCAGCGGAAAATATTATTTAAAACATGTTATTTACAAGATATAAAACCCATTTTATATGTAAAACCCAATCCCCGGATCCATATACGAACATGCATGCTATCAAATATTAAAACACAACCATAGAGTGTTTAGAATACTACCTTCCAAGGAGTAAAGGATATGAAGAAGATGATGCTTCTTGAATGGTTGCCTTCAAGTGTAGAAGACCTCAAGCTTGTATACCCCAAGCCTTCCAACAAACACTTTGATTTAGCTAGGATTTACACTTATGAACTCACTTGAAAAAATCCCCTCTTGGAACCAACCCTTGGCCGAAAAATATGAGAGGAAAAAGGAGTTCTTGCACTTATTTTACAAACTTGAAAAACCTCTGGAATGGCACATTATGTTGGCCGATTTTTAGAGCATTCTTCCAAGTCTTCCACTTGAAAAATGAACATAGATTTTTCTTAGTTTGTTGTAACACTTTTGTCATACAAAAATGCATTAAAAGGATGAGAGATGTAGCCACCCTTGTTGCCCAATGAGAGAGCCTCTAACACATGCAAATGCATGTTGTTTGATTGGACCACAATTTCTTTGGGAAGACCCCATGTTTGGCCGTTTTTTATTAAAAAAAAAATTCTCTTAATAATTTAAGTCTTGTATTATATTTATAACTTTTATAAATATAACATACCATGTTGCAAGACTTTTATGTAATATCTCACAAGCTTTTATAATGTTATTTAACCAATTAAATAACAAAATAAAATATTCTCTCAAAATAAATTATCCATATAATTTATTAGTTTGTCAAGTGCAATTATTTAGAAAACCAATTTCTAAATATTATAAGTGTTAATATTTATTTGTTTGATCACATCATAAATAAATATTGTAAGTGTTTGTCTAGCTTGTATTTGGGTATGACTCGACTTGGATCATAACGTACTAGCCACATCAATTTAATATGTGTCTTGGGCATACAGAGTCCAACAATCTCCCACTTGCACGAGATACATAGAAGATTGATGCAAGTAGTAAAGACCACCTAACTATAGTTTACTACCCCTAATGCGTATGACTATATGTCCCATTCAATCACATCATCCCCTTCAAGTCCCTTACTTGAAAATGATTTAGGTGAATCTATCATTTATCCCTTTGTTGCAGATGTCATGTCAAATCCAGAGACATAGAGTGATCACTCTCTGTTGATTTAACTTTAGCAGGCCTTAGACATCTTACTCTCAACGAATAAGAGGAACAAATCCCTTCTTGACTACATACGTCTCTCACAATCACCTTGTATCACACCTGAGCTTAGCCTTATGTACTGTCATATTACTGACAGCTAAGAAATAAGTCAAGGTACAATATTTGGTGAATATCAAGACCCAATATGTATCTCAGGTCTGAGGATATTATGATATTCTCCTTTACTCTAATTTACTTATGATCAATCACAAATGATTCCATGCAGTAATATTTGAGAGCGAGTCAGTTCAATATTTGTATCCCATAAATATCTATGAACCTTGGCAGCAACACTTTGCTCTATATTCATACTTAATGAATATCCACCAATCCAAGTTCATAATAGTCTTACATTCATATTTGTTCCCACAAGTATGATCGACTACGGACATTTAGAATAAGTAACTTATTCATGGATTAAACATGCTAAAATGGAACATAACTCAAAATACCATAAAGAGTTATAATAATAGTTGTTCCAATATCCAAATACAAAATAGATTGTTGGATTGATGTGTGACCCTAACGAGTCAATCAGAAGAGTTTACAATCTATTTCAAAGGCGGAATCAGAGAAATAGACGTGTAACAGCTTGATTCTCCTTAATTATCTTCTTATTATTGATTCCAAAGCTTTTACAGATCGTTTGATAAACTGGCAGCACCTCTGCTCTGAATCGGAAACGTTACAAATGACCAAGCAACTCAGCTATATATAGTAGAGTTAATTTCGTTTGAAAGTGGCACTGGCCATTTCAAGCGAAATTACAAAGTCTAATTTCGTGTGAAATGGTCACTGCCATTTCATGCGAAATTATACACTTTAACACAAACCCTAGTTTCTAACCTGATGAGCACTGGTTTATCCTATCTAGACATAAGACTCTATAAAGACGAAGTTAACAGACATTTGTGCACCAACAGACTCCCCCTTGGATGTTGACGAAGTCTTCAGCGTCAAATCTTCAGTCTTTAGTCTTTGTTTATCTTCTTGTTCTGTCCAATTTGTCTGACACTGTAAGCATCCTTCAATTCTTCTCTTCTTCTATCAACAACTAGCATGAATCACAGAAACTGAATCTTTAACTAGCTTCAAACTCCCCCTTGAATGTAGATCCAGGAACTGTATCTGACTTTTAAGTTTTCAGACTCCCCCTATCAGTTAGCTGGGATTTTGCTATGCTGCTTTCAATAACAAACCTGTTACCTGCACAATCTCTATCTAAATATAAGATTTATGATTATGACAATTTCAATCCAAACTTACCATTTGAGTTCATTTGTTGGTTTTGTCAGAATTTAGAAATCCACTTAAGTATCCAGGTTCAAATTAATGACCCTAAGAACTTAATTTGTCTACCAAGTACAATTTAATGACCTTGGTTGACCTGAGACAAAGCACACTGACATTTTGTACAAACTAGTTCAAACAATTTTCTGAAATTTACAAGTCTCAACTTAATGAACTTGTTTTGACTTTTCAATTTCACAAGTTTAACATTTTAAGCTCCTAACTCATCTTCCAGCTCAGAAACTTCCTGCATCTGTTTCATATAGCGAATCTGAAGATCAGCTTTCCACTTTGGTTTGCCAAAAATAAAGCAGAAATGTAAAATCTTTTTGGATTTTGAATAAAATTCTAAACTAGAAATGAATTACAGAAATAAAATGCAGTAAATGTAAATTATTTACAAACATATTTTTGGTGAGCGTGTTAGGGAATCATATAAGCTATTCGACAAGTCACAAGTACCGTTAAGCTTTAATTTCATACTCAGAATTAAACAATTCGCTTAGATTGTCGATATACTGATCCACTTAAATTCTCACACAAATTTCAATTTGTTCAGGATACGAATTAGGTGAATTAAGAACTTAAACTCATTCATGTGTCCCAGCTCTTGAATATACTCCCGTATCCAGAACCCAATATTCAGTCTTACTGGTGAGTATACCACAGATGATATCTGTAAGGGATTAAAATGCGAGGGCCGTGAGAGCTCAGGCTATTGCTTCCGCAAAATCAGAGAGATGAAGGCTTCGACTTTAGGTGTGTCCCCTTTTGAGGATCTTTTCTTCAATAGCACATGATTAGCATTTTTCAATGTTTCATCATTTTTTGTACTGAGGGCGGTGCTATATTTCAAGCAAGCGTAAAGTATTATACGGGGACTAGGCCATTGCTTCCACAATATCGGAAGTCCCGGGATAATACCCCAGATATCACTAAGTATAAAGACTTAGTATCTCAGAAAGAGGGATCTTTCAAACGAAATTTCAGGGGTTACCTATATATCCAAGTAGCGTTCCCCATGAAATAAGCAAGTAAAGATTTAGGTTTATATCCCGAACAAACCTACTAAATGTGCAAAAACCTATCGACAAATCATCAGCGAGACTGCTTTAGACTTTTAAACTTTACATATCTTTAGCATACCGTAACTGTCAAGCCGATGTACTATCATTTTCCCTTTTTACACAAGCTCTTTTCCGGTTTTCTATTGTTTTTGTATTTTGAAATATCTCATGTTTTTGGATTTTTGAAATTTTTTACTCTTTTTGTATTTCCTGAAAATATTACCCTATACTCCCCCTAAATACCAAAACCAGTAAAAAATCGACAAACCATTGCAGATTGCTTCTCAACATCATCTACAGCTGTACCTTCATCTATGCCAAGAATCTCCTCCGACACCGATAAAAGCTTCATACCGTTCAATTTTAAAAGATATTGAAAACATGTTTTATCAAACGCTTTGGTATGTAAATCAGCTTTTTGTTCGTCAGTGTGGATTTTCTCAATTCGTATCAACTTCTTCTCGAAACAATCTCGGATGAAGTGATGATAAATTTCAATGTGTTTCGTTTTAGCGTGATGAACAGGATTTTTAGTAATGTTTATCGCTGCCTCATTATCAACAAAAATAGGGGTGTTAAGAAATTGCAAACTGTAGTCATGCATCTGTTGCTGAATCCACAAGAACTGCTAGCAGATACACACTCAGCCTCACATGTGGACAAAGCTACAGAGGTCTGCTTCTTGCATTGCCAGGTAACCAATCGTGGTCCGAAAAACTGGCACCCCGCTGTTGTTGACTTGGCGTTAACTTTACAGCATCCGAAATCGGAATCGAAATACCCTTCGAGCGTGAAATCGCCTTCTCTTAGATACCACAACCCCAGTGATGGAGTTCCTTCCAGGTAGCGTAATATCCGTTTCACAATCACCATATGTGAAGCTCTCGGGTTAGATTGAAATCTTGCTGCAAGGCAGGTTGGATACATAATATCGGGTCTTGAAGCTGTCAAATACATCAGTGATCCGATCATGGAACGATACATCGTTTCATCTACCTTCTCTCCGGTGAGATCAGGGTTTATCCCATGATTCGTCGCTAATTGGGTGGAAGCTGGAGTAGAACCTGACATCCCAAATTTCTCTAAGATATCATGAACATACTTCGTCTGATGTATGAATATTCCCTCGGGTATTTGATCAACCTGAAGTCCCAAGAAGAATTTCATCTCACCCATCGATGACATTTCAAATTTTTGCTTCATAACTCTTTCGAAATCTTTGCACAAGTTTTCATTTGTTGACCCAAATATGATGTCGTCCACGTATATTTGAACTATCAGAAGATGTCCGTCGACTTCTTTAGTAAAGAGAGTGGCATCCACTTTTCCACGGATGAAGCTGTTGGCAAGCAGATGTTGAGACAATGTCTCGTACCAAGCTCTCGGGGCCTGGTGTAAACCATACAACGCTTTATCCAGTAAATAGACCTTGTCTTTGTGGATTGGATCGGTGAAGCCTGGTGGCTGTCCGACATATACCTCCTCTTTTACCTTCCCATAGAGAAACGCCGATTTAACATCTAGCTGATAAAACTTAAAATTTTTCCAAGATGCAAATGCTAGGAAGATTCTGATCGCTTCAAGTCTAGCAACCGGAGCATACACTTCAGTGAAATCTATCCCCTCCTACTGACTGAAACCCTGAACTACGAGTCGAGCTTTGTTACGAATAATAACCCCTCGATCGTCTCTCTTACACTTGAACACCCACTTGGTGTTTATCTTCCTTTGACCATCAGGCAAGTCTACCAATTTCCACACTCCTAACTTCTCAAACTGACTCAACTCCTCTTGCATCGCGTTGACCCAAGAATCTTCAGTTAACGCCTCTTTGTATGTTCGCGGTTCAATCTGCGAAATAAAACAACTAAATGAAAACTCAGTTTGTAACGAAACAACTGTAGAATAAAAACATGTAAGGCCTTGGTCTATTTGACGTCTAGTGCGAACTCCTGATTGTAATTCTCCAATAATCAGCTCTTCTGGATGGTACGAAAGAGTTCTCGGCATCACCTCGCCTGGAACATCTACCTCGCCTGGAAAATTTGTAACATTCTGATTTGCACCTTGTTCACTGACTGGAATTGTTTGACTTGATATCTGGATTTGCTCCCCCTCAGAATCCGAATCACCACGATCAAATATAGGTCTATCATCAGATTCTTGATTATCATTGACTGCCATCTGATTTTTAGGAGCTTGTTCTTGTTCCAAAGATTGTTGAACAACATCATGTTCTCCAACATTACTTGGACCGGCTTCATCATCATTTGAAGTTTGCCGTCGACTTCTAGTATACTCGGCTGGAAACCTTTCTTGTGATGACTCATACTCTCTTAGAATATCCAACTCATCAAAGAACTCTGTTTCTTCTTCAATGTCAAACGAATCCCACAAAGTATCATAGTTAAAACACCATGAGTCGCCTGGATTCTGCGGTGGCATGGTATAACCTTGACACTCAACATTGTGTGCTTCGATAATCCGCTTCAAGCTTGGAACAAAGACTCGTTTCAATGGACTTGCATAACCCACGAAAATTCCTTCAATGCTCTTTGCACCAAATTTACCATATGGTTCTAGAACTGTACAGGGAGACCCAAACGGTTCTAAATACTTCAGGTTCGGTTTGCGGTTATTGATCAGCTCGAAACATGTCTTGTTGAATTTCTTCACTGTTAGAACCCGGTTGAGTGTATAGCAAGCGGCTGATACTGCTTCTGCCCAAAAGTTTACTGGTAGTTTGGAATCAGCAAGCATCATCCTAGCCGTTTCAATTAGTGTCCTGTTCTTTCGTTCAGCTACCCCATTTTGTTGTGAAGTGTAAGGAGCACTAAATTCTTGCAATATACCTCTCTCATCACAATACTCTTCCATCTTGTTGTTCTTAAACTCAGTACCATTGTCACTTCTGATTCGAGTTTGGTACAAGTTTTCAATTTTCCTAAACAACGTCATCAAACTTTCAAACGTCTCATCTTTTGTCTTCAGAAATGATACCCATGAAAATCTCGAATAATCATCTGTTACTACTAGACAGTAGAGATCTCCAGTAATGCTTTTGACATTTACTGGACCAAAAAGATCCATATGAAGTCTCTCTAACGGTCTTAAGACTGAGTTAACCTTCTTTCCATGGTGAGATTTCTTCTTTTGCTTTCCTATGACACAGCTAATACACTCCCCCTCAAGATGAAAACCTTTCACATGAACACCAATTACTAAGTCATTATGCACCAGGTGATTCATTTTTCTCAAGTGAATGTGGCCCATCTTTCGATGCCACAATTGTGATTCTTTTTCCGTTGCTCTTGACATAAAACAATGAGCCTGACCCGTGGTAGTAGTTGCTACACTCATGTCCAACACGTACAGATCATTGACTCTGGGTGCTCTCATGATAACCCACTCTTCAGGAACAACAAATCCTGGTTTCAAGATCAAACATTCTTTGTTTGTAAAGTGCGTTGTATACATACGATCACAGATTTGAGATATGCTTAGAAGATTGTTTTCAAGCTTGGCGATGTAGTTTACTCTTTCAAACGTGACAATTCCATTTGATAAAGTTCCTTCACCAACTATTCGACCACCATGATTTCCTGCAAAGCCTACACAACCTCCATTAAACCCACGAACATCGTACAGTAGGGTTTTCTTCCCTGTCATGTGCCGAGAAGCTCCACTATCCATAATCCAATGTGAAACGGATCTTGGAAGCTCCTGCACATATCACAAACTCTTTAGTTAGATTTTGATGCTACCCAAGCCTCTTTTGACTCAGGTAACATGACTTTGATATGAGTTTTAGCAGTGTAAAGTGGCGGAAAATTCTTGTCGTTCATCTTTAATCTTTCCTCAAATCCAATCTCAACCTTTTTGTATAAAAAGAAATAATTTTTAGAAGGTTGACCAGATGATTGATCTTGCTTTGGTACATACTTCTTTTCAGAAGTAGTAGTCTCTTGTGGTTCAAGTTTCTCATAGTAATCCACAGGAACATTCATCTTTACCGGAATGGTAGAAGACGATTGTTTTCCTTTCTTAGAAACCTTTGGTTTTGGAGAACTTGGTTTCTTTTAAACTATTTTTGGCTTCCATGCTTGTTGAGTTGTAGCAACCTTTTTGTAAAATTTGTCAGTTTTAGTTACCACAATCTTTACAGATTCTGTTTTGATTTTAATGTTGTCATTTTTCAAAACTTTCTTCTCAACAACCATTGGAGCTTTGCCTTTTGCATCAACTTTCTTTTTCTGACTCTCAACAACTTCAGACTTAGGCTTTAAGTTGGTGCACTTTCGTGCAATGTGTCCAACTTTGTTGCACTTAAAGCATTTACGGGTGTCAACTACCCGGCTTGTGCCTTCGGTCTGAGGCTGTGAGGCCTTTTCTTCAAAGAACTCTTCATTAGTTTTTGAAAAAATCTCAGATTCCTGCTCGGAATGAGAACTCGAGATTTTTACAAACACCTTTTTCTCAACAAAATTTTTGTTTTGAAAATTCCTTCTTTGATAATTCTTACCACCCTTATAACCACCCGACCATCTGTTTTGATAGTTGTTAGAAAAACGCGGAGGTACAACAGGTTTTTTGTAGTAAGCTTTATCTTTTTCAAAGTTTAATTGCCTTTTAGAATGTTTCAAACCTTCAATTTCAGACACATCAGTCTCAATCAACTTGAACACATTTCTTAATTTATCTACATTCACATTTTCCAAAGGAAAATCACGATCCGAATACAACTTATCAGATCCCGCCATCTTGTACATCACAAGATTAGGTTCATCACTTAAGTTGTTTTTGGATTTTGATTTTGGAATGTATTTATCCAAAAAGCATTCATCATCCTCAGTAGTGTCACTTTCATACTTTAAAACATTTTCAACCATGCTTTTCACAACTTCAGATTGAACACTATCTTCATCAGATGATTTGGTAAATGTGACATCAATCGTGTCTGGAAGCTTAATATCATTTTCTTCTTCATCATTAACCAACCCTGATTTTTTCTTTGAAAAATTATTTAGAACTGGCGGTGGAACCTGATGAAACCCAACTCCAGTTCTATCCGAATAAACATCTTCGCCTGCTTTGTTCTTCCCAATTGGTTTAGGAACTATATGTTAAAGAACAAAACTTGCGGAGTTGTAACTGTTCAGTTTCAACTGAATGCGTTCATTTTCAATTTTAGCTTCTTGAAACTGAAGCTTCAACTTAGCAATCTCATCCAGTTGTTGGTTGATTAGCTCTTCTTTTACCCTAAGAACTCCTGACAGTTGAAGATTCTCTTTGGTTGTTTTACCATTTCTTTCATCAGAATCTTTTACCGTTCGTTTTAGCTCCTCAAAATTTTCTGAAAGTTGACGATTTTCATGAATTAGCTTTTCGTTTTCTTTCCTAATTCTTTCTACGTCATTTTTATCATTTTCAATTTTCTCAGTTAATTCTTTTACTCGTTCATTTGAAGCTTTTAACATTTTGTCATGGTTTAAGATCTAATTTTCAACGTCTCTGACTCTTCTTGTCAGTTCTTCAATCTTTTTACCGTTAAGGTAAGCAAATGTACTACAAACCTTGCAGTCTTTCATGCAATTTTTGCAGTCGCTCTCATTTTTAGCTTTCTTACATGACTCAATGATTGCATCATTCTGACTGACCTTGCTTTTAGACTCAGTTCCAGAACTAGAAACTACTTCTAACTCCTTCGCAGCAAGTACTTTGTCAGCCATCTTCTTCAAATTCTCAGCCGTGAATTCTTGTGATGTATCAATAATCCCATCATCAACTTTCTTTGGCTGCTGCTCTTTCTCTTTTTCTTTCTCTTTTTCATCAGCTTCTCCTCCTCCCCACCACTCTCTCTGTCTGGCTTCTTCTTTATCAGCAATTTGTTTGGTGAGGACTTCAACATCAATAGTATTTGGATCAATAGCAATGTTTCCATTGAGATCTAGGTAACATTCTCTATCAGCATCCCATCTTTTCGCCTGTTTAGCTTCTTTGCATGTACGATAAATTCTACTAATCCTGTTCTGAGCTAACATCTTTCTGTTGATGTATTTTACTTCTTCTGTTCTGGAATCTTTGAAAGGAACAATTTTAGTCACAAACGCATAGCCCACTGCATCTTCTTCTGGTAACACATCACTCCAATCATATCCCTCATCGTCATGGATAACAGCAAGTGCTCTTGATTTTTCTTTGGGATTTTCTTCTATCTGCTTCATTCTGGGGGGTTCAGATTTGTTCTGATGATAGATTGCTCTTTTGTAATAATCTTCACGGAACGGATTTGCCGTATCATCAGCATATGCATTTCGACATTCTCTTTTAAAATGACCTTTTTGTTTACATTTAAAGCACGTGGCTTTTGATTTATCAAAACCAAGTTTTGTGGACGGTCCTCCAATTGAATGTCTACCGCTAATCTCCATGAATCTTTGTGCTCGTCTGACTGCACTAGCCATACACCACCTGATATCGATCAACTCCATCTCTTCTGGGTCGATCTGGTCATAGTCCTCCTTGGTGAGGTTAGTGTTTCCAATCTTGCCCGCAACAAGGCTCTCGTATGACTCTAAAACAGAAGCTAAGAACACCATCTGCTGCTTTGCGGATTCTTCACTGAAATTTTGTGCATTCTTCAGATCCACAGCAATGTTACATTGAAACAGATTCTTTGGAACTGATTGATTTGAAGTAGTCGACGATGAACCACTATGAAAACCACTGCTTGAACTCTCTTGATTTGACATGTTAGAATTTTCAGCTGAGAAAGCTGTCTTAGGAGACACATTCTTCGGGATCATTCTTCCTCAGTAATACAGCACAACATTCTGCTGATATGAGGAATGATTGACTTTGTATGATTTCTTGATCTCCAGCTCATGACTCTCCAGTCTTTCAATTAACAGATCAACCGTTAGATCTTCCGACTTGATAGTATTCTTCAGCATCAAAGCAAAGTATTGCTAGTCTTTATCATCCGGCAACGAGTCAAACAGTTTGTCAACCAATTCTTCTCGAGAATAAATGATTCCGTGTCTTGCCAGCTCCATCTTCAAATACCCAAATCTTTCAATCATCTTAGATACAGATTCGTTTTTCAAACATCCAAACAAATCAAATTCTTTTCTTAACAATTTCTTTTTGTTTTTAACTATCTCGGCTGTAACAACCCGCACTTTCGTGCGTTGTTACCACTCGAGATACTCGTTACGCCTAGCACCAGAGATTCGGATCATAATGTAACTATATCGCATACATCGCTATTCGAAGGATAAATCGCATATTTTCGCAATACATTATCATTATATCACATCACAAACACTAACACTCACGATGATATTGAGTGAGGACCTATTCTACCCTCCTCGATGGCCGTGATGTGTCTAAACGCAGACAAATAACGCTAACAAAGACCCTCGGGTAAGTGCTATAGCTCTAGTCGTCATGACGATGATGACAATACAAGTGAATGGTACCCCGTCGGTCATTGTGGCACAACACACAATAACGTTCACGATGACATCGAGAAAGGACCTATATTACCCTCCTTGATGGCCGTGAAATGTCGCTAATAATCGTATACTCGAATCGAAAACCGATTGTTATTTCGAAACTTTGAAATATGGATACGTAAATACGACCCCTAGTGATATATATACATATATAATAATGATATAAATTAACTATAGAAAGCACGTACTCCAAAAACTATCGTAACGCTCGAAAAACGGAGATTTCCCCGCGCCGGAGTGGCCATCCGAATGGACAGCCTCATCCGAACAGATGGGCCATCCGACCCAGTAACTCCCTTCTTCCACTTTTGCCTATAAATAGCGTGTCACATCACTGTTCAAGTGATGTGACAGCTCCCACTCGACCAAGCACGCTTCAGGACCCTTTTCTCTCGATTCCCCGCGATTCCGGTAAGATTTCAACCTAAAAACGTGTACTTCTATGATCTACACTCAATTCTACATCATTCTATCTTTCAAAACTTAATTTCTAACCGTGAAATGTACTGATTTGAGGTGTTTTAAGGTGATGTCACCAAGAGTTCATATGAACTTCAAGTTATGACCTCATCCCACCATAAACGACTCAGATCTGGGTGATTTCCACATGTTTTGATAACAAATCTCACCTAAATCTATGTATTTAACCAAGGAACTGTGCGATTTCGATTTAACCATGAGAAACCGTCAAGAACGGCCAGATCTGATGGAACGGGGTGGTTCCCGGCCGTTAGAACGGGTCAGAACTGATGGAATTTCAATTGTTAATACGAAATTACATTGTCCCAGTAAAACCGCATGTATTCCTTCCAAAAATACTCGAAAACAGTTGATCGGAACGTTAAAACAGACGTGTCATCCGAACGGACCACGTGTCATCCGAACGGACCACGTGTCATCCGAACGGACCACGTGTCATCCGATCGGACCACGTGTCATCCGAACGGATGACAGCAATCTGAACCAATCAACACATTATCCGATCGGATAGCCTGTCATCTGACCGGATGACAGCCATCCGACCCAAACCCACATGTCATCCGAACGAATGGGCTCATCCGACCGGATGAGCACCATCCGACCAGGTAACTGACATCTCGATGCTATTCCCGCTTAACCGTACATCGTTTACTATATCATTCGATGATTAACGCAGACGCACTCGCAACCGATCCAATCAAGTTGTATTCTCGCCAAATACGCACTGTGAGTATACATGAACCCTTTTAATCGCATTTTGGGTGTAACATACGTTTCTAACAAATTGAACTTATCAAATGAATTATTCAATCAAACGAATTATCACTTGCGAATAACTGTTATGCATAGATATACGTGATGCTAGTTGCATATGTGCTAGGGCTTATACTCGCGACGTCCCACCACGACTAGTATAGTACTATTGCGCCCGACGGGGTCTAGTTTGCCATCGCATATTCGAGCATCGAGGACTTAGTTGGTAGTATCAGTCTTGTGAATATGTATGTCGCGTGTTACGTTTATGCATGTGGAAATTCGCAATACCTTTATCTATTACGCTATACATATCAAACCTGTATACTCGCCAATACTTTTGTATTGACAAATATTTTAACGTATGTTGCAGGTTAGATCGCAGACTATATCAAATCAAGCTAGGAAGTCTAGAAACTCAACAAAAAATCTAGGTTGTCGGATTTGTATTGTTCGAGAGGACAAGAAATCTGTGATAACTTATATGATTGTATTATTTGTTAGTATGGGATAACGAATGTATTAAATATTATCGCAATATAGTTGTTATGGATTCTCTTAAGCAATCTGATTCGCCTAGTGCCGCGCCCTGATGATTCCGCCATCGGTTGGGGTGTAACAGATTGGTATCAGAGCCATAACTATAGGGAATTAGGTCAGACTCGACCTAGTCCCGGTCGACGTCTTAGAAATTGACCTAATCTATAGTCTAAGTACCAACACGCCGACTCCTACGAACCAGTAGGGTTTGTATCGGGCCTACTTGATACTCTCGATCGAAATTGCTAAAAGCTACAACTTTGTGTGAACACCGCGTACTACAACTTCACACGAAGGAGCCTTTCTTAAGGCCGGAATACTACTTAGCCTTTCCTAAGGCTGACACAATACACGTGTTTCGAAAATACTCGCATAACAAAGCCGAGTGATCCAGTCGAGATCAGGTGTGGAAACCAAGAACTCTCGATGAGATCACTCACTCAGCGCATTTTTCTAGCACGAGAACCTTTCATCGAGTTAGGAGTGACATCCACATCTCGACGAAAGTCTCCATTTCGAAATCTAGTGGAACTCACGAATTTATTCGACGAGCATAACCACAATTAGGAACGAAGCTGTTAAGTCAGGGGTGAAACCCGTACCTTAATAAGCCGTTCCACTCTCCAAATTGGTTTTCAAAAAGCTCTCACCAAGGACTCGACTATCACGATAACTCGAGCCACGCGATGACTAGGAAGACGAATGCCATGAGCTGCATCCCAGTGGAAGCATGGAGTCTTCTAGGTCAACGCGCGTGCACAAACTTGTTAAATATAGTTGGGTTACCTTGGGTAGTCGACGCCTAAACACCCAAGGCACTTTATCATACGACCCGCCGATTTTACAAATGGTTGGAACTTATTTACGTTTGTGTATTTTGAAACTTTACGCTTTATCAATTCCTCGATTTAACGATTTTCACTCCCTGCTTTATAAACGCACAACTCGCACAGCCATCGCAATCTAAAACGAAACCCGAATGTTCGCAACAAAACTAAAGCATAATCTATCGCCTTTGCTCTCGCTTTCTCACCTCGACGCGTCCTCGCATATTCTAAATCAACATGTATGCGTATGATTACAAATTACAATTCTATAAATACATATAAATACGTATAAACAACAAGTCATTTTGTGAGAACTTAGGAATTTCGTGTCTCCTATGTGACTCCTATGTGATTCGCACTACTACTATACTATCACATCAAGTTTTGAACGCGCTCAATCGCATCGCAAAACTCAAAAATCATTATGATCTAATCTCACTCCAAGTCTCTTCCTGTCTAGATGCCTTCCAACAACTCTACTTCGAGGATGTCAGCAAGGAGACGAGCCAAACGAAGGGACGAGAAGAGGATCGCCTCCCTTGTGGTCAAGGGAATGGCAAAAATGATTCCCCAGATCGTCGCTCAAGTGCACTCTCTTTGCAACTCTCGAGCTTCGGAAGACGTCAAGACAAAAGAGCCACAATCTACCTTTCTCTACAAACACTTCAAAGCCTGTGACCCGATGGAGTTCACGGGTGAAGGAGGTGTATCTCAACTACTTCAGTGGTTTGACTCTATCGAAGTTACCCTTCTTCAGAGTGGGTGTCCCGATAGTTTCTGTACCACTTGTGCTACTGGAGTATTTCAATCACGAGCACTCGACTGGTGGACTGCCGAACGAAATAAACGTGGTACCTCCGCAGCCTATGCTCTCTCTTGGGATGAGCTGAAAGAGCTCATGAAGAAAGAGTACTGTCCTCATCACGAAATTCAGAAACTGGAAGACGAATTCTGGAAAATCAAGCAAGTCGAAAGTGACAACGCTGGCTACACCGCAAGGTTCAAATAGCTTAGCATAATCTGCCTAAGTCAAGTCGACACTCCGGAAAAAGCCATTTCGAAGTACATTCGCGGCTTGCCTGAGTGTGTGGGTGATTTTGTCGAAGCTGCAAGGCCAGCTACCATCGAAGAAACCTACCGCTTAGCAGCAGAAATCAACAACAAACGACTCATGGAAGAGTTTTCCTCCAAGAATCCTGTCAAGCAAGCTTATCAAGCAATCGCCATAAATCCTTCAGACGATCCCGTCAACGATTCTCCTGACGAATCTGCTAATGATACTCCTGACGAATCTGCTGACGATACTTCTGACGAATCTGCTGACGATTCTTCTGACGATTCTTCTGACGAATCTGCTAACGATTCTTCTGACGAATCTGCTGCCGATTCTTCTGACAAATCTGCCGACTGATCTTCCGACAACTCGGCCAAAGATTCTGCAAGTGAGTCCTCAGACGAATCCTCCAACGACGACACCTCATCGCAAGACACCGACAAACCCGGCCGCAAATGAAAGACTTCAAGCCCGAACTCCTCAACAACCGAGCTGCTGCAGCCGAAGCCTCTTCAAATAGTCCCGGTGTTTTCAAAACGAGCTTACACTGGAGCTCATCCTTAGTGTTACTCATGCACCTATCATCATCCAGTTGGGGATGACTGTCGCTATTGCAGTAACTGCAACCGTTACGGTCACTTCACCCGCAACTGCCGCATCGAACCGTGAAACTGAGTACAACAACAACAGCTCCAGCAAAAGTCTTCAGCATCAAACATCTAGCAAGTGTAGGATAAAGTTGTAATGATACGATTCTCGACGTTAATTTATAAGTTTTGAACCTACTCTATTACTCGATGTTGCCACTATGCGTAACATTGACTCTCGTTTTCGTATTCTCTTTCACACCCTAGTCGTCGCACTTAGACTAGAGTCACACGCATACTATATACTATATTATGAAATAATGTGTTTTACCCTCACTACACTCTTAGCACGAGGTACGATAAACGTGCAAGGAACGACTAATCACGGGTGCACACGGGATTATTTGGGTCAGTGCACGGAGATCGTAGTAAATTCTAAAGGTGCCATAAGCGTTTCAACGAAGTATGACACCAAACCACGGGATCTAAGTAGTAGGGGTCAAGCAAGGTGTGCTTTATCATACTACCGAAGTTCCGTGAAGAAAGTGCCACGTGGAGTTGAACGTTATTAGACCTATTATACTATTGTGATTATTTTCGACACACTACACTTAATCGCAAGGCGTAACAACTAAATCGCATCATCACAAGACTTGTCGTAAGTCTGCAAACGCAGCGCAATCGCCTCATCGATGGACTCTGGGGAGTCTACCTCGCAGGGCAATTGCATCGACGCAAGACTGGTCGTAAGTCTGTTGCAACAAATCTCACGGAGTACATAAACGCTCACGATATTGTTGAGTGAGGACCTATTCTACCCTCCTCAATAGTCGTGATGCGTCGCAACGTAACGTTGAGCTTATTCGAAACAAAACTCGTCTAATCGCAATCGCTTATCATGTGTATCTCGCAATCTCTATCGCTGATTATGTGAATCTATATCGCTTGCTGTGTATCAATCCATCGCTATCGCCTACCGTTATCTGAGTGCTTGTGTTAAGTTAGCACACATGACCTCGCCTCACGAAATGAAGCTCATATGATTAAAGCAAGGTGTTTTAGTCATATCAGCGGGCTTTCGTGGAAAAAAGGCCTTGTGGGGCCTAATGTTAGTTAAACTCTGTGGTGTGATCAATCAAATTGAACCGCATAAATCGCGCATACCTCCATCGCTTGCAACGCAACAACTGCCGCTTATCGAAATTCGTTTACCATCGCCGTCATTGTTGGTGTTATGTTATTCGCTTAATCACCTAATCGCTTATCGCTTATCGTGTATAGTCTACCGCTTATCCGCTCGTTTGGTGTTCATTACAGTTTGTGTGGTATTAGTACGCATGACATCGCTTCACGAGGCAAAACTAACCTGGTTAAACGTGGTGTTTCGCCATGTTAGCAAACTCTCGTGGAAACGTGCCAGGTGGGTTCAAAGTGGGATCTAATCGAAAATGCACTATTCGCTTATCGCTTGACGCCTACCCAGACACGACACATAAGTGTTTTGTGTCGTCAGGCTACTCGCGCACGCTGTTGTAGCTACGTTCGCAATTCAACTCGCCGGCTTAACCTATTCGACTCTATCTTATACTCGGTCTGACTTTCTATCGATTGGGCCGAGTAAGCGCAATTCTATCCATGTCGTATCGGCACACATGACACCGCCTCACGAGACGGGAGTAATATGGGCAAAACATGGTGGATACGCCGCTGGTACTTTCTATATATAAGTGTTTTAATCATTTTAACGAACTTCCGTGGGAAGGTGCCAAGTGAGGCTTGATGCTAAATTGTCTTTTTTTTTTAAAGAAAAATGGTTAAAACTGATTTTTTTATATATAAAACTTTTATTAAAAACCATGGGACAAGTGAAATTCCTCACAATGTGGAGGTAACATCGAATCCGCTTAACTCCATGCCCAAGGGGAGCTTTCATGAGTCCAATTTTTCCTTAAAACCTTTTTGCAATATCAAAAACCAGACTTTCTTTAGACGTTGGTTCAACATCGAGTTCAGCTGAACCCATGTCGTAGGAGAGTTTTCGTAACCCCAGTTTTCATCTTCGAATTCCTTAAAATGTGTAAAACCTAAACTTCCTTGCAACGTTGGTTAACATCGACTCAGTTGACCATACGTTAAAAGGAAATTTTTCGAGATTTTCCATCCAAAATTCCTTTTGAATATCTAAACACGAACGCTTCTTGTAACGTTGGTTAACGATCGACTCAGTTGATTCAACGTCATGAGAAACCTTTCAAGTTCTTTGAAATTGCAATCGCATCAAACTACCGAATTCTTCACGACACGAGGTATTTTGGAACGCCAACTCATGGGATATTAATTTTGTCCTTACGTCGCCACCTGGCTATCGCAACCGATCTCTCTTATTCGAAACACCCTCGCTGGTCAACTTACGGTCAAAATCACTCGCTGTATCGCTACTTACGAAGGATCAACTCTCGGAAGTCTACCTATTGGATTAATTTCGGGATGAAATTTCCTAAAGTAGGGGAGACTGTAACAACCCGCACTTTCGTGCGTTGTTACCACTCGATATACTCGTTACGCCTAGCACCAGAGATTCGGATCATAATGTAACTATATCGCATACATCGCTATTCAAAGGATAAATCGCATATTTTCGCAATACATTATCATTATATCACATCACAAACACTAACACTCACGATGACATTGAGTGAGGACCTATTCTACCCTCCTCGGTGGCCGTGATGTGTCTAAATGCAGACAAATAACGCTAACAAAGACCCTCGGGTGAGTGCTATAGCTCCAGTCGTCGTGACGATGATGACAATACGAGTGAATGGTACCCCGTCGGTCATTGTGGCACAACACACAATAATGTTCACGATGACATCGAGAAAGGACCTATACTACCCTCCTTGATGGCCGTGAAACGTCGCTAATAATCGTATACTCGAATCGAAAACCGATTGTTATTTCGAAACTTTGAAATATGGATACGTAAATACGACCCCTAGTGATATATATACATATATAATAATGATATAAATTAACTATAGAAAGCACGTACTCCAAAAACTATCGCAACGCTCGAAAAACAGAGATTTTCCCTGCGCCGGAGTGGCCATCCGAATGGACAGCCTCATCCGAACGGATGGGCCATCCGAACGGATGGGCCATCCGACCCAGTAACTCCCTTCTTCCACTTTTGCCTATAAATAACGTGTCACATCACTGTTCAAGTGATGTGACAGCTCCCACTCGACCAAGCACGCTTCAGGACCCTTTTCTCTCGATTCCCCATGATTCCGGTAAGATTTCAACCTAAAAACTTGTACTTCTATGATCTACACTCAATTCTACATCATTCTGTCTTTCAAAACTCAATTTCTAACCGTGAAATCTACTGATTTGAGGTGTTTTAAGGTGATGTCACCAAGAGTTCATATGAACTTCAAGTTGTGACCTCATCCCACCATAAACGACTCAGATCTGGGTGATTTCCACATGTTTTGATAACAAATCTCACCTAAATCTATGTATTTAACCAAGGAACTGTGCGATTTCGAGTTAACCATGAGAAACCGTCAAGAACGGCCAGATCTGATGGAACGGGGTGGTTCCCGGCCGTTAGAACGGGTCAGAACTGATGGAATTTCAATTGTTAATACGAAATTACATTGTCCCAGTAAAACCGCATGTATTCCTTCCAAAAACACTCGAAAACAGTTGATCGGAACATTAAAACAGACGTGTCATCCGAACGGACCACATGTCATCCGAATGGACCACGTGTCATCCGATCGGATAACATGTCATCCGAACGGATGACAGCAATCTGAACCAATCAACACATTATCCGATCGGATAGCCTGTCATCCGATCGGATAGCCTGTCATCCGACCGGATGACAGCCATCCGACCCAAACCCACATGTCATCCGAACGAATGGGCTCATCCGACCGGATGAGCACCATCCGACCAGGTAACTGACATCTCGATGCTATTCCCGCTTAACCGTACATCGTTTACTATATCATTCGATGATTAACGCAGACGCACTCGCAACCGATCCAATCAAGTTGTATTCTCACCAAATACGCACTGTGAGTATACATGAACCCTTTTAATCGCATTTTGGGTGTAACATACGTTTCTAACAAATCGAACTTATCAAATGAATTATTCAATCAAACGAATTATCACTTGCGAATAACTGTTATGCATAGATATACGTGATGCTAGTTGCATATGTGCTAGGGCTTATACTCGCGACGTCCCACCACGACTAGTATAGTACTATTGCGCCCGACGGGGTCTAGTTTGCCATCGCATATTCAAGCATCGAGGACTTAGTTGGTAGTATCAGTCTTGTGAGTATGTATGTCGTGTGTTACGTTTATGCATGTGGAAATTCGCAATACCTTTATCTATTACACTATACATATCATACCTGTATACTTGCCAATACTTTTGTATTGACAAATATTTTAACGTATGTTGCAGGTTAGATCGCAGACTATATCAAATCAAGCTAGGAAGTCTAGAAACTCAACAAAAAATCTAGGTTGTTGGATTTGTATTGTTCGAGAGGACAAGAAATCTGTGATAACTTATGTGATTGTATTATTTGTTAGTATGGGATAACGATGTATTAAATATTATCGCAATATAGTTGTCATGGATTCTCTTGAGCAATCTGATTCGCCTAGTGCCGCGCCCCAATGATTCTGTCATCGGTTGGGGTGTGACATCGGCACTACCCACACATTTCACTCTCAATTTATCCCATAGATCTTTCGCATCTGTGTACTCAATCAATGATATTATGTCGTCTCTCACAGACTGATGAAGCAATGCAATGCACTTTTGTTCAGCAACATATCTATCTACCTCATCATTATCTGTCATATTTTCATAATCCGATCTTCCCAAATTGAAACCATTCTTCAAGCTCTTCCAACTTAGATATGCAAACGCTTTTAGCCACTCTTCAAACCTTTTAGCCCATCTATTGTATTCTTCAATCGCCATTAGTTTGGGAGGTTTGTTGTACGTCCCATAAGCACTCTCCACACTCAAAGCATCAGAAAGAGTTTTCTTCGCACTCGGAGTATTCTCATTTGTGTTGTTTGATGTATCATCTCTGGTGTTTCCTGTGAAAGCAAACATGTCACTGAAAGGATTCATAAACTCATCCATCTTCAAGTATCTGAAATACTCAACAAACACTTAGAAAATTTTTTATTTTTAACAAAAACAGTTTCAAGCGAAATTAGTTCAAACCGAATCAGCTTCAAGCGAAATATCTTTTCACACGAAATTACTTCACATGAAATTAGGGTTTTCACACGGAATAGTGTTTCCAAATGAAATCACCAAGCGAAATCTAATTTTGTGCGGAATTAGCTTGGTTTCAAACGAAATCAAGTCACTTTGGTGCGAAATAGCTAATTTTGTGTGGAACGCTCAAACGGAATCTGATTTCGTGTGAAATCAAACAGCACTTTCAAACGGAATTTGATTTCGTGTGAAATCAAACAACAATCTCAAGCGAAATTAACCACAAAAGTTAATTCCGTGCGAAATCACAAGTGCTATTTCGAGCGAAATTATGATGACATCATCATTTCGACCACCATTTTGTCAAATTGATCCAGATTTAGTTCGAATTTTGGTCCAATTCTTTCAAGGATTCTATAAAACGGTTTTTCGCGTGTAATGTATGAAAATTAAGCCATTTGTCCGTTAAATCTCGTTTAATTTTGAAAAGAATGAGTAGAAGTGATGAAAACAAGCTGAATTGGTATAAACTCTTCTTCCTGAGCTCTGATACCACTTGTTGGATCGATGTGTGACCCTAACGAGTCAATCAGAAGAGTTTACAATCTATTTCAAAGGCGGAATCATAGAAATAGACATGTAATAGCTTGATTCTCCTTAATTATCTTCTTATTATTGATTCCAAAGCTTTTACAGATCGTTTGACAAACTGGCAGCACCTCGGCTCTGAATCGGAAACGTTACAAATGACAAAGCAACTCAGCTATATATAGTAGAGTTAATTTCGTTTGAAAGTGGCACTGGCCATTTCAAGCGAAATTACAAAGTCTAATTTCGTGTGAAATGGTCAGTGCCATTTCATGCTAAATTATACACTTTAACACAAACCCTAGTTTCTAACCTGCTGAGCACTGGTTTATCCTATCTAGACATAAGACTCTATAAAGACGAAGTTAACAGAAATTTGTGCACCAACATAGATCAAATCCAATCACTAGAATATCAAAGTCCTAAGGCACAAGTATGACCCTTCATGCTTTGCCCGTTCAAGGAGCTTCGTGAGTGGATCCGCAATATTTTGATCAATGTGAACTTTGCGAATACATATCTTTCCCTTTTTCAACTTCATTCCTTATGTAGTTGAAACTCTTCTCAATGAGCCTAAACTTTTGATGTGCACGAGGTTCCTTGATTTGAGCAATCAAACCATCGTTATCACAAAGATTTCTAGGGGTCCTGAATGGTAGGGACTACCCCTAGATCGGCAATAATTCAAGTGGTAGATCCATATGAATTATCTCAATCAATGAAGCGGCGATGTATTCTGATTCTGTAGTGGACAATGCTACCCTGATTGTGATCGAAGATCATCTCGATCATTTTGGAAACTCATATCCGTGTAACCCTTTACAATGAATTCCAAAACTCGCATCCCTGTAACCCTTTACAACGAGTTCTTCTTCACTAGATCCATATATTAGAAATATATCCTTAGTCCTTCTAAGGTATTTCAATATATATTTTTAACAGTCGCCCAATGACCGTTACTTGCTGGTACCTTCTCACCATGCTTAAAGCGCATGACATGTCCGGTCTAGTGCATATCATTACATACATAATGGATCCTATAGCAGACACATATGGGATTCCTTTCATTCTTTCTTTCTTGCTCATCCTTTGAGCTTAGACATTGAGACGCACTCAATTATTATCCCTCTTGAATAGGTACCAAACCTTTCTTAGAGTTCTCCATCCTGAACCTTTTCAAGACTTTGTCAATGTATGCACTTTAGTTTAAACCTATCAAGCGCCTCGATCTATCCCTATAGATCTTTATTCCCAAAATATAGACGGCTTCTCCAAGATCTTTAATGGAAAAACAACTTCCAAGCCAGGCTTTTACACCTTCCAAGGTTTGGAATGTTATTTCCAAATAGTAGAATGTCATCGACATATAATACTAAGAAAGTAATAATGCTCCCACTAGCCTTCTTATACACACAAGCTTCATCGTCGTTCTTGATGAATCCATATTCCCTAATCTCTTCACCAAAACGGTGATTCCATCTTCTAGATGCTTGTTTCAATCCATAGATTGATTTCTTTAACTTGCATACTTTGTTAGGATGTTTTGGATCGACAAAACCTTCAGGCTGAACTATATAGATATCTTCCTCAAGATATCTATTAAGGAAAGCCGTTTTGACATCCATTTGCCAAATCTCATTATCATATTATGCAGGTATGGCAAATATTATCCTTATTGACTTTAGCATCGCCACAGGCGAAAAGGTCTCATCATAATCAACCCCTTGAGTTTGAGTGAAACCTTTTGCTACAAGTCTCGCTTTACAAGTATCCAAGTTACCATCCATATCGGTTTTCTTCTTGAAAACCCACTTACTTCTAGCTACTTTGGAGTTAAGAGGTGGCACAACCAATTCCCATACTTGGTTTTTATACATGGATTGCATCTCTACGTTCATGGCTTCAAGCCATTTGTCGCAATCGGATTTTGACATTGCATCATGGTATGTGGTAGGTTCACCCGAATCTACCACGTAGCATCCATCCATGAAAAATCCACATCTTTCAGGTGGACTACTAATTCTACCAGATCTACGAACATTTTGTGTGTATTGATCAACCACTTGATCGTTTTTCAACAACCTCTTGTTGAGTGCTAGTATTAACCAAACGTGTATCGGCTTGTGGTTCTCGATCCTCATCAAGTTCCACTATTCTACTAATTCCTTCCACAAGGTACTTAGCTTCCAAGAACTCAGCCTTTCGAGCAACAAATACTTTTTGCTCTGTTGGATCGTAGAAATAATATCCTATACCATCTTTAGGATATCCTACAAAGATACACTTAGTGGATCGTACTTCTAATTTGTTTGGGGTGTATTGCTTCACATAAGCTTCACAACCCATACCTTTAAATATGATTAATGATGGAGCCCTTCCATGCCATATTTCAAAAGGTGTCTTATCCACTTTCTTGGTTTGGGCCATATGGGCCGCGGAGAGCAAAGCGTAACCCCAAAATGATAGAGATAATGCGCTCCAAGCCATCATAGATCGAACCATATCCAAATAGAGTTCGATTCCTCCTCTATCAGAACGAAGAACTTTAATTTAGTTGATTTTCTACTTCACCTTTTGAAGATTTTGAACATTTCAAAACTTCTTCTTTGTGTCAAGTACACATAACCACAACTACTATAGTTGTCGGTAAAAGTAATGAAGTATCTTTCACCATTCCTAGCCATTGGCTTAAAAGGACCACATACATCCAAATGTATGATTCCTAATAAATCCTTTGCCCTTTGGTTGGTACCACTAAAGGGTTTCTTGGTCATTTTACCTTGTAAACTAGATTCACATGTATCAAATGAACCAACTTCATTTGTATCCAAAAGCCCATTCTTTCGAAGTGTTTACATGCGACATCTGTTTATACGACTAAAGAGATAATGCCAAAGATAGGTCTTACTCAAATCCATTTTGAGTTTCTTGGTGATTGCTTGGTACATTGAACTATCAAATGATGAATTATTATGAACCAATTCATAAATACCATTTGAAAGCATAGCTTTAAAGTAAAACATGTCATTCATCGAAATATAAATGTCATTGTTTACAAACTTTAAATCAAAACATATTGTCTCAAAAGAGAAACTTAAATAATGTTCCTAGTCAAACTAGGAGCATTCAAAACATTTTGAAACAATTTCCAAACCATTTGGAAGTTTCAAAACATAGTCTCCTTTTTTTGTAATGCTTATTTCTTTTGAACTCTTGCAACGGATTGCAAATATGAGTTCCACATCCGGTATCTAATACCCATGTGTTAGAAGAAATAACATTAAGATCAATATATATCATAAAGATTGTACCTGAGGTTTGTCCCGCATCCCTCTTATTTTTCAACTCTTTGAGATAGGTTGGACAATTCCTTTTCAAATGCCCTATCTCACCACACTTAAAGCATGGATCGTTCTTAGCAACCTTTGCCTTCTTTCTTATTGGTTTCGGTGGTTGCGCTTTAGCCTTTCTTTTCTTTCTTTCCCTTTGATGTTCCCGTTCCATTTGCAACATTTACTTTGGTGTCGAGGTGATGCCCTTTCTTGTTGCCATCCTCATTGATCGTTAGAATGGATAAAACCCTTTTACCCATATTGAGCCTTTCGAGGTGATCAATGTGGCTTTATCATCTTAAAGACTTAAGATGAGACAGATTGGGTTTCCTCCATTCGATATGCATGAAGCGCCCGAAGCGTTCTACCCTTGCATATTGTAGGAACATTTCCTTCAATTGGGTAATTATGTCGTACGCCCATGATGTTCAAAATCCTTTTGAATCTCGGGAATCATAATTCCAAACATGAGGCAAGAGGCTTGCATAGTATCCTCGGTATACTTAATCGAATCGTTATAGGCATCCTTATCTTCCATAAGAGGTTCATCGGGATTAGGATCGTTCAACACATAGGATATCCTTTCTTACTTGAGAACAATTCTTAAGTTTCGATATTAATCCATGAAGTGTTATGATTGAGACGATCCTTTTTCAAGGATTGTAGTTAGTGATAGGTTACGGACGGTTTGGGTAATATTGTTAGCGGCCATCTACAAAATTTAACAAGGTTCAATTTTAGTATTTTCGATATTATTATATTTTAATCATTAATACCCTTTTATGTCTCATAGACAATTAATAATTAAAATCTAGAATCCAACGTTACATTTAAATATTGGTTAGGTGACCTTTATCCCTCTATTTAAATTAACAAGGTAGTCAACGTTTGACAATTGAAACCCTTTGCAACTTCTAGCCATATGGGATCGGTTAAACATCTTTATGTTTAGTTGGCATGTTTAATCCCATCAACACCTTTTGTTCGCCATGCTTCGGTGACCCTAAGTTCATGGTTTACAAATCAAGTCGTCCAACTTACACACACGTGTGAGTTTATACACATAAGTGGTTAGGTGACCTTTATCCCACAAACATGGTAAACCCACCTCGAATATACAAGTTCCCTCAAATGTGGTTAGGTGACCTTTATCCCACAATAAGAGTTCCCAAGTGATTCAAGTGTTGTATAAAAGGATGGTGTTTGACTTGTTTTATAAAAGGGATTTTGAGTTTTCAAAATTCTAGTTTTAGAAAACTTTATATACCATACATTTGCATGCATTCAAATCCTTGGTACTTTTGTGAAACAAATTTTCAAGGTTCTTTTTAATAAAACCCATTTTATTATAAAATCATTAATTTTTAATAACCTTTTATTAACCATTTTTAATGATTTTTAAAGAACCAATTTTAAGCTTGTTGTTGATTATTAATTGTTAAGCATGCATATCCAAATATCATCTAATCAATCATAAATAAAAACAACCACACAAGCACAACACACATATCAATAGGTGCATAGCCATAGCCAACTATTTTTTAACCACACTTGTTAGCCGAAACAAGTGTGTCAAAAGGTCCTTCCTAAAGGGTGAATATTGACACAAAAATGTGTCGTTGAACTCCCACTTGATCCCGCATCCAAATGCTTCAAGTCTTCTTCTTGTGTTGTGATTTTTTCACTTTCTTTGAGCTTCCAAAATGTATTTTAATTCAGCTCCAAACTCCTTTGGACTTCAAAAATGTGTTTTGGTTACCGGGCTAAAATCCCGTTAAGAACTATGAAGTTCTTTAGGCCCGAAATTGGCCAAAACCAAAAACACATTTTATGTGCATCTTCTTTTACAAAAAAATATCCTAATACATTTTTCTCGTAAAATAAAATGCACCTAATCTATTTATTTTACATACCAAATGAAAATAAATAAATTATATAACTTTACAAATGGAAGAACAAAATAATAATTATTACAACCTTTGAAATAATTAAATATAAATCACAAATACAAATATTCAACATATTCACACAAGGTCATGGCTAGGTTATGAACACCAAAATATATATATCCACATATATATAAAATTCAAGAAGCAAAAATGGTTCCCTTTTATAACCCATCTTCGGTCAAGAATGAAAAAACCAAAAAAGTGGGTTTTTGTCCAAACAAAGCAATCATCCAAATGACATAATTTTTCAAGATACTTTTATGCATGTAAGAAAATAATCTTGAAAAACAAAGGGATAACCATGGTGAAAATTTCGGCCATAGGGTTTTACCCAAACCCGAAACCTGAAAATTTCATATCCTATGAAGCATGCATTCATATAAGCGGCTCTAGATACCATTGTTGGGTTTTTCATATGTTTATCAAAGTATTTTATCCATATAAAATAAAAACACAGCGGAAAATATTATTTAAAACATGTTATTTACAAGATATAAAACCCATTTTATATGTAAAACCCAATCCCCGGATCCATATACGAACATGCATGCTATCAAAAATTAAAACACAACCATAGAGTGTTTAGAATACTACCTTCCAAGGAGTAAAGGATATGAAGAAGATGATGCTTCTTGAACGGTTGCCTTCAAGTGTAGAAGACCTCAAGCTTGTATACCCCAAGCCTTCCAACAAACACTTTGATTTAGCTAGGATTTACACTTATGAACTCACTTGAAAAAATCCCCTCCTGGAACCAACCCTTGGCCAAAAAATATGAGAGGAAAAAGGAGTTCTTGCACTTATTTTACAAACTTGAAAAACCTCTAGAATGGCACATTATGTTGGCCGATTTTTAGAGCATTTTTCCAAGTCTTCCACTTGAAAAATGAACATAGATTTTTCTTAGTTTGTTGCAACACTTTTGTCATACAAAAATGCATTAAAAGGATAAGAGATGTAGCCACCCTTGTTGCCCAATGAGAGAGCCTCTAACACATGCAAATGCATGTTGTTTGATTGGACCACAATTTCTTTGGGAAGACCCCATAAAAATATCAGAGGAAAAAGGATTTAATAATGTTTTTGAAATAAAACATACCTTTTGATATAAAATATGAGAGGACCCTTATGTGTTTATGTACATACGTGATTTTCTGTTTATTTGGACCTTATGTGTTACTATTCCTGTTGATCACACACTTACTTTGTACGGTTACGATATGTCACGTCTCGATCTATAGAACCATTAGTAGTCCTGCTCACTGATGCTGTCGAGCCTACACTTGAGATTCTTTCGCCCGTCGTTACAGAGATCGCATCGACTTCGAGGGCTGAGACGGCGTCCGCTTTGAAGATGCAGAAAGGGGTTTGGGTTAATCGTTCTCACTATGATCATCAGTTCGCCACGTTACGCGGAGGCATGGAGACGATGAAGGACTTAGAGGGACAGATGGACTAGTATGATGAGCTAGAAGAGCATGTTAGGAAGATATTGGACTTCCAGGGACTGAAGCGTTAGTTGTTGGTTGTTTCTGTTGTTTGTTTTGTATGTCTCATTTGATGAACCCTATTTATGGCTTGCATGCTAAATTTTCAGATGTTTAGGAAGAAATTTCATATAGACTTGTTGCGGGTGTTGATGTAGACACGCCGAATTTTGATTAGTCTTAGTACTAAAAGCAAGCTCTGAAAATTTCTGATATAAATATCGAATGGGTTCTTTTTTGTATAAAAATCGTTCTCATTAATATGTGGATATTATACATGCGCGATGTATGGTCCACTAGCATTTAATGATTGAACTAATTTGGATATCAATGAGAAGCGTGGTGAGGAACGCAGATTGGAGAAAGCGTGTGTAGCTAACCCTAGAGAGTCGGGAAAGGATAATGCCAAGGATGGCAGGAGTGGTCTTGAGAAAAAGACTCACGAAGATGAGTGGAGAAAGTGTGCCAGATGTGGTCGGAATGGACATATGACTCGCGAGTGCTATGCTAGGAGTACATCGGAGGGAGGTACACTCGAGGGATACTACGAGTGTGGCGAGCACGGACATTTCGAAAGAGATTGTCTGAAAATGAAGGGTCAGGATGCCAGAAGTAGAGCGCTCGAGCTAAACGCTGGGAAAAGCACGAGACGATCTTGTTGTTGTTACCAGTATGTTTCGAATAAAAAAACCAATCTATGTTCCTACTTTTAATACCAAAGCTGACTTGAGTTTTATTCGAAAAACTCTGAACCATTTTTGTGTTCACCTACAAGTAAGCTGAGTATAAAATGCCCGATAGAACTAGCAATTGGTAAGATGATGGAAACTATTGAGGTCGCTTGCAGTTGTAGTATTTAGTTAGGTGATCGTAGTTTTAGTGTTGGTTTATTTCCAGTGGAACTGGGGAGCTTTAAAGAAGATGTGAGGATGGGTTGATTATCCAAGAACGAAGCAGGGATTATTGCTCGGAGAAGCAAGCTAGGATACCTCATTCTGATGATGGAAATGTGGTAGTTGTTCGCGAAGACCGACCGAGTCGAGTGTCGAGTTTCGAGTATTGAGTGTTGATGGTTGAGAGTTGTCAGTTTTGTAAGGATGCTCAGGTGGTTGCAAAAGGGGCTATCCTGCATTCTTAGTTAACGTGGTGGATATGAAAGCCGAATATAGGAATACCGGAGAGATTCCTATTGTTTGCAATTATCCAGAAGCTTTCCTAAAAAGACTTATATAGATTGCCCCCTGTGAGACAAATCGAATTTCAAATCGATCTGGCACACGGTGCTGCACCCAGTTGCATAATCTCCTTATAGATTAAGCACCGTCTGAGAATGATAGAAATGTCAAATCAGTTTCAAGAGTTATTGGACAAGGGTTTCATTCGACCAAGCTTTTCGCTTTAAGGCGCATCTGTTTTGTTGAGAGAAAGAAGGATGGATCCTTCAGGAGGTGTGATGATTTCAGAAAACTGAACAAGTTGACTATCAAGAATCGGTACCCTTTTACCGAGGATTGAAAATTTGTTCAATCAAGCTACCGGGACTCAGCTGCTACACGAAGATCGATATACGATTGGGATACTATCAGTTGAAGGTTGCTGACAAAGATATGCTGAGGATTGCTTTTCGAACCCGATATGGCAATTACGAGTTATTAGTCATGCCTTTTGACTAAATTGATGCGCCATTTATATTCATGGATCTCGTAAGCAAGGTATGGAAACCCTAATCGGATGAATTCACGATAATATTCGTCGACGATATACTTGCCCATGTGCGAACCAAGGGGAAAATCATGAGTAGCGTTGAAGTTAACTATGGAGTTGGTGGATGATGAGGAGCGCCAAAGACCCCGTCGGGAGTATGACGATCCATATAACTAGTTAGATGCTACCGGAAATTTATTAAGAATTTCTCTAAATTAGTGCAGCCTTCGACACTAATAACCCCAAAGGGAAAAGGGAAGTTGACTGGACAGCAAAATAGTTGGAAGCTTTTCGGACCTTTGAAAGAAAAATTGGGAGCGTGTATGATGGACCCCGAAGGAAATTAAGATACTCACATGCCCTTGGCAGAGTTATCTTACAATAATAATCAACACGCTAATATTTAGGTTGCTCGGTTTGAAGCCTTGCATGGATGGAAGTGTTGATCACCATTTTGTTGAGCTAACATGACAAAAGACAATTAACTAGACCTTAGTTTATCTAGGAAACCAGCGACAGGATTTGCTTGGATCGAGGGAAGGTTAAAAGTCGTCGATTGATCAACAGAAGGATTACATGGACAATTGAAGGAACTATTGGAATTCCAGATTGAAGATTTAGTTATGTTAAAGGAGTTATCTTGAGAGAGATGCTAGTAGGTTTAGCAGAGGAAAGAAAAGCTGAGCCACATTGACTTAGTCCTTTCGAGAGCCCATCTTGAGTTGGACCAGTCGTTTATAGGCTCAAGCTACCATCAGGATGGAGAGCATTGAGATGTGAGATTAGGAATTGAGAGTGTATGTAATATAGGTCTACGAAGATTCTTTGTAAGAATCAAGGTTTCTCACAGAAACTATAAGACTATAGTCATTAAACCTGTTTTTATTGTTTTCACCCAGTATGAAAACAAAACCTGTAGAGTAAAAATTTCGGGGACGAAATTTCCTAAACAGGGGGAGATTGTGACACCCGACTTTTCAGGTCGTACCGTACAATTGTAGCACATGTTGTAAATAAGTAATAGGGCCATATTTGACTGATTATGATGTTTATATGTGAAATTTAATGAGTTGGTAAATTTAAACTTTGATAAAAATTATGTTGGCAACGATAAAATTAACGCTTATCGCGTAACGGTTAAAATGCGAAACGAACATCGGTGACCACCCGATAAATGTTAAATCCTAAAAATAGTTTGTTATGATTAGAATAATTATTTTAATCATATCCGTGTGGAAAAATAAATTAAAACGCTAGATAAAATACCCGGTATCCAGTATAATACCCGTTTTCGGCCAAAATTTGGATATATATGTACATATATACATATAAATCGTGTGGATGTGTGAGGAAAGAAAAATGGCAGCCATGCAATAATGTTCTCTCTTCTCTCTCATACCCCTATAGGTCAAGAATGGAGGTGCATGATGACTATGTGTCTCAAATCTTTCAATATCTTCCTTAAACCAAGAAAACTCATTCAAAAACAATCAAACTCCCTCTCTCTCTTAACAAATCAGCCGAACACTCCTATATTCATGTTGGATCGTCGTGTGACCCTAACGAGTCAATCAGAAGAGTTTACGATCCATATCAAAGGCGGAATCAATGATATAGACGTGAAACAGCTTAATTCCTCTTAATTATCCTTTTATTAATGATTCCAAAGCAATCCTGATCGTTTGACAAACTGGCAGCACCTCGGCTCTGAAATCATGACCGTTACAAATGACACCACCACTAAGCTATATATAGGTGTGGTAATTTCGCACGAAATTGGCACATGCTATTTCGTGCGAAATAGCAATGACCTAATTTCGTACGAAATAGCTAGTTTGGAACGAAATAGGTCTAATTTCGTGCAAAATTAGGTTCACAAACTTGATTTCGTGCGAAATAAGGAAATGTAGGCTAATTTCGTGCGAAATACCCTAATTTTGTACGAAATAAGACACCCAAAGTTAATTTCGTGCGAAATTAACTGACAATTTCATGCGAAATTAGGATGACATTAGCATGTCGGCCACCATTTTGTCAAATTGATCCAGATTTTGTTCGAATTTTGGTCCAAATCTTTCAAGGATTCATTAAAACGGTGTTTTACGTGATATATGTGAAATTCAATCCATTTTGTTCGTTAAATCTCGTTTAATTTTGAAAACAATGAGTAGAAGTGATGAAAACAAGCTGAATTGGTATAAACTCTTCTTCCTGAGCTCTGATACCACTTGTTGGATTGTCGTGTGACCCTAACGAGTCAATCAGAAGAGTTTACGATCCATATCAAAGGCGGAATCAATGATATAGACATGAAACAGCTTAATTCCTCTTAATTATCCTTTTATTAATGATTCCAAAGCAATCCTGATCGTTTGACAAACTGGCAGCACCTCGGCTCTGAAATCAAGACCGTTACAAATGAATCAGCAGGTTGGGTATTTATAGGGCAGGTCCCATGTGTAATTTCGCATGGAATTACCCATGTGTAATTTCATGCGAAATTACCCTTTAACATTCAAAACCTATTTTCCGACCTGTTGAGCACTGGTTTATCCTATCTAGACACATGACTCGATACAAGACGTAGTTAACAGACATCTATGCACCAACAATTCACCCATATTTCGAAATTTCTAACCATGTTCTTGAGGATTCAAGCTCATTCCAAGGTGATTTCAAGTGTATTTGAAGGTGTGAAGGTGATTCCAAGGAGTTTCAAGCAAGAACCAAGCTTCATATCATCTTTTTAATCAAAAACCCACTTGAATCTTGAGGGTATAAAACTAATCCTTTATAAATGTTCTTGATTATTTTTATGGAAAAGAAGATAGTAATAGTTTCTCTTATTCTTGGGATTAAACACAAACTTGAATTCTTAAACAAATGGGTTTTCAAAGAAAATAAAAATGTATGTATTTGTATATGTATGTATAGCCGTGAGTGTGTGTATACATGTGTATTTAAGTTGAGTTTTGATTTTGATTGATTCTTGTTTGAATTAATTCTTGAAAGTGAAATGCATGCATGATCAAGTGATGATTTGGTAGGAAGTTCTATGAATGAAGAATGTTATGGAAATAAATTTTTGTAACCATATACACATATATGTATATGGCCATGTATGTATGTATAAATACACATGCATGTAATATTTTGATGATTAAAAGTCTTAGATATGTAAGAATGCGTGTGTCTTGCATATATGTTAAATGATTAGATGATAATTTGAACATGATTTAATAAAGATGATATTTAATCAGGTTCTAAACACTAAAAATATAATTATTTGAAGTGTTAAAATGGTAGAAAACTTTGTCATAAGGTTTACTAACTTTGCATGTTATACATAAGGCTTAGAAACTTGTAAAATAGGTGAAATAATGTGTTTTGTGTATGATTTAGTAAAAATCAGTTTTGAGCAGATTATAAACACAAAAATAAAGTTATTTTAAAATATTTAGTGACATATAACTTTGTCATAATGTTTGCTAGCTTTGCATGTTGTACTTGGCGCATTAAAAGTTGTAAAATACGTGAAATCGCATGATTTAAGTAACTTATACAAAAACTGCACTAATCTGATTATAACTACTATTTTAATCAGTAAATAACATGTATTGTGTTAAAATATCAAGTCGTTTCGAGTTTGGATGGTTATGGTAACGTTTAACGCAAAACTATGCGTTAAAACGGTCAAAAATCGGCTTTTCAAGTGATTTTTATAAAACTGATTTAGATCAGTAAATAAACTGATGTTTTTAGTTCAAAAACAAGTATTTTAACTAATTTTAAGTTTACTTGGTGTTTGGATGGTCATACGTGACTTCCGACGCCCGAAAACGTTACCGAATTGCTAAATTACGCATTTTTCAATGAACATGAGTATGGGTGAATTTTGAGTGAATCTTATGTGATAAAATGTATTAAGTGATTTGAGCATGTAAATGTGATTATATGTTAAGTGCTAATTCGATAATGGGAAAATTTGACTATGCATGTATGCATGTACGTTTTGTGCGGTAGAAACGGTAAAAATCGCGTTAAATGTGTAACTTGTTTGTCGAGCATGAAATTTGATACCTATGAAATGTTTTAGGTATATTTGCTATGAAAATGACAAATAGATAAGTTAACAAGATTTCGCATGTATCAGTGTTAAATTATATGAACGTGTATGTATATATATTACGACGCGCAAATTATAGATATATTGCGTATAAACGGGAGAGTTAACGGGTTTACACAATAATGGTCACCAATAAAATCGTTCAAGTCGCAAAATCATATATATATATATATATATATATATATATATATATATGGACTCATATATATTAACACGCCAAGATAATAAAAAATGACAACTTTTATAGAAAATCTCAAAGTTATGTGATAATTCTAAGAAACGGAGAAACTTAGAATTTTTGTGATTAAGTGTATATTGATTTAGAATTGTTCCCATATTAGGACGTATATAATCAATTTCTGGGATTGCGGTATTAAAATACGCACCCAAAGGTGAGTGTCACTAAACCCCTCTTTTTACTGCTTTATATATATTTTGGGGGTAGAACACGCCAATAAAAGGGTTTTGTAACCTTCTTGGTTTTCACACATGTTTTGTTTTGACTTGCATTGTAACAAATACCGTATTTGGAATGAAACTTATTTGAACATACTTGCTTTGTGCTTATACATGCTTATACCAATACAAACACGTGAAACAATTTGCAAATTTGTTGAGTTTTATGCTATTATACAAAGTTATTTAAACTACAAGGACCTATTGTGACTATATGTGAAACTACTAGTTGAGGGACCTATTTGTCATTTTTGAAACTATACAAATACAAGGGTTAAAAGTGCAATTCCTTTAAACTACAAGTTTAGGGTCCTTTTGGTCATTATTGAAACTCATTTATAAAAAAAGAAATAAATATGGTTTATTTTGTCTTAAAAGTACAAGGTTCATTTGGTCATTCTTGAAACTTAAACTTTAGGGACTTATTCTGCCATTTACAAACTTATTTTAACTATAAATCCTAACCAAGTTAAATATTGTACAGAAATTCCTTCTTTGAGAACTAACCCAGTTAGTATATCTAACGGGATAAACCAGGGACCATAGTTGCATATTTTCGAAACTTCAGGGTCTGTTTTGAATATTTTTCTGAATATTGAGGGGCCAAAGTGTAAATTGTCAAAAACCGGATTAAAAAGGGGTCTCCTGGGTGAGAACCGGCCTAAACGGGACTCGAACCCGCGTCGGTCCGCACACAAAGCATGCGCACAACCAGCTGGGATGTGACTTATGTTAGATTGTATAATATATATATTGACTTTAAAATAAATCTGAATTATATTTGACAGCACAACAGTTACGGGTTTCGAACAAAAACTCACCAAATCCGACCAAAAACCGATCTATTCCACCTGTTTAATTGTTTAGGTGATATGAATCATCACCCACTAGTTCCCAACCACTTTGCCAACCTGTTTTCGCACTCAATCGACACAAATTCGTGCTATAACAACTGTGAATCGGAACTTTTTATAAAAAATTAAAGTAGATCTAATCCACTAATTTGTGTCGAATCTGAGATCCAAACTTCGTGTATTTAAGTTCCCTACCTTCCTAGTAACATTCCACACCATTTACAAACACTTAAACACCCGAAATCGTCGGATTAAAACCTGCAACTCCCCGGAATAGTCACTTTTTCGCCGGAATCTTTGTCAACCGTCTCTTTCGTCAATACCGGTTAGTTTTTCTTGTGTTAATTAGTTAGTTTATGCCTATAGAACGATTCCTAGGATTTAATTTAGATATAACATAGATTTCCCCGGTTAATTTCGATGTTTGACTTTCGGGTTTGACTCGGACTGAACATTTGGGGAAGATGACCAGTTTTCATCACTGTATTTAATTTTTTTAAACTAAACTTAAACACAAACACCAGGCTTAGCCCAGTGGTTGGGTCTGTGTGTGTTCAACCGGTTGACCCGGGTTCGATTCCGGGGACAACCATTTATTTTTAATCTTTTTATGTTTGATATTTTTAACCTTTCATTAATTTTTATAACATTATTATATACTGTTGCTTTTATTAAAAATATAAAATCTGTCAAATTATTTATAAAACTAATTTTTATAATATTAAAACAGTTTATTATCAAATAATATATATTTTAACCATCTAAATTAATTTATAATTTAATTATATCACTTATACAATATTTTACCAATAATCATTATATTTAATTATGTTATTTAATTATACTAATTAATTAGATTTGATTTATTATTACAAATGTTTATATTAAAACAATTCCATATCTTTGCAATTTTATTATTTATGTTAAATTAATATTTTTCATAAATAATTCCTTTACATCATATTCATTTTCCGAGTCCTCTTGTTAGGTTATCCAACCCACATAATTACCATTTAAACAAAACACTACCGAATCCTATAGATTTAGGATTTCCAATTATCCAATTAAACATTATTGTTGATACATATTTCATATTATTGCATGTTCAATCAATTAGAGTGACGTGGAATCTTAATTCCAAGAACTCTCACACTTTGCATACTTGTTTGGACTTACCCGAAATCAAGGTGAGTTAATAGTCCCTTTTCACATTATTTTTGGGATGATATATATGTTACAATGTGATACAAACTATTTGCTATTTTGTGGTTTCCCCCGATTGCCTTTGCATTTGCTTAATACTTGTTGTTGTTGCTTTGAGAAGTTTACGTTCATTAACTTGCAAAGGCCCAACGGTTATATTATAGCGCTATAGGATTGACGCCCCATCTCACTTCTCATTTTATTGCAATTGTTGTTGCTGTTGGTACTCATGTGAAACTTAGAAGTGAGGTGATAGACCCGTGTTACGTCATAACGAAAGTTTGAATGTACCATTAAGTAACTACTTGTATTACTCTTTTGCTTAAAGACATATCGCATGCCACAGTGTTAACTCATTTTCATATCACATTGTTATTTTTGCCTAACAAAACCTATGAATTCACTCAACCGTTTGTTGACCCAATATTTTCCCTAACATATGTTTCAGGTGACAATGTTTGATGACATGATTTGCAAGAATATTTTACATAGGATTGATCAAGACTTATGCCTTAGATTAAATCCGAATTTATCATTTGTGAAACAATTTATGTTGTATTTGTTTATGTACTCTTATATTTTCAGATGTGAATGCAATCTATTGAATTGAACTTAAACTATATTTCAACTTAAAATAATCTCCATGTGCTCAATTGCATTCTATCATGTTTCGTGACACCTTTGGCTTTTCCGCCTCCGGCCGGGGTGTTACATATTGGTATCAGAGCCATGGTTATAGGGATTTAGGTTATTAGTAATACTTTGACCTAGACTATAACCTACCTAGGACACTTTTCCATTAGCAAACTCTTCCGTTATCTTTGCCTTTGTCTTCATCCTTATCCTTATCTTTTGCAAACTAAAGCCTCGTCACCGCATATTTTACCTTTAGACTCTTTACACTATATAAATGCTCATCATCTATCCTTAGGTGATTATTTTCAAAACCTCTTTCGATTTTCAAACCCTCGTTAAAGTTTTGGGCTCTAATAACGAACTCGTGCAATCTGGAAGAGTGGATGCCTGTATTTTGAGTTTTCTGTTTAGGCAAGCACTTCGTAAAAATCCCAACTCTAGGGACCAGTTGTGCTTACCTGGGAATTCTTGGGATGAGTGTCCACTTATAGGCTAAAGCATGACTTCATTAAGTTATAAGGACCCAAATACTTTGACTTGTCACCGATATTTTTTATTCGAAGAATGAATGATGTTAATCCCGTTATGTGTTTATCCTCGTTGATTTTGCAAAGTTATGTTTTTTTTTACAAAATCATTCTAATTCCAAGGATCTTATATTTTCTTTACCTTTTATAGATGCCTCCTCGTCGTGCACCACAAAACGAAATCCCAAACGCAGAATTGGCAGCCCTCATTGCTCAACAATTTGCCACGGTTCTTCCTAACTTGGTTACTCAACTCGCACAAGCTACAAATGGAAACGGTCACGACAATCACGATGTCCCTTGTAACTTCAAGTATTTCAACTCATGTCATCCCTCCAAATTTACTGGCAATGAAGGTGCAACTGGACTGTTGCAATGGTTCGAGAGTATGGAGAACACGTTTCGCCATAGTCAATGTACCGAGGCTCGAAAAGTGGCGTTTGCCACGAGTGTCTTCCAAAAGAGGGCATTAATGTGGTGGAATGGCATCATGAGAGATCGTGGTGCAAACGTTGCAATGGCCCTAACCTGGGAAGAATTAAAAGCTCTCATGCTAAAAGAATTTTGCCCACGTAATGAAATGCGAACTTTGGAGGAAGAATTTCATGACCTCAATCAAGACAGTGGTGAAAACCGCGCGTATATCGATCGCTTTGAGGAATTATACATCCTCTGTGACAGCGCCAAGTTATTACCTCCCGACCGCTTGATCGAGAAGTTCATAGGTGGTATCCCACCAATCATCAAACACATAGTGACCGGAAGCAAACCGGCCACACTTCCTGACGCTAGTGAACTTTCCGCAGTTCTCACCGACGCTCAAGTTAAGGAGGGTAACTTGACCCGTAAGGGTAAAACTCCCTCGAAGGGTTCAAGTCACAAAGGCAAGACTGAGAACTCTGGGGCACAAACTTCTAGGAACACGAGGAACTCCAACAAGCGAAAGGCCATCCAAAACTTTGCGGCTACAACTCCTGCTCCAGCAAATCCAGCTGCTCCTCCTGCCAAGAAACCATATGTTGGCGATACACCTTTGTGCACTCGCTGCAACTATCATCACCATACTCGCTTTCAGTGCCGTCTATGCACAAATTGCGGTCGTTTGGGTCATCTTGCTGCAAATTGCCGCATAAATCCTCAAGCTGTTACTCCTCCTGCTGCCCCTGCTGCTCAACAACCACGATACCCAATTGGGACATGCTTCAATTGTGGTGATCCAAATCACTACAAACGGGAATGCCCCAAGCTTGCTAATGCTCAGACTGCTCGTGGTCGAGCCTTTAACTTGAACGTCAATGAATCGCGTGCCGCTAATGATGTGGTCAATGGTACGTTTTTCGTTAACAATCACTATGCCTCTGTTTTATTTGATCCGGGTGCAAATCGGAGTTTTGTTTCACTTGAATTTGAACCTTTGCTTGCTAAACCACGTACAAAACTGCATGAATCATTTGAAGTCATAGTTGCTAGTGGTGATCTCTCTGTGCTAAATTCTGTTATACCTGATTGCAAACTTGAACTCCTTGGTCACGTCTTCCCGATCAATCTCATACCAATGAAGCTTGGATGTTTCGATATCATCGTGGGCATGGATTGGCTCTCCCCGAATCATGCCAAAGTTCTTTGTCACGATAAATTTGTTCGCATACCTTTGCCATCAGGAAAAGTTCTAAAAATCTATGGGGAAGGACCATCTAAAGGTCTTAACCTGATATTTTGTATTCAAGCTCGAAGATATCTACGCAATAAATGTGTAGCTTTTCTAGCTCATGTGGTAGAGAAGAAGGAAGTTACCAGAAACATCAAAGACATCCCAATCATCCGGGATTTTCCTGAAGTGTTTCCCGATGATCTACCTGGCTTACCTCCTATCCGACAAGTTGAATTTCGTATTGACCTTGTTCCTGGCGCTACCCCTATTGCTAAATCTCCTTATCGTCTTGCACCTTCCGAGATGCAAGAAGTTGCTACCCAACTTCAAGAATTATCCGACAAAGGTTTCATTCGCCCCAGGTTTTCTTCGTGGGGAGCTCCTGTCCTATTCGTCAAGAAGAAAGATGGATCCATGCGCGTGTGTATTGATTATCGCGAGTTGAATAAACTCACTATCAAAAACTGCTATCCCCTACCCCGTATTGAAGATCTCTTCGATCAACTCCAAGGTACCACATGCTTCTCGAAGATCGACTTACGTTCTAGCTATCATCAACTCCGTGTTCTTGAAGACGACATTCCAAAGACTGCCTTTCGTACTCGTTATGGTCATTACGAGTTTACCGTCATGCCATTCGGGTTAACTAACGCTCCTGCCGTCTTCATGGATTTGATGAATCGTGTTTGCAAACCTTATTTGGATAAGTTTGTCATTGTTTTCATTGATGACATTCTTATCAATTCCAAAACCAAAGCCGAGCATGAGAATCACCTTCGTTTAATCTTAGACCTCCTAAAGAAAGAACAACTTTATGCTAAGTTCTCTAAATGTGAATTTTGGCTTAATGAAGTTCAATTTTTGGGACACATTGTTAACGACAAGGGAATACACGTGGATCCTGCAAAGATTGAAGCCGTAAAGGATTGGAGTACTCCTACTACTCCAACCGAAATTCGTTCATTCCTTGGTTTAGCCGGTTACTATCGTCGATTCATTTCCAACTTTTCCAAGATTGCTGTTCCGCTTACGTCTTTAACTCACAAGGATAAACCCTTTGAGTGGGGACCAAAGCAAGATGAAGCTTTTCAAAACCTTAAACAAAAGCTTTGCGACGCTCCTATTTTAACTCTTCCCGAATGTAACGATGATTTTGTTGTTTATTGCCATGCTTCTAATCTTGGCTTAGGCTGCATCCTCATGCAACGAGGCAAAGTCATAGCCTATGCTTCTCGTCAACTCAAAAAGCACGAAAAGAACTACACTACCCATGATCTGGAATTGGGTGCTGTAATTTTTGCCCTTAAAATTTGGAGACACTACCTATATGGTACGAAATGTGTGATTTTCACCGATCACAAAAGTCTTCAACATATCTTTGATCAGAAAGATTTGAATATGCGACAACGTAGATGGGTTGAACTTCTAAACGACTATGATTGCAAAATTCGCTACCATCCTGGTAAGGCGAATGTTGTTGCCGACGCTTTAAGTCGTAAAGAACGCATTCAACTACATAACATACAAATCCATTCTGACATCCAAACCCGTATTCTCCAAGCACAACAAGATGTTGTGGCCAATGGTGATTTACTCATTGAATTACCTCATAAACTTGATCTCCTTCTCGAGACCAAGGAAGATGGCTTACGACTTGTCAAAAACCGTTTGTGGGTTCCAAATCGTAACGACATTCGTACAATCGTGATGGACGAAGCCCACAAATCCCGTTATTCTATTCATCCCGGTGCCGACAAGATGTATGGACCTTCGGAACCTTTATTGGTGGCCCGGAATGAAAAGGGATGTTGCTCTCTATGTGTCCAAATGCCTCACTTGTTTGAAAGTTAAAGCTGAACACCAACGACCTTCTGGATTACTTGAAAAACCCGTGATTCCAATGTGGAAATGGGAGGGAATCGCTATGGACTTCATAACCAAGTTGCCACGCACTTCTCGAGGTCATGACAGCATTTGGGTAATCGTTGACCATTTAACCAAATCAGCTCACTTTTTGCCAATCCGAGAAGATTTCTCTGTTGCTAAACTTGCTAAAATCTACCTTGATGAGATTGTTACTCGTCATGGTGTACCTTTGAACATTATTTCTGATCACGATGGCCGTTTTACCTCTCATTTTTGGGAATCTCTACAATCTTCTTTGGGAACTCAATTAAATCTCAGCACAGCATATCACCCTCAAACTGATGGTCAATCTGAACGAACCATTCAAACCCTGGAGGATATGTTACGAGCTTGCATCATAGACTTTAAAGGTAATTGGGATTCACATCTACCTTTGATTGTATTCTCGTACAACAATAGTTACCACTCCAGTATTGGAATGGCGCCTTATGAAGCTCTCTATGGTCGCAAATGTCGTTCTCCTGTTTGTTGGAACGAGACTACTAAAGCACAAATTACTGGTCCTGAGATAATTCTAGAAATGACTGACAAGATCTTCAAAATTCGTGACAACCTTACAGTAGCTAGAAGTCGTCAAAAGAGTTATGCTGATAAACGACGCAAACCCCTTGAATTCCAAGTCGGTGAAATGGTACTTCTCAAGGTTTCTCCTTGGAAGGGTATTGTACGCTTTGGAAAGAAAGGTAAACTAGCTCCACGATATGTCGGTCCTTTTAAAATCATCGAAAAGATTGGTAAAGTAGCCTACAAACTTGAGTTACCTCCTGAACTCAGCAACGTTCATCCTACCTTTCATGTTTCCAACCTCAGAATGTGTCTCACTGATGAAAACCTTCATGTACCACTCGACGATATTCGCATCGACGACTCCGTGCACTTTGTTGAAAAACCAGTAGAAATCATGGAGCAAGATGTGAAGAAGGTAAGACGAAAACGCATACATATCGCTAAGGTACGTTGGGAATCCAAACGTGGCCCAGAGTTCACTTGGGAACGCAGGGCTGATATGAAGGCAAAGTATCCACATCTTTTTCCAAAAGAATCTCCTACACCAATTTCGGGACGAAATTCTCAAAAGTAGGGGAGACTGTAACCTTCTTGGTTTTCACACATGTTTTGTTTTGACTTGCATTGTAACAAATACCGTATTTGGAATGAAACTTATTTGAACATACTTGCTTTGTGCTTATACATGCTTATACCAATACAAACACGTGAAACAATTTGCAAATTTGTTGAGTTTTATGCTATTATACAAAGTTATTTAAACTACAAGGACCTATTGTGACTATATGTGAAACTACTAGTTGAGGGACCTATTTGTCATTTTTGAAACTATACAAATACAAGGGTTAAAAGTGCAATTCCTTTAAACTACAAGTTTAGGGTCCTTTTGGTCATTATTGAAACTCATTTATAAAAAAAAAAAGAAAAATATGGTTTATTTTGTTTTAAAAGTACAAGGTTCATTTGGTCATTCTTGAAACTTAAACTTTAGGGATTTATTCTGCCATTTACAAACTTATTTTAACTATAGATCCTAACCAAGTTAAATATTGTACAGAAATTCCTTCTTTGAGAACTAACCCAGTTAGTATATCTAACGGGATAAACCAGGGACCATAGTTGCATATTTTCGAAACTTCAGGGTCTGTTTTGAATATTTTTCTGAATATTGAGGGGCCAAAGTGTAAATTGTCAAAAATCGGATTAAAAAGGGGTCTCCTGGGTGAGAATCGGCCTAAATGGGACTCGAACCCGCGTCGGTCCGCACACAAAGCATGCGCACAACCAGCTGATCTATCAGCTGGGATGTGACTTATATTAGATTGTATAATATATATATTGACTTTAAAATAAATCTGAATTATATTTGACAGCACAACAGTTACGGGTTTTGAACAAAAACTCACCAAATCCGACCAAAAACCGATCTATTCCACTTGTTTAATTGTTTAGGTGATATGAATCATCACCCACTAGTTCCCAACCACTTTGCCAACCGGTTTTCGCACTCAATCGACACAAATTCGTGCTATAACAACTGTGAATCGGAACTTTTTATAAAAAATTAAAGTAGATCTAATCCACTAATTTGTGTCGAATCTGAGATCCAAACTTCGTGTATTTAAGTTCCCTACATTCCTAGTAACATTCCACACCATTTACAAACACTTAAACACCCGAAATCGTCGGATTAAAACCTGCAACTCGCCGGAATAGTCACTTTTTCACCGGAATCTTTGTCAACCGTCTCTTTCGTCAATACCGGTTAGTTTTTCTTGTGTTAAATAGTTAGTTTATGCCTATAGAACGATTCCTAGGATTTAATTTAGATATAACATAGATTTCCCCGGTTAATTTCGATGTTTGACTTTCGGGTTTGACTCGGACTGAACATGTGGGGAAGAAGACCAGTTTTCATCACTGTATTTAATTTATTTAAACTAAACTTAAACACAAACACCAGGCTTAGCCCAGTGGTTGGGTCTGTGTGTGTTCAACCGGTTGACCCGGGTTCGATTCCGGGGACAACCATTTATTTTTAATCTTTTTATGTTTGATATTTTTAACCTTTCATTAATTTTTATAACATTATTATATACTGTTGCTTTTATTAAAAATATAAAATCTGTCAAATTATTTATAAAACTAATTTTTATAATATTAAAACAGTTTATTATCAAATAATATATATTTTAACCATCTAAATTAATTTATAATTTAATTATATAACTTGTACAATATTTTACCAATAATCATTATATTTAATTATGTTATTTAATTATACTAAATAATTAGATTTGATTTATTATTACAAATGTTTATATTAAAACAATTACATATCTTTGCAATTTTATTATTTATGTTAAATTAATATTTTTCATAAATAATTCCTTTACATCATATTCATTTTCCGAGTCCTCTTGTTAGGTTATCCAACCCACATAATTACCATTTAAACAAAACACTACCGAATCCTATAGATTTAGGATTTCCAATTATCCAATTAAACATTATTGTTGATACATATTCCATACTAGTGCTAATACCCGTGAATTTCACGGGGCGGACAAAATAATATGTTTTCAAATAGATAAGAAGCAGTTAAAGAAAACACAAAATAAATATGGAAACAATAAATTTCAAACAATTTGATTATCAATCCAAAGTTACATATGATAAGAAAACATTGACAGTATGAGAAAAAATCCAAGAAAAACTACAAATTTGAGAATATCTCTTTGTAAACAACATTGGTTGTTTTATTTGTAATTTTTCCTTCACTGTCTAGGATTAGAATTTTTAAGCCATCCATGCTTTTAACTCTTGAGAGTGCCATGTAGAGTTGTCCGTGAGTGAATACAGGTTGCCTTAGAAATAAACCAACCTTTGATAATGATTGACCCTGGCTCTTGTTTATTGTCATTGCGAAACAAACACAAAGTGGGAACTGTCTTCTTTGTAGCTTGAAAGGAATTCGTTTATCTGATGGTGACAAATTGATTCTTGGAATAACAGTCTGTGTTCCAATGTTACTTCCTGAAATGATCTTCGCTTCAATAACACGATCACCGAGTGTAATGACTTGTAATCTGGTCCCATTGCATAAGCCATTTTTCTGATCAATGTTACGTAAAAGCATTACCGGAACACCAACTTTTAAAACTAACTTGTGATTCGGCATCCCTGAAAGTTTAAGACCATTTAGAACATCCGGAGGGTACACATTGTGTTGCATATTCTCATTTACATTCTCGGATTGGCATATTGAATCAGAACTAAGATACTCCTTTTGATCACCAGGAAACATTGATAATAAAATATCATTGATTTCGTGCACAATCTCATTTTTTGGAGCAAGAATTGCTCTTTCTTGAAAGAAATTTGGATCTTTGAAATTTTCAAGTATTGAAGGATACACAAAGTTGATTAAACTATCAATCAGATTGATAGAATCAATAATCAAGATATCTTTAGGTATATCAATTATAGCATCACCATCATTTGCTCCACCAACCTTTCCCTCTCCCAAATCCAAAAGCCATTTGGCAAAATCTTGTCTTTTTCCGACGGTTAATCGCATATTTTTTGTTAGCTTAAGAAGTTTGCATTTGTTCCAAATGTACGACGAACTTAATGAAGCATTAACAATGTCTTGTCTAGAACCGTTAGGAACAACTGGAAGAATCTGTCCGAAGTCACCGCCAAACACAATTACCTTTCCTCCAAATGGTAAATCTATGTTATTTGAAGAATCGTGACTGAGTATGTCTTTTAAACTTCTATCCAATGCTTCAAATGCATGTTTGTGAATCATCGGAGCTTCATCCCAAATAATAAGTTGTGTTTTTTGTAATAGATGTGCAATATCGGTCCCAGGCTTGACTCGGCAAAGAGAATCCTCATTTAGATTCAAAGGAATGGCAAATCTAGAATGCGCTGTTCTACCTCCTGATAGTAACAAAGATGCAATACCACTTGAAGCAACATTTAATACAATTTCACCTTTACTTCGAATGGCTGCAGATAATGTCTTCCATAGAAAAGTCTTACCAGTACCACCGTATCCATAAAGGAAAAAAACACCTCCTTTGTTTCGTCTAACAGCTTCCATGATATCATCAAAAACGTGTCGTTGTTCATCTGTTAAAGCTATTAACATAGTATTTAACTCATTTTCCAGTGTACTCTGGTCGTAAGATAACTCTTCGTTAATCAAACGATTGTTTGCTGAAGAAATAGACTCGTCATCAGGATAAGGCATAGTTGTATAGTTTCTCAGCGATGAGTTATTACGAAGTAAGAATTTCTCAATTTCTAACAAAGCCAAATTCTTGATTTGATATTCCGACTGCGGTAATTCTGTAAAATGTAAACAAAATATATATAAATATATATATATAAGTTATAACAATGTGTAAAGATACAATAATAAAATTAAATGAATCAACACCACTCGTTGAAATTATTGATAAATAATTTTAAAGAAATTAACCAAATTATTAAATAATGATAAAATGAAAAAGGAAACGTACCATCAACATCTAAAGCATTTTGTTGTCTGTAGATAATGTCATCTGACAAATATTTCCATGTATTTTCCCATACGAAATCCGGTCTAGACAAACTACCAGACATTAGCATTGTTCCAAATAATGTTCGTAGATAATAAGCATTTCCATAAAGATTTGCTTCCTTGATAGCTTCAATATACTCGTTGTCATCATCCAAAAGGCCAAGAGCATAACATGCATCTCTGAATGTAGGATATACATGTCCGTTGACTGTTCGAATATCTTCAAATGACTTGGGTCCTTTTACTTTGTTTAACAAAATTCTTAAAAAATATCCTTCACCGGCAGAAGGGAACACAGAATGAATCCTACCGATTGAACCAGCTCTTTGCCTTGGTTCCCAAGTCCAAGTATTCAGTTTATAAACAAATTTTGTAGGAAACTCAACGTAAGTGAGTTCTCGTGCTGTCGGCAATTTCTCATTACACTTCATCCAAGATAAGAACATCGAAGAAGCAACAGATGGTTTGTTGAGAACATCATCAATGTCATCATCTGCACCGTAAATTACATTTTGTTGACCAGGTAAATGGAAAGGAAGTCGCATAACTGAAGGATGCCTGTAGTGAACGTCGTATGAAAAAATTCTCCATGAGGATTCACATGCATAAATGTATCTGCAGTCATAATACTGGTTTATCTCATCTACTGTTGGTTCCTGATCATCTTGATTGTCACTTTCCACGACTCTAAGGGTTGTTCTATCTGGACCTTTGTTAATGTATTTAAACAAATATTTTATAGAACCAACTTGATTGCACCACTCAACGTTAATGTGTGCCTGGTATCTTTTTAAGAGCAGTTTGCTATATGGAACAACAAATCTGTTATCTAATTTGACACTAGATTTTTCAACAAAGGAGCCCGAATCTCTTCTGCGATATAATGGAAAGCCATTTTTATCTAAGCAAGTATTGTTAATGAACTTCTTTGGAAACTTTTTGGAACATTTTCGGTCGATCATGCATGGGCAATTCATATTGTGAACACCACAGGGACCATGGATCATGAATTCTCCCACAAGCCTATACAATTCGGGATCTTCACTTTTATCTGGAATTTCAGCAGAAATGATTGGATCCAGATCATCAACAGACGCTATCTTGCTATTCGAATCCATAAATATACAAATATGTGCATGAGGAAGTCCACGTTTTTGAAATTCAACGGTATAAACCACTACATAATATAAGAAAGTAAATATTGTTATTTATAAATAAAAACTATTGTATAATAAAAAAATCGAAAACATAAAAAAGTATTCCAATAAGAACACGTAAAATTTATAAGTTGTGACTAATAAAACTATGTATTCGAAAGAAAACATACCTGCATTAACTTTTCCGAGTAACTCATTGTCTTTCAAGTCTTTGATTAAGGAATCAAGCTTCATTTTAAAAATTCGACACAATATGTCTGGTCTGTCTTCAGGTTTAATGATAGTGTCTTTCAAAAATCTTCTGACTTCTGGCCACTTTGGATTACATGTAATAGTAATGAAAAAATCTGGATAGCCAAACCATTTGCATAGAGCCATTGCATCTAAATAGTTTTGCATCATATAGGGAGAACCACCAGTGAAAGAAGAGGGAAGTATGACACGTGAGCCCATTTTAGACATATCTTTGTTTCCCTCATTATTTGCATTCCGAATGTTCTCAAAAGAATCAGATCTCAAATGAGTTTGTTGTCTACGTATGTAAAACAACCTTTCACTCTCAATCATAGTGTATGCATCAACCACAAATTGTTGGAAAAGTCGTTTTGCATTATGAAGGAATGAGAAAGTATCCACCCGGTCCTGGATTCGATAAGCAAAGAATTCCCTCATTGTACACATAGGTCGTTTGCTACTACTTGAGGGTGTAACACCTCTATGCGGAATGTCAACTCTGTACATATCATCCCCGTAAGGAAACAAAAGAGGATATTGGAGAGCAAGATAAGACGGATGTAATTCACTAACTCGCTCTATACGCCCTGTTTTAGTTTTGACAACAATATCTTTATTTTCAATAGCCTGGGTTATGTCTCCAACAACCAAAGCTGCAACTTCAGATGCTTCCGGTAGGTTGTATGTTCTTCCATCTTTCGATCGCTTACCAATAAGACGGAGCTTTAGATCGATATGAGGATTTTGTTTAAAACAATCTCTAGCTATCCGATAACTTTTAACCAAAGCATTATGAGAATCTAACATACGTTTCAGTTGTTCAATAATTTCCACATCAATAGCTTGTTCATTTGAAGAAGATGAATTTCTTGAACCACTGTTATTTATAACAATTTGAAACATTCAACATTATATTAGTGACTTTATATTATAACTAATAAAATAAATATGAATAGAAATTGAAAAAGTAAACACATACCCAAATGCGCTTTGCCTGTTAAAAACTTCATTATCTGTGTCATATATATACAACTGGCTGAATTTTGGCTCTTCTCCATCCTGGGGTAAAAGACTTCCTATTGTATGATAGTTTTGTCCACTTAATCTGAAGACGAACGGAGCGTTTCCGCGATTGATAGTTTTGTCAATCCTCCCTCCCATTGAAGTGAATGAGAACATTGAATTATAGCGACGAATATTTTTGAAGAAAAACTTGCTTTTGGAATCTAAGCCAAAGTATAGATCTTTATAAATATGAGGAGATTCTTTTAATTCTGGTAGCACAACTTTACCATAGCCACAACAGAGCGAAAAGTCTAATTTGTTTGCCTTTTTTACTCCCCTATTTGCCTCAGATTTCCATAATTTGGCATGACATAATTGACAAACTATGGTCTGGTCACCATGATCCAAGTAATCTGTTGTTTTATTGTTTGCCATAAACGAAAGACATTATATAAATTAGTATCTAAAAATGAGTAAATGAAAATAAATATTAGACCACAAAAAAAGTATACATGATACCTTTTGATATGCCTACTAATGTGTCTTCGTTGAATTGAGGAACTTCGTTATCCTCATCGGCTGTCAAGTCAATCGTAGGTACAGGGGTTACAGTTCCACCATTACTTATTAATTTACGCTTTCCAGATGATAACCTTGTCAAAGTTGAATTTTGAGATAATGGCATTGTACTTTTTGGTGTATTGTGAATTGGAGAAAGAGGTTTTCTCGTAACACCTGACATTGATGGTGTTTTATCGTTACCGTTACGACTAAACAAACCTATAAGAAAAAAATTTGAATTAAACAATAGTATAGGTAATAAGTATCATGGTTGATATGATAATTGAAAAGTGATAAAATTACCTGAATTAACACAATTAAATGGGTTTGAAACATTAATCTTTGTTAAAACGGTACTGGTTGATGCATGGTTGCCTGTAAATAATGTATTTGAAGTAAAATTCTCTGTGATATACCAAATAATAAAATAATAAAAATTAAAAGTCTTACATTTAGAATATTCGGCCATTCGAAAAGATAAAGGAGTGGATGAAACACGAAGGTTTTCAGTATCGGACATGTTCTTTGATTTTTTGCTATCCAAGTAAAGTTTTCTTATCTTTCGCCTTTGTTTACTATCAATAGTGTCCATGCCCGTATTTAACACTACAAAAATTAACATTAACAATTAGAATAAAAAAAATATAAAATAGTAAATTTTGGCAACGTTATAACTTATCTAGTAATATATTTTAAAGGCATTATACTGCATACCATTTGAGATGTCTGCACATGGACTGCTAAACACATTTACTTCAATAATAATAATAATAATAAGAGTGAATATAAACTTGATTAATTATATTAGAAATAAATATTTAGTATGTATGATGTTGTATTTCAATTAAGATGAAGCTAGTGTAAATATTAAATTTTTAACATTATGTATACAAAGAATCTTACAATTGGAACTCTCTCTAAAGCTTGTTTCTTGAAACTTCGATAAACATTGTGCGTTTGATATGCTAGACGAAGACTTCAATGTTGCCTTTTGGGAATCTATTTTTCGTTGTCTTTTATGTCCTGCATAAAAATAATAATACATGATGTTATTCGTATGTGTAAATAGTATTATCAAACGATTAATAAAGTTAATGTCAATCTTTAATGTTTTAAATTAAATTTTAGTAAGTGTTCTAAAAAATTGTTAATAGTAAAAAAAAAAATATATATATATATATATATATATATATATATATATATATGTATGTATCTCTTTTTCATAGAAAATTTCTACCGCCGCAATGATAAATTCCTTAATTACTAAGAGCTTAAATCTACTTTGTAATAGCTTATTTTTCACAACTAACTTGTAAGGGCTCCAGTGTGTCTTGCTTGCTTTCTTCTATCTACTAAGTAATATAGTGATACCAAAGTGTTGAAAAGAAAATGTCATTCCCTAAATGTTGAGGGTTTAAGTACTAACTCCTGTGGTGGAAAATAAAAGTACGATTTAAGAGAAGTTTAGAGGATTTGTAACTTATTTGTCATAAAAATAAAAAGATGCACACAACTACAAGAAATCAAGTGGCATTGAGGTATCTTCTTTTTTATCATTTGTCAAACAATGATATTTTTCATTACACTATCGTTTATTATATTTAAAGAAGACTTGCTCCTTTTTTATATGTGAAAATAGGATTTTTTATGTGAAAATATGAAAAATGTTATTTGGGGAGTGCCAAGGTTTCTAAATATATCCAAAAATAACTAAATAGAGTTGTGTTGTTTTTATTTAACCCGAGCTCCATTAGTGAAAATAAACAATATATATTTATTTAATGTTCAGTCTTTAAGTAAATAATGGCTTGCATTATGTGAATAGTATCTACTTTTGTGTAGCAACCGAGAACTATTATGTATCATACCAGATTGACCTAGGTCTTCTTTAAATAAAGCATATTAATACCCAAACGAAAGCCATTGATTAAAAGAAACGAAAACCAAATTGTCAACCACATTAATACCTAAAATCCGAAATTTTGAAAATGCAGATAAGCTAATAACTTAAAACACAACCAAATTTAAAAGTTTAGAAATTGAAAAGCAAGATTATTTTTCCATCTTTGGAATCAAAAGAGTTGGCTCGAAATCTGCTTTCAGACCTTCAGCAGGAGTATGATTCAGACAGGGTTTAGTTGCTGATTTACTGGGGGGTTCTTCAAGCTCATACACCTCAACCAGGTTACGCTTCAATTCGCAATAGCTGCTCGTCTTTTTTGTGTTTTCATTTTTCAAGAAACTCCTTGCAGTGCTTGTCTCCAAAAGTGATGGAGTTTTATTGTGACTCATAGATGACATAGAATCCTGAAAACAAAATATTTTAATGCAAGTCATATAAAAAGTAAAGACCAGCTGCATAAGGATAAGATCTAAAAGATAATATTTGAAAACCCAGGTTTTTGCCTTAAGGATAAGATCTGTATATTTGATACCTTGACCATATCTTGGGACTCCAGATCATTAGATTGGACCTCAAAAGACTCTGAGTTGGAAGGCTACATTGTAAAAAGAAAAGGATGTTTTAAACAGTGACGTAAGCTTAAAAATATTGTTCAAAATAAAAAGAAAGATACAATTATTACTTGTTCAACTTTGGATTTCTTTTCAAGCTTCGATATTATAGATGGATCATCAGTTAATTTGATCACTGTAAAAAACTTGTAATTGTTATTCAAATTAAACTTGGATATATCGATCTTGAAAGCAAACTTCTTGTCCACTAATTCTTTTAACTCATTTGGAAGGATGTTGCTATTTTCCTCCTGTAAGATAAGATGAAATTTTAAATTCTGAATAAATATGGAAATATTTAGAAAATTATTAATCAATAAATAAATTTAAATATGAGAAAACATACATCTAAAATTTGATCAACCAACTCCTTAGCAGACTTCTTTAAAATTTTCTGGGCATCACGATCAAACATAGTCAAAGACAAAACTCCAGTTTCGTCTTGTACCCTTAAAGGGATTTTGAACCTACAAAATTAAAATTATTATATATATATACACACACCAAGCTTGACAATGAAAATGTAATGATTAAAACATAATAACCATAAACAATATCTATAAAGTATATTGAAAAACCTTGGGATAGCAGAAACAACTTGTTCATTACAACTCTCACTGGTGCATTCAAGTATTTCTTTTTCCTCAAACTGATCAGACCCATCAGATGTTTCAGTTGCAACGAACTTTCTTATAACCTTCTTGTTACACTTCTTGCAAGCATTATAGAACCACTCAATACCCGAGGTAATGCACTTAATTGTCCCAACAACAATAACAGTTGTGACCTATAACCTGAGTAAAAGTAGTTATTAGTCTTTCATTGTTCACAACTTACCTAAAAAATAAAACGTAATTAAAGTACCTGATTAATTTCATTGACTTCTGCCATAGAATGATAAACTGTCTTTAGCAAAAAATCATCACGCCAATTGGGAAGCTTTTGTGAAGACGGTACACAATGGCTTGAAGAAGTTTCACCACCTTCTTTTGCAAGCAAGCTGTTCATAAAACAATATAAAATAACACAAAGATAATATAGACATAAACATAGAAAATAATGACTAAAATAGGAAGTATCAAACTTGTTCTTGAAAACTGTAATCTCATCAATGTCATCATCAATGTAAAGACTGCTAGCATTGTATGATGTTGAAACGTAAGCACGGCCTGAATAACATAAATATAAAAATTAAAGACTTACTAAATAATAAAAAATACATGTAAAAGCAACATTACGACATTATTTATAACGAATGAAAGGAAGATAAAAAAACCTTTGAGAAACTTATATCTTCCGAATTGCAATATGATAACAGCAGCAACACCCTCCTCTTTCTTGGAAAGATACTTCCACATTTTTTCAGCATACGACTCAAATAAGGTAACAAAAATGTTACGGTCCCTAGTAAAATTAGATAATTTAAACACTATATTAGAAAAATATGTAAATAAAAAAATATAGCTTGTCAAATGTACTCACTCTAAATCATGTAACTGGAGGTTCATCTTTTTAGATAGCTTGCCATTTTTCTTCGTGAATTCCTCAATCTCAAAATACGTATGAACGTATCCAATGACATCTAAACCAAATAATAATAATAATTTGCAGTTAATATAATATAGCAATTTTTAAACAAAAGCTAATATAATACAAAATAACACTAAAATAAAATATTAGTATCATGTTGTGTACTAACCAACAGTTGACTCGTCGAGAATTAGGTTGTCGCGAAGCTGATCAAAGGCAGTGAATGAGAACCCATGTACAGATCCCACAAAATCATTGCATATGGTAACTGTAGAGTCGAAATTCAGAAAAAGTTTATGTGGATGATCCACACACTTGTATGCCGACGTATTGTCACCTAAACAGGGTTTCTTGATCAGTAGACAAACTTTCTCTTGTAGCAGCTTTTCAAACTTAATGAAGTACTTGTTCATTACAGTTGCTTGGATTTTATTTCCCTGAAAACAGAAAAAAAAAAAAAAAAAAAAACTTTAAACCCGAAATAAAAACTTTTAAGCCATATAAATAACGTAAATAAAATAAAGTTTATTGTGAATATATGTAAATACCTCCTCATCCATAAGGATCATCTCAATTGCATACGATTCCCCCGGGACCTTAAACGAAGGTTGCCTCCACAATTTGGTTATACGAACTTTAATAGTGTAGATGTCCTTTGAAACATCAAGGTGGTTCAGAAATGTGATATTCATTGAATCCATGAATAACCTGTAATAAAGAAGAGAAATGGTAAGAAGAGGTGTAATGTTGAGGTGGTGTTTGATGGTTTATATAGCAACTTAAAAAAAACTGAATGGTTTCAAACACCAAAAATATCGGAATTAATTTTGTTAACTGCCACTAATCAAAACTGTTTCCATATCTATTACATTCTAATCTATACTAATCAATCAATATATGATCATGCTGAGATCAAATCTCAGCCGTCTAAATAGAAAAAAACATCAAGAACGTGGCCAATCCGCGGCTTTGAAAGAGAGGTTACCAAAAATATCGGACATAATTTTGGTAACCCTCGCTATTTACTAATTGGTTACCATATGAATTCGAATTCAAATCCCTAAAATATCGCACTATTATTTTAGGTATCCCGCCAACTGATTTAAAAAAGAGCAATCTTGGTTTAAAATCCCTAAATTATCGCACTATTATTTTAGGTGTCAATTCGAATTCAAATCCCTAAAATATCACACTATTATTTTAGGTATCCCTTCCAACTGATCTGCCCAAATTAGAAACTTTTACAATGACAAAACATTTTAAACAGCAATCTTGGTTTAAAAAAGAGGAACCATAATAAAATATTACCCAAAAAACTCAAAAAACTTTTAGCAAAACAAATCTTTAATATTAGCTTAAACAACAAACAAACAAACAATAACATTTCAAGAACATATCAAAAGAAAGAGACACACACGTTTTTCCAAACACATAGATATACTTGGGTTGTATTGTTAAAGTTGCCACTCTCCTTGTAGAGAATAAAAAAATAATGAAAAAAAACGTACGTGACGTGAAGTTCTTGTTCAAGTTGCCGCTTTCCTTGAAGAGTTGCTCAAAGTGAGGCATGCAGTAGAGCACTCCTTCCGTTGATGAGTAATTGCTCAGCTGAAAGTTAACTAAAATTACTATGCAATTATACCAAGCCGGTGACTTAAAAAAATGTTGTTTATTGTTTTAATACCCCTTTAGCTGATTGACTTGAGGGTTGATATAGGCATTTGAAAAGTCAACTGTAATAACCAGTCATTCATTGATTCTTGAAAAATATAAAACATTTATATATTTTTGTCTATTTCATGATCCCGACATCTCATATATGAATATACATATTGCAACAAAAAAAAAACTAAATTAGAATGAAGAAAACATAACCAACACGTTAGATTAAACCAAGCAAGTTAATGATTATCAACACTATATACATCAATTCAAAAACTATTTTATCTTACACAAATCATACATACATCACAAAGGAGAACCATGGTCATACCTAAAGGGTACCTTTGCAATAATATACACTTGAAGCAAGATTTGTGATAATCAATACCATCAACAGAAAAAAGTTCCACAGGGTAAACTGTCTTCCCACAAGCCTTGCATTTCTGTTGTGTTCCAATAAAAGACATAATTGCCATTTTCCCCTTTAGATCTGACCTTGATCTTAAATCTTTATACCTGTGATTCGAAATAAATTAACAATCAATTTTTTTTAACATCCTATATAAGCATCAAACTCTTAAAATCGATGGACAAAGAAAGATTACTTGTTTAGAACTTCAGATCTTGAACTTGTCACTGGCGATGGAGTGGTGGTGGCCGAAGTGGTGGCGGCCGGAGACTGGTAGTAGTGGTGGTGAATCTGGTGATCTATGAAGAGATGAGGGAAGAAAATTTTGGGTTGCTAACAAAATCAAGAACAGAGATGAGAGAAGACTGATGGCGGCTGGAAAAAGAATTAGGTTTAAGGTAACAACGGGTCTAGAGAGACGGGTATGAAATATCCATGTGTTCTCTTTCCGGGTTACAAAATACCCATTTTATTAATTCGCTTATGTGGGTAATGGGCGGGAAAAAAAGGGCTGGGGTTGCTGTGAGAGTGACATGTGTCCAAGTTTTTATTCCTTTATTAGAGAGGATAGATTATTGCATGTTCAATCAATTAGAGTGACGTGGAATCTTAATTCCAAGAACTCTCACACTTTGCATACTTGTTTGGACTTACCCGAAATCAAGGTGAGTTCATAGTCCCTTTTCACATTATTTTTGGGATGATACATATGTTACAATGTGATACAAACTATTTGCTATTTTGTGGTTTCCCCCGATTGCCTTTGCATTTGCTTAATACTTGTTGTTGTTGCTTTGAGAAGTTTACGTTCATTAACTTGCAAAAGCCCAACGGTTATATTATAGCGCTATAGGATTGACGCCCCATCTCACTTCTCATTTTATTGCAATTGTTGTTGTTGTTGTTGGTACTCATGTGAAACTTAGAAGTGAGGTGATAGACCCGTGTTACGTCATAACGAAGGTTTGAATGTACCATTAAGTAACTACTTGTATTACTCTTTTGCTTAAAGACATATCGCATGCCACAGTGTTAACTCATTTTCATATCACATTGTTATTTTTGCCTAACAAAACCTATGAATTCACTCAACCGTTTGTTTGTGACAACCCTCACTAAACCAGGTATCCGTACAACTTAATTATTGATTAATTATTGCTTAATTACTGTGCTTGTTTGAACTAGCTGATAAACTGCTACTTGAAATACTGATACATGAACTTACTTGCATCATACTTGCTTGTTGTCACTACAATATTTACATGCTGAACCCTAGTGACAAACATGATGCACAAAAAGCACAGTAGCACAATGCACGGATAACCTATTGAACATGCTGATAAAGCCAGCATCAGGCAAACACTGCCTCCAAGGCCTATAAGAGCCTGAGATATCTGACTACACTGGTAGTGAGTGTAGGGTTATAAGGGTTGTGGAACTGCGTCTCTAGGAATAAGATACACTGTTTGGATGTGCCAAAAACGTACTTTAAGCACAAAACACAACACTTTAATAAATAATCCAGCTTCTAGCTGACTAGTAAAGTGCCAGAATATGGGGAAAATACTACTAGACACTTTCTAAAGTGTTGGAATTGAATTGTGTCACTAAAAATAACAATAACGACACTTTAAAGCTTTTGTAACGCTTTAACGGATTACTATCCAACTGAACAACCGGACGTTACCCAGAACATGAAAATTTTACTATTTTCACTATTCATATTTTTCTGAGCCAGTTAGGGTCCCTGATTACCCTAACACCCGTTATAACACGCTATATATTACCAACAAGGTTAAACACTTAACTTAACTTAGTTAACATAATTAACCTCCTAATTATCTACTTGAAATCGAACCAAGGACCCCCCCCCCCCAACCGAATCGGTTACCTAGGGGACACCCCCCTTGTACTTGTTGATTTGGCTAATCTAGGTTGCTAAGTATCTTGGGGACATAATTTCCATTGGACAAAACTCTCACAAATTGCCTATAAGATCTTGCCTAAACATAACATAATCTTCACAACACATTTCACCAACTCACAAACTCTCTCCCTCCCTCAAGACTCTCGGCCGAACACCCCAGCCCCCATACACCCATTTTCGGTTCTTGTTCAAGCCAATCCAAGGTCATACAAACATCAAAGGTCGAGTATTAGGAGTCTTGGTGCACTCGGAGCGCGAAGGACCTCTTCCGTTAGCTTTTATCCACCCATTTTCCACCAAGAATCTTCCCTAGCTTAGAGCTAGAGGTATAACACTTAAAACTCTTATTTGATCATATCTAAGGTGGTTAAAAGGATTTTTGTCGGTTAAATATCGATAACATACATTTTGAAGTATAAAAGTCTAGTAAAAAGTATGAAAATGGTGGTTAATAGCATCTAACTTGTGTAAAAGTTGTAGTACTTGAAAGTTGTGAATATCTAGACCCGATCTATGATTGTGGTAGCTCGGATCACCATTTAACCCGGTTTGGTAAGATCGTTGATCTTAACATAAGCTTGTTTTGGATGATACAAGGGTTAAAAGGTGAAACTCTACCACACATGAGACATGAACTTGTGTAAAAATATTTTACTTGTGTAAAAGTGATTTAACTTGTACAATAGTGTTTAAAACTAGCGGATCTACGTATCTGCAAGTGGTATTTTCAAAGAACCACACGTTAAAGAAATCATGTATTACAAAGATGGATCTTACACTAACAAACATGATTTTATAAACCACAAGTGTGTAAACACTTGTGAAATGAAAAGATCTGACAAAGAACTAGATTTGTCACTTGTTACTAGAAGTTGTAAAGGCGGATTTCTCTAAACACGAGGTTTTTTTTACGAGATCAAAGTTACTTTATATAAAGATCTACAAAATATAATGGGATTTACATTATAGATGCGGAAAAGCTACAAGTTCATGCGATTATGCAATTTACATACTTGTCGACTAGTTTGATGTGTCGGAAATTGTTTGATTGAATAAAGAAGTTGTTGAATTGAATTGTTAAAAGAAAATGATACGCTTGAAAGCGTGGCCACCTCCAGTTACAGAGGAAACTCTGGCGAAATTTTTCTAAAAACCTAACACTTAGAATTATTTACACAACGAGTGTTAGGACTATTTTTGACATATTTTCGAAATATAAAGTTCGCCATGACTTTATTTACTAAGTATTCGGAGGTGGGATTTTCACAAGAATTAACGTGATAAATATATTTTGTCACAACACTGTTTATGATTATTTTGTGAAAATACATAAATATTATTTTAGAGTAAAAATAATATTTACAAGCGTTAATGATTCCAAAACTTTACGAACGCTTTCACTACAAACATATAAGTTACACCGGTAATTACATTACCACGCGAATGATAAAAACGTAACTTACGCACATGTATTGTATCCCCCATCCTTGGGAAGGAATATAACTACCAAGTATATACAAAGAGTGAACACGAAATAGTTGTCTAACTATTTCCCAAAGACTTAAACTATAAAGCTAAGGCACGGCCGTCCGTCTAATAGAATTAGCACTTGTAGGTCGTTGCGCAGCTTTCTGATTCAGAGATACTTGGTAGAGACGCTTCACTGTGAGTTCATGTCCCCCTTTTCTCTAACTGTTTTCAGTTTTCTTAACTGCGGGGGTGAAATACATGTTACTTTGTTTACAAGTACTATTATACACGGTATGTTAACGTAAGGAGGTTTACTATTTAGATCATGTGAATGGGTAGTTAGAACACCGAGGGACTTAAGCGGTAGATCTATCTGGGTGTAGCGAGCCCAGCTCTAGGCCCAACAGAACGGACCTCTCTGAGGACCAACAGAACGGACCTGGAGTGACTTGGTTGCCCAACGCAAAAATCGGCTAGGGTTGTGTCTTCCTACTTGCATTTCACAACATGCTAATGGCCTTGCAAACCATTGGTGATCTCTTTTCCTTACACTGCTACATACCAGGGAACTTTTATACTTACAAGTGTTTTACTTACTCACTTGCACATGAACTCGCTCAACATTATTGTTGATTTTTCAACTTACATGTATTTCAGGAAATTAACGAGATCTGGCACGGTATGGCATGTTTTCCGCTGCACTAGTTTCCAAGGTCATCCGGGGTTTAGGGGATGTGTCTCTTTCCTGGACAAGGCACAATCCTTAAACCATGTTTATGTTATGTTATGTCTCAAGTTTGTCTGTTGAACAAGGTTATGTTGTTAGGGTATGTTCCCGTTAAAACAATGGTATTGTATTTGGTTTTCAAAACCTAATGGATGATCTTGCATGTTTTTAACTCATATAGCTTGTTATGGTTAAGCTATGGTATTAAGAAGTCACACCAAAAATTAACCACGCTTACCGAAGATACCCAAATGAATAACGATGAACAAAGATCTATTCGAGGTTGCTTTGACTGCGGGGACAAAGGGCATTTCAAGAAAGATTGCCCTAACAACAAACAGGCCAATGATAAGATTTACTTAGAAACTAAACCAAGATGCGCTGGGTGCAAGTATCACCATGATTGTGGACGTCAGAAGCCTAGGTACGGGAGGAAAGGACACAACAAGGAAGGTTGTGGGATGAAGAGTCCCATACAAGAAGAAAACAGTAGCAACGCTCTAGGTGGAAATGGGAAAGGAAATGGCCGAATGATAGGATGCTTCCATTGTAGGGAAGTTGGACATTTTAAGAGGGAATGCCTGAAGTTGAAACAAGACCGTGAGAGAAAATCCAACATCGGAGCTTGTGAGGCATGCCAGGATCCAGGTGTGGTTTCTGGTACGTTCTCTAACAACCAAAACTTTTGCACCTATTTTGTTTGATGCTGGTGCCGATTATGGCTTCGTGTCATTAGAATTTAAGAATATACTTGGTTTAACCGCTAGTAAGTTAGATATCCCCTACTCAATCAAATTGGTTAGTGGAAAGTTAGTAGAAGCCAATGAAGTTATCAGAGGCTGTGTGATCAGATTAGGAGAGCGTGAGTTTGCTCTGGAATCTACTACCAGTCCAGTTGAGAAGCTTCGTCGTGATGATAGGAATGGATTGGTTTCAGGTAACAAGGCTGAGATAGTATGTCACGAAAAGATTGTTCGTATCCCAACCAAAGATGGAAAAACAGTTGTGGTTCACGGAGAAAAGCGTGACACGCCGCTAAGAATTTTCCGCTGCCCGAAAGCGCGAAAGTGTTTGCTGAAGGGATGTGTTGCCTTCCTGGCACACATCGTGGATAAGGAGGCTGCTGAACCAAGAATCGATGACATCCCTGTCGTAAGGGAATATCCAGAAGACTTCCCAGAAGACTTGCCTGGACTGCCACCTCAGAGGCAAGTAGAGTTTCACGACGATTCAATTCCAGGCACTGCACCCGTAGTCGATGCATCATAGCGACTTACATTTTCGGGGGTGCAAGGATTGACAGAGAAGTGTTGGCGACGGATGGAGAAGGAAGATAACAGACCAAAAATTCCTTTTTGGGGTAATCCCATTGTTACCCATCAAAAAGGAGGATGATGATTTTCAAATAAACATCAACTACAGAGAATTGAACAAACTGACGATCAAGAACAGGTATCCTCTGCCAAGAATCGATGATCTGTTTGATCAACTGCAAGGCTCGAACTATTATTCAAAGATCGATCTTCGATCTGGATACCATCAATTAAGGATACAGGAGGAAAGTATCCCGAAAACAACCTTCCGAACTCGTTATGGACACTACGAGTTCCTTGTTATGCCGTTTGGTCTGACAAACGCACCTGCAGTCTTTATGGACTTGATGAATAGGGTTTGCAAGCCATACGTGGGCAAGTTCGTGATTGTGTTTATCGACGACATCTTGATTTATTCAAGGACAAAGGCTGAGCACGAACAGCATCTAAGAGCTATTTTGGAGCTGCTAAAGAAGGAACAGTTGTATGCCAAGTTCTCTAAGTGCGAGTTTTGGCTACGCGAAGTCCAGTTTCTTGGACATATGGTTAATGGAAATGGAATCCATGTTGATCCCACAAAGATCGAGGCAATCAAGAATTGGGAAACGCCTACAACGCCAACCGAGATTCGACAATTCTTGGGTTTGGCTGGCTACTATCGAAGGTTCATCAAGGATTTTTCGAAAATCGCTCAACCGTTGACGCTCCTCACCCAGAAAGATAAGAAGTTTGATTGGGGAATCAAACAGGAAGAAGCGTTTCAGGTATTAAAAGATAAGCTCTGCAACACGCCTATCTTAGCTCTACCAGAAGGTACTGATGACTTTGTGGTATACTGCGACGCATCGCGCCAAGGATTGGGTTGCGTGTTGATGCAACGCCAAAAGGGTCATTGCTTACGCATCGCGTCAACTAAAAGTGCACAAAAAGAACTATACCACACACGATTTGGAGCTCGGCGCAGTAATATTTGCACTAAAGATCTGGAGACACTACCTTTATGGTACGAAGTGTACAATCTTCACAGATCACAAGAGCCTACAGCATATATTCAACCAGAAGGAGTTGAATATGAGGCAAAGACGATGGGTTGAGTTGCTGAACGATTACGACTGCGAGATAAAATATCATCCAGGGAAGGCGAATGTAGTCGCCGATGCCCTAAGTCGTAAAGAAAGAATCAAGCCCATAAGGGTTAGAGCTTTGAAAATGATTATACGAACCGATCTTTCCTTGCGCATTCGTGCTGCACAAAAGGAAGCTCTCAAGGAAAGGAATCTTGAAGAAGAATATCTCCGTGGGATGGAGAAGCTTTTGGTACCGAACGAGGAAGGAACGTTATGTTTTGAGAAAAGGATTTGGGTTCCTCTGTTTGGTGATTTGAGGAAGGTTATTTTTGATGAAGCTCACAAATCACGGTACTCTATCCATCCTGGAGCGGATAAGATGTACCAAGATCTCAAAGATTATTATTGGTGGCCTAGGATGAAAGGCGACGTTGCTGTTTACGTGAGCAAATGTTTAACGTGCGCTAAGGTCAAGGCGGAATACCAGAAGCCTTCGGGACTTCTGCAACAACCTGAGATTCCCAAGTGGAAATGGGAACAAATCTCAATGGATTTTGTTACAAAATTGCCAAGAACGCCAAGAGGCCATGATATGATTTGGGTAATAGTTGACCGCCTAACAAAGTCCGCACACTTTCTGCCAATCAAAGAGAAAGATAGCACGAGCAAATTGGCTGAAATTTACATGAGAGAGATCGTAGCACGTCATGGAGTACCTCTCTCGATCATCTCTGATAGAGACGAAAGGTTTGTGTCAAGAATATGGCAATCTTTCCAGGAAGCCTTTGGCTCACAATTGAATCTGAGCACTGCGTTTCATCCGCAAACTGACGGCCAGAGCGAGCGAACGATACAGACTTTGGAAGACATGCTGAGGGCATGTGTTATGGATTTGGGCGGTAGCTGGGATAAACACTTACCTTTGGTCGAATTTTCATACAACAACAGCTACCACACCAGTATTGGTGTCGCGCCATTTGAAGCCCTATACGGACGCAAGTGCCGATCACCACTATGTTGGTCTGACGCAGGTGATAGGCAGCTTGCTGGTCCCGAAATCGTCCAAGAGACGACAGACAAGATCACGCAAATTCTGAAACGCATCGAAGCAGCTCGCCACAGACAAAAGGCCTATGCGGATCCAAACCGGAAGCATGTGGATTTCCAAGTTGGAGAAATGGTGTTATTGAAAGTTTCACCCTGGAAAGGGGTGGCACGCTTTGGGAAGCGTGGGAAGTTAAATCCGCGCTACATTGGTCCTTTCAGAATTCTGGAAAGAATTGGAACAGTTGTGACAACCCTCGAATTTACATGTAACCGTACAGTTATTAATAATAATTAAAGTGTCTGACGACTGTGTGGAATTACTTAACTGCTTTCTGATATCTGTGTTATGCTTACACGTATTTGTTAATATACTAATAGTGTACAGAAAGGTCACTAAATAGTCCGTTATATTTTCCTAAGTGTTAGAAAGTAAAAACGTTACAAAATATATAAATAGGACGCCTTACGAATTAATTTAGCACTTTAACGGATTAATATCCAACCGAACAACCGGACTCTACCCGGAACATAAAAATATTGTCTATGACATTGTTTTCACATTACTGAGCTAGTTAGGGTCCCCGAACACCCTAACACCCGTTATAACACATAACACACTAGTAACTAATTTCATCACCTAACTAATCTAACTAGCTACTAACTACATCATTCAAACCCAACTAGACCTACCCCCCCCCCCCCAATCGGTTAGGAGACAAGAAGGACACTCCCATGATTTTTTTTATTTAATTACTTGATATGTTATGTACATAAGAAACATATGGACCAAAGGATTGAACAATGTTGGAAGACTTCCTTATAAACCTTTAGACATCCACATTCTTATCATTCACTCAAACTCAACACACAACCTCCTCTCCCTTCCTTCTTCATCTCGGCAGCCACCACCATCCACACTACCACCACCATCAAGTCTTGATCAAGCCATTCTACATACACTCAAAGGTGCTACGGGTCATACAACGAAGCTTGGTGCTCTCGGAAGTGGAAGGACCTTCTCTATTCGCTTTTAACCACCACTTTTCTACACTCGAACTCTCCTAGCCTTGTGCTAGTGGTAAGAACTTAGATCCGTTCATTCTTCATGTTATTTAAGTGGTTAATAGGTGATTTGATGATTAAAGTTATGAAACACTAAAGAACTTGCACTAAAGTCTTGAACATGTTGGTTAAAGAGTAACTAGTGGTCTAAATCATGTAGATCTTGTGTGATTATGATTATTGGTTGATTATCTGATGTTTTACTGATTAATATTAATGTGTCATGTTGTTGTGGTCACTAAACTTGTTAACGGAATCGATCGAACACGATTTAGAAGGTTAAACACTGAAAATCAGAATCTGTCCAACTTTTACAGCCAACTTCAGTTGGCTGTAAACAGGTCTTAAACTCAACGAAAAACCGATATTTTGAATCTAAAATATGTTATTATGAAATACGGTTCTAATGGCACCGGAATCGTAATTTTTGGACTCCGTTTACTATTTTTAAAGTGTTAATTTGTAACAGCAACTTAAGCTGAATTTTGACAGCAATAAATGGGTGTCATACTTTCAGTCATAACCTGAGTTTTGTGATGAATCAGACCATGAAATTTGTACAGTAGATGACAACCGATGCATTTGTAATTACCCCACTGGAATTTCATAAATCGGACACTCGATGAATTTTTAATAAATTGTTCCGTGGACTGTGGTCAGAAATACATAAATCTGAGTTCAGTCCGGAATATGAATTTTATAAAATATTGGTAATGAACCGGACCCTGATATTTTTACACAATAAGATATGGAATGTTTATGACATAATATAAAAATTTGGGAATTTTTGGAATAATCTAACTATTTTATTTAAATGTCCGAAAACAGCCGGTTTTGAGTATTAATGCTGAATTGACATAAGTTGTGACTTGCGTGTCTAAATGTCGAGTACGCTATCTGTGAATGATTTGACATGTTATATATGTTATGTGCATTATCGTATGTTTGATTTTGAGTGGGGAATGGGCGGGAAACTTAGACGGACATAAACCGTTACAGTGATGCATGTTGTGTGATAGATGCGTGTAGGAACCTTGTGTTCTATTTGAAAGCCACTAAATGACTAACTGGTAAATCATACTAGGACGCGATTGACCGACCCTGACTGTTAGCTATATTGAGAATCTAACCGAGCAAACCGAGGTGAGTTCACACACTTTCTAAGGCATGGGATTCCCGGTGGTTTGGGAATGGGTTAAAGAATTAAAACTAAATCTACATATCCTCCTTGGGTAGGATATGTACGGCCATCCTCCATAGAGTGGATGCCATTATTAAACCTACGAATTCTCCTGGTGCAGAATACATACGTTCGTCCTCCTGGTGCAGGACAACAACCTTTAAACTAGCTAGACAAAACTCTATCACGAAGTCCCTCAATTTATATCGACTTAATCGCCGAGGCCAATGGCGAGCGGGTCATTAGTTAATAGCGCTATTAGGTTTAACAAACCTCACACCGTGCCGGTAGGACGGGCGTGTACTAATGGACTATGGCAGATTGTCAGTGATGATAGACACTGATATAGGGCACAACTTATTTGCGTAGCAGTCGATATCATACCGTCTAGTAGTTCAAACGGGGAAAACCCCCACTGATCATGGTTATGGATTGGGTAAAGAAAAGGTACTGGTTAAACATACTTTCAACTATGGGGTAACCCCCACGGCAAATAAGCCAACGAAAGTCAAACCACGTTTTTCAGAAACAACTTAAAACTAAACAACCAAACGTGAACTCACTCAACTTTGTTGTTGACTCGTTGTTACATGCCTTACAGGTCGCTAAATGCTTGGAGCTTGCACGGGGAAGGAGTCGTTGTGGTATACGGACTGTTATGTTCCGTGCTTAATATTTAAATCCTTATGAACTTACTAAACTTGCGTTTTGAAACTTTAACTTATGAACTATGGACTTATGCTTTTGAACTCACGTTATTGCTTCCGCTGTTTAAACTAAACATGGTTAACTGGCTTTGGTCACCAATCGTATTGTGGTTGGTTTCATTTACTTAATTATGTTGTTCAATATGATTGGTGGCTCGATCCTGGTCATGTCACGCCTCCAAGCGGTGATACTCCGCATGGTGGATTTTGGGGGTGTGACAGATTGGTATCAGAGCCATTGGTTATAGTGAACTTGGTTTTAAAAAGGGAAAAGTTTTTTATAAAACCAGACTATAACCGGTACAGTACTCAACGATCCACAACGACGCTTCACTCCACGTGCAAGACTCAACACACTAGGTGGTATGATTTAAGTTTATATTTCTTACTTGCTAGATTACTTTTGTCCGGTATGGTGTTTATGGTGTGTTTATTTAGGGTAGTAGCATGTTGTCTATTAGCCCTACTGCATTCTTTATGATATGCAATTGTTTACTTGAAATTTGACAAATGGTGGTCAAATTCTATTCTAATTTCTCGTCACCCCTCTACGACAACTGTTTATGCATTCTATCTATTTACACGCTTAACTCGACATGACGTCATCATCTGACCCTCCGTGCATTCGGCTTGTACGTCAACATTCACGAAGACTCGACCTGGCTCAAACGAACTTGGGTTTTGGAGAACTATACCCACGCATCCCCGTTGACGGACCTCATCATCTCCACTGGTCGTCATTACCAGAAACGAAGCAGCCACAGTTACGCGCGTTCGTCGCTTTGCAACTCGCAACTCTACCAACCAAACTCTATTTTGGACAAGTAATATACTTCCGTGAATCCTGATGCAACGAACTTCCCTTTTTGTGTCATGCCGCCACACCTCACTACTAGAATTGCTTCTAAGCGACATATTACTTGGTTGAATTCTTCTGTTATTGGTGGACCCCTGTTTTCGCTCGATTCTTCGCATGAACCTCATTAACTCCCTGTTTCTTCGATTGGCAACTGATTTAACGAAACGCCAACAGCCACATCACTATTTCCACCGATCACAAGTTTACCCCCATTACCTTATTGGGTGGTTAATGCTTCTTCTACTTGATTTACTCCTTCGAAAACCCAACCTAGCAAATGGATGCCCTTACTGATAGGATAGTCATCAGGACGCTCAAGGACGGAAATATGGAATCACTCAACCTACAGGCGAACACGATAATCTATACGCTTACCTGACCCGCCTCACACTACAAGAAATCGTACTATTCCATGATAGTCTTCTTAAATACGCGGAATCCTTATACTAGCTTTTGTACCGACACATGATTATTGGTTTATGTTATGTCTAATTTCTACCATTTGCTTAGACCAAACCGTCATTCTCTTACCACAGTGACATTTCGTTCTCGCTCCACCATGCAAAGACACTGAAATGAACACCCTCTAGCATAGAGAGTTTGGAAGGCTCGACTCTCGATCCTCGGTGATCACTCCTTGAAACCTTCAGAGTGATGCAAAGAACGATCCCAACGTTGTGATGGGTAAGTTTCTTCTGGATGACTTCTTTGTTACTGTTTTATTCAATTCGGGTGCCGATACTAGTTACGTGTCCTTAAAAGTTAGCCAAATGCTTAAGCGCACTCCAACACTCCTGAACTCCAAACACGCGGTAGAGCTAGCAAATGGTAAAAGTCTTAACGCCACACACGTAGTTAAAGGTTGTAACCTCGTCTTAGCTGGTCAGACTTTCCCTATCGATCTTGTTCCTATCACCCTTGGTAGTTTCGACGTCGTTATTGGGATGGATTGGCTATCTCATCATCAAGCGTAGATTGTTTGCAAGGAGAAAATCGTCCGCATTCCTCGTTCTGGTGAAGAACCTCTCACGATTCGTGGCGACAAGAGTGGTGCTGTCGAAGGCATCATCTCTTTCGTTAAGGCCCAGAAGTGTTTGCGAAAGGGCCACACTGCCATTCTAGCACTCGTTACTGACACATCCACGGAAGAGAAGAGAATTGAAGACATCCCTATTGTGCGCGATTTTCCCGAGGTATTTCCTGAGGAATTACCTGGTCTTCCGCCTCATCGCCAAGTTGAGTTTCAAATTGAGCTAGCTCCTGGAGCAGCGCCAGTAGCTCGAGCACCATATCGTCTAGCTCCATCAGAACTCGAAGAACTGTCCACACAGCTACAAGAACTCTTGGAAAAGGGTTTTATACGCCCTAGCTCTTCGCCCTGGGGAGCTCCAGTCTTGTTCGTAAGGAAGAAGGATGGTACTTTCAGAATGTGTATTGACTATCGCGAGCTCAACAAGGTGACTGTGAAGAATCGTTATCCTCTTCCACGTATTGACGACTTGTTCGACCAGTTGCAAGGGTCAAGCTATTACTCCAAGATTGATTTGAGATCGGGATACCATCAGCTGAGGGTCCGAGATGAGGACGTCTCCAAAACAGCATTCAGAACTCGTTACGGCCATTACGAGTTTCTGGTTATGCCATTCGGCCTGACAAATGCACCAGCGGTCTTCATGGATCTCATGAAACGAGTGTGCAAGCCTTACCTGGATAAGTTCGTTATTGTGTTCATCGACGATATCCTGATCTATTCTAAGAGTCAGGAGGAACACGAGCAGCATCTGCGACTTATGCTGGAACTTCTTCCAAAAGAGCAGTTGTATGCCAAGTTTTCGAAATGTGACTTCTGGCTTCGCGAAGTCCACTTTCTAGGCCATGTGGTAAACAAGGATGGGATTCATGTGGATCCATCTAAGGTTGAATCGATCAAGAATTGGCCTGCACCCCGCACACCAACAGAGATCCGCCAATTCTTGGGTTTGGCAGGATATTACAGAAGGTTTATAAAAGATTTCTCCAAGATTGCGCAACCTCTCACTTCACTGACTTAGAAGGGTGTCATCTATCGTTGGGGTGATGCACAGGAGTCCGCATTTCAACACCTAAAGGATAGACTTTGTAGCGCGCCTATCCTCTCATTGCCTGAAGGCACAGATGATTTTGTTGTTTATTGCGACGCTTCCATCCAAGGACTGGGTTGTGTATTGATGCAACATGACAAGGTCATTGCCTACGCATCACGCCAACTTAAAGTTCACGAAAGGAACTACACTACACACGACTTGGAATTGGGAGCAGTTGTTTTCGCGCTTAAGATATGGAGACATTACCTGTACGGTACCAAGTGCACCATTTACACCGATCACAGGAGTCTCGAGCATATTTTCAAGCAAAAGGAGTTAAACATGCGTCAACGCCGATGGGTTGAGCTCTTGAACGATTATGAATGCGCAATCAAGTATCATCCGGGCAAAGCCAATGTTGTGGCCGACGCCCTCAGTCGAAAGGATACCATACCTAGGCGTGTACGTGCTCTACAGCTCACCATCCAGTCTAACCTTCCCGCTCAGATTCGCAATGCTCAGGTTGAAGCATTGAAAGCAGGGAATATCAGGGCTGAATCCCTACGAGGATCGAGGCAACGGCTAGAACAAAAGGAAGACGGTGCCTACTATGTTATCGGACGCATCTGGGTTCCACTTTATGGGGGATTACGCGAGCTTGTGATGGATGAAGCACACAAGTCTCGTTATTCAGTACATCCTGGTTCGGATAAGATGTACCACGACCTCAAGACTACGTATTGGTGGCCTGGCATGAAAGCCCACATAGCAACCTACGTCAGCAAGTGCTTGACTTGTGCGAGAGTCAAGTCTGAATATCAGAAACCATCAGGCCTACTTCAACAACCGGAGATCCCGAAATGGAAATGGGAGCAAATTTCCATGGATTTCGTTACTGGCCTGCCCAGATCTCAACGCGGAAACGATACCATTTGGGTGATCGTAGATCGATTAACCAAGTCTGCACATTTTCTGGCTATCAAAGAAACGGATAAGTTTTCTACTCTTGTAGACATTTACCTAAAGGAAGTGGTATCGAGGCACGGAGTGCCAACCTCCATCATTTCTGATCGTGACGCGCGTTTTACGTCTGAACTGTGGCAAGCAATGCACAAGTCTTTTGGCTCACGTTTAGATATGAGCACCGCTTATCACCCACAGACGGATGGGCAATCTGGACGCACCATCCAAACCTTGGAAGACATGCTTAGGGCATGTGTAATCGATTTTGGTAATGGCTGGGAAAAGCACCTCCCGCTAGTGGAGTTCTCATATAACAACAGCTACCACACCAGCATCCAAGCCGCTCCATTTGAGGCATTATACGGACGCAAATGCCGATCGCCTCTCTGTTGGGCAAAAGTTGGTGACAGCCAAATCACTGGCCCAGAACATGTGGTAGACACTACCGAGAAAATTGCTCAGATACGACAGCGAATGGCGGCAGCTCGTGACCGTCAGAAAAGCTATGCTGATAAAGGAAGAAAACCACTCGAGCTCCAGGTAGGGGATCGAGTGCTACTCAAAGTCTCACCTTGGAAAGGTGTAGTCCGCTTTGGCAAATGAGGCAAACTCAATCCGCATTATGTCGGACCATTCGAAGTCACCGAGAAAATTGGCAAAGTCGCCTACAGGTTGAATCTACCTGAAGAACTCAGCGGAGTTCACAATGTTTTCCACGTGTCAAATCTGAAGAAGTGTCTGTCAGACGAGACCCCCATAGTTCCTCTCAAGGAACTCACAATCGACGACCAGCTGCGATTCGTCGAGGAACCTGTAGAAATTACCGATCGAGATGTTAAGATCCTCAAGCATACCAGGATACCACTGGTCCGAGTTCGTTGGAATGCTCGTCGTGGCCCAGAGTATACCTGGGAACGCGAAGACCAAATGAAACTCAAGTACCCCCAGCTGTTTAAGAAAAACGCAACCACTACTGAGGCTGAAGCTACTGCAGAATTTCGGGACGAAATTCCAAATCAACGGGGGGATGATGTGACACCCCAGGAAAATCTGGAAAACAACGCAACTTAACTAGCTTCCTCAGTAACCACGCACTAAATTTCGGGACGAAATTCTCTTAACAGGGGGAGAATGTGACAACCCTCGAATTTACATGTAACCGTACAGTTATTAATAATAATTAAAGTGTCTGACGACTGTGTGGAATTACTTAACTGCTTTCTGATATCTGTGTTATGCTTACACGTATTTGTTAATATACTAATAGTGTACAGAAAGGTCACTAAATAGTCCGTTATATTTTCCTAAGTGTTAGAAAGTAAAAACGTTACAAAATATATAAATAGGACGCCTTACGAATTAATTTAGCACTTTAACGGATTAATATCCAACCGAACAACCGGACTCTACCCGGAACATAAAAATATTGTCTATGACATTGTTTTCACATTACTGAGCTAGTTAGGGTCCCCGAACACCCTAACACCCGTTATAACACATAACACACTAGTAACTAATTTCATCACCTAACTAATCTAACTAGCTACTAACTACATCATTCAAACTCAACTAGACCTACCCCCCCCCCCCCAAACGGTTAGGAGACAAGAAGGACACTCCCATGATTTTTTTTATTTAATTACTTGATATGTTATGTACATAAGAAACATATGGACCAAAGGATTGAACAATGTTGGAAGACTTCCTTATAAACCTTTAGACATCCACATTCTTATCATTCACTCAAACTCAACACACAACCTCCTCTCCCTTCCTTCTTCATCTCGGCAGCCACCACCATCCACACTACCACCACCATCAAGTCTTGATCAAGCCATTCTACATACACTCAAAGGTGCTACGGGTCATACAACGAAGCTTGGTGCTCTCGGAAGTGGAAGGACCTTCTCTATTCGCTTTTAACCACCACTTTTCTACACTCGAACTCTCCTAGCCTTGTGCTAGTGGTAAGAACTTAGATCCGTTCATTCTTCATGTTATTTAAGTGGTTAATAGGTGATTTGATGATTAAAGTTATGAAACACTAAAGAACTTGCACTAAAGTCTTGAACATGTTGGTTAAAGAGTAACTAGTGGTGTAAATCATGTAGATCTTGTGTGATTATGATTATTGGTTGATTATCTGATGTTTTACTGATTAATATTAATGTGTCATGTTGTTGTGGTCACTAAACTTGTTAACAGAATCGATCGAACACGATTTAGAAGGTTAAACACTGAAAATCAGAATCTGTCCAACTTTTACAGCCAACTTCAGTTGGCTGTAAACAGGTCTTAAACTCAACGAAAAACCGATATTTTGAATCTAAAATATGTTATTATGAAATACGGTTCTAATGGCACCGGAATCGTAATTTTTGGACTCCGTTTACTATTTTTAAAGTGTTAATTTGTAACAGCAACTTAAGCTGAATTTTGACAGCAATAAATGGGTGTCATACTTTCAGTCATAACCTGAGTTTTGTGATGAATCGGACCATGAAATTTGTACAGTAGATGAAAACCGATGCATTTGTAATTACCCCACTGGAATTTCATAAATCGGACACTCGATGAATTTTTAATAAATTGTTCCGTGGACTGTGGTCAGAAATACATAAATCTGAGTTCAGTCCGGAATATGAATTTTAATAAAATATTGGTAATGAACCGGACCCCGATATTTTTACACAATAAAATATGGAATGTTTATGACATTATATAAAAATTTGGGAATTTTTGGAATAATCTAACTATTTTATTTAAATGTCCGAAAACAGCCGGTTTTGAGTATTAATGCTGAATTGACATAAGTTGTGACTTGCGTGTCTAAATGTCGAGTACGCTATCTGTGAATGATTTGACATGTTATATATGTTATGTGCATTATCGTATGTTTGATTTTGAGTGGGGAATGGGCGGGAAACTTAGACGGACATAAACCGTTACAGTGATGCATGTTGTGTGATAGATGCGTGTAGGAACCTTGTGTTCTATTTGAAAGCCACTAAATGACTAACTGGTAAATCATACTAGGACGCGATTGACCGACCCTGACTGTTAGCTATATTGAGAATCTAACCGAGCAAACCGAGGTGAGTTCACACACTTTCTAAGGCATGGGATTTCCGGTGGTTTGGGAATGGGTTAAAGAATTAAAACTAAATCTACATATCCTCCTTGGGTAGGATATGTACGGCCATCCTCCATAGAGTGGATGCCATTATTAAACCTACGAATTCTCCTGGTGCAGAATACATACGTTCGTCCTCCTGGTGCAGGACAACAACCTTTAAACTAGCCAGAAAAAACTCTATCACGAAGTCCCTCAATTTATATCGACTTAATCGCCGAGGCCAATGGCGAGCGGGTTATTAGTTAATAGCGCTATTAGGTTTAACAAACCTCACACCGTGCCGGTAGGACGGGCGTGTACTAATGGACTATGGCAGATTGTCAGTGATGATAGACACTGATATAGGGCACAACTTATTTGCGTAGCAGTCGATATCATACCGTCTAGTAGTTCAAACGGGGAAAACCCCCACTGATCATGGTTATGGATTGGGTAAAGAAAAGGTACTGGTTAAACATACTTTCAACTATGGGGTAACCCCCACGGCAAATAAGCCAACGAAAGTCAAACCACGTTTTTCAGAAACAACTTAAAACTAAACAACCAAACGTGAACTCACTCAACTTTGTTGTTGACTCGTTGTTACATGCCTTACAGGTCGCTAAATGCTTGGAGCTTGCACGGGGAAGGAGTCGTTGTGGTATACGGACTGTTATGTTCCGTGCTTAATATTTAAATCCTTATGAACTTACTAAACATGCGTTTTGAAACTTTAACTTATGAACTATGGACTTATGCTTTTGAACTCACGTTATTGCTTCCGCTGTTTAAACTAAACATGGTTAACTGGCTTTGGTCACCAATCGTATTGTGGTTGGTTTCATTTACTTAATTATGTTGTTCAATATGATTGGTGGCTCGATCCTGGTCATGTCACGCCTCCAAGCGGTGATACTCCGCATGGTGGATTTTGGGGGTGTGACAACAGTAGCATACAAGTTGGACCTACCTGCTGAACTAAATGGTGTTCACGATACATTTCATGTATCCAATCTAAAGAAAAGTCCAACTCAAGTTGACGTTGCCATTCCCATCGACGAGATTCATATTGACGACACGCTCCACTTCGTTGAAGAACCTGTCGAGGTCACAGATTGGAAAGTTAACAAGACCCGCCGGAGCAGTGTCAAGCTCGTCAAAGTTCGTTGGAATGCCAGACATGGTCCTAAATTCACCTGGGAACGTGAGGACCGGATGAAAGAGAAATACCCCCATTTATTTCCTAAGAACTCTGCATCTACAAGCAGAACTTAAATTTCGGGACGAAATTTATTTAACGGGGGGAGAATGTGACAACCCTCACTAAACCAGGTATCCGTACAACTTAATTATTGATTAATTATTGCTTAATTACTGTGCTTGTTTGAACTAGCTGATAAACTGCTACTTGAAATACTGATACATGAACTTACTTGCATCATACTTGCTTGCTGTCACTACAATATTTACATGCTGAACCCTAGTGACAAACATGATGCACAAAAAGCACAGTAGCACAATGCACGGATAACCTATTGAACATGCTGATAAAGCCAGCATCAGGCAAACACTGCCTCCAAGGCCTATAAGAGCCTGAGATATCTGACTACACTGGTAGTGAGTGTAGGGTTATAAGGGTTGTGGAACTGCGTCTCTAGGAATAAGATACACTGTTTGGATGTGCCAAAAACGTACTTTAAGCACAAAACACAGCACTTTAATAAATAATCCAGCTTCTAGCTGACTAGTAAAGTGCCAGAATATGGGGAAAATACTACTAGACACTTTCTAAAGTGTTGGAATTGAATTGTGTCACTAAAAATAACAATAACGACACTTTAAAGCTTTTGTAACGCTTTAACGGATTACTATCCAACTGAACAACCGGACGTTACCCAGAACATGAAAATATTACTATTTTCACTATTCATATTTTTCTGAGCCAGTTAGGGTCCCTGATTACCCTAACACCCGTTATAACACGCTATATATTACCAACAAGGTTAAACACTTAACTTAACTTAGTTAACATAATTAACCTCCTAATTATCTACTTGAAATCGAACCAAGGACCCCCCCCCCCTCCAACCGAATCGGTTACCTAGGGGACACCCCCCTTGTACTTGTTGATTTGGCTAATCTAGGTTGCTAAGTATCTTGGGGACATAATTTCCATTGGACAAAACTCTCACAAATTGCCTATAAGATCTTGCCTAAACATAACATAATCTTCACAACACATTTCACCAACTCACAAACTCTCTCCCTCCCTCAAGACTCTCGGCCGAACACCCCAGCCCCCATACACCCATTTTCGGTTCTTGTTCAAGCCAATCCAAGGTCATACAAACATCAAAGGTCGAGTATTAGGAGTCTTGGTGCACTCGGAGCGCGAAGGACCTCTTCCGTTAGCTTTTATCCACCCATTTTCCACCAAGAATCTTCCCTAGCTTAGAGCTAGAGGTATAACACTTAAAACTCTTATTTGATCATATCTAAGGTGGTTAAAAGGATTTTTGTCGGTTAAATATCGATAACATACATTTTGAAGTATAAAAGTCTAGTAAAAAGTATGAAAATGGTGGTTAATAGCATCTAACTTGTGTAAAAGTTGTAGTACTTGAAAGTTGTGAATATCTAGACCCGATCTATGATTGTGGTAGCTCGGATCACCATTTAACCCGGTTTGGTAAGATCGTTGATCTTAACATAAGCTTGTTTTGGATGATACAAGGGTTAAAAGGTGAAACTCTACCACACATGAGACATGAACTTGTGTAAAAATATTTTACTTGTGTAAAAGTGATTTAACTTGTACAATAGTGTTTAAAACTAGCGGATCTACGTATCTGCAAGTGGTATTTTCAAAGAACCACACGTTAAAGAAATCATGTATTACAAAGATGGATCTTACACTAACAAACATGATTTTATAAACCACAAGTGTGTAAACACTTGTGAAATGAAAAGATCTGACAAAGAACTAGATTTGTCACTTGTTACTAGAAGTTGTAAAGGCGGATTTCTCTAAACACGAGGTTTTTTTTACGAGATCAAAGTTACTTTATATAAAGATCTACAAAATATAATGGGATTTACATTATAGATGCGGAAAAGCTACAAGTTCATGCGATTATGCAATTTACATACTTGTCGACTAGTTTGATGTGTCGGAAATTGTTTGATTGAATAAAGAAGTTGTTGAATTGAATTGTTAAAAGAAAATGATACGCTTGAAAGCGTGGCCACCTCCAGTTACAGAGGAAACTCTGGCGAAATTTTTCTAAAAACCTAACACTTAGAATTATTTACACAACGAGTGTTAGGACTATTTTTGACATATTTTCGAAATATAAAGTTCGCCATGACTTTATTTACTAAGTATTCGGAGGTGGGATTTTCACAAGAATTAACGTGATAAATATATTTTGTCACAACACTGTTTATGATTATTTTGTGAAAATACATAAATATTATTTTAGAGTAAAAATAATATTTACAAGCGTTAATGATTCCAAAACTTTACGAACGCTTTCACTACAAACATATAAGTTACACCGGTAATTACATTACCACGCGAATGATAAAAACGTAACTTACGCACATGTATTGTATCCCCCATCCTTGGGAAGGAATATAACTACCAAGTATATACAAAGAGTGAACACGAAATAGTTGTCTAACTATTTCCCAAAGACTTAAACTATAAAGCTAAGGCACGGCCGTCCGTCTAATAGAATTAGCACTTGTAGGTCGTTGCGCAGCTTTCTGATTCAGAGATACTTGGTAGAGACGCTTCACTGTGAGTTCATGTCCCCCTTTTCTCTAACTGTTTTCAGTTTTCTTAACTGCGGGGGTGAAATACATGTTACTTTGTTTACAAGTACTATTATACACGGTATGTTAACGTAAGGAGGTTTACTATTTAGATCATGTGAATGGGTAGTTAGAACACCGAGGGACTTAAGCGGTAGATCTATCTGGGTGTAGCGAGCCCAGCTCTAGGCCCAACAGAACGGACCTCTCTGAGGACCAACAGAACGGACCTGGAGTGACTTGGTTGCCCAACGCAAAAATCGGCTAGGGTTGTGTCTTCCTACTTGCATTTCACAACATGCTAATGGCCTTGCAAACCATTGGTGATCTCTTTTCCTTACACTGCTACATACCAGGGAACTTTTATACTTACAAGTGTTTTACTTACTCACTTGCACATGAACTCGCTCAACATTATTGTTGATTTTTCAACTTACATGTATTTCAGGAAATTAACGAGATCTGGCACGGTATGGCATGTTTTCCGCTGCACTAGTTTCCAAGGTCATCCGGGGTTTAGGGGATGTGTCTCTTTCCTGGACAAGGCACAATCCTTAAACCATGTTTATGTTATGTTATGTCTCAAGTTTGTCTGTTGAACAAGGTTATGTTGTTAGGGTATGTTCCCGTTAAAACAATGGTATTGTATTTGGTTTTCAAAACCTAATGGATGATCTTGCATGTTTTTAACTCATATAGCTTGTTATGGTTAAGCTATGGTATTAAGAAGTCACACCAAAAATTAACCACGCTTCCGCAAAGCCAGGGTGTGACATTGTTGACCCAATATTTTCCCTAACATATGTTTCAGGTGACAATGTTTGATGACATGATTTGCAAGAATATTTTACATAGGATTGATCAAGACTTATGCCTTAGCTTAAATCCGAATTTATCATTTGTGAAACAATTTATGTTGTATTTGTTTATGTACTCTTATATTTTCAGATGTGAATGCAATCTATTGAATTGAACTTAAACTATATTTCAACTTAAAATAATCTCCATGTTCTCAATTGCATGCTATCAAGTTTCGTGACACCTTTGGCTTTTCCGCCTCCGGCCGGGGTGTTACAGGTTTAATAATGTTTTTGAAATAAAACATACCTTTTGATATAAATTATATATTTTCATTGAAAATATATGGATTTTTGAGAAATTATATATATATATATTTCGGGATGAAATGTTTTGAAGAATAAATATGTTTCGGGTGGAAACGGGATTATGCACGGTGTTTGGGGGAAAAACAACCGTGTAGTTGGTACAAATATTGCTTGGTCTCAAGAGAGTAAGTATCAGCATAGGCTTACATTTCGTCGGGGATTTCAGGGGATTCGTACAACATCGTGTATTAAATTGTCATATTAGTAGGATACATATATTGTACGTGAGGCAGACATCATATTGTTCTCAAAGAGAGAACCCTGCGCCCATGATGTCGTTTAATCAGTTTAAGTATTGCACGCGAGGAATTGTTATCTATCGGGTTGACAACCCCGTCGTGACCGGTCACCCCGTGTCAATGTCAAACGATGAATTAATATTCTGTTCATTGTCTAGTTTTGATTATCCCTGCATGGTTAATATATAGTTCGTATACAAAACCTGGGCAGTATTACTATTGTCGGAGTAATGACCCGATGGAAGGCCCATGGATTTTATCAAAGGAGTAAAATGGACTTTCTAAAACTACATGGATGTTTTCAAATAAACACCTAATCAGAAAGTTTTCCTTGGAATAAAATTTGTTAGTAAACGACTAAGTGAACTCACATTCCTTTGTGTTGACACTTGATTTTAACGTGTTCTACAGGTACTTGAGCTCGGCTTCGGGAATTATGGCGTATCTTGTGGTTGTTGATGCATATTTTGTCACTTAAATATGTTGGACTAATTTTAAAACTTTCTGAGACAAATGTAATAAGATCCATAAGGATCAAAGACAATTTAATTATGTCATGGTTGTGTCACGTATGGGATGTCATGCTTAAAAACTTATGTTTTAATTAAGTTAATATGTCCAACACTATAATGCATCAAACATCAAGATTGAAATGGGCACCAGCTTCCGTCACCACTACGTTTTATATTCCGCTGCGACGTTTTTGGGGTGTGACAGAAGTTGCTAAAAGTCTTGCAAGCTTTTATAATGTTATTTAACCAATTAAATAACAAAATAAAATATTCTCTCAAAATAAATAATCCATATAATTTATTAGTTTGTCAAGTGCAATTATTTAGAAAACCAATTTCTAAATATTACAAGTGTTAATATTTATTTGTTTGATCACATCATAAATAAATATTATAAGTGTTTGTCTAGCTTGTATTTAGGTATGACTCGACTTAGATCATAATGTACTAGCCACATCAATTTAATATGTGTCTTGGGCATATAGAGTCCAACAACGAATTGGGCTAAGCCCATATACAATATAAAAAGAATTCGGGCTAGACAACTTGGACTCATACACAATAACCCAAACTCGAACTGATCCATGTCTTGTAAAATATCCAAAGACCAAGCCAAAGCTGTTGTCACATAAAATGCACCAACAAACTCCCCCTTGACAATAGCTTGCAAAGATACTTTAGTCTTTAGAATCTCACGACCTTTGGTCTTTGGATAGCGTCAGCTTCAACACGAATTCTGTCAACAACAAAAATGATATTGAAATTTGTGAGCCTTCAAATTATTTTGGGAAACATGAAAGACCACCACTAGCAGTACCGGTTTGTTACCAGTGCGGTTGCCGTGAGCCTGAGGAACTTTTAATAAGTTGTCACAGTCGTCAAATAAAGTTGCATGCATTCATATTGTTGAGACAACAACAGATAATGAATGAATTGTTGGACTTCTTGTTCCAAATGCAGCTGTAGGATCCGTACTTAAAGGTCTCTCTCTAAAATATGCAACTTTACGGCACGCTTACCTTAAACAAATCTTCCATGGAGTCACAGATCCGACAATACGGCCCACGGATCTTATGCCCACCCGAGACCGACCTCTGGATTACACGTTCTCCGAAATCGATTCGGGTCACGTGTTGAATGATAATATTAAAAACCGACCATCTTTCACCAAGAAGGATAACGCAAACAAGTTCTCCACGGTTTGTGCAAATGTCCAAACTTTAAGCAATAATGCTTATGAAACTCAGGCGAACCCTTAGTCACATCTTCCGGGTCGAATATATTAACATGAAATTTAGATTTTCCTAGATGTTTGAAGACCAACAAATGTCCAAACTTTAAGCAATAATGCTTATGAAACTCAGGCCAACCCTTCTGCAGCCAAAGCTTACCATCGTCAGACACCGTCCAACTGAGAGGCCAAACCTTGTCATCTGAAACAATTGACAGGACATTGTTGTTCGACAGGATTTGCTTCTGGTGATCTTTGGTAACTTCTTCGGGATTTTCTGTTCGTGAAAAAAAAAATATTGATGGTACGAGAGAACGGTGAAAAAAATCAATATAATTCACTATCCTGTCAATGTTAGGCTTCGTTATCGTTTCATACCACGCTATCCGTCCCGTGTAGTTTTCCGTCTAAAGTGTTTCTTCTTCGCCCGGGTGACAGAAAGCTACCGTGTGACAGAAAGCTATCTTGGAAAATTAAATCGACACCTTCAATACGCATCGTATAGGCTTATACGATGCGTATTACTTTTTATAATGGGGACATTATCGGCCTTTGACTGAACTTGAAGTTTGAACCAACTCTAATACGCATCGTATAGGCCTATACGATGCGTATTGAAGGTGTCGATTTAATTTTCCAAGGTGTGCCAATAATATGACCCGATAATCAGTTTTCTTAGGTGTTACACAAGTTATAATGTAGGGATTAGACTGTAATTGTTGAATAGTATATATTGTAAAAAAGTACAACTAACCAACTAGCAGTTAGTTCGTTTTGACAAGTCTAACAACGCATTACCCTTTAACGAAGCATCATGTTTGAGTTGTCATTTTTTTTATTTATGAGGTTCAAATTGCTTGAATCAATGCCTACCTTAAAACCATGTTCCCGAGTTTCATTTAACAGGGGGAGGGGAGGGAAAAGGAGAGAAAAGGGAAGAAAATATGACCAAATATGACCATATATTCATCCTCCCAAATTGGAGAGATTAGGTTATACGTAGTGGGGCGGTATGCCCAAGCATAGCGCCGGTATAGCGCCGGGCACACCGCCACGAGGGGCGCCATCAACCGGAAATTTGGGGGAGGCGCGATGTGTATAGCGTGGTGATGAAATGTGATTTAATATTTTGACCGTTTAAAAACGGTCATATTCAATAAAAAAAATCAATTTTTTTTATTTTCACACTATAAATAACTCCCAACTCTTCCATATTTTTAACAAATCATACACAAATACCCTCTCCTTCTCTATATATTTTTTAAAAAGTTTTGAAGCTACTCCCACCCTATTAAAAAAAATGGGTTCCCCGTCGGAAGACTCGTTCACCGATATTTACCGAAGATTTTTTTCACCCGAAGAAGACGCGGAGGAGGAAGAAGCGGTTACGAGTGTGTGTACTTTTATGATATAAGCACTTGAGCACGTTCGGCCTACTCCCCCTCCACGACCCATCTTGCGGCGCACCTATATCTTGCGAGATCGTGAAGCCGCGAACGAGCGTTTGATGAGAGACTATTTTGATGCGACACCGGTTCACGGACCCAATGTTTTTAGACGGCGTTTTCGTATGAGCCAAAGGTTATTTTTGCGCATTTCTAATGATTTGAAAAATAAGTATGATTTCTTTAAACAGAGAATGGACACGCGAGGCTTCACCATTAATAGAGAGCTACATTTCTGGAACTATACCAAAGGCCGGTTTTCATGCGAACGGGAACGACTACGAGCATGGCTACTATTTGGGCGATGGTATATACCCGGAGTATTCGATTATTGTTAAAACGTTTTCTGAAACGTTCGATGAGAAAAGTACGTATTTTAAAAAATTACAAGAGTCTTCAAGAAAGGATATCGAGAGGTGTTTTGGGATTCTACAGCAACGATGGCATTTTATCAGAAATCCTTGTCGCATGTGGCATAAGGATAGAATACGAATGACCATGTATGCTTGCATCATTTTGCATAATATGATCATTGAGGATGATGGAAAAGTGATATGCCAAAACTACATTCCGGAAGATTTAGTCGAAGGAACCCAAACAACAATGGAAGAGAGACTCACAAATGCTCAACTATTGCGATCTAAGGAAATACATAACACGTTGAAGGCGGATTTGGTTGAGCATGCTTGGGCGATTCGCCCAATTCGATACAACAATGACGACGAAGAAGATTCCGAGGAAGAAGAGGTTGAGGAATTCGAAGACGGGAACTTTGAAGACGTAGGTTTGGATGCTGGAGAAAACGAAGAGGAAGAAGGAGAGAACGAAAATGAAGCCGAAGATTAATCTTTGAAGTGTTGTTTTTTTTATTTTTAAGTGTAATGTTTTTTTTTTTTTAGTGTAATGTTTTTTTTTAAGTGTAATGTTTTTTTTTAGTGTAATGTTTTTTAATTTAATGAAATGAATTTTAATTTTATAAAGTTAGAAAATAATTATAAAAAATTAGAAATTAATAATTGAGTAATGATTAGGCGGGGGCTTTATGACTACGGGCTTAAATGCATAACGCCCCATAACGCCCACCCGCATACGTGGCGCGCCACATGTCGCATAACGCCCACAAAGGGGCGTTATGACTACACATGGCCTTAGGAGAGAAAATTTTTCCTCCCCTCCCTTCCCCTCCCCCTCTTAAATGAGACTCGGGAACATAGTGTAAAAGAAACTGTATAGTAAAAGTCAAATGTGTACTTTTAATGATCAAACCTCCTAATGGCAATCCATAATATACTATCAACAACAGATTGGTAACATATATGTGCAAATGATCATCTAGTGTTCCATATGGCATAAACTCGGAGAAGGATCATCCCTGAGTTATCCTTACGATAACCGATCAAAGACACGAGATTACAGAGCCTCAAATTGTCAGTAAATTTGGAGCACTATACAGTGGATCGGAACTGTTTCTAATTGGGAATATAAACCCAGGTGAAAAATTTGTGATGACTGGCACCTAATTTTCAGTTAACATCACATTTCTAGAATGAGTACTGAAGTTCCAGATCATCATGTTACTGTTCCAACACAAATTGCTACGGCAGATCCAACTCCAACAACTACCATCGTAGCTACTGCATTATACTCTATAGACACTATCAAGTATTTAATATGAAGTATCAAAGGAAACACAAAGAAGGCAATAATGCTAATTGAACAACAAGCACCAAGAAGGGATTGGAGATGAGGATACTCCACTCAACACTAAAGCAAAAGGAAGCTGAGATTTGAAGATAAAGATGATGATGCTCAAAACACAGCTGATCTAGGAACCGGACTAGAAACTGTACGAAAATTCTTTTGAATCGTTTTAGGCGGCTTGAAGTTCTTCTAGATTGGCTAAAACTTCAGACATTTGCGGTCTGGATTTAGGTTCTATGTTAAGACATCGTGAAGAAAGTGTAGCTGCAGTGAAAGCACCTTTCTGAGGGTACTGTCCTTCCAATCTAGTGTCCATAATCCTAAGAAACTTTCGCCTGTCTCCTAAGTACGGTTTGTTGATCTTGCTCGATGCCCATTTTTTCTTTATCCACAGCACGGCGACCCGAGAGCAGTTCCAGCAAAACAACCTCAAAGCTGTAGACATCACTCTTTGAAGTTAAACTACCTGTTTGTCAGAACACGAGTGTTTATGTACTTGCGTAATCATGTTATGCGCTTTCGTAATCACGCTCGGATACAATCTCATTACCTTTCCGAATTCTTCGGGCTTTCTCATCGAGTTCAAATCCATTTGTAATTCTTGATGTTACAAATAATTAGTACTAAAAATGTGTAATAGGCACGTCGAGTGAGCTGTGTCAAGCACTCAAGCCAGAATCAACTCGGGTCCAAACCCTTAACAATTCCTGTCGAGTTACTGTTACTTAAGACAAAAGAAAATTAAAAACAGCAAACTACGTTCTAATAACCCCCACGGGTCGTCACGTGTTAGTAAAATTGAAATTTAATAATTTTCTTACGGTACATGAGAGGAGCAATAAGTGCACTTACATCTGTTTGATTCTGAAGAGGAGTAAGGGAAGCCACAACCCATTTGGCATTGGGCCTCTCTCTAGGTTCATATTGCAAACATTGTGATGCAATTCTTACTACTTCGGCAACATCATCATTAGAGAAATGGCCCTCTAAACATGAATCTGTTGGCAACTGGAAATTATTCCATTTTATCAAATCAAGGGCCTGCAAAAATAAAGTGTTTAAAGATTCTATGCAGCTATTCAAAGCTTTAGGGGGTGTTTAGCTGCGTATTTTGAAAACAGAATGATGTTAAAACATCAGAATTAGATAATTAGATGTTTGAATCTGTAAGATTTCGAGCAGCCTGCCTCTCAAAAAAAAAGTAAAAAAGTTATCTCTAGCAACTTAGTTTTGCTGCTACATACATGAAACTGGCTATTTAAAACTGATTATTTAACTCTAGATGCCCAGAAGCAAAATTTGTTCTCAAAATTTTAAAAATAGATTAAAATACTCGTTCCAATACACAAATTAACACTAGAATGAACTTACGTGGCTGGGGGGGATACGCTTTCCGCTCAGAAGATGGAATAATATAGTACCAAAGATGTAAATTGCACCTTCTGCTGTCACACTAATACCTGTCAAACAAGAAAATTAACATAAGTCAATTTGCCTACAAAATGTCATTAAATTAGTTACTTCTTTAGAGCCATTTGTTATACCTGTTTCGAAATATTCTGGAGGGCCGAAAGTTAAGTCCCTTGCAGCCCTAACGTTTTGTTCGTGTCCATTCTTCAATAGGCCGAAAGACGAGAGCCTTGGATTCCATTCCTACCAGATACATTAAAAAGAGCACAAGATAGATAGAACATAAAAACAACTTAGAAAAATATAATTGTAATAGAAGAGACGTGATATATTACGACCCATGTACTTGTAAATGGATCTTTGGGTTGTATGTTGCATTCAATGTGTCAAATAAAAAACTTTAGTAAGAGGAGGTAAAGAACATTTATAAATTCGTCCAAGTCAACATTTAATGTACAAAACCTTCTAAATTACCTTTTTAAGATATTAATTATAATTTCAAAATTATACAGTTATTGTAATCATAATTAGCATAATAATACTCAAAATTACAAAAAAGGGGGCAAAGACAGAGTCAGACGGGTCAACTCAACCGGTCATTCTTGCCACCTATAATTATAGTTACCTGATCAAACAAGACTCTAGACACGTTAAGGTCATGGTAAAGAATCTGCCCTTCACTGTTGCAGTAATCTAATGCTTGTGCCAAATACAGAGCTACCCGCAAACGCATTGCCCATTTTAATGGTTGGCCTTCCCCTAAATTAAACATTATGAATTTTATTACAACTTATGAAGGTTTGCAATGACAACTGATAAACAACTCACAATGAAATAGATGTTTGGATAAAGCTCCATGAGGCATGAACTCTGCAACTAGCAATCTTTCATCTCCTTCAATGCAACATCCCAACAAATTGGCCAATTTTTGGCTCCTAAGTTGTCCAACAGCTTTTACTTCATCCTAAAAACCGAATTAACACAAAAATAATTAGGTTATTTAATACGGATGATGCATACGTAACAAAACTAACCACCCAAATCAACAAAAACCTTAATAGCGGCCACCAAGATGATAGCACTACCGGAGTACCAGTTCTGAACTTGGTACCTCTAGCCAACCACTGACCATGTTATAACCAGCGTTCATTTTTTATTTTTATTTATATTGTGTTCGGCTTTTTTATAGTAAACAAACCATCATTGGTGCAGAAATGTAAAACATCTTGAGATGACACAACCCAATCTAAGAAAAAGTGTATAGTTTTTTCAAATTTCCGAAGGGGATTTTGTTGCTGATTTACTCAAGACAACTGGAAACATGGATTTCGATAAAGACGGATGAACATTAGGTGAAATACCAAGAATTGGCAAGTATCAGGCCAAGGTGATCTGTTGAACCGCTTAATCGCAATCAAGCGATCTTCATCTTCAAGCTTTCCTTTATAGACAACATTGGGCCCATTTTTACCATCCTCGGACACAATATTCTCCACGGAAAACCCACGAGTTGCAGCTCTAAGTTGATCCAACGTGTACTCTCTAAAAGTTGGCACTGGCATTGGCATTGGCACTGGCACTAGCAGCTTTAACTTATCGCTTTCTCCACCACAGTTCTCTGAAACAAATCATCGAACACTTATACTCATTACCTGAACAAACATTTGAAGAGAATATATTCATGGAATTAACCAAAATGTATATGTACAGACCAGAGTTGACTTCAGGTGAGATAAAGGGCCATTTAATCCTTCTAGCAATTGACAGAATACCTGCAGCTGGCTTTACACGGCTGTCAAATCTATTTTGTAATGTCAGAGAGAGCTCAAGAGCTACCAGAATCTCTGCCATATCGGGGCGTTTCTTTGACTCACTACTCAGACAACGATCTGCAATCTGCACAAATACCTTCAAAGACTTTGGAGATATCTGACTTTTGATATTAAAATCAATAATTTCATACACTTTCCCTTCCTCAATGGATTCATGAGCCCACTTAGCGAGACTGCAGTGGCGGAACTAGAAGAACAATTCAGGGACATCCTAATTTTTTTTTATCTCAACCCATCTATGAGAAATCTAGGGCCGCTAAGCAGCCCTGTGCGGCTAGGAAAAATAGGCCTTTAAGAATTTCTTTTACCTAAGGTCATCCGTGAGAATTCTAGAGCCCTTAGGAGCCTTGAGCAACTAGTATATATAATTACTAGGTTATAGACCCGTCCGTGTATTACACGGGTTGAATAAAAAAATTAAACAGTTAGTAATAAGATATAATTTAAAGTTAAATTAGGTATAGATACGTGTCTTGTGAAACTATTTTTAAAGAGCAAAATTGTTAATCAACTTTTCTTAATCCATACTTTATAATATAGTTTTACTCTCTAATAAAGTGAGAGAATGAATTCGCTTTAATTATAGGATTCGAATATAATTTTCTTTTTACATTCTAAAGCATATGTTAGTTATCACCTTCTTAATTGGTGAGTGTACTACACGCATGAGAACATGATCAAATATTTCTTTTATCAAACCTTAAATGTTATTTAGAAGATTTCTAAATATTTAGTGTGTAATAGAAATATCTTTAACAACAACAAAAAAAAAAATCAAAAACTCATTGTCTTTCAATATTTATTAAAGCATGTAGTATTATATGATTTTTTTAATATTAGAAGTTCTAGGCTTTAGAATCTAAGACCTTTTATCTTTTATTTCATATGATTGTAATTTAAAATTGTTTTTATTCATATGTTATGATCATTTCAGTAAAATATTAGTATTTTCTTTATGTTTATATAATATTTATTAACATTTAAAAAAAAGAAAAAGACAATTTATTAAATCCTATACTTATAAAGAAGTATTTTAATGTTTTTCCTTGTACTACTTTCACTTTTAATCTTTTTTATTTAAAAAAGAACTACCAAATAAAGTTTGTGCATATCGTTTGTTGGTAAAATGATAAATAAACAAATTAAAAAACAAATAAATAATGTTTATAATATTAAATTAAATAAATAAACTAAATGGTTGAATATTATTGAAGTTTGACTATGTGAGTTCTACTTTTACTTTTGACTGCTAATATTGCCTTTTCATTTATTATTTTATTTATTCTATCAATGCTCATATTATTATATTAATATAATCTACCTTCTTCATCTTCTTTTTTTTCTGCAAGTTTCGTCAACCACAATTTCATTTCCGCTTCCATTGAACATAAAATTTCATTTTATTTTATCTTCATTACACTCTATACTCAGGGGTATCCTAGCATTTGCTTAGGGGTATTTCTGATAAATAAAACGGGTATTAAAAAAAACTACACTTCGCCAAGAAAGTTGAGGGGTATCCCGGGCAATCCCTCGCCACCATGTAGGTCCGCCCCTGCGAGACTGCACGCTTCTTCATCAAGACTGTTATCAAGTGCCGCCCTCCCGCACAACAACTCGAATAACACCACCCCAAAGGCAAACACGTCTGATTTCCTTGTCAATCGTCCGGTCAAAAAATACTCTGGATCGAGGTAACCAAAGGTACCCCTAACATGTGTATTGACATAGGCACTAGATGTGTTTGTTGGGCCAATTTTGGATAATCCAAAATCTGATATCTTAGCAGCAAAATTTTCATCCAACAAAATATTTGAGCTTTTTACATCTCGGTGTATGACTCCATGTTGGGTGCCTGTTCCGGTATGAAGATAGTGCAATCCTCTTGCGGCACCTATGCTTATCTTTAGTCGTTGTACCCAACTCAGACCGGTCCCGTATCTGTTCAAATGGCCATCAAGTGTTCCATTAGGCATAAACTCGTATATAAGGATCAACTCTGAGTTATCGTCACAATAACCAATCAAAGACACAAGATTACAGTGCCTCAACTTGGTAAGTATCTTGATTTCAGCCCAAAACTCGGTTGCTCCTTGGCTGGAATCGAATAAATCCAATCGCTTGATGGCAACAGTAAAAGTTGCCCCATTTTCAAGACTGACTGTAGCTTTATACACCTTACCGAAACCACCCTTCCCTACAACCAATGCATCATCGAAATTCTGGATGGCAGAGAGAATCTCATCAAGTGAAAATTTGCGGCAAAATAGTGTGTAAGGCACTGATGGCATCTCAGCTTCCATTTAAACAACAATAGTCACTAAAGTTTTGAGGCCTATGAGAAGTCTTTCTGTTGTAATGAAATGGGGAAAGGGAAACCACTAAAAATCTATCCAGGTCAAGGGTCACATCACATATCTATCTATAGTTTCTATATAAAAGGGGAAACCAAATGACATAATAAAAGCTAAGGAGGCAGCCATAGAGGCTGTCCAACAAGCCTTTTCTTATGTCATTATCACATCATAATCCTTAATATATAAAATCACTTTAATTTTCAAAGGTCTGACCCACATATACAAAATACAAAATCACTTTAAACATCTGCTCACATACAAAAGGTCTGTTGTTCAACAAAAACGCTTCAAACCTCTGCCCATATTCAAAATTTAAAATCCTGGCTCCAAATTCAAAATTCAAACTATATATGAATCTGGCTCCCTATAAATAACATATATGAATTTGGCTCCACAATCAAATTTCAATTTATCTCTCTCACTCATATTTGCGATCATATCTCTCTCACTCAAATGCATAACTCTCATGGTTGATCCGGTTAATCTTCGATTACAGTTCTTTGTTCGAACATTTGTTGACTCTGTTTACACATTATCCTTTCAATATCATTGTTCCAACGTCATTGTTTTATTGAAGCTCTATTTCACACACCAACGTTTCACCTCAGCTTTTCTTATGTCACTTGGTTTTCTCTTTTTATAGAAAGTATAGATAGATTGTTAAATGATGCAGAATTTGCATATTCACTCTGTTCATCTGCGATTACAGCTTTTTGTACTTCACGTAATTTTTCCAACATCATTGTTGCAACATCGTTGAGGGTATGTTTTTTTCTCTAATTTTGAATCTTAAATTTTGAACTGATCTATTCTAATTCTCGCTTTATATTTCAGCCTAATCAGAGTTGTTTAAAATTCAAACAATCAGTTGTGGGTTATTTTAGGTTTGTGGATTCTTTTAAACTGTTGATATATGTTGATAATATTTATTTTAAGGTGTTGATATATTTCAGCTTTGTTTTTTTTCCGACTGAGCAGTGGGAAGTTCTTCTGCACTGTTTTTGCAGTCTGAAGTGCAGAAAGTAGAGTACTTCATGAAGCGCCGATGCTGTTCCAGGTTTGCTTGTATTTATTATCACTGATGATGTCGATTTTATATATTAGCTCTTCAATCAGCCTAATCATCAGCCTTTTATAGTGTTTAAAATGCATCTTTATGAAAACTTATTTTTGAAAGGCTTTGCATTAAATGGCTGCTGTTTTGTATTAAATGTACTCGTTTTTGTCTCCTAGATTAGTTTAATGGTGCGGTGAAATTAAGTCTGACCTTTTACTACCATTATGTCATTCTTTTACATCAGACTTGAAGAAATATCCAACTTAAAAATGTCATCATGGCTGTAGGTTCTTATGATTTAAAGTATCGCTTTATCAAGCAAGTTGAGGATCAAGTATATGCGGATAGGGCTACTCTTCAAGAGCTGAAGAGGTGTTTTGATGGACTGCATCTTGGTCTGTTTACGAGAGACTTGGAGTTCATGGCGAAGCTCACATATATACATAGAGAAGTCCAGTACTCAATGGAGTTGAAGCTAAAATTTCTTAGTTTTTGCTGTTAGATTATTAAATTTCGTTGACTACTGCTTGAAATCAGTGTCTTTAGATTATTAAATGACGTTGTTCAGTAGTCGTGGTAATTGTTGATCTATCTTCATATGTGATAGGTAAATTTTAATTCTATTAATGTTTGTAGAGAATTTTATTATTACTAATTGAGCATCAACAGTTGTTAGAGTTGATACCTGCTATTGTAAAGGTCTGTTAAAATTAAATTTTGGCAAAAGAGAAGAACTGTTTGGAATCATCGTCTGTTGATGATTAAAACATTATATTGTCTTCAGAGCATCAAAAGTCCATTCTTAAAAAATAGGTATTTTAAAATATTTGACAAAAATCTTTAAAAATCTGTTGAAAACAGCTGTTTATAAAACATCTGTTTGGCAAAAAAATTCATCCACTGCTTAAAGTTATTGTCTGTTCTCATAATTTATGTTTTATGTAACGAGTGTTGAGTTGCTACTGTTGCCAACATCTGTTAGTCCCAACAGCAGTTATTGACCGACAGATCTTTGTAAAATGTCTTCAGAACATGAAAACTCCATTCTTAAAAAATAACTATTTTTTTAAATATTGGAAAAAAAACTTTTAAAAATTTGAGAAAAATCTTTAAAAGTCTGTTGAAAACAGCTGTTTTTAAAACATCTGTTTGGCAAAAGATTCATCCACTGCTTAAAGGTATTGTCTGTTCTCATAATTTATGTTTTATGTAACGACTGTTGAGTTGCTACTGTTGCCAACATATGTTATTTCCAACAACAGTTTCCAAAGAATTGTTAACCATTAACACAACAGAAGTTGTGAACATCTGTTATTGCCCAACAGATCTTTGTAAAATGTCTTCAGAACATGAAAACTCCATTCTTAAAAAATAGCTATTTTTTTAAATATTGAAAAAAAAACTCTTAAAAGTTTGTGGAAAACAATTGTTGGGCAAACTTCTGTTTTGCTCAAAAAATTGCGGTGACATAAGAAAAGATGATGTGGTAGGCAGAGAGACTGTCCGACAATGCTTTTTTGAGGTTATTATTGCATCATAATCATAAGTCTTAATATTGGAAATCAATCTAAAACTGATTATCAGTGTTTTCATAGTATTTGTTGATGTTTTTAATCAACTTTTGTTTGGATAAAAATTCATTCACTGCTGAAAGTTATTGTCTGATTTAATAAGTGTTGTTTATCCTAGCGACTGTTGATTTACCACTGTTTACAACATTTGTGTCTGATGAACTGTTTTCCAAACCTGTGTTTGACTAAGGACTGCTGACTTACTATTGTTGCATAAGATCTGTTGTTGCCCAACAGTGGTTTCCAAACACTGCTGAAGGGTATCGTCTGTTCTCATAAGTTCTGTTTAATCTAAGGACTGCTGAGTTACTAATGTTGCCTAACATCTGTTGTTGGCCAACAGTGGTTTTCAACAACTGTCATCCATTATCGGAGCAGAGGTTCTAACGTGGACAGATGTTAGCCATCAGATCTTTGTAACTTCTGACACGTTAGCATTCACTTTTTTCACTTTATAAACCCCTGTTTCATCCCCAAACAGAGGTTTTACTTTCGTCACGAGTTTAAAATTCATCAGAGCGGTTTCCACCTTCTTCTTCAACACTTCTTCGTCAACCTCTCGCAACTCTCAATTCCAATTATGGCTTTGATGATAAAAATCCACATAACTACCTGGCTATTTTTGAGAAAACCGAGAACAATACTCTCTATCATTCAATGATTGATGTTCTTACATCATCAAAATATAAGGTCATTCTTACCGCCGACGCACCCATTTACCAAGAGACGCTCCGCGATTTTTGGGCAAATGCGAATATTGAAGAACAGAACAATGTGGCCGTAAGTATAACTTCAAAAGTCGGAGGTGAATCGGTTGCTATTACCCCCACTACCATATCAACAACATTTGAGGTAAACGACTTGGCAGGTAAGACATATTTCCCGAAAAATGAGATTCAAACATACTTGATTGGGAGGGGATATGATGTACAGTTGAATCAGGCAACTATTTTTAAAGGTAATTTTCCACCAGCAATGAAATTCCTGTTCCATACTCTCTTAATCTGTCTTTCAAATAAAACTATATCTTTTAATGAAATACCTTTGAAAATTCAGTCATTGGGGTATGCAATTTTGACAATTACTGATTTTAACTACTCCCAGGCACTGTTTGTTGATTTGGTTGCAAATTTAAAAAAACATTAAAAAGGGGAAAACTGTTGCTATTAAAAAGGGGAAAACTGCTGGTTTTCTTATGTTTCCTAGACTATTAAGCTACCACCTGCAAAAATATGTTACACAAAAAGCTTTTGAAAAAGGTAAAGCTATTAAAATGAATAGTCTAACATCTAAAACTTTTACTCGCCTTATGGCTAAAGAGTAAGATGTTTCCAAAACTAAAGTAGAGGGGAATGAGGAAATTTTAGATGAGTCCACAACTGCTCCTCAAACCTCTGTTGCTGAGCCCACTGCTCTTGGTGATCACAGCACTACAACCACTATTGTGAAACCCCCACCAACAAAACTCAAAAAGACCAAAACAAAATCCAAAAATCCCACCGAAACCAGCAAAATGGGTCCTCTGGAAGATGAGATCCCAGATGTTAACCCTGTGACAACACAGATGTCACTACAAACCACTGTTGCTACTTCCTCACAACATGTGGAAAGATCTCAACCCATAAACCAAACTCCTTATGATTCCTCACAAAAGGAACATGTTGTATTCACAGGGACACCACAATATGATGTCATACCCTCATATGAGAGTATACTTAAAAGCCCTTCTCCCGAGGCAATGTCTCTTTCGACAGCAATCCCTTCATCTTCTATTCCACCAAAGTTTGTAACACTACTTCAAGCTATTGACATTCAGACTTATAGCAATCCCTCCCACGAACATTTTACTGAGAGTTTAACTTCAACAATAGCTATGTATGAACCTTTTCAATTACCTAACCCAGAAATAGTTGAGGAGGCTACACCTCTTGAATTTCAACAAATTCTTGATGGTATTTCAAGTGGAGCAGCTACTACAAATGTCAAATCCACTGATTTACATTTAGACAGTAGTTTCATCAATCAGACTCCCTTGAAGGCAACCACTGCTGTGTCTATCAAGGTATCCACTGGTGAGTTCAAGTTAACCACGGGTGAGATCACTAAGGTAACCACTGATGCAGAGGGAAGTCCCCAGAACCAAGAACAAGGGGCTTCTGCTAATGAAAATTTGGAGATACCTCCTCTTTCAAAAGCATATACAACCACATCTGGTGGGAATTCAGATGATCCTATTAAGTTAGGTGATGGATTAAAAAACCAGGATTTGACGGAGAGGATATCTAACTTGGAAACAACTGTTGCTCATATGAAAGATCAATTGAAGCAGTTGGTGGATGCTTTCAAAAGTTGACCTTCTCATCAGCAGTTATGCCAAGAGCTTTGGAATTCGGTACAACCCATTCTTGCAGCTCAAAGGGAACTGGCTGAGATTCAACTTAATTCCTACATGAAGCTAATTAGAGTTATGGTTGAAGCAAGATACAAAGACACACAGGCTGACATCAAGGGCATAAAAGAATGCATTGCAAAGTTAACTGGTACTACCCCTGCAACTGTGTTTGAAAAAGACGATGAAGATGATGCTGAAAAGAGGGAAAAGGATTCCATTAAAAACTTTGGCAAAGCAACACCAAGGAATCAGCCAAAACAAAATCCAAAGCCTTCCAAGCAAACTTCTGCAAAATCTCCTGGAAAATCTGACACTGGTAAGAAAAAGGGAATTGATGATACCGTTAACAAACAGACAGATAAGGAGATTGAACGAAAGCAGAAGATGAAGCATACAAAAGAGGAAGATGAAGTGCTCAACATTGGAACCTCAAATAGAAGAAAATCACACAAATACAACAAATCTCTTATTGTCATATTTCCTAAACCAATATCACCCCCAGAAAAACCAACCACTGCTGCGAAACTTAAAACCACTGCTGAACCTAAGAAGCCAGATTCTGATACACCTAAAACAAAACTCTCACCAGAAAAACCGCCTGTTAAAAAGCAGAATACAAAATCCTCATCACCACTACCAACCTCCTCTGAAAAAATTGTTGATGCAACAAATGTTTCAATACATGTTAAGACAACAGCTGTTGAGACACCAGTTGTTTCAACAGTTGTTAGTCAATCAACTGATTCTACCCAATTTCAATTCCCATCACAATCAACCCTTACACTCATAGCACGTTTTTCTTCCCTAACTCCTCCTTCTCCAAAATTTATTTACACAAGAAAGAGAAAATTCATGGTACATGAAAAAGAGAAGGAATAAAAAGATATACCCGCACCAATTCTGTTATCAGCTACTCAATTCATTCAAACTTCACCCAAACCATTCGTCCCACCTCCATCAACAAAAATTAACCCATTGGCAGTAAGTTTCCCTCTGGAACTGCTTGCAGTTCAAGATGAAATGACTCAATTTTACACAGAGGATGATCCATCCAAAAGAACCTTCCCATCTCTTCATGGATTTGAAACTCCAAAGAATATTTATGAATATCTAAAGCTAAAGGGCAAGCAAGCAGAATATATAAAAAAAGAAGAGTGTAAAGGGCAAGGAGATATTAAGTTATCAGGTCGCATGCAACATTGGCTTGGTCAAGTCAAGAAGTTGGAAGATTTTGCTAGAGACCTGAGTAAGAATATGTCAAATTTGTCACCAAATGCTGAGCTACAAAAGACATTAAGGAATGATTTCTTGAACATTATCATGGATACCAAGCCCTACGAAGACTACAGGTCTGATTTCAACGACTGGCCCCTTGAAGCTCTTAATGAGGAAGTTAATAGAATTGAAAAGATGAATAAAGATCCTTAAATGCAAAAATCTACTCCCAACTGGAAACAATACAAAAAGGTTGAAATGGATGAAGTGTTGAAGTACAAGAGAATGAGGGCAGAACTTGTAGCAGCTAAGTTTGGGACTGCTAGACAAATTGGAAAATGGTCTAGGCAGTATATTGATCGAGCTTACAATAAGCTAGAAGAGAGAAGAAAGACATATCCATCCCTTCCTAAAAAGCCAGTATACAAAGATGAAACCACTGTTAGACGTCGGCAGACCATTACATCTAAAAAGTTGTTCTCATCAGCAGATGTATCCATCGCTACCTTGAACCAAAGAAAAAGACAACAACTAATGGATGAGGAAGATGCAAAGAGAGAAGCTGAGTATAGAGAACAGTCTATCAGAAATCAGTTACGATATGGATTGGATGATGCTTCGTTGCAATTACAAGCTCAAGTTGCTCAAACACTTCAGAAATTGGCAAGCAGGCCTCAATAACCAAACTCCTCTCAAATAAAACTTCTCCCAAGAAACCCATCAGACCCTAAAATACTAAAGTGGAAGTCAGACAAACAGACCCATGAATTGACTTTGATGAAGTCTGATGGTAGTGTTGAAAATATATCAAGGGAGAATGCATTTGGTCTGAATCCAGTTGACCTCCAACATCTTTTTAACCTTCAGCTTGATAGGGATGAAGATGATACTGATTCCTTGGATTTTGAGCTCCAATTCAAAGGGCAAATCCGGGAAAGGTTGATGAGAGAATAAAGATTTGCTGATTTCTAAAGTCTGTTGATGGGTGGATATGCGCTTTTTTGAACCTTAAGTTGTATTCAAATTCTATTAAGTTTTGTTAGACATCTTTTATATGTACCTATGTCTATAAACAGTTTATATTGTCTTTTTGGGTAAACAGTTAAATTTTCAATGGGTGGATATGCGCTTTTTTGGATAAGAGAAATAAAATAATTGTATGTAACTGATATATTAACCGATAATCTATGTTTATAGTTGTCTTTTAGCAATAATAGATAACACGTTTTGGTACAATATCTATACATCTATCTATATGTTCTATCAATATGTGTTATGCATGGTTTTCTAAGAAACGACCCGTGTTTGCACACGGGTCTTACCACTAGTTATATATAATAAATGAAAGTTATTTGAGCCACGTGTCAGTAGATTAGGGCATCCTTTTTTCCATTTTCCCGCCCAACAGTACCACTCCCCTCTTTTATCTATCTCACTCGCATTTAGGTCTTCCCCTTCTTTCAAATCTCCTTCACTCTTTCTTGATTTTCCCATTCTTTCTTCTTGAATCCTCTGCAATCTACCTTCAAGGCAAGTTTATGTTTTTCGTTTAGGTGAAAGATTAGGGTTAGGAGTAACGAGAGCGTGGGATGCAACATAGAAGGATGAGAATCCGAGTCTTGATTCGACTTGCTAGGTTTGTATTCATCTTTTAATCATTATATATGTTTCTGATTCTTCTAATTACAACAATCTACTACTTACCGGAGCTTCGAATCTGGAATTTTTTTCCAATTTTCCACCTCTAATTCGGTTATATTGCGGTTATTTGATGCTCATTGATCTGTTTATGGACACTGTTCGTGATTTCAGCAACTGATCTAGCTGATTTTTGATGGAATTTTGTAGATCTGAACTGTTCATGTTCATCAGTGACGCCGATGATGACAGAATTTTATCACCGTCACTTATTTTCAGGTATATTTTACCATCAACGATATTTCTTTGAAGATACGATCAAATCCAGGTATAACATTCGTCTTCGATGGGTTTTTTTATTGATTATCCGATCCGACTATGAAGGTTTTTGTTTTTTTATTGTTGCATGTGTTTGGATTTTTCAGACAGGATTCAGGTATTGTTTATATTTTTAGTTTAATGGTTTGTGGGATTAGAAACTGTACACTTAGTTCAGATTAACATATTTATCCATTGTTAGGTATGATATTTCTCATCGTGAATTTTGAAATTCATAGGATTAGTTTTCTATTGTTTTTTTTTATTTAGTTTTGAAGCTTCAAACAATTCAATGTTATATATAGGGGTTTTTATAGGTTTTGTATATGGATCTAAATTTTGGTCTGCATTGTTCTCTCTTTCCCTTCTGAAATAAAAGCAAACCCTAAATCTTCATCGTTTCCTTCATCTCAAACACAAATCTACAGAATCTTCACTGCACTTGATCGTTTAGTCCTCCATTTTCTTGCTGATCGTTGTTATTATCTATGATAAGGTAAACAAAATCATTGTTATTGATGTTGAACTTCTATTGTTACTCTTGAGTCCGTTTGTTATTGTTTCATTTGTTTGATATGTTTGTAGCTTTTGATTTTGTCTTTGATTTGTTATTGTTTATTCAGATGCTTGCATTGGTGTACCATGTGATTACGAGTAGATTGATTTTGATATGTTTGTAGTTTTTATTTTTCACAATCTGTTTTGTTGGTTTATTCACCCATGTTTCATTCATAGATCTCTATAATCCATATTTATGGTTTCATTACATGCGTAGCACACCAAATATTTGTTATTTGTATTGATTTGGTATACTGGGATTAAATACTGAACTGGTGGAATTACAGCAAGTCCAGGTCATGCTTCAAGCTGTCTCGATCTCTTTGGAGGCGGATAGGTGGCTTTGGGAGGTGTGAAAAACAGAATTGATAACTTTAGGTAAAATGGTGTTGAAAGATGATAACCCAACAATGGAGGAGCTCATTCTACAGCTTCTATAAATTCAGAGGTATTCTCAAATAATGCTTCCTAGATGTTTGAAGACCGACAAATGTCCAAAGAAGCAGCACTATGGACATTTGTCATCTTCAAACATCTAGGAACCATTATTTAATAATACCCCTGAATTTATTGAAGCTGTAGAATGAGACCTCCACTGTTGGGTTATCATCTTTCAACCCCATTTCCCTAAATTTATCGATTCTGTTTTTCAACAGGGATGTAATGCAATGATTCCTCTCAATTGAATAGACCGACACTTGCTTCCTCTCAAATGGTTATGGAGTGGTTATAACAGCTGATCATGCTAAGAACTGTTATAAACCACTGCTCCTTATAAAGACTGATGGACTTAAAGACTGATGAGGCCTATCCACTGTTGAAGTCAAAGCCCTGTTAAAGACAAGCACTGATGTACCTAAGGCCTGATCAACCAAAGGAAAACCACTGGTCAGTAACAGCAGAGGTTCAGCATCTACAGCGGATTCAACATCAGTATTTATGTATCAGTGTTTCTTATGTAACAGTGTTTAGATTTTGTTACAGGTTCGATGATGGTTGTTAGATTTATGAAAATGTCTAACAATTTCGGATTGGGTATATTCATTCATAGTTTTATGATACTTCAGTGTTTATGATGAAAATTTTGTTGGTTACATGATTGACTGTTGCCCATGTTGATTCGCTTAATGGTATGTTATGTATATACAATCTCTCAAGACAAACCCTCGAGTTTATCTCTCGAGACAAACCATATACAAACCCAAAGGTGAACCACTGCCCAACAACAACAGTGGTTCAGCATCAACAGCAGATATTCTACCTTTGTTTATGTTAACAGTGTTTATATGTAACAGTATTTATCACATCAGTGTTTTATAGTCTGTTAGGTTGTTAGATGTCATATCACTTCATTGTTTATATGTAACAGTATTTATCACATCAGTGTTTATATGTAACAGTATTTATCACAATAGTGTTTATATGTAACAGTATTTATCACATCACCTCAGTGGTTTGATCTGTACTATAAATAGAACAGTGGTTTGATCTTTATACTAATAAAAAAAAAATGAAGTACACTTGGATGATTATTAAGCTCCTCATTTTGATTGTTTGGGTATAGTATTCTTGAAATTGATCTTTTTTTGCAAACATATGTTTATGGGCAAACATCTGTTTAAGGTCAAACATTTGTTAAAGGTTAAACATCTGTTTAAGTCCAAACAACTGATATAGAAGGCCAAACATCTGTTTAAGCCCCAACATCTATTTAAGTCTAAACAGATGTTTAACCAGATCCACTGTCTTCTCATATTTTAACACTCTTCAAAATAGTTAAAAATGATAGTTTTCATTAATCCTTAAAAGTCTGTTACAACCACTGTTTTGGTTCAAACAACTGATTGTTAAAAGTTATCCACTACCGAAAGACAACCTCTGTTTCTTCATTCTTCATGTTGACCACTGACTGACCAAACATCAGTGTTTCAATCACTGTTGGCTATCCACTAATAGTTAAAAAACAGCCACTGCTCACATTTTTATTGTTAACATCCACTGATATTGACCATCAGTGGTTTCCCTAAAAAATAGCCACTGCTCACATTTTTATTGTTGATGTGGTTAATTAATGATAGAATGAAATTATCAAATAAAAACTAGAATTACAATGAAATTACTATTTTACCTAATCGTTACATTCCAATGAGATAAGTGTTCCTCCAACATTGTTTTGGTGATAAAAATTAAAGTTAAAATAAAAAATAAAAATAACTGTTGATGACAATTTGTTGCATATAAAATCAGTAATTAATGCTAATTGTTTGAGCTTTGGACATTGAAAATATGCAAAATGGGAATTTCAAATTGACGGTTATTTTCTCTTAATTAAAGTTAATATAAAAATTAGAAAAGTCATGATGACAATTGCTTTCAAATCAAATTAGTAATCACTGATAATATCAATAACTTTTGAAATTCAAAATATGCAAAATGGTAATTTAAAATTGACGTTCTCTTTTTTTTTCCTACAAACGCAACATAGATTCATAAGATTAAAATTTATTCATTTATTCATGACATTAAAAGTCCAATAATTACATAACATACTGAACAACTAAACTTTCAAATCTAACAATAACAGCAAGAATTAAAAAACTTTAGCTTCAACTACAACGATTGCTGAACCTCTTGATGTATGTCCTTCAGCATCGCCATGAACTCCACGTCTCTATCACCGCATTCTATATTACTGACAACACAAAGCTTACGAACGGAAGTTGAAGGCATCCGCATAAGATTTCTGGAAACCTGATCTCTCGTGAACAGGCCAACTTGCAATCCATCAAAACATCTCTTCAGCTCTTGAAGAGTAGCCCTATCTTCATACACCTGTTCCTCGATTTGCCTGACAAAACACTGCTTTAAATCATCTGATTTTACAGAAGTGAATGACGCCATTTCAATAAACTATATTACTCGACTTTCCTGAAAGTATGATATCTTCGTAGGAAATCGTGATGAAAAACAGGTGAAGTGGCTATGAGTTTATATACTTAATCAATCAAAACGTGTAGATTTAATATAAACATATTAATGTATATTTCAAAACAGCAGTCTTTTAATGCAAAAACCTTTTCAAACCCCAACTTTTATGGGAAAACTTTAAAATTAAATACCAAGAAACCCAATGGACAAATTTTTGAAGTTCAAAGAACAAAAGCAGATAATCAAAATTACAATTAACCTCTTCATTTACCATGTAGACACGTTTTTAAACTCTATAGAAGACCGATGATTACTTTTGATTCAAAACATCAACCAATTGTCCTACAAATCACTGTCTGTGAAAAACTGTTCCACATCAGAAAATCCAACAAAAATCTATATGGAAAACTTCAGCTTCTACCACTGGTCAGACACCAGCGATGTTAAAACCCAATTCTCGATGTGGTCACTCAAAGAAAAAAGAACAGACGAAGAACTAAACAGGAAAGTCGACATAATCAACGACACTAATTACAAGAAAACCTGGAACAGCATATCATTGCTCGATGAAGTCCTCCACTCTCCTCCATCAGATTTCCAGAAGAATGCAGAAGAGTTTCTGACACAACTTCTAAAACAGGATCAGAAAATCTGAAATATTCTAACTGACCTGAAAAACAAAAGAGAGCATGAAATCACATGGAGAAATGCCAGAGTTTATGAAATCCTAGCAAGTATTAACTCTAGCGTGTAATATTTTATAAATATTTCATTAAATTTCTATTTTTCTATGTAATAGTTTATTTTAATAATCTCAACATGCATCTTAACATATTCTAAAATGTCAGTGTCAATAAAAACTCTCAACATCATCAACAGTTAATCAAAATAAGAAACAAACCTAAAATGCAAAGGTCTCCTCTCAACACTTTGGACATTTGTCGGTCTTCAAACATCTAGGAACCATTATTTGAGAATACCCCTAAATTTATCGAATCCTCCACTGTTGGGTTATCATCTTTTAACCCCATTTTCCCTAAATTTATCGATTCTGTTTTTCAACAGGGATGTAATGTAATGATTCCTCTCAATTGAATAGACCGAAACTTGCTTCCTCTCAAAGGGTTATGGGGTGTTTATAACAGCTGATCATGCTAAGGACTGTTATAACTAACCACTGCTCCTTATAAAGACTGATGGACTTAAAGACTGATGAGGCCTATCCACTTTTGAAGTCAAAGCCCTGTTAAAGACAAGCACTGATGTACCTAAGGCCTGATCAACCACAGGAAGACCACTGGTCAGTAACAGCAGTGGTTCAGCATCTACAGCGGATTCAACATCAGTATTTATGTATCAGTGTTTCTTATGTAACAGTGTTTAGTGTATCAGTGTTTAGCGTTTGTTACAGGTTCGATGATGGTTGTTAGATTTATGAAAATGCCTAACAATTTCGGATTGGGTATATTCATTCACAGTTTTATGATACTTCAGTGTTTATTCATTCACACTGTTCAATCTAACATGGGTTTCGATCCAACTGTTGACCAAAAGTCAAACATATGTACAAACCACTGATTGAGTTATTCAAATTTCTGTTGAATACTAAATGAGATGTTGACCAAAACTCAAACAGATGTTGATCAAAAGTCAAATATATGTTCACCAATAGTCAAACAGATGTTGACCTTAAACAGATGTTTGGTTTAAGGCCAAACATCTATTTATGGCCAAACATCTGTTTAAGGTCAAACATTTGTTTAATGCCAAACATCTATTTATGGCCAAACATCTGTTTATGGCCAAACATCTGTTTAAGTCCAAATATCAGTGTTTCAATCACTGTTGGCTATCCACTGATAGTTAAAAAACACGCACTGCTCACACTTTTATTGTTGACATCCACTGATATTGACCATCAGTGGTTTCCCTAAACAACTGTCATCCATTTTCATCAGAGGTTGTCACGTGGACAGTTCTTAGCCGTCCGATCTTTGTAAGCGCTGCCACGTCAGCAATCACTTTTCACTTTTATAAAACCCTGATCAAAACCCCAAACAGGGTTTTAACTGCCATTTCAAATTCCAAAATTCTTTCAAAAGCGGTTTCCATCAAATTCCTTCAAACGCTTCATCTTCTTCTTCCTCTCACAAATTCCTTCGAATCACCATGGCTCTTGCTCTAAAAAACCCTCATAACTATCTGTGTACACTTGAGAAAACAAGTAAAAACACAGAATTTCACTCAATCATTGATGCTCTTTCATCCTCAAAGTACAAAACTTTGTTGACCTGCAATTCACCTATTTACCAAGAAACCCTACGAGATTTTTGGAAAAATGAAAATTTAGATGTTCAAGACAACAAGCCTTGGGCTATTACATCAACAATTGGTGGGATTCAGGTTGCTATTACTCCACAGACCATATATGAGGTTTTTGAGATGAACGATCATACAGGTAAAAACTCTTTCCCTAAAGAAGAGTATCAATGAGATTTGATTGAAAGGGGGTATGAAGAGCAATGCACCAAAGCTACTATGCAAAAAGGAGCATTCCCACCTCCCATGAAATTTTTATTTCATACTTTACTCATGTGTGTTTCAAACAAAACAACAGCTTTTAATGAAATTCCATTGAAAATTCAATACTTGGGATATGCTATTATGGCTAAATAAGATTTCAATTACCCCCAAGAGATTTTCAATAATTTGGTTAAAAATGTCATTAATATAAAAGATAAGAAAAAACCATTCCTGTTGTTTCCAAGGTTTTAAGCTATTCTTTACAGCAGAAAGTACCAAACGACAGTGCACGTGTGCTTGTCCAAGGTGCTCCTTGTGAAATAAATAGTTTGTCTGGTGAAACTTTTACAAGGTTGTCAAAGTCAAAAGCTTTAAAAACACAAACAGAGGAGCCTGAGCAAACTTTAGATGCGTCCACATCTGCTCCTCAGGTTTCTGATGTTGAGCTCATTGCTCTTGGTGACCACAGCAGCACAACCACTGCTATGCAACCCCCACCAAAAATCACCAAAAAGACCATCAAGAAAAAAATCCAAAAGCCCCCCAAACCCTCCAAAAAGGACCTTCTAGAAGATGAGATCCCAGAAGTAACTCCTGTGACAACACAAAAGTCACCAACATCCACTGTTGCTACTTCCTCACAACAGTTGGAAAGATCTCCACCACAGGCATTAACTCCTCCTGATTCCTCACAAAAGAAACAGGTTGTATGCACAGGGACACATTCTATGATACATTACCCTCACTTGAGAGTATGTTCTATAGCTCTGCTCCCGGGGCAATTTCTCTTTCAACTCCTATCCCTAAAACCACATTACCACCCAACATTTTACCTCTGTTGAAAGCATTGGATATGGGTTAGACACTAATCAGTTCTTCTCAACAACCCATCACTGAGAATATACTCCAACAAGTGACTGAGTCTGATGCCTCTACCTTTGCTAACCCATCAACAGTTGAGGAGGTTACACCCCTAGAGTTACATGTATCTCTTGGTGGTAGTTCAAGTGGAGCAGCTACTACAGGTGTTGAATCCACTGATTTACACCTGGACAATAGTTTCATAAGTCAGTCTCCCTTAGAGGCAATTTATTCCTTGGGAACCAAGGTATCCACTGGTGTGTTCAAGCTAACCACTGGTGTGCTTACTAAGGTAACTACTGCTGAAGAAAGAAGTCCCCAGTACCAAGAAAAAGGGGCATCAGTGGATGAACCATTGGAGACTTCTCCTGGTCCAACTGCTGATACAACCACTGCTGGTGGGAAATCAGAAGATCCCATTAAATTGGGTGATGGTTTAAAATATCAGGATTTGACGGAGAGAGTTATCAATCTTGAAACATCTGTTGCAGATATCAAAAATATGCTGCAACAGCTGTTACAATCCTCAAAGTCTCAATCCACTGCTTCATCATCTGCTACCACAACAAGTGAGCTATGGTAACTTCTACAACCTCTGTTTCATCAACAAAGAAAATATGTTGATCAACAACATGAAATTTAGCTACAAATGTTCAGAAATGTGATGGAAGCAAGGTATAAGGATACTTAAGCTGACATTAAAGCCATCAAAGCTCATTTACTTCAAACCACTGGTACTTCTCCTCCTACAATTGTCTATGTAGAAAACCCTGATGATGCCAAAAAGGGGGAGAAAGGAAAGAAAGGAAAGGATGGTTTGTATCTAGAACCTGATCCAAAGGCTAAACCTGTTGTAGAAATTCCAAAGCCAGATGGTACAAAGAAGGTTGATGTGACTCTCAATGCCTTTGCTGAACAAAAAGCAGATAGAAAAGAGAGAATGGAACAAAAGGGTGCCAAAAGATTTGAAAAGGAGAAGAAAGTTTTGATGGCAAAGGAAGAGTTGGGTACTTCAAAAAGAATAAGAACTACCAGAAAATTCAGCAAACCCACTTCCACACCTGTTATATCAACAACTGTTGATACATCAGTGGTTGATACATCACCTTCTGAAATTCCCAAAAGTTTCTCACCTCAAACCACAAAGCCAATAGATGTTGAGACACCTGTTATATCAACAGCTGTTGACACATCATTGGTTTCAATAGATGTTGTCACAACAAATGTTGTTGTCACTTTACCAACCACCACTCAATCCACAAATACAACTTCAACACCTCCAACCACACCAAAAATCAAAAGAAGGAGGAAAACAAATGTCATACTTGAAGATAACACTGTACCTTCTCCACTTCTAATATCTTCACAACCTCTGATCCTATCAACTGTGCAAAAACCTACTTCAACTGCTTCAATTCTAACCCCTGACCAAACTACTGCCTTGGTTCCTTTCAGTGTGAAATTTCCTCTGGATCTTCCAGCAGTTAGGGAGGAGATCAAATCCTTCTATTCTGAAGATGATCCTGAAAAGAGGAATCTTCCATCTCTTCAAGGGTATCCTTTGCCAAAGAACATTGATGAATACCTTCAATTGAAAGTCAAACAAGCAGGGGATATCTCAAAAAGAGACACAAAAGGAAAATCTGATAAAAAATATAGAGAAATCTGCAATATCTGCTCAGCCAAGTCAGAACATTAGAGCAGTTTTCAAAAGATTTTTGTCAGCAGTTATCAGAAAGTGATGATGAAAGCCTAAGGAAAGATTACATTGAGCACATCATACAAAACAAGAAATACAAGGAAGAAAGGTATCACTTCAAAGACTGGACCATAAGTGAGCTCAAGAAAGAAATTGCAAGAATACAAAAGATGCTTGAAGACTCAACAATAAAACCAACCCCACCAGTCTGGTCCCAGTATAAAAAGAATGTACCTGAAAGGGCTTTGAAATTGAAGAGAATGAAGGAAGAGCTTATAACTGCAAATTATGGCTCAAGGAATCAAATCACAAGGTGGACAGAGATTAAAGTGATAGAGACATACAAAAAATTGGAAGAAAGAAGAAAGAAAGATCCCTCTGTTCCTAAAAAGCCAGATTATCCAGCATCAGACGTTTCAATTAAACAGACCCTACCAACTAAAAGATCTGCTAAACCCACTGTTCCATCTGCTCTTGCTGTCTATCAAACAAAGAGGCAAAAACAGATGGATAAAGAAGAAGTGGCGCAACAAGAATCTGAATTATTTAAAGTGGTCATCAAGCAGATGTTGGTAGAAAATCCTGACTCAGCAAAGCTACAAGAAATAGCCAAAGGCCTGATCAACCAAAGGTGAACCACTGCCCAACAACAATAGTAGTTCAACATCAACAGCAGATATTGCATCAGTGTTTATGTTAACAGTGTTTATGTGTAACAGTATTTATGCAGTAAAATACACTTTGAGCAATTTTTACCCGTTTAATATATTATCCTTTTACTTAATTTTCTTTTCGAGTTGTCCCATCTAAGATAAAACACACGATTAAATCATATGGTCAACTTGTTAAGGGTCTTGATGATTTAAGATGCTAAATGTGTGCCGTCTATTAGCTAATTATTTGTAGTTTATGTTAACAGTGTTTATATGTTAACAGATGTTGACCAAAAGTCAAACAGATGTTGACCAATAGTCAAGCAGATGTTTGGTTTAAGGCCAAATATCTGTTTATGGGCAAACATCTGTTTAAGGTCAAATATTTGTTTAAGGCAAAACATTTGTTTATGGCCAAACATCTGTTTAAGGTCAAACATCTGTTTAAGTCCAAACAACTGATATAGAAGGCCAAACATCTGTTTAAGCCCCAACATCTGTTTAAGTCTAAACAGATGTTTAAACATTTGTTCAAAACACTGTTCAATCTAACATGGGTTTCCATCCAACTATTGACAAAAAGTCAAACAGATGTTCAAACCCCTGATTGAGTTATTCAAATTTCTGTTGAATACTAAATGAGATGTTGACCAAAACTCAAACAGATGTTGACCAAAAGTCAAACAGTTGGTGACCAAAACCAAATGGGATGATCCGACCCGGTTACATGGGATATATTTAAACCTTCTAACTTTTTCTAGATCCTCACAAAATCTCGGTTCCTTTCTCTCTCCACGTATCTTTGTACACTTTCTCCAAGAAACTCTCTCATCTTCTTCGATTTCTTCCGATCTTCATCAATATCATCTTGGATAATAACAAAGGTATTGTTAAATAATCTGATATGTTTTGTACTTTTTCATGTTTATTCTTTTAGTTTGAATTCCATAGCCGATTATGGTTTTTGCTGTTTTAATGAAGAAGTTGTAATCGACGGTTGTGTATTCATGTATCTCCTTGTTTTTTTTTTCAATCCATTGTTGGTTATGATTGCGTTTATTGTTGTTGCTTATACTCGAACAACTTCTGATAGTCCTAATTTTTTTTATATCCGATTACTATGTAGTTATAATGCATGTTATGATAGATATATATATTCTAAAAAAAGTGATATGCATTTGGTGTATCTACCATATGTCTTATCCATTGTTGATTTTATTGGATTTCACTTTGCTCATATATTTATCTTATTCTGATGTATGATATAAAATTTTGATCTTTACTGATGTATTCTCATTTGTATTTGTAAAGTTATTTATAAAGTTGTTCATGTGATTCTGATCTATGATATAAAATTTCAATCTTTACTGATGCATTCTCTTGTTTATTTGTAAAGTTGTTTATAAAGTTGTTCATGTAACGATGTTATTCTGAAGTATGATATAAATTTCGGATTTTAACTGATGTATTCTCATGTGTATTTGTAAAGTTGAACTTATTATGATTAGTAGTTGGCATACTGTTTTTAAGTTTTTGTTTGGTACAGACACAAGTCACTATTATGTCTTTCTATACAATTTATTCAGCTGATGATCCTCCATGTCTATTTGCGATACTTAATTGGAAAAGTAGGTTTTAAGTTTTAATTATATGATTTGCTGTAAAAAAAATATATATATTTCGATATGATAAGAAAATACATGTATTCTCACCTTTTCGATGTTGTCTATTGTTATTTTGATATATATTAGTTGTATCATCTTTTATTGAGATGTATTGCATATCTTAATGGATTGTATTCATTTGTTTCTTAATGTTATTGATTTTGATTCTATATAATTGATACTATTACAGTTTTCCGTGACAATGATTTATGGATTTCCATGTTACCTTGAAGACAGTAAAAGGAAATGTTTGGTTAGGAATTTTATCCGATCTTACTTTAACACTTAATTTTATTTTTTCGTATGATATCTAGCAACAAAAGTGTTTTATTTATTTATGCTTAGATTTTGCCAAAACAGTATGAAAAATGGATTCAACAGTTTAATTATCCAACTGGAAATACAAACATCCGGACCACAACTTGAAACGTTTTTAAAGTGAAGATCTATCCTCTAAGCAATAGCATATATTATTTCTATAATGGTTGGTGTCAGTTGGTAGACAGTTTGAAAATACCTTCAGATTCATGGTTGATATTTCACTATGAGGAAGCATTGCAAAGTTTCAGAATATTATATTTTTATCAAGACATTTCTCTTGCTCCTTGTGATCATTTTTACTACAAAATGTCTGGTAACGAAGATTATGTGGTATGTAACTTCAAACAATATTTATCATGTAATTTTTTGGAGATACAGTTGTTTAATTGTTATTTTTTATTTATTTACTTAATTTTCTAATATATTTTTACTAACGTACTATATAATGTGTTTTTTTTTCGGATTGTAGAGTATTAATCGTTCTTTTGTTCATCACAAGATGTTAAACACTATTCCTTCATATCCGGTTCTTATTAAAGGATCTGGAAAGCAGAAGTGGTCTGTACAGATGGAAGATTTCAACAATGAACTTTACATAACTACCGGATGGAAGCAGATAATGAATGACTTGTCAATAACTGCTGATCATCTGATTGTCTTTGAAATGATAGATCTTCAGACTTTTCATATCACGGTTTTCAATTGTGCTACCTGCGATTTAGTGCTTCCACCGGAGGTCTGTGCTGTTGTTAAAGAAAAGGTGGTAGAAGAGATTATCTTGAGTTCAGATATTGAAGCTGTACATGACATCGTTAATGTCAATGAAGGTGGTATAGTTGTTGTGAATGAAGATAATCAGATCGTACATATTTCATTCCGTGTGGACGGTCATTTTGTGAGTTTATGATGATGAGTTTACCAATATATAATACTTCAGTCATATTTTAAAGATGTGTTAATTCTTTGTTTATTGAATTGTCCGTTGTTTGTTACAGCGCCTTTTTAAAAGACAGACTGAAGATCTCGGACTGAATCGTAAGATCGGTTTGAAGATTGTGGACGCGGCAGGTGTTGTTTGGAATGTTCAAGTTGCTATAGGTTCATCTCGAGGTCAACCAAGATATTATGTGCAAGGAATGAGAAAGTTTGTGACTGATAAAGGCATGGTTCCAGGTCAAGCATTTACACTTAACTTCGTGAAAGGTAAAAAGCTTTTTTTGTTCGGATGAAAGTTCATGGGATTGAAGAAGGCAAATGCAGAAGGATATATGGAACCAAGTGTAAGTCCCGTATACCGGATCTTTCAATGATATCAAACAACCTATTGATTGCGTGGAATCCAATCAATAGGTGATTCAAGAAATAAGATGAAAACAAATAAGAACACCGAAATAACTTTTAACTCACACACGTTTCGATTACTTAAACAAGCAAAAACGTCTGGTATGAGTACACCACTACAAATCGCCTCCCCTTCTTTGATTCTCTATAATTGTGTAACTAGGAGGTTCAAAACCTAAAACAAGTTGAAAACTTGTTTATATACATAGACAAGCCCACTTCCCTACATGGGCTCCCCTTGGGCCTGCTTGGCCCACATGGCCTAAAGCTTGGCCCAAGTGACCTATAAAGGTCCAAAACCTAATATTAACTAACCCGGTAAGACCCAGTTCGTAACCATAGCCCGTTGTGTTAATTTGATGCGTCAGTCTCACACTTTAGGGCCTAACAATCTCCCCCTAGACTGATGCCATCAAATTGTCTTCATAACTTGAATTCAGCAACGTCTTCAACATAGTCTATGGTTGTTGCTATGCTGCAGATGTTGTGGAAGTTCTTGACTTCTGAACTCTCAGCACTGGGTCTCTTTCTTCAGCTCTTGTGGTTAGCTTCATATCTGGATCTTGATCAGCATTTGCTTGAAAATCTTGTCAAAAAGAATGTGAGTGGAGGATTCTCAGCAGCTCTTTTCTTCTGCAATCTTTGTCTTTCAAGCAGGTTCACAGGTACTTCTTCAAATGTACTTTCATCGTCAGTTGGAGTTTCGTATCCAGTTCTTCTAACTCAGGTACATCTTGTTGTAGTGCTGCTTCAGGCTTCTTCAGCAACTAACAGCATCTCAGTCTTCAACAACCCATGTTCTTTATTGAAATCAAGTTCTGCACATGCTCACAAACTCATAAGCAAACATTTCTTATGCAACAGGGAGAGTACCATATGAACACTAGGTACATCCAAGTACTTGTACTCGGATTTCACAATTTAAATTCTTTCAACTTTTGATGATCAGTCAAATCTTCAAGAACGGTTATATTTTTTATTTTTAAGAAAAACAAATAAACACTCTATTTTTGGATTTTTGGTTTTATAGAAAAGCAAGACACTATTTTTGTATTTTTGAATTTTTGTATTTTTTGTTAATTTTTAATTTTTAAGAACTAAAAACAAATAAAAACTCAAAATATAAACAACTACCATAATATACAATTACAATTGCAATGGGATCAAAATTCGTTCTCAGGCAGACTAAGGAACACTTTTCAGTACGAGCCTAATCAAACTGGTCTATGCAATTGCCAATATGTTTGTCCACTTAAACTTTAACGCTCAACTTTTAATTTTTCAACTTCATGATATGCTTAAGGTAATATTATACTATTATACCCGTGTGTCCCATTCCAAGGCATACCCCCTCGATCAAGGTAAGCACAACGATTCTTCGTAGCAGGTGAGTATACTGATGTCATCCTTTTGATTTACAACGTTAGACCATTGGTGACAGGTTAGTACTTTCGTACAGCAGAGCGACCAATGATTGTGTCCAACGAGGGTGAGGCAAATACCATTTTGGTACGAATTTGGCTCTTTGAGCATTGGAAATTTTCTCATTTTGAGATTTGATTCCTTAAGGTTTTTGTCCTCTTGGATCTTTTAAGATATCCTGACTGTGTCTAGGTCTGCATATAATCTGGATGCAACAGAAGGACAGCCAAGATATCCCCGGATGATTCAACAATATAAAGACCCCGAAACCTCAGATATTGGCTATCAATCAACGCAAGATTTAAGACCATAAAATCATACGCCATTGGTATGTTACCCACATGGTACATAGTTCGTTATGTTTATATCACTTAGTATCTTTTATCATTTTGAGCGTCAAGCCTATCGACATATCGCAGTAGATCCTAGTCTTTTCAGCTATGGCACTTTACATGTGTTAGTCAAACCCTTTAACACGAACATTTATTTCACTTCCCATATCATGCAATTTTTCTTTTTTGGCTTTTTCATTTTTCTAATGTTTTTGTATTTTCTCATTTTCTCCCCCTAAAACAATACATATTTACAGCAAACTCTTTTTGGATTTTCTCGATTTTCTCCCCCTAAACTCTATATCTATCTATATGTCCCTCTCCCCCCCTAAATTTGTGCATAAATCTTGTATTTTTGCTCAAATTTACCATTTACTAGAGAAAGGACACTTTATATACAAAATAATGAACTAAGAAAGAGAAAAGAAAATATTTTTTTTAACCGTTCTGTCATCAGATTGAAGACTAATCAATATTCAAATCAAAGTACTGAATTTAAACGGTACCTTTTGCTGATCTTATCTTACTTCTCTAATCTCCTCCAAAGGAAACATATCATCTGTAAAAAAAATTTGAACTTTTTGCAACAATGAAATGTTACCCGTTTTTTCTCTGGAACAACCGCTATCAACATTCCAGAGATTGTCAACAGCTCCTCCTTGGTTGTTCCTGAAAGGTAAGGAGATTAGTAAGACATGGGTACCCAGGCCATCGTGGTCCTGGGATTTCCTGAAGCATCAAAATAAGACACTTCCTTTAAACATAAGTCCCCTTTCATTTCAAGGATTGGATATGTTGCTGCTTTGGATTTGGGTTTCCAAATCTGTTTCGGTTTAACAAACGTGTTTGTTGCCTTCGGTTGATCTACTTTAGCTAATTCAGGCTTGTTAGTTTTAGAAAAACGTTTTTGTTCTTGAACAGCCTTGCGTTTGTTTTTAGCAGCGTTCCAATCCCCATCAGAAGGTTTAACCTTGGGATTCACATTCTTCATTGCCTTAGGTGATGAAACCTTCATTGGCTTAGAATGGTAGTTATCCTTAGGTGTAACCCTCTGATTTTGAGCATAATACGGTTCATGGGGATGATTTGTGCAGTTCCGAGCAATGTGACCAGCAATGCCGCAATTGAAGCATGTTTGTCTCTTCACGTAGAAGGCATTCTGATCATCTTGTGTAGCTCTTGCAGGCCCTGAAGGATGAACTGGTCCTTTTTGTGCTTGTTTTCCTTGCACATTTCTTGCAAACGAGGATGAATTTGGATGTCTGTACTTGTCGTTTGCTGGGGCCTTCTGTGGTGAAGATTTCTTTTGATTCTTCTTGTTTTGTTTAGACTGCAAGTCTTGTTCAGAAATCTCACCAGTCTTTCCAAAAGCTTTGTTAGCACAGTCAAATGCATATTTCTCACATTTGCCATTAATGACTGGCTTAACAAAAGCATTTTTCACGTCACGGTTCGTTTGAGGACTATTGCTGCCCGTTGAGGACTGTGGAGAGCCTGATCGTCTTTGATGTTTAGGCTTCTTATTTCCGCGTCCTTTACCTGCTCGCTTCGGCTCTTGTTGCTTGATCTGAACCTTTTCATCACTGACAGAAGGTTCAGACTGTTCAGTTTGCGCACTTGGAGCCTTGTTCACGTTAGTCTTCACTTCTTCCTTCATGTCGTCAGCTTTGACAGAATCAGAGAATTCTGGTTTATCAGATGAAACACCAGAAACTTCAGTAGAAACTTCAGCTGAATCATTAGACGAATTATCAGCACAAGACGGTTCTACACATGACACCTTTGAGCTGAATCCACTAGAATCAACTGATTCCAATTTCTCAGAATCAGCTGCTTCAGATGGTTCACATTTGGAATCAGATGGTTCAGCTGGCTCATTCGTTTCGTTTGCCGATTCAGTCTCTGTTACAAAAGCATCAGCGTTTTCGCCCCAACCATCAGGCCTGGAATTAATCATAGAGTGAAAAAACGAGCCAAAAATGTCACACACATGAGAATTTGCTGCTTGTTCATATCCAACGACATTTTCAACCTTTACTTCAACAACTTCATATGCACATGTAGATGAAGCATTAGAATCAAAAGTGCCTTTAGAAATAAAGTTCATTGAAGGAGTTGGTCGTTTATTATCAACAGAGTTGCTGTTGAATGATGACTTATCAATTTTTGGACCGTAAGCCATCTTGTCCTCATTCATCAATTCCTCCTCAGTCATGGGTAAGTATGTGTAATTGTCATTGTAAGGAGGAGGAGCCTGATTGTAACCCAATCCACACCCTTTCTTTTTCTTATATGCAAGCTGTTGATCACACAAATTCTTAACTAGTTTACTGGAAGAATCAAATTTCTTAATATTGAGTTCATTTATTTGATATCTAACTCTGATATCCTCCAGTTCTTTAGTCACAGTGCATAATTTTTCCTGAACATATAAGAGTTGAGCTGTTTTTACACTTACATCATCTTTGAGTGTAGGATCGGTTTCGGATCCGAACGAGTCGGTTAGAAGAGTTTTTCACCAAAACAAGAGGCGGAAACAAGTGTTTCGGTGTAATTCAGCAAGTATTCACCTTTAACTGTTGTTTTTATTGATATGCAATCGATTACAGACCTGACAACACTTCGGCAGCACTTCGTGGCTTGCCGGAAGACAATCACCTAGAACTATATCTGTGATTCCGCTCATACGACCTATATATATAGTTGTTGATTCTGCTCATATGGACATGACAAATAAGCGGAATCATCTTGACTAAAAAGCGAAATCACTATGATGACTAAAGAGCGAAATCATCACTAGACATAAAAGCGAAATCAGACTATTATCACATGACCGAACTCAAATTTAACAATCTAAATCTTTGTCTTCTTGTATAGTGATGTCATGTATGATGTCACTATTATGATGTCATCATTTGATATAATGACATCATGCTCGATCAAATCCGCAACTAACCCGAGACTCGACATAAGACGAAGACGACAGATGAATGCACCAACAGACTCCCCCTCAGATGTTGACGAGTCTTAAGTGTCGAGACTTTGCATCTTCAGTCTTTATCAGTCTCTGGGCATCACTCTCTCAATCTATTCTCGTAGGACTTCAGACTCCCCCTTGCAATATGCTGGCATTTCTTCAGTTCATCAGCATCATCAGCTTTAGGATCGTTGTCTGGCTTTCCATCTAACAGCTTTTTAGAATCAATCAGCCTTGCTAAACCTGCATATTCTTAACCCAGAAATAAATTTTCTAAATTTAACAATTTGTATGCACCAACACTGACTCCCTTTCATAAACAACTTTCTCTTTGATGAACCACTTGTTGATTTAAAAGAAATACATTTGATGTTCAAGACACACTCCCCCTCACAACAATGTCATCATGTTTAGCACTCGGAATTTTGAAAATCAGCTTTCCAACATCAGTTGTCGAAAATATTTTTGTATTTTTCAAAATTTATGCTAAAACACACTAAAAATCTTTTTGGATTTTGTAAGAAATGAAATGCAGTAAAGAAATATTTACAGACAATATTTTTGTGAGCTTGTGTAAGAGGATCATATCAGTTTATGTGACCAATCACTAGCACCGTTAAGCTTTAAACATTTTCAGTTCTAAACGATTCACGTTGATTGACGATATTGTTGTCCACTTAAGCTCAATCTAAAAACTTTCGACATGGTTACCGATACGTTTAAGGTATATTTAGATAGCACTAAATTCTTATGGACCCCACGATCTCAGCATATCCCCTCATCATGTAATACACTATCTCGAGTAATGCCTTTAAACTTTTATCAACTGTGATTTGTGCGAAAAACAAAGCAGAATGTTTAAACATTAACAATCAGGTCGATACTTCCGTATACGCAGAGAAAGTCCAATGTTTAAACAAAATAAGAAAATAAAAATAAGTTGAAATTGTTTAGGCTTTAACCACCAGGTCGATACTCCCGTATACGCAGAGGAGGTCCAAAGCTTAAACGAAACACCAAAGAAAATAAAGCAGAATGTTTAGGCAACAACATCCAGGTCGATACTCACGTATACGCAGAGGATGTCCGATGCTTAAACAAAATAAAGAAATAAGACAAGTTTAAATCTTTGCAAAATGAAATGCACAATCACAGCGAATTTTCAGCAAAGTTGTGAAAGTTCACAAACTTAACCAGTTTTATGTCTTTCGACAATCAGCGATTACTGAGTAGGCACACAGTCAAGAAGGACAAAACTAAGTACTATGCTTTTGACCATGTTTCCCACTAGAACTAGGCTTTTTCATTTAGGTTTGTATCGTTATCGCAAATCTACTAGTCTAGCTGAGTCTATCGTCACATCTTTAGTGAGATCATTTATCACATTTTATCTTTCCATTTCTTTAGCATGCTGTGACAGTCCAACTGATCTACTATCATTTCCTCTTTTTCACAACAAAACTCATTTTGAATTATTCAATGTTTTTGTCATTTTCAAATTTTCAAATGTTTTTGGATTTTCTAAAAATTCTTACTCCCCCTAAAATGCAAACACATTTTAGGAAATTTGAAAACAAACTGTACAAGAACATGACAACTGATATCAAATTGCCTCAATTCGCCATCCACTTGGCATAAACAATCAGAACTCCCCCTTTCACAAAACTATTTTTTTCATTATGATTTCAAAACACTTAAGTTTGTTTTAACCAAAATGATTTGTCCGGAAAATAAGTTTTGTTAATTTTCAAACCACTTGTAGGTTAGGGGAATGGTTCATCATTTTGTCCATTCAATCTCTTGTATCAGAATTTCATCAAGTTCAAACTAATGACCTTGAGTAATCACTTTGACAGAATCAACCTCTTACCACTTGTAAGTATATCCAAAACAATTAATCACATGTAGGAATAAAACATCTACACAAACCATTTTACCAATCAAGATGCCGATTCCTGCTTCACACTTACCAACCTGGAAGCTCCGGCAATTTCTGCAGTATGACTTGCCAAAATTTTACATTATAAAATTCATTCACATAAACAATTATCAAGAAAGATGCCGATTCCTGATCTGCAATTACAAACTTGGGATCTCCGGCAAGTCAGGTTTTTCAATGAAAGAAAATATCCACCCAAGCCTGACCAGCCTTGGGTGTATTCAATTCAGAAGCAGTTGGAGTGTAAGTTGCTTTCTTTTTAGCATAAAACTCTTTTACCCCTTTTACTTTCCCTTCAACCATTTTTTCGAAAATCTTCTTAACTTTCCCATTAAACGCTTTCTCAACATCAAAGTTATCCTTCTCAGAATAACCCTGATTTAAGATTTCAGACTTTCTAGTTTTCCTTTTAAAATTTTCAGTCCTCAATGGTGGAAAGTTCTCATCATCCATTGAAGGAACTGAATTTTCATCACTCTCATCAAACTGTGGCTCCTCTGATTTTGTGGAATCAGATTCATTGCCAGATTTTACCTCTGATTTCTTAACAACCCAAGCTTGATTGTCAAGATTTCCCTTCTTCTTGTAAAACCTTTTCGAACACTCACCAACTTCATATGTTGAATTTTTGAAAACTTTAAATTTTTCAGTTGGTGGTTCGGCTTTATCAACAACAACTTCTTTTAGTTTTCCAGAAACTCCCTGTTTTGTATTTGTCGCTTTCGGACAGTTCCATGCAATGTGACCAACTTCATTGCATCGGAAACAGATTCTTGATTCTTTCCTTTGATAAGATCCATTCTTCATCTTTTCAGCAAGAAACTCCTGGTTTGACTGTTTCCAGAATGAGCTCTTTGCTTCTTCTTCATGGCTAGTTCCTGCAACATATGTCATTTTTTATTTATAATCTCGAACATATTTTTCATTTTTATATTTTTCAGGTGGAATAAAACCAAGTCCTTTCTTTTTGTAATTACGATTTTGGTTTGATTTCTTTTGAAAACCAGAACCAGAATTGTAACCTTTTTTCTTGTTTAGTCTTTGTTGTACTCTTGAGGTGTAAGGCTTAGGTTTTACATTAAGATTTTCATCTTTTATTTCAGAAATATTAATTTCTGTTAGTTTGAAAACCTTTTTGATCATTTCAGATTTAACACCTCTTATTGGAAATTCTTTATCAAAATATAATTTGTCAGAACCATTCAAAGTATATGCAACTTCAAATGTTTCGTCATTCAAATTAGATTTTGACAACAAAAATTCTTTACTATACACCCGTTTTCCTGACGACTTTGAACTTTTGACAGACGAACTCGAACTTCCGACAGACTGACATGAACTTTCGGACTCGGATTTTGACTCTGACTCCTCATCCTTATCCAACACCTGATCAACCACTCTTTTTATCAGTTCTGACTCATGATCTGTATCGGACACTGTGAACGTGACATCAATATTGTCCGGTAAAACATCGGTTATCTCGGATTCTAACTTAATATTGACTGCCTGTTTTAGTTCTTCCTTCTTAGGTTTTCTAGACGAGTACCCTTCCCAAATCGGAGGCGGACACTTATTATAACAGACACCCTGTTTCTTACCAGTATCCTTTTTCTTCTTTGGCTTTATTTCTTCGTCTTTAAACGCTTCAAATCCTTCAACTGTTGGATAAATTCTATCAATTATATAATCACAACCTTTGTAACTTTGCAGCAATCTTCTGATTCTTTCATTCTCAGCTGCTTCACTATCCAACTCTTTTTTCCACTTTGCACATTCTTCTATGTACATATTGATCTCTTTTTGCTTTGTCATCATGGTAGCATTCATCATCTTCAAAGCTTTTTCTCTTTCAGAGTTAGTCTTCTCCAGACTATTCACAGTTCTGTTCAATACATCATATGACTTTTTCAAATTTTTTACATCAAACAACAACTTTTCTTTCAACTTTTCTAACTCACTAAACCTCTCATCTTTCTCTATACATTGTTTACAAGACTCTAAACATTTAAGACAAGGTTTTGTGATTTCAATGATCTTCTCAACTTCAACTATCTTTTCAACTTCCACAATCTTCTCAACCACTTTGACCTTTTTCAAATCTTTTTCAGCTTTCTCCTCTTTCAGTTTCTTCAATTTTTCTTCAAAACTATCAGAAGATAAGTGAGTTTTTCCAATATTAATCTGTTCAATTTCTTCATCAGTATCACTTGTCTCTGACGAACTGTTTTCAGATGAAACAGATCCTTCATCTTCACTTTTCTCTTCATCAGATAACACTTCCATCCATTCCTTCAGCATTTCCGGCTTTCGAATAATATGAGCAATAAATGCTCCAACATTTGAATCAGCTGGAATGTACTTGTCCCAGCTAAATCCTTCAGCCATTTTCTCATCATCTTGATCAATGATACCGTGGTAAGCTTTCCTGTTTGCATCTTCGATCATTCTTCCATGAGCTGTTTGTGGCTCTTTTTGTTGATGCGGTTGATGAGTGATTTGCTGATAAATGGTTTTCCTATAATAATCATCTTTCCCGGATGACTCCTTTGCTCCTCTCGGCTCCTGATTCTTGCATTCTCTTTTAAAGTGGCCTTTCTCCCTGCAACGAAAACAAACAACTTTAGATTTATCAAATCCTAGATTAGAAAGGTTTGCATCCAAGAAATCATTTCTTCCTGTAACCAATCTAAACTTTTCTGCTCTCCTCAAAACGCTAGCTAAAGCCCATTTAATATCCATCAGTTCCAGCTCCTCAGCATCGATTTGGTCATAATCTTCCTTTGTGAGCATCGGATTACCAATTCTTCCGGCAATCAACCCTTCATAAGACTCTAATGCAGTGACCAATAATCCCATATGATGCTTTACAACTTCTTCATAATAATTTTGACCATTTTGAAGATGTAAAGCCACATTGCACTGAATTAGATGACCATTTCCGGTAGATGAATTTTGAACACTTGGAGGATTCACCGATGAGAACCCACTAGTGTTGACTGATCCTTGAGTGCTTGGTGTAGATTGATTTCCAGCACTAAATGCAGTTTGTATCTTTGGACTTGCTTCAGCAGTTTGAACATTTCCTTTATAGTACAATTTAATATCTTGTTGATGAGTAGAACTGTTCATTCTAGCAATTTTCTGCTGCTCCAGATCCTGTGCCTCCAACTTCTCTATAAACTGTGCAATCGATAACCTTTTAAACTGTCCGGAATTCTTCAATATCATCAGATATGTTCCCCATTCCTGTTGCGGTAACGCATCAGCAAGCTTTTCAACCCATTCTGCTGGAGTTTTTGTAATCTTCAACTGTGACATAGTGCGTACAAGATGACAATATCTTTCAATAAGACTCTTTGTTGTTTCACCAGGCATGCACGTAAACAATTCAAACTCTTTTTTCAACAAGGCTGCTTTACTTTGTAGCATTTCAGTACTTCCCTCAAATTTATTTCTAAGAGCTTCCCAAATAGAATAAGCATTGTCATCATGTTGAAGCAACACAAATATATCCTCCTTTATTGCTTGTTGTAACAAATTGATCATCATTTTCTCTCCTTTATAACTTTCCCTCTCTTGTTCAGTAAATTCAGAAATGATTTTATCAGCTCCCATTGTATTCTTTGGCCTTTCATATTCAGTTTCGATACTCTCCCAAGCTTTTAGATGATTTTCCTGTACCCAATTCTCAAACCTTTTCTTCCATCCGTGATAATCTTCAATACCCATGAGTTTTGGGGGTTTTTGCATTGTTTCGGTTTCATTTTCTGCATTCATGTTTTGGGCAATGGAAGCTGGAGTAGTCGGGGTAGCAAATGCGTTGTAGAATTCAGAATCCATGTTTTGATATCGAAGAATTTCTTAAACAAGCTTTCAAACGAACTGGTCTACCTTGTAAAATACCTAACAATACACAAAACAAACAATCAGTTTAAACGCCTTTCAATTAATTGAATAAAAACTGGTACTTAAACTGGTGATTTTCTGTGCGGACTGAAAGTTGACCAACTGTGCGAACTGATATGACCCGAATCAAATACCAATGACTTGACCCTTTGAAACCTTTGAACTCCAAACCATATGAACTGGACTTTTTCACGCAACCTTGACCACACAAAACGACCTGACTGTTCAAACTATCTTGATCAATCAGTGCGGACTAGGATTGTCTTTTGTGAGAACTGATTGTAACCAAAACTCAAACCACTCGACCTCTAAACTCACAATTTCACATGCACATCTTATGGAAATCACCAAATGTGTAGTTACTCGTTTTGGGCTGACAGATATCACAAAACGTTTATAAAACTGGATCAAACAAGTAACACTTTTCTCATGGGCCGGTATATAACAAGTGAGCTATGATTGGGCCGACAACTATTAAACAATCACATGGACAGATGTCACACCCCGATTTCCACGTGTCACCGGTGGGCCCGGTGGGGAGTATTGTGACGTGGTTGGCAACGTAATAGTCAAACAACACAATATAATAATGCACAGCGGAAGCAATTTAAATAAGATACAACCGAATTCATTTATTGTAAACAAGGTCACAATTATCCGGTGTTTATCCACAGTAGGATCAAATACAAAAATATTGTTTATGGTTCAACAGACTTCGGCATCTTATGTTTGCGAGACTTCTAGTGATGCTTAGGAGGCTCCCAGCCTATTACGCCTAGTACCTGCATTTAATCTTTTTGGGAAAATACGTCAGTTTACACTGGTAAATACATTCAACTGACTCATTTTATAAAATGATTGAAAATTGGTTTGGATGCACATGGCATAAACATTTTTATTAACTTGGGAGAATTATTTAATATTATAATCTTGTTAACGATTTACATGTTACTTATGCGTTCAGTAGCCGGAACGTATCCGGTTTAAGGATCAATAGACACACCACAATTCTAGAGTTATACACGACAGGTGTACGCCTACACCCCGTGCTCAGGTCGTGGCTATCTCGTAAGATAATGCCAAGGATATCCGGGACATGGTCATTAACCCCCCCCCAAAGGCGGTAAAGTAAACAATACTGTTTAAACGAGCCGTTCAAATTATTCGATTAACCACCTCAGCGATGGAAGATTTGACGCCCGATCAAGCGGTACGCTATGTACCGTAACCCAAGCCCGTATAGGGAAAATAAGTTAAAAGTATTTACCTTGATGCAAGTATAGTTCACAAATAATCAAATAGCAGGTAGCTTTTACTGTTCCTCCTAATCTGGAACGAAGGTTAAATTTAACCTATTAGAATCCTAGCGGGTCTTTAATTATGCTTAAGCTTAGACCGGCTAGTTTCGAAGATACGGTCCGTACGCATGATTAAGCGAAGACCGGATAGAATGTGATTCAGACCCGACAAGTTTGAAGACTTGTTTAATATGGGTTTATTATTCACATTCTGGATTTTGAGATCAAACGGATAAGGGTTGACCCGTTTCGGCTAATTTATGTAAACTTGTTACATAAACCGAGCCGAACGCGTAATATGCGTAACGGGTATCCGTAAGAGCCATATACAGGTTTCCTAAGTTAATATGCTTCAAATATGTTATAACATCAGTAGGATGTCTTTCGTTATGCCCCGAACTAATTTAAACACAAACTATGCCCCGTAGGGGTAGTTTGGTCATTTTAAAGTTTGTAAAAGAGTTTAATTGTTTAACTGAGTTACAGGTCTGATGTAAACAGAAAACATACTCATTTTGAGGTGTTATAACAGTAGGCTAAGGCACATATGTGAAATTTATCATATTTAACCAAACTATGCCCCGTAGGGGTATTTTGGTAATTTCACATAAGCCGAAAAGCTCAAAAACGAAGTCTGAGTTTATTAACCTTTGCTTACTGTTAAATTATCATAATTAGCCTCATATATCAGTAGGTATCAACCCGGGTATGTCCAATATGATTCTAAGACATACTATGCGTTAAAAATGCTAATTATGGCGATTAAAAGCCATTACCGGGTTCGGTACTTAAATCTGATATTTTTACATTTCCAGAAGGCTTAAAATAATTTATTTTTCATAACTAATCAGTAGCAAAAGGTTTGGAAACGTTTAGATGTGTAAAACTCATTTTATGGCCCGTAAGGGCAAAACCGACAATTACCGGATTAAGCCTACAACTACTAGTTATGCTCGACCTAAAATTAATTAAAAATCTTTAAAAATCCCAAAACAATATATAACATCAGTGGGTAAAAGATTTGATATCAAAAAGTATGTTTAACTAGGCTTTACGCTAATTACGCCATGTTGTTAGTATAAAGCCTTAATTTAGCGACAATGAGCATAACTATTAATCTACAAGTCAAACTGATGTCAAACTTTGCAAACAAGTCTTTATATCAGTAACTAAGGTTTCTACACTTTTACATTTTCATAAATCATGATTTAAGGCAATAAGGGCATAACGGTCCACGTATGAGCATTTAACGGAAACTTGCATATTAATTGGATAACTAGTGAACCAAGGTGTATGATCACAGAGGGTTGTTCTAACATGTATTCTAATCCAATTTAAGCTCTTAGGCATTTCTAAAATATGCCCAAACGGGTCAGAACTGAAAGTCAACCGAAAAGTCAAACTATGTGACTTTCGGTTCCGAACCGGGTCTAAACAGGAAATAGTCGGGTTGTATAGGTTTGAACATGTTATTACACTAATTATTTAGTTATAACAATAATCAAACAGGTTATATATGATCTAGATAGCTAGTTATGCATAAAAGACATTTTAAGCAATATGTTGACTTTTTAAGTAAAGGTTTGACCCGACATTTGACCTGCTTAGGATGGTGATCAGGGGAAACCCTTTTGGGGTTTTATTTCCCACATAAATACCATTCTAAAACTATTTTTAATTCGAGATAAGACTGAGTCATTAGTGACTAATCTCGAAGTCAAACCGTAATTACGACGGTTTGACTTTTAGCTAATTAACTAAGCTAAACTCAACCAAATAAGAACTAGTAGACTTACAATAGTCCAATGCACGAATTTTGATCAGAAGGGAGAGTTCCTTAGCTCCAGGAATGCTCCAAAGATCAGTTGCAAGTGTGAGGAATGTTGGTTGCACAATGTGGCCTTATATAGCACTTGGATTCACCACAACTAAGTGACAACTAATTCTAGGACCAACCACAACCATTGGACACTTGTCCTAGTGCTCTAGGATAGTTTAGGGGTCGTTTATAACTGATAACAACCGGTACAACAGGTCATAATCGCGAGAAACAGGTTGCAGCCCGTTTTGCTGGAACTGGGCATCCCTAGCGCACCGTTACGCTACACTTGTAGCGGTGCGCTAGCCTGATATAATGGGCCAGTTGACTTATCATGGTAGCGCACCGTTACGCTACACATGTAGCGGTGCGCTACCCCTTCTCAGAGGCAGATTTCATTTTGTTTGTTGGTGTTTCGATCATGTAACCCACTTGCACGATTTTTAGCCATTCTCTTACATGGAGGGGCCTCTAATAAGTGTCTACTCCTGCACATTACCCTACCATGCACCTTTGTTGCAATTGAATGGACTTTCAAGACCCGAAAACAACGGTTTATCATTCGTTTTCTTCTTTGAGTCAAATCATACTTTTCAAGATCCATTATTGTAAATCAAATTCTGAATTGAGGGTATAAAAGATGTGTATAACATTTAATCGGGTCTTGGGATTTATAATTGAGGTCGTTCAGAGGTAACAGTTTAACATGACGCCTAAATCCTGCCGAATCATCTTCATCAAACCCGGGTTTTCAACGCGTTTTGTCAGACATGACACGTGTCGTTTTATTATTAAACCCGAAATTTTCGAGGTGTTACAACAGATGACTATGACGTGGCTGACACCTCTCTTAAAGTTGATGTTTTCACTTTTAACTGTGCATGAACTTTAATTGGACCAAAACCTTTAGATTCACGTGATATGCACTGATGTATACTGAAACAACACTCAAGCAGAATACCACATCAATTTCAATGACTTGGGAATACAACAAAACAAACTCGAACTTGTGTATATGGCAGACAACTTTGATTACCACTCAAATATCATTGGACCTCAAAATATGTATCTTATCTTATAGAATATGATGACACTCCAAATTCACATGCACTTCTGAATCACTTAATCCAAATGATGCAATCGAGACCAGCTAACACACTAGAACTGACAACATCACATTTAATGATCACATACAAACTGACACAAGAGCGAAACCCTATGTTCACATGAGCGGAACCATGATGTTCAAAAGAGCGGAATCAAACTGTTCACATAAGCGGAATTAAACTGTTCAAATAAGCGGAATCAAACTGTTCAAAAGAGCGGAACCAGCTGATGACATCATCAATATCACGAGTCCGTATGAGCGAAACCTCAAAAATCCAAGGTTTTAGGTCGATTTTAGTTATGAAACTTTCAAGGGTTTATTAATACTAGATTCCGAGTACACTGAGTGAATTTGAGTTGATTTTACCGTAAAAAATTTTGAAATTTTTAAGAAAGTGTAGAAAAACAGAAATTTTCGGCTGAAATCGTATAGAACTCTTCTTCACTGGCTCTGATACCACTTGTAGGATCGGTTTCGGATCCGAACGAGTCGGTTAGAAGAGTTTTTCACCAAAACAAGAGGCGGAAACAAGTGTTTCGGTGTAATTCAGCAAGTATTCACCTTTAACTGTTGTTTTTATTGATATGCAATCGATTACAGACCTGACAACACTTCGGCAGCACTTCGTGGCTTGCCGGAAGACAATCACCTAGAACTATATCTGTGATTCCGCTCATACGACCTATATATATAGTTGTTGATTCCGCTCATATGGACATGACAAATAAGCGGAATCATCTTGACTAAAAAGCGAAATCACTATGATGACTAAAGAGCGAAATCATCACTAGACATAAAAGCGAAATCAGACTATTATCACATGACCGAACTCAAATTTAACAATCTAAATCTTTGTCTTCTTGTATAGTGATGTCATGTATGATGTCACTATTATGATGTCATCATTTGATATAATGACATCATGCTCGATCAAATCCGCAACGAACCCGAGACTCGACATAAGACGAAGACGACAGATGAATGCACCAACATTGAGTTTGATGATGTCTTTTCGCTGAGCCTCAATTTTTTCTTTATAAAGTTTTTCATTTTTCGATAAAGTAAAGTTTTTATTTTTAATATCTTGATAGTCTTGAATTAGCTCAGTGTTATGTAACCTATATGCCTCATTTCTTTCTCTACACTCAGCGGTGCAAAAGACAGAAAGTATATCTTCAAGTTCTTTGCTCACAGGTTTGTTAAACATAAATGACATAATTTCAGTGAGTGGTTGATACTTTTGTTCTTCTCCTGAAAACACAAACCAAACGAGAACCCGTGTACTCGCTAACTGAAACCCTTTGCATGCGAATGAACTCGAATTCTGAACTGCACCTCGAAACCTGTCAAAACTTTTATCACAAACAAACTCCTTTTTTTATAAAATAAACCCCCCCTTTTTTTAAATAAAAGAAATACTTATTATTATTATTATATTATAATTAATGATTATGTAATGATTACTAAATGATTATTCTTATAATTAATATTAATGATTAAAAGAAAACTGTTCTTCTTCGTAAACCAACCGAACCGAAACCCAAATTTCAGTTCAGTCAGCTGCTCGATCAATATCCTTTATTCAATTTCCGATGGCTGTTTCATGTACGTTTCTCGTCGAAGGTTATCGGAGAAGATGCGACGGAGATGGCGATGGTGAAAGTGGTGACCGGAGTTGGTGCGATGGTGGAGATGAGGTGGTGAACAGTGTGTTATATGGTGATACTACAGTGGCGATGAAGGTGATGAAGTGGAGAAGACGATGTATGGCGACTGTATGATCGGAAGTTATGGAAGACGATGATGATGATGGACGATAAGTGATGGAATCGAAATCGGAACTCGAAAACTCGAACTCGAAACAGTGAGAGATGGTTGCGACTCGGAATGGTCGATGATTGATGAGTAGAAACTGAAGGGATGAGGTTACGACTCGGAAGTGGTTTCGATGACTCGAGATCTCGGTTGCGACTCAGAACCGAGCAAGAGATAACTCGAGACCTCTGTGGTGTTGTGAAGATGACTCGAGACCGGATATCAATTGAGTCGAGACCTTGATGCACTCTGTTTCCTTAAAAATTGGAGTCGAGACCAGTGAATGAAGGACTCGAGACCTGTGAAGGATGATGAGTCGAGACCTATGTGAAGTTGAACTCGAAACCGTGGAAGTTTAATTCGAAACCTTGGTGTATGACTCGAGACCAGTGAGTGACTCGAGACCAGTGAAGTTCAAATGGTGAGTCGAGAGCTTGAAGATGATGATGAAACTTCGGAGATGATTGCGACTCGTAACTCGAAATCGGAGATGATTATTGACTCGAGAATTCTGGTTGCCACACTTCCGGAAAAGGTGGAGACACCTGTTGTAGAAGACTCGAGACCTGCTTAGACAATCAAAACTCGAAAACGTGTTGTCAACAAAGTTTCCTAAAAGTTTGGGATTACTTTTCAAAAATAAAGATTTTCAAATCCCTTTTATGATTGGAAATAATCCCCCTTGTTTTTTTTGAAAAAAAAAATTGATGAAGAAGATGGACGGAGGTGGTTGACTCGAAAAAGTTGTAATATATCTCAAAATTTAAGTTTGGAAATGTTTTTTTTTAAATAACAAAAATCTCAAGATTTCAGGAACTCAAAACTTTTTGAAATCTTATCAATATTTTAATTAAATCCTTTTAGCACATTTCCAAACAGATCGAAAAGCAGAATATGATAACTTTTTCAACAAAAACCGATGAATACTACGAAGAACACGATGAATGTTCTTAATGATTTTCAACAAAAATTTAAAAAATCTTGAATCTTTGATACCACACGGAGCCTAGAAACAGGTTCTAATGGCTCTGATACCAATTGTAAGTCCCGTATACCGGATCTTTCAATGATATCAAACACCTATTGATTGTGCGGAATCCAATCAATAGGTGCTTCAAGAAATAAGATGAAAACAAATAAGAACACCGAAATAACTTTTAACTCACACACGTTTCGATTACTTGAACAAGCAAAAACGTCTGGTATGAGTACACCACTACAAATCGCCTCCCCTTCTTTGATTCTCTAGAATTGTGTAACTAGGAGGTTCAAAACCTAAAACAAATTGAAAACTTGTTTATATACATAGACAAGCCCACTTCCCTACATGGGCTCCCCTTGGGCCTGCTTGGCCCACATGGCCTAAAGCTTGGCCCAAGTGTCCTATAAAGGTCCAAAACCTAATATTAATTAACCCGATAAGACCCAGTTCGTAACCATAGCCCGTTGTGTTAATTTGATGTGTCAGCCTCACACTTTAGGGCCTAACACCAAGTTTTTGGGTTGTAGTTGTTCGCTTTTAGAAACCAATGGTAGACTTTGTTGGTTTAGTTTTGAAGTTGTGATTCTAAAACAATATATGTAGATGTAAATTATTGGGTCCATGTCTAACGGAAACAATGCGGGCAACCAATGCTGAATTTTGTAATAATCGTTTTATAAAGTCGGAAACCTGCAGCCGTTAATCTTAGTTTTAAAACCGGTATTGATGTTGGTGAATTTTGAGCCACCGGTATAACCACACATCTGAGCAAAGAAACTTCAAGAAATAAATTCAGTTAGATACTACCTGCGATGTAAGCTAAAGACAGTATACTCAATTACTCGCCTTAAACGATTCCTTGATCAAAAATATAGTACAAAGTAATAGCAAAATCATGTTCAAAGTTATAAGCCCTATTCTTTGACAATGATAAGCTGGTTAATTATGCCATTTAAGCAATAAAAACATCGAGTTCTATTCTCTGATAATCATTTCAAGCAAATAGAAACACATACAGTTTTGATTATATTAAGATACATATCGCCTTTTGCCGCGACTGGTGTCCATAATTTCCAAACTAAAACTGAAATTGATCAAATGAGACATGTTAAATATGTATAAGAAATCATGTACGGGTCAATTCGTTTGACCTTTGGTCAACATCTGCTTGACTTTTGGTCAACATCTGCTTAACTTTTGGTCAACATCTCATTTAGTATTCAACAGTCGTTTGAATAACTCAAACAGTGGTTTGAACATCTATTTGACTATTGGTCAAAAGTTGATGGAAACCCATGTTAGGTTGAACAGTGTTTTGAAGAGGAAAATAGTGCTAAAATATAAGAAGACAGTGGATCTGGTTAAACATCTGTTTGACTTTTGGTCAACAACTGTTTGACTTTTGGTCAACATCTGTTTGCCCAATTAGATTGGGTGTTAAATTAAAGTTCTTTAAGTCATTGTTTCGTTTTCTTGAATTCTATGTAATTTTTCTAAAGAAGTACAAGAACAAACAATTTTACAAAATCCCAAATCACCCGATCACGTAAGTGCATTGAAGTAAAAGTGGAAATGATGTTATTCATGTGGTCCTGTTGCACTTTTGTTTGACCTCTAATATGGGTTCATGATCTAATCCGGTGATGTGAAGACATTGTTGTTGAATCCAATGAGATGCTTGATGTAATGAGGTCGTATTAATAACAAATAATAATTAATATAACTAAGTTTCCCGAGCCCAAAGTAATCCTGGGTAATAACCTAGTACCAAATAAATGAAGACAAGGTATTAAAATGGGTCAATATGTTGACCCGAGCCAGCTACGCATAAATAAGTTTTAGTTAAATATACGAGTTTGGTCAAATAAGTAGCGAAATTCCTTCGTCGTAAAATGAGGGACTAAAGTTGACCAAAACACCCTTGAAGGGTAAAATGGGCAAACGACCCATATGGGTTGTTTAGGAATTTGCATTATGATTATGGAATCATTAGATGTGAATAAAAGGTTATAGGCGTAAACATTCGTGGGTCAAATGCCTAAAAATGGGTCATTTGCGTAAAATGACTAACCGAAGGGTAAAATTTGGGATAATAGGTTTGTTATGCTAAATCCACCACAAAAATAGTTGTGGTGGAAAATAAGTAGATGTTTAAAATGTGGAGATGTAAAGTGTGAAAAGAGAAGAGTGAGATGGATGCCTAAATGCATAAGATCTTCTAAACGGGTCAAAATGAATTACGCGCATAACTCTAAAAATGGCTGCGTAATTCATAAAAGATGAAGGGTAACTTAAAAAATTTGAAGTTATATAAGTAATCCATGGCCTTATAATAATTGAGAAATAAGTTGGTTAATAGAATATGAAACGGGTTAAAATGTTATAATTAAATTTTTAAGCCGAGTGCTTAAAATTCCAGAATTAGGCAGAAAAAATGGGTTAACTTCATCCATTTTTTCTGTTAACGAGAAGGAAAATTCGGTAATTTTGTATGTAAATCTGTTAACTAAAAGTGCAATTCAGCCATATAAAATGACCGAATTGGTCTTCTTGTTAACAGAAAAAATGGGTGGAGTTAACCCAGTGGACTAAAATGGCAACGGTGAAACCTTTTTGGACCCACAGGTTAAAAATGAAACCTTTGGACTAAACTGGCAAAATTGCCCAAACCACAGGGACTAAAATGGCATTTAACTCATATTTATAAGAATTCACCTATGGATTACAATTCCAAGTTATGATATGAGTTAGTAACCGACAATTGATTAATAAATCAAGATGACCAAATAAATCATCTATTACTATTATTATATATATTAAAACATGTCATAATAGCTACAGTTAAGTTTTAGCTTTAAAACACTAAACTTCACCATTAAATAATAATTAAGATGTTTGCAATTAAAAGGAAAGATATCAACCATTAATAAAATTTCCTTTACTCCATAGTAGCTATTACAGTCACCGTCGCCGGAAGTGCTCGACGATGAGCTACAACTTGGTATAGCGTGTAAGGTTCCTGGGTGTTCTGTGGACTACCTGGTGGTTACCTTCCTCCCTATTTCAGGGTGAATGCTCCATCCATTTTCTGGGCCGGTAAGTTTCTTTGCTCATTTTCTTGTGTCTTTTTATTTGGTTCTCGCTTGGGTATCCCGGTCCCTTGATTGCTTAGTAGGTTTTATATCGGTCGCCGCTGTCATTTGATAGTTAAGCTAGATCGATTCTAATCCTATTAACCTCTTAAAGGTCCCGCGGTTTTTGTTTTTCGGTCATGGTGTTCGGGGGTTGTAGGGGGCAGTCGAACAGATTTGCTCCGCTGTCATATAATGAAATGCAAAGAAGAAAGCAGGTGGAACTCTCAAAAATAAAAAAACAACCGTTATTACATGAATGATGTTTGGCATAAAGTTCTAAGTAAGAAAGAAGTTAGGCAGGAGAAAGCTTTTGCTAATAGGGAGCTCAGACTCCGTAATGCCACGTCGTTTTTTATTTCTAACCTTCCTGAGACTTGCAACCGCGCAACCTTATGGAAGGCTTTCGGATACCTGGACAACTTGGAGGATGTATTTGTCCCAGTTAAGAAGGACAAGACTGGTAATAAATTCGGTTTTATAAAGTTGACGAATGTCAAGGATCCAGCATGGTGGATTGAAAAACTGAAGGAGACTCGTATCGATGGCGCGGTGATTGGTGTCAATCTTGCAAAATTCGATAGGGACGGTTTGAAGATTGAGCAGCAGCCCGAAGGTGTTAGAATATCGGTTTTTGATAGACTTCAAGGTCTGAAACCAGCGTCTGCCGCGGTTGGGTGTCCGGGTCCGTCAGGCTTGCAGCAACAAGGTAAGAAAACGTATCGCTCCGTCGTTCAACCTTTTGGGAATGAATGTACTGGCACTAATATTGAACTCCCTCCGATGAACTCGATTACTAAGAAATCTCTTGAATTCAAATCTCTTGTTGGCGAAGCAAAAGACATTGATATTCAGAACAACCTCAAAGAAAATCTACCGGGGATTGTGGAGGAAGGCCTAAACCTAAAATATCTGGGTGGATTAAAAGTGTTACTCTATTTCAATAGTTCGAAGGAAGCGGAAGAATTTCGGCATCAAAAAGTTAATGACTGGGAGAAATGGTTCTCGAGACTTTACGTTTGGGAAGGTATTCCTCCTCTTTTCGAGAAGGTCGCCTGGATCAAAGTTTTGGGTGTTCCTGTCTCCTTATGGGACCGTCACATTATCAACAAAATTGGAGAAAGGTGCGGCCATCTCCTCATCAAGTCGGAGGCAGAAGCTACTGATGGTAACATGGCGGAAGACCGTCTAGCTATTTTAGTTCACTCGGGTAAAAGGATAGCAGCAGAATTTAATCTGATTTGGAAGAAGCATAACATAAGCATGTGGGTGGAAGAAATTTCAGGGCAATGGATTCCGGCCTTTTTGAATGAAGGCGATACAGTGACAGATACTCCGGTGAGGTCGTCGGAGTCCGGTGAGTTCCTTTTTTCCGATAGTCTTGCTTCGAAAAACTGCATGGGAGACTCTTCATCTTCATGCATGGGAAGTCCAAAGGTTTGCACGACACCCCTTGCAAAGGAGACAACGCAGCCACATGAAGTGCATGGGGACCAAGATCAGCCGACTCTCGTTATTAATGAGGAGAGAGACAATGTGGGGCCTTTAGGAAATAATTCTTCTTTAATTGATGATAGAGTTTTCGTGGGGCCAGAAAAAGATAAAAGCCTGTTAGATAGTAATACTGGGAGTCCACTGGAGCCCTCTAGGCCCAGTTACATAACAACCAGGCGCAAACGCATTAATAAAAATCATGAGTAGGCCCAAGGAAAGGAGATTCCAGATCTCAATAAAGTTGTGGAGAATATGTCTGTCTCTGATCCCTTTAATATTGATGAAATCTTTAGGTTGGAAGAACAGACTCCGAATGAAGCTGAACCTGGATCGATTAACAAGGCTGTCAGAGAGGAGTCGGGTGTCAACCAGGAAGAAGATCAAGGTGGGGATTTTGTTACGGAAGTGTCTCGTACTCTTGATTTTGGAGCATGTTTGGGTACATGAGTGGAGGGCTTCAAAAATCACGTGAAGAAACTAGTCAGTGGGGAGATGGAGATAAATGGTTGCCAGTGAATTTTCTCTCAATTAGTATGAATGGGATTTCTGATTCCAGAAAAGGGTATTGGGTGCGTGGTTTAAAGAGTAAAGTGAAAGCCGATTTTATTGGGCTGCAAGAGACCCATCTGGGGAATTTGTCTGAGTCAGAGCTGAGGCGGTTCTGGGATCATTCCAAGATGGACTCGGTTGGGAGCTCAAAGAGGAGATTAGACTGTGTGGACTCGGTTGGGAGGTCGGGCGGTTTGGCGGCTTTATGGAACCCGGATATCTTTAGTGTGGAGTAGATCACAAAACATCAAAGGTTCCTGATCCTGAATGGCATCTCTCGGGAGTCAACGATACAGTAAACTTTGTTAATCGCCATGCCCCAAATGATCCAGTTTGTAGAAGGGGATTGTGGAGTGAGTTAGCCGCTATTCTCTCTTTGAGGGGAATATGAATCTTGCTGGGTGATTTTAACGATGTGAGATCTACTGATGAACGGGTCAACTCAAGATTCGACAAGGGGTCAACGGACGCTTTTAATGGTTTTATAGCAAGTGCTGGTCTCCTAGAATTCTCTATGATCGGAGGTAAGTTCACATATATCTCAGGGCACAGTGATGTTAAAATGAGTAAACTTGATAGGTTTTTGGTCAATGATCTTTTTATGAGTTCGAGGCCAAACGCCTTAGTGGAAGTTTATAAAAAGGGTGTTCAGATCACTGCCCCATCTCTTTGGCTTGTTTTGCTTCTGATTTCGGGCCGATCCCATTCAGGTTTTTTAATACTTGGATTGGGGAAAGTAGATTGGGGGAGATAGTAAATTTGGCTGTGAACAGAGTTTATGGTGGAAGTAATAAGGATCAGGAGCTTGCTGGCTTTCTTAAATGGATTAAACTGGAAGTCAAAAAGTGGAGGCAGGAGGTAAAAGTGGCAGACCAGAAGACCTTTAATGATATGCTTGAGACTATTGACAGGATCGAGAATAAAGCTAGTATCGGGCCGATTACAGATGAAGGGAAAAAAACCCGAATCGACCTCCGTGTGAAGGTGAACAAATTGGAATTGAATAATATTAAGGACATTCAACAAAAGGCAAGGGTTAAGTGGTTGAAATATGGGGATGAAAACAACACCTTTTTTTACAAAGTGGTCTCTGTGAACTTGGCTAGAAACAGAATCAATGGTCTGACTTTCCATGGCAGATTTATCGCGGACCCGGTGGAGCTCAAAGAGGAGATTAAACAGCATGTCGGAACAAATGGGCAGCCTTCTTTGTGATCGTTTTTCGGAGGAAGAAGTTTTTATGGCTATCAAGAGCTGTGACAGAGGGAAAGCACCAAGCCCTGATGGATTCTCCCTAAAATTCTTTAAATCCTTTTGGAGTAACATCAAGCATCTGGTTATGGGTATGTTAAATGCGTTTTACAGCGATGGTCGATCAGCAAGGGGTGTAATTCCTCCTTTGTGGCTCTAATCCCTAAAATAAACGACCCGCAAGAGTTAGCAAATTTCCGGCCTATCAACCAATCGGCCTTTGCTGGTGGCCGAAACATCCTTGATAGCCCTCTCATGGTGAGTGAGATGGTGGCATGGGCTAAAAGGTCAAAATATAAATTGCTTATTTTTAAAGTGGATTTCGAAAAGGCTTACGACTCTGTAAATTGGAAATTTATTTTTAGAATGATGGAGAAAATGGCGTTCCCGAATAAATGGCGGGATTGGATTAAGGGTTTTCTAACTTCGGGTATGGGTTCGGTTCTAGTGAACGGGTCGCCTACCAAGGAATTCAAATTCAAGAGAGGTCTTTTCCAAGGGGATCCTCTCTCCCCTTTTCTTTTTTCTCATTGCTATGGAGGTCATAAGTATGTTTATGAATGTAACGCCCAGATTTCCTAATCCGAAAAAGTAATATTACCATACTATTATTTTTCAAAATTCGGGCATGACCCATTCGTATTATGAATAATTCCCTGTAAGACCAACTTGTAAGATCTTAAATACGACACAGCGGAAAATATGAGCCCAAAAATTCCGTTCTTAAAAAGTCACATTAATTACATGAAGACCCAATTACAAATTGTAATACATTCATTAGAAAGGATTCACAATGTTACATTATATCAAGGCTTCATGACCTATTCAAAGCAACTATGTGACCTTTCTTTCCAGTACAATCCTTGCTCCCAACTCGATCTATGTCTACTTCACTTCGCTAGTGGTAGAGAAAACTCGTACGATACCTGTGGACACCACATACAACTTAACCATTAGTCATTAATACATCACGCAAAATCAAATTATGTAATAGAAGTTCATAAAGCATTCCATGAAGTAAACTTGGAATTGTCCAAGCGTATATCTTAAATATCCTTAATCTAAATCCTATTTCAGTTCTTCATGAACCCAACAATCTCATACCTGCATTACATTCCAAACTCAAAGCACATCATTAGTAATCGTAAGTACTCCGACGCCTTGATAACGTTCATACGTATATCTTTAGAGTCGTATATTCATACTCACATGCATTCACTTAGGCACCTATTATCATATATACCTATATGCAAACGTACCTTCATACATGTCTACGTCCCTACCTACGCACAAACAATCATTTACGAATTTATATACACTAGCTCATGCTTACCACTTCATACACGTATGCCTATGCACAAATAACATATTCATAACTCAACATAATATAGGCAATATACAAATCGACCTACGTGCCTACTAGATTCCTAAACATATTTACTTATACAATTTCTTACACTAATATGAAAACAATCCATTCTTTCGCTAACCGACGACCCTTAACATCTCTTATATTCAAAACCAATCCTTAACATAAGTTATGAGACCTTGGAACACCATTTAGACAAGTCCAATGTATAAAACAACAAAAATCCAACAAATCGCCTAAAGCACGATCCCTCGCGAGCCACGTAAGCCTTGGTTCACTTCTTCGCGGGGCGCGACAGCTCCACCGTAAGCTACGGTGGCTATCGTAGCCTACGGTGACCATAAAATCCTTACGGTTAGATGCTACTGCCTTACGGTGACCAAAAAGACTTCAGAACATACCGTAGCTTACGGTGGCTACCGTAAGCTACGGTAGTGCCCAGCTCAACTCCCATTTTAATCACTAAAACTCCCATATTTTGACCCTTACACATCCGAATCATATAAGACTTGTTCCTAATGGTCCGTAAAATATTCCCCCTTACATAATTGACTAGAAATCCTTACCCCGGAGTCCTAACCATTAAGAATTACGTTAACATTATATTGTTCATGCGCATTAATTTGACCCGTTTGATCTTTATTATGCACTTCCCGACTTACCTAACCACATTCGACTCTTTTCCATTAGACTTACCTTATCATTACCTTTAATTCATACTCTTTTACATGACTCTAAATAAATTACCAAACAACAAAACAAATTAAGTCAAAAGGGTAAGTTTGGGATTCACTTACTTTAAGCGTTCCTATTCGCATTCGCTTTCTTGCCTCCCCTTGACCCATTTGCCTTCCATGCTCATGCGATACCTATCCTTTCATGCCATCATTCCCATGACATTGTTAGTATATATGTTCATTCCATATCAACATCCATTTTAAATTCATAGTTACATTGACTTTTCAGAAAATCAACGATCAAGCATACAAACTCCCAACTTAGTAACTTATGTCCATATTGATGTAGTAGGCCATAATATCGATACCATATATATTTCATACTCATGTTTTAGAACACATTCAATCGCATGATCAATTAATTACACCATACACATGTATAAACAATCCATTACAACTAACGCTTTCATCATCCTACAATTGTCAACCACATTCAAAGTTAGTAGTTTAACATAATCTCAATGTCATTCTTTACTAATAAACCCACAAGCTACACATTTAGTGTACATCCATTTCTAAATTATCATTGAACAACTAGTCCGACACATGAGGTGCACCACACCATTCAAGTATAGAGTACAAACTCCTAAAACATACTTTTTACCAAAATCATCTCGTTAACTAATGCCCACATGTATTCCATGAAAACATACATCTCATGCTAATTTCACTATCAAACACCTCATTATCACATTCTATACCTAACTACCAAATTCTTGCATAAAAATTTCACCTTCTAACTTCACCTAGTCATTTCATCAAACACTTGGCACGCATACAAATTTTTAAGCCTAATGTACAAGTATTTTCATACTTTTTCTTCCTAGTTCTTCCTTTCAATCATCAACAATACAACATATCCAACTAATTACATACCATGTTCAACCTAACTAGCAAGGATTAGTCACATACGACATAATATATCAAGAATTTAAACAAAGATTGGACATGGGTGACATACCCATGTCGCCACTTTTACTAACCCAAGTGGGTTTCATCTTCAAACATCAATTAACATCAAATCTTGTATAATTCACATTCCATATGATAATTCTAACATATATTCATGCTTAATTTCACTAAATTTCATGGATTGATCAAAACCCATTCTATCAATTAGCATCAAATCATACAATCTAACTTACCCCATGTTGGAAACCGTTAGATGATTGAGAAATCGATCACATGCATACGAATTTCATCCATAAACGCCTCCAATTGTTAGGTTCTTGATGATTTAGAGAAGAAGGGTTTTCTCCTCTCCTCCCCTTTCCCTGCGTCGCACACCCCACCAACAGACACTGCACTTTTTTTTTATTCCTTGTTTAGTTTAAACATTTACATATTCAGCCCTTGTAGTCTTTAAGTTGTCATTCTTGTATAATTTTTCTAACTTTTTGAACTTCTTTCATTTATTTAAAACTTAGCTAATCTTTTAAAAACACTTAAACATTCAAATAATCCATTCTAAGATTTTTGGGGTGTTACAAATCTACCCCCCTTAAAGGAGGTTTCGTCCCCGAAACCTTCCTCACACCTACTCTTGTCTTTTCGTTGTACTTATTCAAAGTGCATATTACGTGCTGGTTACATTCAGGACCTTGGCTAAAGATTTCGTTCTCAAACAGCATGGTTGCACGCATTGTTCCTATCTTCTTGAATTAAATAATTTTTGGATAAATTTCCGATCTATTATTCGTGTCATTACACCTTATAGTGCTAGTTCCTAGCGCATTTCATTACTAACGGTCCATTCGTCTTTCTATTGGTTACACAACCTAAGATTTTACGACTCATTTCTCTCCTTCTAATAAAACATAATACACTCATGTTTCTACTTATTCAAACTATTTCAGTTCCTTTCATTCTATTCCTACATCATCTATGAGGTTTCCTTTGATCATCAAAAATATATCCTCACGTTCCATTTCTACATGTCTTCTAATCATTATTGTACTCATACGAGTGATCATTGCATCATCTCATACATACTTTGAACATTCGATTACCTAGTAGTACTAAAAACAAGACTGTCCTCCTCATAAGTACTTGTTCGTACTCAGTACAAGGATAAAGCATCATCCAGCGGTTGGTATCGTTACTTGAGCTACTTTAAAACTTTAAGTCTAGCCTCAAATTTAGTCATTAGCAACACTTTATTATTAGCTCTGTGCATATACTACTTGTTATACTAACCGGGCATGTCGTGTCTAAGCTTCATACAAAATTTCATTCAAGGCCTCTATACCCTCTTCCTAATGACATAAATATTTTCTTATGTTGATCGTTAGAAGTCGATTAATTCATACCATTCCATAATTATCCTACCATTCAATCCGTTCATACGTACAGATAAATTTACAGATTCTTACTTATTAATCAAGAACTAAACATTTTACTAACCTCGACTTCATTACATAGGTCAGTGATACGTAAGTCGGATCGACCCACTTCTTTATAGATATTTTCCGTACCAGAATCAATCCCATTCATTCGTGTAATACGCTCCCACTCATGAGCATTCTTCCATCAGCTCTACCACTATCATCATATTAAAGAATTCCACCATTCATATCTGTAAAATTATCGGTTAGCACATAACATTTCACATTTGCATTCTATATGGTGGTTGTTCGCCTAAGTCTCTTTCACAAATTTCTTACATACATGTTTAAAACATATTACACATTCCATTTCTTACATACTGTTCCTTTCATTTTAATGGTTATCTCGCCATCTTTTGCAGTTTGACTTTTCGAAAGCCCATTTGTAATTACATTCTGATCTATATTCACCAATTACCTAATTCTAACACACCCACCTCTAGTCGAGCTATAAGCTCCTATCAACAGCATAACCTTTATACATACCTGGCGCGAGTCAAATCCATGCCTTGCGTTAACTATTTCATTCCAGCTTGTGACATTACATGACTATACATTATGCTCACCTACAAATATATGCCTTGACCATTTAAAAAATTTCATACCGGGTTCAATGGCAATCTCCGTTTGACCATCATAACTCATTTGTCCTTTCAACCACCTTGCATACAACGTATTCACATAAATATGTATATAGATAAAAGTTTAAAACATAACTTGGGTAATATCCATTTTTTTAAAGAATATTTACTTGTTTGGTCCGTAATTACTTACGAATTTAAACCTTTCATTCTTATAATTCATTCCCTTCTATGCTTTGATTCTGTCTCGCGGTTTCTAACATATCATTCATACCCTTCCTTCCTTTTATGTTTCGGATTCGTCTCACGGATTTGAACGTATCATTCACATTCTTCATTCCTTCTATGTTTCGAATCCGTCTCGCGGATTCGAACATATCATTCACATTCTTCATTACTTCTTTGTTTTGAATCCGTCTCGCAGATTCGAACATATCATTCACATTCTTCATTACTTCTTTGTTTTGAATCCGTCTCGCGGATTCAATCATATCATTCATACTTTCCCTTTCGTATATGGTACTTTCAATTTCTTGAGAGTCTTACATTTCCCTACACCCTCACGTCCACCTACTCCCTAATTCTAACGGACATACATGTAACAATTATCATAGTCTCACGAACGTCATATGTTTCTTGTGTACTTGCCAGGTACACAATCCACATACTAGTTTCGTGTCTTCGTGTAATCGCCACCTTATGTCCGAAGAATTAGTTTTCGGCGTGTGTAACAATTTCAAAACTTCATTACTATCCCATTATTATCTTTCATTTAAAATTCTTCTTCTGTTGATAGGTTTTACCATTACATGTACTTACATATATTGAATCTACATACCTGGAACCAATTTATCTTACTGCGTGCCTTGGTGTCAGTCCGAGACCGCAGTCCTGGATCATCCTCTCCAAACAACTATGCTTATCTTACACATAACATAATGTTAGTTTCTTACTTACATTTGCTTCTACCTTTAGATCTTGATTGAGTCTTGGATTGTACGGGTTCCTTGTCACAAGAGCACACAGGTTTGAGTTCAAGTATTTACCTCCTCATACTTGATTTCCCTCAAACCAGGGCTCTGATACCAACTTGTAACGCCGAGATTTCCTAATCCAAAAAAGTAATATTATCACACTATTATTTTTCAAAGTTCGGGCATGACCCGTTCGTATTATGAACAATTCCCTGTAAGACCAACATGTAAGAACTTAAATACGACACAGCGGAAAATATGAGCCCAAAAATTTCGTTCTTAAAAAGTCACATTAATTACATGAAGACCCAATTACAAATTGTAATACATTCATTAGAAAGGATCCACAATGTTACATTATATCAAGGCTTCATGACCTATTTAAAGCAACTATGTGACCTTTCTTTCCCGTACAATCCTTGCTCCCAACTTGATCTATGTCTACTTCACTTCGCTAGTGGTAGAGAAAACCCGTACGATACCTGTGGACACCACATACAACTTAACCATTAGTCATTAATACATCACGGAAAATCGAATTATGTAATAGAAGTTCATAAAGCATTCCATGAAGTAAACTTGGAATTGTCCAAGCGTATATCTTAAATATCCTTAATCCAAATCCTGTTTCAGTTCTTCATGAACCCGACAATCTCATACCTGCATTACATTCCAAACTCAAAGCACAACATTAGTAATCGTAAGTACTCCGACGCCTTGATAACGTTCATACGTATATCTTTAGCATCGTATATTTATACTCACATGATTCACTTACGCGCCTATTATCATATACGCCTATATGCAAACGTACCTTCATACATGTCTACGTCCCTACCTACGCACAAACAATCATTTAGGAATTTATATACACTAGCTCATGCTTACCACTTCATACACGTATGCCTATGCCGAAATAACATATTCACAACTCAACATAATATAGGCAATATACAAATCGACCTACGTGCCTACTAGATTCCTAAACATATTTACTTATACAATTTCTTACACTAATATGAAAACAATCCATTATTTCGCTAACCGACGACCCTTAACATCTCTTATATTCAAAACCAATCCTTAACATAAGTTATGAGACCTTGGAACACCATTTAGACAAGTCCAATGTATAAAACAACAAAAATCCAACAAATCGCCTGCAGCACAGTCCCTCGCGGGCCGCATAAGCCTTGGCTTACTTCTTCGCGGGGTGCGACAGCTCCACCTTATGCTACGGTGGCTACCGTAGCTTACGGTGGCCATAAAATCCTTACGGTGAGATGCTACTACCTTACGGTGACCAAAAAGACTTCAGAACATACCGTAGCTTACGGTGGCTACCGTAAGCTACGGTAGTGCCCAGCTCAACTCCCATTTTAATCACTAAAACTCCCATATTTTGACCCTTACACATCTGAATCATATAAGACTTGTTCCTAATGGTCCGTAAAATATTCCCCTTACATAATTGGCTAGAAATCCTTACCCCAGAGTCCTAACCATTAAGAATTACGTTAACATTATATTGTTCACGCGCATTAATTTGACCCGTTTGATCTTTATTATGCACTTCCCGACTTACCTAACCACATTCGACTCTTTTCCATTAGACTTACCTTATCATTACCTTTAATTCATACTCTCTTACATGACTCTAAATAAATTACCAAACAACAAAACATATTAAGTCAAAAGGGTAAGTTTGGGATTCACTTACTTTAAGCGTTCCTATTCGCATTCGCTTTCTTGCCTCCTCTTGACCCATTAGCCTTCCATGCTCATGCGATACCTATCCTTTCATGCCATCATTCCCATGACATTGTTAGTATATATGTTCATTCCATATCAACATCCATTTTAAATTCATAGTTACATTGACTTTTCAGAAAATCAACGATCAAGCATACAAACTCCCAACTTAGTAACTTATGTCCATATTGATGTAGTAGGCCATAATATCGATACCATATATATTTCATACTCATGTTTTAGAACACATTCAATCGCATGATCAATTAATTACACCATACACATGTATAAACAATCCATTACAACTAACGCTTTCATCATCCTACAATTGTCAACCACATTCAAAGTTAGTAGTTTAACATAATCTCAATGTCATTCTTTACTAATAAACCCACAAGCTACACATTTAGTGTACATCCATTTCTAGATTATCATTGAACAACTAGTCCGACACATGAGGTGCACCACACCATTCAAGTATAGAGTACAAACTCCTAAAACATACTTTTTGCCAAAATCATCTCGTTAACTAATGCCCACATGTATTCCATGAAAACATACATCTCATGCTAATTTCACTATCAAACACCTCATTATCACATTCTATACCTAACTACCAAATTCTTGCATACAAATTTCACCTTCTAACTTCACCTAGTCATTTCATCAAACACTTGGCGCGCATACAAATTTTTAAGCCTAATTTACAAGTATTTTCATACTTTTTCTTCCTAGTTCTTCCTTTCAATCATCAACAATACAACATATCCAACTAATTACATACCATGTTCAACCTAACTACCAAGGATTAGTCACATACGATATAATATATCAAGAATTTAAACAAAGATTGGACATGGATGACATACCCATGTCGCCACTTTTACTAACCCAAGTGAGTTTCATCTTCAAACATCAATTAACATCAAATCTTGTATAATTCACATTCCATATGATAATTCTCACATATATTCATGCTTAATTTCACTAAATTTCATGGATTGATCAAAACCCATTCCATCAATTAGCATCAAATCATACAATCTAACTTACCCCATGTTGGAAACCCTTAGATGATTGAGAAATCAATCACATGCATATGAATTTCATCCATAAACGCCTCCAATTGTTAGGTTCTTGATGATTTGGAGAAGAAGGGTTTTCTCCTCTCCTCCGCTTTCCCTGCGTCGCACACCCCACCAACATACACTGCACTTTCTTTTTTTTATATTTATTCCTTGTTTAGTTTAAACATTTACATATTCAGCCCTTGTAGTCTTTAAGTTGTCATTCTTGTATAATTTTTCTAACTTTTTGAACTTCTTTCATTTATTTAAAACTTAGCTAATCTTTTAAAAACACTTAAACATTCAAATAATCCATTATAAGATTTTTGGGGTGTTACAATGAAAAGGGCGAGCAATTTGGGATTATTTCATGGCTGTCAACTTCCCAATGGAAATATCACACATCTACGCTACGCGGATGATGTCCTGTTTTTCGGAGTTTGGTCGGAACACAATATTGTTGCGTTGAACCGTCTATTGAGATGGCTGAATCTTGTCTCTGGTCTCAAGTTTAACCGCAATAAGTGTAAATTATTCGGCATCGGTGTTTTGGACTCCGAGGTGACTCGTTTCTCGTGGCTTCTCAAATGTGAAGTGGGTTCTCTCCTATTTACTCATCTGGGCATTCCGATCGGAGTAAATATGAAAAAGCCAAATTTTGGAAACTGGTGATGGATAGGTTCTCAGCAAAATTATCTAAATGGAAAGCTAAATATCTTTCTTTTGTGGGTCGCATGACTCAAGCCAAGTCGGTTCTCGGGAGCCTCCCATCTTATTTTCTCTCCTTGTTTGCGGCCCCTAAATTTGTTATCAATAAACTTGAAAATATTAGAAGGGATTTCATTTGGGGTAAATCAAACTCGAGGCATAAGCTAAGATGGATTCGGTGGGAGCTCTTAATGAAGTCAAAAAAGGCCGGTGGTATGGGTATTGGGGGAATTCAAGGTTTCAACCATGCGATGCTTTCTAAATGGTGGTGGAGGTTTAAAGAGACCCCAAATCAGTTATGGGCCGAAGTGGTGTCAGTGATTCACAAAGGTAATGTCACCAACGATCCCCCTCCTTTTATCCCTTAAAAAAACAATCCTGGGAGTATGGAAGGACGTTGGGTCGGTAGAGGTGGCCTTGTCAAAAATAGGTATTAACATTAAAGAGAACTTAGTGGTAGTGGGGGATTCTTGGAGAGGGCGGAGTGATCCGAACGGATCCTTTGCCGTCAAGCAGGTACGTTTAGACATTGAGAAGGCGGCCGACGGGGTTGGGAATGAGCCATATGTTTTCGGTTGGAACAATTGGTGTCACACCCCAACCACGTAAAACAACAAAAATATGGCGGAAACGTCGGGGAGTGTTGTAACAGAATTATTGTTTCACAACCATGGTAATTAAAGTTTTGTTTTATTTATAAACAAAAGTGGTATACATTGTCTTAAACAAAGAGAAACAAGAGTACATAACATTATTAAACTAGTTCTAGCTTCATTTTAACGTCACTAAGGCACAGGTCCGCCTAAGTGTATCTCGAACATCCTATGCAACAGCTCTTGAAACACATGTGAAAATAGGTACATCAGCATAAAAATGCCTGTGAGATACATAGGTTTTGTGAAAATAGGATTCATGACTTAGGTTTAAAGAAAAGTTTTGATAAGAATTAGTCATGAATCTTGTTAAGTGTTTTCTTTTATAAATCATATGAAAATGTGATAAGAAAATCATATTATATAAAAGAAAGATAGGTTATTAAATAACCAAGTAAGGTGAGTTGTATAAAACAAACTGTCTTGTGAAAAATATGTTATTTGTGTAAAATGTTATATGTCTAAATTGAAATGATTTAAATAACGCTACAATATGTAATATCATACAAGCACTTATATATAGGAAGTACCAGCGGCGTATCCACCATGATTGTATCATATTACACACGCCTCGATACTTAAATCACTTACCCAAACAAACCAACCAAATGTCTTGTTTAAACCAATATTAAATGTTTATGTCAAATGTGTATATCAATGTCAAAATGTTTATATCAAATGTAAATCATGTAATGTATATATCAATGTCAAAATGTTTATGTCAAATGTAAATCATGTAATGTGTAAACAAATATCATGTATGGTAAGTGAAATATATCAACTAAACCATAGGTAAAATGCACAAAACAAGGTATTGAAGTAAAACATAGTTTAAATCAAAGTTATGTTTTGTGGAATAAATGCATGCTATACTGATACAAACATCTATGCGGTATTGTGAAAATGCATACATTCAAGCCTTGAGACTGTGGCGATAAACCCTTAAACAAATTAAAGGTTTATCTAAGTTATGTGTATCGAATTCGGTCATTCCATCCATCCAAACAAACCTAGGATTTCAGGAACGGGAGTTGTCAATTCCTATGGTACCACTACCTACTAACGAACGGCCTGATCAATGTTAATGATTGTATTTTTGTCCCATTTAAACAAACCAAATGTCATACCAAAATGTAAGCATGTGATGTAAAACAAATGTACTAAGTATGCAACAAATGAACATACATAGCATGTGAAGTGATGTAAAACAATGCACTAAGTATGCACTAAATGGACATACATAGCGTGAAATGTAATGTAAAACAATGTACTAAGTATGAACTAAATGGACATACATAGCATAAAATGTAATGTAAAACGATATACTAAGTATGCAACAAATGGACATACATTGCAAAAACACAGTGAAATTATGTACTATAAGTGTACTATTGAACATAACAAGCATGTGGTATGAAAACATGGAAAGCACGAAAGTAACAAGTAGGCACATGTGTTTCACCCGAAAACATTTGAAAAACAGTAAAAGAGGGGACTATGTACTCACTTGAGATTGCTCAATAGTCTTTAGATTACCACCAAGCAATGCTAGAAAGATCACGGAATCAAATGGCACCTAATATAGGTATCTATGTTAATAAACGGACCTAAATCGGAGGATCGGATAAAATGTGGTTTCGTAAACCAAATGAGTATATGAACTCATGTAATATGGTTTAACAAAGCCTACATTCTAAAACGGAACCTAGCCTAAGTGCTTACGACCCAGTACGACCCGTTTAGGTAGCTTACGCTACTTTAACGAGTCGTTCACGTAAAACGCATTCGGACCTCCTAACTAGTCTTAAGATAAGTAAAATATGCCTTAGCATGTCTAATATTGTTGCCTAATCAGCTTAGATGTCAAAAATTATGTTACATATGCTTAAACTGAATTTTGGCGTAAAAAGGGCGTTTTGGTAATTTTCCTAAGGCATATAAACTACCTATCATACAACTAACTAAAATACGTGACCATAAGGTATAACCTCGGAAGGTTATTCCCTATACAACTATGGTCACCTAATGTGTTTGGTCGGATCCTAATGATCGACTAAATGGGTCGGGTTCGAAAGTCTAAGCGGTTGTTTAGACCGCTTACCTTACGACCCTATATAAGCACTAAACCTAAAGTGACGAGCTAAACATGTTAAAACATGTTTAACGTATTTAGAAAACAGGTTTGGTATCAAAACAAACGGTCTTGATACCTAAAAGTTGTTTGGTTACAAAATACGCAAGAATACGCATTTTGGCCGAAACTACGACTCGCCACTATGCCTAAATAACGTGGTAATCAATAGGTATAGTCACAAGGGACTATAACCATCGTGATTACGCTCACGTTACGAAGTTTAAACGAACTTCGTGTTGACCATAAACTGGTCAATGCTGAAAGTCAAACAATGTTTGACTTTCACACTTAAAACACGTAAAAGAACGAAAGAGGACTTGCAACGGGTCCAAGAATGGAAACTTTGATCCGAATATTCTCAGGTATGAAGTGAAAATCACATCAACTTAGAGAACCAATTCAGATTCAAAGGTTTGAGTTTTGAAGTGCAAAGGGGTGGGGTTTATATAGAGTTTGGAGAGCCGTTAAGGTCTTTCATCGAAAACCGTGCTTCGATCTCAACCGTACATGTGCACCCATGGTTTTATAATACCATGGGCACCCCAAAAATGGCCCATAGATTCGAAAATACCATGTGCAAGGTCCCTAAACAGCTGGAACAGGTTGTAATTAGCTGGAAAACACATTTGTGCAGATCTGACACTAGCTCGTGGCACGCGTAAGAGTCATGGGGGGACTTACGCGGCCCGCCTGAGATCCCAGTTCAGCAACAAACTTTCAGAAATTACAAAAATGGTCCCTGCAGTGGTTTAAGCTCATTTTTGACACATCTAAGGCCCGTTAAGCCAACTTTAAGGGCCTACAATGATTTCTAAACATAGTGGACATGAAACACGCTCAAAAATATGTCAGATATCGGTTCGTTTGGCCGTACGATCACGTTATTCGGTTAATTACGACGAAACGCGAACGGACGTTAAAAACGTTCCAAATTACGCGACAAATGGATTTTTATCATGCCAATCACTAAAATAAAATATTTTAATGATTACATAAATTTTTGGATGTCTGGATATATTCAGAACGTAAGATATGCGCGAAAATGCAAACTTATGCACTTTTTGACGCTTTTAGTCCCTGAATGAGCATAAAGTTTATTTTAGCATACCGAACCCCTCAAAGCCTATTTCTAAGCTATGTGAAGGATATTTAGGGTATGTTTAACTTATGATCATGTTCCAGAATGTTCGTTACAGTACGAATCGCCATACTTTCGCAGTTTGTCGAATTTAGTCCCTGTAAGCGAATAAACTTGATTTTGCCATACCAAAGCCTTCAAAACTTATTTCTAAGTTATGTAAAGGTTATTTAAGGTATGTTAAGCATAAATTGATGTTCCGGAGTATTTTTCGTGTTAAACTGATTACGTTTATGCACCAGTTTGCGTATAACTCTCCAGAAAGCGATATAGAGTTTGAAATTGAACGAAAATCAAAACATGAAAAATGTCAAACATAAACAAAAAAATATTGGGATCAAATAACATTATTTTATTGATAACCGAACAGTTTACAATGATTACAGACACAGGTGTCACAGTCTCCCCTACTTGTGGAAATTTCATCCCGAATTTTATTTAGAGGAAACTCGTGAGAAAAGATGTGGATATTTCGCCTTCATTTGATCTTCACGTTCCCAAGTAAATTCTGGTCCACGTTTAGATTCCCAGCGAACTTTGACTAGTGGAATGCGCTTGCGTTTGAGCCACTTAACTTCACGGTCCATGATTTCCACAGGTTTCTCAACAAAATGCATCGTGTTATCAACACGAATCTCATCAAGTGGTATGTGGAGGTTCTCATCAGCTAAGCACTTCTTGAGATTGGACACGTGAAAGGTTGGATGAACGTTTCCAAGTTCAGGAGGTAACTCAAGTCTGTAGGCTACCTTACCGATTCTTTCGACGATCTTGAATGGTCCAACGTATCTAGGTGCAAGTTTTCCTGTCTTTCCAAATCTGATCACACCTTTCCAAGGTGAGACCTTAAGTAATACATGATCACCGACTTGAAATTCCAAGGGCCTGCGTCGTCGGTCCGCGTAACTCTTTTGACGGCTTCGAGCTGTCTGAAGGTTATCATGAACTTTCTTAACCTTATCTGTTGTCTCTAGAATGAGGTCAGGTCTAGTAAGCTGAGCCTTACCGATCTCATTCTAGCAGACTGGTGAACGACATTTTCGACCATAGAGAGCCTCGAAAGGAGCCATGTTGATGCTGGAGTGATAACTGTTGTTGTAGGAGAATTCAATCAATGGAAGATGTGAATCCCAACTACCACCAAAATCGATCACACAAGCTCTAAGCATATCCCCCAAAGTCTGGATTGTTCTTTCAGTTTGGCCATCTGATTGCGGATGATAAGTTGTGCTCAAATTAAGTTGGGTTCCCATAGAAGATTGCATGGTTCTCCAAAAACGAGACGAGAATCGAGCATCTCTATCAGAAATAATGTTCAAAGGAACACCATGTCTAGATACAATTTCATCCACATAGATTTTAGCAAGCTTGTCGGCAGATAGATCCTCGCGGATCGGCAAGAAATGCGCTGATTTTGTAAGACGATCAACAACTACCCAGACGGCATAATGACCTCCCTTAGTGCGCGGAAGTTTGGTAATAAGATCCATAGTGATGTTTTCCCATTTCCAAACTGGAATCTCTGGTTGCTCCAATAAACCAGAAGGATGTTGATGTTCAGCCTTAACCTTAAGACAAGTAAGGCATTTTGAAACGTATAAGGCAATGTCTTTCTTCATACCAGGCCACCAATACTGAGTACGAAGATCCTTATACATTTTGTCAGCACCAGGATGAATAGAATAACAAGACTTATGAGCTTCATCCATAAGCAAGGTGCGAAGATCATCTTGACTTTGGACCCACAAACGGTCCATGAAATAATATGATCCACTGTCCTTTAGTTCAAGATCAAGCTTAATGTGATAGGGTAATTCCTTACCCATCAAACCTTGTGAAACACAAGTATGTTGAGCCTGAGAAATGCGAGTTTGGATATCATATCGAGCTTGAATATCAGATTGAACACGAACACAATGAAGCTTGACATGTTCTTTACGACTCAAAGCGTCAGCCACGACATTCGCCTTACCAGGATGGTAGCGAATTTCACAATCATAGTCGTTTAGAAGTTCAACCCAACGTCGTTGCCTCATGTTGAGTTCTTTCTGATTACAGATGTGCTGAAGACTCTTGTGGTCAGTGAAAACCACACATTTTGTACCATACAAATAGTGTCTCCAGATTTTGAGAGCGAATACAACTGCACCTAACTCAAGATCATGAGTGGTGTAGTTCTTCTCATGTACCTTCAACTGTCTTGATGCATATGCTATGACTTTGTTCCTTTGCATAAGAACACAGCCAAGACCCAAGTTTGATGCATCACAATACACGACAAAATCATTATTGCCCTCAGGCAAAGATAGAATAGGCGCATTACATAGCTTCTGCTTCAAGGTCTGAAACGCTTCTCTTGTTTGGTTCCCCATTCAAAGGGTTTGTTCTTCTGTGTTAGAGCAGTTAGAGGAACTGCAATCTTTGAGAAGTTTTCGATGAAGCGGCGGTAATAACCCGCGAGACCAAGAAAAGAACGAACCTCAGTAGGAGTAGTAGGCATATCCCAATCCTTAATCGCACTGATCTTGGAGGGATCTACATGAATACCTTGTTCGTTGACAATATGTCCTAAAAATTGAACTTCCTTAAGCCAAAATTCGCACTTGGTGAATTTGGCGAAAAGTTTCTCTTTCTTTAGGAGTTCCAGAGTAAGACGAAGATGTTGCTCGTGATCAGCTTGCGTCTTAGAATATATCAAAATGTCATCAATGAAAACGATGATGAACTTATCTAAATAAGGCTTGCAGACCCTATTCATTAAGTCCATGAAAACAACAGGAGCATTAGTCAAACCAAATGGCATAACTGTGAACTCATAATGGCCATAACGAGTGCGGAAAGCAGTCTTAGGAATATCTTCTTCATGCACACGAAGCTGATGATACCCAGAACGCAGATCAATCTTTGAGAAAGAAGAAGCACCCTGTAACTGATCAAAGAGATCATCAATGCGAGGTAGGGGATATCGATTCTTGATGGTAAGCTTGTTAAGCTCATGGTAATCGATGCACATCCTGAAAGATCTATCCTTCTTCTTGACAAAAAGAACACGAGCACCCCAAGGTAAAAAGCTAGGACGGATAAAACCTTTGTCAGAAAGCTCCTGAAGCTGCTTAGACAACTCTTGCATCTCAGACGGTGCAAGACGATATGGAGATCTGGCAATAGGATTTGCATCAGGTACAAGATCAATACGGAACTCGACTTGGCGTGCTGGGGGTAAACCAGGTAACTCTTTAGGAAACACTTCTGGATAATCCCGAACAACAGGGATATCTTGAATAGACTTACCTTTGCCTTTATCTGCTACGACATGTGCCAAGAAAGCCACATAATTCTTTCGCAGATACTTCTGAGCTTGAGTACAAGACATGAGCTTGAGACTACTAGCAGGTTTCTCTCCACGAACCTGTAAGATCTCTCCTGACGAAAGCGGCAAACGAACGATCTTCTCGAAACAAACTACCTCTGCGTGATGTTTGGCTAACCAATCCATACCCACTATGACGTCAAAACTTCCAAGTTGCATCGGTGTGAGGTTAATGGGAAAAAGATGATTGTTAAGGTTCAACTGGCAGTTACGAAGAACAGAATCGAGAACAATAGGATCACCACTAGCAACTTCTACTGTCAAAGGCTTTCCTAGTTTTGTTCTAGACATGCGAAGCAATGGCTCAAAAGACAATGACACAAAACTCTTATCGGCACCCGAATCAAAAAGAACAGATGCAGACTGATTGTTAACAAAGAACGTACCGTTGACCACCTCGTTGTCTGCTTGTGCCTCTTGAGCATTCAAGTTAAAGACTCGTCCACGAGCCTGAGCTTGGTTTGTATTCACCAACCTTTGACACTGATTACGGTAGTGGGTCAGATCCCCACAGTTATAGCACGAACCAGGAGGGAAATGAGGTCGTGCAGCTTATGCTTGCTGTTGAGCAGGCGGTTGAGCAACATGTTGAGCTGGGTTACGCGCGGCCAGATTCTGAGCAAAACGACAAACATCAGCAAGTTGACCTGACTTTCCACAATTGGTACAGAAACGGCACGGAACTTGCGGCTAATGGTGGCTATTGCATCTGTTGCACAACGGTGCATTCCCCGCGTACCGTTTCTTAGCTGGTGGTGGTGCGGGTTGGTTAGGAGCTGCCTGGTTAACTTGGGCAGTGATGGCAAAATTCTGGGAAGCCTTATGCTTCCTAGACCCCTTCGAGGAACCAGAATCCTTGCCCTTCTTGTTCTTACCCTTCTTGCTCTCACCCTGATCAGACGACCGTTTCTTACCCTTGTCACCGTTCCTGTGTAACTTCCCCTTTCGGACTTGCGACTCAGTCAATGTCGTAGCTAACTCGATTGCCTGACGAACTGTGGTAGGGTTACTACCAGTGACGATGTCTTGTACGGAGTCAGGTAAGCCATCAATATACCTCTCGATAGCTTTCTCGAGTGCGGTAACCATGGTAGGGCAAAGTAAGCTCAACTCTTCATACCTATCAGTGTATGCCCGGTGTTCTCCACTGTCCTGCTTCAAATCATCAAATTCCCTTTCTAAAGCTCTCAATTCATGACAAGGACAAAACTCCCTCATCATAAGAGCCCTCAGTTCAGCCCATGTCTGTGCTAATGCAACCTCTGCACCATGGTCTCTCATAACCCCGTTCCACCATGTAAGAGCCCTCTTCTGAAATACACTTGAAGCAAACTCGACTTTCCGATTTTCAGGACACTGAACATGACAGAACGTACTCTCAATGCTCTCGAACCACTGTAGGAGCCCAGTTGACCCTTCAGAACCACTGAACTTGAGTGGTTTCGCCGAATTGAAATTTTTGAAATTGCATGGAGTATTCTGGTTATTGTTGGCTTGGTTCACTTGAGCAATAATGTCAGCGAGTACAGCAGCCATATGCTGTGCCATGATATGTGCCATTTCGGCATTAGGTAGCGGATTTTCGCGTAGAGGAGGCATTCTAAAAGAGGAAACATGAGAGAAAACGAGTGAGATGATTAGATGAAAAGAATGAGATGATGCAAAAATCGACAAAACAAAGATGGTGGTCATTCGTTTGTGCCACAAAGCAAACAAACGACGCACAGTGACTAATCAAAGTAAATGGGTCAAAAATAATGTATCGCGAAGACATGCTCGCCTATAATTGAACACTCACCCCAAGAGTTCCTAGGTAAGAGTGACTGGTCCGATTATGTGGATTTGTACGAACACTCTAGCCTTAGACAGAAAACCCAGGGTTCAGGCATTCATTCTTCCAGTTTGCACGTGTTCACACTATTTAGAACCCAAAACTTTGACGAGATTTTGAAAACTTGGAAGGCACAAGGCCAAAAGAATCAAACTGGAAGGGTTCAAAACCTTGTAATAAATCATTTAAAAACAGATGATTGATTTTCAAAAATCGTTCTGGAAAAATTGGGTTCTTGTTTTGGTAATCACCTAAGGATAGGTGAAGTGCATGTTTTAAGATCTAAACACAAGATAACTTGTGTTGGGGTCCTAGAAAGGTTATAGTCTAGGTCAAAGCATTACTAATAACCTAATTCCCTATAACCATTGGCTCTGATACCAACTCTTCTGTCACACCCCGACCACGTAAAACAACAAAAACGTGGCGGAAACGTCGGGGAGTGTTGTAATAGAATTATTGTTTCACAACCATGGTAATTAAAGTTCTGTTTTATTTATAAACAAAAGTGGAATACAATGTCTTAAACAAAGAGAAACAAGAGTACATAACATTATTAAACTAGTTCTAGCTTCGTTTTAACGTCACTAAGGCACAGGTCCGCCTAAGTGTATCTCGAACATCCTATGCAACAGCTCCTGGAACACATGTGAAAATAGGCACGTCAGCATAAAAATGCCTATGAGATACATAGGTTTTGTGAAAATAGGATTCATGACTTAGGTTTAAAGAAATGTTTTGATAAAAATTAGTCATGAATCATGTTAAGTGTTTTCTTTTATAAATCATATGAAAATGTGATAAGAAAATCAGATTATATAAAAAAAAAGATGTAAGGTTAATTAAATAACCAAGTAAGGTGAGTTGTATAAAACAAATTGTCTTGTAAAACAATGTCTTGTGAAAAATATGTTATTTGTGTAAAATGTTATATGTCTAAATTGAAATGATTTAAATAACGCTACGATATGTAATATCATACAAGCACTTATATATAGGAAGTACCAGCGGCGTATCCACCATGCTTGTATCAAATTACACACGCCTCGTTACTTAAATCACTTACCCAAACAAACCAACCAAATGTCTTGTTTAAACCAATATTAAATGTTTATGTCAAATGTGTATATCAATGTCAAAATGTTTATATCAAATGTAAATCATGTAATGTATATATCAATGTCAAAATGTTTATGTCAAATGTAAATCATGTAATGTGTAAACAAATATCATGTATGGTAAGTGAAATATATCAACTAACCCATAGGTAAAATGCACAAAACAAGGTATTGAAGTAAAACATAGTTTAAATCAAAGTTATGTTTTGTGGAATAAATGCATGCTATACTAATACAAACATCTATGCGGTATTGTGAAAATGCATACATTCAAGCCTTGAGACTGTGGCGATAAACCCTTAAACAAATTAAAGGTTTATCTAAGTTATGTGTATCGAATTCGGTCATTCCATCCATCCAAACAAACCTAGGATTTCAGGAACGGGAGTTGTCAATTCCTATGGTACCACTACCTACTAACGAATGGCGTGATCAATGTTAATGAATGTATTTTTGTTCCATTTAAACAAACCAAATGTCTTACCAAAATGTAAGCATGTGATGTTTTACAAATGTACTAAGTATGCAACAAATGAACATACATAGCATGTGAAGTGATGTAAAACAATGCACTAAGTATGCACTAAATGGACATACATAGCGTGAAATGTAATGTAAAATAATGTACTAAGTATGAACTAAATGGACATACATAGCATAAAATGTAATGTAAAACGATGTACTAAGTATGCAACAAATGGACATACATAGCAAAAACACAATGAAATCATGTACTATAAGTGTACTAATAAACATAACAAGCATGTGGTATAGAAACATGGAAAGCACGAAAGTAACAAGTAGGCACATGTGTTTCACCCCAAAACGTTTGAAAAACAGTAAAAGAGGGGACTATGTACTCACTTGAGATTGCTCAATAGTCTTTAGATAACCACCAAGCAATGCTAGAAAGATCACGAAATCAAATGGCACCTAATATAGGTATCTATGTTAATAAACGGACCTAAATCGGAGGATCGGATAAAATGTGGTTTCGTAAACCAAATGAGTATATGAACTCATGTAATATGGTTTAACAAAGCCTACATTCTAAAACGGAACCTAGCCTAAGTGCTTACGACCCATTAAGACCCGTTTAGGTAGCTTACGCTACTGCGTCGTTCGCGTAAAATGCGTTCGGACCGCCTAACTAGTCCTATGATAAGTAAAATATGCCTTAACATGTCTAATATTGTTGCCTAATCAGTTTAGATGTCAAAAATTATGTTACATATGCTTAAAATGAATTTTGGCGTAAAAAGGGCATTTTGGTAATTTTCCTAAGGCATATAAACTACCTATCATACAACTAACTAAATGACGTGACCATAAGGTATAACCTCGGAAGGTTATTCCCTATACAACTATGGTCACCTAATGTGTTTGGTCGGATCCTAATGATTGACCAAACGGGTCGGGTTCGAAAGTCTAAGCGGTTGTTTAGACCGCTTACCTTACGACCCTATATAAGCACTAAACCTAAAGTGACGAGCTAAACATGTTAAAACATGTTTAACGAATTTAGAAAACAGGTTTGGTATCAAAACAAACGGTCTTGATACCTAAAAGTAGTTTGGTTACAAAATAAGCAAGAATACGCATTTTGGCCGAAACTACGACTCGCCACTACGCCTAAATAACGTGGTAATCAGTAGGTATAGTCACAAGGGACTATAACCATCGTGATTACGCTCATGTTACGAAGTTCAAACGAACTTCGTGTTGACCATAAACTGGTCAAAGCTGAAAGTCAAACAATGTTTGACTTTCACGCTTAAAACGCGTAAAAGAACGAAAGAGGACTTACAACGGGTCCAAGAATGGAAACTTTGATCCGAATATTCTCTGGTATGAAGTGAAAATCACATCAACTTAGAGAACCAATTCAGATTCAAAGGTGTGAGTTTTGAAGTGCAAAGGGGTGGGGTTTATATAGAGTTTGGAGAGCCATTAAGATCGGTCATCGAAAACCGTGCTTCGATCTCAACCGTACATGTGCACCCATGGTTTTATAATACCATGGGCACCCCAAAATGGCCCATAGATTCGAAAATACCATGTGCAAGGTCCCTAAACAGTTGGAACAGGTTGTAATTAGCTGGAAAACACATTTGTGCAGATCTGACACTAGCTCGCGGCCCACGTAAGAGTCATGGGGGGACTTACGCGGCCCGCCTGAGATCCTAGTTCAGCAACAAACTTTCAAAAATTGCAGAAATGGTCCCTACAGTGGTTTAAGCTCATTTCTGACACATCTAAGGCCCGTTAAGCCAACTTTAAGGGCCTACAATGATGCCTAAACATAGTGGACGTGAAACAAGCTCAAAAATATGTCGGATGTCGGTTCGTTTGGCCGTACGATCACGTTATTTGGTTAATTACGACGAAACGCGAACGGACGTGAAAAACGATCCAAATTACGCGACGAATGGATTTTTATCATGCCAATCACTAAAATAAAATATTTTAATGATTACATAAATTTTTGGATGTTCGGATGTATTCAGAACGTAAGATATGCGCGAAAATGCAAACTTATGCACTTTTTGACGCTTTTAGTCCCTGAATGAGCATAAAGTTTATTTTAGCACACTGAACCCTTCAAAGCCTATTTCTAAGCTATGTGAAGTATATTTAGGGTATGTTTAACTTATGATCATGTTCTGGAATGTTCATTACAGTACGAATCGGCATACTTTCATAGTTTGTCGAATTTAGTCCCTGTAAGCGAATAAACTTGATTTTGCCATACCAAAGCCTTCAAAACTTATTTCTAAGTTATGTAAAGGATATTTAAGGTATGTTAAGCATAAATTGACATTCCGGAGTATTTTTCGCGTTAAACTGATTACGTTTATGCACCAGTTTGCGTATAACTCTCCAGAAAGCGATATAGAGTTTGAAATTGAACGAAAATCAAAACATGAAAAATGTCAAACATAAACAAACAAATATTGGGATCAAATAACATTATTTTATTGATAATCGAACAGATTACAATGATTACAGACACAGGTGTCACAATTGGGCCCCTCCGAAAGTGAATTATTTGCTTTGGAGGGCTAGCATTGGAAAAGTTGCTTCAAAAGTTGGTCTAATTCATAGAGGTGTTCCGCTTGATGATAGCATTTGTCCTAAATGTGGGATTTACGATGAGGACCCCGATCATATTTTTGTTAATTGTCTGTGGGCTCGTAGTACTTGGTGGAATATTCTGTCTTGGATCCGTATCAGCTTCCCGGTTGATATTTTCAACCTTAAAAATCTGATATCTTTCATCAAGGCTTGCCCAGGAGGAAAAGTTTGGAAGCATTTGATCTACACGGTAGCCATGGGGACGATTTGGAGGATTAGGAATGCTAGAAACGAGAAGGTTTTTGAAGACCACTTCATCCCTATAAATATAACTATGGAGAAAATCAAAGAAGACGTGTTCCTATGGGTTAGAAACCGAACCAATCTTAAGTCAACAAGTTGGGAAAAGTGGAAGAGTTTTGATGTTTTAGATATGTTGTAATCTGTTTTCTGTTTCTGTTGTTGTTCGTTTCCTGCGTTTTTGTTGTTTTTCAGCTTCTTGCTGGCTCTTTATATATATATATATATATATATATATATATATATATATATATATATATATATATAAAGTGTTGTTTGCTGTTCAAAAAACACTAAACTTCAGAGAAGTAAAAGCTATAATATATTTTTTTTGTTTTTAACATTAATGTTTTTTTTTTACTTTTTACTTCAACTCACATATATTTTAATATAAAAAAATCTTACATTTACAAGTAATATCTATTTCCTGGAGTAAACTGTCAAAATGGTCCCTAAGGTTTGGTTACTTTTCCCACTTTGGTCCAAAACTCAAACCTTTTGAATCTGGGTCCATGTGGTTTCAGTTTTATTGCCATTTTCATCCAAAAGCAAAATATGGTCAGATTTTTCAGTTAACATGCAGTTTTTTTGTCTTTTTCCTAATGAAGGGAAAAATGGTCAGATTTTTTAATTTGTTATAATAAAACGTTAAAATACCAGTTTGCCCTTCATTAAAAGGGAGGAAAAAGACCAAAAAAAACAGGATATTAACTGAAAAATCTTATCAGATTTTGATTTTGGATGAAAATGGGAACAAAACTGAAACCACAGGGACCTAGATTTAAAAGGTTTGAGTTTTGGACTAAAGTGGCAAAAGTGACCAAACCTCAGGGACCATTTTGGCAGTTTACTCTATTTCCTATTTATTGAAATATTCATGAGCTTAGTGCTAATTTAAACTAATTATTTAGAAATTTTAATTGTTTCTATATCGGTGCCTGATACAACCCCCAACCCCATCTTGGGCGGGAGCCGTGAACAGTCAAGTGGTACCGGTGTTTATTAAATTCGTGGCGAAAAAATTTCATTAAGACCGTAGTTAGGAAAAAATTCAGAGTTGTAAAACACCAAAGTTTTATTATTAAACAACACGGATAAAACCCATATTATAAGCAAAGGTTTTTATAGAAATAAACCTTATTTTGACAAAACACATTTTCTTTTATTTATTCTGATAATATAACCACTTAAATTAAGCCTTCGGTGCTTCATAGCATGTTCCTTTACTTTCATAGTAAGTCACCTGAAACGCGTTTAAAAACATTTTATCAGCGAAAAATACTGGTGAGTTCATTCATTTGTACAAACACATTCTTATAATTACAACATTTAGAGTTTTTATATTTGTTTATCTTACCAAACTACTATTGGCTAACTCATTGTCCAATAGTAAAGAAACTATTTTAAATAGTATTTGTCACTCGGTGGCAGTTCCTGTGACTGTGGTCATATCACTCATTGGCTAACCCATTGTCCAATAGTGATGCAGAACAAGTAATGTATACAAAACCCCACTACTGACAGTAGTTTCCTAGTAAAAATACAAAGACTTAATCACTGTAATATAAGTAACAATTGGAAAACATTTAGGGTTTTGAAAGCATTTGATAAAAAGAGAATGATTCACTTTGTAGATTTAGGGTTTTGATTATTATAGCCTCCTTGTATTAAGCTTGGGTTCCTAATAAACATAATGCAACACGTATTAGTGTATTAACCCAATTCAAACTTTAACGATAATCACGAGATCAAAACCTCAACGTAGTTAACAAAGTATAGCCTTATTCAGGCACTCATTTGACATCCGTTGATGGGTTTCAGATCGATCGGACAGGGTATCGTACTAGTGATCAGGGTTTCGTACACTTTTATGTAGCAGAGATTTATAGTTTAGGGGCTCGGGAATTATAACGACAGAAAAAGAGAGCGTTTGATCAGAGAATTTGATCAAACAGGTGCAAAAGTTTCTATCATAAACTAGCCTTTATATATCCCACCTGGGATTCCCAGGAGCGTCGCGGAAGGAGACAGGGTCTCTTCCGCGTGTCGCCTAGAGGGTCAGCCTGGCCTAGGTTGCCACATGTCCAACATAGGTCTGACATGTGGCGCGACGTCGTGACACGTGTCCCTGGCCGCCTTTTTCGTCCAATCGTGTTTTTTCTCGTTTTTCGTGCTAGTTCTTATCGCGTATGCTCGGGTCTCGATCCTAAATAGTTCGGTTTTTAATTGCGAGTCTAATAAGGGTACTTTTGTGCGGGTTGGTTCATCAACAGTCAAGTTTTCTTAATCGCTAAGTTGGGTATACGAGTTTCGTCGCGCGCACTTCTGGTTTTGATTACGGGTTATCGTCGAGAATATTTTTGAGGGTTGTTACAGTACCGATGTTCGTAATATACGTCTTTAATCAATTTAAATTTTATGTAATTTGATTTTTTTTGATAGTTTGCGTTCGCTAACTTCTTTTTTTTAAAGCAGAGTATTTTTGGTAGCTTAATTTATGCGAGTATCCCTACCATGACAAACCAATTCCGACTGAGCGACAACGGTACAGGTATTACTGAACCGGTATTGATACTTATTATTATGGTTTTTGATCAATGTAAAATACATATGAATATCCTTTTGGGCATATCAAGTTTTTTCAATGGGGTTTTCTTTTTTAGTTGTTATAACAAGTGCCAGTACCGTAAAAAACCAAACAAACACCGATCTAATTTCCGCCGCGTAGCGCGAAGTATTCCATTAGTTAATATAAGTTATTAACATGCAACGTTGATATATGGGTTTTGATTTTACAAACTCTAACTGAATTCTTTCTTTATATTTAATAATAATCATTATTTTGTAGTTTGTGACCAAATTATATATATATTGTGGGGTCCTAGAGTGAACACTAATGTATTTGTGAACTAAGTGAACAAATCCTGGCCATTGATTTACATCATCAAATCGTAAAATACACTAGTTTATTTCATCATCAAATCCTGACTATTGATTTACACTTGTGTATTGATAATCAAGGGCTAGGATTAGTTTACTAGTATTCACAACCAATGGGGTTGTTCACAAATGAACCTATATATATATATATATATATATATATATATATATATATATATATAGGGCAAGGATATATAGGAAACCATTTTTTAGTGAGAAAACTAAGGAAACCCAATTGTGACCATTGATCTTGATGATCTAATGGTTGAGGAAATAACTAGCATTATTGAATTAAATAAATTGCAATGTTTATCTTCATATGTAGTTTAAAGGGTATTTGGGTAAAAACACAATGAAACAAGGTACATAGAATATATTAAAAAAATGTGAGGCTTGTATCTTTCTTCTGTACAAGTCACCATCATCATCATCATCATCATCCATTCTCTCTCTCTTTCTTCTATACAAGTCACCATCATCATCATCATCATCCATTCTCTCTCTCTCTCTCTCTCTTCTTCTTTGAGAATTCAAAATATCAAGAATGGGGATGAAGGTTTCTTCTCCGATCTTTCCAAAACCCAGCGGAGAAGAAAAGGGGCACCGGAGAAGATAATCTCACCGGAGAAGAAAGTCTCGCCGGAGAAGAAGAAAAAGGTGCTACGGTGAATCGTGAAACAAGATAAAAAACAAGGTGCGACGGTGAATCGAAATCCCTAGATATGAGAGCAACATTTCAGTTGTTATCATCCGGTAAAAGTCACTGGAAAATGGAAGAAAACAAGAACCAAGTGCAGAAGCAGATTTGAAGATGAACATGAGAGAGAAGCAGATTTGAAGATGAACATGAGAGAGAAGCAGATTTAGAGAAAGGAACAAAAATCTTCATCGTGTTCATCTCGAACACCAAGAACACACGCACAAGTATGTGAGAGAGAAGCATGTTTGAACCTAATTTACCTTGATTTTAGATAGAGAGACAACAATCTTCATCATGTTCTCGAACACCAAGAACACTCACACAAGTGTGTGAGAGAGAAGCAGGTTTGAACTAATTTACCTTGATTTTTTTTTGTTAAGGCTGTTGTTAATATGTTTTTGTGTGCTCAAAGTGGTCTAGTAATGGTAAATGTTTATGTAGTTACAGGTTTTTGTTTCTATATTAAAACCATTTTTATTTTTTGATATTATCATTTGTTATTAACTTACAAATCTATATCTTTTTAAATGTTGAAATGTTATTTTAGATGAGTTGTTAGTTATCTTGTATAAACTTCACTCGGATATCACATTTTCATTACCTTTTAGAAAGTCCATAATTTAATAGTTGATGATCTTGTTCATTTTATATATAAAAAGTTGTTCTTTTTGCTGGTACAAATGTTGTAACAATGTTACACGTGTTACTTATGTTGTAACAATGTTACACATGTTACTTATAGTTACACCAGCCCTTTCTTGGACATAAAAAGGGGATGCACATATGTAACACATGTTTATAACTTGTGTTACATTGGAGGGTAACACATGTATAGCCACGTTACACATGTTACATATAGTTGTTATATGTGTTACAACAAAAGTTCACACATGTATAACACGTAACACATGTTATATACATGTTAGATTTGTGTTAGTAAGTTTAATTTTAGGAGATTAACCCTAATATACTTATTTTGTTCATAGGTGAATGGATGTTTGTGTTCAAGATAAAGATGGTTATCAAGACACGAAGCATAGCTAGATTTTTATTATCTTATGATAGTTTTTGGATCATTTTTATATATTTAAGTTTGTATAAACATTTTTGTTACGTTTAAGTTTGATTGTAATGTGTTGTGTTGTGTTGTGTTGTGTTGTGAAGGCCATTTTTTTGGATGTAAGTTTGGATGAAGACAGATTTTTGGATGAAGACGGATTTTTGGATGAAGACGGATATTGTTATGAAGGCCATTTTTTTGGATGTAACAACTAAATGTAATATGTGTAACCTTGACGTTGTAACATTTTATTCCCACCAAAAAATGATGTGGATGATGAAGACTCGCCAGTATCTCCACGTTTGGGCTCCGAAGTTTTTGAACTGATATTAGTAGTTTGTACGATACTAAGTCGGTCCCAACTATTGCTTAATCCGGTTACACATGTTACACAAGATGTAACATGTGTAAACTGGAAACACTTGTGTAACATTTCGGTGTAACACATGTTACACACGTTGTAGAGAAGATGTTACATCTGCACACACAATGTAACCTGTGTAACATGGCGACAAGTGTCATGTGTGATCTTTTTTATTACCCTAGGGTGCTAAACGTGTTACAACGTCCATAACACACGTAAACTTCGTCCCTATGTCCACAGATGATCTAGAACATACTCCACGTTACCATCTTTATGAGTCTTCTAATGGCACTAAATTATGGACACCGACTATCAACGAACAATATCATCCTGTTAAATCACACGACACATTGGAAGAACCTCTTGCCATGTATAAGACTTATGACCAACAAGTTGGGTTCAATGTAAAAAATATACGTTAATGCAGTTTTTTTATCTTATAGTAACATTGTTAATAACAACTCTAGTAACATTGTAAAAAATAAGACTTATGACCAACAAACTGGGTTCAATGTAAAAAATATACGTTAATGCAGTTTTTTTATCTACTAGTAACATTGTAACATATGCAACTTAGTTCCGATGTAACACATGAAACAAATGTAGAATGTATTACACCATGACAAGTGACTTTTGTTTTGTTAACATATTTAAATGGTGTTGAACATAACAAGTGTCACCTAGCTGGTTGTTACATATTTAACAAAGGGTTGTTGAATATGTAGCTGTCAAAAAAGGTAAATTATGTATCTGTCAAAATGTAACATATGTAGCTGGCAGCAAATTGTAACATATGCAGCTAATTATGCCAGTAAAAAACACAACTCTTTATTTGTAAAAAAACGAGATATTCAGATTAAATTATGGACTTTCTAAAGGTAATGAAAATGTGATATCCGAGTGAAGTTTATACAAAAACAAATTATGAACTTTCTAAAGGTAATGAAATTGTGATATCCGAGTAAAGTTTATACAAAAACAACCAAACCAACAAAAAATTTGAAACATATACTGTAGCAATTATGGATTTTCAAATTAATTATCTACCATCAATGGTGATGCCCCAATTTAAACAAAACCAAATTATGTTTCATTTCTTGATAAGCGTCTTCATCTTGGAAACAAAAGATATCTTTATTTCTTGATAAGCATCTGCATCTTCATAAGCAACATCTTCATTTACAACAACAAGTTCATCAAACTCAGAGCATGTGAAGGTTAAACAAAACTACATTAACGTATATTTCTTACAATGAACCCCAGCTTGGTCGCCATAAGTTGTCCAGTATTTGGTGCCTTACATTTGCTCATAAACATAGTAATGAGGCTGGTGTTGTTGATCATCTTTCGAATGTAGACATGCAAGGATTAAAAAAACCATATTAACAAGTATGTAGGTCATGTGTCAGACAAGAGACTGTAAACGCAAGTAACACCAAGATGAAACATGTCTAACATAGGTATACATCTCTAACCCACTAGGTGTAACATATGTAACACACTGTATGCAACATATGTTACCTCGATGTGTAACACATGTTACAACACATAGGTCACATGTGTAACCTGGCTATAAATGTGTTAGCCTCTAGTGTAACTCTCATGTAACTACCTATGTGTAACATGGTAACCTGGTTGTACATGTGTTATCATGTGTTCAAAAAGATACAGAGCATGAAATGTGTGACCAGGTTACACAATTTACTTGAGTCATGTAACATGTTTTACATGTTGCCACGAATGTTACATGTGTTACACATGTTACAACTTGTTTGTAACATGTGTAACATGGTCAAAATTTGGTTCCTGCTTTATATCATGTAATTACTTATGTGTGCGCATGTAACATCTTCTATACAATGTGTGTCATCTGGTTAAACATGTTTTGGCGACACATTTGTAATTGTAACATGTGTTACTCTGAAATGATAACACATGTACTTTGTATTAGTGGAAACAATATAATTAAAAACCAACACAGAAGACACGTTATAATAGGCAAAAGCCAAGAATTTAAATCTTCTTCGAGAGGTGTACTGAAATCAGGATATGCCATCCAACAAAATCACTACATACTGATGATAAAAAAAGACACATTTTATTAAAAGGGTTGGGGTAACACGACTTTTTATTTGTAAAATAAACGAGATATTCCGAATAAATTATGAAGTTTATACATTTTAACATTTAACAGCCAATCTAAAAAAACAATAAGCTGGTCTCATATACTGGGTGTAACACATGTAACACCCTGTATGCAACATATGTAACCCGCAGTGTAACACGTGTTACAACATATATGACAAACAGTTTAGAAATTTTAGCATTAATCTTCGTAAAAATAACAATATACTCTGTACAAACAATTTAGAAAGTCAACATTAATCTTCGTAAAAAATATCGATATACTCTTCGCATAAATGTAGCTGATAGAAATGTAACATATGTAGCAAATTATGCCAGTAAAAAACATGAATTTCTATTTGTAAAACAAAACCGATATTCGATTAAATTATGAACTTTCTAAAGGTAATGAAAATGTAATATCGGAGTGAATTTATTCAAAAAACAACTAAACAACAAAGAAATTTGAAACATACATCGTAAAAATTATGGATTTTCAAACTAATTATCTACCATCAATGGTGATGCTGAATTTAAACAAAACCAGAAAACAAATTAAACCAAATCCAATTCATAAACCCTAAAAAAACCCAGCTCACCCACACACCCCCCCCCCCCCCACACACACACAAAAAAATCCAACTAAAAGCAAACATTAACTCAAAATCGCTGGACAAACAATTTAGAAATTTAACTTTAATCTTCATAAAATAAATCAATACACTTTGAAGAGAGAAATACAACATACAAAAATTTCTTCTAGATCTTGATTTAAAAAATAAAATAAACAAACTAGCTCTGATTTTAAATCTACCAAACGTTATACAAAGTATAAATCTAAACAAATTACATAAATTAACAAAAGTAAGATCTTTAAACCTGTTTCTCTCTCACACACTTGTGCGTGTGTTCTTGGTGTCTAGGTGAACAACATGAAAATTGTTGTCTCTCCTTCCAAAACATTAGCTTTCTCTCTCTAAAAAACAGAAACAAAGATATGATTAAAATGACACCGAGCTTCCTTTTCTTTGAGAGCTTTGATGGTGGCTTTGATCTTCAATGGTGGCTTCGATCTTCAGATTTGAAGGTTGGAAGGGATGAGTTAGAAGGTTGGAAGGGATGAGTTAGAAGATATGGATTTGTACTTGATATCTTGAAGAGTGGTTTTGGGTGAAAGAAGGTTGGAAGGGGTGAGTTAGAAGATATGAATTTGTACTTGATATCTTGAAGAAAGTGGATGATGGTGGGGGGGGGGGGGGAACGAGGACATAGGGAAGCGGAAAATTGGTGAAAAGTGATGGGGGTGAAAAGTGATGTGATGTGTTAGGAGTGTGTAAAAATGAAAAATATACCCTTCTAACATGTGCAAATATTATATTACATGGATTAATCTAGACCACACATTCTTGGTTTCCCAAGTTTTCTCAATAAAATTGGTTTTCTCCATATACTTACACTATATATATACTTGGCCCATATTTATAGTGTAAGTATATATATATATATATATATATATATATAGTGTAAGTATATGGAGAAAACCAATTTTATTGAGAAAACTAAGGAAACCCCAATACTTGGCCCATATTGAGCCACATCACCCACTTTAAGCATGTGCAAATTGGTCTTCAAAGGGCATTTTAGACTTTTTACTTTTTCATCCCATCAAACGTCACCAACCCACCTTTTACTTTTGAGACAAAAGTACACACCTTTTTGCAACATTTTCCAATGCATCTTCTTCCCCACATTTCTATCATCTTCTTCAAATTCAAACCTTCCATATATTTCTTTTTATCTTTGTTTATCCATGGAGTTTATGACAAGAATTTCGGACGACACATAAGTAGACTTTTAGTATTAATTCTTGTTGAATACGTCTCCATGTTGTGTTGTATGAAACAACTAGATCTGGATCTTGTACTCATCCATTTCTATTGAAGCCACCATATCTGAAGATCAAAGTCACCATCGAAGCTCTCAAAGAAAAGCAAGTAAGGTGTTGCTCTCATCACATCTTTGTTTATGTTTTTAGAGAGAGAAAGCTAATGTTTTTTAGAGAGAAACAACAATATTCATCTTGTTTATTTCGGATGTGTTCATGCTTATTGAAAGCTGATTTCGGGTGTGTTCATGCTTCATCTCACGTCGTCATCTTCATCTCGGGTGTGCTGATGCTTGTTGAAAGCTGATTTCTAGAGTGAGAAACAACAATCTTCATCATATTCATCAAGAACACCAAGAACACATAGAGAGAAGCAAGTTTGAAGATCTTCATCGTGTTCATCACACGGTTTCTAGATTCGGTAAGTGTTTTTAGAGAGAGAAAGTTGTTATTTTAGAGAGAGAAACAACAATCTCTTAAGTATTTTATTTTGAAAAATCATTTCACACTTGATGTTTTAGTTAAAATGGTTGTTTATAGGTTTTTGTGTAATGGATGTTTTAGAGATGAACATGATTCTTTTGTTAAAATGGTTCTAAAAATGGGTAAATGTTTATGTAATTTGCAGGTTTTTATTTTTGTGTTAAAATCATTTTTGTGGTAAAAAGTTGTGTTTGGTTTGGTTGCTTGTTTGAGGCTTTTGATCTGAATAGTAACTATTTTTTTGTTGGGTTGGTTGCTTGTTTGGGCTTTTGATCTGAATAGTAACTGTTATTGTGTGTTATACTAGGAGGTAACACATGTTACATGTGTTACAATAAAATTTTACACGTGTATAACACGTAACACATGTTACATACCTGTAGTTACATTTGTGTTAATAAGTTTAACTTTAGGGGATTAACACTGATGTACTTGTTTTGTTCATAGGTGAATGGATGTTTATGTTCAAGATAAAGATGGTTATCAAGACGCAAAGCGTAGCTAGATTTTTGTAACCTTTATGATAGTTTTTGGATCATTTTTATATGTTTACGTTTTTATAAAGATTTTTGTTACCTTTAAGTATGATTGTAATGTGTGCAATTACTAACAACCCATGATGACAAGTGACTTTTGTTTTGATTAACATTTGTAACTGGTGTTGGACGTAACATGTGTAACCTATGTGAGAGGTAACTAACTAATAGCAAAGAATGACCTGATAAAATGTTGGTCATATCATTCCTTTGGTACACATGTGTTACATACGTTAAAAGGCAACGTTACATATGTAACAATGGTTTTTATATATGTAACATGTTTAATGAAAAATAATAAACTACTATTAAACGCATGAGCTATTGAATATCATTAATTAGAAAGTCAAAACATCTAACACATTACAATCATCTTAAACATTACAATCTAAAAAATATTACAATCTTAAAGAATACTTGTTTTGATTAACATTTGTAACAGGTGTTGGACGTAACATGTGTAACCTATGTGAGAGGTAACTAACTAATAGCAAAGAATGACCTGATAAAATGTTGGTCATATCATTCCTTTGGTACACATGTGTTACATACGTTAAAAAGGCAACGTTACATATGTAACAATGGTTTTTATATATGTAACATGTTTAATGAAAAATAATAAACTACTATTAAACGCATGAGCTATTGAATATCATTAATTAGAAAGTCAAAACATCTAACACATTACAATCATCTTAAACATTACAATCTTAAAGAATACTTGTTTACCAATTGACGTGACATTTTGGATGATGTAATGCAGTTACATATGTAATTTAACTAAGTTTTAATTGGCACCTAAGGTTGCACATATGTAACACATGTTTTTTTTAACATGTGTTACACTAGAGGGTAACACATGTATAGTCATGTTATACATGTTACATACAGTGTTTACATGTGTTACAACATCAAGGATACACATGTTTCATATAGTTTTTACAACCAAAAATGGCCTTCACGACAACATCCTTCTTCATCCATAATGCAACATCTGTAACAACGTCCAAAACTGTTGCTTCGTTTCTAGTATATAACGTGTGTGACATGGCGATCGTCAGAAAACACATAAAAGCCACATGTAACTTGTAACATGATATAGAACCCAGTATTGGTTTACTATGGATACGATGTAACACATGTTACAAACAACATGTAACATGTGTAACAATGCTAAAAAGTGTTGCATTTATTGTATAACGTGTGTGGCGTGACGTATATCATGTAAAAAGTGACTGTTATGCATATTTACGGGCTGAGATTTTATAAAAGTTAGTTTCCCTATCCCACTATTGAGATTTTATACGCACCCGAAGTCCTATTTTTCCCAACCTCGCCATTAGATTTTATAAAAGTTAGTATCCCCAGTTATATTACATACATAAAAGGAAGTTGATTTTAGATCAATACATAACCGACATGTGTATTGTTCAAATTGCTAGTAATGTATGCAACTACTGAGAATGTGGGACTGGTGTAACAAAATAAAGGGACAAATAGATTATATATATTAAAAAAAACAATTACAATTAAACTTAAATGTAACAAAAGTGTTTTATACAAATTCAAATATATAAAAATGATCCAAAAAACTATCATAAGGTAACACAAATCTACCTATGCTTCGCTTCTTGATTACCAGCTTCATCTTGAACACAAACATCCCTATACCTATGAACAAAACAATTACATCATTGTTAATCTTGTATAGTTAAATTTATCAACGCAAACGTAACAACATTTATGTAACATGTGTTACGAGTTATACATGGACACAAAGGGGGCTGCACATATGTACCACATGTTTGGAACTTGTGTTACATTAGAGTGGTAATACATGTATAACATGTGTTACGTGTTACACATGTGTAAAATTTTTGTTGTAACACATGTAACAACCATATGTGACATGTGTAACATGGCTATACATGTGTTACCCCCTAGTATAACACACACAAACAGTTACCCCATAACATGCGTAATATGATGTAGCAAAATAAACACATGGATACGCTGAATGTTACATATATTCCGAATAAATTATGAAGTTTCTAAAGGTAACACATGTTATAACATATACGATAAAAAAACCCCAAACAAGCAACATATAGGGGCTTACACATATGTAGCACATATTTGTAACTTGTGTTACATTATAGTGGTAACACATGTATAACATGTGTTACGTGTTATACATGTGTAAACTTTTTGTTGTAACACATGTAACAACTATATGTGACATGTTAACATGGCTATACATGTGTTACCCCCTAGTATAACACATAAAAAAAGTTACTATTCAGATCAAAAGCCCCAAACAAACAACCAAACCAACAAAAAACAGTTACTGTTCAGATCAAAAGCCTCAAACAAGCAACCAAACCAAACATAACTTTTTATTTGTAAAATAAACGAGATCATCAACGATTAGATTATGAACTTTTCAAAGGTAACGAATATATATCAACAATAACATTCATTATCACAATTCTAAAAAAAATTTAATCCCTTTAAAACAAAAAAACCCAACAAACTATCAAATCTATTTTACCAATACACTCACAAAATCATTCAGCTTTTACCAAATAAATAACATTAAGACATAGAACCAGTCCATGTCATACGTGTGTGTGTTCTTGGTGTTCTAACAACCTTCTCTCTCTAAAAACCAATGTAACCAAACGATTTCTGACCTTCTTCTCTCACACATACACTTGTGTGTGTGTTCTTGGTGTTCTAACAACTTTCTCTCTCAAAAAAATCTATGAACCAAATGATTTCTGACCTGCTTCTCTCTCACACACTTTTGTGTGTTCTTGGTCTTGGTGTTCTAATAACTTTCTCTCTCTAGAAACACATGCAACCGAATGATTCAGGCCTGCTTCTCTCTCACACACTTGTGTGTGTGTTCTTGGTGTTCTTCATGAACACGAAGGAGAATCTTGTTTCTCTTTCTCTCACACACTTGTGTGTATGCTTTTGGTGTTTCTCTTTCTTTAACAATAACGATTCAGGCTTGCTTCTCTCACACACACTTGTGTGTGTGTTCTTGGTGATTGAAACATGAAGAAAGAGAGAGGATGAAAGAATGGATGATGATGATGGTTTGATGGTGAATGTACAGAAGATATTTTGAATTCTCAAAGAAGAAGAAAGAAGAAAGAGAGACAATGATGATGCTTTGATGGTGATGGTGACAACTATACAGAAGAGAGAGAATGAGATATGGTCTTTTTGACACAAATACCCTCCTGGCCCACTCATCAACATATGTTATGTATTAAATTAAAATCAATAAACCATCAAATTTCCCTAACCCTTAGATGATCAAGATCAATGGTCACAATTGGGTTTCCTTAGTTTTCTCACTAAAAAATGGTTTCCTATATATCCTTGCCCTATATATATATATATATAGTGGAGGGTTCAAATGAGAAGAAAAATTTTGTAAGAATAAAAAGAATAAGTTTTAAACCAATAGAAATGCTCTATTTTAGTTCATTTAATATGTGTATTTAATGTTATTAATAAGGGCACATAGGTAAATTCCTAATTGTAATTAGTTAGTTAACTAATTAAAACTTGTAACTCCCATTTTAAATACACTCTTTCAAGATAAATAATTTAGGGTGGAAGACAATTTTCGACATGTGTAGGATAAATTTTAGTATGTGTGAGAAAAATTTTAGTATGTGTAGGATAAATTCTTAAATGTGTATGGTAAATTTAGATATGCGTAAGCTAAATTTTGGTAAGTGTAAGATATATATGTAGGATAAATTTTGAAATGTGTAGGATAAAATGTTTTTTTCTTTATTAATAAGAGATAACATAATTAATGGAAGTAGTTATAAACTATTTAATGTTTTACCATTATGCCCTTTCTTCTTTTTCTTCTCACATTAAATTTCTTCTCAAATGAACCATCCCCTATATATATATATAGGGGATGGATCATGAGAAAACTAGTTTAAATGAGAAAACCAAAAAACTAACCAAAAAAGCCTAAAAAAAACCTAAAAACATACCAAATTTTTTTTTTTTTTTACAATTTTTTATAAAAAAATCGCTATTCTTTATGTATGGAAAAAATTTTCAAAAAAAAAAAATTTTTTTTTGTTTGTACTGCACATGTGCACTAATACATAAAGCTTAAACCACTTAACCCACCCCCCACCGACACCCCCCAAAAACCTAAACCCCCCACCCCCACCCCCCAAAAACCTAAATTCACCCTCCCACCAAAAGCCTAACCCCCCCCCCCACCCCCACCCTCCTGAAAACCTAAAACTAAACCCTAAACATAAACCCGAAAAAAACCTAAACCCCCCCCCCACCCCCACCCCCACCCCCCAAAAACCTAAACCCCCCCACCCCCCCACACCCAAAAACCTAATCCTAAACCTCCAAAAAAATTAACCCTAAAAGCTAAAATAGACTCAAAAAGCTAATTTTAAGCATGTAATGCAATTGTAGTACATGTTATATTGCACATGTGCACTACTATAATAATAGTATTGAAAACAAGACGACACCGTAAATCTTTTTTTATGTCATAAAAAATATGCTTGAATATACTTGAATGAAAGATACAAAAATTTGTGATCTTATGGTGCCATTTTTGTTTTAAAATGATAACGTATGGAGAAATGGGAAATGTTTGAAAAGTTATATATTTTTTTTTCCAATTTTACCCCTCCTTCATTAAAAGTCTCCCCCCCTCCTTTTTAGTGGTTTTTAGTTAGTTTTCTAGTTTTCTCATGATCCTCTCCCTATATATATATATATATAGCGTGAGGTTCATTGGGGAACACTAAAAAAGTGGGGAACAGTGGGGAATCGGCTCAAACGAACTCTGATTGGACTCATTCCAGCGGCGTTGGAACCGGCTCGTCGAACCCTAACTAGGATCTTTTAACCCTAAACCCTAAATCATAACCCCTATACCCTAAATATATTAGGGTTTGGCTTTTAGGGTTTAGCTTTAGGGTTTAGCCTTAGGGTTTAGCTTTAGGGTTTAGCTTTAGGGTTTAGGGTTTAGATTTAGGGTTTAGCTTTAGGTTTTAGCTTTAGGTTTAGCCTTTAGGGTTTAGCTTTTAGGGTTTATAGTTTAGATTTTACGGTTTAGCTTAGGTTTTAGCCTTATTTTTTAGCTTTAGGGTTTAGAGTTTAGGAGTTAGGATTTAGGGTTAAGAGATCTTAGTTAGGGTTTGACGAGCCGGTTCCAACGCCACAAGAATGAGTCCAATCGGAGTTCGTTTGAGTGGGTTCCCCGCTGTTCCCCACTTTTTTAGTGTTCCCCAATGAACCTTTCCCTGTATATATATATATAGGGGAGGGTTTAAATGAGAACGCTAAATATCGCGAGAACCGTGAGAACAAATAAAAAAACCACGAGAAATTGGTCAAAAACACTTCAAATTCAAAATTTCTTTTTACACTTATCATTATTATGCGAATACAATGTTAGAAATTAAATTTACACGTTTAAATTTTCGTGAATTCGTAAATAAAGAAAATTTACACATGTGTAAGTTTGCCATTTACACATGTGTAAAAAATCTAGTAAGAGTGATTTTGAGAGAAGAAATGAATTATTTGATGTTGTAAATTCTTTTTTGATGTTGTATTTTTATTACAATGAGGTTTGTATTAAAAAAATTCGGTTTTGATTGGTTTTTTCATTTGTTCTCACGGTTATCGCAATATTTAGCATTCCCAAGATAACCCTCCCCTATATATATATATATAGTGTAAGGTTCATTGGGGTACACTAAAAAAGTGGGGAACAGTGGGGAACCGACTCAAACGAACTCCGATTGAACTCATTCCAGCGGCGTTGGAACCGGCTCGTCGAACCCTAACTAGGATCTCTTAACCCTAAACCCTAAATCAAAACCCCTAAACCCTAAATATATTAGGGTTTGGCTTTTAGGGTTTAGCCTTAGGGTTTAGCCTTAGGGTTTAGTTTTAGGGTTTAACTTTAGGGTTTTGAGTTTAGCTTTAGGGTTTAGGGTTTAGCTTTAGGGTTTAGCTATAGAGTTTAGCTTTAGGTTTAGCCTTTAGGGTTTAGCTTTTAGGGTTTATAGTTTAGATTTTACGGTTTAGCTTAGGTTTTAGCCTTATTTTTTAGCTTTAGGGTTTAGAGTTTAGGAGTTAGGATTTAGGGTTTAGGGTTAAGAGATCTTAGTTAGGGTTCGACGAGCCGGTTCCAACGCCGCTGGAATGAGTCCAATCGGAGTTCGTTTGAGCCGGTTCCCCGCTGTTCCCCACTTTTTTAGTGTTCCCCAATGAACCTTCCCCTATATATATATATATATATAGGGAGCCGCTAGAATGAGAACCACCACGAGTTATGAGAACCACGAGAACCGCGCCCCGCGGGTGGCCGTTGACCACGAATTTTTTTTTACACCTAGATCCGTATATTTTAGGACCGGGTGTAAATTTTCGGTTCAAACGGCGCGCCCGAGGGGGTAGTTTTTTACGCCCAAAGTTTGGTAAAAAAAAAAAGAAAAATTAAAAAAATTAAAAAAACCCAAACTTTGGGCGTAAAAAACTACCCCCTCGGGCGCGCCGTTTGAACCGAAAATTTACACCCGGTCCTAAAATATACGGATCTAGGTGTAAAAAAAATTTCGTGGTCAACGGCCACCCGCGGGGCGCGGTTCTCGTGGTTCTCATTCTAGCGATCCCCTATATATATATATATATATATATATATATATATATATATATATATATATATCTGGTTCAATTAAGAACCATCACGAGTTGTAAGAACCATGAGAACTCTTACTTCCTGTGCGAGTTGGGCCACCATTTTTTACACAAATGTTGATAAAAATGTTATAAAAACATCTGTAAAAATAAAAAAAAAAAACAAAAAAAATTGTCGAGTCGGTAGTTACGCCCGATATAAATTTTATTTACGCTTGATATAAATTTTGATTACAACGATGTAAATTTTTTTACATCTGATGTATAGTTACACTTGAAGTTGCATGTTAAATCATTTTAAATAATATAAAAATAATAAAGGAACTTTTTTATTTAAACCTATATTTATTCACCAACTTTATATTGACTCAAAATCTCTTTACGCATGATACAGGTGCACAAGTATAGGGATTTGAAGTTGTAGACATATAGGATGTGCCATAGTAATGAAACGGATTATTGTTCATGAAATTATATCTTACAGATTTTTCTCTAAATTTTGTTGAATTTTTTATATGATTATGTATGACAACTTAATTTGAATATTTTAAATATTTAAACTTGTAATAGTGGTTTTAGGCTTTGGACAATCATCACGCTAAGTATCAATACGCTACGAGTCGAGTGTGATATTTTTCTTCTATGAAATTTTATCGATAAAAAGAGTTTTCTAGTAATCACATTAATTGATTTATTTAGTTAAATCTAGTAAATGACCCTCATTTGTGATTTGTGGATGACACACTTTTCATGGACTTCTTTTCATATGAATTGCTTGTGAAAGTGTGTGGTCCATGCTATCAAGTTTATCATTTATCTTAGTTATTATTATTACTATTTGATTTATTATTTATATTTTAATTTGTTCGTTAGTCACCATTTTATCTCTAGTTTAAATATTAAGATACTTATTTATCATTTTTATTAGTTAGTTAGGTTTATCGTTAGTTTTTTAGTTTTATCATTGTTATTTTCATTCGTCAACGTCGTTTTGATCTTCGTTTCAATTCTTGCAACCCATTTAGCTGGATTTTTGTTTAAAGATATATGAGTGTATCTTCTTAACACACAAGCCACCACAAGTCACAACCCCTAGTTCGAGAGGCTAGGGCAACTCGAGGGGATCTCATTGATAACGTTTTAGTATATTTATTCTTTGATTGATTTCTAATCTATGATTCGTTGATGATTTTACTATTCACGGAAGTAAAGGAAAACAAGCATTTGTTCCATCTCTGCTTCTTTGTTGTATACATCATTAGCTAAAGGAGATGATGTAATGAGTATTTGTTAGTGATAAGACACTTAAAGAATAAACTGGTTCATTGATGGTGAGATACGATTTTTAGTCTATTGGATATATTGCCCATTCTTAAGGTTAATTGGATCAAATATATGGGCTTTTATTGAATTGTTCAATAACAATGGGCTTTTACTGTACACTAACAATGTGTCAAAAAAATTAAGGTCATCTTTTAATTATTAGACAACATAAAATTAGGTTATGCTTTCATTTTAGACAACATATTATCAACTACTTAGCTTATTTCTATATGAAACATGAACTAATAATTTTTTCGTTACATAGTAATAAAATTTTTATGTCCTAACACATACTGTCTTTAACATTGTTTTATAAAGATATGTAACTAAACGCAAACAATTTAAATGATATATTATAATCTGTTTTTTAGTATTTGATTTTGATCGTTACTAAACATACATGTGTGTTCACACGGGTCTTACTACTAGTACATATTAAAGAAGAATGTTTACGAACAAGCAAACACAACCTCAATATGTATATTAGTTTTCTGTTTTATGTAATGCCTATGTTTGATAGTTCGGTGATCATGGTTTACAAGTGAAATTTTGGCCTTAGATCTAATGGCTATTTGGAGTTTCAAAACTATAGTTAATGGTCAACCAAAATCATAACCATAATCTAGATGTCGGTTAATGGATAACATAACCAATTGGTTATAACGGTTTTGGTTATCTGGTTTTGATGATTATAGGGGGTTGGTTATGGTCGGCTAACTATGAATTTAGGCCTATCTAATAAAACTCAAAACAATATAATTGTGCATTATTTGGTCTGAAGTAGGGATGGCAAAATGGGTGGGTTGGGTAGGTTTGAGTAGGGCTGTAAACGAACTAAACGTTCAGCGAACAGTTCGTGAACCGTTCGGCGGGAAGTTCGTTTACGTTCGTTCATTTAATTAATGAACAAACATGAACAAGAAATCTCGTTCGGTTAGTTAAATGAACGAACACGAACAAATGTCTCGTTCGTTCAATAGCGTTCGTGAACGTTCGATAATATGTTCGTGAACATGGGTTCATGTTCGTTTGTTTATGCTATTCATTAAAGGTTTTTTTTAGCATTTATTTATTTTATGCAAACTTTTTATATCCCTTAATTCTTATTTATCTCATTAGCCAAATAAATAAAATAGGAAACCATATCTCTACCTTGTATATCCACCATTTCACTTTCCTTCTCTTTATTTATATCGAAAAATACTATCGGCCTTAGTTTAACAATTAAGGCTTCAAGATCTAGCGTTGCTCCCTCTTACTATCCACCTCTAACCACAATCATCTTCGCCGATTTTATATGTGTCAGTTTGTGTTCATGAACCGTTCGTGAATACGTTCCTTTCCTTAATGAACGAACACGAACAACAAATCTCGTTTGGTAAGTGTTCATGAACCGTTCGTGAACAAATTATATCCTTAACGAACGAACACGAACAAGGCCTTGTTCGTGTTCGTTCGGTTCGTTTACAGCCCTAGGTTTGAGTAATGGGTTAGGATGGGAATGGGTTAGAATGGCTTTAGGTAAGGATGGGTTTATTAAGAAATGGGTTAGAATGGTTTAGGTTAATATTGGTTTTTATCAAGATAGATTTGGGCATGATAAAAAATCTAAAAAATTATAAAAAATATTAAAAATAAAAAAAATAATAAAAATCCAAAAAATTCTAAAAAATCAAAAAAATAATAATAAAAATTCCAAAAAAATTTAAAATAAAAAAATAATAAAAATTCTAAAGATTCTAAAAAATCCAAAAAATAATAATAAATCCTAAAAATAATAAAAAATCCTAAAAATTCTAAAAAATAAAAAAAAATCTAAAAAATAATAAAAAATAATAAAAAATCCAAAAAATTCTAAAAAAATTCTAAAAAGTCAAAAAAAAATCTAAAAAATCAAATCAAAATGTAAAAAATAAAAAAATTCTAAAAAATAAAAAAAAATCATAAAAATTCTAAAATTTCCAAAAAAATCATAAAAATTCTAAAAAATCAAAAAAGTCTAAAAAACTATAAAAATTCTGAAAAATCCAAAATATTCTAAAAAATTAAAAAAAATTTAAAAAATAAAAAAAAATCTAAAAAATACTAAAAACTTTTTGTTAGTGCATTATCTGTCTATCGCCTTCGTCAATCCAAGCAGTAGCAGAAACCGAAGAATCAAGCTTATATTGTTATATCTAGTTAGAAATAGCAAGGTGGCAATTTGGTAATTAATGAGAAGTCTCATTAATTCCAAGAGCTATAAATAGGAGCTTTATGTCATCATTTGTAAGACTTTGCTCATTTGGAGATTTAGAAGCTTAGATTTTAGAGAGAGAAAGTCTAGAGAGAGAAAGTTCTCTCGTGTGATTCTCGGCTTTGTACACGACATCATATCAATAGAATCACGTTATTTGTACGTTCTTGTGTGTTCGGTCACGCACGTTCACGGATTCCGCACGTCGAACGTTCGTTACGCAATCGTACGGTGTCAAAACCGATCCTACAAGTGGTATCAGAGCAGGAGCTCGATTGCGCTGATCAAACACATAGATTCGTACCAGATTACATCGATTTCAGACCTAAATTTCATAGATTTCTTCATCTTTTTCATTCTTATCACGTTTTTTTTCTGAAAAACGTAAAATTGAACGGGTTTTTACGGTCCGAATCAGATGATTTTTTAATATGTTGTGCGAAAACACTTGATTTACAACCCTACCAAATTTCAGATTCAAATTCCTAGCCGTTTAGGAGATATTTGAAGTTTTAGGTCCGATTTTGGTTGAATTAGGAGGTTTCGCTTGAGTGACATATGTTGCTTTCGCTTGAGAAGTTAGGCTTTCGCTTGAGATAACTGTTAGTTTCGCTTGAAAATGTACATTTAATCAGGTTTCGCTAGAGATATCTATTGGGTTTCGCTTGAAAAGTGTGTTATTTTGAAGCGAAAAGGTTCTGTTCGCTTGAAAAAGATCTTTGTTTGCTTGAGTAGTTGACAGCAATTTCAAGCGAAAGGGTATGTTTGTTTGAACATGTGATCTGTGATCTGATTAAATGTGTGTGTGAAACTATGTTGTGATTATCGAGCAGGTATTATTGAGAATCTGTGTAAAGAATTGCATGTGATAAAAACGGTTCAACCAGACTTATCAACATCATCGGTTCATGTGTTAAAAAATGTGCATCTCACATATCAAGATACAATGAAATGAGTTAAACATTTAATGTTGTCGGCCACTTAATAAAATTGTGGTTATCAAAAATTGATTGTGGATAATTTGAAGTTCTTGGTCCAATCACATTGAATTGATACATGTGCATTTGATTAAAACAAATCAGTGTTTGTTGGTCATCATTAATTGGGTTTTTAAAATCAAATTGTGATTCATATCGGTTAGATTTGTTTTTGAATCCATTAAATCAAGCGTAAAAATTGAGAGGCCCAAAGACTTGATAAGTGTTTGATTTTTCAAAGGTTATCGGCCCATATTGAGAGTTGGAGTATAGAGTTCATATTTTGTGAACCATTTGATCAAGCTCATTCATTCACTGATTTCACTCGAACAATATTGGAACGAGTTCGCGAATCTTTGACACGAGTCTTAGATTGATTTCATCAAACATACACTGTTACGTATTCAGTTTGTTTAAACTGATAGTTTGTTTGTTTGATTGCAGGTGATTCGAGGTGATTTACAAGGCGCAAATACCAAGAAGTTGATATTTTGTGGACTTTGAGATAAAAACAATTTTTGAATCAAGTTACTTAACAAAGAAATTGTGATCAAAATGTTTGACGAACAAGAAAACAAGAATCTTGAAAATTTAAATAATTGGACTATTGAAGCTTGGTATGAGACGAGATATGGTAAGGATGTTTATGTTAAAAGATTCGAAAATTTTTTTATGTTTGAAGAATGAATCAGTGGAGACGTTGAAAGAAAGGTTTTATGAGCTAATCATCAAGTTAGAAAAACATAAGATATATCATTCAAAAGATGAAAGAATTTCAAAATTTGTTGATGCTTTACCTTTGGAATGGGATAAATTCGTGAATAACGAAAAACGGAATTCTAGTTTATCACGCTATGATTTAAGAAGTTTCATCAATACAATTACAAATCATAGGCTTCATGAAGATTCAAGAAAAAGGAAGTTATTGGATGAAATAAAAGAAGAATCAGAAAGGATAGACTTGGATGTAATCATTGAAATGAGGAAACGAATCACTGTGTGTCTTGCAGCAAAAAATGTTATGAGATACGATATTAAGAGGGGTTGTTATATTGATGAAAATATGACTCCTCTTGATTTTGTTAAAATTTTCTGTGCAGGAACATACAATATGGAAACAAAGAAAGAAGCTGATGATGGAGAGATGAATGGAAAATGCTCGAAATGCGAAAAATCAGAAACAGACAATGTCAAACTTCTGAAGAATGTAGAAAGTTTAACATTGGAAATCAAAAGCTTGAAGGATGAGAAAGAATCTGATGATAAACAGATTTTTGATATGCGAGAAATTTGTGAGAGTTTGAAGTCTGAAAATGTCAAACTGCTTAGTGATGTGAACAGTTTGACAGCAGAAAACAAAAGTTTAAAAGAAAAAATTGAAAATTTTGAACTTGAAAGATTAAAAGATAAAACAAAATTTCAAGGTCAAATGAAGGTTTTAGAAGATGAAAAGTCTGTTATTTTTAACAATAATCTTGAAAAACAGATTGAAATAAATTCTCATCTTCAGAAAATCATTCGACTTGAAAATGAAGCTGAAATTGCTCGAAATAAAATTACCGAGCTTGAAAAGAAATTGAAAGGTTTTGTGAATTCTACATCACATGTCTGTCCAAAACCGATCAATTCTGTTCCAATAAGTGACAATGTCACAAATTTTGACAAAGTCAAAATTGAAGATTGCGATGACAAAGCTGATGATGAAATAGAAAAAGAAAAGAAAAGAAAAATATTTTTAGAATTACAAGAAAAATTTCAAAATACTGTTTTGCAGTCTACTGAAATAGGTGAATGCTCAAAGCAAAAACCTGTTAAAAAGATTGTAGAACAGAAACAAAAAGTTAAAAATTTGAAAAATTTTAAAAATGAGAATAAAAGCTCATCAGTTCAGTCATCCAATCATTATGAAAAACCACAAAAATTTAAAAATCAAAACTTACAAAAAGTTGGTAACCAGTGGTGCAGGTTTGACCACAGTTCTCAAAAGCCAAATCCAGCTTATAGGAGAAGATGGGATGAAGATTCTTCAAGGACAAATCATTACAATGATAGAAAACAAAGAAATGGTGATTACCACAAGGCAAATCAATGCTATGATTTAAGTGTGTGGTATGAAAGTAGTGAGAGGTATGATAACAGAGTGTGTTACTCTTGTGGCTATCAAGGACACATTGCTGTTAACTGCCAAAGTCAGAGATTCGAAACAAGAAGGTGCTATGAATGCCACATCAGAGGACATATTGCCAGAGATTGCCCAATGAGATCAAAGGGAAGATCGAGGGCTGAATCTCAGAAAATGGGAAAGAAACCAGTCAACGTCAAGCCCAAAGAACAGAAGGTTCAAGAACCTAAAGTTCAAGAAAAGAAAGTGAAGCTTTCTCAGGGGCAGAAAGACAGACTGAGGAAGAAGAGGAAGAAGGCAAGAGAATATCTGGAGAAAATTTTGTCTTCGGGTTCACCGGTTGGTTCGAATAAAAGTTCTGATGAATCGATTCACTCGATGCCAAAGTCAAGCAAATCGAATTCTTCAGATGCAAATCAAAGGACGAAAGAAGAAAAGAAGAAGAAGAATATGGTCGGCGATGAATCTGATGTGTTAAAGTCAGACAAGCCACCATCAGGCAATGAATCTGACAGGTCAAAGTCAGACAAGCCATGTGCAGGCAATGATTCTGGTTCATCAAAGCCAGAGGAGCCTAGTGTTGAGGTAAAATCTAAGAATTCAGGTTTAACAATGGATGATGCAAATTTTCCATCATTGTTGAACAAGAATTCAAAATCACCCAAGGCTGGTCAGGCTTGGGTGAATCTTTTCAAATAGAAAAACCTGACTTGCCGGAGTTCCCAGGTTGGTAAGCGTGGAACATGAATCGGCACATTTCTTGAGAAATTCACTTTGGTGATATTTCGTCTTACATGTGGTAAATCAGGGACATTAAGTTGTACTTGATTTTCTACAAGTGTTTGTGTTCATAGAATCTTGAACTGTTAAATCTTTCAAAATGGTTAAAGAAGAACAAAGTGATGAAGTAATTCCCTAACCAACAAGTGGTTTATTAATTCAACAAAACTAATTTTCCGGAAAAACCATTTTGATTAAAATAAACTTAAGTGTTTTGAAATCTAAATGGGAAAATAGTTTGTTGTCAGGGGGAGTTCTGATTGTTAAGCCGAGTGAATGGCGAATTGAAGTGATTCGATATCAGTTTGTCACGTTCCTTGTATAGTTTGTTTTCAAATTTTCCTTTGAAAATCAAAATTGAAACATATTTTGATTTTAGGGGGAGAAAAATTTAAAAAAAAATAGAAAATTTGAAAATGTCAAAAACATTGAAAAAGCAAAAATGAGTTTTGTTATGAAAATGAGGAAATGATAGTAAATCAGTGGACTATCACAGCATGCTAAAGAAATGAAATGTCAAATGTGATAAGCGATCTCACTAACGATGTGACGATAGGCTCAGCTAGACTAGTAGATTTGCGATAACGATACAAACTAAATGAAAAAGCCTAGTTCTAGTGGGAAACATGGTTGAAAGCATAGTACTTAGTTTTGTCCTTCGTGAATGTGTACCTACTCAGTAATTGCTGAATGTCGAAAGACATAAAAACTGGTTAAGTCTGTGAACTTTCACAACTTGCTGAAAAATCGCTGTGATTGTGCATTTTATTTTGCAAAGATTTAAACTTGTTTTATTTCTTTATTTTGTTTAAGCATTGGACATCCTCTGCGTATACGTGAGTATCGAACTGGATGTTATTGCCTAAACGTTCTGCTTTATTTTCTTTGGTGTTTTGTTTAAGCTTTGGATCACCTCTGCGTATACGGAAGTATCGACCTGGTGGTTAAAGCCTAAACAACTTCAACTTGTTTTATTTTCTTATTTTGTTTAAACATTGGACTTTCTCTGCGTATCGAAAGATCGACCTGATTGTTAATGTTTAAACATTCTGCTTTGTTTTCGCACAAATCACAGTTGATGAAAGTTTAAAGGCATTACTTGAGTTAGTCTATTGCATGATGAGGGGATATGCTGAGATCGTGGGGTCCATAAGAATTTAGTGCAATATTAATATATCTTAACGTATCGGTAAGCATTTTGAAAGTTTTTAGATTGAGCTTAAGAGGACAAACATATCGTCAATCTATGTGAATCGTTTAGAACTTAAAATGTTGAAAGCTTAACGGTGCTAGTGATTTGTCTCAAAAACTGAGATGATCCTCTTACACAAACTCACAAAAAATATTGTCTGTATATATTTGTTTACTGCATTTTATTCATAACAAAAATCCAAAAAGATTTTAGTGTGTTTTAGCATAAAGTTTTGAAAAATTCAAAAAGATTTTCGACAAACTGATGTTGAAGAGCTGATTTACAAAATTCCAAGTGCTAAACATGATGAACAGGATTGGGAGAGTTTGTTGAAAACTTTGAATGTCATATACAAATGTTTTGTAAGATTGTATGCTTAGTTAATCAAGGTCATTCATTTGAACTTGATGTAACTATACAGATTGATGAATGAATGATTTCTACCAAGTAAGTTTCTTAAATATAAATGTTATAAATTTGTGAAACTTATGTTATGGGTAGAGGATTTGCAGGTTAACCAGGTTTCAAATCCTGAGCATATGCAGAATAGAGCTAGGAATTGATCCTGAATTTGTGAACTTGTGAAAGCCAGACTATGATCCCGATAGCTGAGTCTAAGGGGGAGTCTGAAGACGAGCTCAACGCAAGAGAAGCGTGGATTCAAAGAGCCAGATATCTATTTTGAAGGAGCTTGTATTCGGAAATCCAGGTGTCGATCCCAAAAGCACGGAAGCTTGACGAAAGGGGGAGCCTGAAGAAAGAGTCAATTGAGAGGGGGAGCAATGGAAGTTGAAAACAGATCCACGGGGATTCTGTTCGTGAAAGAGAGAAAGACAGGACGCTACGAGATTGACTATGGCAATATCCAAGGGGGAGTCTGTTAGTGCATTATCTGTCTATCGCCTTCGTCAATCCAAGCAGTAGCAGAAACCGAAGAATCAAGCTTATATTGTTATATCTAGTTAGAAATAGCAAGGTGGCAATTTGGTAATTAATGAGAAGTCTCATTAATTCCAAGAACTATAAATAGGAGCTTTATGTCATCATTTGTAAGACTTTGCTCATTTGGAGATTTAGAAGCTTAGATTTTAGAGAGAGAAAGTTCTCTCGTGTGATTCTTGGCTTTGTACACGACATCATATCAATAGAATCACGTTATTTGTACGTTCTTGTGTGTTCGGTCATGCACGTTCACGGATTCCGGACGTCGAACGTTCGTTCCGCAATCGTACGGTGTCAAAACCGATCCTACACTTTTTTTTTATAATTTTTTGGATTTTTTATTTTTTTTATATTTAGATTTTTATTATTTTTTTGATTTTTTAGAAAATTTTTCGAATTTTTTGGATTTTTATTACTTTTTTATTTTTGGAGTTTTTGGATTTTTTATTATTTTTATGATTTTTTTAGAATTCTTTAGAGTTTTTTGGATTTTTTATTATCTTTTTGACTTTTTATAATTTTTTTGATATTCTATTATTTTTTGATTTTTTGGAATTTTTATTATTTTTTTGATTTTGTAGAATTTTTATTATTTTTTGGATTTTTTTAAAAATTTTGGATTTTTTAATATTTTTTTATTTTTTAGATTTTTTTTATTTTTAAGATTTTTGGGATTTTTTTTATTTTTTAGAATTTTTGGATTTTTTATTATTTTTTGGATTTTTTGTTATTTTTAGAATTTTTTTGTATTATTTAGAACTTTTATTATTTTTTTATTTTTATGATTTTTTTTCTATTTTTATTATTTATTTTTTATTTTTTAGAATTGTTTTTTTATATTTTATTATTTTTTTAAAAATTATTTGGATTTTTTATTAAATTTGGGAATTTTTTAGAATTTTTTGAATTTTTTGGATTTTTTTAATTATTTTTTAGATTTTTTAAATTTTTTTGATTTTTTTTATTTTTCCATTTTTTAGAAATTTTTTATTATTTTTAATTATTTTTAAAAATTTTATTACTTGTGAAGCCAACGTCTATGTACACTCAAAATACGATGAAGAATCTGTCTGTGATGCTCTTTTTTGAGTTACCCAATTACCAAGCGTAATACTCATCCTGATCCATCCATGAATTATTTTAAATATATATCATATAACCCATCCTGACTCATCCTTAATAATTTCTTAACCTATCCTGACCCATCCTCATTTTTAAAATGACCCAAAATAATCTAAAAAACCTAAATGGGTTTTTATTGCTAGGCCAATGCTGAATTTTGGGTTAGAAATTTGTGACCATGAAATAAATTGGTATTACGCTTTTCTATATATTACATAGTGTTAAAAAATACGTATAAATACCTATTATTCAAACAAAACGATATGATATAAATCATAAATTCAAACAAACGTTCAATAGATCGATATGATATAACCCATTAAATTAAACAAATGTCCAACCAAAAACACCAAATATTGAAAAAATAGGATGAAAAGTCCAAATGCGACAAAGATTTTACTATATGTCGGTTTGGTTCGGTTAAGACGGGTATGGAAACATTGATAACCATAACCAATCCACTATTTTTGGTTTTCTGAAAGACAATTAACCGACCCACCAGTTTTTGATTTGGTTTGATTTTATTAGTTAATTCGGTTTTTGTCACCCCTAATCAAAACTCTAGTAGAGCTCATGTTGCTTTCTTTTTAGGCTAGTTTTAACTCCAAATGGCACAAAAGTACAACCTAAAGAAATAGAAACCCAAGACCATTAAACGTACTCTTAGGGGCTGTTTGTTTTTTCTTAAAACATCTGCAAGGAGCCTATGTCTTCTGGCGGGCAGACATAAGACGTTGAAGACTGTTTGTTTTTTTTAAAGAAGATCTGAAAAGTGCTTTTATTAGCTTAAAAAAAAGCTTATGTCTATCATCTTCACAAAGTCTCAGATCTTCAAAACCCACATCTTCCTCCTCTCTGTCTCCCTCTTTAAAACCCAGCACCACCACCACCTCCACCTCCAACCCACATCCACCGTCACCTTCAACCCACCTCCACGGCTCCACCTCCACCTTCAACCCACCTCCACCGTCACCTTCAACCCACCACCACATCCACAATTACACCGCCACCGCCACCACCACCTCCACCTCTTTCTCTCTGGCTTCTTTCTCTCTCGTCGACCATCTGATCTTCTCCGTTTCGTCGTCACGCCACCACCAGACGGTGATGGTGGTGGTCGGCCGATTACACAGATCGAAGGAAGGGGGGTTTGAGATGTTGGGTGTCTCGTCGCCGCCACTGTTATACGCCGGAAACCATAGAGTCAGGGGGTGTGTATCGGCGGTGAAGGGGAGTGAGTGTGGCCGTCGGCACGCCGGTGGGAAACCCGGTCGTCGGTCAGAGCATCGAGAGGGAGAGGGGCAGAGAAATGAGAGGGTGTTTTGGCTTTGTGGTTGAATATATTTGAGGAAGATGATGTTCATATTTGATGTGGGCTTTGTGTGTGTATCTGCAGTAGGATTCGAGAGAGAGGGAGAGCAGTATGTGTGTGTGGTTTGTTTGGATAGTTTATGTAGAGAAGATAAGGTTGGGAGGTGGTGGTTGTATTATGGTTTTTTTTTTTTATGTTATACAGACGATATCCAGTTTATAAAACAAACAGTATTATATTTTCAGCTTGCAGACCTTCAGACCATATCTTCAGTTGCAAACATAAAATCAGCTGAAATCAGACTGCAGACAGTTTTTGTCTGCAAAAACAAACAGCACCTTAGGAAATGAAATGAACAAGGATACACAACTACCACCGCTAGAAAACTCACCAACGGAACATATCTCCGACAAATTGTTTAACCCACTAAATAAAAAATATATTATATGATGGATCGGTCATCCCTCATTATAGAAAGAAACTTTTAGCTATGAACATATGTGAGGCTAACCCACTTGGTAGAAACACATACTTATTAGAGGAAAGATCACATTTTCAAACATAGGCATGAGACTTAATGGATCGGCCATCCCTCGTTATAGAAAGAAACTTTTAGCTATGAACATATGTGGGGCTAGACCACTTCGTATAAACATATACTTATTAGAAGGAAGGTCACATATTCAAACATAGGCATGAGAATAGTTATGATTTATTGGTGTAAAGTAGAGTATGGGTAAAATTTGTCATTCAAACATAAATAAAAGACTTAAATGCCATATTAGTTTATGTGGTTTGGGCCATTTTACAGTTTAGTCCAAAGGTTTGAAACGTTGCCATTTTAGTCCAAATAGTTTCAAGTGGCAACGTTTCAAACCTTTAGACTAAACTAGCAAAATAGCCCAAACCACAGGGACTAAACTGGCACTTAACTCTAAATAAAATAAAAAGAAATGGTTTGATAACCTATTGTAGTTTAACTAAAAGTGCATGAGGACCTGTCATATCACTGTCACGTAGACAATGAGGTTTAACGATCCTATCCTTTAACTATCACGTTTTGATTTAACTAAAGCTTAAGTAAAAACAAATAAAAAGAAAAAGTGTGATTGGCTGATAGAGGCCCGCCACCTTACATTCTTGTGAGCGTTACTAGAATAACTCCCCCTTCTGATGGCGCCCATGTTTAACGCTTGTGTGGTGAGGTAGCTTGAGGCGTTAACCCACAATCGTGGATCTTAGCTATAAAAATAAACAGAAACTGTTAGATATGAATATAGGCTCATAGAAACAAACCGTAATAAAAGCAAAAGGATACTATTATTAATTAAGTTGTTTTATTACATTTAGTTAGAAACCACTACTTTATAAATGTCAAATAATGATGATGTGTACATGGGCCACTGAACTATGCCATCACAAGGCTTTTCTTTTATATGCTACCTTTTAACATGTGTTGTCTTTTATAATCATTTTTCATCTTTCTCTTTAAAAAAACCCATCAGTTGTAGAATACGTTTTACAAAGTGAGAAAAGTTGAGTCGTTCCTGACATCCAAACATCATGTGAAGGAGTAGGAAGATTAATATTTTACACTTTGCTTTTAACAAGCAAGACTCATACGTGATTAAAAAATTGTCTCCATTCGGTTCGTTAAAATATATTTACTCATGTTATAGTCTACGATAAGAAAAGGGTTTCGTTAAAAAATTGTCTTATGTAATCCAAAAAATATAAGAAAAACTAAAAAAGAAATTTACAATAGTTTCATAAAAACATTGTCCTGCCTGAATAGTACTACAGATTTATTTGTTCTATTTTTACTTTAATAGTTTAATTTACAATTATAAGGCTATAATATAATTGTTTTTTTATAATGCATTTACATTTTTAGTTCTAAACTTTAATAGATTTATCATACGACCTACAAATTTAATATTTTTTTAAACGATTTACGTATAGCTCTGAATTATAATAGCTTTGTCATACGGAAGTTTAATAATACTTCTTCTTTTGATAAACTATTTACGTTTTGACCCCTGAATTTTAATACAATTATCATACGGCCCTTGAAGTTTGATAAAGTTTTTTTTTAAATATTTGTTCGTTTATCCTTTTTATAATTTTAATTCTTTTTTATTTTACTTATTATTTTTTTTAACTTATTGTAATTAAAAATTACTTATAACTCTAAACATGTTTACTTAATTATGTTGATTGATTATTTTTATCGCCGTTTAGATTAAAGCATACATGGTCTATATTAATCCTTTAATATACTAGGTAACTAATATAGTTAAAACTAACTTTTAACTCTAGACATGTTTAGTTAATCGTGTTGATTGCTTATTTTAACTACAGTTTAGATTAAAGTCTGCATGCTCTATGATAACTCAACGATATATCATAAAACAAGTACATCCTTGCCAACAACCTCCTACAACCATGTCACGAAGCGCGGGCTCCGATACTAATTAAGTACATCCATATGATAAAATAAATAAATCCATAAGATTAAATAAAAGAAAAAAACAAAGCAAGGGAAAAATCTCAAAATAACGTAAACAAATAAGAAAGTAGGAAAAACAAAACAATTTTATTGGTGGGGATGGTGCACTTCACCCTTACCTTAAGGGTGTAGGGAGTGGTTAGACACTTGAAAGTGGTAAACTTCAAAATCAACCAATGAGAGTGTGCCAGTCATAAATGTTTAAACTATGTTGAAAAGTGTCGGCAATGGTTAGACACTTGGTGAAGTGAAGGAAAAATGTGTGATTGGTTGAGATTGGCATGGACCCCACCCCACCACACACACACTCCCTTCACCGATGCGGTGACCGAACTCCGATTTGGCAAACTTGCCGCGCGTCAAACATGTGAGGGGTGGGCTTACCGATCGGCAACCAACTTTGCCGAGTGTTTACCGCACCCACTCCCAATACCCTAAGTCCTCCCTGTTCTTTTTGCATCAAATCACTTAAATCATCTATTACCATCTCCTAATCTATTTAATTACGCCACTTAGATAGATGACATCTTTTTTTATTACAAATATAAATAACTCAACGCATAAATAATTAAAAACATTAATAATTAAACAAATAATTATTTAATACATTCCTAAAAAAATAAAAATAAAAACACATTCCTAACAATTTAAAAAAAAATACATTCCTGATAATTAAAATTAAACATTCTAACACGCAATTTAAAAAACTAATACATTGCTAATAAAAATAAATAATCCAAATCACCCAAGAACGATGAGGACGGGGAGACGAAACTATCACTGTCAAGATCGTCCGACCTGGGCGCGTACCAAATTTTACGACACAGGCTTTCAGGTGTTGGGCATCGCATATCTTCATCCCACCACCTTTCTACATATTCCTTCCCCGGGTCAGTTTTATAGCCTTTGGCCCCTGCTAGGACGTCCTGAGTCGGGTTCGTTGGTGGTGTGTTTGGCGATGCTGGATGAGATGTCGCACTAATTCTTATACCCGCAAGTTGAAGTCGCCTCATGGTTAAATTGTAAGCCAAGTTCAACTCTTCAACGGTTAAATCGTTAGTATGGTGTGGTCGGTAATATTTATAACAGGAGGTTGGTTTGAAGGCTGTAACGCCCTAGTTTGAAAACAAGATTTAACCGTTTAATTAGCAACGGAAAAACGATCCCTAATTTTTTGTTTAGTAATACACACAAACAACATATATCCTAACTGAAATATTTTAAAGAATTATCTAGGCGTTACAATTCTTTCTTTGTAGACGGTGTTTATAACCGATTTAATGAATCATCCATCCTTGCTTGACTCGTACAACCAAATCTTCAGACCCGATCTTCAATCTCAGATTTGACTAGACATGTGAACCTGTGGACATCGATCATCACAATCTGAATTAGGAAAGCTAAGTGAGGGTTTTAAGTGTTCTATACATACATTTGTTACTTCGTCACAACCATTATTTGTCAAATATCCATACCTATACTAACATTAAGTGTTAGAGTACTTACTATCATGGCTAAACAAAATCGAATGCATGACTAGTTTGTTACTGCGTTCAAATCTTCATGAATAAATTCCCGTCGCTCATACCTGAACTTGCTAATCCATCTTAGCATATCCAAGAGTCAGAAAACACAACCATAAGCATTTAAATCGCGAACGGTTCACTACTCATGCTTGTACCTCAACACGATGATTAAACACACATATATCGTAATATATTCTAAACTTTCATTCTAGTACATAAGTGCTATTCCATACGTCTTTCAAGATTATGTTTATATTGAGTGTTCATTCTAATCTAACTAAATGGATTCCAAACACATCTTAACATTTCAACTTTCCTTGAATATTTAACCCATATGGCCAATGAATTACTAAATGAAGTACCATACTTTCATTATCAAATAATTGACCTACACGATCTTAACTTTATCGTTCATCATGGAATTTCAATAAGTACAATAAAATAGCATATGTTATGTGTTCATAATCTTAATAAAATCGAAAGTAACAACTCATACCAAAACAGATATAAACCACTCACCTTTGCCCGTAGGAAAACGTAATTGATCGTGTACGCGGATTTTCTTGTAACCGACATGCAATGAAATCCACTTATGTAGTTGTGTCGATTTTTGTCACACCCTGACTTTTGCGGAAGCATATGATGTGTGACTTGTTCAATATCATTGCATTCAATCATAATAAACAACTATATGATCAAAACGATGTTCATCCATTCATTAAGTTTAAAATATTACATACACTAGTCATTTAAGTTTCAAACAACACAATCTTGACTAAGTTACAAACCAACAAAAGTGGATGGCATCTAACTTGGAATTTACTTCTAGAAACAACACTCGCGCCCAAGATCCAACTTGTTACCTGAAATACATGTAATTTTTGGAAAACATCAACAAAAGTTGAGCGAGTTCATGTGTTTTGTATGAGTGATAAGCTTGTAAACATTTGAAAGACTCCTTTGAAAACAGGTATGAAAAGCATCTAAGAACATATCAAATTAATGTTTTGCAAGGACACTAATGCATGTGGAGACATAGGGAGTACTCAATATGAGTAGGCTTATACCCTCGTCGATTTCCTCGACTGTGTCGAATTTCCCCTTCGACTGTGTCAATGTAACTTGAACGTGTCAATTTACCTTGACTGTGTCAATTTTACCCTTGACCGTTGTCAATTCACCTCGACTGGGACACCGAAGCACTCAAGTGGTCACATAAGGACCATGAGTGGGGCTCGGCCGTACCAGTTAGATCTAACCTTCGTCCATAATTAAGAGTTAATGGCATTTCAATTTCAATCTATGCTCACATGATCTATAATTCATTTCATAGCCAATTCATACCATTTAAACGTATGTAACATGTATTCCACCCCCGAGAGTTATAAATCCGAAAACAGTTAAGAGAAAAGGGGGACATGAACTCACGGTTTTGCGTTCTTCAATCCGAAGTAACTCAAGCTGCTACTAGTGTGCACGACTACCTACAACGTACTACGGTCTATTAGACGAGCGGGTCGTGCCTTGACTTAATATTAATTAGTGTCTTGGAGTTACGTTTCTTTGTGTCCTTAATATTATTCCAAGTTATATAATTATTCGTTAAAATAATAAATATTTTAACTTAAATTATATTTATGAATTTTGGAATATTAGTTAAAATAATACATTTTAACTTGTCAAGTTTATTTATTTGTACTTGTATAACTTCCCAAGGATGGGTGTACTTGTATTCGTATTCTTATCCTTCTATATTTTTGCCAAGTATCGATGGCGTATTCTGGTGTGTAATTATACGTACGAGAATACGTATTTCTATTGTGTTTATTAAGTAGCTCATACTTAATTCTTGTATTAACTTTTCCAGAATAATATTTCTAATGAAAATACATCAATATATTCTCAAAATATATTTTAAGAAACATTACATAGAAAAATTATTTATAATTTTTCCTTGGCAACAATCTTTATACCTTTCATATAAGTCTCAAAAATAATATATTTTTAAGTCTAACTTAGAAATGTATATAAACTTATTTTTTTCCAAAAATAATGTATTTTATGTTTGTTCAAGAAAATATATATTTTTCCCAAAAATAATATATCTTCTAATAATTCTAAGAAAATATATTTTTATTTGCCCAACAATAATATATTTTCTCCTTGTAAAAAATATGATATAATCTTGTAATAATTGTAAAAATCATATTTTTTGGTTTCCTTGGTGTCCAAAATATTATTTACCAAAAAATATACTTGTGAAATAAATTTTTTGGAATATTTTTGTGAGTTATATTCCTTTTTCGGTTTCACCAATATTTTGGGTATAATTTGTATATTCATTCCCTTGGAATTTTGGTAATATTTTGGATTGTAATTTTTGGTATTTTGATGAGTTATATTATTTCAAGTCCTAAAATAATATAACTAATACACATAATATACAAATAATTACACACATGGTGACATCTAAATATATATTTCCTAAATACATATTTAGTCACTTTTATTTACAAAAACCTACCTCCAATATTTGTAATTTTTGTAACAAAATTTATTGCAAACTTTATGTGAAAATCCATAGTTGAAATATTCTTGTAAATATTTGTTTAGAAATATTTTTCTAAGTGTTTAATTTTTAGAAAAATTTTGCCATAGTTTTCCCTAAAAATGAAGGTTTCCATGCCTTCAAGGCATATCATTTTCTTTTGTAAATCAACACAATCAACCAATAATCAATCTATACTTACCAATTTTTCCAAAAATCAAGCATAATCAACTACTTCATGAACTTGAAAATTTACAAAAATTTGTAGTAACTTACTAGTGTGTTTAGTAAGTCTTGTTACCCTTTAAAGTGTGGTTGTTTCTTTAAAAACATCATTTTTAAAGAAAATGGTTCCTTACAACTTGTGATCACATTTTCTAAAAATGTTTCTTCTTGGATTTTTCTTGTTACACATGTGTTTCTACACTTGTTTAACCTTTAAAAACATGATTGATTTCTTTAGGAACCAAGATTAAGTAAACTTTGTATTTTTAACTTGATTTCTTGAAAAATCATCCTTGAAATCTTAGATCTACAAGACTTACATCTTACTTTAATCATCATTTAACAAGAAAACAATTTATTCTTTCAAGTTCATGACTTTTGTGAGGGTGATCTATTAATCTCTAACATTTTCATCCTCTCATCTTGCTAGATTATGTTTTTAATCATCATCTAGCAAGATCATATGATGATCTACATCATTAACATAACCAATCAATCATCAAGTAGCATATTCAACACTAAATAACATGATTTCTTTAGATTAAGCTTATGTTCATGTTTCATCTTCTTGATTCTTAGTGCTCTTTAAGATTAACATCATGTATCATCTTTTAACCACTTAAATAAGATGTAAAATGGAGTGTATGATGTTCTTACCACTAGCTCAAGGCTATGGATGATCAAGAGAAGAAAAAATGACAAATGAGGTGGATAAAAGCACTAGAGAGAGGTCCTTCAAGTTCCGTTGCTTGCAATCTTCTTAGGTAGACCCGAGACACCTTAGAATCACCTTGGATTATTTGGAATTGGATTGAAAATGAAGGTTGTATGGGGGGTTGTTGTGGCCGTAGCTTATTGAGAGGAAAAGAAGAAGAATAGTGAAGTTAAGGGTGATGAATGCTTTAGAAATGGAGTCTTGTGGTTATAAGTATTATCTTCCAACAATTCAGTGGCATATGGCATAAATGTTGGTATATTCTCCAACAAAATCTATTAAAATATAGTAAACAAATATTATGTGGGACCCATGTCCCCTAACCGGCCATCAAAAGGGGTGCGGGTAAAGTGTAACATTTAATGGTAAGTTAAGTGTTATAGTTAGATTTCAAGTATACTAGTTAGGGTTATATGTGTTATATGTTTATAGGATGTGTTATGATGTTTGGTGACCATAACTAGCTTTGTGACACTAAAACAATGCTTCTAGTAAGAATTTGATGTTTCGGGTAGTGTCCAGTTGTTCGTTTCGTTACTGTTCGTTAAAGGGCTAAATTGCGCAGTTTAGTGTGCTTTATGTTGTCTTTCATGACAGTTTTGATTCTCGACACCTAGGAAGGTATTCAGGACCATTACATCATAATTATGCATTATATTTAGTTGTTAAAAAGCTGTATTTATTTATTTTCTGCAGAATTTTGTAGTTTTAGTGTGTTTCTGGCACTTTCCGGCACATATGTCATCACTAGGAAGGCAGTTTTGTAATCCCTACTTTCCTACACACTATCCTAGTGTATCACTTGGTTCTGGGGCTCATTCTGTGTCTTAATATCACGTCTGTCTAAGTACTGAACTCCCGTCAGTACTTCTAGTTTGTCTGAAAACTGTGCCAACTCTGCTTTGTGCATTAATAGAACTATATTGTGTTGCATGTAGTAGTGATAAAAGTCTTGCAACATGAAATGCCATTGTATGTATATAACAGTAATCAGAATTTCATTCGTCTTGTAATCTAAATTATGCACAGTCATTAAAGCACAGATTACTGTTTAATTGTTGTACGGAATGTATGGAAAAGTGCCAGTAGTCACATTCTCCCCCGGTTAAAAGAATTTCGTCCCGAAATTCAGGCTTTGCCATCGGTCGCAGGGGAGTTGTGAATCAAATGTGGCCACTTAGGCTTAATTTGGTCTTCATGTTCCCAAGTAAACTCTGGGCCATGATATGAATTCCAACGAACTCTAACAAATCAATTACGACTTCTCCGTGTTTTGCGGACTTCCAGCCTGCAACCTTAACAGGTTCTTTAATAAATTGAAGTTTGTCATTGACGTGAATCCTGTTTACGGGAATAACGACTGTTCCTAAAGTCAGGCTCTTCTAAAGACTAGACACGTGGAATGTGTCGTGATCACTGCTAAGTTCTTCTGGGAGTTTCAGCTTGTGAGCAGTGGTCCCGATCCTTTCCAGGATCCCGAAAGGTCTAATATACCGTGGGTCCAACCTCCCACGCTTTTCCAAATCGTCCTACGCCTTCCCAAGGCGAGACTCTCATTAGAACCATACCTCCTATCTCAAATTCCAACGGTTTCTGCCGCTCGTCGGCGTAGCCTTTCTGTATATCACGTGCTGTCTTGATACGATCACATATCTGAACGATCTTGCCTATAGTTTTCCTGAACCAATTTGGGGCCAGTAAATCGTTTATCTCTGGTCTCCGCCTAACACCAAGGGGACTGATACTTACGTTCCTATAAAGTTTCACACGAAGCGGCCTTAAACAGTGGTGGGATAAATACTATTGTAGGAAAACTTCACTAAGGGCAAGTAAGTATTCCAACTTCTCATAAATGTTCACCACACAAGCACGTAGCGAGTCTACCAAAGCATGTATCGTTCGTTTGCTCTGGCCGTCCGTCTGAGGGTGAAATGTAGTACTAAGGTCCAATCATGACCTAAACACCCTTTGAAACGTCTGCCATATCCTTGGCACAAAACGGCCATCTCGGTCGGTCAAGATAGAATCAGGCACTCCATGACGTGCCACAACCTTTCTAGGCTAAATCTCTGCTAATTCCCTTGCGCTGTCTTCCTCACTGTTTGGTAGGAAATGTGCAGGCTTGGTGAGTTGATCAGTACTCACCCAAATCATATCGTGACCTCTTTAGGTTCTTGGTAGCTTTGTAATCAAAATTCTTTAAGATTCGCTCCCTCTTCCATATGGGGACCTCAGGCTGTTGCCACAGCCCTGATTGTTTCTGGTATTCTGTCTTAACTTCGGCACAAGTAAGACAGTTATCCACATAAGTAGCTATATCAGCTTCCATTTTGGGCCACTCATACTAATCCTTCAAGTCTTAGTACATCTTGTCGGATCCTAGGATGGATCGAGTACCTTGACCTATGAGTCTTGCCCCAAAATAAGCATTTGTAAATTGTCGCGAAATGGAACCCAAAGTCGTTCCATGAAGTACAAGGTTCCGTCTCCTTAGGCAATAATTGCACTTCCATTCATGAAACACTTCAGCTTGAAGGTTCTCTGATTTGAGCATCTCTTGCTCAGCTTCGCGAAACCTAGTAGTGGGATTCGTCTTCATGGTTATCTCTAAGGCTCACACCCTTAGAGGCTTTTGCGCGATTTCTTGCGGCTCAAGGCGTATGCTACAACGCTTGCCTTGTCCAGGTGACACTTAATCTCACAGTCGTAATCATTCAGTAGCTCATTCCATCTAGTTATCTCATGTTTATGTCCTTTTGACCAATGGTGTGCTGCAAACCCTTGTGATCAGTAAAGATCGTGCAGCGTTTTCCTATACAAGTAATGACGTCAAATCTGCAACGCGCAATTACATCACCTAGTTCAAGGTCTCTTCTTATGATTCCTTAATCAACGTGACGCGTATGAGATGACTTGGTCTTGTTGCATCAATGCGCAATCGGGACCTTGTCGAGAAGCGTCACAAGAACCGCAACTCTATTGGTACTGTCAGGTGAAGACAAGATAGGTATCGACTAGGTTAGGGTTGTTAGCGGTTGAGCAGTCCTTGAAAGGTTTTCTAGGGGTCGTCTAATACAGCCTATAATCTCAAAAATTCTTAGTTGCGTCCTTGGGACTCCTTAGTTCTTGATTGCAGGGTCGACATGAATCTCATTCTTATCCACCCCTTATCCTAAAAATCTTACCTTGCGACTCCAAAGTTCGCACTTCGATATCCTAGCACATAACTGTTCTTTCTCTAAAAGTCCCAAGATGAGTTGCAGATGTCGCTCATGACCTTCCTTGGTCTTTGAGGTTATGAGAATGTAGTCAATAAATATAATCATGATCTTATCCAGGTATGGCTTACACACCCGATTCATGAGGTCCACGAATACTGCCGGTGCACGTGTTAAGCCAAACGGCACGACAAGGAACTCGTAATGCTCGAAGCGAGTCCGAAAGGTCGTTTTAGGGATATTTTCTTCTTGTATTTGCAGTTGAGGACATCCTGACCTCAAGTCACTCTTCGAGTAGTAACTAGAACCTTACGATTGGTTTAATCACGTCATCAATCCTTGGCAAAGGATACCGGTCCTTGATATCCAATTCTCCGAAGTTGAGGCAAAATGGAAACTGCCAACTTTCTTCTCGTGCCATCAACTAGTGATACCCTGTCCTTAAGTCCACCTTGGAATAGTAGCTGGGATTGTAACGCCTGCGTCCCTAGACTTTTATCTAATTGACACTTTTAGCCCCTATACTATGTGATATTTGATACTTCTAACACTTGGTAAACTTATGCTATGATTCTATGAGACTATGATTCTATGATGCTATGAAACTACGATTCTATGATACTAGGGTTCTAGAATACTTGATACTTTGGTGCTTGACTCTTGAGGCTCGTGAAACTTGAGACTTGGTTGAACGAGGGACTGGAGTCTTGTCACTAGCGGAAACTATGGAAACTTGTTTTAATAATGTAATATAGTTACATGATACTATTACCCAATAAATACGCAACGCAAAGCTTGATCTAACACGCGAAACTAATCAAAGACGAAAACGCGGAAAGGATGGAAACTATGGAAACTTATTTTAATAATGTAATCTAGTCACATGATACTATTACCACCCGATCCGTGCACACCGCCTTCACTCACTCTAACACTATAAATAGGCCTGTCACATCACCATTCTCACTGATGTGACAACCTCACTCAGCCCAGATGCACACACTCCTGTTTTCCTCCATTTCTTGGTGATTTCGGTACGTTTTACACTAGATTCTTATACATCTTTGATCTACACACAATTCCCTACATGATTCTCCTTTGAAATCTCACTTTTCACCATGAAATCTCTAGGATTTGAGCTCTTGAGGGTGACGTCATCATGGTGGTTTGTACAAACTGTTGAATGATGTCATTTTGATCAAGATCTAGCTCAGATCTAAGGAATTTCATAAGATTTTACACTAAATCTTTACTAAAACTGAATTTTACAACTAAAACTCATGTTTATCTTCTTCTTTTCTTAAGACTTTTATGAATAAACGGTTAGATCTGGATTCAAACGGACTGAAGACTTAAAGATTAGTCTAAAGTTGGTTTGGAGAAGGATTGTTGCCAGAAAAGATGACCGGAGTATGGATTCTGACTTGAACACCGTCACGAACGAACGACTGAATGGACTGGGGTGATTCCCACCCGATCGGATTGGCTGTGCACTGAGGGGTTCACTGTTGTCTTAATGCGTACCACGTCATCACTGTTTAATCAGAAACTTAGAAACTTTACAAGTTAGGAACGGGACAAGGACAACCCGATCGAGTGGCAATCAGATCAGATAGCCATCCGATCGTACTGCCATCCGATCGAGTGACACCTGCCCCATAAACCCTAACACTTGGATACTTGAAACTTTGATCGTCGAATGACAATCCGATCGGATAGCCATCCGATCGAACTGCCGTCCGATCAAGTGTCATTACCTTAAACATCCTTGGAACTTTGAATCTTTGATCGTCGAGTGGCAATCCAATCGGATAGCCATCCGATCGAATTACCATCCGATCTGAGTAACAACGAATCTTTTTGAAACTTAGAACTTTGGATCGAATGGCAATCCGATCGGATAGCCATCCTATCGAATAGCCATCTATCCCATTCACACACATGCCATCTCAATCGAATGGCAATTCGATCGGATGGCCACCCGATCGGACAACCATCCCATCAAGAGGACTGATCCGACACTTGGTTAAATCTCGTTATCCTGCCCGAATCTTATCTGTTGTAAATCTAATCAGGCTAATTCTAAAGAGCTCCCTTTGATCCAATAACAGTTAAACTGTTAAGCAATCACTGTGAGTATACTCGATCCCTTTTTATTTTAAACTTTGGGATGTAAAAACTATGATACTTGAAACTTTTGGAAACTAAACTCTATCCTATGTGTACGTGAAACTTGTGATTCTTGTATTCTATTTGTGCTATGTGAATGTTTAATTCAGGGTGTGTAGTTCCGCCTTAACAATAGTAGCGCTATAGGAGATGCACCTCCCGGATTCTAGTTTTCCTTGAGACTTGGGAAAAACAACAAAGCATCGGGATACTTGGGCTATCACTTGTTGGACTGCGAACACTAGCATGGCTGAAACTATTTTGTTAACACTACATATGGAAATGAGTTGTTTTAATCTATTATTCTATTACTCAAACTTGTATACTCGCCGGTACATTTTTGTACTAACTTTATTTTAATACATGTTGCAGGCTGACAGGATGCTAGGATCCATGAAACAAGCTAGGGTGAAGCTTAGATACTCCACATAGCTAAATCTAGAAACTATGAAACAATGATCATGTTTGTTTTGATACTATGATTATGAGTGGTTGATGTTTGTTTTAGACAATTGCATGAAATCAATCTAATTTATAATGAAACTAATTAGTGTTGTGGAATCTCATGAGCAATCTGAATGCTTAGTGCTCGCACACCGATGTTTCCGCCATCGGTTGGGGTGTGACAGATTGGTATAGGAGCCATAACTATAGGGAATTAGGATAAGTAGGAATACTTGCCCTAGTCTATAGTTCTAGGAATCTTGATTCTTATCTGTTGTTTAAGACTTATGCATTCTACCGTACCTGCTTCCTAGCAACACTTTTCCTGCTAAACTTACATGCCTTTCCTAAGGCTGACACAATAGACGCTTGATACTTGAAAACACTGCTGATCAGTGTTTGTGTTTTGCACGAAATTGCCCTCAAGCCAGGAGTGACATCCAAACCTTGATGGGAAATTTCCTGATTTTCCAAAGGCGTAACCATGGTAGGACATAACAGGCTCAGTTCCTCATAACGGTCAGTGTGGACTCGATGTTCACCACTGTGTTGCTTTAGATCATCGAATTTCCTTTCCAACGCTCTAAGCTCATGACGAGGACAGAACTCCTTCATCATTAGAGCTCAAAGCTCTTCCCAAGTTTGAGCTAGTGCCACATCGGCACCCCTATCACGCATCACACCGTTCCACCATGTAAGAGCACACTTCTCGAATGAACTGGATGCAAACTCAACCTTACGCTCACTCGGACATTGCACATTTCTGAATGTGCTCTCCAAACTTTCGAACCATTGCAAGAGCGCGGTTGCTCCTTGAGACCCAGAAAACTTTAAAGGTTTAGCAGAATTGAAGGTCTTGAAACTACAGTGAGCATTGTTGTTGTTATTGTTGTTGTATAACTGGTGGATCTGGGTTACTATGCCCGGAAGCACAGCAGCCATTTGCTGAGAGACAAGGGCTGCGGCTTCTTCGTTGGTTAGAGGTTGTGCATCTCGTCGAGGAGGCATTGTATAAAAAGAACAAGGAAACATGAGAAACAAGTGAGGTTTGTGACAACTGCCACTTTCTGGTAATTTACGTACATTTAAAGCAATAAATTACATTATACAAATATGTGTTTTGAATATCCGAATTTCTTGATTACATGATATACATCTTAGAACACTCATTTATGATGCACATTATTCGTTTCTATTGGTTATATTTGAAACAGTTTAAAACAATGCATCGAAACAACTAGAGTAGTACCTAGTGAACTAGCGTGCTGACAAAAACTCCGGATCCGTAGAAACCATCTAAATTACATCTTTAGGACTCAGACGAAAGTCCAACATCAAATATACATTAAACCCTATATGGAAATACAAGGGTTTGGTTTAATACTTTCCCGATGTCCGATAACACTAAAAACTGCCGAAAAGCACTAAAAGCGACAATTTCAACACTTTTCCGCAGAAATTCTGCAGAAATCAGCTTTCTAATATTTTTAAGACATGTAAAAATGTTATTAAACATATAATTCATATGAGGATACTTTCGGGTATCATCCGAACCAATAACTACATCAATTCATACAAGTTACACAACTTAGCGTTCAAATAACGTCTAACCGAAACAATTCGAAACGAATATCCGAACAATGTCGGATCATTTTTTTAGTGACCATCTAATATTATTTAGATCATATTAGACTAGTAATGGTCACTTAACACCTTCTTAACACATTTATACACTTGAAACATTTAAACATCAAAACAGCTAAACTTTGCTAAAAGTTTCTAACACTTTAAACACTTAATAACAATTCAACAATTCAAGACCCCCCCCCCATGTTGTTGTGAACGGTTTTAAAGGGGTCCCACACCCTAATTTTTTTGTTAAATATCTAGATATTTTATTAGTTTGCAAGTGGATTATGTTGGTGAATTATTACAACACTTACTCACTAAGTAAACTAGCTCCTTACACTCATTTTTTTTTCATCTTTTATTACTTTCACTAAAACACTCTCATCATCTTCATCCATCTTACCAAGAACACCAAAAACCCACTTCACTTTAGTCTTTTATTTGTTGATCAAAATGGATTTCCAAGTAACATAAGAAGATCTAAAGCTTTTGTAAGTAAAAGGAAGGGTTTTCAACCATTCAAGAGTATTCTACCATCAAGATCTTCATCTTCTTAGTACTTAATCATCTTCTAAGATCATCCCTAGCCAAGTGCTAGAAGTAAGCTTCAAGATCTATTTTTTTTCATACTTATATTATGTTTATGATTGTTATTATAACTAACAAATAACTAAATAATCATACATAATAAACATGAAAAATACAAAGAAGCAAAAATAATAATCATGATATATTTATGTTGGTTTATATTGTGATCTAAGACTTGATATATGTACATTTGATCTTGTTATGATGATTATGATATAAATAAATTGTTAGAGGATGTTTTAAAAATATGATCTAACAATTATACATGTTTATGTTAAAGGGTTTTTAACATAAAGGTTTAAAGGGATGATCATAACCTTTGATCTTGTGAAAGTATTTAAAGTTTTTATTTAAAAACAAGACTTTTACAAGATTATAAAAAGTAACATACAACATGAGATTTTTATAAAAGTTGTTAAAACTAGAAGTAAACTTGGTTTTTGAACTAGTTAGCACATGTTATGATCATGTCCAAAACCCTACATGATTTGGAGATCATTTTGATAAGTTTATGTTATAAAAATCTCATATGTTTTAGTTAAGATGTTATGAGTAAATTGATGGTGATTTGGAAAAGAAAATGATATGTAAATAAACATGGCAAAGTTCATATTACAAAGGAACTATGGCCAACTTTTCTTAGAAATCATATGTTAGAAAAACTATCATTTTTTTTACAAAGTCTTTACAAGATTAGAAAGTTGGTCTTTCTAAACATAAAAATTGACATAAATATATATTTTGGTAAAATACATATTTATTGAACATATCAAGTTTGTGTTATGTGTTATTATTTGTGTTAGTTATATATACAAGTTAGAGACTTGATAACAATGACACAAATAAATACAAGACATACTTACAACTAAAGACTTACAAGAATACATATAGACACACTTGAAAACAACTTACGGACATTCCGACCTTTCGGACACAACTTATGGTCGAAACGGACGACGGGCGAATTTATAAACATATCACCATTCCGAGGAATTACTACGACGTATAGACGATCTTTCGACGCGGACACAAAAATTACGTTACCATTAACAAAATTCGGACATTTTGAAACTTATAAAAACTATTATGTTTTTATTAACTAAAAAGTATACTTAGTGATTTTTATAAAAATGTTTTTTTATAAAAATGAGAGACTTATACTTTCAAATGGGCTATTTTATACCAATGGGCTTACACCTCTTAATGGGCTATTTTATACAAATGGGCTTACACTTCTTAATGGACTATTTTATACAAATGGGCTTACACTTCTTAATGGGCTTATCTTCATAATGGGCTTAACATAAATACATGGGCTAAGCCCAATATCAAAAACTCATGGGCTAAGCCCAAATAACAAACATATGGGCCAAGGCCCAATAACATTAAGCCCAACACTATTTAAGCCCAACACTATTTAGGCCCAACACTATTGAGGCCCAACACTATTTAGGCCCAACACTATTTAAGCCCAACACTATTTAGGCCCAATACTATTTAGGCCTAACACTATTGAGGCCCAACACTATTTAGGCCCAACACTATTTGGGCCCAATAACATGAATTCTTGGGCTAAGCCCAATGACATATAATTGATAAACATTACAATTATACAATTTACTTATACAAGACACGAAACCAAGATGACAAGACCTGATGATACAACTCACGAGATACAAGAATATGTATTTGGAGAAATATATACACTAAACAGTTATCAATTAATACATCTAATACACAGTTCAATGAGTAACAAAGACATACAGGTCTTAACACATATTCAAGACACAAGACTTATACTCAAGTCATTTATAAAGACCGAAGTGTCTAACAAATAAAGAACATTTGTAGGTCGCAACATTGTTCAAGACGACCACACGCGAGATCATAATTACTTCTATTCACGGACGCGATTCTGTGAGTTCATGTCCCCTATTCATTTAAATGTTTTACAACTTTACAACTATCGGGGAAAATACATGTTCAACGTATGTTAAAGTTAGGGAATGAAACACCTTAGATCATGTGCGAATTAGGGTTATACATCTAAGCACCATTAATCCAGTTTGGACCTAGGTACAAGTGGTTAGATCTAATGGGTTTTGGCGAGCCCCACTCTTGGTCGTGGACCCATACAGAAGAGTGCTTTTGTGTCCCAGTCGATAGGAATCGGCATAAAAATCGTCTAGGGTTGGATTGCTTCCTTTTTCGTCACACATATTAATGTCCTCGCGAAACATTAATGATCAACGATTTCATTGACGCTTTACATACTACATCATTACATACAGATACATTTTATACAACTCACATTTTATGGATACAGTTTATACAACTCACATTTTATGGATACAGTTTATACAACTCACATTTTACAGATACATTTTATACAACTCACATTTTACAGATACATCTTATACAACTAAACTGCATGAACTCGCTCAACTTTTGTTGATGTTTTCAAACTTACATGTATTTCAGGGAATTAGTGGACCAATGCAACGATTTCAGTTCAAGGAAAACAAGTATCAATACTCCATGCCAACTATTGAAGGGTTTGCCTGTTATATACCGCCTCTTTGCGGTGATATAGTGGTCAAAGTCTTGACATTTTAAGACTTACATTTTGATGTATAAAACGATGACAACTTATTTTCATTTGATGGTTTGTAACCAATACATTCAACTTATGTTGCATTCTTTTGAAACAATTATGACAATGGCATTGGAGCTTGTTTTTATTCATTTAGTATGTTCACTTATATTGTTATGCAATGAGAACCGATCAGATCACACCTCGCCCTTCCGCTACGAGCGGGTGTGACAGATTGGTATCAGAGCATCAATTGTAGTGAACCAGGATTCTTTCTCGAGTCTAAGTCTACAATCACTAGGGATCTCTCACGAAAACCTCTTGTTCATGTTGAACAGATTATAAATAAAATTGGACAGGTCAAATGGTTTTCATTGCATAAACATTTTTCAAGGTACACTACAACAAAAATTCATTTCACATAAATCAAGCGAGGACATTTCCATGGGTGAAGTCTATGAGACAGACACAATACATTAATAGACTATGTGCCTACAATACATTACATTATCAGTTTATGCATTATAAACAGTTTACTGGTTCAGCTTATACAAGATAGAAATCCTTGATTGATAGGATTTACATGATTATATATATAGGTTGTTCATATATATGTTGCATGAAATATTTTGCCAAGAACAAAATACCTTCGACTTCAAACTCTATTATTATTCTTTACTCACACGATGAAAATATCGACCCCATGTCTAATGCGGAGCTTATGGCGAACATGATTCCTAAGTGAAATCTTAAACTTAATTCCGTAAAATATGGTTGCTTTCTCGCGAATGCTGAGATGCCTGACCATGATAATGACGATGAGGCGAAGGTGGTAACCTTGGACAACAACTCCATTAGTGGGACGAGATCCATGTGACTCATACTAATCAAGGTGGATATACTTTTGTCCTTACAAGGAAGATGAAGTACTCATCTTGAAGGTGCCTCTTCAGTTGTTATTGTTACAGATTCTTTTCATTTCTTTTTCATCTAACGTCGTACCGTTCTGCGAGTAAGGACAACGAACGTTGACACGTGAGCTATCACGAAGGTCCCTCCTATGTTGAAGGTATATTGACAATAGTGTTTCCTCTCTTACTGATCGGCTGCTTCGTACGAGAGAACGCTAGGGTGACGATGCAAGGCAATTTATTATTACGGTGGCCAACGTAATAGCAACTTGTAGTGCATGGGAATTCTGGTGGACTCTGCGGGCCAAGCTAATGATCACTATTCGTTCAAAGTTCTTAAGTTATTACTTGAGATTCAATTTTTCTTATCTATTAGAACACGAACAGAGGTGGTTAGTATAACACCCTACAATACAATACAATACAATACAATACAATACAATACAATACAATACAATACAATACAGGAAGACGACACTTGTTTGTTCACACCTAACATTCGATCTATATCACGGTTCACTTGAGACTAGGCATTTAAACAAACAAAACTTGTTAGCCACTCATGGAGGATTTTCCTCAACATTCTCGAAATTCTTGAACATGGATTGGTTCCATGGTGTCTATGACACTTTACCCTACTTTACCTTACCTCGCCTTATCATATTCCATCTTATCATATTTATTGGAAATAGATACAATAAATTCCTTCGCTTGACATTTGTCTTTTCCCAAGGGATGGTATGGCATGAGCCATGCTGCAACTCCCTCATTGCATTCTATTCAACATCTTTGGAGATTCTAATGATCTTGCTAGAGCTCGTGAAACTCAAGCACTATTACCATAATTGTCACATGAACAAGTAAGACAAAGGATTTTCTCTACTTAGGACGATCGAGGTCCATAGAGTAGGGAATACATATTATATGGACGAAGACCACTGGTTGGTTTCCCCTCCTCAATGAATTTTTTTTTCTTCTCTTTTTCCAGTTAGACATATGACCAGTACACGCAAGAGGCATTACACCTTTTGGTTTTGGTTATCCACATTATCATTTATTCAAACATATATGAACAATGCGATCTTGAGGTTTCCATGACCGATTGCATTCTTCATTCTTGGTCGCATGATAGACTATATTTATCCAAATATATGTCTAGATTCTTTTAATAGTGAGTATTAAAAATATCATGGCACCAAAAGAAACAAATGTTTAAGTCAAAAGTTATGTGTTGAAAATCATTGCTTTTACACAAGACGTGGTTTATACATGACACTGTTAAGCAAGACATTGTTATACATGACATTTGACGTTAGTATATACAAGACATTTTCGTAAATAACGAGACGTGTGTAATATGATAAAAGCATGGTGGATACGCCGCTGGTACTTCCTATATATAAGTGCTTATATTATATTGCATATCGTGGTGTTATTCAAACCTATTCGACAAAGACAAGACATGACATTTTGCATAAGACGCGACATCTTCTACACAAGACATAATATTCTATTTCAAGACATGATATATTTATACACTACATTTCTATTGGTTATTTATTTAACCATACATCATTCTTTTATATCATCTGATTTTCATATCTATTTTCATATGATTTTATAAAAGAACTCGATCATAACTGGAGCCAATATTGTTGGTTACACTTGATGCTTTCACGATATCTCAAGGGTTGTTTCCATACTACGTAACACCCGAATTCAAACACCCTGAGTGTTACATTTTGGGTTTAGCCTCGGAGATCCGAAGCATGACCGCATCATCCCTCCCTACCTCGATCACTCAAACAATAACTCTCGCCATGAGAGAAATGAAGGCAAATTGCTGCCATAAACGATTTTGGCACCAGGATGTATGCTGGTAACTTGCCGAAATCCTAAATGCGACAAGTGAGACGTTCATCGTGAGGGAAATTGCAAAAGCGCCAAGAGTAGCGGTGTGCTGATACCGGGCACAAAACAAAGGCTAGTAAGACGATAATACTTAAGAACAGATCAAGCTAGTGAATAAGTGTGTGTGTGGTTAGAAATATGAATATTCCACAAAATCCCATGAAGTCATGAGTACGCACACTCTACGATCATCATGTATCAATTCTTTTAATACCAACACCGAGCTTAGCTATTGTCTTTAAAAAAGTTAAGCATATACTCGAATCAGTGTCATGTTGGACACACATTACTATATCAAGATAGCTAATGGGGAATTATCTGAGACATGTCAAATCATTAAGAGTCACCGACACGTTTTCTATCAACCAAATTCATACATGTGAAGTGAGTTTCATGGCTAGTGACGGGATTGTCCTAGCTACAAATAGGGATTGAGTTATCCTACATCTAAACACTGGGATTGGGTTGTTCTCTACATTTGTACAGTGAAGTCCTTACTACATAGAATTCAAAATGTACTTGGCCTAAAGTCAAGTAAGCTAGACGTCTCCTCATTCTATAGAATTGGCAAACGGTAAACTAGCCGAGTTAGGAGCAGAAATTTCATATCGATCTCTTACCCATTGAGTTGGGTATTTTCGACGTAGTGGTTGGCATGGATTGGCTATCCAATAATCGAGCCGAAGTCTTCTGTCATGAGAAGATCATTCACTTACCACTACCGAACGAAGATACACTTGTTATCCATGGAGAGAAGCGCAACACATCATTGCGGACCATAAATTGCATGAAGGCACAAAAGTTCTTACGGAAAGGTTGTATTGCCTTTCTAGCACTTGTTGTCGACAAGAAGGCCGATGGGCCTCAGATGACAGATATTCCTGTGGTAAAAGAATTCCCTAAAGTCTTTCCTGAAGACTTGCCAGGACTACCACCATATCGACAAGTCGAGTTTCACATCGACTTGGTAACAGGAGTCACACCAATAGCCAGATCTTCATATCGGTTAGCACCTTCTGAACCTTGTAGTTGACCGAATAAGGATGTTGTGAGTTCATAACCCCCACTTTTTACCGCTATACATCTTTATAAAGGTTTTGGGGGTGAAAAGACCTGCAAGATTTGCATAAATGCACAACATTTCGATGAATGAAAATTCATATTTCTAAACCATGTTACAAATGAATTTCCAACTAACTCAAATGGTTTATGAAAGGTTCTAGCTTCTACTCTAAGATAGACTTACGATCAGAGTATCATTAGTTACGAATTCAAGAGGAAAGCATACCGAAAACGGCTTTTAAAACTCGTTATAGCTATTACGAGTTTCTCGTTATGCCTTTTTGGTTTAACGAATGCACTAGCGGTCTTCATGGATTTAATGAATCGTGTGTGCAAGCCATATCTCGACAAATTCGTCATAGTGTTTATTGACGACGTTTTGATATACTCTCAATCGACTGATGAACATGAACAACATCTTAGAACCATTTTGGAGTTGTTAAAAACGGAGAAACTATACGTGAAATTTTTCCAAGTGTGAATTTTGGATTCGCAAGGTACAATTTCTCGGGCAAGTAGTGAACGAGAAAGGCATTCATGTAGACCCATCGAAGATTGAAGCAATCAAGAGTTGGGAAGCGCCGAAAATTCCAACTGAAGTCCGACAATTTTTGAGATTAGCGTGATATTACCGGAGATCTATTGAGATTTTTTTTTTAAAATTACTCAATTGCTAACCTCCCTCACACATAAAGACAATAAATCCGTCCCAATCGAAAAACAAGATATAGCATTACAACTTATTCTTAAGATTGGTGCATAGCATTTTACAATCTTATCATTACCCGACGGTACTGAAGACTTTGTTGTATACTGTGATGCTTCGCATCATGGATTGGGTTGCGTACCCATGCAACGTGAAAAAGTTATCGTGTACACGTCACGCCAACTAAAAGTTCACGAGAAAAACTATACCACTCACGAACTAGAGTTAGGCGTGGTGGTATTCGCTTTAAAAATATGGCGACATTATTTATATGGTACTCAATGCATTATTTTTCACGAATCATAAAAGTCTTCAACACATATTCAACCAAAAAGAATTAAAATATGCGTCAACGATGTTGGTTGAATTGTTGAAAGACTATGATTGTGAAATAAAGTACCATCCGGGCAAGGCGAACGTTGTATCTAACGCCTTGAGCCGCAAGGAGCGAGTTAGAATACTGAGAGTTCAAGCATTAGAGAAGATGATTCACAAGCGCTCAAGGAAGAGCATATTCAACCAGAAACACTTCGAGGCATGAAGGAACAATTAGTGCCGAAAGAAGATGGAACTTTATACCTTATGGGTTGAAATTAGGTTCCATTCTTTGGCGGCCTTCGAGATGATATTTGGAGGAAGCACATAGGCCTAAGTATTGAAAGAATACTATTGGTGGCCTAACCTCAAAAGTAATATCGCGACTTATGTCGGAGAATGCTTGACTTATGCGAAAGTCAAAGCCGAATATTAAAATCCCTCGGGATTGGTACAACGTTTAAAAATGGGAACAAATATCGATGTAATTCATTACGAAGTTACCCAGGACCTCAAGAGGTCATGACATGATATGGGTAATCCTCGATAGATTGACAAAGTCCGCACACTTCTAACCGACTCGGGAGAAGGATAGTACTGAGAAACTAGCGGAACTCTATCTCAAAGAAATAGTGGCTCGTCATGGAGTGCCTATTTCAATCATTTCGGACCGAGACGGTTGTTTTGTTTCAAGAATTTGGAAATCATTTCAACAGGCCTTTGGATATCATTTGAATTTAAGTACGTCCTTTCATCCACAAACTGACGGCCAGAGCGAACGGACAAGCCAAACACTCGAAGATATGCTTCGCGCATGTGTTATGGATTTAGACGGCAATTAGGATACTCATCTACCTTTAGTTGAGTTTTCCTACAATAACAGCTACCATACTAGTATACAAGCTGCACCGTTTGAAGCTCTATATGGTCGAAAGTGTCGCTCTCCGCTATGTTGGGCGGAAACAGGCGATAGTCAATTAATTGGCCCGGAACTAGTCCAAGAGACTAGGGATAAAATTTTTCAGACCCGAGACCGTATCAAGGCGGCTCGTGATCGACAAAAGAGCTACGCAGATAAAAGACGAAAACCATTATCTTTCGAGGTTGGAGACAAAGTCTTGTTGAAAGTCTCGCCTTGGAAAGGCGTAGCGAGGTTCTGTAAACGTGGAAAGCTTAACCCACGTTACATTGGACCATTTGAAATCTTAGGAAAGATTGGCACCGTTGCCTACAAGTTGAAGTTACCAGATGAACTTAACAGTATGCACGACACGTTTCATGTGTCGAATCTTAAAAAGAGTCCAACACAAGCAACCGTTATCATTCTATTCACATTGACGACAAACTCCAATTCACTAAAGAACCTGTTGAAGTCATGGACTGTAAAGTCTAGAAATCATGGAGGAGTCGTATAAAATTATTAAAATGTACTTTGGAACTCTCGACACGGACCCGAGTATACTTGGGAACGTGAACATTAAATCAAAGCCAAATACTCTCACCTGTTCGAGTAGTCTCCTTGTTGGATCTGAGTTTCTTTTTGATTGTATTTTCGTTTGAAATTAAGATGGAAATGAAAGAGTTGTGCAGCGGAATTGTAATGAAAACAAACTTTGCATACAATCAAATGAGAGTAATACTTTTATCAAACATCTTTACACAATGAATCGAAAGATTGAATTTGTTTCAACACCGATTACAATGATTGATGAATGAATGCAAACTCCCCCTCAGCCAGAGCTCATTAGTTTGTTCGTGCAAAGAAGACGATGTGGTGAAAGAGCTAATAGAACAGTACAAAGTACTGAACTATTTATAGGCACTTGCAAACCACTGAGCATCTTAGCTGACGTCACCATGAAAGTGACATCTAACCTCCTAACAAACTCTAACCTCTGATCTATAAACACTGATGTACTAAACTACTGCTATTACATTACATTACATAAAAGACACTTAAACAGCTGCTGCATCCTTCCACTGCTGTGAACCCAGCAGTGCTTGTCCGGATCAGCAGTACTTGACTCAAGGCAGTAGATTGAGTCAGCAGAGCGTTGGTCTTCCATCAGTCTTTAACATTTGGCAGTAGATGCAAGGCAGCAGTTGTGAATCAGCACTTGATAAGATCAGCAGATAGGAGGTCAGCAGATACAAAGCCACTTTCAAGGGGAGAGATTTGCATGAACTAACTGTAATCGTCTGCTTATTCTGGATCCACTGCTCTGATCCAGTTTTGGCTTTAATTATCTGTTCCTTTGATAGGGTTCAATCCCAACAATCTCCCCCTGGAACAGATAATGCCAAAACTCTTCATTATTTGTGGAATTCTTTATTGCCTCATCAACAGCTCCCTCATCTGACCTTTAAATTGTAATTCAAAGTCTAGGGCATCTGTATCTTCATCATCCCTGCTAAGTGGAAGATCAAGGAGATCCTGTAAATCTTCAAGACTCAGGCCAAGAGCTTGTGTAACACCTCGAAAATTTACGTCCAATAATGTATTGACACGTGTCATGGACTTAGAATGTGTAGAAACATACTTTGGAGGGACTAAAGTTGACATACAGTGAAACTGTGTGATCGTAAGGGTCCAAGGTGTCAACAATGGATAAATAAGTCCTACAATAACCCTACGTGACGTTTATAATCTTAAACGGATGAATCATGGATCATACGAAGCGAAAGATGTAAGAAAGTGAGGAATTACAAACTACAGGGGCTAAACGTGTCAACATGTTGAATTTATACCTCTGAGTGATCTTTTGGCGAACCCGAAGCTTTGTAATGATAAAATATACTCACGAGAATATATGATAAAAATTTCATGAAGTTTCGTGAACGTATGAGAAAGTTATGATTAAAACCGTATTCGAAAGGTTAATTGCGTTATCGTGAATTTCGTGACTTTTCGGGTAAGCACAAAGTGAACCGAGGACTTTGCCATGTTTATAAAAATCCCAAGGTTCATAAAAATCAGATTTCAAGGGTCTAGAGTGCAAATAAATAGCTTAAACACGTATGATAAGATCAGGGACTGAATTGCAACATTTGGAAACTTGGAAACCTGCTGAACCACTCGTACGCGGCCCGCGAGGGGCCTGTCGCGGCCCGCGACCCAGCGCCCAGCGACCAGAATGCACAGGTGCCAGTTTTCTTGTCTGTTCTGAGTTGTTAACAGCTGTTCTCGACTCATGAACCTGACCAATCGATTTACATGCAATGTTTGGACAATGGAGCACCTGTTACAACATCAGACAACCTCTGAATCATCCATTAAATCTGATCAAAGTTGCTTTAAAGGTACCAAGTAGTAAACAACCAAGAACACTTGCAACTTCAATATTCACAAGATCCTTCTCTGGAGCTCTCTGAACGTGAAGACCACTTCCTAGTGATATCTAAGCTCTATTAGGACTATTGTAAGTGTTTACATCATTCCCTAATCCTTTCTAGCTTAGTGTTTTTACTAAAAGTCAAACACATCGTAAATATAGTTTGACTTTATGATTAAACGAAATGTGCTCAGTCATATCTCGAATTGAAGGTACCAACAAGTTGGTATTTATGAGTGTAACAAACCCCTAAAAGGGTATTATCAGATTCACACTCTAAGCATGTTAATTGTCGAGTCAAAGCATTTCTTAAAAAGTCAACAGAATGTGTTTTTGCAAATTTAAGCATAATCAGTAATGTAGGCTACATGAAACCTGTTTGATCATCAAAATAACTTTATAAATAATGTAAGAACATGTTTCTTCATGATCAACTCGACAATTTTCAGTTTAAACCCGAATCGGAACCGAAAGTCACATAAATCGACTTTTTCTTTGACTATCGGTTCTGATCCGTACATGCATGTTAAGATCTGCATTAGAGCATATTTTTGACCAACTTTCATATATGTTTAACACTCTGGAATTTTACATCTTGGTTCCATGTTTAACCGATTCATATGCATGTTACCGGGTTATGCTCAAATATGACTATTTTGCCCTTTTTAATATAAAACGCGATTTTTGAAAAAGTGAAAGAGTAAAATCATTTGTTACTGATTTATAAACATGCACCGAAAATTTCATATCAGTTTGTGGCCTAGTTTAAGAGATATGCTCATTATCGTAAATTACAAGCTTTATGTTACATAAATAGCGTAATTAGCGCATAGCCTATTTTAACCCACTTTTTGGTATCAAACTTTTATACACTGATGTTATATATTATTTTGAGATTTTTAAAGATTTTTATTTAATTTTTGGCTGATCGTATCATAGGTCTCTAAGCTTAATTCGGTAAATACCGAAATTGCCCTTTTTAGCCATAAAACGAGTTTTATAAATCCGATTGACCCCAAACCACTTCCTACTGATTTTATTTATTAAATAATGTATGTTGAACCTTCTGGAAGTATAAAAATCTCAGCTTTCTTTTACAAACCCGGAAACGGCTCCAAATCGCCTTTTTAGGCATTTTTAACGCATAGTATATACTATAACCATATCAAACATATAAGACTTATAGTTACTGATGTGTTTAACATATTTTTATAAAATAACAGTAAGTACGAGTTTATAAACTCAGATTTCCAAATTTGACATTTTTAGCCTTTGTTAAATTACCAAAATGCCCCTAAGGTGCATAGATTGGTTTTAAATGATAAGTTTTATATATGGGTCATACCCTACTGTTATAACATAATAAGTTAAGTATATTTTCTATATAAATCAGACCCATAACTCAGATTAACAAATAAACTCTTTTATAACCTTTTAAATGACCAAAATGCCCTTATGAGGCGTAAGTTGAGTTTAAATACATTCCGGGCATAATAGAAAATATCTTGCTGATATTATAACATATTTGGAGCATATTAACTCAGGGAACTTGCATATGTCTCTTATGGTCACCCGTAACGCTCTTTTCGCGTTCGGTACGGTTTATGTAACTAGTTTGCATAAATTGACCGAAACGGGTCAAACATTATCATTTTTGTCTCAAAATCCAGAATGTGTTTAGTAAACCCATATTATACAAGTCTTCAAACTTTTCGGGTCAAATTCACATTCCATCCGGTCTTCGCTTAATCGTGCGTGAACCCTATCGTCTTTTAAAACTAACCGGTCTAGGCTTAGGCTTAAATAAAGACCCGTTAGAAATCTAATAGGTTATTATAAACCTTTGTTCCAGATTAGGAGCACCAGTAAAAGATATTTGCATTTTTCTTGATTGTGATTGATACTTATTCAGGTAAATACTTTTTGACTTATTTTCCCTATACGGGCTTGGGTTACGGTATATAGAATACCGCTTGATCGGGCATTAAATCCTCCACCGTTGCGTGGGTAATTGGAATAATTTAATCGGCTCGTTTAAACAGTCTTGTTCACTTAAGGCCTTTGGGGGGTTAATGACCATGTCCCGGATATCCTTGGCATCATCTTACGAGATGGCCACGACCTGAGCACGGGGTGTAGGCGTACACCTTTCAGTGTATAACTCTTTAATGTGGTGTGTCCATTGATCTTTAGCCCGGACTAGATCCGGGCCACTGAACGCAAGGAACATGTAATTCGTTCACATGATTATTATATTAAATAATTTACCCAAGTTAATAAAATGTTTTGTGCCTTGTGCATTTAAATCAATTTTCAACCTTTTCAAAATGAGTCAGTCGAATTGTATTTACCAGTGTAAACTGACGTATTTTTCCCAAAAGGTTAAGTGCAGGTACTACACGTAATAGGCTGGCAGTCTTCTAGAGCGTCCACAATAGGTCTCGCAAGCTTGGGCGACAATAAACTGTTGAACAATTATCCTATTTTATTTTGATCCGCCTGTGGATCCGTTTCAACTATTCGTGATATTTAATATTACATTTTATTTAAAGTTGAAATGAATCTATCTTTGCTTCCGCTGTGCATTATTATATTGTGTTATTTGTCTATGATGATGCCAACTACGTCACGATACTCCCCACCGGGCCCACCGGTGACACGTGGAAAAATAGGGGTGTGACAGGTTGGTATCAGAGCCAACATTGAGTGAATTAAACGCTAGCTTTTGTGTTTAATCTCAATGACACGATAGCACATTCTTTGACCTTCTGAGTCTAGACTTAACATAGGAATACTCTTGTCCCTATTCGGAGGATTATTACTTTCAATTATATATTTTTAATATGTCGCCAAGTATGAAGCTGTAATAAGAATTCTCCACATCTGGAGCCTTGAAATGCTGAGCTTCGTACCGCGACCAGGATGAGACGTGCAACCAAGGAGAAAGCATTCGGAAAGTGAATGAAGAAGAAACTCCTTGCTGAAAGATTGTTTCCTCAATAGCCCTTATAAGGACATAATTATCTTTTCAGTTCCTTCGAGGACAACACATTTCCTTTCAAGTCCCGTTTAGGGAAACTTTATACTCTTATTTTTATAAAAGTGGAATGATTAAGTTTAAACTTTCATTCTAAACATGAAATATGAAATAAATGAAAAATAACATCTTTTTTTTTGATCTACCATTATAATAAAATGGCAAAATCTAAAAAGGACAAGACCTAGCCTCGGGTCATATTAAGACCGGCCAAGATGGCAGTTCCTCAATTTAGATTCCGATCCTTACTAACATCTCAATTTGAAATTTGTTCTGCGTTAATTATTAAGTAAGAATCTTAAGAGTGAAACCTAGCCTTCGGGTCATTATAAGGCCGGGCCATGATGGTAAGACCTGTTTAAAGGATTCGAATCCCTGTTAACATCTGAGAACATGTTAACATTCATGACAGACGTGATTCATTAAAAAAAAAAAAATCACACACGTCATTCTTAAATATGAATTCTTTAAAAGATCCCTAACCCAACTTAATGATCTCTGAATCATGGGTTTAGATCATCAATTAAGATGTTCATATTTTGACCATACGTTGGTAATATAATGCCTACGGGCCTTGCTTATTTTTGCATGAGTCAACAGACACTGACATTGTAATCTTTATGATTCCTTGTCTAAGGTGGTGAGCTATGCTCAAGCCTAATAGTCTATATCATCAATGCGATCATGACTAATATAATATAACATCCTAGTGATGTTTTGCCTACGGGCTATACTTTATAATGTTGTCAATACGACAATGACAGTTGTAACCATTATGGTTCCTGCCTAAGGTGGTGGGCTATGCCCAAGCCTCATAGTCAATATGATCAATACTATCATGACTACTATCATCAGTGTAATGATTATTATTTTTCTTAAAACATCGTTTGTAATTGATTTGCCTACGGGCCATATTGTATCATCAATTATAACAACGACAGTGGTAGCAATGACTCCCTGTCCGAAAAAGGGTAATGAACTTTGATTCAACCCTAAATGCCTCGATTCTCTGAAATCATGGCTTATAAACTTGTCTACGCAATTAGGCCATTCGTGCTATTATTAAATTGTAAAATTTGGATTTATGATAAAACCCTGAAAATAAATAAATATCATTCTTTCCTACCAGTATTAAAAGTACAACCTAGCCTATATGTCATTCCAGACGAGGCCAAGATGGTAGAACCTATTCAAAGGATTCAAATCCTTGTGACATTGTAAATATGTTAACACTCCCGACAACAGTGATGCGATAAAATCACGCTTGTCATCTTTATATTAGGAAAATTTTTCCAAACCCCTTATTTAGCTTAAATAATCGATAGGAATCAAGGCTAATAAACGTCGAACATAATGTACACATCTAAACATCCACCTGGGATGTATACCTACGGGCAAAGATGCATACATGAAAAAGATAGTTTTGTTTCATAACTTCTTGTCAAAACAATGAATTATGAAATTTTCCGATCCAAAGGAATCATTGATTATGTTTTAAAATTTCCCTAGTGACAAGGCATCTGTGCCATCGAAAGGTCCTTTGGAACAAGCCGTTGTGCTATATAAGATGTCAGTATGACATTGACAGTCGTGACTTATGTCCCCTGTCTAGTAAATTTGAAGGATTATATCCCGTTTAAACGCCAAAGATAGTCTATCTAAAAACCTAGGCAAAACATAATCAATTAAATTTAATCCTATCTATTTGCCTATATGGTTTAATTGTACCATGGCTACTTAATCATCAATTCGACATTTCGCCATATAATTAAACCAATTATTACTTTTTGGATTGTAGCCTTCAAAGTTTCACCATGACTGACTCCTCTGAAGCTCACAATCATCCGGTTGATCAGAATGATGATGTAAGACTGAACTTAACAAGCGCCGAGTTACAGACTATGATAGATACAGCCGTAAACAACGCTGTGGACCGTGCGCTGAAGGATCATAAACGAAAGTGCGATGATACCCCGAATAAGGGTTGCAAAAAGGGTAAGACCGGTTCAAACTATAACCAGTCCAAGCCAAAGGAGGCAAAACCCAAATGTAAAACCTGCAAGAGAAAGCACTTCGGAAAATGTTTCTATGAGCAGACCGGGGGATGTGCCATCTGCGAGGAGATGGATCACAAGACCCACGAGTGCAAGGACTTGAAGGACGCCACATGCTATGATTGTGGCGAGAAGGGGCACATAAATACCCGCTGCCCAAAGAAGGCAACTAAAGGGAAATGCACTCGGGAGTCACAAGCTAGGCCTTGTGGGATTTGTAACAAGAAAGGGCACAAGACCTTGGAGTGCCAAGGCATAAAGGACGCAACCTGCTATGGTTGCAATGAAATAGGGCACATCAAGACAAATTGCCCAAATAAAACCAAGAAGCCTGGGGAGGCTAAGGAGACAAAAGCTGGGAGCTCTCAAATGGACGCTCAAGAGGCTATTCAGAATGACAATGTCACAACAGGTACCTTCTTTATCAATAACACTCATACTAGAGTATTACTTGATTCAGGTTCAGATAAGTCTTTCGTAGACAATAGATTGTGTAAATCATTAAATCTGCCTGTTAAAAAACTCTAAGCGTTAAGTATAAAGTAAAATTGGTAGATAATACCTCAGAGACTACTTCAGCAATATTAGATGGATGTTTTATATCCATTAGGAATCATTCGTCCGATGTCCTAGTTTCCATAAGTAGGGCTGTAAACGAACCGAACGAACACGAACAAGGCCTTGTCCGTGTT